>CM069297.1:28067500-29317500 GCA_035609425.1 Epinephelus awoara
ACAACAGCTAAAGCAAAGAGATAACATTAACCCATTTGGCTAAAGTCAGCTAGAGGAGCAGGTCATATGACTGAGATATAAAAAAGGACTAATCGCTAATTAATATGCCCAGCCACTAACTGGACAGGAGTGTGAATTACTTTAGTTAATGTGACCTCTGCCTTGTATATAAAATTAACCCCAAGGGAAGCCAACAAAATAACTAAATAAATGTAAGAATCAATTTAACCTATAGCTGCAACTAAGCATTAATTTTGTCGATCAATCTAACAATTATTTTCTCAATTAATTTGCTTTTCAAGAAGTTAAATAATACTTTGATTTTGGGCTACATAATTTAAACAAATGGCACAAACTCACAAGTCACCAAAGCCCATGATAACAGCTTAAAATGTCTTGTTTTGTTCTATCAGTAGACTGACACTTAAAACATATTCACTTTACAGTCACAGAAGATGAAGAAAACCGACAAACTGTCATGTGAAATGCTGGAACTGGAGGAAAACATTTAAATTAAAAAAAATTTATCATTGATCAGTGATCAAAACCATTGCTGGTTGATTTTCTGTTCAGTAATAAATTTACTGTCTAATTTATACACTACTGTTTTAGGATATACAGACCTGACCCCTGCAGAGCATGAAAGGGAACTCTCAATGAAACATTTTTACACACATTCAGTGACCAACATTAGAAAAACATGTCTGTGCAAGTGTGAGAGACCACCTCTGGTGTGAATAAATGATTTCTAATCATAGATTACAGTCAAGAGAGCAGAGAATAGTCAAGATGTCAATGTCTTTAGCCAGAGAGTCATGTCAGTGGTTCTGGTCTTACCTGCACTCATGGCCATGGTTGTCCCAGCTACCATCCCCATGGCAGCCATGCCGTTGTTGCGAGGGGCAGGTACAGGGACGGGGGCGGGGTAGAGGGCTGTGGAGGGGATGCTGTTAGGCTGCACCACGGTGGTGTGATGGATCACATGTGGCTGAGCCGCATACACTGGCTGGGTATAGTACGCTCCCTGTCAGGGCGGACAGAGGACAGAGTGGTGAGGCTGAGGGTGTGTGTTTGTGTATGATATATAAAGCTTATTATAGCATTTATATGCTAATTATATTTGGTGGAAATCTAAGGATATTTTCTACTGCAGGGATAAGAAACATCCATTTATTCATTAAAAAGACCAAATTACACAAGAAGAAAATGATGACTTTGTTGACTTGTCACGCAGAACTGTATCTCAAGCAAGGCCACTGCTTTTAAATGTGCTGTCAGTGTAATTTGCTCAGACACCAGGGTTTTCTTTGCTTTGGTTTTTCTCTAAATTGACTTTTAGGTCCCCATTTTATTTGTGAGTTCCGCTTCTGTCACATTTGTAAAACTGTTTCACCTAATTCTACTAATAAGCTGTAAACTGTAATCCCCTAATCACATACAATGGGCGCAACTTCATTAAAGTGACTCAGTTAAATGACTCTGCCAACCAAACGGATGCGACCTGACAAATCTGATCAACATTTTTCAGTCGCAGAGTTCAGACTCTGCCTCCAAGGTAATGTATGACTGTAATTGTAATTCAGCGTCCTTACCTGTGCGTATATGTTCTGCTGAGGGTAGGCACTGCGGATGGGGTACATGGCTGTCGGGTATGGAGTGGGGGTCGGGGTGTAGGGAGGGGGCGCTCCATTTGACTGAGTGGGGGGCACTTTGTACGGGGTGCCTGCTGAAGTATATCCTAAAAACAGGCAGAAGACAAAAAGAGAAACAGAAAGAGAAACATTTAGAACACATTACATTAGAGTAACCCACTTTATAGATAATTTTCTTATCACTGAGAGATGGCTGACACTACATTGTCACTACAATCGAGCCCTCTCACATACAAGTAGTCATGCGAGCTATTGTTAATAAAAAAATATAATGAAAGCAGTTTTAGTTTATTACAATTCACCATGTTACCACCATTTGAAAAAGCAACTCTGAACTGAACATCAGTTTAATGTCATAAATACACACCCATGAAAACATATAATCTAAATGCTCCAATTCAGGGTTTAACGTCGGCCGTACACAAATGATTTTTCCAAGCGATTTCACAGTTACAGACAAGCTTCCAATATTGAAATATAATCATGAGAGTTTGGGTCTTCAATCTCAGTCCTAGCTATCTTAAGTCAGTCTTCTTCTTGTGTTGTAATTCTGATAAAAATCAAATCACATTTACTATGACGAAACTTTTAGTTTTTGCTTATGCAAATGTTTAAGTTCAATGACACGAACACTGTCAGAAACCAACAAGTGCAGTCTCTTCAACACTGGTGTTTTTAAAGTCTGCTAGTGTGTGGTAGGCATTTGCTGTCTTTAAATACACGATACAGTACAAGGAAGATGTGTTTTATGACAACATCAGGATTGGATGCAGACCAGTAGAAACCAAAAAGCTAAAGTCATTTACATTAGCTGTGTGTCTCTACACATCCCTCTTTTATCAATTTATTTAAACTTTCAACTGTAGTTGATTAATCTGCCACCATTTTTGGTGATTACCAAGTAATTTTTCAAGCAAAAATACCCAACATTTGAGAGTTCCAGCTTCTCAATTGCGACCGTAGGCTGCTTTTACTTGTCTTTCATTATAGCAAAATAGAATATGTTGGGTGTTTGGATTGTTGCTGCTCAGTTAAGACTCATAAGACATGTGATGTGGTCACCTTGACCTCGACAACATTTATTTTCTGGAATTAAAATGCATTTTTCACTGTCTTCTGATGCACTATGGACCAAACAACACAAATCATTAGTTGCAGCCTGATTAAAACATTGTGTCCTTTGCATTTCCTACAAAATCCACCAGATGGGGGACTGGTGCCGTCTTTTAATGGGGCTTGAGTCAAAAAGCAAGACAGCCAAGTGTTTGTGCGCCTCAAAAAGCCTCATTTAGCCGTGCTCACCATGATCTTTGAAGACAGAATTTTGGCAGTGTTTACTGTTAGAGAGATAGATCTATAGTTGATGTATATGGAGTACATTCGCCTTTTTATGGACCTCATACACTCAAGCAACCTACCAATCTTAGTGGCACATACATGATTTAACCACCGTTTAACTGACATTACATCAAAAGGTTGAAAAGCACGAGGTCTACTGTAGGACAGTGAAGACATCTGGTTCAGACCGCTGCATTAATGTCTGCTGTTCACGGGGGCTCTGCTCTGTGGGGTGCAGTAACTCTGAGCCGCCACTCGGAGGAGCCTGAAGGTCAAACATGCTACTAGCTAGTTGCTGCTGCAGAGCTTATGAAAGCGCTTCTCTCACACAAGGACAAGGGAACAAAGAGATGCTGGAGCTGCTATGTGTGTCTAAAAGTGTGTGTGCATACCCTCACACACATGCATACGGGGCATTAGAGGACAATGGTGTGTGACAATTACACAAAAGCCCTGCTGATAGAAAACAGTTTGTCTATTCAATGGTCTTGGGAATTAATGACATTGACCAAGACACATTTCTAATCAGAGCAGAGCTGGCTTGTCTGGAGGTTGATGGTTGTCTGGGACACAAAACCCACAGACTTTGATTTCATCATACATCTATGCACGGCAGAATGCACAGGAAAACATTTGCAGTTAAACATCGCCACTGCTGATTTAAACAACAGCCTCGGTAATTAGGTTCTTTTGTTGGAATGAGACTGGGCGAGCTTTGCCAAAGCATACCTGATATTTTGTTAGACTTCCAAAAGATAAAGCCCAACTGGGGGGAGGGGGCGACAGGGGGGGCTTCAAACGCAGCACAGATGAAATCTACAAACCCATCCTGCCTCTGTAAGGTACTTAAAATTCAGGAGGACGGGAAACAATTCAAGTAGCAAAGTATTTGTACCCCTGCTCAGAGAATTGTATCTGAATGCTTTCAAAATGTGTTTTCCTATAGCTGATAATCTAATTCAAGCTTTCTATCGATTATATATTATATATTACACCAGTTCTTCAAAGGACTTTGTTCTTTTCATTCATTACCAATTTACCATCCCATCCCTTTGTATGTAAACACCCAAATATCTTTAAAGTCTTGAGTCTTTATTGCTTTTCTTCAAGATCATACTGGAAAAAACATCTTATTGACTTAGTGACTGCCAATATTATAGCGGTTTCCTTTTTTGTCTCGCTATGGTGAGTTCACTGACTGCATGTTTTTATTATTATGACTTGTGTATCTGATGTTTCTGTGACGATAAATAAACTAGGGCTCCTCCCTAAAAGTCTAACATTCAAATAATCAGTCAAGAGACCCCTCAGTCAACTGCCATTGTTCAAGTCCAGCAGTGGGATTTTTTTTCTGACAGCCAATGTGTAGTGTACTTCTGGGGACGTTTCAGTCCGAAGGTTTAGCTGCAGAGTGAGCGCTCCTCACATTCATGCTGCTTTCTGGTGCCCGCAAGATGTGGCAAATTTACAGCTCATAGGAACTTAACATAATAAAATCTCTGGCTTTTGTTTGACATCTAGCGTTGGCAAGAATGTTGGTGCATATTTCTGATCTGTTGTTATCATAATTAGCATATATTAGTTGGAGGGCTAACTTGGGTGAAGATAAGATATACTTTACTGATCCCCCAGAGGGGAAATTCAAATAACACAGCAGCACAAGACAAAAACAAAAAGACATTAAATAGAATAAGATAAAAGAGAGAGAGAGAAAAAAAATAACAATAGATAAATAAAGGATAAAATAAAATATAACTGCTACATCAAGATGAATAAAGTGACTAAAAATGGCAGATTACATGTACGTCACTGTCACCCTGAAAATCCCTCCAATTCCCGTTCAAATTATCAAACAGTGACGCAAAAAATGGGACGAACAATCAGATATCCAAATCTGATTCAACTGACATAATTCTGAGTTGGGTCTTAGCCTAGTATAAACCTGTATGTATACATTAAAATGAACGAACGAACAAGTGTGCTAATAAAACTCAATGGGTCCTAGATATTTGATACTATTTGAGATTAGCAATGTACTAGATGAGAATTTGTTGTTTGTTGCTTTCAGATCTTAAAATCCGATGCCTGCGTCATGCAAATTCACATTAAGCAAATAAGTGTACAGTCAAAAAAGTTAAAAAAAAATGGATATAAATGGATTTTTGGAGACACTACAGAGAGGTGGCAATTTGTCTGTGGCCTACATTTTGACATACTGGCATAGCTTTCCCCCAGTTATTCAACTATTGATTACCAGGATGTTATTTGTTGAAGTCACAACTAAATACGTGTTAGACCTATTTCATTTTGTACACAAGCTTGATCTCCACTGAGATCACACTGAAAGGTTCAAGACCCCGCCACACTAAACTATCTATATCTATACAGACACACCATATCTGGAAAGCACCGAGACAACTGTTATTCCCATCTGCTATGGGGACCAGACATCAAGCCCCAGCAGAGCATGTATCTGCTGCTATAAGGCCATTGGCAGCTGTTACTGGCGAGCTTCCCACTCCTTCACCATCAGTGCCCTTTAGGCTGAGATCACCACTTAATCCATACTGCCTTCACAGTACTGCAACCTCTGCGGAGCTCTCAACAACCTTGTTTGCTCAACTGTACTGAGATGAAACACATTTTGACACATCAGTGATTGTGGGGTTACATCAATTTTTGATTCATTACAAAATGGTTATTACTGAAAACTCATTGGCAGCGAAGGGCATCACAATACAGCATCGCAATTACAAAAAAGGAACACGCTGTGCCTGTGGAACAAAGACGCAGCACCTGTATTTAAAAGCTGGCTCTGTGAACTTACTAGTGCGCTTGATATGGAAAGGATCTGCAATAACCTATCAGGAATATAGTTATTAAGATATGGCAACCTTTTCTGACTTGTCTTTCCCCGACTGAGAAAAACACTTGGTGACACCAGACTAGCTCATAAATTAACGGCCCAAGAGGAAAGACATGGCCCTGAGGTGTGTGAGATGATAGTGGCATTGACAATAAAACTTGTGATCACAACTGTTAGAAGTATAATTTGCAATGAGATCAGGAGATGATCACATGGAGATGATGATACACATAACAGCACTTATCTACTCGCATAATGGCAACTGTGTGTTTTTATCTCTATCATAAGTTCTTGCTTTTTAAATAGTGGTGTGTGTCTGTGTAGTAGCTGTGTTGATTTCCAACTGTATAAGGCTGGTGTGGCACTGTATATGTCTGCTTATTGCCTTTAGAAGTCTCCATAAATTAAGTATTAGGACAAAATAATAATCACAATAACTCAGACAATTACTGAACACGTGGGGAAACCATATTTGCTTTAGGTTGCGTATGCATATCTGACATAGATTAACTGAAGCTCTGTAGAGCAGCAGCAGTAATACATCATCTGACTTGAAATTAAAATTCCATCAGTGTGTAATTTATTCATCACATTAAGTGTTTTCCCAGCCTCAACCTAAACACCAACTAACTTCTGTTTCTTACAAAAAGGTTTACAGAAGCACGCACATCCCGGCAATAAATACTAGGTGCTGGACAGAGGAACGTGAAAGATGGAGAAACTAACTGTCATTTCTACCCGACACATAACTCCACTGCTTTCCAGAGCGTGAACTGAATGATTGCTATGATTACTCATCAGCAACATAAACATATTTCTAAAAGCAAGATAAATTGGTGGCACAAATATTGGTTTGTGAAGGCTGTTCAGTTTATACAAAATACACATCTGTTTTTAATTATTATTTCAGCAGACTTGGCACCATTCACAGCTACCAAAGAAGGAATAATCATCTTCTGAGGCGGTAAATCTGAAACTTAATCCTACTAATTTTGTTGACTATTTCAGCATTTATTAAAAACTGTTACGAAATGCTTTATTGCAGACTGTTTTATTTTGATAGAGCATCTGTAATAGTACTGTAGAGTCAGATATGCACAGTTGATGGTTGCATTATTGTCGTTTACCTCATGAAATATGATGTGTAAGCTTTTTGGCTCTGCCTGCACATTTGTTCACACTACAATTTTGTCTTTACCCCTCAACTTTCAATTTTGCTCTGTGGGTTTTACATGCTTGTATTTTGTGCAAATAAAGAAACAAATCGGCAACAGTATCATATCTACACATTACAGGGCAGGCAGAGTAAAACACATTCTCCAAGTTTAATAATAACAAACGTGACAATGATGTGAAATTATCTGAATGTATCACTGTGTCTGTGTGAAATCCTTTACACAAAGCTTCAGTGGATCATCTACACTCACTGCCATCTTTGGGGTGTGTTTATCCGAAACATCCCACTAATTAACAACCAAAAAATTGAGGTGAACTGCCAGGAATTTCTCACGAGATATTCACAAATATTAACAAAGTCAGTAAAAAGTGTGTGTGTCTGTGTGTATGCGTGTGTTAGGGCTCACCTGGTGGATACCCGGGACTGCCTGTTTGATAGAGGTTGGGTGTATAGGTGGGAGCCGTGGCAGGATACCCTCCTGGATACCCTGCAAGTCATCACAGACAAGAGAGAAAATATCAGAAACCAGATGCACACAACAAAGAGTCTCTCTCACACGCACACACACAAAGACACACAGGTAGGGCAGTATTTGGTTTGGAGCGGGATGTGCACAGATGGCGCTCATTAAAAAAAATGTCTGCACCAATCACACAGTCGGCTGAATGCGTCTTACATACAGACGAGACACACCTGCCAATATGGTGTGGGAGGAGATAAATTCAGAAACGCATTAGCAATGCATGCAGACACGTGCGAAGGGGGGGCACGCACACATCACACACACACACACACACACACACACACACACACACACACACACTCTTGTGCGTCATCAAATACACGTCGCGCAAACAAAGCAGATTTTGACCCGAGAAAAAGCTTTCACTGATAAAAAGGTGCGAGTTCGACAGAGCGAGACAAAGAGGGAGGGGGAGAGGAGGAGGAGAGTTAAGAGACGGTATGTACGTGAGCAAAGTGCTGCTCACTGCTGCTTGCTATTATTGGCAGTCAATCTCACAGACTATCTGTTCTGTAGCCCTGAGCCTTTGCTATATCTAGCTTTGGCTGCTGTCTGCTGTTGTAGGTTGAGCCACAGATGTAACAGGTTTATTAAATATCGGCATCAATCTATGCTGCAGCAGCACAGAGGGCTGTGATGGTTAACTAACCGGTGCTCAGCTCAGTTTAATACACTCTTACTATAGATTACACAGAAACATTTGACCTCTAAATAAAAACTAAAAAAGATGAGGCCATCTGACAACAGAGGAAAGCATAACAGGTATCGCAACTCACAAAATCCCTGGTTAAATTCGATGTATAATTGTAGATATTTTCAACAACACTTTCAAAAAAAGCAATATATTCTCATTTTTAATTTAGTACTTCCATAAAAGCATGATTAGCACTGAAACTACTGGCTGAATGAGCGATTAATCAACAAACAGATAATTGGTTGACCATCTTCAATAACTGCTTAATACTAAGAGTGATTTATCAAACAAAGTCTCCAAACGCATCTAAATTACAGCTTCTCTAATTAGAAATTTTGCTGCTTTTTTCCTGTTTTATATAATAATAATTTGAATATCTTCAGCGTTTAAGACTGTTGGTTGGGCAAAACTTGCAATTTGAACACACCTTGGGCTCAGAGAGTCAACATGCATTTTTTTAACAATACAAACGAAAACAAATAATTCTTTATTCTATGGGCTCAATGTAGCTGTTTATTTGATCATGACACTCATCAGTTGCAGCCTGAAGCATAATATTTTAGACCTGTGAATGAGACAGCCGAGTCTTTAACGTGGAGTCTGACTCATTTAGACTGGCTTCTCAATCGGGAAAATAATGCAAACTTATTAGCTCAGCAGCTGCTGCAGCACGCTTCGAAAGATTTAACTAAACGTCTGGTGACTTGTTTAATTCATCATATGCACTGATTCAAAGCCTTGAATTAAATGATACAATAACACACCAGATGTGGTTACATCCCTATAAAGCACACAGAACTATTGTGATTAACAAGGTGTTTAAGTTTGATACTTGATACTTAAGCTAAAGAGAGGGACGATTGTGACTGCTGCTCCTTACCAGCACAAATATTTGTGTTTGCTCATTGACCAACAGAAATGTCAATACTTAATGGCATGAATTAAATCACGTCTTGCAAACATTGCATCCTTTTATTAGAGATGAATTCACAATTGTGTCGTAAGTTGACCTGAGTAACATTTAACATCTCAGAACCTGAGCAGAGAGTCTGTTTCTCCAAGACCCAGTTTACAAAATTGAGACCAGCTTAAGGACTAACCTAAGGTAATAACAGCCTATCTCTGAAGGTGAGTTTGTAAATAAAACTGTGAATGAATTTGTTTGATTACAAATTAAAACTACAATCAATAATGTTTAACAAGAGCTGCCCTCTGTTATATTATTCCTGAAGTCTGCTGGTCACAGTGAGTGTGTCGTTAAGATAAACCAGGGCTCATTTACCTATATTCAGAAGGTCATGTACCATCAGTCAGATCTGGAGATAGGAAAATCACGAACCGTTTTATAATTTAAATGTGCCTGTGGTTGAGTGTTTTCGCATCAGTGGACACACATGAGATGAACTGCTTACTAACGGAAGCTCATGTGGAAAAAAAATTAAGTCTCTGCCAGGAAATAATCCCCGACAAACATGCTGCTCCTCAGACTTTGTCACCTGTGTTTAGTTCACACGAAAAGGTAAACTAAACAGGAGTGAAAGCACATAACTGTAAGCTACGCTAGTGCTCTCATTTTAATGTATCAATCTACTTTTTAAATCTGTGTGCAACCTTGTGGTGAATACAGAACGAAAACATTCATCATTGCCGCAGTCACCTTCGACCTGCAGTTCAAATTCTGCACTGTGTTATGGAAAATAAAAACCCTACAGCTGATTCAAAACGATGGAGAGAAGGGAACTGAAGTGACATCATGGAGCAGGCCAAATTATCCAAGCTTCACGCTTCTGCATCAGGTTAAAAAGATGCCACAAGAGACGAAGGAAACCGTCTTTTTGTGGCTTATTACAGCACGGCGTAACGAATCTAGCCAGCTGACTTGGATGTCAAAATATGGAGCTGCTCTGCGGAGTTTTCGCTCCTCTGACTTTGTCTCGAAAACATGTCTGGCCACACTGTTTAACTTGAAAATAGTGAACTGTTATTCTTTCACATATGTATCACCGTATGACCCCATTCCTCCCGACTAGCTCTGGCTTTATCATGAAATGTTTTCTTCCATCTTCTTGGTTCATCTCAACATGTTCTTCACCTGCTGCACTCAAACCCTGTGCTTGTATTAAATTAAAGGCCACATGATGTGAACAACTCCATCTTTAGGGTCATGGTCCAGGTCCACACTGCCGCTCTGCAAAGAGTGTCGACTCTGCTTCCTTGCTGCTTCTTCAATGAGAGATTATTGACATCCTGAACTTCAGTCAACACTTTGTGACTATCTTCTCCTTCTTCTCCTACCTCTCTTTACCCTTATCGAACGCCTTCTATCCTGCACCAACCCCCACTTGTACTAAAAATGCCAGAAAGGTTAACGTCTCCTACAAAACACTTTTTACTAGTTCGTATTATATCACTTTTCTTTCATACACAAGCTCTGTGGATGCCACATTACTGCATACATACTGTAACTGAGTCACAAACTTTGGCCATTAGGTGTTTATTGAAAACTTTTTGTGACCCGTTTCTACTGTTCTTATTTTTCTGAAACACATCCTATACTCCAGTACATTGCTGAACTTCTCTGCCCCTACCCCAAAACAATGTCTTTGAACTGTCCCCCGATCAAGGCTGGTAGGTAAGGGAGATCGTGCCTTTGCAGTAGCTGCTCCAAAGCTTTGGAATAACTTTCCACTCTTAATCAAATGCTCCCTCTCCACTGACACTTTTAAGACAAATCTTAAAACGTACATTTTTTCAATGGCCTTTGGTTGTTTGTTGTGGTTTTCATATTTTAGTATTTTGATGTTATCGACTTTAAACACAGTTTGGAAACATTTTGTGGGGCATCGGTAGCGTAGTGGATAGTACTGGTGCCCCATGTACAGAGGCACCGCCTAGCTGCAGTGGCTGCGGGTTCGAATCTGGCTCGCACCCCTTTGCTGCATGTCAGTCCCCACTCTGTCTCCCCATTTCACTCACTGTCCTGTCATTAAAGGCAAAAAGCCCACAAAAATAATCTTGGAAAAACAACTAAAAAAAAAACATTTTGTATCTTGTATGCTACAGGTGTATTAGAATTTGTATTCATCATCCTTTTTTGTAAGCAGAATTATGGCGTTGCCTTACTGTCTGAAGCTGCACTAGATATCTATTCCCTTTGGTAGCTAGTTCAGTCGTGTAGTTAGTTAGTTAGGAATGCATTAAAAAGAAAACTGTAAATAAATGCTAACTCCCTAAACTTGATACTTTTCTACTGGAGTAGAAACACAAAGAGAATTTAACTAGACTTACTTTCACAATTTTATACAAAAAAAAAAAAAAAAAAAAAAAAAAAGACAGGTTTTCTCATTTGAGGTCAGTTCACCCCAAAATCAAAAATACAAATTTTTTCCTTCTTGTGGTGCTGTTTATCAATCTAGATTGTTTTGGTGTACATCTGTCGACCATATCTCCACAAAGAGAGGAGCATGCATCTACTGCTAGCTCACCTAGCACCACTGAGCTAGCTAATGTTATAGCTCAGCTAAGGAGGATACCAGTAATGTTTACATCTCACGCTGTGATTAGCGTCTTGTCCATGAGTAGATGCACACTTCCTTCTGCTCAGTGATACAGTTGACAGTTCATTTATGAAACTGCTCACAACACGGCCTGTGGATTCTCTTGATTAACCGTGCATGATTTCTAGTAAGAGACATTGCTGTCGAGTTTTTCAAATGTTTTTTAGTGCTTTGAGCACCTCAAGCCGAGTGCCATCCAGTTCCATTATACTGGAGAGAAGGCAGACATCTCTGCAGTCGATATCTCCAACACTCTGCAACTCATCGCCAGAACAATCTAGATTGATAAATAGCTCAAAGGATAAGAGGAAAAATATGTATTTTTGTTTTTAGGGCGAACTGTCCCTTTAACAACTTTAGGGACAATCAAGAGGCAGTTAGCAGAACTTTTCAGGCACTTGTTCAGCAACTCAAAATTCAGCAGCAGTGTTTATCATGTGCAGCTATCCTTAAAAACATGTTTAAGTGGGACAGGGGAAGATGAATGTGTATGTGTGTGTTAGTCTTACCTGTGAAGGCCATGTTCTTAGGGTTTCCATATGGGGTGCCAGGCTGAACGGGGCTGTAGACTGGATTCATAGCTGAAGATAACCTGTTCTTGCTGAAAGAGAGAGAAAAAGACAGTGTGGCAGAGAGGGCAGGGGGATAAGAGAAGACAGAAGACAAACGGAGGAGAGAGACGTAAGCTGTGTAAATTGGAAAGAAAATTGTTACGAATATCAAGCATACGCACACACTCATCACGCACATAAATCCCAAACTCAAGATTCTTAAGGCGACATCCAGCTGAAGGATTTTGCCAGCATGCAACAACAACAGAAAAAAAATCAATCCCTGTGAATCCTCACCCTCAAGTAGGCTCAACGTAAGTATGTATTTAAAAACACAGACTTTTTGGAATAAATAAGGCACAAGTACTGACAAAAAAGCACAAGTAAGCATGGATCCACTGAAATACTGGTTTTGGTTTCCTGTTTGGCTTTTAATACAGCTAATCATCTGCCTTATTTTCACTACTGCACCAAGCAAGGCAGGGCGAGCTCTACCAGCCAGGTTTCCACTGTTGGATTGAACGGAGGAATGGCCACTGAACATGGCTGGGGTGAAGGTTACCAGTAGCAGCGCCGTTTATACTACATCTCCCATAAGGCATCTGTCTCCAGGGGTCTCACAATGTAGACAAAAAGACCTCAAGCGCTCCAACTTACCTGCTCATGAAGAATATGGGCATGGGAAATTATGTACATGTGTATGTGTGTGTGTGTGTGTGTGTGAGTGTGAGTGTGTGTGCATGCGTGCCCCGTACCTCTTGTGCGTGTCTGGTTGATACATGAAACTGAATTTGTCTGTGGGATGCCCGCTCGCCATTCTTGCTGTATGCAAATGAGGAAGGAGTGGAAGTGGATATGCAAATCTGAAATTAAAACAGCGAGAGGTCATGATTACAACGAACACAGGAAAAGGAAAAAATAAAAAAAATTAAAGAGGCAAAAAAAGCAAGCACCAGTGCAACAGCAAATGGTTAGTGACCGCAGCAGGGGAGACAGTGATTTAGACGGTGCATTTGAGTGAGTGATTGTTGTGCCTTTAGCCTCCGATAAATGCATATCTGTACTAATACAAACCAGTGTATGGGGTAAAACTATTTATGTGAATACTGTGTGAAGTGGACTGTGCTGTCTGTGGACTGTGAAATAGACTCTACTTTTAAATCTCTACCGTGAGCTCTTGCTCTGGCAATACCGGCTGATGAAACAGCCTTGAGGTAATATTTTATTAATTCCTGTGTATGTTGAGCCTGCATGATGCGTGTATGTCCAAGAGAAAGTGAGGCATGAGTATGAGTGTGTGTGTATGTGATGTGCTGTACACAACATCCAATACAAGCAGCAAAGCAAACATTAAGACAGCCAAATGAAAAAAGCACAACACACCCAGTGAGCGGGCAAGTGACGGAGAACAAAATATAGTACAAATAGGCCAAGTCTTGCACCGAGCCATGAGTAAGCATGATCCAGTACACACATGAGCCAGAACCACAAGAGCATTGCACAAACACAGAGCGGAACAGCTGAGGAATAAATAAAGAGAGGAAAGAGGTGTGTATGTGTGTGTGTGAGCTGTGTGTTTTTTGAGTTCATGTGTATCTTGTGTTGATTTGTACTTCCGTCTCTGAAAGAGATGGGACCCCGGGATGTGACGGCAGTGATCAGGCCGGTTCTTTCTGGTTTTCAGTGCAGCTCTGTCGTGTGTATGTATAAGACTGCGTGAAATATGTTGTGGCAAGCTTTCTGCACACGGCACATCATCCATTCACCGTGTACAGACGATCAAAACTCATTTGTCCAGTTCTGCTTCCTGCAGATTTGTGAATTGGATTGTACAAATTTAAGTCTGACCGATCCATCCTGGGCTTGTGCTTCATGGCCAGTTAACAAATCCTTCAGATGATTGCAGCTTCACTGTCACAATTCCTGGGCATACACTGTACCATGGTGATGCCAAACGGCACCAAGTGACACTTCAAATTAGGCAAGGAAGCATTTCAGCGCTCCATCCAGGAACACTGACGTCAAAACGCCCAGAGATACTCGACAACTGAATGTGAGCACAAACCCGTGGGTGCAGTTGCTTTTGAGTTGCGCATGAATTCCTTAAAAACACACATATGCATGCCCAAAAAAATGATCAAAAACACATGAGCCTGTGTGTGTCTTTGTGGGTGCGTAAAAACAAGAGTGGTGATATGTCAGCGCTGGTTCATTACCCAAATTCATATCTCATAACAAAAGACTGTGCCAGTGGAATTGATTAACCTATTGCTGAACACATCACATAGTACATTCCTCATTAATCTACTGTATCTCCCATGATTTAAATCCTTCCTCCAGGGCAACTCTTCCTCCCACCTTTCATTCTTTTCTGCTGTTCTTCTTCGTTCAATTCATCACCACATTTCTCCACCTCCCTTAATCAGGGACTCCACATTCAAATGTTTGATTATAACAAGATTAAAAGCAAAATGCAAAGATTACTACAACGGCCACATTAGCAAAACAAACAGCTTAACTGGATTACCTTAAAAATGCACAACCCTGATGTTTTCCTAAAATGTCTTCCAAGCTCACTGTGAAAGTTTTAAAATTCAGCACCACTGATCTGCAATGATCTGCACAAGCAGCGCAATTCAACAACAACACTAAGAGTGGTGCTAGCAGCTCTGTGATACTGTCCTTATAGACAGCAGCGCTCGGAACTAAATGCTAACATCAGCATGCTAAAATGCTCCAAATGACAATATTAACATGCTAATGAATAATGTTTATCATCTTAGTTAGTATGTCAACATGATAACATTTGCTATTTGGCACTAAAACACAAAGTGCAGCTGAGGCTGATGGGAAAGTCATCAGTATGCAGGTGGTGGTCATAAATCAATGTGTTGGACAAATTAAAATTCAGAATGATGATGCTAGATGAAAAATAAGTTATTACAGTTCATTTTGAGGGGGGCATGAATGTCCGTGACAGATTTCATGGCAATCCATCCGAGGCTTGGGTGGTATCTTGTGATATCGACAATAATTTAAGCTGAGATGCTGTTGATAGAAGTTATTGTTCAGTTTAGTCGAAATAAACCCTTAATTTACAAAGGTAGATGTAGAATATTCTGGCTATACAAGCCGGTTTTCTGTGCCGTCTCTTTCTACCATTGCTGGTCTGCTTTTCACTTGTAACAAGGGTTGCAACGCTATGAGATTTTCACGGTACGATAACCGTCTCAGGTCTCTCACCGTTCTCCATATCACTTTATAGAAAGAGGAGCATCTCGATTTTTGACAGTATTGAAAATACTACCTTAAGGACTTCTTAATACCTTGGTATACCATAACACTTTGATACCACCCAAGCCTAATCCATCCCATAGTTCTAAAGAGAATTCACTCAGTGTTAACCTGTGAAATTCCATGGCAATACATCCAACAGTTATGACTATGACAAGGATATTTCAGTCTAAAGTTGACCGACAGATCATTTGCCATTTGTAAAGCCAATGCTGTGGGCATGGCTTTTTAAGAGATTTCCCCCCCCCCCAAATTTAAAAATCACCATCGTTGTCATAATTTAGGCGAAAACATCATACTACCATGAGCCAACATAGCCTTAATTGTCTGTGTTTTTTTTGTTGCTTCTGACAAAAGAAAATCGAAAATCTACAGCCTGTCATTATCTCAAAAAAAAAAAAAAAAAAAAAAAAAAAAGATTATCATCAGCATCAAGCTGCATCAAATTAAAGTTAAAGCAAAACACGTAAAAGCTTTAATGAAATAACCTAAATCTGGTAGTTGTTCACGTGAGCTAAGTTGTAATGTGCATGTAAATGTGTAGCGCGAGGGAACAATGCCCATTAACACATGGACAGGTGGCTAAGCTAACCCTGAGGTCTAGTGCTGCAAACACAACAAATACCCAATTACAGCTTTGCCTGAATAGACTAGAGAAGGGAGTGTGTGTTCGTACATCTCAGCCTGAGAAACAGAGTGTATACGTATGAGTGTGTGTGTTGGCTAAGGTAAAGAAAAGTGAATGGGCGAGAACAAGAGGGATGCCACAATGCGTCTAATGAAGGTGTTTGTGAGGAAAAGAGAACAACAGAGATGCATGTGATGAGTAGGAGTGTCTGACTCCCTTGTTTTCAGGGGGAGGGGATGATGAAGCACTTCAGGGCTCTCTATTCCTAAAAAAATGCCTCTTTCTAGCCAGGAGACCTTCTGTTCGAAAGACCACTATGATTGTAAAAGCCCATTCTACAGAGGACATTCACCATGAAAGAGACGGTACATTTATTTGTAGGACGGTGTAAAGGGGCAGCGACGAGTGTACACATCTCCTCCATGGTTTTGAAGTATTTCCAGCTCTAAAGGCACACTTCATAAAGAAAAGAACTAAAAACGACACCTTATTGTTGGGTGCCTGAAAATATCAATAACACATCCACACTTGCTCGAGAGACACCAGCAAACAGCAACTGCTGCTGGGCACTGGGAGCCAAGGGTTTGGGTTGTCTCCTCGCAGTGGAGTGTGATTTTCATGTGCTACGTTTTTTTCCTGTAAAAGAAACAATCTGCCATTTTGGAAAATAAACTTATAAACGATCCACGCTCGAGTCTGGCAATATCAGTTGCCATCTCTGCATGTGGTTACAAATAATGATTAAATTCTGATTAATGCAATATTTTTTTTGCTATTTATCTGCAGCTTCAACCAAAGGTCATTTTCATTATTTAGTAATCTGCTGATTATTTCCTTGATTTATCCATTTGTCTATAATATATTAAAGGCACGCTGTGCAGATTGTCAATTACTGTTTGTAAACACACTTGCCAGTGAAAGTGAAAGAAAAAGCTAACCTCATATTCCTTTGGCATTTCATGTGTGTGTTTTTTGGCACGGTGTCCCTTTCTTGCTGCTTACGGTTTGGCACCTGGTTGCTGCCTTTTTATAGAGTCCTCAACCTCACCTGATACACATGTATAAATGTCCTGATCACAGAAAATAAGATGATAAGAAGAAAAGAAGAAAATGCAGGCAGAGGGCTCAGCAGAAAAATACACCACCACACACTTCTAATGGGTAACGTGATAATTGACAGGGATTACTTCTGTTTGAGTCAATACATTGTTCTTAGGAACATCTTGTTCAGTGTATCTTCAAAAAATATATGATAATTTCTCACGACCCTAACTTCCAGGTAGTTGTCTGTACCCACACAACCAAAAAGATGTTCTATTTATGATCATTAAAGACAAAGAAAAGCAGCAAATCATCACAAATGAGAAGCGGGAATTGGGGGATGTTAGCCATTTCTGCAAGAAAAATACTTGTGCAGTTACTAGATAATCACATTATTTGTAGTTGATGGACAGAAAAGTAATCTGCAAGTGAAAATTGCCAATCATGAGTTACTGGAGCAAGAAAACAATGTCTTCAAATTACTTGTAAAACATTTAGCATTGGGAAATGTCAAGTTTTTTTGTATTTGATTAATGGCATAAAATGGTCGATATAAGATAACTGTGAGTTAGGAATTTTTAATCATTCAAACAGAGAGCATAAACATACAATGGTTTGCTAGATTGCGTTTTCAAATTGCCCGCCTTGTCATGCAGGAATCAAGCTTGTAAAGAGCTGATATTAAAAGGTACTGCAAGTGTATGAAAATGCATTAAATTTGCCCGACTAAGGCCAAGAAGTTTAAGTAGCATAATTGGAAGAAAGCTTTCACAGTGAAGGAGCTGGAGAGCTGCAGGTACATGTGCTGTGTTGCCAGAAGCTACTGAGCCTTCACTGTTGCATTACAATTCACCATGTACACACTTTGACTGTCTGTTGTCTGCTTTTTGTAAAAACTGATTTCTCTGCCATTCACTCCTCTCTCCTTGGAACAAACAGACTGGGCTTCAGAGACAGCAGGGCTAACTGCAGTGTAACACCCCTCCATCAGTCAAAGGGCTGCTGCTTACAGCAGACTCTGGCAATGATGATGAAACTGTACACGTGACATAAAACGTTTTCACTCATCTGCTGATAGTTTTTACACCTTTCAGTAGCCTATTACAAGCAAACCAGAGACCATGTTACCGCATGTTTGGCTCTGTAACAGCCTACCATCCTCAACATCAAATTGGATCTCACTTCATTTTCTCCCCAGCTACCTGTCTATGACACTGCAATGATGAAAAAACATTTATCAGAAAATTGGATTTGGACTGAAAACTGACGCTGCTACACAGCAGCCAATGAATGGTGTGTGTGGTCCAGTGGATGCAATTTTGATTTGACTCATTTAGTACACTTATCACTACAACACTGTCCAAATACTAAATTACACATTTTATTCAAGGACCAGGCAGTATTTTTTCCTTGTGGAATGAGAACTATTATACCTCAAGGCCACACAAACATAGCACAATGAAAGGAAGTAAAAAACATATCAATACATCACTGAACACAACGCAACAAACAATTCCTTTCATTATAGACTGTTCCAATAAAAACATACATTTTTTTAATAAAAGCCTTTTATATTTTTACCACAGCAAACAGTGACTTGTTCAAATTCCTTGTTTTATCCCATCAAATAATCCAAATCCCCCAAAAATTACTATGATAAATGAAAAAGATGGAACCAGCCAATATTTGGCATTTTTGCTTGATGAATCTCCGAAGCAAATACATTGACAAAATAGCTGCTTATTATTTCTTATTGATTGACTTATCATTTCAGCTATAACTGCAACCTTCAATACTGACATCAAAGCGTATCGGGAGCTCACGCTCTGTCTGGCACACAAACACACACACGCTGACATTATTAAGAAGACCTTCCAGCTCCCTGGCTTAACCAGAGTTATTTTTCAGGACTCTGTTAACCTTAAACTCTATTAGTGGGACTTCATTTGGGCTGAACTCACCGGCTATAGCTTCAAGGCATAGGTAGAAAAACACAGCTCGCCAGCCTGCATGCTATCAGAGCTCGGGTATATTTGTGTGTATCTTTAAATGTTTTGTGTGAGCTCAGTAATGTGACAGTCAGGTCTTGCCTTGTCTCAGATCTTCAAAGATTATGCCAACATATTTAATTTGTGCATGTTAATATAAAAACGTGCATGTTGCAAAACAATAATGCTGGTTGCACTGCATAAAGGGAGATTCCTGCAGCCTCGGGGGACCAGAAGAGGTAATAATGAGGGAGGAGGAGGATTGTGAAAGAATAAACCTCTCACTCACTCACACACACACTCACTCACTCACTCACACACACACACACAAAGAGCTACCATTCCTAGAGAACATGTACAATACAACACAACCCCCACACCGACTCTATCCTCCCACATAATACCTCACCAGGCATCTACTCTTTAAAGCAACAAATCAAAACCGGTGGGCGTCATCACACTTCAGCACAGGAGAGAATAGAGCTGAACAGCTTTTTTTTTTTAATCCTCAAGAAGGCAACGTTTCACTTGGGTCATATATGCAAAGGAAACAGAGAGATAAAAACCATAAGATAATGAATTGCTGAGTGTAATGTGGTGCGTCAACAGTATTTTCATTCTTAAGGACTAATCACTATTCAAAATACCTTCCTGTAATTAATCACACATTTATTATCCTTTTCTATTTATTGACTTTAGTCTATAGTATAATTTTAGCATCAGTTCACTGTACTATAAAGCCAAAACAATAAATGTATTTACAGAAAATTGTTTTGTAATAGTTAATCCTTTCAAGCTGAAAATGCAGAAAATACAGTTTCTCGCTTCTCAAATGTGAATGTTTTTTTTTTTTTTTTAATTTTCTGTCTTCTTTAATTAAGTGGAAACATTTGCACATAACAAGCCATTAAAAATGTTATCCTGTGGTTCTGGGAAAATGTCATGGGCATTTTGCATTATTTTCTAACACCATATTGACCAAGCAACCCAAAAACAGAAGACTGGCTGATCAAAGGGAGAGTCTGACAATAAACAAAATAAAACGTGTCAATATCTGTGAAGCATTTCATATATGTACAGAAATTGTCGCTTATAATTTAGCCTTCTGCTAACTAGAGCCAAAAGCTTATGGCTGCAGCTTCAAGTTCACGTTTAAGTAGCAAACATTATCTAGTGTGTCCTCCACCTCACTCCCCGATGCAACACACCACCTCCCCAGGAGGAGAGCCACTCCAGCCACAGCAAAATGGACTGCCCAGACTCTCTTCTGAATCAGAAAACTTTCTGTTACTGTCGTTACACAGATTAGACACAGAGCTGCTACTGGCCACTAGCCGGCTGTGACCCTGGGCACTGAAGGGTTTGTGTTGATGGGATTCAAGCCGCTACAGTCACCTACTGTGACTCTACCGAAGGTCCGTCTCCCAAGGATAAACAATAAAGCTACATTAAAGCCCCTGAAAACTTGGTTTCCAATGTCAAGTATTTCTCTTTGACACTTAATATTCATATAAAACATTGTGCTCATGTATGTTTTCAGAGCCTTTAACACAGCATAAATCCTGACAGCATGATAGCTAAAAAAAAACAGGCCCAAGGGACAGTCCAACTAATAGTGCCTGCTGTCACAATCAGAACTGACATCTATAATCAAGTCCGAAACCAAATCCATCTCAGTACAGTGCTCAAAGGCAATGTGATGACATCAGAAATCCCCCCTGCCTTCTACACAATCAGACCTGCCCTGCAGAAACGAGCTCCAAACAGCCCTGGGCTATTTTAGATCTAGGACAGCACTATACACTTTGGGACAGCATCTCCCCTTTTCTCTGTGCCGGCTTCCTCCTCCTCTATTCTCCTTTCCAAAATCAAGTAATCAGTAACACACCTCATGGGTCTGCATCCTTGGATTATGTGACAATATTGAGCCAGCCCACTGAAAACTGATATGTTACCATGGAATAAATACCCTTTAACATTATCCATTTATGAAGATTTCTACCTCTGCTGTCCTTGGGAGCTAAGACACATTTAGGGAGAGCAAAATGGCAGTAATCTTTTGCTATGATGAGGTTGTATGAAAACATATGATTTCATAACGCAGAAAGAAATCTAAATTCACAGTTAGTGGTGGAAAAAGCTAAAGCCTTACCTTCACTAGGTTAAAACAAAAGAGAGGGTGGTGACAAAGTTGTCCCCACCAAAGAGTCCTTATTTAGGGTATTAATTAGAGGCTTCTGTATAGCTTTCTTAAAAAAAAGGAGCATCAAGTAATTTGACTTCTAATGGGTTCCCACAGCAACTGGGAAATAATAACATCGATAGCAGGCCTGAGCGATCCTGGAAACAAGCCTGAAGTCAACGGCCATGCTAGTTGCCTAGTGAGGCTCTAACACTAATTTACATACCAGACAAAACTGTCAGACGGAGAAAAAGTTTTCAGAGAGCGATCTATAGATATCATGTTATCATGAGCCAAAGTGAAATTCATCGTTTCAGAAGAGCCAGAAAATCATGCAAAAACTACAGTTCATCACTGTAAAACAAGTGAACTTCAGAGGGCACTTGAAGACATGGTGTTTAGATTTCCAAAGCCGTGTGTTGGTGGTATAAATCCCACTTTTTGCCCCTTAAAATTCTAAACTTGTGTGAAATAATTGCAAACAGAATTACAGACTAATATATTGCATACGTGGTTGTAGAAAATGTCCAACAAGACTCGTTCTATCCCATAATTTAGCAGTGATTTAACCCATGCTGATCGCCACCGTGATGGGCAAGCTATTAAAAGCTATAGGCCTATAATTACCAAAAAAACGTGACTATGTCATGCCTGTATGTGATATAAGTGCATCCTCAACACCATGTAATCACTTGCATAATAACAATACAAAAAGGCACTGGTGCATGTGTGGCCTGCTGCAGTATCTATCTGTATGTTTCAAGGCACTCTTAATGAATGCACAAAGCTCAAAGGTGCTCCAAATTAATTAACGAACCAGGTGCATCAAATTTTATTGATTGATTTTTTACAAATGTCACATCAATCCAAGCTGGGAGATCAAATAATGAGCTGCTGGTCAAGGCCAACGTTCTCATTTGGCCGTGGGTTTGATTTTGAATTTTATTAACCTTTTAGACATTTTACCACCGCTGTGGAAAAAGAACTAACAAATCAGACAAAGTGGATTGATTTTTACAATTAAGGCCATCAACTTGCAGAAAACTTGGGTTAAAAATTTATACTTAATTAAGCTTCTAGTTCAAGAAAAAACGACTTACATTACCGGGCTGTAATAGCCAGTGATTAAAAAGGCAAAACTCAATTCCTTAATTCAGCATCACTGGATTTGTGTTTTGAGTAATTTGACCATTTGAGTTATAGGAAAAAACACACACATGCACACCGCACCAAGTCACAAGCATGCACAAACAGAAAAGAGAACCAACAGCTTTATGAGCTAGATCTTAGAAGTTAAACCCATGATAAACAATCAATACCTCCAGGCAATATTAACTGCAGACAGGCATTATTGCCTGCGGCGGAGGTGAGACTTGACAAACACAGGAGAAAAAAAGGCCATAGTGGTGTAGTTAACATAGCAACCAGTGATATTTTACTGTCTCTTTGCACAAATTCACCATTATTATTTAGGAAGGGCTTTGATGAGATGCTGATCAATGCCAGCTACTCAGATATTTCAAGCTTACTAAATATACAGAGCCGACCAGGTCTTCTGTGAAATACCTGTTCAAATAGTGTCCCAGCTGAAAGCTAGCTCTTGATAAGATGATTAAATACAACAGGGTGTAGAGTCAATATACAAACTGTCTCAATTCTATGCTAATATACAGGAGAGTAAAGTACAGAGACATTTTGCAGTAGCAGCATTTGATACAAGCTGTGCTGACAAATAACAACATGTGACTTTAAAGAATACTTTGCTGATTTACAACCAGGTGTTTGTCACCGCGTTGTGGGTAGTGTGTGTGAGGATGACCGGTGTTTGGCATTCCCCCCTGAGCAAAGAGCACTGAGAACTTGCCTGTGCCGTGAGCAAAAATCCGCCAAATGATGCAAAACACGTCATTTCATGTGTCATGCCACAGATTTTGGCTGGTGGATGGGCGGGGTGCTTTGGGAGCTGGCAGCACGAGGGCCACCTTAACGCTGTTCATCTGCACACATTCCCCACACTGCAGTGACACAGCGCTCGTTGAAAATCTGTATAATGCTTTTGGTGATTTTCTCTCATTCATGTACTGCTGATGGTGTCTGATGTCCAACACATAGTCAAAGTCCAAGTTAAGATGAACTAGGGTTGTAACTATACATCAGTCTGGATTGTTTTATTGATTCAGTGATCAACGATCCAATATAACTGATGCAAAATCAGTACATCGATACATATCATCTTTAAGACACGCCTTTACTTTGATATTCCCATGGCATATGTGTCTCCATTTCCATCCAAGCACACCGCTTCTATAACATTTTAACAGTGCTTAAGGCCTGGTGTGAGGCAGATTATGGTAAGCAGCAAAGAAAAAGACAATGGGGACAATTACTGATATTGTCTTGTATTTATTGCGGGCACCTGAATTGAATCTCCATTCCTGACAATTACAGTAAGTGTTCACATTACATTCTGTGTTCAGGGAATGCTAACACGACTGCTAACACCATACATCAGTATCTCTTCTTTCTTCTTCCCTGGGCTCTGTGGGTCATCATTTAGCAAAAACCAAATGTATTGTCAAAAGATTGAAAATTAGCTGGCAACTATTTTGATAATTAATCATTCAAATCAATTTTCAAAAAGGGGGTGCAAAAAATGAATGCCGACATTTTTCAAATGTGAGAATTTACCGTCTTTCCCCATCTTAAAATCAAAATCTTTGGGTTGACTTTGGGAAACTGATATTTTATAGACTTAACTTAATCAATTAATTTTAAAAAAGATAATTAGATAGATTTATGATTGTCCATTACAGCCAAAGTTTTAGCAATTAAATAAAATGATAAATGACCTCCAAGATAAAATTTAGTGGTATTCGAATATGGCAATTTTGTTCAAATATCACTGACACTGACAACCTGTCTAATGATGCAAATGTTTACATCTGCTTGTCCCATTTAAAAAAAAAAAAGCCGGTCATTAAGTCGAGGCACTGTGGGCTGGACATGAGAGGAGGGTAAATCTGGAAGCTGCCGTCTGTAAGCATCTCATTCACTGATCTCTGATGAGAAACTCATTAAGTGGTTCAAACCACATGGGACTGAAGTGCTAGAAAGACAACAGTCTGTTATAGAACCACCGACTCTCGTAACATTAAGAGACTCCAGCTTTCTATAGTCTGACAGTTTTACGGCCGCATTGTACGGCCCACCATTCATACACATGAGACTCCGCTCAACGCATGCCAATACCCACATCCCCCCCCCCCCCCCCCCCCCCCCCCCTCTCCTCTAGCATGGCAGACAGGGGTCACCTTAGACTGAGGATGAAATTGAACTAGCAAATACTTAAAGCACTTCGACAGCTTTTTGGCCCAGCTTAGCTCTAGCTCTTATCCTCTGCAAAAAATATAGATTGACTTGAAATGCCACCCTTATACTGTCATTTGTGAATTGATCTCTCACGGATGACCATTATCCTTGCATTTAATACGCCTTCATCTGGGGGACGCAATTCTGCCAGATGCCTTTTGTCGTAAAAAGACTGTGCAAAGCCTTTATGATTTGTGCATTGTTTGTTCATTGGACAGAATCGATGTGACTCTAATGTTGTTCAGCCTTGTAAAGCATAACCTAAATTAAAAATTTAGAACAAAATCACATCACTGAATGTCTAACATACATGGAGCAGTGTGCTTCTTCCACTCTCCTGTACACAGATAACTTTAAATGCGTTGCTCTGACGAGGGCCAAGAACAGTAGTATCTCAGAAATCCCTTTAGACAGATAAGGCTTCTTGAATTAAATAGGATTAGTGGTCAATGACTGAAGCAGGTAATCCCCCAAAAAAGATGATCGCGAAGAGGATTCATTTCACTGATAAGACTAGTCATAAGAGAGAAGAAGAAAAATATGCCTGTAGCATTTTGTGTAATCCTGTCTCTTTTGAACTACGCGAGGCTCTGTTTAGATTTTGTATTCTGTATTGTCAGTGTGTACAGCGATACACTGTTAGACAACTGCATACCTACTATTGCTGAATGATTAGTTAGTGAATCATTAAGATGACTGGAAGAAACGAGTCAACAAGAATTTTGCTCAGGAACTGATTGTTAAAGTTGTTAATCAAACAAAAATGCCAAATACTGTCTCTGTCAAGGCTGCTTGTCTCCATTTCCTGTTACTGTACAATTAAATATTTTATTGTGCCAGCAATCAGAAGGTGTTATTAAGGGGGTTTCACCATTTTCTGACATTCTGTAGACTGAATAATAATACTTAAATCAATACCTGGACAGGAAATTAATCAATGTAGAAAATAATCTTAAGTCACACTTTGCCTTTGTAATGCTTCCTCTGACAATAGCTGGGGTCTTCATGTAACCAAAAGTGAATCTCAAGAGGAACCACATGATTATTATGAACCTAATAATGAGTGATGTGCAAAGACTCAGCGAAGGTGAACCATCTAAATCCAGACTGCAAATATTTACATATGAATACACGCTACACTTCATTTTGTAACAGCTGTACAATACACCACAGATGCAGCACAAAACTCTGCTGAAAAACAAATCAGCTGCACAACAAATTACGATGCTATGTTTTGTTCAAAATAGTGACTGTAGCCTGGAGGATACAGCCAAGCATGCAAGCGTTTGTATTTATCACCACATCAGTGGTTAATATGTAGTTATATCCATCAGACTATGGCATGCACTGGCAGTACACTGCATTCCTCAGATAGCAAGCAACGCCAAAACAGCCGTGGTTGGACAAAAATGGTCACACTCAAACAAGCTTAAGACACCATTTTGGAAATCCACCGATTTCTAGATAACAACTCCGAGATGCCATCTTGCCAATTATCACCAGATTAGCCACCGTTAGCATGGCTATTCAACCATTCCGAAGCACCCCGTGCAGGAATCTATGCGGGTCACATAATAGTAACGTTAGCTTAGCTTAGTCTGCTAGCCTAAAAAGACAACCGCTAACCCGTCGTAGCAGCATCCCCGCATCCCTCGGGCGCACGCTGCTAAAATTGCTAATTAGCGTGCTAGCTGGGTAAAGATTAGCAAACTACAATGAAAAACACTCACAGCAGGTCAGAGCGGACTGCACCGGAACAACAGCGGCTACTTTTACCGCCTGGACGCCAACCACTAACCATAAAACCCCGAGCCGTTACGACAACGGCTATCAGTTTTGATTCCGCTATTTAAGCTAGCTCCTGTTAGCTTAGCTCGCTAGTTCCCCCGATGTAGCCGACACGGAGGACAATTGAAGGGATACGGAGGAAAAGAAAGACAGAAAAAAGCGAACAACTAGCAAGTCGACACATGGACATTCCTGCCCTCCATAACAGACATCGGACAAGACTTACCAAAGCCACTCGGTCGAACAAAAAAATGATTCCCCGTGTGCGTACGTGCTCTCTCCCGTGTTGTGTGCTCTGCCTCAGGTCGGTGCGGACTGACTGGCTCTGCTACAGCAGCGTTTTGTCGGACCAGTGGCGCAGGGAAGACAGCTTTCACCCGAAGAGACGGCCACCGTGTGGGGGATGGGGATGCACTGCCGGGAGGGAGAGAGGAAGGGAGGGATGCAGGGATGTAAGGAGAGAGGAGGGGGTCCGACCCACCGACAGAACATCCACTGAAGCGGCTCTCATAATAGCCTTATAACAATAATCATAATACAGAAATCGATATAGCTCAAACTTATAACGAATGGAAAAAGCAAACTAGTGACGGAATGGCCTTAGTTTCTGTTGTCCATTATGACTCATAGTCCTCAATCAATCAATAACAGAGCATTTGATTTTGAGGATTGTTGCGACTAATCTGCTAATAAAGATAATTCAGATGAAGGGAGGTGGTTTGATTGTTATGTTGCTGTATAATCACAGTTACTTCTTTGTTCTGTTGTGTGTGTGTGTTCGC
The DNA here is from genome assembly GCA_035609425.1 of Epinephelus awoara. Lineage (NCBI taxonomy): Eukaryota > Metazoa > Chordata > Actinopteri > Perciformes > Serranidae > Epinephelus > Epinephelus awoara. The sequence continues at coordinate 28,094,931 of CM069297.1, forward strand.
ACGTTATTGATTGTGTTAATGAGAAGTGACCTATATCTATACGTCGTTGCAAATACTACCAGGATACACACAGGCTGTGGTAGTATCTGTGCATGTCTGCAAAAGCCTGCCTTTATGTATCTTCGTAATCACCATTTCCAGGCAGGAAAGTGTGTTTGGTCAGCAGCACTGTGGCAGGGACACGGTACTGCAGCATGACTGAAGTTCACGTTCACTATTTCAGAGGCTTTTACTTGGTGCGTATGTGCAGAAGCATTACCACAAGTATTGCTCTGCAGCCAGGCAACGCCACCCAATGGTGACAACTTGCATTGCACCACAGTGACTCAATTAACCAAACATGCAGGGCCTGGAACCATGCCTGCTTTTTTTAAAATATTACATTTATTTATTTATTTAGTCATTAACTTTTTAGTAAGTTCACACAGGTGTCAAATGGACCCAAAAATAACCTACACATTTAAAGTAAACTAAAAGCAAAACAAAACATATAAAATGGCTTACTCATGTGTCAACAATAAGACCTTATTTTGTACATATGGGTAGGCTAGATCATTTTGACCATTTTTCATCAAAGTATCAATTGGGTTTTTATGTTTAACTGTAATTCTCTCCATTGTGTATGTAGTATAAATTAAGCCAATCCACTCATTTATGGTTGGTATGTCTTTTTTAAGCCATTTTCTTGTGATAGCCTTTTCACATGCCACTAACAACACCCTCAACAAACATTTATCTCGCTTTGCACAGTGAAGCTCGTCTAGATCTGCAAGGTGCATTGTTTTAAAATAAAACAGATTTTCAACTTACAAACTACCTCCAGGTAATTGAAATTTTGTTTTTTAAATATTTTTGCCTATTTATTAATTTATTTATCTAATGAATGAAATTTTTGCTTGAATGTCATTCATTAATTTCTTACTTTACATATATTATTTATATAATTTCTTATGTGTCCTGACTTCTTAGCCCATCTCTTGTGCTGCAAGTGAATTTATTCCCTATTTTTATTTTTTATTTTTTTTATGATGGGTGCATTTAGTTTTATGTATCTCAGATGCCTCTGCGTGTGATATTGGTTGAAATAAAATAAAATAGATATTAATTAAATAAATAAATAAAACTACCACACTATCTTGGCTACTCATACAAACCTGCAGCTCCAGCGAGAAATAATTCAGAGACAAAGGATTTACTAGTAATAACATATTCATGCACATCCTGCACATCAGTGTCTGCCTGTTTTTTTTTTTTTTTATTAAATTAAATTGAATTCAATTAGGTTAAATTAAAATAAACTAAATTGCATTTTATTGCTTTATTTAATGTTTTGCCTATTTATTTATTGATACAGTTTTTGCCTTAATGTCATTTATGTAGCCTATCTCAGATGCCACTGCAGCCAGGTGATAAAATAAATAAATATAAAAACCAAACAAACAAAAAAACAACAACACTAGACTATCCATAAATAGATATAAAACTGCAGCTCCAGCAAGCAAAAGTCCAGAGAAGTATTCTCGTCTATATTATCTGTAAAACCAAGTTAATCTGAGGCTGATGAACAGTTAAACACCAAACTACTACACTAGGCCCCAGCACAGTCCCACCGAGCCAAGACCCAGTCTGTAAAACGACCAATAAGCGAGAACTACAGTTCCCAGCTACCATTGCGCACTGCTCTACCGCAAACAAAGAGCCGCATACATGCACACACTACTCGAGGGCTTTTTACAAACGACAGCAACATCTTGTTATTACTAACAAAACAACGCACTTTCAGCACAGATGATTTTAGTGACAAGTATATTCGCGGAAAAACAAGAAGCTGTCCGAGTCCTCGCGTGATTTCACGTTTCCGGAAGTTAGAATGGCATGAGAAGAGAGAGCTGTCCGAGGTGCTGACACTGTGAGTAGTGCTTGTCCTGCTTCAGACTACATATCTCTGTATTTCACGTCTATATCTATTCCTTGTATAACCTATGTTGGACTTTGAACATCGGTGCATCATCTCAGGTAGTGTGTGTTATCTTAATTTTGAACTGAGTAATTGTGTGATAATACTGAATGTGCTAGACAAGATCTTACCTGAAACTGTTCTCAGTAATATTAAGCATTTAGTTTTCTAATCTTTACTCATCTTTCTGTGTGTCTTTCACACACAGACACACAGATAGTCACATAATATAAGATGTCAGGCTCAGCCTCTTTATTATCTGTGAAAATGCATCATGCTCTTTATTTAATTTCATTTTTTTTAGTTTAATCAGAGTTTGAAGAGATGGATGAACCTCAAGAGTCATCGTCATGTATCACCAACGCCCACAACTCCAGCAGCAGCCCCCCCAGCAGTAAACCTGGCAATGCTCCACTATGCAACGGGGTCCCAGAGTGCAGGACCCTACTGCGGGTGCCTGAGTCACACGGACTACAGCTGCTGGGTGTGCTCAGATCCTTCAGGGAGCGAAGCCTGCTGTTTGACTTTACCATTAAGGTCCAGGAACACAGCTTCCCCTGCCATCGCTGCGTCCTTGCAGCATGCAGCGATTTCTTCAGGTACTCTATTGATCTATCTATCTATCTATCTATCTATCTATCTATCTATCTATCTATCTATCTATCTATCTATCTATCTATCTCTGTTAAAGTGTAACCGCTCTGTGTTTAGGGCCATGTTTGAGGTGGATATGCGAGAGCGTGGGGATGGTTCAGTGACTCTGGGTAACCAGTCTCCAGAGGCGGTGGGTTCTTTCCTGGACTTCGCCTATACTGGAGAGACACTCATCACTGATGGCAACGTAGACATGCTGTTTCAGATTGCATCTTTTCTGCAGGTAGAACTACAACCAGTCTTTCTTTTTCCTAAACATACAGTGCATCACACCTGTGATTTCCCCACTATGACAAGGCAAAATGTCTGCTGCACACTCCCATACTGGTGTCTAATTAGACCTCCTGTCACCTGTTATAATTGGAAAACTTAATACTTAAGTATTCTTACTGGAACATGAACTTTGGGGACCTCACCATGTAATCTCCACCCAACTGCAACACAAGCAAAGGCATGAATGGATTAATGAATGGGCTAATAGGGCACAGGTCCAGGGGCCCAAAATGTAAGGGAACCTCCCCTGACTGTCACTGGTAAAATGTCACTCCAAGTGACAAGCACCGACCAGGAAGAGACTCAAAACGATTACAAAAAAGATGCAAAGAGACACAAAATAACTGTTGTATTATATAAAGAGAACTGGATCCAAAAGCACGACTCAGACAGCTGTTCAATAAAGCAAGACGGGGTGTCTTTGGTTGATCCAGGGTATTCGGGAGAAACAGGGCAGGCAGGCTGAACAGGGCTGGAGACAGGTTGGCAGGCTGGAGTGGCAGGTAAATGGGTGACTGGTGAGTGTGGATCTGAGGCACAGAGAAACAAGGTTCAGGCCAAAAATCCAAGAGTAAAAAAAAAGCAATAAGCAACAAGTAGACCGTAGTTTGTAACGCAAGGTAGACTGGACTGCAGAGTCAGGGTATTTGTACTGCTGGGTGTCATTAGTGGATTGCTTTCAGCTGAGCAGGCTGATCAGCAGGACTGATGAGAGCCACGCCCAGACACACAGACACAGAGAGAGACAAATGAGGAACCACAAGAAACAAAGGGGAGGGGGTAAAATGGCTGACACATTAGAAATAAAGAAAAGGCAATGACTGACACAAAGAGATGCAAAACAACCAAAAAAGAGACACAAATCCACAAAAAGATGCATATGGCTATAAAGAGATGCAAAACCCCCCTGCTCCTATGTAGGGGAGATGGTGGGGCCTTTTGTATATCTGTGCCCAGGGGCCTAAAGTCATAATCCGCCCATGAGCAGAGGTCTAATCAAGCAAGTGAACACACCTGTGTGCAGGGCCTTTATTAAACTACATTAACTAACAGCTGAAGGAATAGTACTTCTTGAAATAATAGTTGATTAAAATATACTTGTCTCTAAGTTGAAGTTTTTTTTAAATATGTATTGTATATTGTTTTACAGTATATTGTAATTCTCATGGATGTTTTCCCAAGTGTTCATGTTGTTGTGTCTTGTTCTGTCCTCAGGTGTCAGTCCTGTCCCGGGCGTGCAGTGACTTCCTGATAGGAACCATGGACCTCTCTAACTGTTTGTCCCTCTTGTCCGTGGCTGAGGCGTACGGCTCGGCCTCCCTCCTCCAAAGTGCCAATGACTTTGTGGTTCAGAACTTCTCGGACCTTTCCAAAACCCAGGACTTCCTGGATATGCAGGTGCAGCTTAAGAACGGACACAATAAGGAAGTTAATTAATCAAAGAAACTGAGGTTTATTCCTTTGACTAGTTTATACCTTGACTGTGTATTATGTGTTATGTATGTATATTATCTAATTCCCATACACACAGGGCATGACATTGTCCCAATAATTACACTTAATAAATCATAGGGTGTCCAGGGTGAGACCTTTGTCTGTATAATACTTTAAATAGTGATTTTGATTTGATAAGTAACCTTATTATCATCCCAACATCAAAAAGTCTGACTGAATTCACTCTGTATTTACTGTTTCAATTGCTTCCTATAGCTAAATGTGTTGGAGGCATGCCTAAGGTCAGATGCTCTAAACGTGCCCAGTGAGGAGACCGTGGTGAAGTCACTTCTCAGATGGACACGCCATGATCTCGCTGCAAGACAAAAACTGTTGCCGGGCTTGTTATCTCTAACCAGACTCCACCATCTACCTGCACCTGCACTAACGGTATGAACACACTGCACGTGCTGGATTTTTGCTTTTATATGTGGTCTTGTGATTGTCTCATACCTCCTGTGTCACCCCTCAACTTCTCTCTCAGACTCTGCGTGACTCCGACACTCTCCTCTACGATAATGAGTCCTGTCTCGCCCTGTTCTCAGAGGCTCAGAGCAGGCAGGATCAGTACAGCGGCCTGCTCTCTGACGCCAGGCCGGCCACCATGCAGAGTTACATCTACATCCACAAGACGGAGGAGAACGGGGAGATCCGCCACACCTTCTGCTACTGTCTGGAAACGGATCAGTGGAAAGAGCTGGGAACAGGGCACGGAGAGGGGACAGCCACAATGCCAGACCCACCGGGATCCTACCTTACAAGCTTTGCTGAGAAGGTACGTTTTTGGGATTGGATCTTGAGTCCTGCAGTGGTTCCTTTAAAATTAAATTAATTACATCAATTTATGACCCCTTATTACAAGTTATAGCTTTGTTGTGGGCTTTTATGTCTTGTTTCAAAAGATTTATAGAGACCACAAAACATAAAAGTATCCATTATTTCACAAGAAATAAAATAACAATTAAAGAAAGTCAAAAATATAAACCTATTTTTAAACATCCTTATCCCTTTAGTTCTCTTTTAAACCCTAAGCTTAATCGTTGAACCCCTTGACAGGTGTAAAAAGAGTTTGAAAAAGTTCACCATCTTCTCCTCTTTCCTCTGTATCCAAGATGTTTGTGACAGGCGGTTGCCGGGGTAACTGTTGTCGTGCAATACGTCTCCATGTGGCCGAGCCGTTCCACGACGCTACGGATGAGGTTTGGTGCTTCTGTCCTGTGACTCTAACCTGCACGCCTGCACCTGCCATGCTGAAGCCCAGAACCACGCACACGGCTGTAACCTGCCTGGACCGCTTGTACGTCATTGGAGGACGGACCAAGGGAACCAGAGGAGGAGCTCCCAATCTGCTGGAGGTAACAGTGTCTCCACCCTATACAACAGCAATGGGAGTGCTGTTATTTTTTGTGCAGTACTAATTCTTTTCTTTCCTCTAGGTGGAGTATTATAACCCTCTAACTGAGACCTGGTGCTCTGTCAGCCCGCTGCCAACTGCCATCTTCTACCCCGAGGCCAGTGCTTGTGACAGTGTTATCTATACACTAGGATCAGAGGTGGAGATCACAGACTCCTTTAACCCCTCACTGGACTGCTTCTTCCGCTACGACGCCCAGCAGGACCAGTGGAGCCGTCTGGTGGCAGAGTTTGGCCAATTCTTCCATGCTACACTGGTCAAGGCGGTGTCAATTAATAACACACTGCACCTGTGTGACCTGTCCACATATAAGGTGAGACATCAAATGGGCACTGAGGAATGAATGAGTTGTCTGTTCTTGCACTGAAGTGTGAGACATTAAAAAGTAGTTTAAGTTTTCAAAGCAGGACTGTTAAATAGACAAACTCAGAGTTCAAAGTGTGACTTTTTTCCCCACATCCAGGTCTACAGTTTTTGTCCAGAGACCTGCGTGTGGAAGGGTGAAGGGTCATTTGAGTGTGCTGGATTCAATGCTGGAGCAGTCGGTATGAGAGACAGAATCTACATCCTAGGTGGAGACTATTCACCCGACGAGATCACTGATGAAGTACAGGTAGGAGAACCTTTTCATCCAGAGAAACTGACCTATTCTCACTTCTATTGGCTAAGGTGCTGTTCTGAGTACTGGTTTTATGAGCTAAAGGTGGAGGCCAGGTAATGTGTTGACAGCTTGTCTAATGGCCTTATGGCTCTTTGCCTTCAAGAATCCTAGAGGAAGTGATCATTAGCTCACCAGATACATTTTGGCATCAAAATTACATGCACAACCATCTCTGGGGTTTACAGAGGATGGATAGAAAATATCCAGTGAGCGGCAGTTCTCTGGGTAAAAATGCCTTGTTGATGCCAGAGGTCAGAGGAGAATGGCCAGACTGGTTCAATATGATAGAAAGGCAACAGTAACTCAAATAGCCACTGGTTACAACCAAGGTCTGCAGAAGACCATCTCTGAACCAACAACACGTCCAACCTTGAAGCACCAGGCACAGGCACTCACCAAAACTGGACAATAGAAGATTGGAAAAACGTTGCCTGGTCTGATGAGTCTGGATTTCTGCTGCCACATTCAGATGGTAGGGTCAGAATTTGGTGTAAACAACATGAAAGCATGGATCCATCCTGCCTTGTATCAACGGTTCAGGCTGGTGGTGGTGGTGTAATGGTGTGGGAGATATTTTTTTGGCACACTTTGGGCCCCTTAGTACCAACTGAGCATGGTTTAAACACCACAGCCTACCTGAGTATTGTTGCTGACCGTGTCCATCTCTTTATGACCACAGTGTACCCATCTTCTGATGGCTACTTCCAGCAGGATAACGCACCATGTCACAAAGCTCAAATCATCTCAAACTGGTTTCTTGAACATGCCAATGAGTTCACTGTACTCCAATAGAGCACCTTTGGGATGTGGTGGAACGGGAGATTCGCATCATGGATGTGCAGCCGACAAATCTGCAGCAGCTGTGTGATGCTATCATGTCAATATGGACCAAAATCTCTGAGGAATGTTTCCAGCACCTTGTTAAATCTATGCCATGAAGAATTATGGCTGTTCTGAAGGAGAAAGGGGTCCAACCCAGTACTAGCAAGGTAAAAGGATGGAAGACTGGATACATGGGTCAGGAAAGGAAAGGAGTAGGGAGAGTGGGTTGAGAAAACTGAGACAAACAGGAAAGGAGGGGTAACCAGGTGACTGGAGATGTGGCCCTGCGTCCAACCCTGAGCTAACTAGTTAATTTAGAATTATTTAAATGTATTGCTGAAGGTGTGCTCATTCATTCTGTTCATGTTTTTGGGGACAGAGGGTATTCATCCTCTATGGTATGTGTGTGTCCTTGTGGCCGGTACAGGTGTACCACAGTGGGAGAAGCCAATGGGAGGAAGTGGCCCCCATGCCCAGAGCGCTCACCGAGTTCCACTGCCAGCTCATCAGCTTCAACAGATACAAAGACCCATGGGGTGACACAGCATGATCCACAGCAGACACACACCCACACACACACACACACACTCATTAACACATGTGAGTGGAAGTACATGTGTGTGTTAACATGTGTCACTGATGTAAGCAATACCCACGAGTCTCCTCTGTGCATGACGGACGGCTGACTGAGAGAATGTCCAACTAACACCACATGTCTCCCACATCATTATAACACGAGAGCACCTGAGCCAAATGATTTATTACACTTTTTTTAATTTGAAGATTTGATCCTTATATTTGTATGTGTAAAGCGCTCGCTGTCATAGGAGTTTTGTTGTGTCAATCAAAATGTGGTCCCTCCCATGGAGGAGCCCTATTGAGCAGGACACTGTTTTAGAAATCCTATTTTAGTAACTGATTTTTTTCTGCTTTGTACGTTATAAAAAGTAGAATTCGCCCACATAAGCGCTCACAGTTTATCAGCTCTCCTACAGCTACAACACTGAGAAGGAGACTTTGATATGTCATACTTTTAAAGCTCCATTTACTCAGCTGTCAGGGGGATTTGGTGTCCTTTTCCTGCATTTGTGGATTTTGCAGCCTAAATGAATCAAATGATTTTGTTCTGGCAACATTACACAAAACACCTCAGAAGTCCTGTTCAACTAGATGTTCTTTATTTAATAGCACAGATCAGAAAATATTGCACATTATTCTGATTTTCTTAGTTGTTTTGCTGCTTACATTTAAAACTCAGCTAAAATAACTCAATGCCAACACTGTGTGAACTATGTGGGTGGATTTTGGCTTTAGACTACTTGCCTTTATTCTGTTTCAGACTGTCATGTGTCCATGCATGCCCTGTTTCTCCTCTCATAATATATAATTCTATGTGTGATCAATACACAGATCACCTGATTATCTTCAGTAACTGCTTGTTTGATGGAAATGTGCAACTATCATAGAGAAACACTCTGTAGCTTCAAAGAACACAGTAACTTAAAAATTTCAGAAACCGTGAGGAGAAAATTGTGGGCGTCATGGTGTGTATCGTGAATGAGCATTTGTGTCATGAAACAGAAAAAGAAACCGACAAATGAAAGACTGTTTAATGGCAAGAAGTGAACATAAAAATAATGCTTCATTATTTGTGTTAACGTCTCTTTGGTATCTGCACTGACACATTCATCACTTAGTACAAACAGAACAGCAGACACAACAGCAGAGTTCATTGTGTCAAAGGTTACGTAAAAGAAACAATCCTTGGAAATGACATGGGCGACTGCGCTATTTATAGTGACATTGCAGTGTTTTATAGCCTTCATTTTAAAGGTTCCCACGGTGAAAAACTACAGCCAAACCCCCCCCTGTTGGTTTATTTTTATTCACTCCCCCATCTCTACTGTGACTTTCCGTTTGGCTCTTGCCAGAAATTCAAAGCCACAGTCGAAAAACATTTTAGAATACAAATACAGATCCAAGAGTTTGTCATTGTCAATCTGCCCTGGTTCATGACCTCATATCAGTGACTGTATACAAAGATGGACAATGCGTCTTTACCGCCCCCCCCCCCCCCCCCCCCCCCCCCCTTTTTTTTTTATAGCATCAAATAACTAATTAAAACCAAAATTATGAGGAAAAATCAACACTTGAACATAAGACCTACCTAATGTGACAGTAAGGATCTTTGGGTAAACCTAACTCCTATTTGACATGTACTTTGAGTTTATAGTTTGGCCCATTTCCCTTTTGCTAACATTGACTTACACTGCAGCCAGCCCCCAAGATGTTTTGGCTTCACTTTTGGGAAGCTGTCATGTTGCCCATCTTTATATACAGTCTATGTCTCATATGAAGACTAGAGCTCTGAACCAGACCAGTGCCCATCATGAAAAGATGTAAACACTGTGCCTGAACAAGAATCAATCAGCAGCAGAGTCCTACAGTAACCATGCTGGCTTCCCTCCAAACGTTTCTCTACCTCTCGTTCATCCCCTCTCTTGTTGCTCCATGGTTCAGTCCTGGTAAGTTTTCACCAGCAGCCACATCAGCAGAACGGTGATTAAGACGATCATGAAGTTGAGGAACAGCTCCTGCACCGAGCGGTCCATGGTGGCGTCGGGGAAGAAGGAGACAAGGGGGAAGGATGCAGAAAATGTTGTTGGATGTTTTCAAGAGGTGCAACTGGTCCTGGACCTGAGAGGTGTAGAGAGACATGAGCAATATAACACAGGCATGACAATGGCAAATACGTGAGTATGTCTGTCGCCACCTGTTCAGACTTAGCATCATTCAACAGGCAGAGGGTCCACAATATCCCCAAGTATACACAAGGGACATGACGCACACACTCACAAAGCACACTTAATGGTACACTAACACACACATGATCAGGTTAGAAAGTAAAGCTGTTCCCAAGTCCCTTTACACTCATTGATTTTCACGGGATTTGGAAACCAACTTTAGCCCAGACATTTTTCAGAATGTTAACACAAAATCAGATGTAGTCCGTGAGCTGTTACCTCTCTTCGTGTGGCAGTGATCTCACTATGACCAGGAAAAGGTGAAAGCAGATGTTCTTATGTGTCCCAGCAGAGCCTGGCCTCTGAACGCTTGTCTTCTTTCTGGAAACTTTTCTATAGTGGCAACTCTGCTCTCCACAGCATCGATGAGCAGCTGATCCTTTTGCCGTTGTCCAGCTCTGTGCGGTCGCCAAGGGCAGGGCCCGCTCCTAAAGTAGCCATCCTCGGGGACCGCCCACGTTTTTTCATTTCTTTCACATGCACACAGACTGATGTCACGCACCAACTAAACAGCCAATAGAGTGTGTTATTTTCTGCGGTCTCATCCACTAGTGTGTTTCCCATTATCACCATACAGAGTCTCTCTAACACACGCACACAGACACACAACAGAGGAGGGACACAGGGTTATTTATAAAACATTATTGCAGATACTAGGTGGATTACAGTTGTTCCAAACACAATACTCACATCTTCTGATGGCTATGAAACTGTAACAGTATCACTCAGTATCTGTGTGTGAGCTATGCAAAGGGGAGAGAAGAATAATAGAGCGACCTCTCCAAAATGCAACATTGGACGCATGTAGGTTTAATACCAGCTAATGCCTCGATTCATCATGCTGTCTGCCCTGTCACAGAGGAACTCTGCAAAAGAAAATGCAAAGGTTAATACTTCCCATAGTTACTCAGTATCACCACATGGTTCTGGATAACATCTGCCAGTCTGCTGCATGTGGCTGGCACCCTTCCTACATGGGTTTCTCTTCACTGATCGATCGGCAGACACGAGCAACCAGGCTAAATTAGATTCTACTCCCCTCAGTGAAGTGCAGACAGGCTGATGGGCAAACAGGCACCAATGGACTGTACAAGCACTGCTGGGAAAAGTAGGGTTTTTTTGGTCTTGTTTTTTATAGCTCTGTGTTACACAATGTTGCTTTAAACTTGGAAGAATTAATCAATCCCGTCTGCCTTCTTAGAGAGTTAAAGTTTGATATCACTCTTATGTTGGTGTGTTAAATGTCAAGTCGACAGCTAGTCGTAGTCTGGTCGTTAAGGCATGGCGTGATTTTGCCATGTAGTGACATCAGCAATCCAACATTGCATTCCTGGACAAACATTGCAATTAGAGCCTTCTGACTCCATCAGTCTGCTGCTCCTGTGCGTCTTTAGAAATTCCTTTGTGCTTCTTCAAAGCTAAGCTAGTTTTCCAAAATGACGTTAGAAAAATTGATTATAAAAAAACAACAAAACCTCTGTAACATTAAACAAAAACTTTAGAAGCTACTGCAGGGTTAATGAGTTTCTAAGTCGGTTGGCTAAACTAACAAGTAAGCTTGCCAATAGGCTAGAATATTATCAAGTTACCTTACTATTAGTGAGTAAACTTGCTAACTAGGAAGGCTGTGCTAACAAGTAAGCTTGCCATTAGGCTAGAATATTGTTCACTAATGAAGCATGTGGATATCATTTTTCAGTTGCAAATACCTGCGATTAACACAATTTCCCTCCTTTTTTTATAGCCTATTAAAAACTTTTTTTTTTCTGGAAGATTGCAGTGCTTGTGTCGATGCAGGACCACACTCACAAATAAAAAGAGTTTTAAATAGGCAATGTGTCCAGGTCTTTGCAACTGCAAAATTACATGATCTCCACTCTTAATGTTAGTGAACAATATTTTAGTTAGTGTAGTCTACCTAGTTAGCAAGTTAACTTGCTAATGTTCTAGTCTTTTGGCAACCTTACTTGTTAGTATCGCCAACCCACTAAGCAAGCTAATAGCTTAGGGTTGTAATTGGTTGATTGCAATGTTAGCCCAGGAATGGGATGTGGGCTGTTGATCCAGCAGCTTCTTACTTGGCAAAATCATGACATGCAGTGGTTATGGTAGTTAAATCCACTGAGACCACATTCTACCAGAGTTACCTGTCTTGTGACAGTACAGATTTAACAACTAAAATATGATGTGTTAACTTGTGAGCTTGTTGCTACTGGAAGGCAGATGTTGTTACCCTTGGACGGAGCCAGGTGAGCTCTTTCCCTCTGCTTTACTGTATGCTAAGCTAAGTTAACCAGCGTCTGGCTGCAGTCATGACAGAGGTATCAGTCCTCTTTTATAACTCTCTATGAGAAAGCAAACACGTGTATTTGACAAAAGTTTCCCTTAAATACTATTTTTTTTGTTATTATTAAGGGTTTTTTTAGTCTCTCTTGTCTTTGTGTGCACCCATTGTACTCGTACATTCTTCCTCCTCTTTGTTATGCTGGTGCTAAGAAAGGGATTTTGACAGTTCACCAGAGCGAACCTCTCAGCTCATCTCACACTTGACAGCTGCTTAAAACAGTGTTATCTCTGAACTAATGTTAAACCCCCTTGACACACACACACACCTTCTCCCGTACACAAAGGGTCACAGCAGGACAAAGTGTATGAGCTCGGCAGCCTCGAACCTTTCCATCACGGGATTCCAAGGTCATTCCCAGAGGATTTAGCAGATCAAAACGGCTGCCATTTTATCACCCTGCTGCCTTGCCAGCTTCGGACCAATAGCTATTTGACCCAGGGATTCCCATTGTCACGGAGATCCAGAGCTGGGGTGATTGAATAAAGCAAGGCGAGGTGTGCAGGCATCTCTGTGCAGGGTGGACCACAGCCCACTCTGACAGCTGTGTGTGTGTGTGTGTGTGTGTGTGTGTGTGTGTGTGTGTGTGTGTGTGTGTGTGTGTGTGTGTGGGTATGTGTGTGTGTTTAAGATAGAAAAGCACTGGCAGGGTTACCCTCTAAATCAGTGGAGAGACAGAGGGGTGTCAACAAGGCCTCAGACACACCATTCCACACATTCTGGGACACTATGTGTGTGTGTGTGTGTGTGTAAGTGTACGTGTATATGCGCATGCAGTAAAACGACTGTTTATTATCTGGTGAAGTCTGGTGACAGTTTTATGCTTGCCAGCTGTAGGTGTTACGGCAAAAAAAAAAAGAAACAGAGTAAAACTCAAATATCAATAATATCTCAATAATCAGTTTATGCCACAAGACAATAAGCTTGAATATGTAAAGTAAGATGGGAAACAGCCGCCCTTAAGCTCCATTATTAACTTGTAAATATTTAATTCAACAGTTCAACTGATTTTCTCTAACTCCTTTTTTCTTCTTAAAAAACCTTAGATGTAAGAATCAGAACATTTAAATGACCTTCAGAGAACATTCCTTAGAAGTTCTCTAAAAACCATTGAATAACCCTCAGCGAATGTCACCCGAAGGTTCTCTGACAACCAATTAACTATTTAAAAAAAATGGTCAAAAACAAGATTTCATGCATAAATTTGCTAATAGGGAAAGCATCTCCCTGGTGCCCTTATTAAATAAAAAATATGCCCCGTGATTTAGCCCGCACATTACTTTACAAATAGCTGGCACCGAACAATTATTTATCCCACAGCTTTACTCATTTAAAGTGTCTGAATCTTTTCCACTACAGCAGCAGCTTTGATTGGAGGAGAGACAGGAATTCATCTCAGCTGACTGTCATCCTGACAGAGCTGATACACACACACAACGCAAGGCTCAGCCCTGTTAATATTTTTGGCCAGTTACAATTGTGTTTGAACATCAGATCTGCTGCCAAAGACCTCACCTAGTAGCTTCTGTCTGTAATATCCCCTTTAGCTTCCAATTAGTCATTGAATATAGACTGATCTTTCACATTCTGCACTGCTTTACTGCTTCACTGCCACCTGTAATGTGAGGTAACCCTTTGGCTGTATACATATTCTTAAACAATGAAAATGTTTAAAAATCCATGGTTGCACATCAGTTATGTTTCCCTTTGAATTAATTAATTAGCCCTAGAAATGATCATGTGGCAAACATATTTCAGTCGCTGGAAAGATTTCATGAAGGAACTGTGAATAAAACATGCAATTTTGGCTGATATACTTATGCACTTCTACTTGTTTCATCACCTTGGTTTTTTATGACTCTCATCCTCCATCCAAGAACAGACAGACATGTGCTTGTATGGAGTCCCCTGAGATCGAAATCCCTATTTTAAAAAATGGGACCTGGTTTCTTTATTCATCCATCTCTGTCATGCAGGCTCCAGCTAATTAGAATACAAAGATGCCAGCAACAGTAGTTTGGCCTCTGGCTACCGGCCTTGCATATCAAAGGGTGATGGCATGCCTCAGGGTGCACAAGTGGTTCCACTCTAGTTCTCATCGTTACGCTGCTTTTTCAGAGCTTGGCTGATGTGTGAGGTGAAGCTGCCCTTGAGCACTGGCAAGGGAAATATACTCCTAATCTCCTGTTCAGAACCTGAAAGTGATATTTCCACTTGGCAGAACGTTGACTCCCATTGTTTACAAGTTCGTGAATGGCTATACCAAATGTATTGTTAAAATTAGACTGGTAAGATGGGGTTCAGAGTTTGTCTGGAAACAGCAGTTGAAAAACAAATCTCACAACACGCTCCAGCTTTTGATCATGCCACATGATCTTCATTAGCAGATGAATCATTCGTCAGCCACTAAGTAGTCGCTGTGGTGTGAATGTTTTCTCAACTGCTGTTTCCAAGGTCCAAAATGAATGTTAAACTTAAGCTTTTCAGCTGGCCTGCATGGAAGGTCCTTAAAGGGCTCAGAAAACAATTTCAATTTTCAAATACAGGTAACTTCTCCATGTGCTGGGGAATATTGTGTGACATGTTTGAAAGCTCCAGCTACTAAATGGAGCAAGTGGTATGATCATTCTCCAGCTACTTAAAAGAAATATAGAAAGTCAGATTGACTCGGGGTAACAGATAGGATTGACTCTCTCCTTTTAAATTAAAGCTTTTCCCTTGCTGGTACCTTCGCCCAATTACTTCCCCAACAAAGTACCCGACTGATGTCTCTGGGTATCATTTAACGCTCATAAATGAGTGAAGACTATTTTTATTTTTTATTTATTAGACTGTTTTGAAAAACAAGATGCAGAGCAGAGTGTTGTTATGATGTCTGAGAGGGCAGCCATGGTCTCCTGTCAGACCAGCTGTTGTTTTGTAGACCAAACTGAGCGTGCTGTTAAGACGACCAAGGGTTCCCACTGGCCAGCAGCTCAGCCTGGCACTGCAATTACTGAGATGGCTGCGGACAGGTGAGGGCTTCATTACACAGCACACTCGGGTATAATTGCACACACGCTGACGCACGAGTGTTTCATGCTCACACTCACACATACAAAGACCAAATCCAGTTCATGCATGCTGGAACATAACGCTCACACCCAAAGGGGCTGTGGAGTCATTAATCTGGCTGTAGAGGAATTCATACACAGGATCTGAGCTAATTGGCTCCTTTGAGAGAGGAAGCAGACAGAGAGCAGCAACCAGGGCAGAAGGAAAGACAAGAGTACAGCAATTACAATTTAGCAACATGCCTGAATGTGAATGACTGCTTGTATCTGATCAGCATCTGCCCTGATATGCGGAGTATTGTGTTTTATTGGGAAGGAAGGAGTAAGGCAGCTAACCCACTGTGATAATACTCTTTCAATCTGATAATACAGCTTTATCCTCAGTTGCCTGTATTTGAGTAGAGTTTGATGATGGATGAGTGAAATGGATGAAAAAGGAATGTCAAACACTCTCCCCAGGATAGATCATCCTATATTCTTACATTTTTATCCCCTGGTATCAAGTTAGCAGGGCCTATAGAATGATCCCTGGAGCATTTTTGTCTGTCTTTTGTTGGGAGATTAAGAAGGCATGCAGCATGGATTTGCCATCGGGGGTTTAGGTCCTATATGATGGAGCCGCAGGGCAAAACAATGGATGTCAGGACGGCTTGGATACCAAGTGAGAGATGGATAACAGTGAGGAGAAAAGAGAGAAGGCCCACTTACACAATAAGAGCAAACGTAATCCTACCATTAGCTCAATACAATGGGCATATACCACAACATTAACAATGTGTCCCTGCTGGGATTATTATACACTTGGAAATAAATAGCAGTATTAACCACGGGAAGCACAAACACCAAACAGTATTAAAATGTCTCTAGACACACTCTGAGCACAGACAGATTTTCTTTCCTTGTATTGGTGATCTGCAAACACTTAACAGAAGGGCAGATACGACCACTGGAAACTGCAAAGTAAAGCTGGCGTAAAGATGCCTGTTTTGCCTCTAAATATTTTATGCTGCCAACCACAGGTTCAATTAACTGCTGCATCACATTGCACTAACTGATGCAAAACAGACATTGTTAACGTTGTTCTTCGTGTAATTCTCTGCTTTGACCAGTCAAAATATCTTCTCTGAAAGAATTCTCAAAGGGCGCCACGAACCACCTCTACCCCATATTAACATCAAAGGTCATGTGTGTAGGATTTAGGAACATCTACTGGCAACAATAGTATAAGCTACAGGTTTTCATTAGTTAATAAACACCCGAAAATAACAGTTGTTGTTTTCATTACCTTTAAGCCCAGTTCAGACCAAAGATTCATGGCAAGATGAGTTGAAACATGCAACTACTTGCAACGCACCGTTCATTCTAAAAACCTGCCAGTTCACACCAATGCAACTAGATGAGATGGTGTATCATCTCTATGCAACAACTCTTTGTACTTACGTTCTGATTTACAGCTTTGCAGGCTTATTTTGAGGCTGAATATAATTTGTAGCTTCTTAAAACAAGCACCAGATGGACTGTATTTATAATGAATATGCCACAACAATATAAATAACCAGCACCGATTAATCAGTCAATCAGAATGTGTGTGTGGGGGGCATAGGCACAAACAAACGAACCATCATCCGACTCCAACAGGACGGAGACAGTGGGCTCAGAGGGATGGAGCACCTGATGCAGCAGGCAAATATGCCGTCTGTGATTATTTGACTTGACCAGGGGACTTCACTACAAGCGGATTGGCTGTTGAAACAGGTGACGTGCTTTATGTTCTAAAACCAGCTGGCAATTTGACCAGCTGAGTTGCAGGTGACACCACCAGCTGGCTTGAGGTGAGCTCAGACCGGCCAGTAAGCACTGCTGCACCTTTTTCTCTGCATCATTCTAAAACGGATTCGCAAATCTTTGGTCTGAACCGAGCTTTATATGTCGTTTTACATATGGAGCGGGTCCTCTTTCATGGAATCCACCATGTTGCTCTACAGTAGCCAAGAATGGACACATTTAACAGGTAGGGCCATTCATGTTTTCACGTTTACACATGGTCACCGTAGTTCTCCTTCACGCTTGGCACACAGGAGAAGTTTAGTTCTGCACCTTCACTCCTAGATGCCACAAAATCTTTTACTAGACCTTTAACTGCATGAACCTGTACCACGAATGGCAACATCAGACTTTCATGAATCCTTTTAATCCTGTTCAGACATTTATTTTGAAGACAGCGGCCTTTTTACAGCCTTGAACCATCAGTGCAACCAATTTTTTTTTGTTTATATTGGCAAAGTTATGTTTTATGTTAATAATGTACATTTGATTAGCTATGTTTACATTTTATAATAAAATACTGATGACTTGCTCTGTGCTTTTATTCACGTGATGCAAGAAGCCTGGTGTATGTGTGGTCAGAATAATAAAACAAGCTATAATCACATATTAATCCAACATGATGCCTTATATCAAAATGCTATATACAGTAAGGCATAAGGAGGAACTGAGCTGGTGCTGCTCCCCTTGGAGAAGACCTGTCGGGAACTTTCAGTGTTCAATGCTTGTTGCACCCGGACATAATAAAATGACGGACCATGGACGCTAGTGTGGAAAACAACGTGAAGGCAGTCAGGAGGAGTAAAGAGGACAAGAAAGTTCTTCGTAAACAGATCAAAGCCAGTCACACTCTGCTGAAACATGAAGGCATCACGACAGCATCGCAGCCTACAAAGGTGACGGAATATAAACCGGAAGTGGCAGCTGTCAGTGAACAGAGCTAACATGTAGCTTCTAGCTAATTCTTTTCAAATGTACTGATTTACAGCTGTTACACGTAATGAATATAATTTAAAGTTTATTCACAGCTCATGTGAGTTTAATGTAAGTTTAATGGAGAACATATGCTACTGACTGGCTAGCTATTTATCAGGTATTTAATAATAGCTTCTATCTACTGATTTTATTGATATAGAATAATAATAATAGTAGCAGTTAAGGCTTTAGAAGTGACTTCTTATGTGCTATCTTGCAACTGGGAAAGATTTGCCAACCTGAAATGATTGTATTGTGTCAGAGTGTGTCTCCAAACACAAGTCCAAATCAGTTTTAACAGTGAAGTCATATTAACACAGGGCATTTACTGTGGTTTGTGGTATCCAAGGGCACATTAAATATTATGACAACAGGAAATGGGTGACACAGAGATGACATTGGGCGGGGAGCAGGGTACACCCTGGACAGGTTGCCAGAGTATCGCAGGGCTGACACATACAGGCTGAAAACCATTCATGCTCACATTCACTCCTATGGGCGATTTAGAGTCACCAATTAACCTGCATGTCTTTGGACTGTGGGAGGAAGCTGGAGTACCCTGAAAAACCCCACGCTGACATGAGGGGAACGTGAACACTCTGCAGGGGGTTTGAACCAGGAGCCCTCTTGCTGTGAGGCAACAGTGCTAACCACTGCATTACGGTGCCCCCTGTTTTGGATGTCATCTCTCCAATGTATTGCTGTTGTCAAAATGGTCTGTATAAACTCAACCAATCTACCTCTGTCTCCTCTACAGAGTTTGGTGGTGGCTAATGGAGGCCTGGGGAACGGCGTTAGTCGAGAGGAGCTGTCTGCAGCGCTGAAAGAGATGGGAGAGGTGGACACGCTGATCATGCCCCCTCAGAAGCCCTACGCTTTTGTCACATACAGGTACAGGTGCTGCGTGAACAGCATTATATCACACACAAGGAAGTTATTTTAAATCTTTAAAACCTCCCTGGAAGATTTTGGTTTAAACCTCACACTGTTGTTATTGTTGTTCTGTTTCCAGATCTGAGGAGAGTGCTCGGAAAGCTCACATCCACCTCAACGGGGAAAAGCTTCAATGTGGAGAGAGCAACGTTACACTCTACCTTAGTTATGTCGACTCAGGTACCTGCCTTACACATCGACACCCACAGTAACAACCATTTGATTTGTTTGTGGGCTTTGTGCTCTGGAAATCATGTCTGATCAGAAACATATTCCTGTAGCCAGTACTGTATCGTCTGTTAATGTGTGTATGCAGTAACCTGCAAAGAGGAGACAGCTGTTCCTTTGCCAGAGGGATTGGTCTTGGTGGAGGATTTTGTGTCTCTGGAGGAAGAGGTTCTGCTGCTCGCTGCTATTGACTGGTCATCTACTAATGATGATGTCACTGGTGAGAGACTGCATAATGTATTCATCTGTTTGTGTTAGTTTTTTTTTTTAAATTCTGGCTTAAATTGCTATGTTGAACTTGTCATTATGTCCCAGGAGTTTGATTGTAAACCTGAGTCTTAGTTTTTAACATTGACTGTAACATCTGTGTAAAGAGTAGGCAGAATAGAGCAGTAGTAATGGAAAAAATTAGTTTGAAAAAAATTGCAGTGGTGGATCTTTAAAATCCACTAACTTCATTCTAATGCTTTACAGCCCCAAAAGCTCTGAAGCACAGAAGAGTCAAACATTATGGCTTTGAATTTCGCTACGACAACAACAATGTGGATAAGGACAAACCGTTAGCTGCAGGTAAACATTTTTTTTGTTTTAATCTTAATAGTTTCCTCTCACAGTCATGGTTTTATGGGTCATACTTTCATTGGTGTTGCCGCCATTCCTATCGCTATCACAATGATATTTCAGTTACTGCTATGTCGGTAGGAAAAAGTATCAGAGGAGCTTATGAGTGTGATTGTGTGTGTCTAGGTATTCCTCAGGAGTGTCTTCCTGTTCTGGAGCGGTGTGTGAAGAGCAAACACATCAACATCATGCCAGACCAGCTGACTGTCAACCAGTATGAGGCTGGACAGGGTGAGTTATAGTCTTATCTATAATGACTCACTTCATACGTTTCACAGGTTATCATCAAAGGTTAACATGACTGACCACATGTGACAGCTAGTTAAAAAATAATGGAAAAAATAGTTTATATTCATGAATAAATCCCCAAAATATCAATGTTTTCACCTTGGAGTGTTCCAGGAATCAGTATTTGGTGACATGATTAGTGAATTCCTAATCAAAACCATATTGTTTGGTGAGCTGCAGGGTTTTAAAACAGACATGGAGTGACAAGGGGGCCTTGCAGAGACCTGTGAAAACCAGACATATAACAATACAGATGTTTATAATTTATTTAGGATCATTTATTCATCACAGAGGCTGCAGCTACACTGTATGTGGTGAGGAAATCAAGTAAAAAACTGTGAGGAGGAGAGCAGACTTAATGTGTTTTCAGGCTGGTTAGTGAAACCACTCAGTTCAATGTTCTAACAAAACACATGCACACTTTATCGACGTTCCCCACAAGGTGGCAGCAAAACCTTTACAACGTGCAGCGATGAGTGCTGATAAACATCATTGGGTTCTTTCAGCTGTTTGTTCATAGATTTACAGTACAGGCAAACATTTTAGGACTGAAATAAGGACTTTGAAAATGATTCTTTTAAATAAATCACGCTCATGTTTTCAAGCTTCAGTCCATAGAGTAAAGTTTATGATTAGATTTCTGAATGAGTGTCAGGCATCACAAAAGCTTTGATGGTGTCCATCAGAAATGCAAACAAGTTGAAGCTAACCATTTTTAAATTTTGAAGAACCTTGATTCATTTAAATTTGTTTAACTATTTTAATTCTATGTGTATGTTTTTTAATATTTTCAGGTATTCCTCCTCACGTGGACACTCACTCTGCCTTTGAGGACACCATCCTGTCACTGAGCCTGGGGGCAAAGGTAAGAAGTCAGTCCAGCATGTTGTGCATAAACATTTAACGAACTCCAGCTAATATTGTGTGCGGAGAAATTCCCACCGCAGCCCTGTGGGTTGGTAATTTGCCCATCCAGTGAAGTCGTCAATCAGCTTCTGTAGCCAGTATCGACCGGTGGTGCTCAAGGTGCATTCATCAATAATTCAAATGGATGTTCTGCATTTAAAGATTAAAAAAGTGTTTGTTTAGAGAAAACAGTTTGCACAGTCGAGCATAAAACAGCAACACAAAGTTAGAAGGTGAGTGTAAGTAGAAACATAGTGCTGTCAGACATGTGTCTTTTGTTTGTACGCCTTCCTGTGTCAGCGACTGATCAATCAAATTAAGCGTCACTTCACTGACCACTGTGATTCATCTGTCTCAGGGGGCACGACTGTTAGAGATGAGTATATTTGTCTTTGTGATTTAACTGAGAACATTTTGTCATCTCGCTCGCTACGTCTCGTTCTTTTCTCCCTCTGACACACTTATATACTGTAACTGTGGCCTTCAGTTGATACAAGATACAGTTAATGACTTCTCCAGAGGTGTCTACCTGGTCGTGGACATTTTGTAAACAATTGATGAACAGAGGAGATACAGAGTTTTCTTTTTGACAGTGGGTTTTGTTTTGTCCTTGACTGCTCCAGGTGTGACTAGACTGTGTCACCTGGTACTGTGATGCTGGTTCAGTCTCTGCAGGGAGACGGCTGTAGATGAACACCCATCTGTCCCTGCTTGTCTGGAATGCAGAGGCTCTATTAGCAATCCGCTGTCATCTGTCACAGCATCTGTCTCACACACACAGACTGACAGACAGCATGTGTGTGTAGTGCAGTGTGTTCTTTGTCCCAGCTCTTCGGTGGTGATTTTGAGCTACAAAAAAAGTGTACAGTAGGCATATTATATCAGATGCTTAGGGAAAAAGGCAGACACTGTATTGAGAAGAAAGGCGTCTGCACACTCACTAATGATTGTTTTCATTGTCGATCATTTTCTCGATTAATCAGTAAGTTGTTTTGTCTATAAAATGTCAGAAAATAGTGTACAGTGTTTCCCAAATCTCAAGATGATGTCTTTAAATTACTTTTTTTGTCCGAAACTCAAACATAATCCGTTTACTGTCAGAGAGGAGTAAAGAAACCAAAACAGTATTCACATTTAAGAAACTAGAATCAGGGAATTCTGATTTTTTTTGTTTCCTTTAAAAAATTACTCAACCGAATTAGTAAGCAATTGATTTAACAGTTGTCAACTAATTGACCCCCAAGGAGGGTAGAACGGAGCGTGAGGTGGATCGGCAGTTTGGCGCGGCATCTGCAGTGATGTAGGCGCTTTTCTGGGCCATTGTGCTGAAGAGGGAGCTGAGCAGGAAGGTGAAGCTTTCGATGTACTGGTCCAGCTGAGCAAAACTTAGATTTGTATTTGCACTTTGCAGTGTATCGATACAATATTACCATGCAAAACATCGCAGTATTATGCTGTGTTGATTATTTACCCCACCCCTACTTGACGCCAAGAGGACTTCATCTGATTCAACTCCCATGTTGAGCTCGTCCATCAATACCTCAACACGCACAGATCAAATTATGTGCAATATTTACAACACAAAACTCAGAGACACAGTGTCCGTTACATCGATCAATACAGTGAAATAAAATATTTTAAAACCCAAAAGCAAGATTCACTGAATATGGTGATGTAATGATTATATAGAGAGTATATTAAATAACATATTTCGGAGACTGTTTGGAGATGTGATACAAGAGGTGTGTGTGTGTGTGTGTGTGTGTGTGTGAGAGAGAGAGAATGATGAATAGTCTTGTAGTAAAGTGCAGCTGCTAGCATCACCATTGATTTAGTCACATTCCACCAGTTTCATTGATTGGCTAATACTCCTTGGATGGGAACAGCACAGCCCTGCCTGTCGTGTGTGTGTATATGTGTGTGTGTGTATGTGTGTAAGAGACAGAGAGAGAGAGAGATTTTCAGATGTGGTTTCAGGCAAAGATCAGATAATTTTCTGGGGTTGCATGTACATCACTCTCTCACAATAATACACAAACACTTATCTGTCTGTCGCACACACACATGCATGCATGCAAACACACACGCGCACACACACACACACACCCGCCTCTACTTCACAAAATCCAATTTTCCCGCTGTCAGAAGTTGGAGGGATGCAGTTTGAAATCGTGTAGATGTAATTTCCCAGCAGAGCTCATGCTGTTATGTGCTGTAAGGAAACATCAGGATCAAACACCAGCGCTGGGGTGGAGATGTGTCTGCTGGTTGTTAGTGAGGGAGCAAGCAGAGTGTGTGCAGTCTGTTTTTTTCGCTGGGTGACGTCACGCAAATCTGTTGAGTAAAAGGAAGTAATTCAGCACAGTAATACTGCATGAACAATAACTATACATACTCAATTTACTACTACTAATACCCAAGTTGCTGCTGGGAGACTCAACATTTTCTTCTTTTGCCGCTTCACAAAAAAATTTATACATAACAACAATGTTTTATAGAGAACTGAAAGTTGTATTCTGTTGCTGTGTGTGTGTGTATGAGAGAGTAATTTTCTTAGTGTTCATATGAATGGTCCAAACTTTCTTATTTTTGCGTGTGTGTTTTGCTACAGACGGTGATGGAGTTTCGTCACACTGATGGTCGTCTTGTTGCTGTGGTGTTGCCAGGACGGAGCCTCCTGGTGATGAAGGGAGAGAGCAGATACCTGTGGACCCACGGGTGAGTCGACTGTGTCAGATGCATTTGTCTTCCTCTGCTAGGAGTCAGTTCATCTTGACGTGAGCTTTCGGTCGATCCACAGTAGGAGTGACAGGTCTTTTCTTCCTCGATTACGTTGTAGTAGAGCTCAGAAAAACTGAATTTATTGATGTTTCTCTGGGCTTCAATAGAGTCTGTCTGTGGGCTTTCCCCCTACATTTTTAATCCCTTCACACATAAGGATCAAACCGATGACAGACTCGGACTTTTGTCACATCCCTCTGGTGCTCGCACAAAGTACACCGACTTTACAGCTGCTATCAGTTTGTTAAAGCTAGTCAACAACAAGCACAACTGTCTCTTATCTTCTCTCAGGATAACTCCTCGGAAGTTTGACACAGTGCCGGCCTGCGACCCACAATCCCTTGCTCATACAACGCCTGACCTCGGGACTCACAGCAATCTCACTCTGAGCAAAAGGGGCACCCGCACTTCTTTCACTTTCCGCAAGATCAGACATGAACCCTGCCGTTGTGGTAAGAATCTGCACAATAAAACACTTGGTGTCTGATAACAGAAGAGTGCAATGGGCTGTCGATACTGTAATTTTACGTCACAACACGTAGCGCACATCTGTCCATCTTGTGAGCGGTATCCCTCTTCAGTTGCTCTGTCTGAAGTGTGTTCCATATTTTTTCCGGGTTTTTTTGTGGGAGTTTCCCGTACCTGTTGTGACAGTGTAAATATTATAAAGCCCTCTAAGGCAGTTGTGAGTTGTGATATTGGGCTATAAAAATAAAATTGAATTGACTAATACAAATTAAACTTTAGGTCACCTGCTTGAATAATATAATCAGTTGCTTTTTCAGTCCACCAGATCTGTTTTGCTGCTCCAAAAAGTGCCTGAAGTGAGATGAAAAGACTGAAAACTTTATCTTTGGTGACATAATTAACAGTTGGAAAAAGGCAATATATCACAGTACATTTTATTGCAATACTCCTTAAAATGGCAACAGTATTGTATCGCGACTTAAGTATCATGATAATATCGTATCGTGGATCCTCTGGTGATTCCCACCCCTATTTATATAGTACATTTCATACGAGAGATGTAGCCCGAAGTTCTTAACGGTAAAATAAGGGCAAACAGACAGAAAAATTAGACAGTACAATGAAAGTAGATCATATATTCAAGGGCAAGTATAAAAAACAGAGAGCAGAAAGAATATGGTGCCACCTGGAGATACATACACAAACTGTTTTCCCTCCTGCCATCGGGAAGAGGCACCAGAGCATCTCTGCCACATCCTGCAGAATGCTATAAAGCTTCTACCCACAAGCTGTCAGGATTATTAACAAACTGTGTCCCCTGCTGTGTCAACATCGAACTAAACACTGCATCACTGGACCTGTGTTGCACTGAGCACTTTAAATATGTCACACCTTTTACTTGAATGACTGTGCAGCTATATGTGTGCTGCTCCTGTACTTTTATTTCTTGTTCTTAACCAAGGTTTTTAGATCTAGTGTTAGAAGAGTTTTAAATATACATAGATATTTTTTTAAACATAAATATATATGTATGTGTTGTTCCTGTCTGTTGACCTGCTGTGGGCTGGGATAACACTATTTTGTCATTTTTATGTTTGCAGATACATAAGAAAAATTACTGATTCTTAAATCTTGAATAATTAAATCAAGAGATTTATTAAAAAAACAACAACAACAACAGCACAAAAAAGGTCTGTCACAAACCATTAAAAGCTTTAAAAACTTAAAAATACTTAATTATAATAACCATAAAATCTATTTATTTTGCAGCAGCCAAAACAGGGCTAATCACTTTTTTTTTTATTTTAGGGAAAAAACGCCTTGAGGCTAAATTCTGCCCTGAATCCTCCTGTTTATCACCTGTAGAATAAATATGATGCACAGTCTGGTGGACACGTCTGTCTTACAGTTTGACTCCTTCCTTCTCCTCTCTCCAGCCTTCCCCTCTGCCTGTGACAGTCAGGGAGCTCCCTCAGCACCCTCTCCGCCGTCTCCTCCCTCACTACCCTGTTGCCATGCCGACGCAGCCCTCCTGGAGGAGGAGTACGTGCACCGGGTGTACGACGCCATCGCCTCCCACTTCAGCAGCACTCGCCACTCCCCCTGGCCTCGCGTCTGCGACTTCCTGTCGTCGCTCCCACCTGCCAGCGTGCTGGCAGATGTGGGCTGTGGAAACGGGAAATACCTGGGTGTCAACCCAGAGGTGATTGCAGTGAGTGTCATCGTGTGTTTCCATAATGTCTGTAATTCTGTCATACTTTACTGATCCCTGTGGGGACATTTCCATTTCCATTTTGTTTTTATTGCCACTGCGTCTTAGGTTATCGCCACTGTAAAATGCCACACAACTTCATAAGTCAATTATGTACAGAAACATGGCATCGCTGCAGGGGCTGTTTCATATACAGTCAGCAAAGTGGCTGCAGCACAGACCGCAAACAAATGAGGTGGAACGCCTCTGCTGCTTCTTCACTGATAGAAGGGGCTCTGACAGATTCAAACGGACATGGTGGCAGAGGCCTGTGTCATGATCAGTGTGATGGAGATGAGCCTGACACATCCAATAACCCTAATAACCATACATCATAATGGTACATGGACACGCCACGAGGTTAGTCCTTGTCCAAGTGACCGTTCCAACCATTGTTGCAAACCACACTTCAGTGCAGAGGTTGAAATATATTTTGGTAAATCTTTTAAAATAGTTCAACATTTTGGAAAATTTGCTTGTTTGTTTTTAGATGAGATGAGATTTAGATGAGAAGACTAACCACTTCCAAGGGAAAAAATTACACCCATCAGCATCTTTTTAGACGTCACTGATCTTCTTTATTTAACACGTACACAAAAATGTAAAATCAACAATTTATGGTTTTAAGGGGGGCTACCTTCTGGAAGTGGGGTTGCATGACAATATCGGCACGTCATCATCCTCTTGGCATATAAGAACTGTCAAATGAGATATCAGCATCGGCCTGAAATGAACTTTTCTGCCAAATATGACAGGTTGATGAGATGACACTTTAAATATACAACTTTAATTAGTCTAAATAGGTCAGATTTGCCCTGGTTGTGGCTATTGTCAGGAGTGTCTCAGGGAGAGCGATATTTAAGCCTGGTAAAGTAGGAGGTATTTTACAGTTTTGTTTGAAAATGTAACATAAAAATTAACATGGCATGCTTTACATATGTTATTTTACATGTTATCTCAAGAACGCCTTGAGGTAACTTCCTCAAATTTGGCACAAACGTCTACTTAAACTTAACGATGAACTGATTAGATTGTGGTGGTAAGAGTTCACTGTGACCTTGTGTCCATCCCATTTTGTGAACATGACCATTGACCATTTGGTGGCCGAAAGTGAATGGTCAAAGTCACTGTGACCTCACAGACCATGTTTGTGGCCATAACTCAAAATTTCATATGCTGATTATGACAAAACGTCACACAATTGTCTAATAGGATAAAATGATGAAGTGATGACAGTTAATATCCAAAAGGTCAAAGGTCAGCTGCACTGTGATATCGTAATGTTTTGCAGGAATACTTTCAACATTGTTTAAGATCATATCTCAGGAGCAGCAGAGGAAACATTTGGTCAGATGCTGAATCACAGACACTAATCGTGGGTGTCCACCTTAAATCTGTGATGATTGTATATATCATCTGTGCTGCCGGGGAAAGATGTGTGTGAAGCATCCATGTTTTCACGGATGCAGACTGTAAGTGCAGCTTGAAGAGTTTGTGGAGGCACACATCCACAAGGCACTAATTCTAGTTTCTGTTTGGAGAGAGGCAGGCTCACGAAGAAAGGCTAAACTTATTCCAACTTCAGTGCTGTACTTAACTTAAATTCATATTCAATTGTATCATCTTACCCTCAGAAATAAGGCATATACTGTAAGATACATCTTGCATTAGTGTTAAATAACACCTCTTGCAAGATGTAGTTTTTGAAAAAATCAAATGTTTGCATCTTACACTTTGCTTGGGCAAGAAGCTGCTGTTTCCTGAGTCCGACTTGTCATGTGAGTAGTGATGCTTTGGTTTTCCAGTAAGTCATATTGTTCACATGAGGGCAGATATCTGTCATCAGTTAGTAGCTAGTTTGTTTTTGATGTGAATAAACATCATATCTCATTTACAATGAGCTAAATAAACCACAGTGATGCACCTAGGGATGATATCCTCGGTGCTGAGGCCTGTGTTGCTCTTCTGATTTCTGCTGGCTGTCATTGTTTGTATTAGCTCAGTTTCCATGGCAATATCCTACATTTTCTGTTTACGTATGCACACTGGGATGTTCATGTTTGGGATTTGGAGGTGCGTGTAAGCAGCTTATCCTGACTCAGACCGTAACCGTGATAAATCATTACTGAGAACACTGTGATCATGCAGGTCACACACACACACACACACACACACACACACACACACACACACACACACACACACACACACACACACACACACACACACACACACACACACACAAACTTTCTGGGTTGAATCTGCTGTTTTTCTCTCCTGAATCTGATTCATTCGCTCTGCACTTTCTCTCTGTCCTCTGCGTTTCCCTCTCTCCTCTCATTCTCTCTCCTGTCGCAGATTAACACTGTTAACCCTCCCAGTTGCAACTGAAATGAAAAAGCTCGACCTTTTGTGTGTTTGAATGTCAGTAACAGATTGAGTGCGCGTGTATTTCTCACCATCTCTTATCGCCGCTGTCTCTTTTGGGAGTAGGTCATAAGAAGCTTGATTGAATCGCTCCCTGAGACTAAATGCGTTGGAAATGATCATTACTGTCACGCAATCACCACCCTCCTTTCCTCTCCTCCTTTTGCATTTCCTTCCAGCTTCCCTACGCCATACTTCTCTCCACTTACTGCATTTCTTTGTTTTGTATTTCACTTCTATCCACTGCCTTCATTCTCTGTATTAAATCTAACTCTAACTCACTAGCTTAAGGAAGAGTTGGGGCTTGTTTCTGCTGCTTTCCATGTGATTTTGTATTTTAGTAGGGTCAAATTAAAAGTTAAGAATGCATTCGTACATTCAGCTAAGAATGTAACTTTCATCAGTGGTCTAGTTTGGACCTCTCTGTTCTGCTGTACCTGTATGTCTACCTGTACCTGTATATGTATCTGCTTCTTATTGTGTGTCTGTGTGTTTTGTCTCTTCAGGTTGGCTGTGACCGTAGCAGCGCTCTCGTCCAAATCTGTGCAGAGAGGGGTTTCCAGGCATTTGTATCTGATGCTCTCAGTGTCCCTCTGCGATCAGCCTCCTGTGACGCCTGCATCTCTATAGCTGTCATACACCACTTCTCCACACAGGTATGCATCAATAACTTGTTCATCGGCCACTTGCCCAGAAACCGCTGGAGGTTTTTTAGGATCTCAGGAACTTTACCACAGTTTCAACTACAAGAAGCATTTTTAAGTTTTGGCTACTGGACATAGATCCACATTTAGGACAAAGCCCTTATCTCTCAGATTTGTACTTTTAAAGGGTCAGGAACTGTTGGGGTGGAGATTGTGGCGCTGAACGGTGAACATTGCCACTAACCCTGTATATTTAAACTCACCTTGATCCTTTTAGCATCTTAAATAGGTCTGGAAGCAACAGCCTCTGTCATGGTGATTCATCTGGTGTGTTGTCAGAGTGATTCAGCCATTGTTCAGCTGTATTTTGCGGTAGAAAAATGCTTGTCAGTCAATGATTTTTGTTTGTGCTCCACCACAGCATTGCACACAATGCAAACACTTTTAAGATAGGAAATTATCATTACTCTAATTAATATAAATATATAAAGAAATAATTATGTTCTAGTGTTCAAAACAAGCTATTGTATTTAATACTTTATTTTAGTGCTTTGCCGAACCATCACATTCAAACACAAACTTATGCTAATGTGTGGTCTTTGAGTTAGCTTATTAGTTCATGCAGCTAGGAGTATGTGATAGAAATGGTCCAATGCATAGTTTGTCTGTGTGTTTGTGTTGCAGGAGCGTCGGCTGGCAGCAGTGAAGGAGCTGGTGAGACTTTTGAAGCCTGGAGGTCGAGCGCTCATCTACGTTTGGGCTTTTGAACAAGAGTACAATAAGCAGAAGTCCAAGTACCTCAAAGACCAGAACAAAGGGCATCCTGAGAACCACATCTCCGCTGAGAACACATCAGGAGACAGCCAGGGACCTTGCGGGACTGATGGCAAACTTAGCGTGCACACCAACCGCACAGCCTTCAACACCAAAGACCTGTTGGTTCCCTGGCACCTGAAAGACGGGAAGAAACAAGTGGAGGAAGAGTCAGGAGAGGGTGTGAAGAAGGATAAGAGGAAAGAGAAGTCCAAAAAGACAGGGAATGCCTGCTCAGATTGTAATTCGAGTTCCAAATTAGACTGTACGCTTGACCCCAGTCCTGACTCCAACATGTCCTCTGGATCAGGTCTTGACACCAGTGATGCCACTCGCAGCCCAGACTCCAAACCAAGTCCAAGCAGTGACACAAGCAAGACCTCTTGTTCTGCTCTGAAGTCTGAGAGCAGCCCAGCGCCTGTTTTTCACCGCTATTACCACGTGTTCCAGCAGGGGGAGCTGGAGCAGCTGTGTGGTCAGGTGACTGGAGTCAAGGTGCAGAGCAGCTACCATGATCAAGGAAACTGGTGTGTTATATTAGAGAAGGACTGACACACTTATAATTTAGGATGTAGCTAATTTAGTTACATCACACATATTACTAGTGTAAACAAAGAATAAATTACAGGATTTTTTATTTATTAAAATACAAAAAGGTGAAGAGACAAGTGCCATTAAATAAATTCACTGATTTTACAAAATGCTTGCTTTTGTTGTGCTCTTACTTCTTCCATCATTCCCAGAAAAGTTTAGTCCACTAGTGCCGAAAATTAATATAAATAAATAAACCTAGAGTTTGAGGAGGATGTTAAAAGGAAATTGTAAACATTCTCTGGTTCTGTGTAACGCAATGATACCAACAAGGCTTTTCAGGAGTCTCCAGACTGCACACATTGTACAGTGGGCTGCCAACAATAATCTTAATCTCACTGCTCTGCATCTTCCACTGTCTTTGACCTCAGTGTCTGCTCTCAGTTCACTGAGCAGTAACTAAGCTGTAAACGGCCCGACCTTTTCAAGTTAAAGGGCGAATGTGTAACATGGCATTTCAGGCTGTGGGGGGGATTTGTTCACATTCATGAAGCAGTGTTTATATATATATATTTTTTCTTTTCAAACGTGTCAGACAGAGGTAGCACCTCTGATAAATTATTGTCCAAACCATGTATTGTTAAAAGAGGTTAATGTGCAGCAGTTCATTGTAGCAGAAAACCCTAACCAGGGATCGGGGTCGCAAACTAGTCTTGGTTAGAAAGCCTATATGCAATACACCTGTGACCTGGTACAGTGTTTCTGATAAACGCATAAATAAAATAAAATATGTTTGATGTCACAGTCCTTGTTAATGCCAGACATGTTTCAATTTAGACTATATAATCAGTAAGGTTGTCAAAAGTATTGATACTCTAATACTTTTTTGATGCCACATGTTTGAAACAATGTTATTTATACATCAGTATCAACAAAACAACATCTACAATCAGATTTTCAACCTAAATGTGTCAAAGGGGTAAACGATATAGGAGTTAACACTGATTCAAAAAGCTTTCCGTTCTAGTACTCCTTGATCTAATTGCAGCCTTTGATACCGTTGACTATGGAATCCTACTGAGCAGACTTGAAAACTGGGTTGGTCTCTCAGGATTGGTTCTAACATGCATGGTTTAACTTGCTGACTGACCAGGAGTGTTTTTCTGGATGACTACTCCTCAGCAAAAACAAACACAACCTGCAGGGTCCCTCAAGACCCTATGCAATGAGATTGCGGATACAAGCAGCTGAAATGAGTTTCCTCAGAAGGGTGGCTAAGCTCAGGCTTAGAGATGGGGTAAGGAGCTCGGACATCCAGAGGGAGCTCGGAGTAGAGCTGCTGCTCCTTCATGTCAAAGGGGATCAGTTGAGGTGGTTCGGGCATTTGATCAGGATGCCTCCTGCACGCCTCTCGTTGGAGGTCTAGTCTGGCTTGGGAATACCTCGGGATCCTCCAGGAGGAGCTGGAAAGCGTTGCATGGAAGAGGGACGTCTGGAAAACTTTGCTCAGCCTGCTGCCCCCACAACCCAGCTTCGGATAAGTGGTTACAAATGGATGGATATTCCTTCAACTTGTCAGGTTGCAAAGCTACGCTGATGACACCCAATTATACATTTCAGTATCCCTAGATGATTTTAGCCCCACTGCCCCACTTTTTAGCACAATGTTTATATGACATAAATGTTCGGATGTCACAAAGCTTCCTACAGCCTGAATTAAGACAAGATGGATATCATAATAGTCAGGGCAAAAATACAGAGAGAGCAACTGTCTCTACACTGTTAGTCATTAGCTCTTCAGACCAAGGACCAGGTCAGAAACCTTGGGGTAAGCTGTCATTTTATCAGCTTAGAAACATTGCTAAGGTCAGACTGTTTCTGTTTAATGCTCTCTTGTTTGGTTGACCAGAAACAGCTGCTGGCTGTGTATGAGTTCAGAGCGCAGCAGCCATAATACTGACGAACACCAGACAGTGAGCACATATAACTCCTATTTTAAAGTCAATGTAGGTACATTAAAGTAGGCCAAGACTTTATCACTCTTTCTTTCTTGCACTCACACACATTCACCAACTACATCCTATTAACAAGATAAGTTTTACCAGGCGGCTGTGAAGACAGAATGAATTGTAGGATAATGGGGTATTGATGGCAGCCGAGTGTAGCACAGTTATTTGTTGTGGACCCTCTGTGGCAGGTCGGTAATTGGTCAGCGGCTCCCGGTAAATTACCCCTGTGGCTCCTCAATCCTCCGGGGCCCACACAGACAAACACACTGAGGTGCTGAGGTGAGAGATTGTCTGGTGACTTTTATTGACAGTGGTTTATTGATTACGGTGAAGCAGCCTGCTGTGTGTGTGTGTGTCTGTGTGTGTGTGTGTGTTGTTGAGTCTGTTGCTTGACATTTGGACTGATAATTAAAATTTAAAGGTGTTCCTCCCCCAGGTATAGCACATTGATTTAACACGCTACAAGACATTTTAAATCTTCAGCTCGCAGGAAGCCAGATACATGTATACTGAAATAATGTTATACTACGCATTAGTGGTGTGTATGATTTTGCAGCACTGAAAAGTGAATGTAATATAATGCACTGACTTTAATAAGAATATAAGGAAAGGTCTATTGTGTACTAAATAATTCCAAGGAGAGATATAATAGCATAAAATGAATGTGGGTTTTAACCAGAAGTATGGAGGCACCACAGTGTTTAAATTAACTGGGCTCATTCTAACTAAGGGAAATCTTAATGCTACAGTATTTATTTCAGACAATAGAGTCTTTTATTTCGTGGCAAGAGTTTGGGGAAGTTTCTGTCTTGTTTCAACACGACAGTACCAGCTTACACAAAACAAGCTCCAGAAGAAAATATTTTATTTTGGTTTGGTGTGGAAGAACTTGACTGGCCTGCACTAAGCTCTGACCGCTATGCCTTTGGTATGAAGCAGAAAAGCAAGAGTGGAGGCTGTTGGAGCAAAATATAAATGCTGATGGATTTGGATTAAGATGCTTTGCAGTCTTGTAATTTTACAATTACTACTGTTATGCTATTTCTGTCTCTGGATACAACATTTATTGAGCTTAAGTGTATTTACAATTATACTCAAAGTTACGTACAACCATGCATACGTTTATGTAATGATTAAAAAAAATTGCAAACACCATCATCAAATTCTTTAAATTCTATATATATGTGTATATGTAACTAAAAAAAACATTTGTCTTGCTTTGTTGGGTTTTTGAAGAAACCAAACATCACATTTCCACATAATAATGTTGTCTTTAAACATATGATCAATACGTCTAAATAACAACTACCAATTATAGCTGCTGCGCAGCAATGGTCGGGCCGGGCAATTTTAGGCAAAATTAGGCAATTCTGAGCAACACACACACTAAAACAAAGCATATCACAACATAGAAGTTACATCATATAATTATGGCATGCCCTTCAAATTGTGGATGAGTGACTGAAATGATCAGACTCATAATATACAAAGGAAAGAAAAAACTCAAGAACAAGAAAGTAAGAATAACATTAACTGCTAGCAATTATGAACAACTGGCCTGATCTAGCTTAAAGCTAAACATTATCCATGGTGACAAAGATGAAAACATTTTTTAAAATGTAAAAGTAGCTATTGGATAGACTCTGCATATTGACTGATAGCTAAGCCTAATGAACAGGGAAAAGAGACAAGGGATAACAGGGAAAAGTGCTGATAAAGAGTATTTGTCTCTCCGCAAAACTGCCTGGATCATAATTATTTTAACCTTAGTAGTCTCTAATCCACATAGCATGATGCCTGAACATAGACTTTCCACATTAGAATGTCCATTCTGCCTTAGCTGAGGCTTGAACTCACAACCTCTGAGACTGAGATCCATCTTCTACCTCACTGAGCTAATTGGCAAGTGACAGTTCATGTGTGGCTTCACAAACTGACTAAGCCAAGCATCAGGGTGCCAGACAGTAGCCTCCATGCCATGGAAAAGCAAATTTCAAAGTGAAAGCTCCAAATCTGTAGCACATATGGTTGATTTGTTATGAATTTTCAAAGTTTTGAAATTTAGAGGCTTGCTGTAGCGCCACCATCAGGACTATTGTCTTGTGTTTCCAGTTGAGGACATCTGACATGGGACTGGACCTTTATGAAAAGTGTGGGTAGATTTCTCATATGGAAATGTTGCACGAGCTGAGGCTTGAACTCAAAATCTTCAACACCAAGAACCATCCTCTATCTCACTGAGCTAACTGGCAAACAGAAATGCCACATGTAGCTTCACAAATTGACTAAGCCAGTCACCTGTGTGCGAGACAGCATCTGTTAGTGTGTAAAAGCAGATTTCAAACGGCTGTCAAAAATTCAGTTATTAAGACAAAAATCTGAAAATACACAGATTGCATCTGGACAGCATGGAGATTTTGATAATTTGTTTTAAACAATGATTTATTGGCTCCATAAGTGAAAAACTGATGTTTAAAAATGCCATTTTGCATTGACTCCAATTGTTGGCATGAGAGCGAAATTCAAAATGCTGTAAAAAATTCATTTTTTTCAATTCAATTCAATACCATGACTCCAAAATTTTGTCATTTTTTAATGAACATTGAAAATGTATTTAGCAAGAATTTGCAAGTATATGTTTACAATACTGTTTACAGTCAAACATTTTGATGTGCTGTAGGCTCAATTTTTGATAAATCAAAAATCTGTGTGGATCGTTTGTGTAGGACAGTCTGAAGATGCTCTGTAGCAAGTTTGGTGTCAATTGAGCAAAGAAGTTTTACAGTTTTTGAAAAAAAAACAAAACAGTGATGGACTTCATAATTTGCAACAGATTTAAATGTAAAAAAGTTTCTTCAGTATTGGGGCTATAGTTTGGTGAAAGTTGCAAATCTGTAGCACATATGGTTGATTTGTTGTGAATTTTCAAAGTTTTGAACTTCAGAGGCTTGCTGTAGCGCCACCATCAGGACTACTGGCCTGTTTTTGCAGCTGAGGCAATCTGGCATGGGACTGGACCTTTGTGCAAAGTTTGCTGATTTTTCGCGCATGGGAAGTAGGATTTCCTCGGAAGAAGAAGAAGAACATGCAGCAAAACAGGGTCCTGGCAGCTTAGGCAAACACACGGCTGACGTAAACGGCGGCGCTTTGCGACACTTAACAAAGCATTTACGGCAGTGTCATGGCGGCATACGGAGTCAGTTTTGAGAGTTCGAGCAGCATTGACGAAAGAAAGGAAAGCAAACGACAGGCACGACAGGAGGCGATAGAAAAGGTATAAACTGTAAGCTTTGTCAGAACAACCCTGTAGGCTATCTGTAGTTGGTCTCATTAGCGTCAGTTACGACTTAAATCAAAGCTGTTAAGTGCGAATGAAAGCTAGCAAGCTAACTATGCTAACCGTTAGGTAGCGACGAGCTCAGCGGCTCGAGTGAATCTTTATTTACGTAATTGTCCTTAAACGTGATGCCAATTTGTATCTTCGTGTCTTTCTCCATCTGTCGGAAAGCTGACAGTGTCTGTGTGTCTTCACACTAACCTGATAATGCCTGTGTCTGGACAGGAGGCAGGAAATGAATGTACCTTACATGTCAAACACTGCTGGAGCAGATAGGAGACCTGCAGCTGTGTTTTACACAAGTTTTATGTCATGGTCGCACCCACAGCCTACAGCTTCGTTGCTGTAATCACATGTACTCAGGTATTTAATTGTGCGTTATCTTGCTCATGCTGTGTGCAGCTGTGTTTACATGATACACAGAGCGCATGGTGCTTCCTGCAGATGAGCACTAAAGGTTGTAATCACATTATCTGCCCGGCTCACCTGTGCTTGAACTGGACAAAGCAAAGAGAGTAGCCAGGTCTGATTTATGTCTGCTGAGTCTGAAGAGGAATTGGCTCATAATGACTTCACAAATCATCAGTGTCACAGCTATTGCATTCAGCAGATGTAATTATGCAGCCTGAAAGCCACTGGATGCTCAAATATTTGGAAATCATAACTTTTATCAGCAGTATCACGGCAATGTGAAGACTGTCATTCATTTCATAATGAGAATAATGTTTGTGGAGACTCTATGCATGCATTATTATAAATAAAATTAATAATTTCAGCCCAAGCAATTTACAAATCATGCCCTGCCAAAAATAATAATAATAATAATAATATAAAATAATAAAATAAAAACTTTACATGGATAAACATTTTTAAAGTACATAACTATATGAAATAAATCTGATTTGTACAGTATTTTAATCTGCCTTTTATTTAGCTTCTGAATCGTCCTGTGCCAGAAAACCCCCTTGTCCCAGACAAGAATTCACAACTTCTTCTAACAATTAAAAAATGTGTTAAAAGCCTCAAAAATCCAAAGCTAACAGTACGTACTGATAACATTGGTGTGAAGATGTACTGCTATAATCATCTTTGTTCTAAAATTTATTTTTTTAATTAAAATTTTGGCCTTTTAAAGATGCATCCCAAATTTTTGTTAGCTCAGATTTCCACAAAAACATAAGTTTATCAGTAGTGAAAAGGGTCATTTATATCCCAAGGACTCCTGTCTCATATCTTGGTTTCCAAAAAGGTGTAAATGTTGCAGACGTACTGGTAGGCTTTCTATTTTTTTTTTTTTATAAATTCATTAAATATTATTGCTCTAGGTTGTGTCTCACCCTTAGTGTGAACTCTATAGCCCAAAAAACAAAATAAGACCTGTGGTTTCAAAATGAGTATTTTGATTAGCTTTATGAGAAGCTACTTAAAAAAAACCCTCTGATGTCCATCATGTTTGCTATTTAAGAAAAAAAATGGTAACTTGGAGGTTGACACATTGCAAGTTTTAATTATAAAGACGTTTACCTTTTAAATTATATTTTCCCAGCCCAGTTGAAGAGTAAAAAGTACTGCCACGCCCAAATAAGGTTTTGTCCCAGTTCCCAAGAATATATGATAGACATGTATGAAAATGTTGGTGATTATCCCTCTTATTTCCATCGTGTCATTCAGGCCAAGCAGCGGTTTGAGAAGGAAGAGAGGAGGAAGGAGCTGAAGAGGCAGAGAGGGGAGGACACATGGATGCTCCCTGAGGTCACCCAAAGGCTGCAGGAAATAGAGGATGTAAGATACAAAGTGTTTTAAAGTGTTTTCACTTACAGTTGTAGATGTAATCAAAACCAGCAGTTCATGTAGAAACCTGTAATGACAGTCGCTGCTCAAATGCTCTGCTGCAATAGATTTGCCAAGTCAGAACTGTACTGTCTTAATACAAAAACAGTGATACAACTAATGAAAGCAAAAGCATAATTAATGGAATCTGAACCCCGTACAGGAGGGCTCTGTGAAGAGCAAGAAGAAGAAAGAGAAGAAATCTAAAAAGAAAAAGGAGAAGAAAAAGGCCAAGAAGGAGAAGAAGACAGCAGAAGCAGGAGATGGATCTAATGACAGCTCAGAGGTATGTGATTTAAACACGTTAACACCTAAGTAGAGCCAGTAGATGCTGCTACGCTGGTTGATAACTAAGTAAAAGCAAAATAATTTAAAAGGTAGTTAAATATTGGATAAATATGGACAAATAGAGTGATTTATAATTGGGTGGTTCTCTCTCTGCAATGTGAAAATAGTCTATCAAAATTAAAAGTTGAACTCCTTTATAAAGCCTTTAATGAATCATCATCATTGTCTTTCCCCTTCACATTTTTAACCCTCTTTCCCTTTCTCTGTGTCAGGACTCAGGGGATGAGTGGGTTGAAGCTCAGCCTCAGACACAAGCTGCTAAAGCCTGGCAGGTTCCTGAGGAGTCCAAGCCTTCAGAGAGCAACATCAGCCCAGTGCAGAATGTTGAGGTAACTTTGTTTCTTTACCTGGTCCCACAGATATGTAACAATGTGAATAGTGTTTGGTGTCTCTAAATCTTTTTATGTTTTTATTTATTTTGATTTAAACTGTTTCTTCTAATACAACAAATCATCTGAGGGAAGTCCTCTTTTCCTTCACGTAGTAAATTGAATACATACCCATTTACCAAAATGGGGATGAATAAAGAAGCTAAATAGAGCATCTTTAAGTGTCTAAAGGTAATACTGTATCTAGAGGTATGAAGTAAAGATGCACTAATCCAATACTGACATTGTTTATCAAGCAGATACTGATTCAGATAGCTTGGTTGGGTGTCTGTGCCAATTGGGCTGATCTATTCAGTTCTATTCTATGTTTACAGCTCCAGCTGCTAATATTGGAATTTAAGACTTAAAGCTTATTAATTCAACACTGGTATCGGATTGGTACTCTGTATCGGCCGATAACTAAAGCCCCGGTATCTGTTATCAGGACTGAAAAAGTAAGACTGGTGCATCCGTAGTCTGAAGAAGTTTTGTACACCCTGACCAGTAATATCTACTTCATCTACTTCAAGGTCAAATGTTCTCCCTCTTGGCTCCGTCATCTCAATCTGTACATATATCTTTTTCTTTGTTTAACCTCACACACTGTCTGCCTCTGTCCCGTAGAGAGACGAATGGATGACCTTTGACTTCCTGGCAATGAGAACCACGTCCATGGCAGAGAAGAGGGCTGAGAAAGAGAGACTGAAAGAGGAAGAGAGGGCGAAGGCTCAGGCCATTGAACAGGTGTGTGTGTGTGTATATATGTGTTTTTTTCCCCCTTCTTTCTCCATTTTGTAACATCCAATCCCCTGCTGCTTTTGTTCTTGCTCCACTGTCGACCTGGGGAGGTGTGCAGACAGTTCCTCTGATGCACGGTGTCCTCAGTTGGCAGATTCACATGTATCTGTTATTTGAATCCCAATGTGAAATGACCTGAGTGTCGGTGTGAGAGGGAGATAAAGAGCGATCGTGTGTTCATGGATTGCACGGACTATGAAAACACTGGGGCAGTCAGTCTACTCATTTTACCAACTGTGCGGTTACCAAGGTAACAGAGGGTTTCCCCTCTCGGACAGCAGTATCCTGTGGAGTGTGTGTGTGTGCATACTTATTGTTGTCTGCAGGGTGTTTTTGTCTGGATTTTGAGCATTTGTGCCCGTGTTTCACAACTGGCAGTATACAGAGATTATTGAAGTGTGTGTGTGTTCCCTCAGGCTGGCTTACACAAACTGGAGCTCAACCCATACTGGAAAGATGGAGGAACTGGTCTGCCCCCAGAGAAGATGGCTGGCACTGAATCAAAGAAAGGTAATAACAGAGATTACTAGACTGTTTTGAGGCATTACATAGCAGAACATTTGTAAAATATACTAGAAACTCTTTTGGTTCCAGCACCTCAGACTAAGGTTTCACTCCAGATTTGATTTACTGGTGTTAATTTCAACAATGAAGCACAGAAATCCATTGAAGAAGATGCTATCAGTGTCTCTGTTGAAAGTTGCCTCAGTAGACCAGAGTTGCCTCATGATTCCCCTCAAGCAAAAGCAAAAATAAAATGAAAAACTGGGGTCCAATTCAGACAGGTCCCCCTGCTGCCTACAATCACACACTGCTCACACACTCTCAGGCTTGCTTACAGCACTTTACATTCTTCAATTCCTGTACTTTACCTCTCTTCAGATCATCCAACTTAACCAAGGTGCTTAAGTAAATGATGCATTTCAGTAGTGCACGGATCATTATTATATCTACTCACTGGAATTAGTGACTGAAATTTTGGCTGTAAGGAAAGACGCTTAAAGATGTATCTCGAATGAATATGAAAAAGACAGGGTCCATTTAGTTGTCGTGGAGCTTTTGATTGTGTCACAAACTTTTCCCAGCTGAACTGTAGATGTTTAAATTTCATTTTTTATGCACACAGTAAGGACTTTTCATCCATGTTAGTTTTATTTTTTAAAATGATGTAGAAGAGTAATCTTTCTGTTGTTGGTCAGCGTCAAAAAAGATGTGTGTGACCATGTTTGACAGTCACAGTCTTGCTCAAAAGGAGATGTAGGTCTGCCACAGGGGGGGTTTCTGGAAGTTGAAGCTTCTGTAAGTTAATTCCCTGTCCATTTCCCGCAGGCAGCAGACAGGAAATTGGTCGGAAAATTTTGTTGGTGTGCTTAAAGTGCAAAAGAAAGGAGACTTAAATTTTAATATCAGAGTTGACTTGAATACAGTTACGTGAGCAGAAAAGTCAACACGGAGGTTTGACGGAAGATTGAGAGAACAGGAAGAGCTTCTGAGTCAGGGATTTGGGGAAGCGAATCAGACAGACACACTGTCTGTATGTCTGTCTAACAGTTAACTGTGTTAAGCTGACAAGCAAATGCAGGTACATGTGCGTGTCTCTTATCACTAAACAGGAAGTACAGTTCCCTCCAGAGTTGGCATGGCCTCTCTGCTGTAAGCTTTATTTGAACAGCAGGGCGAAGTAAGCTGATTCACACAGCGCACACACAAACACACACAGAGGTGCATGTGCCTATCTCCCATTCAAACTGTGTGCCAAATGGGAATATTGCTTGCCTCATCTTCTGTTATAATTATGGGGTTGCAGGAGGCACAGACTGGTGTGTGTGTGTGTGTGTGTGTGTGTGTGTGTGTGTGTGTGTGTGTGTATTTGTGCGCTGGATACACTTTGCTTTGCTCTGAAAGAAACTGGAGGATACACTAGCTGCCTGTCGATCAGCTGACGCGTGGTCAACCCTCGGACATATGGAAAAAGTGATGATTGTCCCTTGAATATTGTAAAGCTTGACTTTGGACAACTTTCTGTTATTTTTTTCTACATTTTGTCCTTTAAAGCAGAAGCCACAGATGATTAAGCATCGTCATGTTCTTGAACACACTGATTCAGATACTCAGTGTTGACCTTGACCAGAGGCTCTGGGCAGCGCATTTGTCATGTTTTATCTCTGTGGGAAGTTATAGAAACTGTTGTTTTTAAAAGACCATTTATTTCCCCTGGATTTAAAGACTACAATTTCTCTGATCTTTTATTACCCTTCTTTATCCTGACCTTCATTTCTCCTCTCTTACCCGTCTTGTTTTTTTCTTGTATCTGCCTTTTTTATTTATTAATGAGCATGTGATTCAACTTTTTGGGTTTTTTGTATTTTTCTGGTTTTGATTTCTTCCATCGTCCCAGTCCCTTTATCTTCCTAATTAACGTTTTTGTAACATACCAGTCTGGTTATTTGATGCCGATTTTCAAATGACGTCAGGAAGCGGTCGCATTGAATTAGATTTTCTTCAACAAAAGAAGATTTCAATTGGCTTCATCGCTCACCACCTCTCTTTGTTACCTTTTACTTCTCATCTCTGTTTTGATCCATATCAAAATGCACCTAGCTTGTGTGTGGTGAAATGGCAACTAATCAGAATTACTTGAATTTGTATAATTTTATACACTTGAGTTGAGAGATAAATGTGAGGATGAAATGACTCACTCACAGGAGGTTCAGAAAAAGTAAAATGGTGCTAACAAGTTTTTGTATGTGCGTCTTTGTAACTGTTTTTCTTCCCTTGTTTTTCCCAGAAGGCCCAGTCGTGAATGATGCAGGTCTGAGCTGGCTGAGGAAGAGCTACCAAAGGATGAAGGAGCAGGCAGAGAGGGAGCAGCGCAACCTCAGCGATGTGGTGGCCGAGAGATATGGAGTGAGAACTGATGGCATGCGTTTTTTAATCCGTTATCCAACAAAAATGTTATGCACTGAAACTTTTCGAACAGTCCGATATGTTTAATAGTTTGTCTTCGTTGCAATAAATCCCAAAAAGAGTCAAAATGCAAAGACACTTGCTTCTCTCCACTGGAGTTACCTCCCGAATTTGGCAACGCGGCTACCTGAGTTATGAAGCGATACTGTGCGGCTATTAAATCGCACTCTGCTCTAAGCATCATCATTGCTGTTGTCATTTCTAGGTGGCTACTGTTACCTTCTTACATACCGTTGTGGAATAATTACAAGAAGGAAATTGCTTCCATATATCTCCCGTATTACTTGCTGGCCAACTCTTCACTTCTGTCCTGTTCCTCTCTCGTTGCAAGTGTATGTGCCCAGCAGGTGTGCCACATTTTCGTCACTGCTTCTGATGGATGCGAGAACGCAGACTATAGAACCTGTTCCAAAAACTTATGACGGGCATATGTTTCTGAGTTGGTGTCTAAACGTGATTAACACAACATGAGGTCACATTTATTTTAAATGTGCAACAATTCTGGACAAAACATACAGGCTTGTGCATAGGCCTTAACTCTGTCTTACATGTCATGGTATATACACTCAGAAGTCGAAGATATACACACAGACACACACCTGCTCTGTACTGAGGGAGGAATTGTGTCCAGATACATTGTTTTATTATTAATCTCTCTCTTTGCTGTCTGACAACACACATGCACGCACGCACACACAGTGCACAGTGTCCTTTGTTAAGTCCCTTTTAGCAGTGTCAGCATTTGTGCCTCTAGTTGACAACATAGAAACTGTCACTGTCAGAACATTGTGTGTATATCTGTGTGTGTGTGCTCCTTTATTTCTTTGTCAGAGCTCAGCCAGCCACAGCAGTGCACCTTCTTTGTGTTAGTTTAAGCAACCCAGGGGCATCTCATATACTGATATTGTACTGATATTTATTTACAATATAATTTTGTCTGTATGCAGGAGGCTTTTGGTATTTGTGTAGCA
Organism: Epinephelus awoara; assembly: GCA_035609425.1. Taxonomy (NCBI): domain Eukaryota; kingdom Metazoa; phylum Chordata; class Actinopteri; order Perciformes; family Serranidae; genus Epinephelus; species Epinephelus awoara. The sequence continues at coordinate 28,138,224 of CM069297.1, forward strand.
CCATATTATCGTGATGGTGTATGTACTTGCATGCTTTTGTGCAAATCCCAGAGACCCTCTGGTTTGCTTGTGTTGGCAGTTGTAGTGTAGAATCCCCCAAAACAGCTGAGCAGATAGTGAAATTTGAGGACCCACCTTAACAGATCTGAGTAAACAATAACTTCTGTGGATTTTCTGAGCCCAGACTCATCACTTCAGCACTGATACAGACCATTGAGTTGTGTTTAACTGATGTTAGCATTTTGTTTGATAACTGTATGATAGTAATTGGTAGGTAATAAGCGCTTTGTTATTATTACCACATTTGATTTTTACAACAGCTAATCCTATGTGACTAGTTTTTACATCAGTTTGTTTAATGAACTGGCTGTCAGGCTAGTAAGGAAGCCAGCAAAGCCAAAAAGCAGCTGTTTGTTTGGCAGACTTCTCTTTAAGATCCAGTGTGTACGATTAAGGGGGATAAATTTGCAGAAATTAAATATAATATGATAAGTACATCTACTAGAGTAGATAGTGCCACTTGCGTTTTTGTGTCAGCCGGCCTAGTTGGTAACGCCTCCACGATGAGCAGCATCGGGAAAAACACTGATTTTTAATGTGAAACTGCTTTATTCAGTGTTTTTATTGGGTCACTGGGTCAATTTGTTTCGGAGAAGAAGAGACCTCTGCGGATAATTCAGCTCCTGGTAAAACCCACCTCTAGATGGCATTAAATCCCCCTAAATCTTACACACTGCTCCTTTAAACTACGTTGCAGTTTTCTGTGAAGTAAATCACACAGCATGTGGACAGTTAAGACATCAGTTAAGTTCTGAATGGCAAAACGTGAGAAAGAGTTTTAATATGTCTTCTATTTCTCCCTCTACAGTCAATGGAGGCATTTCAGCAAAGACTTGCAGAAGCTGAGAAAGCTGTGTATGGACAGAGCAGAGGAGGAGAAGGAGACAGAACGGCGAGAGGCGGGTGGAGGAAAGAAGAGGACAGAGAGAGATGGAGGAGACGAGATGGAGATGGGGCAGAGAGAGATCATTGGAGGAGAAGTGAAAGGGAAAGAGATTCCTCACCTGCAGACGTGGAGAGATACCATGCTAGGAGAGAAGAGGAGAGGGGGAGAGGAAGGGGAGGATATCAAGACAGAGAGAAAGAGAGGGATCGAGACAGAGACAGGTTTAGAGAGAGGGAGAGAGACAGGGATGGTGATAGAGGAAAAGACAGAGAGAGGGAGAGGGATGGAGGTAGAGACAGAGAAAGAGATAATGACAGAGATAGAGACAGGGACAGAAACAGAGAGAGAGAAAGGGATAGTGAAAGGAACAGAGAAAGGGAGAGGCCAAGTGCTGCATCAGCATCTGGGCAGAACTGGAGTCAACGTTCTTCCTCCCTTGGGTCTCTTAAAAACCGTTTCCTCAAACCCTCAGAGGACGATGACAGTGGTGAAGGTGGGCTTATGTCAAGGCCTTTTCTAATATATGTCTGAGTCACGTTTTGCCCACAGGTCCTTAACATGCCTTCTGATATCTTCTTTTGCAGCTCCACAGCGTCCTCCCCCTCCAGCACAACCGTCCACAGGATTCCTTAGACCCAACTCTGATGATGATGAAGACTCTGGTCCACCTAGTACCAGCATGCCGGCCTGGAAGAAGAGCAACACTCCAGCTCAGGAGTCTGCCAGCTTTGAAAAACCACAGCAGGAGAAAGAGAGGGATCCTGGGAAAACTGTAACTGCTCCTCAAGAAGCTGCTGCGTCCACATCAAGGTTTGAAGTTTTTTATTTTGTTGCCTCGAAAACGTGATTTGCTAAATGATGTCGAACTCCAGGATGCCAGGGATCAGCACGTCTGGCGCCCTGTCCCTGCCTGCCACCTGGCGCACAATGCACTGAACCCTGATTCCTGTCCTTGTGGGTGGTGGGCCCATGTTACTTATTCAGGCTCCAATGAGGGCCCTGGTGTCACCATCCCAGGCAAGGTGCTCAAAGTCAATCAATCAATCACTCAATCAATCAATCAATTTTATTTATAAAGCACAATATCACAAATCACAATTTGCCTCACAGGGCTTTACAGCATACGCCATCCCTCTGTCCTTAGGACCCTTGCAGCGGATAAGGAAAAACTCCCCAAAAAACCCCCTTTAACGGGGTGAGTTAGGTGGTTCGGGCATCTGATCAGGATGCCTCCTCGGCGCATCCTGTTAGAGGTGTTCTGGGCACGTTCCACTGGTAGGAGGCCCCAGGGCAGACCCAGAATAAGCTGGAGGGATTACATATCTCATCTGGCCTGGGAATGCCTTGGGGTCCCCCAGGAGGAGCTGGAAAGAGTTGCTGCGGAGAGGGACGTCTGGAGTGCTTTGCTTGGCCTGCTGCCCCCACGACCCTGCCCCGTATAAGCGGATCAAATGGATGGCACTCACATGAAACAGGAGGTCACAGTCATGACAGCAGCAGCTTTGCGAATGTACACATAAATGAAGTCTTTAAACCCCATGGCAACTAACTTCTTAACCATTTAGGGTTCAGAAATACATGAAAATAATAGACTGAGTATTGAACATTTTTATATATATATATATATATATACAACGCTAAATTTAGTCTCAGTCTTTAGCACATATGCTGAGGAGTTCTTGCAGCATTCCCCATTCAGAGTTTACCAAAAACGTAAAACAAGTCATCTTAATGAAATGTGAATAAATTCCTTCATTCCTTGTGAAAAAAAAAAACACTTACAAAATCAGGGTTATTTTTTCCATCATGTCCTTTTGGCAGCTTGTGTAGATGTGGGGTTACAAGTTTGTAACTACATGTGCTAATGGAACTTGAAGACTCACTGCGTAAAAGCATCAATCAGTGTTAACTCACCGCTGGGACTTTCTCACAGTAATCCCATCCATAAAACCTGGCTGTCTTCACATGTGTACTTGATTAGTTTCAAGGGACCTGCGAGAACTGTCGAGGTCCTTATCTGCTTTTGACTATTTGTCTTAATATTCCCAGAAAAACTCCCTCGAACCTCTGAACTCTCTAACTTATACATCATCTTTATTATTTCTGTCGCAAGAGTATTCGTTCAGTCTAAAGCACTATGTTTAAGAACATAGTGCTTTAACCGAGACTGTAAATGACTCCTGCAGGGTAATTGTCTCATTCTGTTTATTCTGTTATTGATCAGACGCATCAGTCAATAGATGCATCTTTTTCCGCCCCTATAAAGCATCAGTAATCAGCTCCATCACACAGTATGTTCTCTACTAAATACTCACAGTACTGTGACATAGCTCATTACACCATATACACCCCTCCTCCTTGTTTTCTTTCTTGTAATTGCATTTCTGTCTCTCTAATCTTCTTCATTTCCTGTTAATCTCTTTCCTTATGCTTTATTTGCAACGTACATGAATATTCTGCCTCATTTAAAAGGACACAGAACTGCAGCATCAATTAGTGGCACAGAATCTCTTTTAAACTGCGTCAAATGATTGCATCATGTACTGTATGTGTTCCTGCTTTCATGGCAGCCCGACATATAGCGCCTTCGCAGGCCAGATGTCGGAGCATCGCTGTTTTGTAAAGCCTTCTTACTTGTTCTGTGTTTTGCCTCATTAGGCTAAGTTGTTTGGGTAAACCAGCACCCAGAACCCCTGCAGCATGAAATGAGTCTGCAGTGTGAAATGAGGCTATGAGAAGTGTAATAGCCTAGAACGATGCCTCCCAGGCTGCAGTTCTGATCCTCCCAAGGCAAGGCTGTAATGATCTCTGGGGGGTGTGCGGAGACTCAAATGAATCATAACAGATAAACAGCGTGAGAGCTCACAAGAAAACAAGTAAATGGTTAAATTAAAAACTTCACAAATAAGTTTCCCATTAGAGGGTTTAGGACTATTATTAGGGTGGAATAATGGAGTCGTTAGATCCTGTTGTTGAGGGAAATCTGGAGGAAAAAGATGGAGAATTGCAGGATAAGACGACACTATGTGACGAGGTGTTTATTAATAGAATTATAAATTTCCCTTTTTTCTGCTGGTTTTGTGCCCTTCTAACTCTCCTTTTCATGGTTTACCCAGGATTGAGAGTAGCAGTGAGGAAGAAGAGGAGGAAGAGGAGCTTCCACTGCTGTCAGAGGAGGAGATGAACAAACTGGGAGCCAAACTGGTGAAAGCAGAGATCATGGGCAACACGGTGAGGAGGTTATCGTTATGTCACTGTATCAGATTGAATATGAGACAACCCAGATAATAACACACTCTGCTCTTCTTCAACACATGATTTGGAAAAATAATTGTTGAAGATAAGAAACAAGTTATCGGCCTAGTCCTGTCGGGAAAGTGTCCATGAAATACTGTTAGTCCAAAGATAAGATAGTGCTTATTTCTGAAACCTTTTCTCTCTTAAAGTGAGACATAAATTACTTCCATTAAAGCAGAACATGAATCCCACATTTGCGCAGCTTGTCTATCAGTCATGTACTCACATTTTCCTGTCAGGCTCTTGCAAGTGGTCGGAGTAATTATCACTGGGTGTTATCATTTTGTAGTTTATCTTTTTGAGCTTCTCTTTGGGAGACTCGACCAGCTTGTTTTCACTTAACACAATCCCCTCTAGGTTAAACTGGGCTGAATAAACACTATTAGGAAGGACTGGCTTTAAAAGACACACTATAAATGTAAAATGACTGAACATCACTAGCCCAGCAACAGAAAGGCGACAAAGAACCCATAATTAAACACTCTCTCAGCTAAATGTCATGCACTGTATAGACCAGTGGTTCCCAACTGGTCCAGCCGTGGGGTCCAGATTTCGCCTAGGTCATCAGTTCGAAGCACACACAGTTTAGTATATTCAGCGTCATACTCGCATTTGGCCATGTCATTGAGCTAGTTTACTGTCTCTGCTAAGTCGCTGTCCATTACTGACTCTACAGCAGAAAATTGCCCTTCAAAATAAAAGCTCTGTGTTAGACATTCACTGTACTCTAAAATAAAGTGTGTTTTTTAGAAACTTGACACATTGGTACGCAACTTAAGGTCCATTCAGAAAGGATCCGTCACCCATTTTTGGACCACGACCCACCAGTTTTTTTTTTAGTTTTTCATGCACAAATTCCCCAAAACCACATTGTCTTTTATTCCGTATTTCCATATTTTATTTACCATTTCCTTTTTCTCAAGACATTTCTCAAGCATACAGGCATTTAAACATACTAATCACACATGTATCACAGATAAAATTTACAGTGCATTTATATAACTCCAACATAAAAACACAATGAAGCACGTTTCCCCAGTGCACAAAAAACCCACTAACACCTGGCTTTTTGTATGTAATGGCATTCACTTCCTGGACGAATGACTCTGCAGTAGTAGCGGGTATTTCTCGGCTTCAGCTCTGATCGGCAGTGATGGATATACGACACCTGGGTGGACGCTCTATTTTTAGTTGCTTTGGTGGTGCAATGTAATGAGACAAAATACTGTGTGTCTCCGTCCAAGCAGCGCTCTATCATTGTTCAAAATTTAGTCGGCACTGAGTTTTAGAGACAGAGTAAGAGATATAAAAAGTAAGTAAGTAAGAGATATAAAAAAAAGAAGGTAAACATTAAACGCGACACTTGAGAAAAAAAAAAAGAAAAGAAACCACAGAAATTCATATTCACCTGCAGAAGAGCTGTGTACACAGCAGTGGATTATTGGCAATGGGAAAGCAGTTTCAAACCTGTTTTAAATGGGTTTATATGTGTTTGAAAAACCTGCTTACAGGTGCTAATTTTGGTGGTAAAAGGGTATGATTAATAAAGCTACTTGTCAATATAAAAACCGAAGAATGAAAGAACAAACTCAGGACATTTGCTTTGCGTAGATTTAACAGCACATCAGGGGATCCAGTGATTTATATCGCTCATTGATCCACTGCACTTAACTCCCTATCCATCTGTCTTCACGTGTCAATGCTAAGCGTGCTATTGGGATATCTTACAGAGAGTGTTGCAGAGCTGTCTGGTATAACACATACACTTATGCTAACTCTGCGTGCGCACACACACACACACACACACACACACACTCACACACACACACACACACACACACACACACACACACACACACACACACACTAACACCTGTAATACTAAGTGTTACCAACCTGACATCCAGCATCTCTCTACATAACAAAGCAATCAAAACGATATTCCCAAACCACTTTGTGTGTGCGCTAAGTGCCTTCAACATTTGTGCACTTGCCTTTTATGTCCTGTACATAAAGGTATCAATATCTGGCACAACAGTATGACTTAAGAGGATGTGTGTGCTTGAGACAATTGTTTTTTCTCTCAGGTCTCTGTGGTTTCACAGTGTTCAGCCTCAAAGCCTTTTATCTGACGACTTTCAAAAAACGCTATTAGAGAAAATATTTTAAACACAGTAGTCTGCTGTATGTTAAAATGCAGCTTATAAAACATACTGTACAATCCCACATGATATTTATATGATAATCCAACAACAGCTGTTAATACCAGCCTTCCAGTATCTTATGCAGGGCTGGGCGATATGTCCTGAAAATTATATCACAATATTTTTCAGTTATATCTCGATACACAATATATGTTTAAATCTCCTCAAAAGCATTGCATTAATGCTAGGGAGACAAAATGGAACATAATGTTTCTGACCAAATACCCTCTCTGATATTATGGTGTTATGTACTTTTATAGGCTTTATTTCCATTTTGAAACAGTAACAATAAAAGGCTGAACAGGGATCTTCATTGTTGTATTTCCCACAACCCTGTGTTTCTTTTTTTTAGGGATACATGATAATATCGGTATGTCATAGGTATCGGCCAAGATCGGCTTTTAAATTAACAGATCAGAAACGGTCAACATGCTTTCTCTTAATTGGCATGATGAATGAATATTACATTCATGTAAGAGTACACAAGAGTATACATGCATAATATGATGTTAATTCCAATACAGAAGAGACCTGATGATCACTAAAATTAGTAAGGGAAAAAAGTGGGAATATCGACATCGATATTGGTTATTGGTCAAATGAGTTGTTACATATGGGTGTATCGGATATCTGCAAAAAATCCAATATCATGTATCCTTAATTTTTTTGTTTCAAATATAAACATATATACTTAACATATGTGTTTGTGTGTGTGTGTTTGTGTGTTTCAGGCTATGATTGAAAAGCTGAAATCACAGCTGGACGCTGCTCACAAAGCCAAAGAAAGCTACGCCGCCCGAAAGAAGCTACAAGAAACGGATAAACCAAAGGTTTGTAAAAACTTTATGCAAGTCTTACACATTCTTTTTGTCACAGTTAATGTTGAATTAATGTAACTAGTGTCCATCAGGGTAGACAAAATATAAGAAACACCTTGCTTTATGACAAAATACAATTCAACATTTAGTAGCACCATAAAGTTCAGCCTCCAGAAGAACTGCCATTAAGTTCAACATCTCTCTTAAACAGTTTCAACGCTTTCCCCCCAAAAAAGGAAACAATGAGTTTAAAAAAAGATGGAATGAAATAGAACTTATTTTATGGGAAATACTTTTCCCAACCCCATTTCTCTCCTCTTTTTATCCGATTCTCTGCTATCTAAATATTGTCTATGTGCTGATATCTATACACCATTATTTTCCCCAGATTTACTCTATCCAACAAACACTGATACACACTTGACTTAAACACACTGCTGATTTTCATTTGTGTCATGGCAAAAATTTCAGATGCAGAAACACCGTCCCAAATTGGATATACACTCACTCCTAAATTATGCACAGATGTAAACACATCCGCACACAGGAATAGACTCATGCATGGGCCCGTCACCTGACACACACAAACACACACTGAATCTTTCTTTGTCAGATTTATCTGCCTCTTTTTCCTCTCCCATAGTCTAAATGCTAATCCAAACACTCAGGGCTATATTTTTCCTGAACCTCACAGACACACAGCAGGTTACAGCAGCATCCATCTCTCTCGCTGTGCAGGGAGGAAAAGTGCCTCACATACACTCGTCTTCGGTTGAAACTAAACTCTGTGCCGTTACGTCTGACTGCTTTTAGAAGGATGTGTTTGTTTGAAGTCTCTTTACTCCCCGGCTCTTACGTCTTGCTGCCTGTATGGAAACGGCTCCTGTTTGGCATTTTAGCAGAGCCTAATGGGAAACAAATGTCTTTCAGCATGCTGACGACACTCTCCTGCCAGGGGTCACTCAGAGTGTGCCCCCCGTGTTTATGTGTGACAGAAAGAGACAGATCGAGAGGGAGATTGTAGAGATTATATGTGCCATCCTGTCTGCCTCGGTAGTACAGGCAATTAACAGAGAGCAATGGCAGTGCCCTGACACCTCAGCACTGCTTTATCTCCTCTCTTTGGCATCGCTAATGCCTTCTCCGGCTCCTCACACACACTCACACATATACGCAGAAAGAAACGGAGGCCTATTTCCGACGTGAGCAGACTCCAGACACCTTTATAAACACACAGAAAGCAGGCGGTGATTATTTATATAACCTTTATTTTATCATTTGCAAGTTAGGCCAGTTTCAGCCCCCCTACGGCCGTCCTGTCCAAATTAAAAGACCCGAGTGGATTTCTCAACAACATTTCTGAGAAAATGTCATAATTCCTAGGTTTTAGTGCACTCGTCAGCCGAGAGGCACTTCAGCACTCAGGGATGGAGTGCTGTTGATTTGCACTCTTTGGAGATCCTTCCAGTCTGTCTGTTACAGAAGACTTTTGGCTCGTCTTCACTATTCAGTGTTTTGACTCTTGCTGCCTGTCTGGCTCGTATTTTTCTCCGCACGCCGCAGAGCCTCGAAAGACCTAACTGTGTCGACTGGAGACGGGGAATATTCTCTTCTATCATTTTGTTTCTGACAGTCCGGTTTCATTTCTTTGCGACTGCCTCCCATCCTCTCCGCTACTCCCACCTCGCTCTTGTTTCTTGGATGTCAGTCTCCACCTGTCAGGTTGAATTTCAGTCTTTGTGCAACTCAGACTTCAGCTCCTCATAACAAGCAAACTTTTTTATCTTTAAAAAATCTGGACGTGTGTTGGCCGCTAAATTGGCACTGAAGCAGCAGTTTTATCAGGTCATTCTCCCGCTGAAGTTTTGGAATAGAAGTCAGGTCTTAAGACTTAAATTTTGAAATATTTTTAAAGGTTCTCTAAGGAAAGTGCACCACTTTGTCATTTACAGTGCTCTCCATATCTTTTTAATCATGTTTGTCTTCACAAAGGAACAAATTTAATTCAACATGGTGATCATCCTTAAAAAAACAGAGTAGTTGGCAATGGATTTTTACATCCTCTGAACAGATTAAACACATTAAACCCAGCCCTTTGGAAGCTAAAGACATTTCTTTGGAATGAGACAGCTTAATTGAGATGTTTATGTAAGTTATTTTTTATTATGGAGCCCTGATTAGTGGTGGAATAAAAATTGAAATGCAGCTACCTTCTGTCCTGACAGCCCCTCTTTTTTCCTCTTACTCTCTGATACACGTCTGCTGCTATGAATCCAAAAAACATGTACAAATACTTATTAGTATTAAGTTATGCATTTGCCTCCAGCATGACACTGAGGAGTTGTTTTCTTTAACCTAGACAAATGAGACTGACAAGTTGCCTCAATTGCTAGAACATTACAAGACAAATAAAAACGCACTTCTAGGTGTGTTATAGATATTACATTTCAATTTGAAGGGGCTTTTTTCTTTGATGACAGGACACGGTGAGTGTGAAGGGGGCAGGCTTGAATCAAACCTGCAGCTGCTGTGGCAAGGACATTGTGTTGGATTTAAAGTAATACTTCACCCCCCAAATAATCATTTGTTTATCAGTTACTCACCCCTCGTTATGCTGAATTTGTGAAGAAAACTTTTTTTACTCCCATGCCTCCTCAGTGAACCCGAAAACACCGCAAGAGGCACCGCACTTAACAACTACATCTAAACCTGTGTTTGCAAACTCTCACATAATTTGTGCACTAAAGTTTAAGTCTCACTGAGTTCCCAAACACATGCATTTCCATTCAAATTTTCAAACCTGACCTGAAAGTGAAACATATCGATGCTCTCTTCAAAGCCAGACCACTGACACAAAAGTAATTTTATGGGAGCTGCTGGGTTACCGCTGCATCAATCAGCTTGTTTCGGTTATTGTGCGACTTTGGTGAATTCAAAATAACTTCTTAAAATGACAAAATCACACAATAAAACAAACAAACTACCAGTGGAGGCAGAGGTAGATAAGCAGTTCTCGTGTTAGCAAGGTCAATTAATGTTTTTGTCAGAGGAGTCTGGCTCTGAAGAGAGCAAAGATAAATTTCAGTTCTAGTTTAGCTCCCTGGTGGAAAGAGCTGTCTGTTTGCAAAGTACTGACTGGATAAATGAGACTTGGATTATATTGCACAAGTCATGTGAGAATTTATTTACAGATGTTTTGATATAGTTAAGCTGTTATTAAAGGCAGACTCTCATGACTTATCTTAATCAAGACCTTTCTCAGTTTTTGGATTCTTTGTTCACCAGAGGCATGTGAGAAAAATAAAGTTTTATTTACAAAGTCAGCGTAACACGGGGTAAGGAATCTGACCAGGCATTGGTTGACGACATGGCAAAAACAAGAACATTTGCATTGAGGTACGATGCTTCTTCTCATGAGTATCTGTTATGTGCCAACAGGTGGACGCTGATATCAGAAATATTTAATCTATTTGTGAATACTGTTTCCCTGCTGCAGTCTTGTGCATTCCTTTACAAAAACAAACAAAAGTGAGAATGACCTGGCTGTGATTTGTCTTGTTTTTAGGTCACAGGTCGCTCCAGTGAAGACCAGGAAGTCCTGCTGTTCAGAACAGACCAATCAGGTCGCGCCTGGCCTGTCAATGCCCCCTCCGGACCCCAGGAGCCCCACGGAGGACGACGAAAGAAGAAAGCGGTAAAGAGAGAGGGATGACGGGTGGAAATAAAGTAGAAAAACACATGACAGGACAGCAGGGAGGGAGGCTTTTTAGATTTTAAATATAAATATTACACCACATCAGAAAGCCGTAACTTAGGACAAAGACAGAGAGGATCCCGCAAACCGTTGCAACTAGAAGATAGAGGTAGTGAGAAAAGGGGGGCAAATGAAAGGTTTGTGTCCTGCCATTTGTTCCACGCTGTTTGGTATTCATTAGGGTGTGTAATGGGAGCAGGGACTCCACCTGACTCCGAGTTGAAACATGTGTAGTGTAAACAAAGCTCTCCAGTCCTCTCTCTGTTTATGGTTATTATGAGTTTACAAAGTGTCCCAGTCTCCTTTGCTCTCTGTCTTGTCCTCTTTTTCCCTCATGATCATCCTTCTGCTCTGTCCATTTTCTATCAGTGTTCATTTTCCATCTTGTCTCTCACTTTCTCATACTCTCTTCCAATGATGTGATTTTGGATGTGATCTGATTCACTTTGAAGATTGTGTATGTGTGTGTTTTTTTTTCAGTTAACCACCTTGCCTATCCTTGCCTTTTTTTTCACATTCCTCTCCCCTCTGTCTCTAGATCGAGACCCACGTTGACGGGGAGCGTGTGCGCTACTTCCAGGACGATGACAATGTGGGTCTGAAGGAGATGGTGAGGAGGGAGAAGATGAGCAGTGCACAAGATCAGAATGCCCTCTACTCTCGCATGGCTGCCAAGGTAACAAAACGTTTATGCATTCTCTCACATAAAAAGATGTCATAGTGTTTCGGGAGGTCAAAAACTCTGCCCTCTAAAAGTCCATGATTCCAATCAGTCAGAAACCCCTCAGTCGACTGAGATTCTTCAAGTCAGTGAGTGTGTAGGGTGTTTCAAAGGACCTTTCAGTACCCAGATTTATCTGCAGAGTGAGCACTCCTCGTCTTCACGTTGCTCTCCGGTACAGACAGCTGTAGACCCAGGATGAGTCTGAATGTGATGAGGCAGCTGCCAGGAGGAGGAAAAGCTCACAGAAACTTAATACAGTATAGACTCTGGCTTTTGTTTGTTTTTTAGTGCCAGAAAAAATGTTGATGCACATTTCCGATCCATCGATTGATTGATTGTGGAGGTGTTGGTCTGACTAGAAACAATCTTGTGATACAGAATTTGTCAGCACAAATAAAGTCCTCCTATTCACTTCAATGGGTACACATTTATTTAGGATAATTTGTGGAGTGATTCTAATCTGTCTGCAACACATTGTATGTTTTGGATTGAACTGGCTGTTTCAGAGTCACTGCTGCAGGCAGCCCCCCCTTTGATATTTCGATTAGTTAAACGATTATTTTTTCGATTATTGATTATTTTTCCATTATTTGATTAATGTTATTAAACAATATGAATACCAAAACCTTTTTTATTAACATTAACATTTATTGAAACATCAGTGTTTCCCCTGCCATTATATTAGGGGTACCCACCCCCTCCCAACAGCACCCCCCCTTGAAGGTCAAATTAATTTTAATTCCTATATAGCACCAGATCACAACAGAAGTCATTTAAGGATACCTTTCCTATAGAACAGGTCTATACCTTATCCTTATATTAAACAAACTAAAAAGCCTTATGTTATTTATCTTATTTCATTTCTGTCTCTACATGGTCGCACGTTTACATTTCTCCTCTGCTCTCTGTAATGCGCACAGTGGAGCTCAGCCCCGATGCATGCACAAACACGTGCGCACATACACAGACACAGGTGAGCACACTAGAGCGCGGTTCGGGCTGTATTTTCCTGACCGAAACCGACCCAAGCGAGACAATTATAACCGAGCCCGGCCCAAACCCGCAGCACGGCACTGTGCACACAGTCAGTGGAGCGGAGCCTGTGTTGCATTCAGGCGTTGTTGTAAATAACAAATTCCAGCACTTGAATAGACCATAGCACAATAGCACAGCACTGCTGCTGCACGCCACCATTTTTTTATTTGAACCGACACGTCGCCCCAGCCCTCCCCCCAGTAAATACTGAAGGTTGAAGTTTGATTATGCAGATGTGGTAAATGGATCACCCCTTCCACTGCAGTGATATGAGCAAAGTTAGATGAAGGTTGACATAATTATATGGTATGGTAAAGGTATATGTGTGTGTGTTTATAAGGATCATTTAGGTTAATTATGTCATACTCTTAGGCAAAGGGAAAGGACTAGTTCTGTCAGATTGGTATGCTTTACTACCCTTACATCCACTTGTCTCCCTCGCTGCAACTCTTTCTTCGCCACTTTGTGCTTGAAATAGACGTATAGCAGCAGATGGGTACTGGCAGGTTGTGCTGCGTGTGTCAGTCTATCAGCAGTTTTACAGACCTCACTTTTCCATGAGCAGACACACATTTTCCCTGTTCCCTCCTCTCTTTTCTTCTTGTTGACTTCTTCTCTCCCTGTAGGCAGGAATATGACAACAAGTAGTGTGAAATCCTACTGACAGGTGTGTGTGTGTGTGTGTGTGTGTGTGTGTGTGTGTGTGTGTGTGTGTGTGTGTGTGTGTGTGTGTGTGTGTGTGTGTGTGTGTGCGTGGATGTGTGTGCGCGTGGATGTGCGTGTGCATGTATGAAAAGGAAGCATTAATAAACAAAAGGGTTGGGAGGAGTTGCTATGGCAATGAAAAAAAAAGACATGCTTTAGCTCTGTCCATGTTTTTCATTTCTCCGACTTCCATTGCCCTCACTCGCTCACTTTCCCTCACTTACGCGCATACGCATCCACGTACACACACGCACAATCACTCACCCTCACTCATATATTCCTTACACATGCATGCGTATAAAAATATACACACACGCTCTGCACCTACAAAGAGGGACACTAAAAATACATCTACAGTTACCATGGCAGGGCTGCTATAAATACCAGTTTTATCCATTGGTCAGGGACAAAGTCTGTTAGCAGACTAGCATTGTCTGAAGATTTACTGTAGCAGATTTCTTAATAATACATGAGTACTATGCCAGACATATGTCAATCCCTTCAACGCTCCTGCTACATGCTGAAATTACAATCTATAATTTAAACCGCACCAAGCATGTGTGAGTTTAACATCAGCTAAGACATCAGTGAACCTACACGCTGACAGCATGGACACATATATTACTGCCATATAATCGATCTACATGTATGTACCATGCTTTGTGGGTGTGTAAGAAAATAAAATGGTCTGCTCTTGGACAAATGCAGCATGTGCTGCTGTATACTTAGGTGCAGTCCTTTGCACACACTCACTCCTACACACACACACACACACACACACACACACACACACACACACACACGCACACACACTCCCTCCCACACTGTCACTAAACTAATCCAATTTTCATTCTCACTCACACACTCACTCCTACACAGCGAGTCATGCACACACACTTCAGCCATGCTTGCCGCTCGCTCTCTCACATGCACACAGATTTCAACCTGTTGCCCGGTCGCCATGGCGACAAGACTCAGACGTAGAAACACCAGAGTCGATACTCGGCATCCTGCCTCACACTGTTAACACACACCAGAGACAAACTTGCATACAGGGCAGCTCAGGCGCATCTCTCTCTCTTTCCCTCTCAAACACACACACACAGAATATGGCGTGGAAACGGCACAGACGGCAATATTGCGTCAGCACCTACATACACCAATTACTAAAGCAACCAGCCAATTTCTCAGGACAGTTAATATCTGCAGTATTTCCAATGACTTAATTTCCTGTTGAAGAAGTGCCAGCACAGACACCTGTTTGTTTTAAGCCTGGAATGAAAAGTGAAAGCTATAAAAAAAAAAATCTCTAACGTGTCCGTAGCCTACTTAAAAACACCATATACAGTATATTCTTTAGTATGTTTCCTTATCATTTTTTGTTGGAGAGAATACACCATATTTGTCCATGAATGATCACTCTTCTCACCATTTCTCTCTTCTTCCCTGAACCTCCGTTTCCTCTGTTGTCCTCCGTCGCCTCCAATACCGCCACTTCTACTCCACTTAACTCTCCAGATGATGGGGAAGACAGACGGCGACAACTACACACTGGATGACATGTTTGTGTCGGGCGCAGCGCAGCGGGAGGGCGAGGGGAGGGAGGAGGAGAGGATGAGGAGCAGAGCCATCGGGGAGAGCAGGAGGCTGGCTGCCTCCATGGAGAAATGCCAGCACTGCTTCAGCAGCCAAGAGCTCCAGAAGCACCTCATAGTGGCAATAGGGAGCAAGGTGAGGCTTCCTGAGTGCAGGATGTTTGGGGATGTCGGTGCTAAAACATTAGTTGCTTAATTGATTAGCGGGGCAACAATTTTAATAGTCATTTATCAAGGAAAAATGCAAATCATTCACTAGTTCATACCTCCCAAAAATGATCATTTGCAGATTTTCCCCTGAAATAGGGCGGCTTATTCTCATTATCACCTCATCAGCTGATTATTTTTGCAACTAATTGATTGATCGTTTGGTCTAGAAATTGTCAGATAATGTTTAAAATTGGTTATGAGTTCCTACAAGTGCTGTCTTTAACCACTAATATATTCAGTTTACAATTATAGAAGAATAAGGGCACCAGAAAATATTACATTTTTAAGCTGGAACCAGAGAGAAGAAAATTTAAAACTATTAATTAATTTTTAAAATTGTTGTCAATCAATTTTCTGTAAATCAGCACATATTAATTGACCAATTATTGCAGCTCTTAATTGAAAAACTTTATATGGTTGTTCGGAAATAAAAGACTTACAAAAAAATCTGTAGATAATCGATGTGTCTCTGAAATTTGTCAGCAGTTTGTTTTTCCCATCCTGTGTCCAGGTGTACCTGAGCCTGCCCGCGGGGGTGTCAATGACAGAGGGCCACTGTCACATCTGTCCTCTCCAGCATCACTGCTCTGCCACCGGATTGGATGAGGATATCTGGACAGAAATGCAGGTTAGCCAATCAGTGCCCCGAGCCCAAACCTCAACTCACATGACTGTTGTTTCACAGCAGTGGTAGATAAAATCAGCACCACACACTGCTTTCAGTTTCAATGTTTGCTTCAAAGAAGAATGATTAAAATTTAATTGAGTTCACTTCTGTGCTGCTCTGCTGTCCTCAGCTGTTCCGGCGCACTTTGGTGCGTATGTTTGAGTCCCAGGAGCTGGACTGTGTGTTTATGGAAACACACATGTTCCCACGCAAAAGGCAACACATGGTCCTAGAGTGTATTCCACTGCCACGAGAACTGGGCGATATGGCACCTATATACTTTAAGGTTTGTCATCATTCTGATAAAGTCAGTTTTTTAAGTTCAAAGAAGTATTGTAGGGACAGTTTTGAGTTGTGTGTTTCCTGTGTGCCTTCAGAAAGCTATCATGGAGTGTGATGAAGAATGGGCCATGAACAAGAAGGTCGTCGACCTCTCTTCGAAAGACATCCGCCGTGCTGTAAGCCCTCTTTTTTTTGTCATTTCTGTGATATTCCTGGTTTTGTCTGGTTCCCTCATCCTCGTTAATTGTTGTTCATTTTTCATTTAATGCCACATAGGTTCCTCGAGGTCTCCCCTACTTTGCTGTGGACTTTGGACTCCAGGGAGGGTTTGCTCATGTCATTGAAAATGAGCACAAGTTCCCCCATTACTTTGGCAAGGTCAGTGTGTGCATTGAGGCTGTTATACTTGGTGCATCATTATGTGTTGCTCTTTTTTTAGCTTCAAAAAGTCACTTTCATTTGGTTCCAGGGATTTCATAAAACTGCATTTACTGTGCAGCTGTTGATAAAGAGGCATTAATGACATGAAAAACGCAGTCAAACATTTTTGCTATTTACCAGCCTACAGTAGCTGTACTGTAGTTTTATGCCAATGTTGCTTCAAATTAACATTGTAAGGACTTCAATTCTTCTTTTTAGAGTCAAGTTTTTCCGCTATAATAAATTAAATTGAGTTAATTTTACAGTTATATTCCAATATGACCAAATCCCTCTTTCCGTCACAGGAAGTGGTCGGAGGCATGATGGACTTGGAGCCCCGGCGTTGGAGAAAGATGATCAGAGAGAACTTTGATGACCAGAGGAAAAAAGTCCTACAGTTTGCGCAGTGGTGGAAACCGTACGACTGCACTAAGTCCGAGGGCTAGCTGCTGGACACACCTGCTGGACACACTTACAGAAAGGTGTACGCTTTGCGGAGCAGTGAAGATTACACAGACACACACACAAACACTGTGGTGCAGACACTGACGCACCTACCAGTACTGAATTTGATGTAAAATTCAAAAGTTAGAATATGGGAACATTTTTACTTGAATAAAAAATAAATAAAATAACTGATGATTCATGTATTTGTTTTTTGAAGGTATTTCAGCATCAAATTATTAAAAATTATAATAATTTGATCATCATATCATAAATATTCTGGGGAATGCTTTTGTTTCAAATAAACGTAAGGTTGTCTTGTCGTTTCAAACAAATATGTGATGACTAATAATACATCGTCTAATTCAGCATGTCTGCAGGACAATTAAATATTCGACCTTAGGAGGCATTAAATAGTTTTAAATTTGAATTTGTGAGGTCTTAATTTCCTCAAACATTATATCCATCTTTGATTTCTTTTCTCGTGATGAATATAAGTCAAGTTCTTCTGCTTCTCCGTGTCATCACATCCATTGCCCATCCACATCCAGAACTTTATTTATCCCTGAAGGGAAATTTAAGTGTCCAGTAGCTCATAAAAAAAAACCAACCACACTTCCCCTCATCAACAGTAATACAGTGGTATTAAAAAAACATAAAATAATGAAATTGCCCACTCCACAGTCCAGTCCAGTTGTGGCTGATGTAATGTGTGCGAGTGTGTGACTGGATTCAGGAGGTGTTAAACAGTCTTATTGCCGTGGGGACGAAGGATCTCCTGAAACGCTCCGTTCTGCAACACAGTGAGATGAGCCGACTGCTGCAGCTGCTCCTCTGTCGCCCCAGGAGGCTGTGGAGAGGGTCTGCTATTGTCCATTAGTCAGTCTGTTCAATGTGCCCCTCTCCACCACAGTTCACATTTGCAAGTGCACACATGAACAATCAGCTGCCTCGCCCTGACATGTGACAGCCTCTTTTTTTTCTGTTTCCAGTTGTCATCTCAGACACCATGTGGTGCATGGGTGCAGGTGATTTTTTTTTTTCCTTACCTTTTCACTACTTATGTTTGTGGTCAGAGGGGGAGGGCTTCAGAGTCAGGATTCTCTCAATCTTTACATGCTCTCCAGTCTCCAGTTTTCTCTTTAAAGAAAGCATTACTCTGGGGCATCGTGGCTTAGTGGTAGAAGCAGGCGCCCAATGTATAAGGCTGTTGCCGCAACGGCCTGGGTTCGGATCCAACCTGTGGCCCTCCGCTGCATGCCATCCCCCCTCACGCTTACCCGCCCTGTCCATTAAAGGCAAAATGGCCAAAAAGTATCTTAAAAAAAAAGAACGCATCACTCTTATTAGAAACCATAAGGAGATGCTATATGGTAGAGTCAGAAAAGATCCCATAGGTAGATTCTGTAGTAAGCATGCTGTTAATATACGTAGGATAATCTGTATGTATGATTATCATTTGTGGTGCATTTTAAACCCCCTATGAGTATCTCCCTCCTGGTACAATTTCATTACTTTCTTACCCTTGTGATTTGAATATATATGGTAAAGTATTTCTACCCCTTTTCCACCAAAATTTGCGCATAGATGCAAGTAGGCTATTTTAAACACAGGAAAACCCACTAAAAATAGGCGATAGACTCTTTTTCCCATTGCCAGTAGACTGTGAACAGCGCTGTGCTGCAGACAAGTACGCTTTTGTGTGTGTGTGTAGGTGTGTGGGTGTTTTTGTTGTGTCACGGACAGAGCGGAAAACAGGGTTAGTGAACAGATCAGCATGGCAGCCTATGAAAACTTTATGGCAGTTAATTCTTTTTATATATCTGTCAATGTATCTTATGTATCTTTCAAACTCGGTGCAGACTAATGTGATTCGATGTTGTGCTGCTTGGGCGAGATGGATGCTATTTTGTAATAGTGCTTCATTACATCTCGCTAGTTAAGGGGCTTAAATTGGCCCGTTCACCTGGGTGTTGTGTCTCCATCAATGGCGATCTGAGCCAGATAAGATGAATTCCCGGGCAGTGACTATGACCCGAGTGACCCATTTTTTTTGTGCAGTGGGAAAGGGGCCTAACTTTAATTGAAAAGGACCGTCACCTTGCACTACTTTTCAATCCACAGGCGAAAAATATTGACTCATAGTCTCTGACACTTACAACACTGGTGCACTTTCATCTATATTTTGATTGTTAACATACTCCTCAGTTTCACTAATTTCACGTAACATGGAACAAGGAAACAGGCACATTGGTGATACTCAACACTGGTTGCCAGGTGGCCATTTTGTAATTCACAGTGAAAATAAATCGATTCACACTGGGATTTTTTTGTACTTTCAATATAAATAGCCAGAGGGCATTAAAAGCATCAAAATAGAGCTTGTTTATTTGAAAAAAGTGCGTGGGGAGAATCCCCTGGACGCCCCCCTGACAGAGGTTTCGGCTAAGCCTGAATGTCCTCAAATCCTAGACTGTGCCTGGGTTTGTCTTTTAGCAAAGATAAATGAGGACAGTTACCATCAATAGGTTGAAAACAGACATTTAATTAATTCTATATACTGTTAATTATTATTAATAAGTGGCCCTCGAGCAAAGCTAGTTGAGTATCCCCCAAGTACATGATGAGAGCAGGGAGACTGTCTTTTACTTGGAGGATCCAGGCTCCAGCCCCTGTCAGCAAGGACACAAGAGGGCACGGAGGTAATTAATTTCCCAGAGGAGGAGACAGAGTTGTGTTTTGTTATTATTTATTATTATTACAACATCACCTTCAGATCAGCAAGCCATGGCGACCACAGTGTCTCTGCTGCTAGGCAGTCAATGGACTGTGGGTAATTTATAGTTTACGTGTCCATCAGAGGGCCGGTTCCATCATAAGTCAGCAGTAATTTAGTTTGTCAGTCACCTCTGTCGCCCACCGCTCGAATGTGATGTAACCGCTGAAAATAAATCCCACAATCAAAATGTGTATCAAAGGTCAGATTGTAACGCGATCATTATCAGGAAATGCAACCGAATCTGTCGTGCAGTTTTTAGTGTAAGACCACAACATGCAATTTGCGACGCTTTAACCCGATTTGTGCCTCTGAAACCGTCCCTTGGGAAGCTGCAGCAGGTTATTTATATTGTGCGAGTGACAGAGAGGCCCAGGTTCACGGTTAATAGCAGCAGAGTGGTGTGGAGTGATGTATGGTTATGGCCAATTAGATTGGCTGGGGGCAGATTTATGACCGGGACAGCCATCTCTTTCTGCCTGTCTCTGCCTCACGCACACACACACACACACACACACACACACACACACACACACACACACACACACACACACACACACACACACACACACACACACACACACACACACACGTCCTTTCTGGAGTTATTTTTCAAACGTCCACACATCACGCTGTCTCATTCAGGTTCTCTCATTTATTTTCTTAATTATTATTTCACCTTCTCTTTTATGCTTCACACCATCATGTCATGTCAATCATAGGCAGGAGACGTTTTTGACAGAAATAATTACAGAATCGTGATGTGTTCACTTGAGGAAAAAAAATTGTGCTTTGTTTTCTGAATTAATGAGATTAGTATCTAGTTAATTTAGAAAAATAAGAGCACAAACAGGAATTTTTTTCCTCAGAATTCTGAGATAATAATCCTGTCAGTTCAAAAATGTGAACGTGTAACGCTTTCATAAATAAAACAATGTCTCTTGTGTCACAAAATTGAAACTGTCGTGCTTGCCAACACACACACAAACAGAAGAACTGAAATACCTAAAAGCTCAAGTGAGTGGTACGCAGCATTAAAATGCTCAAGTTGTGCGTGTGTCTCTGTGTGTGATGTGTCAGGCAGTGGATGAATATACAATTGTGTTTTATGTTTGAGTGTGTCTGTATGACTGTCTGCTTATCTCTGGAGAAAACTTGGTTTTGACTCACTGGTGTGTGTCACCAGGCTGACTCTCTTCTTATCTCCCTGCATTCCACCACTGCTTGTTTTTCAGACTTTGCGGGCCTAAACTCTGTGTGTGTCTGCTCCTGAATGGGTTTGTCTATATATGGTTTTTCCCCTTTTTGCATGGAGTTATTTTAAATATGTGTGTGTGTGTGTGTGTGTGTGTGTGTGTGTGTGTGTGTTCGCTAGGACAATCCAGGCGTTTAGACTCCATGTATATACGCAGGGTTTACCTGAGGTGACACATAAACCTGTCTGCAAAACATGCAAGATATTTCCTCCTCCACCTCTCACGTCAAATCTTATTCACTGCAGTACTGTCCAATTTATTGCTTAATAATTTAACATACTTTAAACTATTAATATAGCTGCCTTAAAGGTAACTAGTGCTGCTATGCATTGTAATGTGTCTAATTTAAATTCTAGATAATTTGATAATTCACACATCGTGGACAAAAGAAAATTCCTGGAATTTTATGTTGAATATTTGCATTCAAATTATTTTTTTTGATGAGTCATTGCATATAAAGTCGTAAAAAATGGTATATTACTGCAGAAACAGGTTTACTGAGCTGACTCCCACCATTAGAAATATTACTCATTGTATTTATTATAACATAAACACAATCATATGGACGCGCACATGAAGGTTACCATAACACACGCGTTAATGCAGTGCAGTTATAAAGAGAAATGCCACTGAGACTCAGGGTCGGACTGGTCCATACTTCATTTCCCTGGTAATGTTATTAAAATTCGATGTCATCCATTTTAGATGTACCTATTGAATGAGATTACCACGATACCCCAGGAAGTGCCCTTTTCTATTTATTCTAATTCCGTGACTGCACAGTTACTGAGCTGTTGCCCTGTCTGCACTCAGCTATAGACGGCTGGCTGCTACTGAGCTTATCTCCTCTGGAACAGTGTTTTATTCCATCGCAGTGTTGGCTTTATTAAATGCCCACATTATTACTGATGGATGGCAGACTGATTGCTAAGAGCAAGCGACCAGATAAGGAAAAAGAGGCAGAGTGTGTGTGTGTGTGTGTAGCAGTGTGTCGGTGCGGGCTATGTGAGAAAGAAAGGGAGAGTGTAGGTGTGTGTTCGAGAGAAAGAAGGAGCAAAATTCTATGCAATGTATTGGGGTCACGCTGCTCCAGAAAGTCAAATGAATTAGTCGGCACCTCCAGGAAATTACACTGTGGTGTGTGTGTGTGTGTGTGTGAGTGCACATGCATGATGCATCATGTCTGTTTCAGTGTCTCTCTGCTTGTCCCTTTGGGGCCCTCAATGAACAGACATGCTCTGCCAATCGAGGTCAAGGTCATGACTGTTAATAGTGCCAGACATGAGCATCGTTCTGTTCTCTGATGGGAGGCAACAAGCGTGTGCCACCACTGCCAGCTCCATTATCTGCATGTGGAGCCATGTTCGTCCTTGTATACCCATGTTGAGCACATTTGGCACATTGCCATGAACTTGGCTTATTGGCCATGACTGTTGTTTGATTATAATGAGATGTTGCTTGATTACCATTTCCAGTTAGGTAATTGAGGAACAAGCACCTGTTGATCACCTGCCAAGATGTCACAGTGATAGGAAACTGTAAATGACACTAAGTAGAGATAAAGAGGAATAATAGTCCGACTGTAATTAAGTTTCTTTTATTGAAACAAATGCATCCCGACAGACATGACTGGATTAACATATTAGTCGGCCCCGGGGCAAACATTTGCTTTTGGGCCCCTATTGACCTATCTCTCTGCATTGTAAATTCCCATTAAGTACAGTGCACACAGCAGACGACACACAACAGAGACCAGTACTCCTGTGCTGCAATAATATTTTTGACAAAACAATCCAAAACAAAGGTCCACTTGGCTTCCTCCTTGAACTTTTAACCATTTTACATTGTCTTTGACAGCTGTCTGAGTTCACTTAGTTGCCATGGAGATGGATCTGTTGCATGATCCGTGAAAGTGTGTCAAAAACATAATGTCAAAACAATCCTCACTGAGGGTCCACTTACTTTATTTCTTCAAAATGCCCGACTATATCATGCAGTCCTTACATGATGGAGTAGTATTGTCTGGCTCCAAGTTAAGTTTTCTTTTGGTAATTTGGCTGTATTTACATCATTTTGGATCATGCATCAGGTTAAAGCACGCCACCTGTTTCTACGGCCAAACGGCTTGTAGTGAAGTCTGCTGGTCAAGTCAAAATGACCGTTGCCAAATAATGTCAGTCTGCGGTGTTTGGTCGACGTAATGCATTTATTTTGAAAGAGAAGAGCAAAGAGACAGAGTAAATTTCCTGTGAAAACAGAAGTGGATTATGAAAGAAGACAATGCATGTAACAGACAGACTTTGACACACTGACCCCAGAACGTCAGCAACCATTGCACCCAGGGTACCTTCCATGGCGTATGTGGACGTGGAAGGTCCATGACCAAACATTGATATGTGACGAGGTTGAAGTGAGAATGTTTTGATCTAGAAGCTTTTGCAAGGACGAATGGGTAAAAATCCTCCAAACATGAACTGACAGACTCTTAGCTGGTTACAAAAAGTCTTCAGAAGCTGTGATACTTGGCAAAGGAGGCGCTACCAGGTACTAGCCATGCAGCGTGCCTAGACTTTAGCTTCAGGCCCATTTCCTTTTTGTGATATTGAAACCAGAAAAGTCTGATTATGCCTAATCATGCCCAAAAAAATGTTTCATCTTTAGCATCATGCCTTTTGGTGATCAGCTCGTCTTCTGTTAACCCACTTATTCACCGTAAACGGAATTTTGACCATGAGCAACACATTCTCACCCCAATCTTGTCACATATTGACATTTTGGTCATGGACTTTCCATGTCCACATACGACATGCAAGGTGGATGTGGACGTGATAGTTGGTGACGTTTTGGGACACCATGTGTTCTGTTCTTTCAAGATACACTTCCATTTTCACAGGAAATTTAACGTTTACTTTCAAAATAAATACACTACGTCGGTATAACACCAAGAATTGACCGTTTTTTTTCCAAGAAACATACATGGTTGGATTTAGGCTAACCTGTAGTTAGGTTTAGGCAACAAAAAGAAGTGGTTAGGTTTAGGCAACAAACACATGGTTAGGTTTAGGGCAACAAAAGCACATGGTGAGGTTTAGGCAACAAACACATGGTTAGGTTTAGACAACAAAAGCACCTGGTTAGGTTCAGGCAACAAACACATGGTTAGGTTTAGGCAACAAACACATGGTTAGGTTTAGGCAACAAAAGCACCTGGTTAGGTTCAGGCAACAAACACATGGTTAGGTTTAGGCAACAAACACATGGTGAGGTTTAGGCAACAAAAGCACCTGGTTAGGTTCAGGCAACAAACACATGGTGAGGTTTAGGCAACAAAAGCACCTGGTTAGGTTCAGGCAACAAACACATGGTTAGGTTTAGGGCAACAAAAGCACCTGGTTAGGTTTAGGCAACAAACACATGGTTAGGTTCAGGCAACAAACACATGGTTAGGTTTAGGGCAACAAAAGCACCTGGTTAGGTTTAGGCAACAAACACATGGTTAGGTTCAGGCAACAAACACATGGTTAGGTTTAGGGCAACAAAAGCACCTGGTTAGGTTCAGGCAACAAACACATGGTTAGGTTCAGGCAACAAACACATGGTTAGGTTTAGGGCAACAAAAGCACCTGGTTAGGTTTAGGCAACAAACACATGGTTAGGTTTAGGGCAACAAAAGCACATGGTGAGGTTTAGGCAACAAACACATGGTTAGGTTTAGGCAACAAAAGCACCTGGTTAGGTTCAGGCAACAAACACATGGTTAGGTTTAGGCAACAAACACATGGTTAGGTTTAGGCAACAAAAGCACCTGGTTAGGTTCAGGCAACAAACACATGGTTAGGTTTAGGCAACAAACACATGGTGAGGTTTAGGCAACAAAAGCACCTGGTTAGGTTCAGGCAACAAGCACATGGTTAGGTTTAGGCAACAAAAGCACCTGGTTAGGTTCAGGCAACAAACACATGGTTAGGTTCAGGCAACAAACACATGGTTAGGTTTAGGCAACAAAAGCACCTGGTTAGGTTCAGGCAACAAACACATGGTGAGGTTTAGGCAACAAAAGCACCTGGTTAGGTTCAGGCAACAAACACATGGTTAGGTTTAGGCAACAAACACATGGTGAGGTTTAGGCAACAAAAGCACCTGGTTAGGTTTAGGCAACAAAAGCACCTGGTTAGGTTTAGGCAACAAAAGCACCTGGTTAGGTTCAGGCAACAAACACATGGTTAGGTTCAGGCAACAAACACATGGTTAGGTTTAGGCAACAAAAGCACCTGGTTAGGTTCAGGCAACAAACACATGGTTAGGTTTAGGCAACAAACACATGGTGAGGTTTAGGCAACAAAAGCACCTGGTTAGGTTCAGGCAACAAACACATGGTTAGGTTTAGGCAACAAACACATAGTGAGGTTTAGGCAACAAAAGCACCTGGTTAGGTTTAGGCAACAAAAGCACCTGGTTAGGTTTAGGCAACAAAAGCACAGGGTTAGGTTTAGGCAACAAAAGCACAGGGTTAGGTTTAGGCAACAAACACATGGTGAGGTTTAGGCAACAAAAGCACCTGGTTAGGTTCAGGCAACAAACACATGGTTAGGTTTAGGCAACAAACACATGGTTAGGTTTAGGCAACAAAAGCACCTGGTTAGGTTCAGTCAACAAACACATGGTTAGGTTTAGGCAACAAACACATGGTGAGGTTTAGGCAACAAAAGCACCTGGTTAGGTTCAGGCAACAAACACATGGTTAGGTTTAGGCAACAAACACATGGTGAGGTTTAGGCAACAAAAGCACCTGGTTAGGTTCAGGCAACAAACACATGGTTAGGTTTAGGCAACAAACACATAGTGAGGTTTAGGCAACAAAAGCACCTGGTTAGGTTTAGGCAACAAAAGCACCTGGTTAGGTTTAGGCAACAAAAGCACAGGGTTAGGTTTAGGCAACAAAAGCACAGGGTTAGGTTTAGGCAACAAACACATGGTGAGGTTTAGGCAACAAAAGCACCTGGTTAGGTTCAGGCAACAAACACATGGTTAGGTTTAGGCAACAAACACATGGTTAGGTTTAGGCAACAAAAGCACCTGGTTAGGTTCAGGCAACAAGCACATGGTTAGGTTCAGGCAACAAACACATGGTTAGGTTTAGGCAACAAACACATGGTCAGGTTTAGGCAACAAAAGCACCTGGTTAGGTTTAGGCAACAAAAGCACCTGGTTAGGTTTAGGCAACAAAAGCACCTGGTTAGGTTTAGGCAACAAACACATGGTGAGGTTTAGGCAACAAAAGCACCTGGTTAGGTTCAGGCAACAAACACATGGTTAGGTTTAGGCAACAAACACATGGTGAGGTTTAGGCAACAAAAGCACCTGGTTAGGTTTAGGCAACAAAAGCACCTGGTTAGGTTTAGGCAACAAAAGCACAGGGTTAGGTTTAGGCAACAAAAGCACCTGGTTAGGTTTAGGCAACAAACACATGGTGAGGTTTAGGCAACAAAAGCACCTGGTTAGGTCCAGGCAACAAACACATGGTTAGATTTAGGCAACAAACACATGGTGAGGTTTAGGCAACAAAAGCACCTGGTTAGGTTTAGGCAACAAAAGCACAGGGTTAGGTTTAGGCAACAAAAGCACCTGGTGAGGTTTAGGGCAACAAACACATGGTGAGGTTTAGGCAACAAACACATGGTGAGGTTTAGGCAACAAAAGCACATGGTTAGGTTTAGGCAACAAGCACATGGTTAGGTTTAGGCAACAAAAGCACCTGGTTAGGTTTAGGCAACAAACACATGGTGAGGTTTAGGCAACAAAAGCACCTGGTTAGGTTTAGGCAACAAACACATGGTGAGGTTTAGGCAACAAAAGCACCTGGTTAGGTTCAGGCAACAAACACACGGTTAGGTTTAGGCAACAAACACATGGTGAGGTTTAGGCAACAAAAGCACCTGGTTAGGTTTAGGCAACAAAAGCACCTGGTTAGGTTTAGGCAACAAACATATGGTGAGGTTTAGGCAACAAAAGCACCTGGTTAGGTTTAGGCAACAAACACATGGTGAGGTTTAGGCAACAAAAGCACCTGGTTAGGTTCAGGCAACAAACACATGGTTAGGTTTAGGCAACAAACACATGGTGAGGTTTAGGCAACAAAAGCACCTGGTTAGGTTTCGGCAACAAAAGCACAGGGTTAGGTTTAGGCAACAAAAGCACAGGGTTAGGTTTAGGCAACAAAAGCACCTGGTTAGGTTTAGGCAACAAACACATGGTGAGGTTTAGGCAACAAAAGCACCTGGTTAGGTTCAGGCAACAAACACATGGTTAGGTTTAGGCAACAAACACATGGTGAGGTTTAGGCAACAAAAGCACCTGGTTAGGTTTAGGCAACAAAAGCACAGGGTTAGGTTTAGGCAACAAAAGCACCTGGTGAGGTTTAGGCAATAAAAGCACCTGGTTAGGTTTAGGCAACAAAAGCACCTGGTTAGGTTTAGGCAACAAACACATGGTGAGGTTTAGGCAACAAAAGCACCTGGTTAGGTTTAGGCAACAAAAGCACCTGGTTAGGTTCAGGCAACAAACACATGTTTAGGTTCAGGCAACAAAAACAGGGTTAGTATTAGTTGTCAAGAAATAGAGGATGCACACCATTTGTGCCCTTGTGGATATACTTTTAACTTCACCAATTATGATCTATCTATCTATCTATCTATCTATCTATCTATCTATCTATCTATGGTTTATTGTCCAGCTGAAACGTAGCACAGCGCGCTGATGCGTACTTCACAGCGCGCGCTCCGCTCTGCTCAGAACATCGCCGGTGCGTGCTGCTGTTGGCTGCCCGCGCGCGCGCTCTCCCTTCTGTGTCTCCGTGTTTCTCCATCTCGCGCACCTCCACTTGCAGCCACCTCTGCGCCCCGCACTCCCAGCGACGACCCCCAAAAGAGACGAGACGAGACCAAAGCAAAAGCGCCGCGGTGACGGAATATAAAGTGGAAGATGGAGGAATGATGAGAGGACGGTGTTCTGGGAGACAGACAGGAGAACCGCTGTCGCAGAGGACGAGGAGGAGGAGGAGGAGGAGAAGGGACGGAGGAGAGAGGGAAGCAGTCACATCTGCCGTGACTTTGGGGATTTCTCTCCGGCAAAGTGGAGAGAAAAGGGGGAGACGCCACATTCTTCGGATGCCAAAAATTCACCGTGCGTGAGAGGAATCATTAACATGTGTCGGAATTACCATTGTGGACCAAAATGTCGATTGTGGCGACCTTTTGTCGTTTTCCTCTTCTGCAATTTCGTAAGTTAAGGTAACGTCTGCTTTGACATAGTTGCGCGCGAGCCCACTGTATGTCAGCTTTGAATAATACTGTTGCCAGGGCTGGTTATGTTTATGTTTTATATTTGAAGCATCCTTTGGAAAGTGCTTGGCCTCCCAGGGTGGTTTGTTTTGGGGGTAAAGGAGGACGGTTTTAAGAGGCGAGACCCCCACCTGCTCATCCCCCCTTACATAAATGTTTGCGTGCCGTTAGTGCTCTCGCTCTCGGTCGACCCCCCCTCTCCCTCTGAATAGGTTGCTGAGTCTCACACGCAGACAGTCGCATCTCACAGGCCTGTGCACACATAGACACAGGAGGACCTGGACATCATCTCACGCGCACGCAAACACACATATCTCATATGCATACATAATTACACAGACAGACCTCACCCCCCTCCTCCTCCTCACCCACCCAACCCTCTCACACCCCCCACTATCTGATGACTTCCCGGCGTAGAGGTGGACGTGGTACGGAACCGACTGTAGCATCATCACCATCCTCAACACCACCACTGTCATCATCACCATCCTCCTCCTCCTGCTCCTCTTCCTCACTACCACCATGTCCTCGTCGTCGCGCAAGATCTCCTCCGAGTCGTTCAGCAGCTCGGTGGGCTCGGACTGCGGGCTGGAGAGCCCCGGGGGAGACGGAGGGGACGGCGGGCTGGAGCCGGCGGAGGAGAGCCGAGGCTGCCCCTTCTCCTCCTTCCACTCCTCCCACAGAGCGGTGCTCTGGAACGGCCGCAGCCCCGCTGAGAGGTCGGCGTGCCCGGCGGGCGAGGAGCAGCAAGGACCCCACAAGAGGGTCACCAGGAGGAGACGGGTGAACCTGGACTCGCTGGGGGAGAGCCTCAGGCGGCTGACCTCACCCACGGTAGGCCTCCTGCTCAGTCTGAAGAGCTTTGCTGTGCCTGCATGTAATATCTTTAAGTATTCCTAAGTTGTAGAGCCATATTCATAAAGGCCTCTCCTACATAACTACTTTAATATTCAATAGGGGTCTCATGGACCTGATGCTGTACAGCCTAACTAAATTCATAGCTTTATAAAAAGTCTATAGAGCATCCTTCTAAATGTAATATATTAAATGTTGTTCGTCATTCTGTGTACTTTAAGAGCAAGACATTATTGACCAAATCAGAGTCTTCAGAAGACACTCAGAGAGAAACAGTCAATATGATGAGCAAACAGCCAGAGGCATTTATTCCATCCCACACAGCTGTCTCCGAAGTTAGCAGAAACACGGCCTTTAAGACCAGGAAATCTAAACAAACTATCCCCCCATAGCCCAAAATCCCAGACAGTGTCTTTTTGCATATCATTATGTGACATGTGCAGTGATGTCTATGGAAAAAGCCCCTTTTTCCATCCTTTACTTCTGATAGCCTGAATCATCTGGCAGATTATATAATAAATAAGTTGTGTGTGTATGTGTGTGTGAGAGAGAGAGAGAGAGAGAGAGAGAGAGATGCCCATGCTCTGTCTGTGTGTGATGCTCGGAGTGTGACGAGTAAGCCTGCGTCTGTGCGTCTCACTTGTATTACAGGCTGTAATGTAATAAAGCAGCTATTAGAACTGAGCGCAATGGTGATGGATGGCGTGTGATTAGGGCGTTTGGTATAGTCCTTTGTGATGGTGCATCAGTTTGGCTTTTGATGGCATCTACAGTAATGTGGCCCCGGTTATGGAGTCGGGCAACAACAACATATACTGGAAGAACTGCAAAATGTAGATCTGCACCAGGAAATGTTGCACTTTGGTGGTTTTAATCAGAAAACCCAACTTAAAAAGGTGATGTAATGTTAATTGACTGACAGAGCAAACAAATGTTGTCGACCTTGGTATTATGTCACTGCTGTATAGTACCAAAGATACCAAAGAGGTGACAGAGGCTAATGATACAACCTAGTTTAACACCCCTCTGGTCAGAGCAGAGATTTTCTGCCATATCCACGGAAATTTTTTTTACCAGACCAGGTGAAAAAGGATAAAAACTTAAAACAATAACAAGCAAAATATCAATATCGAGCAAAAACAGTGACGTACCTGATGGACGCTAGGCAGACACTTGATTTTTATCCTACATATGCTATCGACTCTTAATGATTAGCATTTAAGCTAACATCTGCTTACTTACACATCTAGACGAACAAAAATAGAGCAGCATGAGCTTCGCCAACTGTAGAATATGAGAGCAATATTTACAGACGTTTTACTGCATTGTGAAAAACATCTTTCATTGGCTCAACTTTCTTCAACTTGAACATTGACAATGTGCTTGATTATATTCTTTTCTACTGTAATGTCCCAACTGGCCGAGTGAGACTCGAGCTTTATCGGACGCCCCGTTTCTATTTTATTCATGTTGCTCACGTTCAAAGCACCACAATAAATGAGGAACGGCTAATTCATGAGGTCAAAATGAGAAGTTATCTACATGATATTTCCTTATTTTACTACAAAAACCTAAATAAGGTGGCAGCTGGCCAGAGGGAGATCGCCTGGGAGTTGAAGGCTAATACCAACCCACTCGCTTTTGGCGATTGTATCTCATCTCCAGTCGATACCACACTACAAAAACATGTTTTCTGTTTAAAAAGTACAAACGTAGGAAGCGTGTAGGCCTACTCGCCCATCTTTTCAGCGGTTAAGTCTCCAGTCTACCGTCTCTGAGCACACAGCTGATAGGTAAGTGGTTTGTTTACATGACATAACAGAGTTCCATATTTAACAGGTTCAGTGTGGACAGAAAGTGCCTGATGTAACGCGATACAGTGGGATTCTCAGAGGCACCAGCGGTACTAGCAAACAGTTCAACATTACAGTGAGCCATTTGATTCAGTGTTGATGTAAAAGATAATGTGTAAAGTGTGTCTCTGTTTCGATGTCACAATGGTTTTTCGGTTAAGGAGGTATTCAGGGTAAAGGAGAAGAATGTTTCAAGGTATTGCTTGCTTGGCTGACAGGTGTTCCAGCCATGTTTTTTGCCCTTAGCTTATCTCACTTAAATATGTTTTACTGGCTCCAGTAACACCCAAAATAGCACTTCATATGTCCATGTACTTCTGTAGTGTTGTTCGAAGAAAAGCAACAGCTATAGCCACGGTCCATGAGATGAAACAAACACGAAACATGTCTGTGTCGTCCTCACTGTAACATGTATAGAGGTAGAGATGGGTTAATGATTGAATAGGTGGATTAGTAATAGCTAGAAAGACATATAAACAGCGTTTGTGCTCAACTCATTGCTTCCAATCCAAGAGTTTTTAGCTCACAGGTCTATTTTTGTCGGTCTGTCATAAAATAAGAACACTGCTTCGAGGCTGTGGGAATAGGGCTCTCCAAATTGCAATTGCTCAGACCCTGTGGTCCAATTCCTGTGAGAAATGCTGTAGACGTTGTTGTGGAAAGAAGTCAATATAGGAGCAGAGATTGTCAGCCTTTTCTGCTGCCCAGGCACAACCTCGCAAAAAATAACGAAATTCAGCAGCACAGCTAAAAAATCTGGAGTTGTTGTACAGTGGAGAGGACCACTGAGAGGCAACTTCAGCTCTCGGCTGTAGCTCTTACTGGCCCTGATCTTTAATAGATCTGTGGAAAAATAGGGCAGAGGGATCACCTGAAGACAGGTTTGTATAACACTCGATGACAATAGTATCTAGCATTGCGGAGCTGTGTGT
This sequence comes from Epinephelus awoara, assembly GCA_035609425.1. Taxonomy (NCBI): domain Eukaryota; kingdom Metazoa; phylum Chordata; class Actinopteri; order Perciformes; family Serranidae; genus Epinephelus; species Epinephelus awoara. Next base: position 28,170,337 of record CM069297.1, read on the forward strand.
GTGTGTGTCTGTGTGCAAGTATGTTTTTGTTGCCTTTACGTGCAGCTACAGGCATCAGCTGGGTGGCAATGGAGCCTTTTAAATTTAAATATGTAAGGGTCATTATGGTGTTGTGCTTTGATCCCAGGGACAAGGATTTTTTTTCCCAATGTTTGATGTGCGTGTGTGTTAGGTTGGACTGTGATAGAGCAGCTTAAACTCCCTCTGCCAAACAGCCACACAGTGCATTTCTCCTCAAGTGTTTGTCCACTTTTGAAATACATTTGTAGTGATGGTGCCATAAAAAATATAGCTAAGTAAGTAGGACCATACACTAGCAAATTAGCTAATAAACATAAACATATTCACTCTCTCACTCACAACACAACACACAGTTTATTATCTTTTTTGTTCTCTCACACACACACACCGCTCACACACACAGTGACTGCGTGCAGGGGCAGTGTCTGTTGTTGACTGCAATGGACCGTGACAGAGAGAACAGAGCATGCTCTCTGTGGTTGTCTTCACCCCGACCACACTGACCCAGAAGCAACAACACACACACACACACACGCACACACACACACACACACACATTAACATGTGTGCAAACATTCATTTTCTGTCTCCCTCCTGCTCCCCCCTCTTAGTTTCGTGTATACACATGGAAGGTGGCCATTAGCTTAGTGACCCATGACGCTGATCAAAAGGCCACGAGTGTTGGACACAAATATGAAAAGTGTGAGAAGAGTGTGTGAGTGTGTGTGTCTGTTATTCAATCCACATCTAAAATTTGTGGTCACTGCTTCCCCATCAGGACCAGATTTATTAAGAAGTATCTACCTTGCTTAAGTAAATATGCACTTCGGTTATTGTGATGTATACCCAGTGATGGCAGTGTCAGCAGCTGGAATCGGGCCAGCTGATTTGGCCCGATTCTGAGGCGTCATTCATGCCGAGTCGGGCAACCGGATGCAGCCTGGCTAATTTCATCCGGCATGCCGAGTTTGGGCCGATGCTGGGCCACGTCATTTCTGATAACAGCCCAGTGATGGCAGTGTCGGCAGCAGGAATCAGGCAAGCTGATTTGGCCTGATTCTGGGGTGACATTCATGCCGAGTCTCAGCTGAGTCAAGCAACCGGACCCAGCCTGGCTAATTTCATCTGTGAAAATTAACCTATTGAAGTTGGCTTTTTGCTACAATCAGCCTGTCTTTGTTTGTATACAAATGAAAACTGCGGGGTAAAAACGTACTGTCTTACACCCTTGGTAATTTCATTCCCACCAGAAGAGAATATTTATTGATAATGCTATTTGGCCATTTTCTATTCTCAAAAAAATCTTGAAAACACCATAATAGTACAGATTTTAGAACGTGACCTGAACAACACATCAATAAATGATTGTAAAACATTTTGTTTGTCCCAATATAAAAATTCCTTCCTCACCGCAGTTTGATCTCTGTGCAGATAATGAAAAAACATTTTGTGATGCAACAAGTTTCAAAATAACTTGTTGCCTAGAAGTTAAATTGATTTGTTATAAAACTGTTGGAATGATTTTATTTTTTTTTTTTTAGCATTGTCAATATTGTTGGACAGTTGATAGTGAAGCTGGGACAAGTAATGAAGGTATATTGAAAGTAGTATTAACTACAGTAGAAATTGTTGTACGTGACAAATGGGTTGTGAGTAACTACGGCTCATAGCTGTCAAAGAGCTGGTGATTATTGGAACAATGGAAACACTAACCAAGACAGTTTCGATGACTTTTTGACTAAAGTTTTGCGATGAGTTACCAAGGCGATTAAACTAGTTTTAGTTCACTGAAGGAGAGAAACTTGAATTCAGAAGGTGTACGTTGTCTTTTCCTGTTCAGTCGGAGAAATAGGTGCATGAATATTTCCTTGCTCGAGATCTGAGTTTGTGAAATGTTGCAAACTCGAACACAGCTCCAAGCCCAGGAGAGCTACAGGAATTTCTATCACTAGCAGCTCAGTTTTGTTGTTGTTGTTTTTTTACACAAATACTGTCATGCACTGTATACCCAGGTGAAATGTCAGAAAGGTATGGAGGTCTTATATTCACCCTGCCATTTCTAATGCCCTGGCTGCATTATGCCATGAACACTGTGATGCTTCATATCCTCAAAAACGCAGATTGCAACAGCACTGTTTTCTTTGTACCTGCTTTATTACTCGCCTCCTTCCTGACAGAGGGGTCTGATTTGTCTCACGCTGGGATTTATCTTGCAAGGTCTCATCTGGCGCATGAGTTTCTATTTTCTTTAGTAGTGGCGGCAGCTTTCCAACTGTGCTGAAGCACCAGCACCCACTGTTCTGTGACCGTAGACAACACCAGTTCAAGCTAATGGAAATTTGGAGGAGGAGGATGCAATAAAAGGAGGGAAGGAATCAGTCACACAGACAGACAGACAGACAGACAGACAGGAAAGGCAGGTTCACATACAGGAGAGAAGAGTGTGAGTGAATCTCAGTGGGAAAACACAGCAATGCAGAGCAACAGAGGAGTGGAGCGAGTACGGTTGAGATTCTGCTCCCTTCCCAAGGTAAAGAAACAGAGCAAACAAAAGAGACAGAGTGGTTTGGGTAAAGACCACAGAGGACTAGAGAAAGAAGCAGGGGAGAACATGTTTTAAATGAGAGAAAGTTTTTAGTTAAAACCCTCAATCTGAAATTTAGCCTCCTTTTAAGAGGACGTTTTGTTTTTCTAATCTTCCCTTACATGCCATTTCTCCTGTCACACCATCGTTGCAATAATAACATTTTAAATATATTTACGGAGTTACAGGAAAGCATTTAATTTGCTACCATAATTCTGTTTTGCTGCTATCAGATTGTCCTCTCAGTGCAGATGCTGTAGCAGATTCTCAACAATATATCTTAAGAACCAAGCGGTCTATAGCTGCAAGCCAAATCCTGCAATCTAAGCAGGTTTGTGTGTCTGACTGAGTGAGATTAATGTGAGATGGGGTATCGAGTTGTGTCTACAGTAAACATGCCAGCGATTGCAACAATGCAGCCTAATGATGATGTATGTGTACAGTATGTTTGCACATGCGTGGCTGATAACAGTTAGTGCTTGTTGTAGGTAGGAAATCTTTCGTGCACACACTGTAATGTGCATGCTCTGTGGTAAATGAGTATGCGAATCAGGGACGCAGTAAGAGGAGATTGTCATGAGAGAACACCATTTCTGTTTTACACATGCACGCCAATGTGTAAGCGGGGAATAGAGAGGTGACGGGGAGTTAAAGGGTGTTTTTTTTCTTTCAAATAGCCTGTGAAAATATGGCCCAGTGGGTATTTTTTAGCTATCATGTCTGCACAGTGGCTTGTATAAAGTGCCCATCTTGCTCCTGTTGTTGCTAAGTTGACGTATGGCTTGGTGTAGCTAGAAGTGAGAATGTTTCTGTGTGAGCAGGTGTTGGTTCAAGTGGCTCTGACTGCTGCAATATTCTCAGTTGAGGATATGGACTTAAGCACAGCATAACGAAAAATGACTCAGCTCGGAGAAGAGACGCTTCAAACATTTGCAATACTTTGCCCAATTGGTTAGATACAATCTTATTTGACCTGATAGTGAACTATATTTACCTTTTTAAACACCTGCTGACTGTAACAGATGTAGATTTGTCCTCGGACTGCGCACCCACTGCCTCTCTCATCTCTCAGTGCCTCATATTTTTGCTCTACAACCCCACAACTCCCTCATCTCACTCTCTTGTCCCCTCTCTGTCTCTTTACACACACACACACGCACACACGCACAAAATCACTGTATCTGTCCGGAGTGGGCGGAGGCCTTAAAATGACCTCTCCAGCTGGCACACTGTGTTCTAGTATTGTCACTACAGCCTTGCATTTGAGCCGTATCACAGATAATCACATTGGACCCGCCTCCTCAAGCTTAGGCTGTGAGCAACGCAAATACGCCAGCTTCACACACAAAGACAATCGAGGAGTGCATTGTGGTCTTCTGGAAATTGTTATTATTAATGCCAACTTTAATATCATTATTTTTGTGTTTTGCAGAACTTTGAAAGAAGGAAATATTAAGTAGAAAACACACAGAAAGATCTGATTTGATGGCAACATTTTTATTTGTTCCTTGAATTCTGGGCTATTAGTAGAGCTACTATATATAATGCTCACGAATATGAAATGAAGTGTTCAAAAATATCCGCCCACAGATGCCATAACGGGAGATATGATAAACTAGCTGCTTTTGGTTTAATTTTACTCACTGTTTGATGATCCAGGGTGCTTCGGTTGGTTTAAGAGTTGATTGATTTGCTGGATGTATGGAGAGTTGCAGGATGACGCTATCAACTGATTGTCTTAACTGTTGCGTTAAAAAATAAATATTCTCCAAATAAACAGGCCTTTCCATTTTCTAAGTTCAAATCAATGGGGTATTTTATCCCCTACATCAAACAATAAAACTAAGATTAACCAAATATATTGTGATTGAAGATGGTAACCTTGTGGCGTCCTCCATACTCCACACTCACTTTAGCACACCTGCCTTTAATTAAAAGTTCCCAAGATGCCAGGTAAGGTGGCACATTACAGTGACTCGAAAAATAATAGGAAACTAGGGCTTTCTAGAATTGGCTCTAACAGTAAAAGTAGCTTTAGTAAATAGTTACTCAGACTCACGCAACATTTACTGTTATATATTTATTTATATTTTTTGGCAAACATGATACAAATGTGCAGAAATTGTTAATATTCAATATTTAGAGTTTATAAGATGTCTGTAGGAATACAGATTAGGTTTTGGCATTGTCTGTTTCTTCACACTTCATACCCTCCTGAAATTTCACAGGGGTATACAGTATATGACGGTATTAGTGTGCGGTGCAACAACTGACTGGAGAGTATTCCACAAGCTTGCTCAGTTTCTTTAATTAAAGAACAACACGAACTCATAAAATGACAAGAAAGTTAATATTCTTACTCTCATTTTCCTTATTTAACAGAGAAATACAACCGTACACCTTCTGAATTCAAGACTCAAGTCCCTCTGGTGACTTTTATCGCCTCGTTACCTTAATGTAAAACACACTTCATTCAAACCAGACACAAACAAAATAAGACTTCCTAACTGTCGTAGTTGGTCATGTTAGTCAGTGAGTTAGTCGACTGTTCCAACAATAATCAGCTCTAGTTTTGCCGTTTTGACACGTCAAAATGTCCTCTGTGAAAAAAGGCTGCACTTCAACACTTCAAATGATACTCTGGCAGTCTATTCAGATGGTTCAGGGGTGTACAAAGTCCTTGGTGACTGTGTCATGCCATTACAGCAATAATTATGGATTCATAACCCCCAAAAATATATGTTGATTTACTTTGAAAGTTGCTTTAACACTGATATGATGTGAGCTATTTACAGCACCAAGAAAGTTGATGTCATTGGGAATGACTGAGTATGTGCAGTATTGATAATTAAATGCGTGCAAAAATGCACACACACAAATACGCATATGCTTGTCTAATATTCTCTCTTCTCCTTGCAGACACAGACTGTTCAGGAGGCTCTACAGCGAACTCTACACTTCTACAGACAACAAGAGATCAGGTAAGATCGTCTTTCTCACGTGCTGGTTTTCTTTCTAACCCTTGTCGTCTTTAATCATTCTCCACCACTCACTTGTTGCCTTGACTTAGCATCCTGATCACTCATTTTCCCCTCTTTGCTTTTAATCCCTTCAATTGTCTGTCTTTCTGTCTGTCTGTCCGTCTGTCACACACCGGTTCAGTCTCTGTCAGCCTCTCACTGTCTCCGCTACCCCTCATTTTCCTTGTCTTTTTACCGCCACACAGACAGACACACACGTACACAGACACTCCTTCACCTCTTGTCTCTGCCTTTCTCTCACTGTCCCTCGCTGTCCAAACAGTACAGCCCAGTAGACAGGATTCAGCCAGGCACAACACGTACTAACATTGTCCATGAAGCACATACTGAATACAAATATAGACACCAGACTGGGACCTCTCTATTTTTTTGCCTGTCCTCTTTCCTTCTCCGCTTGTTTCTTACTCACACTATTAGTCGCTTGATTCGTGCTCAGTGGAACTGACCCCTGGTTTAAGACTCATATACTCACACACATTATTCTGTTTTGCGATGAAGGCATTTTTCTGTGGCCTTTAGAAGTGCAATTGTTGTTATTTTGGTTTCTGTGTGGGGCAGCATGGTCGTGCACTGTTGCCTCGCAGCAAGAAGGTTCCAGGTACGAACCCCGCTGGTTTGAGTTTGCATGTTCTCCCCATGTTAGCGTGGGTTTTCTCTGGCTTCTCCACAGCTAATTGTTGACTCTAAGGTGCCTGTAGGTGTGAGTGTGATTAGCTGTCTGTGTCAGCCCTGTGAAAGTCTGGTCACCTGTCCAGGGTGTGCCCTGCCTCTCACCCAGTGTCAGTTGGAATTGGCTCTAGCAATCCCCCGCCCCCCACGACCCTGAATAGGATACGTGGTTACAGAAAATACAAGGATGGATGGTTTCTGTGTCTCTTTGGGATGAGATTGAGTGACTTACTGAGTCTCGTGTTTTAGGAATGTGCAAATATAAACATTTTATACTCTGATTATCTTGGACAGTATACGTGGAAGTGCCACAAAGTTTAGAAATTAAGCTTGTAACCAGTGGGTCTTATAACCAGACTGAAACAAATCTGTGTGTGAAGTGAAAGAGCATCACTTGCTCTTCAGTTAATGCCACTGTGGAGGTGACCTTGAGGACATTTCCCTGCTTTTCTGATGTCCGGCTGTTTCAGCGGATTCACTCAGTGACCAACAGATGTGAACCTGCACAGGATAATTAAAGTGTCAGGTCACCCAAATCACAAATATGTAAATTCTTCAGTGCAGTCTCACTTAACCTTAAAGCTACAGTTGGTAACTTTCATAAAAAATTACTTTTGTCATGTTTGTTTTAACTGTCTTCATATTCACACAGCAATCATATTGATCTGCCTACTCTTTTTCTTTGCATTTCTAATGGTCTTACTGCAAATGAACAACAACAACACATCACTGCTCATTAACTGTGGTGAATCTGTCAAACTAGGCGGCGCTAATCAAATACGAATCAAGATTCTGTTGCTGCATTGCCTTATTATCGTCACCAATGTTTTCAGAAACATATTTTAGTGCACTGTTTAGCTGTAAAATGAGAAAGTTGGCTGATGGGCTCTGCTTGGTTTTCTCTTGACTGTTTGTGGTATGGCGGCCGAGTCTCAAACATTCTCATTTCACAGCTTAACAGTACACTAAAATATGTTTCTGTAAACATTTGAGGTGAGAAACAGGCAATGCATTTACTCTTGCACTCTTGGTTCATATTTGATCAGCGTTGCAGTGATTGACATGATTGGCTGTTTTAGGTGCGTCTCGGTGGATTCTAGCGAATACCAATCGCAGCTTTTGGAAGAGGAGGCGGGACATGGTGTTTTTCACAGATTTCTTTCAAAATATAGTGAAAGTTTCAGCAATTATGACACAAAGCTATTTCCATAAAAGTTACTAACTGTAGCTTTAATGGTATCTATCCATGTTGATGGTGTCTCTGAGAGTTTTGCCACCACCCCAACAAAATGGAATCGAATGGAGTTTTGTTTATAGAGCTCACTGCACTGGAAAATGGCTTTTGACAATCTCAGCACCAATTTCGCCTCCCAATAGATCTACTTTCTTATGCGGAAACAATCCTAAAGAACTGGTGACAGCACCGATTGTAGTGAGGTATTACACAGTCTGGTGGCTTTTGGCACACACACACACACACACACACACACACACACACACACACACACACACACACACACACACACACACACACACACACACACCATCCATACATATCCATGCTACATCTTGCCGGGATGTGATGGCAGTTCATTGTGTTATTAGCTTATTAGCACCTTATTAGCGCTTCCTATTAGCTCATTTAACAGCTAACCTTGTGTGTGTGTGGTTTGTGTTTTTTACAGGTGTCAGGAAGTCGGCAGTGAGGAGAGGCGAAGAGAGAAGAACGAGGAGAAGTGCCCGTTTCTAGAAAATTCTGGTTCAGAAGAAGATGTCCTACAAATCCTGCAGTACATGGCCACCATACTGGGTAAGTGTGTGAAGTAAGGTAAATAGTGTGCTTGACAGGAAGACTCTGTGTATATGTGTGTGTGGTCTACTCTGGATTTGGGTTAATGTGGGTATATAGCTTTCCCTTTGCAACTGTGGTCTTTTTAATTTTGTGGTTTGGATCGATTGTACTGTACTGTGTTATTTTTATTACACGGCAAGACACTCAAAGGCACTGCTTCTCTCTGTTTCTCCCCATGCATGTCCTTTAGTGTTAGTACTGTTTGTTTATATGTGTGTGTGTGTGTGTGTGTGTGTGTGTGTGTGTGTGTGTGTGTGTGTGTGTGTGTGTGGACACTTGCACAATCAAACAGAGCCATCCCCCAGAGGCTAGACCTCTAAAACATATTGTAGACACTTTTAATGAAAAAGGGAAATATGGTATCATAGCCTAGGTAGTGTGCATGCAGACACAAATATACAACTATTAACACATGCAAAAAAACACACACACACACACACACACATACACACTGCATGACTCACTCTCGAGGCTTACACTGTCTCTATGGTCTAATATGAAAACACACACACACACACACACACACATTGTCTCAGTGAGTCACTCAGCACAGCTTTGTCCTCCCTCTGTAACATCTAAGATCTCTTCCTGCGTCTTATCTTCAGTATTTTACCTCCTTCTAGTCCTCCCTCTCTGTCGTGTTATTCTGTTATACAAAGCCACCATCACTATATGCATTAACTGCACACCACCTTTGCATTTGTTAACTCTGTCCTTCAGTCATCTTCTTATCTCTCTGTTTATCTCCATTACTCTCCTTCTACAGCCATGCTTGCAATCAATGTGTTCTTAAAGCGGCTGTTTTAGACAGGCAGCAGCATGGTAGGCTACACCATCTTTACCTTATACAGCCCTCATGTGCATTCTGCCGGTGAAGCACAGAGCTCACAAGTCACAGTTTATCCATTTAGCCATCCATTTTATGGCACTTATCTGGATGTGAGTCATGGTGGCAGCAGGCTAAGCAAGTAGCCCAGACATCTTTCTCCCCAGTCACGCCTTCTTGCTCTTCCTGTGGGATCCTGAGGTGTTCCCTGGCCAGATGGGATATATAATCCCTGCAGCATGTTCTGGATCTGCCTAGGGATCGACTCCCAGTTGGATGTGCCTGCAGTACATCAACAGAGAGGTGTCCAGGAGGCTGTGCTGCCAGTGAAAGCAGCTCTGCTCAAACCGCCTCAGCTGACTTCTTTTTGATTAAAATGAGCAACAGTTCCACTCTAAACTCTGATATCCAAAGTCCGTCATCGAAGGTTAAGTCCTCTTATCCTGCCAAGAAAACCCTTAATCTTCACTAGGGTTGTCCCCTGGAAGTTGAGCAGTCTTTCCTTGTTTGTTTGTTTGTCAGTGTACTTCTGGGGACGTTTTGGTTTCCAGATTTAGCTGCAGGGTGAGCGCTCCTTGCTTTCACACTGCTCTGCGGTACAGGCAGCTGCAGACCCAGACCCAAGGCAAGTCTGAGTGTGATGGAGGCATCTGCCAGGAGGAAGATGGAAGGAAGCTTTGTCCAGTCAGACTCTGAGATAACATTATTTTCTCACAGCATCTTAATATGATACAGTCTCTGGCTGTTGTTTGATATCTTTCAGTCTTTAGCATAGTTAGCATGCATTAGCTCGGAGGGCTGTTTACTATATTACATGAACGGTGCTGTCACCCTGAATGAACCCTGTTCAAACTCTATCAGGAAAGAAAGGAATGAATTGTCAAATATTCTTATTGAACAGCTAAATCCAATCCAACTGACATAATTCTGAGTTTGGTTCAACACTAAGCTTCACCTTACAGAATAGCACCAACTTCAGCCCAACAGTTTGGTAAAATACCCACGTCACTGCCGATGCCATACCGACCTGGCTGTCAGTGTCATTTCTGAGCTGTCATGAGTTCAGTTTTGGACACGCATATTGCAAATAATATGATTTTTAGCTGGTGAAGTGAGGTTTTTAAAGGCACAGTGATGTGTTTATAGGATTTGGCACTGTAGTCACTATATCCGCACACCTGCAGCACACTCCTAGACATGAAATACCAAAATGATTTCTGTGGTGTTTGTTTAAGCGATAGTCAGTTTTTCATGTGTGGGTGCTATGTCAAAGTATGTAAGTTGTAAATGAGTGTATCTGTCTATTGACACTAATTTAATGTTTGTAACACCATTCTGAATTGTGTCTTCAGAGTTAGTGTCACTTCTTCCATTGCATTGTTTTCAGTTTTCTTTCTGCAACTCGAGCTGTGCCTGTCGAAGTCATTATTAATGCTTTCCAAATTCAGTTTATTTTCCTGCACATATTTGGATTTTACTGGTTTTGCTATATTTTCTGGTGTCAGGTTTTATTAATATTAAATGCCAGTTTTAATTTTGCTATAATCCTTTAATCCTATTTCTTTCTTATTATTAGTAGGCATGTGACAAGATTATTTTATCTTATCAATATTCATTATTTTAGAGAGGCTTTGATGTTTGATTACATTGAGCACTGTTATTCTGTGGTTTTTATGCTTAAAATGATTTTTGCTGAATTTAAATCTTGATCTAAACATCATGGAGCAGAGGTAATGCTCGGCTTAACGTAAGGCAGCTGTAACCGTAAATTATTATATACAAGGGGGCTAAGTGGTCAAGTGCAGATTTAATGACATATCTCCTCAATCATACTGCTAATATCCATGTAGGTTTATGTGTGTGTGTGTGTGTGGGTGGGTTAGGTGTATTGTGTATCAGTCTATGACGCTGATAATGTGTGTGTATCCTCAAAAGAGTGCTATTCGGCACCGCTGACATCAGTGTTTTGCTTCCTCTCTCTCACAGGAGTGCCATTCTGTGAGCTGCGAGAGCATTTCGGAGAGGAGTTCTTCGGCCTCTGCTTTGAAGAAAATGAAAGAGTGCTGCGGGCTGTGGGCGGCAACCTCCAGGACTTCTTCAATGGCTTTGACGCCATTTTGGAACACATTCGCACCTCCACGGGGCGCCGTGCCTCATCAGAGAGCCCCTCCTTCCAGTGCAAGGATCCCTATGAAGAGGAGACGGGGAGAAGAAAATTGGACAAAGTTGGAGAGAGAGATGGAAAAGGGAAGGTGTTGCTTCTTCATTGTTTCAACCCTGCCCCTGTTGTTGGATTGGTCATGCCGGGGTTAATCAAAGCTGTTGCCAAGCGGATCTTTCATTCAGAAGTTGAGGTGGAAGAGGTGCCACCTCTAACTCCCTTATTGCCTAATGAAGATACGGAACACACAGACGGTGACTCCACAACCCCCACCCCTACTGCGTCCCCCACTGCCTCACCCTCTTCGTCCCCATCCCCTCCCTCTCCTTTCCCAACCTCTGTTCCCGCAGTTTGCTTGTCCTTCCAAATCCAGGAGACATGCCCTCCTTCTCTCTCCTCCCTCCAAAATTCTGCCTCGGTGAGCACTAAACGCCCCCCACTCTCACTCTCCACCAACCCCAGTGATCTGCGCATCGGCCTGGCGACGTTTTGCCGTGCCTTTCCATTTCACCTTGTCCTGGGGCCTTGCATGGAGCTACTGCAGCTTGGAGAAGGATTGAGGAAACAGACTCGCATTGAATCTCACCGGGGCCTCTCGTTCAAGGACTTTTTTGAGATTGTCTCACCCAAGATGGATCCTTCGTTCCAGGGCATCCTGCTGAGGCTTGCATCCCCATTTACCATCCGTACCAGGCCTGATACCACACAAGCTGACACCAAGGAGAAGGTAAAGATATCATACATAACAGACATGAAACTGTTGCTCAGATCCTACTTTTCACTACATACTGTATTAAAGTATTGCAGTTTAAGTAACTGATTCGTAAACTGAAATCCAGTTTCAAATTTTAGATTATAAGGCTGCTGGTATGGTCCATTTTTTTTATTTATCAAAAATAAAACCAGCAATGAATTCATGTGAGAAACATCATCTGTGTAGCCACAGACAGACATAGCTTAAGCCTCTGCACCATGGAGCTCCAGAAGTTATTTAAACATGTAAAAGATTTGGGTGGTTGTTGTTTGAAAAATGGGGTAGTTTATTTCACATTTTGCTAACACACAGGTTTCCAAAGTATTCTCCCCAGGAGGATGTTTGTCAAGACAAAGTGTAGGCTCTGCATGATGGAGGTGATAACTCTGGGAGGCTATCAGTTATTTGCTCTAGTTCTTGGTCTTATAGGGGGAGTGACAGTATTGTTTCCACACCTGCAAGCCTGTGAGGTTTTTGCATGGCAGGCATGAGGTTTGAATTGGTTCCAATTTGCCAGAAACAATTAATCAATCTGAGTTGTATTTTATATCCAGACCTTTATTGATTGGATTGTCTCCGCAGGCTCTCTATGTCGGCACCAAACACCCTGATACTAAATAGAAGTGACAGAAAGGAGATAGATCAGTCCAGCCACAGTGCTTTGCTGTGTGTATATGGGTGGACGAGTTAGGCGTGTCACAAGTAACACACTCAAAAATGGGAGGATATGACACAGAGTGCTCTAATGCACTATTCTATTGCTAGCCCCACTGATTCTGAGGGAGATCTCAGCTTTTAGTTCAACACACCTCCTCCCAGTTATAGTTACTGGTTGTCGAGGCATTTGAAGATTTGTTTTTTATAGCGCTGTTTCTTCTCTTCCTGTGCTGTGCATCTTTTAGCGATATCTCCTCTAGTTCTGTGAGCGAACCAGGTGAGATAAGCCTCTTTAAGCGTGACCTGCTCACACTACGAGGTCTTAAGCACACAGATTGTTTGGGCATGTCGAAGCACACCTGCTTTTTTTGCTCACGAAGGCAAAGCATCACTATGAGCAAAAAGGTGGGTGATTATGAAAGGTATACGAATTGGAGGGTACGAAGGTAAATCGTTATCCTTTCATCACCTTTACTTGTCTTATTCTTTTTAAACACCTGTGCCAATTCATAGTGGTGCGAAATGGCATACCGAACGGGGAGATGGCTTCTCTGAATAGGAAAATAATATTATGTTCTGTATCTACACAGTGGCAAGATGTGAATAAACAGCACCACAGATCTGCAGCCAAAGGCAGATGGTGCAGTTAAAAGTCCTGTCATGTTATGTTTTCCTGTCATAGTGCTGTTTGCACAAGTCTCTGCCCTGGCACGTAAACAGAACCCACAGACAGCAAGCATACTCACACCGCACACAAACCAGCCAAAGGACACTTCTGAACAACTCTGATACAATTAGTGTTTGCAGATTATGAGAGGTTATTTGTTCTAGTTTGCTGCAAGATGGAAGATGATTAGGGTGTACTGCTGGCTCATTCTAATTCATTTCATGTCAGTGCCGTAGAGAAAGTCTCAGGTTCAGGATACAGAGTGCAACTTTATTATCATGCATGACAAAGAAAAACATCAAGGTACCACATTTGAGAGTCTTGAGCTGGTAAATATTTGGCATTTTTGCTTGAAAAATAACTAAAACGTTTATTCAGTTATCAAAATAACTGCAGTTTTAGTCTCTGTCAAACGACCAATCAATCGACTAATCGTTGCATCTCTCCTATGTTTATAATTCAATAATTTCCAAGGTTCTCAGCATAATTAGAAGTTAGTACACGACGACCATATGGGCTCCTCTCATGAAAGCTGTTTGCACTGCAGTGTGCAGTGTTTCATCTTTGTGTACACAGATCTCTAATTGGGTGATTTATGTCTTGCTTTGTCCAAACAAACCAATCCTGGGTTTAGTGCATTAATCTGAACAGATGACAACCAAACATAACTATGGAGGTTTACAAATTCTCCTTACATGCATGCACATAGATGCACATAATAAGGCACTACGATGCCCACAGGACACGCGCCCTCAGGAGTATAGCCGCAGGAATCCCCTCTTCACAGTCAGGCCTCAAGGACCACTACAATACATCGCCTTTCTAGCTGTCATCTGCTCTCAATGTCTCTCATAAATTCACTATCATTATCTCTCCCTCTCTGCTGCTTTTTCTCTCACAATGCTTTCCCATTTCTACACTCAGATTTTCCCAGCTTTTTTATTTTCTCCCTCTTATGCATTCAGACTAATTTAAAAAGGGCTTATAGCTGTCAAAATGGAAAAGTAACAACAATTGCTCATTAAATGCTTTCTCTTTCCGGAGTCTTCCCCTGTCTCCTGTTTCAGCTTCTCTATGAGAGCTCGCTGATAAGACTCCACTCTGTTTTTTTTCTGGTTCACCTTGTGTCACTGGTCTGATTGCATATTATGGTGCTCGCACAGATCAGATCTCTTACAAAGATGTGATCTACTGTAAATGCTAGTAAGCTTTTACAGGTCATGGTGGATTTTCAGGGGTCAGAGAGAATACAGTTGTAATTTTACCACCCATTATCCACCTGTAACTTCTCCCTCTCCATTGACGGCTCCACTGTGCTCACCTCTCCCCATGTCCGTAACCTTGGTGTCATCTTCGATCAAACTCTCGCCTTTGACCAACGTATCAACACATCACCAAAATCTTCCATCTCGGAAACACCGCCTACCTCCATCCATCACTCTCCTTTCCAGCTGCAGAGACCTCATTCATGCATTCATCTCTCTCAGACTAGACTTCTGCAACAGTCTCCTCTATCGTTTGTCAGCCAAAACATTTAAGGCACTCCAGTATATCCAGAACTCAGCTGCTCGTCTCCTCACACGCTCCCGCACCTGTGATCACATCGCCCCCATCCATCATAACCTCCACTGGCTCCCCATCCCCCAGCGCATCCACTTCAAACTCCTCATCATCACTTACAAAGCTCTACACACCCTGGCTCCCCCTACCTGTCTGAGCTCCTCCACCAGCACACTCCCTCCCACACTCCTAGGTCAGCTGATGCAAACCTTCTGCCCCAAACCATGTGTGTTTTTGCCTTTTTAGATGCCAAATAAGTGGGATTGAAAATGTACCTGAATTACTGACAGGAAGTTCAATCAAAGGGCTGCATTTGCATTCAGGGTTAGCTGATGCATCCGTGCTCTGCTTCTGTGTGGTGGCCATATATTGGTCTCATTTCTCACATCCTCAGACTGATGATAAAAGGTACTTCAGCACATTCATGCTGGTTTCACTGAGTCAGTGTAGCTGCCTTTTCTATTCCCTTTTGTTTGTGTCACCAGTGATCAGACCTGGTGCTGCTGAAGTTTAAGTCAGACACTTGAAAGATTCGTGATGTGGTGTGTGTGTTTGTGGAGCAGTGTGGGTGGACATTGTTTTTCTTTATTTTTGTTGTATGAATCTTATGTCACCTGGGCAGAGAAGCAGAACAAAGAGAGAGAAGGATGGGCTGACATTTTCACTAGAAAGGGCAGCAAGAGAAGGCGACAGGCCAAGGTAAAGAGGCCACAAAAGACCACTCCGCTGTGCTGCACTGTGTGAGTGAGAGTGTGTGTGTGTGTGTTTGAGTGTCCTGTAGTGGATTTTCAGTTTGACTTCTTTTCCTCTCTTTGCCCAGGGACATGGACTGTGCAAGAGACATCCAAAGACCTGCTGAAAAGGTCAAATCTCATCTCTCTGTGTCTCTATGCTCAGTGTGAGCACTGTGGTCAGCACACAGGGGAGTGTACACAGGTTGCAGTGTCAAAAACTCTCCTTTAACCAGTACATCATTTTGTTCATCATGATTCCCTTACACTACAGTTTCCTGTTCCCTTAGTACAGTATGAATCCTCCTTTCCTAGTCTTCCTGTCTCAGTCAAGCAGTATTTGAGCAGGTTTGGGCGTACACATTAGCTTGTTGTTAAATCGGCTAAACTAGACTTCATGTTGTTTCTCAACACACAGCAAGTTTAAGCAAATGCATCAGGGTTAAAAAAAAAATACATGGAACTTAACAGTAAATGCGTGTTTCATCGTGCCACGCTTCACTGCTGAGTTGCTGAACAAACCCAGAATCACTGATTCATCAGGTCACTTTTAAGGACAGTTGAAAAAGGGTGATGCTTTTGAAACCTGAAACAGAGCTGAACCAAGTTCAGAGTTCCAAGATGCAGCCTTGAATCATATTACACGGACCTGAGTCAGACTCCAGTGACAAATTTGATGACTGTAGACTCATCTTGACAAAAAAAAGAGAAAATAATTGCTTCTCCGCTCAGATTTTAACACCAATGATTCGTGACATCACTTGGATTTGAGAGCCTTTTGACTTGAAAATACTTGATACCTCCCCCCAAGCATAAAGAATTAAAAGAACGTTATTTACAGTGGACCACAAAGCAGTTTGTCTCCTCTCATTTCCTGAATCAACTCCCAGCAAGTTGACACTTAATATCTCAGATGATCCATTTTGTTTGAACCAACCTGACAGCATCCAATCCCAGTCAAGTTACAGGAGAGAACCATGAAGAATGAAAGCTGAGTTACTGACCGCCAGTTTGAAAAAATAAAATACAATTAAGATAATGCATACAAAAACTACGCAGTGGTGTTAAAATGGCATTATATGTACAATTCCCTCGGGGGTCAATAAAGTATTTCTGATTCTGATGTTTGGTCAGGGGTTCGTAATGACTGTTTAGGACTCGAAACCTAAAGTTTAGGACTTGGAACTTGCTTTTCCTGACTTGGGACTTCCCATCTCAGTCAGTTATAAGCATACATTTTTATGGGTTATCAGATACAAGGTAACACTCTTACTTTGTGGGCCATTTGTTCGGCGAGTCCTGTACCGTTGGCACTAGTCGTCCGCTTTTGGATTTTTTTTCGCAGATCCAGTTGAATCGGACATGGCAGGGCCTGTCAGTGAATGAATTCACCCTGATTGACAGTTTGGATCAGTGCAGAAGAAGAGAAATGGAAGTGAGGAAAGTAAACAAATGGCTAAAGTCAAGAGGGCATGAGGTAGAAACATCTGCCATTGAACTCTTTAGCAAAATGGTTTGTGATTGTTTGTGCTATTGTTTGCTAGTGCATGGTAAATATACTTTGTTCTTACAACATTGGATTGTGTTGTTAATGTGCAAACTAGCTACTAACTAGTATCTTGAATCCGTCCTGTTGGTCGTCTGGTTTCCCTTTTTAAATGATGAATACAGACAACTACCACCCGCTGCTATAGAGAGTTATTTCCTCTCACACAGGTGCAGAATGTACATGCTGGCTGGCCACTGGCTGTAGTCTTCACAGTGTGTTAATGCACCTATTTTACCAACACAGGTGATATGAGGTGAACCAACAGGCGGCCTTTATCACCACTAGTTCTTTGATGTTAGTTCTATGTGTCTGGGCCTTGTGAGGCATTTGGAATTCAGCTTACTTGATGTATAACAGGGAAAATGTAAATGTTGATGCTGTTTGTTTGGGCCAAGCTCTGGATGTAGGTTTACTTGGATGCTGATATTTTTTCTCTTAAAAATAACAGGATGAATAAGACAGAGAATCCATGAATCACAACACCTGCCTCCACAGTAGTGATGCCATCGCTGTAAACATCCAAAAGCTCCCAGACTCTGTGGGTCATGAAGTCAAAATTCTGGTTAGGATGAGTCAGTGCTTTTTTATTTTATGGTGAAAGTCTAAGTGAACATTATGTGTGGAGCTGGAGCATAAACCAGTAGTTGTCCTAGCTTCGCTGATTTTTAGCGGTTGTTGACAAAATGGCATGTTCTCAGTATTCAGACACAAACTCTGCTCTTTTCTGTGACATTTGTACTCAGTGTAATAGGCTTGTTAAGAGGGGATGTTGAGGACGAGGACGATTTGTAAAGGCTGGGGAATGCATGAGGAACCATCAGGGTGTTCGTATTTGCAATGTCATGCTTGTTATATAACAAATGTTACTGTATTGCATGTGTAGGGGAGGCTGGATGAGGTTTGTTTGTGTGTGCATGTGTGCACCTGCGTGTCTGAGTACAAAGACGGTCTTGACATTAGCACCACCTTTGATCTGTTTCGAGATAAATCACTGCTGTGGTGGTTTGTTTGTTCGGTGCAGAGTGCTTTGAAAATCACTGCCCTTTGTCTCTGTCTGCTCTTGACAAATTTACAAAAAACAGAGTGAATGAAAATACGAAGGAGGAGGAGAAAGAGGCAAAGAGACAAGGAGAAACACCACAAGTAATGAGCATAAGAGATATTTTTGGTCTGATTGTTCTTAAGGGAAGTTTTATTTTTTTAATGTACTCTCTCAGATTTACCACTTCAGTTGGATTAAAAAGTGATCCTGAAAAAGTGAGCACTAGCTTTCTACTGTTACAAAAGTCCACTTGAGTTGGGCCTACGTCAACACTGGGCACAGAGACAACTGGAACATAAACAACATTAGTGGATTTACAGTGAGGTCCTAAAATGGTATTTATATTAGTGGATATAACTCCCCCTGGCTTATGAGATAGTTAAGAGCATGGTTGCTAAAGTATACGTTATTATTAGATGTTGAGGTTTCATAAAGTACTTGGAATTACTGCATGTCCTTCTTTCATAATTATTCCAACAGTTGGCCTAAAAATTTATGCTATAATATTTTTTTTTAGTATGTAAAGATACTCAGCACATTTTTAGAGCATCGTTATCAACAGTACATGTGAATAATAAGCAGTATGAACAGATTTGACTCGTAGCTTTGCTTAGCATCAAGTGTTTTGTCTTTGGAAGCTAAGTATAGACCCATGATGATGTAGACGAAATGTGCACACATTTTGGCAACAGAAAAAGATCAAGCGGACTACAACTGCTTGTAAAGCTATACAAGGGCACTAACCACCAAAGATTGCAACAAATTGACTTGGGCAAGTGGCAACTGACTAGAGTACTGTTAGCTGTGCGTCCTGTAGCATCTGTGCTAGCTTGGTTCCCATCACTATTAGCTTAGTTGGTGCTGGGCTGTGCATAGGCCCCTAATTTAGGGGACCAAAATTATACAAAAAAAGTTTACTTGAGCTAAATGTCATTTTAAACACACTATTTTCTCCTGTATGTTGCATTTTTGGCAGATCTGCACCATAGGTTTCGGCACTTCTCTCATTTTAAATGTTGAAGGGAACTGAGCCCTGAAACTTGATCAGTAAACAACAGCAGGAAAAGCATATTATTTTTGTACTGAAAGAAAAAAACAATGATCAAACTACATGGCCAAGTTTCTTGTATGTAAAAGAAATATATGCACCAAAGGTTTTTGATGCTATTTCTATTTCACATAGAAAGTAATGTTTTTTCCTTCATTAACTGGATTTTCAAAAGTTTATCTTCTAGATCCAATATCAGTCTAGTGCAGACGGATTATGTCCTTCTGTTGTAGGATTATAAAAAATCCTGAAGGATTTTTAATGTGACTCAACCAGTGCTCATAAATACTCATAAATAAATAACTACTCAAATAATCAACCCCTGATTGAATCACAGAATGAATTCACCTCACAGGTGTGATTTCTTTTCTTTCTTTTTTTTAAATATAGGCCATCAGCATTTTAAGCTTCTCTCGACTCCATCATCTGAAACAGGAAGGCACAAACACATCCCATGAAAATGTGCGCTTTGTTTTTGTAACGTAGTGTTTATCTAGGCTACATGCTGTGTGCGAGTGTGTGTGTTTGTTTCAGTGTGAGAGTGGGATGTAAGAGTACGGCAGAATATAGCCAGGGTCTGACAAGATAAGAGCATTGCAGCATTGTGTGTGTGTGTGTGTGTGTGTGTGTGTGTTTGTGTGTGTGTGTGAGAGAGAGAGAGAGAGAGAGAGAGAGGGATGAGAGAGGCTGACTCATTGACTCTTCGCTGCTCAGTGCTTGTTCATGCAAATGAGAGTGTGTTGACATGCCAGACTCACAAAAGACAATCCATTAGCTGTCCGTTCCACCTCCCGCTATCCTTCTCTCCATCTTTCTCTCTCGTACCTCAAGTCCAGTGTGCCTCTTTCTCCTCATGTATCTCACGTCTCCCTCTCCCCGTACTCCCCCTCTATCTCTGCCTCTATTTTCACCTCTGGCCCTTCCAGCTGCTTTTTTATCCTTTCCTCTCCCTCACTCCTTTTCATCTATACCTTCAGCTTCTTTCCTGCCTATGGCAATCTAAACCTGAATCTGTACATTTAGATCATCTTGGTACAATGTGAACATCACAGTGTGTGCTGCTCAGGCCTTGCTATTATAAGGCATAGCGATATCTGCAGTATAATATAAACCTCAAGTAAAGTATTAATACACAATCTGGATCCCACTGTGTGCTGTGATTGGCTAGTACTCATCACGCTGACTTGTTGAGGTTGGAGGAAGTCATGGTTAGGGCAAAGAGGTCATGGTTAGGGCTGGCATTAGCCAATCAGTGATACTGTCTGAGATTAAAGTGGGAAATTTATGTGAAAAAAATGTCAGGTGACATTGCATAAAGAGTAGGGCTGCCCCCGACTAAGAATTTTCCTAGTCGACCAATAGTCATCATTTAAGGCCATTAGCTGACTAGTCACCCGCATGTTTATGATATTAATGTAATTATTAAATGATATATTTTGGGCGGGGCAACACAATGGTTTGAGTTGAAGGTGTGAGAAAGAATAGTATCAGTAACATTGTTAACACTGTGCTACATTACAGAGAAATAAAACCGTACTAATGAACCTTCATTAATATAGGCCTATATTTTATCTACAAGTGCACGTCACACACTGAACGAGCCGCCTGTTACTGACGCTGTGGGCAAAGCAGTAATGATTGTGCTAAGTGGCCAATGGGCATGTAGCTACTTCCATGTTTCAGATGATACGTCATGTTTGTAGTCGACCGATAAAGATGAGTTTACATATCGCCTTGGGTTCGTCCTTCACCTTCTCAAAATGATCCCACACTTTGGATTTCCTGCCCGACATCTTATTAACTAGCCTGTGGAATAATACCAGCTCTGGAAATTAACCTTACTCCTGTCTGACTGTTCAGCGTGGCCACTTTCTGTGTCTGTCCTTTCAAAATAAATTCCCATGATAAATTCCCAAGGATGCCCAGGAATAACCACCCAGGTGGAACTAGCATTGTTGGCTACGGACATCTGATCCCATTTAACAAATACGGAAATGACTGTAATTTGATTAGGACATATCATCAAATAATTGTTAGCTAGGTTTGGAAAAGCATGGTACCTGCAAATGTTATTAATTTTTGAAGCAGCTACATACTGACAGCTTCACCTTCTCATTTTGGGCAAGATGTGAAGTGGATACATGTATTACAGATATATTTGTGTTCAGATCTTAAATGTGCATTTACATGTAGTGGTTATGAGAAGAAAAAGTTTAGTCAATTCACAACTACTCTGTACAATTAAGTTAAAAGGGCAAGATAATTCAACTTACGATGTATTTTTTAAGGTAAATAACACTAGCGTGGATTACTAATGTATTCATTTGATGATGTATTTAACCTTCCTATTGTTTCAGCTCTGTACAATCTGTGTCCATGCCTTGATATACTGCATTATAAACATTATAACAAGCATGGTTTATCTGTGAAGAATTCTCAGAGTTTCTGGTGCAGAACCTTGAAAAACTGTTATTTCTTTGTGGTGACGATGCAGCGACCTTGAACAAGGGCTCAGTGTAAATGTGTAACAACCTGCTACACAGAAGAATCACTACTGCATACTGACTAGGACACAACATACTGGCCCTCTCTTACAGTTTGCTGTGTCTTCATCTGCTTTTACAAAAATACATTTTACATGCCTTTCCTACTTTCTGCCTCCCTGAAGTTCAGAGGGCCATCTTCGTTTCTCTTTTCTCTGTGTTATTCTTTCCCTCTTTCATCCAGCTTTCTTCTCTTTGTAGTCTTCCCACCTCATTTTCTCTGCCTCCCATCTCTCCTACCCTTCCCCCTCTTACTGTGTTGCTTTCTTTCCTAACCACTATGTTCATTCTGCCCTTCCTTCCTCCTTCATTCACTCACCTCCTCTTTCTCTGCGCTGTGATGACAGAGATGCAGGCAGAAGGAGAGGAGAGTGCTGAGTTTAACAGAGACGCACATCTAGGCCAACACAACTGCCTCCAGGGATGTGTGTATATATGTGTGTGTGTCGACGTATGTTTGTAGCTGTGCATCAGTGTGTGTGTGTGAGAGAGAGAGTTTGAGACAGAAAATGAGAGTGACAGAAGAACATAGACACTGAGAGTAAGGCGATGAGACACTGGTGTAATTATACCTACTGTACATGATTAAAAAAGCAACAATGGTTGTTAGATGGAAACTTCAGCCTCCATTGTGTAACAGGAAAATGTAATGAAACAGTTACATAAAAACACAACAGCACAACAGTAGAACAACTCTGAACACTAATGGCAGTCTTACAGTCCTGGAAGGTTATGTTGGTCCTGCGGGGTGGCGTGATGAAGTTGCTGGTCCTGATGCTGTGATGCAGGGAAACCCACATTTGAGGCTTCAGTGTCCACAGACAGGACACTGATTTAGTCTCGACTCCATGGTGTAACCTAAACATGGGGTCTTTTTAAGGTTTACCTCATTAGGCATTGCTCCATTATGACACCCATTTAACGACACTTGCGGATTACAGCACCTGGTATACTGACACAACACCACTTCATCCTGTTAAAACAATTTTCATAACTTGGATTAATTTTTCTGAAAAACCCTTTTGATTTGTTTGTTCGTTGGACCCTTACAGACTAAAGGAATATGAATAACTTGCCGGGTAATCGATAAATGGACACACATTCTGACTTATTGACAGCATTAGAAGCTGGGAGTCACGATTGTTTTTGTCTCTCTTGTTTACCAGACCGCTAAATCTGAATGAATTCCTATACTCCTTGGTGTTCATGGTTTCATTAAAATGTACTGAATGATTGGATTGTGGAGAATCTTACCAAGCTGATGATGTGTAGCATCTCCACATTGAGGTGCGATCTAAACAGCGCAATTTCTATAATCAGGGCTGCCACCTCACCATCTGCGTCGCCAATTTCCTGTCTCCGAAATGTTTGTAAGCATGGGTCAAAGTTTCTACCATCAAGTCTGCTTCTATAGATCACAACTTTTGCGTTGTGGGAAATGGCGCACGCCACTGTCAGGCCTCATTTTGTGCGTACGCAATGTTTATAAATGAGACCCCTGGCATCTAATTGAGACAGGCCTTTATTTGTCAAAATGTGTAGCCACACCAGGCTAGAAAAAGGGACTGGACATTTAACTGGGACTAGGCTTTTAATTGAAGTTTTACGGTAGATATTTAGAGCCATTTTTGATACCACTGAGAGCAATTGAATATTTTTATTAAAAAATAAAGATAACAAGGCTATAGCATGACAAGGACAACTTTTCTTAGTTAGTTCCAGAGAGCAGCAGAATGACTGTAGTAAACATTAACAATGACAAAGAGCAAGAGAGCGCAGCTGGTACCGGTGTAGTGAAACTGCAGAAAATGAGTTTTGAAGCCATTTCAAATATTCAGTATCAATAAATTCAGTGGTTCTCAACTGGTCCAGCCACAGGGTCCAGATTTCTCTGTAGTCATTAGTTCAAGGTCCACAGAATCATACTTGTGTTTGGCCATGTTGTCGAGCTCGTTTGCTGTCTCTGTTAAGTAGCTGTCCGTTCTCTCACTCTAAAGCAGGAAAGGCACTTCAAAACAAAGGCTCCGTGCCAGAAATTCACCGTACTTCAAAATAAAGTGTTTTTTTTATTTTTTTTAACAAAATTGATCTATAGTTGATAATAGTAACAAATCATTAATTGTAACTGTAGCTGTCCTATTTCACAAAATGTCACATCTATTTTTTTCCATCATATACACACACTGAATGTACAAAATATCAGGGACATCCTCCCGATACAGAGTTGCAAACCATTTTCTAAAATCCATTCATCTCGAGGAATAAAAGATCTTTTCAAACCATTTTTTTCCCCATTTGTAATTGCTAAAGATTTAAAGGACAACATGGATCTTATTTTTGTAGTCTTGCTGAGATCTGTAGAGGTGGTAAAAAGAAGGAGAAAGATGCCAACCTGTAACTTGCCCTGTCTGACGATTGTAGTGATGTTGCTGCGTTCCCAGATCTCAGCTAACATTTTGGGTAAATTCATGTCATAAATGAGCTTTTGAGTGGGTGTTTAAACGCCCACATGACACTGTGACTACTGCTGTGTTGCTGTGGCAGCGTGTGCAGATGTTAGGCATACGGTAAATGTGCTAGTAGAATAACCGTGCCTGGTAAACTACTGAATGAATACATGTGAGTGTGTTCTGAATCTGTCAGTTTGTACTAAGTGGATCACACCAGGTTGTGTTTGAGAGGATGGGTGTGTCTTGACCTCGGGCCCTGTGGGTTGTCGGCAGTATGTGCATATATGTTTGTATGTGTGTTTATGTGCATGTATGTCAATGTTTCTGGGAAACAGACAGTCAGGGGCAGCATGTGTGTCTCCCCACTGGATATATTCTGTGTGTGTGTGTGTGTAGATGTAGACTGTATGTATTATGCAGACCTAGGAGAGCCTTGTGCTATAAATAAAACAGGGCTGCAGTGTGCTCGCTGGCGGAATAATCTATCTGACACTATGGAGAAAGAGAGAGAGAGAAGTAATTGAAGAGACAGAGAGGGGTGGGGGTGGGGGGCAGCAATGAAAGACAGGTGAATACGGAGAGAGAATGAGAAACTAAAGAAAGCGAAGGAACGGGGGCAAGGACTGAGCGGGAGGAAGAGAAATCGTGCCCAGATAGAGACGAGTGGCTTATCCACGGGGCTTCTCGTAGTTAGCACCGTGAAACAGCGAAGAGTAATATTCTAAAGGGCAGCGATGTCTTTCCTCAACATCTCCTTGGGTAATCAGCCAGCCATGCCCGTTTCAATCTCTCTCTTCTGTATCTGCAAGGAACAAGAGGCAGGCTGTTTTGTTTGTACTCCTCACACCTTTGCTGAGGACATTCAGCAGGACCTTCGCATATTTGTCATCATGTCGAAGTGCTTGTGAGCAAAGTGTCGAGAAGCTAGTGAAACCAATTCTTATTCATCATTTGCAAATACTGTTAACAGTAACACTGCAACTGTTAGCAGATCTGCAGCCCATTATCTTCTGTTTGATTTTTGATTTGTCTCATAACTCGAATGCTTAATCTCAAAAACATCACATAGACAGTGTGCCCATGCGCCGCACGCCTGGTGCTTCACGTTTTAGACCATCTAAATAGGGCCCATTATGTTGATGACAGGATTGTCTCCTTAATAACTAGGTCACCAGTTTACCCAGTTTTTACAAGCACTTTGCATACAGGGCAGCATGCATTATATATTAGGCCTCCCATTGCTAAATTAAATTTACTGTCAGCCTAATCACAGTAATCTGCTCTTGCTGTAATCTCTGTTGTATGTAGAACATTGTGTGCGTGTATACATTAAAGCAGTGGTTCCCAACCATTCTGAATGGACCGCAAGTGACTCTAAAATGTTTTGAGTCTGTAAAAAACTACATGTATTTGTAAGTAAAGTGAATTTCTGGCACAAAGCTTTTATTGTGAAGTGCTGTTTCCTGCTGTAGAGTGAGTGACAAACGGACAGCTGCATAACAGAGACAGCAAACTATATATACTATATATTAAACTATGTGGACTTTGAACTAAGGACTAAGGAGAAATCTGGACCCTGGGGCGAGACCAGTTGGGAACCACTGCATTAGAGTGTGGATAACTGACCCAAGCCAGGCCGGGTTCGGACATATATTTACAACTGTCTGGACAGGCGTTGTGTTTGGATAGAAATCAAGCTGCACTCTAGTACACATGTGGTTAAGTATGTGTATGTGTGTGTGTGCATATGCATGGGTTTGTGCACAGGCATGTAAGCATAGAAAGGTATGTTTGTGTTCAATATGTTCATAATTTGTATGCTTGTAGGCGCATTTTCCAAAGCTAAAGTTGTTGCCACAATATGACCATGACATGTTTCCGTAGACCTGCAATGAAGTTGGAAAATGGAAAAAATAATTACATATTTAATTGGCTATATATTCATTCTTAAATCCCTCTTATACACCTAAATTCATGTAGGGAGAAATTATAGAAGAAAATACAGTGAATCATTATTTGTTAATGACCTACGTTGGAGCACATTAGTTCAAGAAAAGCAAGTATCAGGTTGACATGACATCCATAGTAACGAGAGGCCAATAATGAGCACGCTGTCTAGATCTCACAGCCTGTCTTCCATCCCCCCTCTCCTCTGGCTCAGTGTATTTCTGCAGGATTGTCTGTAACATTTCACTTTCTCTAAGTGAATATCTGTAAAAAAAAAAAAAATTAAGATTCACTTTTTATTTCTCATTTGATACCTCCTCCTCACAGGTCATGGAGTTGAAAGGTCAGATGATCCATGTGCCCGAGTCCTGCTCCCTGATGTTCCTGGGCTCGCCACGTGTTGATAAGCTGGAGGAGCTGATGGGCAGGGGCCTCCATCTGTCAGATATCCCCATCCACGATGCCACGCGGGACGTTATCCTGGTGGGGGAGCAGGCAAAGGCCCAGGATGGACTGAAGAAGAGAATGGACAAACTTAAGGTAGAGCGGTTGGTGGAATATGTTTGTTTGAATTTACAGTACGCTGATCACATACACTAGCTTGTGTCACAGCCGAGGCATTACTGGTAAAATCATTTGATGTTAGGTTTGCAGGTTTTAATTACCTCTAAGCCTTACCGGCTACTAACAGGCCACAGCGTACACTAAACGACCAAATGACAACCTGTGACCATGACACTTGAAATAGTGAAAGTACAAAAAAAAAAAACTTCAGTATGTTTGGTAGCTTTTTATTTTTGTTTTCCATCATGTGAGACGACTCACTGAAGCGAACATGTTAAATCCAGCGTATCGGCTGATTCATGATGGCTGGAAGAACATGGCTCCCGGGACTTGCTCTTATAATTTGCTTTCAAAGTACCCTTGAGCAAGCCACTGAGTCTTGACCCAATCCTATGCATCTGCTCGCTGCAACACTCTCACACTGCGACTACTCCCCCAGGCCGCTGTTATAAATAGCTATATCTTAGTTGACTTGCCTGCTCGAACAATGGTATAGCACTGCATCAGGCAGATTTGGCATTAAGAAGCTCGCCCACAGACACAGTTATGCATATGCAGATACACACAATCAAAAATGAATCAAACTAATACACAAATACATTTACGTGCACCAGCAGTTTTAATTTGGTGCAGTACTCCCACATCTCCGCATCGCTGTCATCAGTGCCTTCATCAAAGCAAAGCACACAGAACAAAACCCCCTAATCTCCTCGTCTCTCTCCTCCCAGGCCACATTAGAGCGGACTCACCAGGCGCTGGAGGAGGAAAAGAGGAGAACCGTGGATCTCCTCTATTCCATATTTCCAGGTGATGTGGCACAGAAACTGTGGCAGGGCCAGCCAGTGCCTGCTCGCAAATTCGATGACGTCACCATGCTGTTCTCAGACATCGTGGGTTTTACTGCTGTGTGTGCCCAGTGTACACCCATGCAGGTCATCTCCATGCTGAATGAGCTTTACACACGATTCGACTACCAGTGTGGCATTCTGGATGTTTATAAGGTCAGTAGACAGAGAGATGCACACATCTTCTTTATGTGATGTAGTTATACCTGCTGAGATGGGATGTTGGGATGATGCATAATACACAGGGAGGGTTCTGAACTGTGAAACGATGGGGTACCAGTTAAGGAGGCTTGATGTGATATACATAGCAGCAAACAACAATTATGTAAAGTGTATGTAAAGATGTAGTGGAGTATTGGTGCCCTGAGCGGAGAATGATGTCACCCTGCCGCTGTGTGTGCATGTGAGACCCCTGTGTGTGTACTCCACTGGCTAGCTATTCACCACTACTCTGCACTCATACAGTGGTTAGTGCTGATATCAGGATGGGGTCGTCACAGAGGTGTAGCCTCCACCCTTTAGCTCTGTCAGCACTGTTAGCAACATTAGCTGCATAAGCCCATAAGCCACGTCCATGTTGAGAGCCGTGTGCAGACAACCTCTAAATCATATGCTCTGAATATCATATATTGGTTCATGTGTACAGCTGTGTTGAATAAGGTCACAACAAAAGTTTCCCAGGAGCTTAAGCCATATTTCCACCAAACAGTTTTAAAAAAAAAAAACGTGTTTGTACACTGACTCCTTCTAGAGCACGATTGGGGGATCTCTCTTGACCAGTTGATAGACTGCAGTGTTTCTAACTCCACTTTTTAGTACCGGATTGGTATGCTAGGTACCTCAGCAGAGGAATAATGAAAAACAGGATGGAAAGGAGTGGTTCTGTTGGTATCATCCACAACTTTTGATATTGGAAACACAAATATAACCATTCTAATATGTGACGAACTAAATTAAACTGAACCAGACTTCTCGATGAAAACAAGGTTTTATAGAGCCTCCTCTCCATGGGGTCTTCAAAGTGTCACCATCTGTCTCTGAAGCTAAATCTTTAGGTTGTGCCATTGTTTGTGCATAGGATGTATTTGTGTGTGTGTGTGTGTGTGTGTGTGTGTGTGTGTTCTCTACATGTGAATGCACTATCATGAATAGGCGAGCTTGAGCTCGTGCTGTGGAAAAAGTAACTTATTAATGGCCAGTCTGTGGGAGCTTAACAAAGATGTGTCAATATTGTCCATCTGACAGTGTGGCCTAGTTACAGTCTTCACTGTAGGCAACTGTCCATAGAAATAGAATTTTATTTCTATGCTGCTGTCTCTTCCTCCTTTTATCCCTACTTTCTCTCATCAGATCAGTATTTCTCCTTGTTTTAACTCTTTCCACCTTTCCTTCTTTCCATCATCAGCATCATCTTTACTCTCTCTCTATACCTCAATCCCTGTGACATCACCATATACCTGCCACTTTCCCCCCTCAAGAAATGCATTTTTCTCTGTGTTATCTCTGAGAAATGTCATGCACTGTATCAGATGCCTGAAGAAAGAGAAGAGGAGATACAGAGAGTGTTTATGTGTGTAGCAGTTGCAGAGTGATTGTGTATGTGTAAGAGAGAAAGCAGGAACAGGAGGACATGGTGAGAAGATTGGCGCACTCATATGTTGCCATTGTCATGGTTACTGTCGAAATGATTTAGCCGGTGGCAGGCCTAAATGAGAGCAGTTTGTCTCCTAGTTTTCTTTCCCCCTCCTCTCCTTCTCCTCTCTTGTGCAATCTATTTTTCTTTTTTGCTTTAAGGACTGTGGTAGCTGCTGTGACACCTAGCTCACTCCTTCAACTGGAAATATGTGAACGCATCCAGAAAGTGAAACTCCTTGTTTTGCTTTATTAACATGCATTTGAATTTGGCTTTGGGAAGTAATTCAATTACTGCAGTCTCTGGCATAATAAGCCCAAACGTGGACTAGGAATGACTTCATGACTTAAATCTTAATTCATCTGTCTATGCAGCTGTTGTTGAGGTTGTGGAACGAGCTCTTAACACAACTTACTACCATTCCATTAAGGGAGCTCTTTTGGAAAATAAAACCTCCCTTAGTGTTATGGCCAACAAATTAGGATTGTCAAAGCGGTGTCAAAAATTCAGGCTAAATCTTGCACTGTCAACTGTATTTCCATAACAATGTTTTACAGAAACAAATAATAAATATAATAAAAAAAGTGGGGACAAATATTGTGATTGCCTACTGTATGTGGGAAACACTGTGCTGTTGCTTAAAGTGATTTTTGATTATTCGTTCACTGTGGAGCCATGTGGGAGTAATAATAAAAGTTTTCTTTGTGAATTCAAGGTAACACGAGGGTGTGGGTGAATTATTCCATATTTCCTTATAAATGATAATAATGGGGAAAAAAAACAATTGTCTTGTGTTTCATAAATTGCACCCAAACTATTAACTAAATCGAAAAACATCTAGTGAGATGGAAGATTTTGTGATTATGGGCCATATTTCTGTGATGATACAAGGTAAAGGTGAGGCTGAATTTCAGAGACCTTGTGATGGTTGCTGTGGCAAAAGATGAATCAATAGAAATTCCTTTTATGTTTGCGTTTTCTGGCCTCTCAGACTGGGTCACAAGCAGTGCAAGGTGCTGTGAGTGGCTTTCGTGAGATCCTCTCCAAATGCTCACCACCTCTTACTGTGAACGATGCAGGCCAAGAGAGAGAAACAGTCAGACGCTGTAGTTCTTACATTACAAGAGGAATGAAGGAGTGCTTTTAATTTCTGCTACTCAGTGGAGATGGCATAAGTGATTGAATGGCTACATAGTTTCACACATCAGTGTATTACACTCAAAGCCAGACTAATTCATTTTAGTTTCTGCCCTTCCTCCTTCATTTCTCACACAGATTGAAACAATAGGCGATGCCTATTGTGTGGCAGGAGGACTTCACAAGAAGGTTGATAGTCACGCGAAGCCAATTGCACACATGGCTCTGAAGATGATGGAGCTTTCCGAGGAAGTGCTGACGCCTGATGGGAAACCTATCAAGGTAAGTTTTATCTTTTGCGACACAAACTAGATGAATTCCCTTTCTTTCTGTATTTTGCATCTTTTTCATAGTTTGCGTTCATAGCATATGCTTAGATTATGTGACCATATGACTTGTTATGATCTGTATGTTTGTTTGTTTTGTCTGTTCATGCACCTCTGTGTGCTTTTTTTTACATTTAAACAGCTGTATTTTCCATATTAAAATGTATCTCCTGTTTATCATGTTCATATCTTCGTGGTTTTAACTTCTCTCTCCACATTTCTGGTCTGGCCTCTGAATGTTTTGTATAATGGATGTGAGTTTGTGCCTTAGTGTTTGCATGAAAATTTAAATGTGGGTACAGTTTGGAATTCCCCTGGAAAAATAAAAAGTAAACTGTGTGTCCAATTGATGATTATCAGTCTGTTTGTTTGTCTCTACTTTTCCCAACTTGTAAAAACACAGACGGTTTTTGTCCCTAACATTTTGGCGTTCCTGATTACCATGAAGCGAATGTACAATCAGTCACCTGCTGAGCTGAAGCATGCACATCTTGACACATGTTGTCATCAATCGTTAGTTTACGACAGTTTAAACAATCACAAAACTCCTCAAATACATGGCTTTCGTTGTGTGATGTAGAGCCACTGCTCATTTTCCCCAAAGTTTAATAAGCTTAATATAATATTTCTTTAAAAATGTAACAAATTCTTCCGATGCCTCCAACACCAAACGCTGCAGGAAGCCCTGTAGTTCAGGTGCACCATCCACTGAGCTGCCACTGCATTATGAAAATGCATTAAGATGCTAACAGTGGCTTGTAACATTTGTACAAGCTTTGAGATTAATGATAGAGAGCAACGCCAAAGACAAGAGTTTAATACATTGTGACAATGTTATTGAGATCTACTATGCATTGCCCAAAGATCTACTTCGTGTACGACCACCCTTAAGCTAACCATGAAAGACTTTATGTAGAATTAAATTAATTAGCCAGTTTAGCCATGACCCCTTCCTGCTGAGGACAGTTTCCTTTAATCTTTGCCTTCGGTCTGATATGGTAATTGAAAGTTTGTCCATCTGTGTATCTGTTTGTACCTGTATCTAAATGACTTTGTGGTTCTGAATATATTTGTGTTTGTGTTTGCATTTTATTGATCATTTCAGGATAGTCAAGGTTACAGCACTAGGGACCATGTCATGTGCAGTTGCCATGGTGATGACAAAATATATTATTGACTGGAAGGGTTTGTGTTGTGATTGACATATTTTGCTATACTTTGGTGTTGGACGTTGATAGGTCTGGAAATTGGTAAGATTATATTGACTGCATCATTGATACTGTATACGGGTCTGATTCTTTATATACACTCTATCGATCTGATATTGATGGAAACAAAAGGAGGCCTATACAGGTTTTCACTGTCAGTGCAACTGTTTTATTATTGCAGTCTGAACATAGTGTGAAATTAGGGGATATTTGTGTACAAAAACGTGCCAGCATTGATAAATAGAATTGATAAGGTCTGAGGCAATTGAGTCTGATGGATCAGACAATATGGAACTGGTTCTTGATTCCCATTTCTAGTCATGGACAGATGGATGGATGCGGAAAATGGGAAGATGGTATAGGTATAAGTGATCTCAATGGACAGATGAATGATTGATGAAGATTAGATTTACTCAATGTACTCACAGTGTTTCACAATGACACAGACTCAGAGATGCCTCCCTTTAAAAAAAATAAATAAATAAAATAAAATATTTTGCTACTAGCTTTGTGTCACTTGGGGTAGTTGTTTGATGTGCTCCTAGAAATGTCATGTCAATGTTCTTCAGCATCTCCCCACAGCCTCACCATCTGGCACATGATTCCCATTATTTAACATGATCTCATCCCAACTCGACATATTCTGCCACTTGGCAGAAGCCCTAGCGTTACTAAAATGATCAAGGGGCAGCCTTTTGTGTTGTATTTTAACACCGAAGGGATTAACGGTAAACTAAGTAGTAGTAACTACTCGCTTATGGTCAAGAAAAGATTGTAAATGTTGCTGAAAAACACCTGGCTTTGAGTAGCACAAAACACTGCAACCAATGTTGTCTGGTGTTTGTTGGATCCTATCGACCGCCTCTCCTGCTCACTTTGAGCGGACGCTTTTTGGCAACGATTTATTGAGTTATATTGAATCCAATCTGATAATTATATTTACCCACCTGTTGATTGAGTTTGTATCTGATACACAGAAACAAACTGTAGCCTTCTAAATTTGACACATTTTAATTTCATGAACTATGTGATCAAATGCTTAACACCCTGGTTCAGAACTATTAAGTTGATCATTATAAAATATAAGTATGATATGAATAAAAAAGAAAAACAAATCATATCTTTCTAGGCAACAACAAAAACACATCCAGCCACTCACATTTATACTGAGGTTTTACAGAGATGCCTTTTACCTCATAAATAACCTAAGGCCAAGTACTGACACAGGCTTACACATAGTTTACAAACCCGTAACAGCCAAGTTTATTTCTGGCATGTCATCAATTTACTCACAGATATAACCCTAATCAGTGACGGCTCATATGACGACTTGGGTCGTTTTAACTGGTGAAAGCGACAGTCAGTGCTGGCAGAAGATGACCAGCTGCTTCCTGAATGTTTTACACTGACCTTTGCCGATGAGAAAGACAGAAGAAAAATAAATCATTCTTTACATTCACACACTTATATTGTGATTTGCAGTGAGATGCTGCACCGTAGAGGCTGCCTCTCGAGTGTCAGTGGACGTTTCTTAATGTAGATGCATTTGTGTTTACAGTGGGAGATGGTTATATGTGCCTATGTGTGCTGTGTGGGTGTATGCATGTGATGATTTGTTCTATTGATGTACCATATGCTTCTGAGTGTGTGTGTGTGTGTGTCTTGTCACTCTAGTCTACTCTCTATCTCACTCTCTGACTTACCTGTTCCCTTTCCTCTATTCTGACCTCTTTTTTCCCTCTTTCTCCATTTTATGTTGTTGAGATATGATGCGTACGTCAAGCTGTGCGTACTGTATTCACCCAACACAACCCCACAAAGGTTGCTTGATTGACATCACTGCAGGAAACATTTTTTTCTGTAGTTACCATTGCTGTATTTTACCCTATCTCTGAACAGTATGTAATACAAAACAGTTATGGTACTAAAGGAAAAGCACATGCTCCATACATCAACTGAATATGCACTTGCTAGGTAGAACTGACGCTTTTCATCATGTGATGATCCACCTTCAGAGGGTTTAGAGCGTTTTTTTGCTCAGATTCATTGTTAAGACGAGATTAAGGTTAAATCCATGTCATGTGTCCAGGTGGAACTGCATTTAACAGTACATTATGTAACAGTGGCGTCAGACAGACAAAGACAAGCTGCTGTTCTGCAGAAAAAAAGATGAGTATATTGAGCAGGGAGCAAAGGAAAGATACATAACTGAGAGAGTTGAGTTTTAACCTCTTAGGTTAATTTCCTAGAATGTAAAAGGAATACAGGATATGATTTATTTATGTCCATCCTCAGGCCTGTCCTACATTTTTATTGTTGCCAGACAACCACTCCATCATGTACTTACATTAACCTTCCTGTATAATCAATCTACCGTTAATTATTTTCTTTTATTTCACAGTAATTAGTAGCTAGTTGCTAAAATGAACATGCAGAGGGTACTTGTTGTAGCTGTGGTTGAGGGTGAGAGGTTGTCAGCAAATAGTTCAGAGATCTGTGTGGGTACATGAGACCCTAAAAGAGGGTGGATCAGGGGAGCACCACCAGTTGGTCCAGGAGCTTCCCCTCGATGTTTTCAGTTTCCAGGCATATTTTAGGATGACTCAGAGGCAGTTTGACAACCTGCTGTCTATTTTCAGGCAGTAGAGCTCTGGGTATCCAGCAACCGCCACCACCAGTTTCTTCTCCATTGTTTACCAACTATAAAATTCTTAAATCATCTGATTGAACAATGGAAAAAAGGATGCCATGATGTATGGCGCTTTTCCGCTTTAAGTTAAAGTTTTTTCAACTCGTGGAGTTCAGAGCACTCCGACAAAAACGGCAGGTGCCTAGAGCGCGGAAATACAAGGTGTGTAACATCGCAAAAACAACAAACAATTCTCTTTAAAAACAGCAAAAACAAAAAGCCGTCTCCAGCTGCTAAAATGCTTCCTGTCTGTAATCGGGGACTTTGGCTGCCTTTGGGAACTTTGCGAGCTTGGGTGCTTACTTGCAGTGTCATAAATATGAGTTACGTACAGAAAGTTGCATTTAATTTCTTGGAGACGTTAAGATCAATGTTGCAGACTTTCATTTGATCATATTCCGACTGGCGGTATTCTTTTTTTTCTTAAAACTAGGAAAAACTCTTGTGAAATAAAAAATAGCACCCACAATATACTACATTCAGAAGCATTAAATAGGCTATGCGCTGAATGCCACAGAAATGGTAGGTAATTCAAGAGGTTTTGAGACACAGGCAAACATTTTGTTAGTACAAGAAAAATCTAGAATAATGACAGACTTATGCTTTTAAGACTCCAAGTCCTATTGAAATAATTCAATCTATTTTAATGTCTCTTTTTTTTGCTATGCGCGCATTTGATTTTAACTTGTTTAAAAAGACACATAAGAGTGACACAGATAGGAACAAAACATGTCTGTGAGAGAGAAGCTAAGACAGATAGCTGCAGAATAACAGACAGGACACTGTTCTGTGTACTGCTGTGCTCCTAACATTGTCCATTTGTCTCAAAATAGAAAGGCCTTGCCAAGCATTTTTGGCCTGCTCTCTTGCTCTTCCACTTTCTCTCCCTCTCTGTCTTTCCTCTTCCTGTCTCTGTCTTTCCCTCCCCCCTCCTCCCCCCCAATCCTCTCCACTGCAACCTCACTCGAACTCACTCCTTTCATTCTCCTCTTCCGTTCCTTACTTTCTTCTGCTCGCAGTTTTTATTCCTGTTGTGCTTTTCTATATTTTACGCTGTCTGTTATGCTCTCCTCTTTCTCATCCCTCCTCATTTCACGTTAGTATAAAGGAGAGTTATAGAGATATTCAGCACTTCAGCATGATAAATCCTGTTCAGTGAGTGCACTCAAACTCCAGCCAATGTTGCACTGTTATGCAAACTAGCACGAGAGCTGTGAGGGAGAACTGAGAGAAAATGTTTAGTGAGAGAGAAATGGAGAGATCGATCCAGGGACACAGAGAGAAATATACAGATAGATATACTGCAAATACACAGGAGAAACACATAGAGACACCAAACATTGTTAGCTGTTTTCATAAATATTTCTGCATCAGTTTGAGGCCCGTAGCATGATGCTTTTGCATGTGTGCTCATGTGTATGAGTGGGTGTATGAGTAGGTGAGTGGGTGTGAGTATTAGGGGTGTAGTGCTTATCTTGTCACTGCTAACATTGTTAAAATGTGTTTATGTGGGCTTCCACCAGTCGTACATTACACCAGCAGTATCTGAGCATTTTGAATTCCTAAATGACATTGCTTTTTTTTACTGGATGTGATGTCACTATATCATCAGAATATTCCCTGACCATATGTCCATCTTGCAGCTGCTAGCACCTTCAGCTCTGCAGTACACAAAGGTTCAACTAATCAATTAATCGACTCATTGTTTCAGCACTAAAAACCATAAAAACACTTTTTTTTCTTTGACAATAGTCTAATATCGTTTGTGTATGTGCTATTGGTTTGCTTAGAGCAGCTCAAGGACACTAAGTTGCCAGTTTATTAGGTACACTTAGTTATAATAATGCAATCTACTGTAACAGCAACCCAATCGCCAGAAAAAAAATGGTGGTATCATACGTTTCTGCAAACCACAGATATGTTTCATTTGCATAATACTATTATGTGGACACTGTGAATAAGGTGACGGCATGGTGCTTCAGTGGTTAGCATTGTTGCCTCACAGCAAGAGGGTTCCTGGTTCGAAGCCAGGGAGCCTGCATGTTCTCTCCATGTCAGTGTGGGTTTGCTGCGGGTACTCTGGCTTCCTTCCACAATCCAAAGACATGCAGCTTAACAGGTGACTCTAAATTGTCCGTAGGTGTGAGTGGTTGTTTGTCTCGATGTGATAGTCTGGCGACCTGTCCAGGGTGTACCCCGCCTGTTGCCCAATGTCAGCTGGAATAGGCTCCAGCACGCCCGTGACCCCTAACAGGATAAGGATGAATATGGTTAAGGTGTGGGAAGGTTTAGGCACAAAAAGAGCTTGGTTATGGCTAGGAATAACATCAGGTTTAGGCTTAAAATACCAAGTTTGGGGGCACAATCCCGGCAAGAAAAGTGGCTATGCCTGTAGAAATCGTGGCACTATCTCTGTCGACGGGTCACGACGAAACACCCATGTTTTGAGCCTAAAAATCCAGTCTGCAGCTTGGCAAGCATCTCACTCAGGTGACACGCTTTCCACCATCCTAGCCACCACTCAATGACAA
Organism: Epinephelus awoara; assembly: GCA_035609425.1. Taxonomy (NCBI): domain Eukaryota; kingdom Metazoa; phylum Chordata; class Actinopteri; order Perciformes; family Serranidae; genus Epinephelus; species Epinephelus awoara. The sequence continues at coordinate 28,207,372 of CM069297.1, forward strand.
TGTCAACGTATATATTATGTCACTTTTTGAAACGTATGACGTGCAAATGTAAAATATCTGTGGTTTGCAAAATGTCCAGTGCCAACATTTTCTTTTGATGACTGAGCTGTTCCTTTTTTGTCCACCTTATTTATACCGATGAGACTAAGCTAAATAATTCCAACTCTCTTTATAATGCAATACAGTAGAGCAGCACCACAAACTTCATCCTCTAAAAGGACAGGATTTATTGCAGGACTGTTTTTGTCTGGATTACTTAAAGCTCAGTGTACCTAATGAACTGACAACTAAGTGTATATGTAACAACACAGACTCTGTAACAACTCCCTCCTCTCTCTGTCTCAGTCTATCTCCATCTCTGTATCCTTCTGTCAGCTTGGCCAGAGGCTACAATGGGATTGGTCGTCTGTGCTGCTGCGCCGCTTGCTCATTGGCTCGGTGAGGGCCATGTGCTGTGTGGATGCTGACTCATAGCGAAAAAGGAGGGGAAGAGTGTATGAGTGTTACTGTGTCTGTGTTTTGAGACTAAGAAATAAAGAGGAGAGTGGGCGCTGGATGCAGATTTGTTTGTGTGTGTGTGTCTGTGAGTGGTTGTCTGTTGTAGAGACAGACAGACGAGTGCACGGCCATCTGTACGCAGTTTAACTGAAAAATAGGTCACACTAGTGCACCTAGCAGCCCTTTCTCCCTCGCTCTCTGTCTCTCGCTTCCTTTATCATTCCTCCTGTGCTGTCAAGGTTTTGCCGTCTAATTATAAGTTTATTTTTGTCTCTCTCTGTCTCCCTCCATTGTCTTTCTTTCTGTCTTTCTGTCTGTCTGTCTGGGCTCTTTCTACCTCACTACCCCCATCGCCTGTTGTTGCCATGACTACCTTGCAGTGTGCTGGCATGCACACAGTGGCGTTGGATACCTAGGTGATGAGATGCTCAAGTAGATCATTAGAAATCTACTGGGTTTCACTGGCTTGTGTGTGTGTGTGTGTGTGTGTGCGTGTGTGTGTGTGTGTGTGTGTGTGTGCGATGACTTGTTGTTTCCAAGTGGAGGAAATCAATAGTTAGTCGAGTGGCCATGAAGTGGTGTGGTTGAATTGGAATGATGGCGAGATAGCTTTCAATCTGCCTCCAGCCATTTATAGATTCACACTTCAGCCAGATTATAATATGAGCACCATGTTGCTGCCCTATATCTGTTACCAAGATGAGATGGAGGTAATTAATTGTTTGATTAATATTCCTATCCCACTTCTGCTATTTTAAGATTTTTCATCAAATCTGCTGACTGGATAATAACAGCAATGCCGACGTGGAGAATTTCCATTTGGCAAATCAATGTGCACGCAGCACGTCTGGTTCAAAGCAACATGGCCTTTGTGCTGCAGGATAGGTGTCACATGAATGAGTGGGATTAGTTCAGCAGGGAGAACTGATTGTTTATGAACATTTACGGCAGTGCCATGTATGTTGTGATGGTGCAGTTCAGGGTGTGACAGTTTGGTCATTTTAGGTGCCAGGTGTTTGCTCACATTGCTCTCAGATCTTCAAAGCCAGACATGACATCAGTCACAGTGAGATCAAAACAGGACTTCAAATAATGATTGTTTTCATATTGATTAAAGTCCTAATTATTTCCAGTGGCGACAACGATGTGTATGTATATGTGTGTGTGTGTGTGTGTGTGTGTGTGTGTCATCATGGTAAAATGTGGTCCTGGTGGCACTAATTGAGTAATTTATTAGTTTTCCAGATGTCTGTCTGTCTGTGGACGGATTTTATCAATGCGATAAAGTCACAACCATGCAAGACAGAGGTTTGTAGATCACTATGAAGGCAGAGTTTGAAGTGGTCCGAGCAAGGCCACTGGAAGAATTCACTTTAAATGCAGATTGCTGTGTTACTGCTGAAGCATTCCAATCACAAGAAAGATGAGCTCTGGGTTTCTATATTAATTAATCTCAATATGTATAAATAGTCCAAAAAATGAAGCCCATCATAATTTACCAATAATAATAACAACATCAATAAACCTTAGTTATATTGCATGTTTCATACTAGAAATGTAGCACAAAGTGCTTTACAATAAGGGCAGTACAAGCACTTATTCCGGCTTTTGCTGGGAACCTCCAATAAACCAGATGATCGCAGGGTTCTTGGAGGCAAATAGTTAACAAGGGAGTTGGTGATGTAGCTCAGTCTCAGCCCATTTAGGTCTTTGTATACAAGGAGGACCTTAAAATTAATTCTAAATGTAACAGGAAGGTCCAGAGTAATGTTTTTAAATGGCTTTTTTTTTTTTTTTATCTCATCAACAGTCCATCCCCAAAGATATTCACTTTTATCACAAAGGCCCAAGGAAATCATCCAATCCTCACATTGAAGAAGCTGGAAATAATGTTTTAAATCTTTGTTTGTTAAATTACTTAAATTGTTCACTGATTATCAAAAAAGTTGCTAATTACTTTTTTTGTTGGTAAGTTATTTAATAAATCATTTTATATTAAGATCAGACTTCACTGACGGGCAATTAAGTGACATACAAATGAATAGGAAGTATATTGGAAAAGGTGATGTGCATGTACATCGTCAAACAGAATTTAAACTGTACTTTTAAAATCCTGCTGATTTTTTATTGTTTCTCTAATCTCTCTCCCCGTCTTCCTCTTTCCTGTCTCTACAATCTACTCCCACCACCTTCCTCCTCCATTCCTCTCTTAGCTAAGGATAGGTATCCACACAGGTTCGGTGCTGGCAGGTGTGGTCGGGGTTAAAATGCCACGTTATTGCCTGTTTGGGAACAATGTGACGCTCGCCAGCAAGTTTGAATCGGGGAGCCATCCGAGGTGTATCAATGTTAGTCCCACAACTTACCTGTAAGTAACAGCACTGCACATGTACACAAACATACACAAGATTTTTAACCATGTAGCCATGACAATAAATGCTTTTTAATGATACTCTAAGGAAGTTTCTCTTCTCAACAGGTTGCTGAAGGATGACCGCTCTTTTTCGTTTGTCCCTCGCTCACGGCTGGAGCTACCAGAGAATTTTCCCAAAGAGATCCCAGGGACATGTTACTTCCTGGAGGCGGGGACATCTCACAGCCACGCCTCATTGACCAGCTCTCGCTCGGCTCCCCCGGCCTCTATGAGGAAAGTCTCCTACAGCATTGGGACCATGTTTCTAAGAGAAACAAGTTTGTAGGTCCCACACATGGACTAGGATACACACTTATGATGTGAGAGGCTGAATTTGAACCTGTGAGACATGCAGGGAACAGATCACACGGATCTTTGGATATGCAAATGCATTCTATGAAAACTTGGATTCAGACCTATGGGAAGTCCTATATGAATGAAACTTTAAAAAAATACTCTCATCATAGATGAAAAAGAACAACACGCCCCCATCTCCCCTGAGCAAGGGAGATATGGTTCAAAAGACTTGAGGAACAGCAACTATGCTCAACTAACGTGGACCCTTCCCCAAGGATGTGTACTGTACTGGGTCAATTAGCAGAGAAACCTTAATATAAAACTTAGTTATCTAGCTGGATTCCTCAGCTCCATACCTGGTTTTTAGTTCTCTCCAGTTGTCCTCTTTCAAAAACAGTACCTTGATGTGGGTCTACAGGCAGCAATGCTCGGAGAAAACCTGGAGAGACCATTTACATGACCAGTGTTGCACTCATTAGCAATGGAATTGCGCATTCAGAACAAATCCATTTTCCGTTAACGAAGTGGATGCCGAGGTATGAAGTTGTACAAACTTTTAGAAGATGGCAACATTGTCACAAATGTTTGCTGTGCATCATGGCCCCTTGTACAAGGAAGACCATTACTGAAGAACAATACAACTCCCCTTCCTTAAATCATGTCATGCTTTACCAAACATACTTCTAACATCTGCTACTCGTTGCATCCATCCGACAATGTAGGACCAGTTGGCCGATGTGTGGAGAGATGAATGAGAGGCACAGACAAGGAGATAGGTTTGAAAAGGGGTCATCAAAGGACAAATGCCAAAAACACTAGTACTAAGCTGATCTTAGAGCCTTTTCTGCTTCTAACCCACAGCAAACTATAACCAACTACAATCCAGCCATTTCATTGCAGGTAATATGTTTAGGACTGAAAATTATTCCCAGCTCAGTGCCTTTTTTACTGCTCAAATCAGGACACAGACAAGATGGATTCATTTTAAAAATTTGACACAAGGAGCGCTTCATTTATCTTGTGTTTCCTCTTGTTTAAGACCTTTTTATGACATTTCTGTGCTGTTAGCTACACTGGAGAGTAATAGATTTGAATGAGAGAATGACATGTGCCAAACGTTATGAACCACATTTGGGGCCGTGATGTTGCAAGTCGCGGCAGGCTGGCGCCTTATCCCACCAAGCTACCAAGAGCCCCGACTTTCATTTTTAGACAGTCATGAATGACCAGAAAGATAAATCAAGCGCTTCTCAGATTGTTCAAATATTTAAAATTCTATTCATCTGTTTTTTTTTTTTTGGTCCCGATCAACCAATAATACACACAATATAGTACTAATAATATAGTACTGTACTAACTTGTACATCTAGTCACACTGTGCATGCTTGACACGGTTCACATTTACATACGTAATTGTTTTTATTTGCATTGTTTTCACCACATGGGTATAAAAGTATACACAAGCCCCATGCAAATGTAACCAACAGGACGCAAATTCGAGTCTACTAGTTTTCTGGTAGACTGAGTATGATTTACATAGTGGAAATCTCAGGCCTTCCAAACACTTAAACGTATAGCTCAGTAACCCAGGCACATGAAAATAAATTTTGTGTAAAAGAATATCCATAAACTGCCATCATGAATTAAGAAGTAAAGGATTAAAGTTGGATAGCTTTTAAATGTTTTACAGATTGGCACATTTGAATACTTAATGTGACTTGCATTATATTGCTGCCAGTGTTGTCGTTGGTTGTTGACATCACATAGATGTGACATCAGTGACGTACAAACCATTAACTAGGTTTATATCAGTTTGATTAGCTGGTTGTTACAGGCCCACAGAGATAACAACAGTATTTGTAGGAGGTGTTAGTTTCCATACAATATTATGGTTGTGATGTTGATAGCAATGTTTTTATTATCAAATGAAGTGCACAGATTTGTCAACATAGTCAATTCTGATTTTAATTTACTATTAATGACAAAATAAGTTCAGAAATAATCTATAGGTTGTTCAAATTTGACTAAGTGATACTTCCTGTGCGTGCTTGCCTTCTTGGAGTAAACAATGCTACAACATGGCTTACATTACCAACAAAACAACATCATAACTAAACTGTTAAAGCTGCTCTTCAAAATGGCAGAATATATTTTTTATAAATCCAGCATATACTCCAGTTCACTTTTGAATCACAACTCTCCACCAGGAATGAAAGGAAAACACATGTTATATTTTATCACATATTGCCAAATGACATACTGGTTGCTAAACCTCTAGAAGATCAAATAAAATGTGCCAATTATATCATTATATTCTGAGACACCACCAGCACAGGCTAATCTGGCTCTTTAAGTAGAGGATTGTGTTTCTTCTGTCTGCTGTGTACAGTAAGTTCAGTTGTTAAAGGGCAGTACCAGCACATTTTGACAGCCAAACACTTTGTCAACTCACTGGTCTTGGCGGGGTTTCAACAAGAACATATGCTGGCTATAATATGTAAAACACAGCTTGTAGGAAAACATCAGAAGGGTAATTTACTCAAGACAGGAAAACTAATGTCCATCTGGCCAAAGTTACACCCACTAAAGGGCATCACGCCCTTAAACTGAGACTGACACCAGCATAATGAAGCAATGTGCCATATATGAGGAAAGGATGGGAAAAACACTACAGTTAAAAGACTGTTTTCACCTGTCAGTGCTGAACCAGAGATGGTTCACAAGTGCTTGAAAACTTTGGTCAGTAGTCATTATTGCCATAAAGTACTGTCATCAGATTTTCTGACAGCAGTAGCATCTGAGAGCTTGAAACGCTTGCACATTCACAGCTCGTAAAGGTCCTCATAAATCTTAGTAATGAAAATAGACATTTTTAAGAATATTTTTACCATATACCCCAGAGTCTTTTACATATTTACTGTGAACAAAAAACAATTAGGCTATAACCTATTTTTCAAAATTGTTTCCTGTCGCTTTAAATACTATGCAGTAAAGAGCTAATAATGGACGAGACAATAACACCTAAAGATAAATCCAGTCAGTCAAAGAGTCTAGAGCAAAGTTTTAGCCTAAAAATATCAGCAGTATAACACACACACACACAGACACACAGACACACATTCTTGTACTTCTACCTTTGTGAGGACCCTCATTGATGTATTGTATTACCTAGCCCCTTACCCTAACCGTAACCATCACAACTACATGCCTAACTCCAACCCTAACACTAACCTAAACCTAATTCTTCCCTGAACCCTAAAATCATGTCTTAAACCCTCAAACAGGCCTTTGAAAAAGTGAGGACTGGCCAAAATGTCCTCACTCTGTTGCTAAAATATGTGTTTTGGTCCTCACTGTGTAGCATGTACAAGTACACACACATGCACACACATATGTGTATCAACTCCAGATTAGGTGCCATTGTTAAGTAGTAGCTCAATCTTGCAATTTTAAAACTAGCAAATTTATACAGTATAACATTATTTAAAGATAAGTTACAAAGATGAAGTCAGTGGATTATTTTTTGTGGGGCTTTGCTACATCTGTTAGAAAGAAGCAAAATATTTGCATTTTATTGCTTTGTTGCAACAAAGCTAAAACAATTACTGAGATGTAAAGGTCTATAATAATTATGTTTTTTTTTCGTGATATGATAGAGAACCAGAATCTACAACACCTACCTGTGATATCAATGAAACATACATGCTGTGTATATGTATACATCAGTGTTTCAGAGGATTAACATTTTGACATTTTTCTGTGCAAAGTCCAATAGGTCCAATATAATCGCCCAACACGTCAGACGAGTCAGAGGAAAGTTCTAAAGCTCTGGAAAAAGTGTTTACTGCTAAGCATTATTTTTGCATGACGATTAGTTTGATGTAATGATTTCTTTAGTTGAGCTTAACCAAAAATTCTGGAAGGATAAATGATCCATAAGTAGTCCCTGGTGCAGTAGCTTATTTATCATAGTGGGTCAAACCAGGAACACAGGGCAAGTATTAGTTTGATGTCACTCATGGCAGAAGATGTAGGGTGCTTCAGAGGGTGCAATATCCACAGTTAAAACTCATTTATACTCCTTTTATGTAAGAAAATAGATAAGTTCTTTTATGTGACCGTCATTGCCCACATACTTCCATGCGTCCTGTATTAGATGCATCCAAGAGATTGCACCAGATGGCAGAGTCCAAAGTTTCTGACAACAACAAACATGGCGACAGTAGAGGAGGTTGTAATGATGTGTTTTTAACAGAGGCAGCGTTGTGGACGGCAGTGACCTGTGAGGTCATTACATTGTACTGAACTTTTGGTTTAGCTTTCTGCTAACTTGAATGGAGATAAAATGATTTAATCGTGCGGGTCTCCAAGACTTTTAAATGTTATCTGAACAAATGGATCAAATCTCCATTTTGCGGGGGTGTGACATTAAAGCATCTACCTATTTACAGATGTCTCTTTCATTATATAGGTCTATGGGAAAATGTCTTTTTGGTCCCAGTGGCATCATGTGACGGATCCGAACATTGTAATTCCATGTTTGGCTACTAAACTACTCTACACTGCCCCCACGATCTCCAGTGGTACTGCTCTGTTTTGTCCGTATCTGTAAGCTTTCAGAAAACGTGCACAAATACAGACTAAATGAAAGCAGATTATGAACAGAGGGCTTCGTCCATGTCCGTATACTGTACGGATCTAATGTTGAGCATAAAGGAGTCAATAGTGTACTCTCTAGTCCAGGAACCAAGTAGACATGATTAGATACATGTCATTAAAGAATAATGAGGAAGTGCCAGTGAGTGATGGTTAATTATGATTACAGTGTTAATTGTAATGGTAGCTAGTTTATCAGACTAGCCATGACACTGAAGACGCTGTCTACTGTGTTTGACTGTACATGAAACAATAAGTTAGGTTTTTGCCATCCTGGCAATATTCTACAGTGCATACATGCATTAATGTTTGCTTAATAAATCTAATGTAGCATAAATGTAGTGCAGGTGTCCTTTACACTCAACTTCAGCAGTGCCTGAATTCTGCATCCAGGCTAAAAAAAGGACATTACACCAGCATTACACCCACGCAACTTGTGTCCAATGCTCATGTCTCCAAGTCTGTAAATTCTCAGCATAATATTAAACGTTTTGGTCAGATCTTACAAGTCATGCTGTCATGATGCGGAGGTGTTGCAGGTACTGGTTCTCTGTGTTGTTATTGTATGGACCATTCCACTGCAGTGCATACTGTAGGTCACTCACTCACACACAGGAATACATCACAGTTACAGTGGCAATAAAATTGTGCTGCACTGTAAACGCTGTGTCAAACTATGAACACGATGTTGTCTGAGGTAAGTTTGGAAGGGTCCAGTGTCCAGTGAGACAAAGCCAAATACATCCGTAACTCCAGCAACTGCTGTGTGTGTGTTTGCCTGTGTGAGTCTGTGTGTGTTTGTGTGTGTCTAACAATATAAGAACACATTGAGTTTGCAGATGTACAAACATAATAATTAGTTAATAAAGGCCTATTGTACTTGTAACAAATCTTTGAAATTTAGATCTATTTAATATATTAAAAATGAAAAATTATATTGCAGATTTTTTTGGTATAATTCACAAAATTATTTGACATGATCACATTTTCCACTGCTCCGTTGTCCTTTTTCTATTTCAGATACTTTATGTCAGTACGTGCCATCTAAAGCCGAGCTGGTTTTCCCAAGATGATAGTGTCCCACAAAACCTTTGCACCTTTGAGAAATGTCTTTTTTATTTCCAAGACAAAAAAAAGTAGATTTTTCATTGACACTTGTATTTTTTTCATTCACCATCAAATTTTAAATGGTTTTCTTAAACGATGGATTTATGAAACATTTTCTTTAACTAAATGAGCATGACACTGTCATTTTTATTGAGAAATAAAGTTGCTTAACATATGTTTTTTGCAGGACATTGTTGTAAACTGTCTTGTTGCCAAGATCAACTTCACCCTCACTGACTTGCAGTAAAAACGGGTCGAAGCTGATGGGAAACTGGTCCCTATTTGTTCAACATTAGCCTGGTTTTAACAACAGAAACAAACATGGTGGATGCTTGTCATCCATGTCAGGGGTCCACAAAAAATCCAGCCATCCTATAGGATGCTCACTACTCCACCAATCTACAAGGCGTCACCCACATCAGAATAGTAGCTTCCATACATTTGTTCACCAGTTCAGTTTAAAACTAATAAAGTATATGTGGCATTTAACAATTCAATATTCTACTGGGATCTTGCTCAGACGTCACTTCGGGAACCACTGGTCAGTGTCACGTGTCTAAAACATGGTTAGTGTTTTGTACTTTGATGTCATGCTGTAAACATACAGAGCTGATCCTGGACATGAACCCTGTTTGACCCTGTTGTTGGAATCAGGTGTATATGTGTATGAGGCTTGATGACAGCTGTTGGTTTCAGACTGACATTTAAGGGCACATCTTCTGTCTTATATGATGTAAATAAAAAACACCAAGTATCTTTAATAAGGAAGAAAGACTGTGGCTGTTACTGTATGTACACGATTTGCACATCTGCATTTGACTGATAAGCGTCCATCTGATTATCTGAACATTATTAGCATATGTATATGTTTATCACTTATTTTTTTTACTGCAATATATACAGATAACATATACAGGTATACAGATGATTTCTGATTACATTTGAGTGCTTAACCCAGTAACCCCCTACCCACACCCCTTTACCTTCCACCAGACAGATCATCCTTATTCAGACAGAAGATCCTTTAAATCAGATATCAAATTTGTCCACATTAAAATTGCGTTTGGACGTGCATTGTTGACTCCTGCTGATGATAGTTCCAGGTAAGAAATGTCCAAAAAGCTCTGAAGCCAGTGAGTACTTGGGATATCATGAGGGGGGTTGCCAACGCTGGACTAAAATCTTCTTAGCTGCCATCAGGACTGCCAGCCAGATTTTGTGAGTTATGTCTGTAAGGGAAACATCATTTTGAAGATCATTTAGAAGATGAACAGCAGGGTCCACTGGTAATTGCATCTCTGTTGGTTCAGCAATGGTACTTTTAACCTTCCCCCTAAAACCAAAACCCCCTGGACATTCCCATACAAAATGTATAAAAGAGCCAACAGTTCTCTGGGGGCAAAATGAGCAATAAGGGTCAGGTACCAGTCTCATTTGATGTCTTATTCTAGGCGTTAGATATACCCTTTGACAGATTTTTAAGTGTATAAACTGGTGACTTGGGTTTCTTGAGGCACCAGCATCACTGACCCAAATTGCATCCCTGTTTAAATCCTGTCGCCACTATATATCCCTATTTGCATTTTGGTGGAATCAGTCTATACACAGTTTGTTCTGTCTTTGTAGGTTTTAGCTTGTCTTCTGGTTTGTCCCAAATTTGACAGAGGTCTTTGGTAGTGTAATTGAAAACCTGTGTTTTTTTCCTGGCCACAGGATTTTATGAATTTATACCTCCAGTTCCACCAAATTATCTGTTTTTTGTTTTCAGCTTTCATGAGAACCTCCAGCACAGTGCCGTGTGCTTGCTCTGACTAAAGTCGACGACCACAGGTCAGGTGGCTGAAATGAATCTTATTTAATTTAGTCTCCTAGTACTCACTTGTCAAGGTGTAACGTAATCTGTGTGAGCAGAAAAGCACTGATGCATGGATAAAAGAGACCATGTGAGCCATCCTATCTCATTGTTCAAGGACGCTTTCAAACTGTAATTTTCAGCCTGCATGCAATATGCAACATGAAATTGGTTGCCATGTAAACAATGGTGGCCAACAGGGTTTTTTCTGTCCCCTATTATTTTTGCTGTTCTTGTGCAGCTCTTTGCAGAAAATCTCTCAGACAGAGCACCTTCGTTGGTAAATTACTAAATATAGTCAAGTAACACTTGAGCTATAAGCCTGCAAACATTTAATGACAATTTCAATGCTGTTTTTGAATCTTTTCCCTCCCATATATTCTCATAGTTCACCTTCCTCTCTCTTTGATTTTATCTTCTCCTCTAACCCCCCAGCCCTCCACCCGTCCTTTCTCCCTTAATCTTTTACCCACTTACACCCTCTGTATATGCAAATATGTCCCCATTACACTAATTGGCTTTGGGAGGTTTGAATATTTCACATGGACCATCTTCACTGTGCAGGGCGAGTGAGTATAGGCTGTGGCATAACATCGAAAAAGCGAATGTGCTAATGGAAATCACACGCACACACGCACACACTGAAGGTATGAATGAGCGAACAAAGGTCACGTAATTTACACACTGTGCTTGTCATATTAGCCAAATGAAGCCGGGCTGAGTTATGGGGTACTGACAGCATTAGAGTTTGACAGGGAGTTATGAGGGGTGGTGTGGGGTTAAGATGTGTGTGTGTGTGTGTGTGTTAGACCGCTCTGCAACAGAATGAATTATGCAGTCATTATTCATGGACGCATGTGTAGAGAAGATGCTCTTAGATCTGTGTGCATGTGGTGTGTATGAAAGAACGCTGAGTGTGGAATGGTATGTTTTCCTTTGAGCTTGACATCTTACAAGTCAATTTCCAACAGTGGGGTAAATTTTTCTTCTTCTCTATCAGAACATTATTGTAACCTTAACAAATTTGTGTTCATTATTTCAACAACATTCTTTGTTTTGACAAAACATACAACCCAACTTTAGGTCCACTAATTTGTCTTTGCCTCTTTTACCTGTATTAAATAGTCTTCATCAGTGGATGCAGTTTGCACGGTTGCTGTGGAGTATCTGCTGATTTAAGTATGATTTCATCCATAGCAGTTCAAGGACTTCTGATGTTGGCTTGGTTAAAAGCTCCAGAAAAACTACTGTAAGGAGACCTTAACTAATACTCTTTAAGGGCAAACTATATAATAATTTACCCTTTGCTAAGTCCCAACCCCTGACGCAGACTGGCCAATCATAACGTGGCATCGGGTCGGCTCAGACCAGGGTCTGACAGCAACACAGCTGTGCTCCATTGACTCTAATGCAGTCGTTTCAGATTCCTTCATTTTCAGGCTGGTTTTGTGGATTTGGAGCTAAATGTTGTGCCTGGGGCATGTTGTGTATTAATGATACTCGTTACCTGGAGAGGTTGGAAAAAGATACACGTTTCTTCCCTGTTCCAAAACCAAAATCAAACCCTGGAAGGTGTAGGGTTAGCTAGCTAGCTACTGAAGAGGTGAAGGGAAGCAGGGACACTTTGCTGATATTCAACCAGCTGTGTGTCATCACAGTGTGTGCAGATGTTTCCCTTTATATTCATTGTCTTGTGTGTTGATCAGCAGTGATGTGGTGGTTCACTTTTACACTGTGATCTGTAGCCTATAGTTCGGCTTTAGCTTCTAACTATCTTTTACTTTTTAACCTGTTGTTGCTGCTGAGTCAGTTTGACATCCTGGATATATTCTTCAAACACAGACTGTAGACCCCTCTGTCTGCTTCTCTCTGGAATCACTCTTTCAGTTTTCCAAAAATATGATAACATTTCTTCAGGGAGTGCAGTTAGTTACAGTGTGGGCTCCATGCTTCATTTGACAGCTTGTTGGACCATAACAAAGGGGCGGGGCTTAGCAAAACGAAACATTCAAGGTGCTGCTCCTTACACTGCGTGTACGCACACTGCAGGCTACTACTGTAAGAATGTTATAGCTGTTTTATTGGAAGAGCTCCTCTCCTTCAGCGCTCGCCATAGACTGTATAAAGCAATGGATGTCGCTACCGTGACATCACTCATTGGTTTGTGAACTTTGCTTTTGAAGCCTCAAGTTTGGCATTTTGGCCGTAGCTATCTTGTTTTTTTGGAGCCAGAAGTGACCATATTTGGACGAGGGGTGAGGGGTGGATCTGACTGAGAACCCAAAGACATTATCCGCAGACCAACCTGTTACTCATGCCCTTAATAATGCACCACTTTAATCCATTCATTCATTGATTTTCCATAACTGCTTGTACTGGTACAAGGTCACAGATGTGGCAGAGCTGTCCCATTCACGGCAATGGGCAATTTAGAGGAACCGATTGACCTAATGTGCATGTTGTGAAAGGAAGCCGTAGCACCCGGAGAAAGCCCACGCTGACATGGGGAGAACATGCAAAGTCCAGACCACCATGCCACTCATGCTACTGTAAGTCTTAATAAGATTTAAAGGTTGATTTATAAAAAAAATCACCCCTGTATAGTTGTCATGAATGTTGAAATTAGCTTTACAGACTGCAACCATTTTTATTTCTGCTGTAAAGCTGGGCATTTTAACATGGGGCCCATGGGGATTGACTTGCTTTTGGAGCCAGCCTCAAGTGGTCATTTAAGGAACTACTACCTACTACCTGGTTGGTACCTTTTCATAAAATCCCAACCTCAACTGCACACTGCACCCAGGAAAGTCCTGAACATGGCTAAATAAGAAGAACATACAGGCAGAGAACAAAGTCTTAAGACGAAGTCCTTTTGTATGAGTCTGTTGTTTTTTGGGGGCTCCTGTGTAGTATACCTTTAAAGTCCATAGAGATAAATGTATTCAAAAACAGTGTGTACATGGTGATGTCTCGGCCTTCATTGACCTCCATCAGATTAATATGTTTCTGTAGGCTGTAAACATGAAGATGAAGATATATGAAGGAAGCCTTGACCTTCATCTTCCTCCTGGTTCTTGTTAGGTAATAAACTGTCAGACACTCTCGGTAACGGGGCGTGTACGCTCACGCCCACTAGACCACCCTGCCAGCCTCCCTGTGCGTGTGTGAGTGAAAGTGTGTGTATCTATGTGCATTAGTTGAGTCGAGGGGCGTGATCCTCAATAATGAATCACTGCTGCCTTCTCACTTGTTTTCTCCTTTCATCTATTCTCTCCTTCCATCTTTACTGCATTTCTCTCTCCGGCTCCCTCAACTCTTTCACATCACTCCAAGCCAAGTTCCCCTTTAATCAGCTTGCCCGTAAATGTCCCTGTTGTTCCACTATATATCTGGATAAAGCAGTTTACCATTTTAATAATCTGAATTCACACCATGGCTCATGTGTTGATTAATATCTCCTTATTTACTTCCCCTAGATCCATATACAGGATGCACTATATATAGTTTGAAGCTTGACATTAACCAAACTCACAGAATTTCTCAAAGTTTCCAATCTTGAGTGGAATTTGAGGGAAATGTGTCTTAAATGATGCACAAGATATTCAGCATATTTCCATTTGATGAAATGACACAGCTATAAATCATTGAGTCTTGGGTTTTAATATTTAAACCAGTGTAAACACCATCAAGCTTCAATGACTAGTTGAGCAAACTAATACAGAATATATATTATATGACACTACAGTGTGACATATAGGGAAAACAAAAAGAGGAAAATAACGTCCAAATTTCACTGTTCAATAATGTCTGTAAACAGTGAAAGAGATGACGGACAAACTGAAACCCACACGACTTTATCCAAACTAAGCAGTAATCCACATCCTGCCTTGCTCTGATATTTTCCACCAGGGTCACCAGAGTGGAAAAGAGATGAGCAGGATTGGAGATTAGTGTTGATCCATGCAAATTAAAAGATCATAGACGCAACCACACAAGGCCGTGTGAGTAGGATGCCCTGTGAGTGAATCTGCATGTGTTTGTGTGTGTACTTACTGAACGAGAGTCTGTGTGTGTGACAGCTTGTAACCACCCCCAACGCTTGCGTCTCCCTGCACAGTGGCATTTTACATACTCTGCTGCATCCGTTTGTGCGGACATTCGGCTTCTATCAATCCTCATGGGATAAACAAAGTGTTGTGAAGTGAACAGATATTTTAAAACTCTACAGGATTACGACTGTAGAAGAAAACACATTTAGCTGAGGCAACACATTCTCACTCCGTCCTCATCACATATTGACGTGCTCGGTCTAGGACTTTCCACGTCCATGACGGCGTGCAAAGTACCCAGAGCACCTTGGCTGTTGACGTTCTGGGACACCGTGTCAAGTTCTGCCTGTTACATGCATTTTCTTCTTTCAAAATACACTTCTGTTTTCACAGGAAATTTAACGTTTACATGCAGTCTCTTTCAAAATAAACGCACTACATCAGTGCAACACCGCAAACTGACTTTAGGGTTTAGGAAAAAAGAACAGGGTTTGGCTTTATAATCTTATGGGATGCGAGCACCGCTCTCCTGACATATTTATCACTGATTTTTCCTACATAGAGATCAAACAATATGCATGTAATATACTATATGAAAGCTTTTTGCATTGAGTTATGCAGTAATTATATGTGTCTTCATTTGTTTATTAATCTGGACTCTATCCCTCCCTATTTATAGTTTCCTGCTAAACATTTCTGGTCCTTGGCATCTGGTTTCTAACCTGTCTACTTGTGACTGATTGTTGAGAGGCTGTTGCTGTGCGGTTTGTTCATTCACAGATGGATCCAATCATGCAATTAAGTATTCTCTGTCCTGGTTGTTGTTTAAACCTCACCTGTTTGTATAAGTTGGCATTCCCTCTTGTTTTATCACACTGATGATGGCTTCAAAGCTGAAACATGATAAACATGTTCAGTTTTGTTTGTTTTGCCCACATTAAATAACTAAATTTATCTGTGAGCGCATGTCTCAAAATGTTGAACTATTCTTTCAATAGGAAGGTCAGTATGTTACTGGTCAGTTTGGATGCCTGGAAAAGTGCTGTCTTGATACATCTGAAACAGGAGATAATACACAGTGCCCTCATCTAACACTCCAAAGACTGACTGTATCTAATTGTGTGTGTTGGTGTGTGTGTGTGTGTGTGTGTGTGTCAAGCTTTGAAGTCAGTCCGTGGCTGTTCAAAGGAACTAGCAGGACACAGATACACAGCTGATGAAACAGACTGTGCGTAACCCTCTGTGTGTGTGTGTGTGTGTTGTCACGGGTGTGATTTAAGGATACGCTGTACCCTCCCACTTCCTGGAACATCCTGTAACTTCATTACCACGCTCTCATTAGATACTCATTTAGACCAATCAGATTGCTCTGTAATCTAATCATTCCGCATAAATTATGAGAGAAATCCATTATTACTGCAACCATGCAGCTAATTGGAACGAGGACGCACCACCTGCTATGTGTACGTGCCTTTGTACAGTGTTGGGGATTTACACTGTTCAAGCAGAGATGTTTTAGACGGCCTTCACCTCTTCAGTAAACTGTTATAATTTATAGACATTAGAGAAATATTGTAGATATTAGTGGTATATTTAATTGTTGAGTAAGAGTGAGTAGGCCTTCATGTTATGATGAGGGTGTGGCCTCCCGATGAATAACCTCCGCCTGTAAAGTGAGAGCTATGGATGGAGAGACAACGCAGTCGCCTTGACCCAATACTTACTCAGGTTGTGCAGTGTACGGGGAGTAACTTTAGCTTTGCTTTGATCATTATGACTCAGACAATCTGAATGTGTTCTCATTTCACACAAGTCATTGTTTATGTGTGTGTGTGTGTGTGTGTGTGTGTGTGTGTGTGTGTGTGTGTGTGTGTGTGTGTGTGTGTGTGAGTGTGTGTTTCCTGCTATTTGAATGTTGTTGTTTTTTACACTTTTGTCTTTATTTGATAGCTGACGGGATTGTCTAATGAGAGCAGAACAGAAAGACTGAGGTGATTGTGAGGAGCAGAATGGGATTTGGGTATTTGGCAGATGCTTGAGGGGCGACTTACAGTAGCCTACGTGGATAAATTGATTTAGGTGAGGTTTAAGAGATGAGTGGGAATGAGCAAGGGGAGGAAGGAAGGAGAAAAGTAATGAAAAGGTTAAGAAAACCAAGCCAGGGATAAAGAGAGATGAGGAAAAATAAAGAGAGTGAAAGGGAGGAACAAGAAACACACATACACAAATCTAAACAGCTTGTCAAAGACTCCCAATACACTGCTACAGTTGCACTGGTTGTTGTTGGAATGAAATAAAAACACATTCTCAGATTACTGATAAAAATGATCTTAGAAAGTATTACTCATCAGTTTAAGACACATCACACAAGCAGCTATAAATTACAGATAAACAGTGAGAATTAATCAAAAAATAAATACTTAGGTGCAAAGGTAACATTTTGCTAAAATGTGAGGAGGAATTCATTTAATCATTTTTAACATTTAACCACTGATTACACTATCATTTTCCATTTATCTGTATATTTTGCCAACGTTAAGTACACACTATATAAGGTAAAGGCCTGAAACATGCCTGCCTGTTCTCAGTTTCCTCATCTGTATGAGACATGCCGGGATTTCAGCTAACTCTAATGTAAACCCATTAATAACATAGTACAAAAAGCACAAGGTGGTGGATAGGTCAAACAAACACAGGACTTTTGCCCAGAAGACTGCTGTTCATGTCCCGTATGAAATGTTGACATGCACCGCACACTTATACATTAAATTACATAATCACTGTATTTGTTTTGACCAAAACAATGATTTTTTTCTCAAAATTCAGGTAGTTTTGGTGCCTTCCTGTGTGCCTGTGCCTACACCTATTAACGAAATTTGCGTTTTCGCTGAACACAAAAGTTTCTTTTGAAAAGACTCTCCACATGTTACAAGCATGAAATGATGCAACATCCCTGAGGTTCCAAAGCTGATGCTAGAGTGGCTCCTAAAGGCGTCATAGTTTGAAGCATAGGCCCCTCAACAGGCTGGGGGTGAGAACACATTCAAAACCTACTAAGAGTAATCAAGAGTAATCTAACCTAATCAAGAGTTCAGACGAGAATCTAAAAGCAAGATTATTTTCAACTCAGATGTATAAAAACATCCCCAAGCCTCATCACTGCTGCCAGTCTGAAGATAACAGACTGAATAAACATGGATGTGCAGTCGCATCTGTAACATTTACCCACAGACTTTCGGAAGCTTAGATTTTAGACTGTGTTGCCAGCTTTTGCAGCTAGAGTGTTCGGGCATGATGGTGCTGAGGTGAAATGAAAAATCTCTGAGATTTGACAACTTGTCAATCAAGAAAACATGCAACCAAGCGTTTTTCTCTCTTGGCTGTAAAATCCTCAGAATGAAAACAGTTAAATATTTCAGTAATTTCCACCATTTCCAAGTGATATTAGTGGACAGCTCAAAGCTTCAAACAAGCAACATAGTAGTCCAAGTGGCAAACTGTTATATGGTTGTAATATTTAGAGCCAATTTGTAAGCTACTTGTCATCATGTTACTTATATTACTGTTTAGTAACATTGTGAATAACAGTATTGTATGTTATAGTACAAGATTTTTCAGTAGAATATTGAATTATAAAGATAACTGATATCTGCAGCTGAAGACAAAAGAAGTCATATGCATCCTTTCCCTAATATTGTCCTATAATTACTGTGTAGATTGGTGCAATATGAATATAAATAAAGTGTGATGTTTGGCTGTTTTCCTGCATCACAACAAGCTTTAGCAGCCACTTACAGTGCGAAAAAAAATAACATTTTCCCAAAGTGCCAAAATGACACATCTCTTTAGAATTCAAATCTTCTTCCAACAAGCCTAATTTATTTATTACTCAGACAACAGAGTAATGCGATAGTCCTGGATAATAATTTTCTCCTTCACGGATAGTTTGATAGCAGCATAAATTTACCACATTAGGAAAGACAACACAAGGTTCATAAATCATAAGTAGATTAAAGTGGAAATAGTAGATTGGAATGTTCTCCATGTTTTCCCTCCTCAACCCTTCGCCTCGTGTTTTTTTCAAAACAGAAAGGCGCAGGCATACACACTCTGCATACACACGTACATAAACACATCCTGTATGTAGTTTACGGGTTCTGAAAATTCATCCTTGTGCGCCTGTAAGCACGCACAGAGTTTAAATACAGTTTAACAGTAAACATTCCCCCGGCCTGTTTGACTCTTGACTCTTGTGAACTTGTTCTATTCGTCTTCTGTTCCTCAGCTGCAACAACAATCCTCACTGTGTTTGTGTGTGAGAACGAGTGTGTACAACGTGCATTTATCTGCGTGAAGAAACTGTTGGGAATTTATTGATGTTTTGATAATTTTTTAACCCTCAGTGGTCAGAATGTAATGTCATCCATGTTTTCAAGGCCTTTGACCTGACACCTGAAACTCAAGCAGTGATGGGCTTGAAAATGGCCATCTCCCTTTGCATCTGCTTCAAACATTTATTTCAAAATGTTCAAGTTGAGGTAAAATATTTGTACGCTGGAATGCGACATGTGTGGTCTGATGTGTTTTCATTTGTGAAATATTCCTCATCCAGTGGAGGCTGAGTGTTAGCTGTGTTTTTCTGGGTCTGCTCTGATCTGCGAGCCACCACAGCTACTGGTCGCCGCACAGCACAAGCAAGGAAAATTAATGGCAAAGGCCTTGCTCAAGGGCAACATGGTGGGAGCTGCAGAGTGATAAAAACCTGCTGTATTCTCGTCTTTAATTAACACAAAGACAATAATCTCAGTGATCTAAAGCATTTGTCACTGTCAGAAGCTACTGTATGTTTCGCTGAAGGTTTGACTGACCTCCTGGAGGGCACAAGCTCCTTTTGTTTGGTTTAAAAAAAAAAAAAAAAAAGGACATAGTGACGTTCAGATAAGGATAATCCATCACCTTAAGTGAAGTGTACCTGGTACGTTATTACTCCAGACACGACTACTCACACACCCTTGTAATATTCAGATTAAGCAGCTGATGAATGTTTTGCTAATGTGGATTTACAGTGCTGGAGAACTGATGGCAGCTGTCGTTGCTGTGTACGTGATTAATACCCATCCATCCATTTTCATATGCTTATCTGGGGCTGGGTCGTGGCAGCAGCAGGCCAAGCAAAGCACCCTATGTCCCTCTCCCCAGCAATGCTTCCCAGCTCCTCCTGGGGGACCCTGAGGCGTTCCCAGGCCGATGAGATGTGTAATCCCCCCAGCGTGTTCTGGGTCTGCCCCGGGGCCTCCTACCAATGGGAAGTGCTCAAAACACCTCTAATGGGAGGCGCCCAGGAGGCATCCTGATCAGATGCCCGAACTACCACAACTGACCCCTTTCGACGCAAAGGAGCAGCGGCTCTACTCCAAGCTCCTTACCCTATCTCTGAGGCTGAGCCCAGCCACCCTGCAGAGCAAACGTATTTCAGCAGCATGTATCTGCGATCTCATTCTTGTGGTCACTACCCAGAGCTCATGACCATAGGTCATCTTTCAATCAAAAGCTTTGCCTTCAGGCTCAGCTCCCTCTTCACCACGCTGGTCAAAGCCGCACCAAACAGCTGATCCACCTCACGCTCCGTCCTACCCTCACTCGTGAACAAGACCCCGAGATACTTGAACTCCCTCGCTTGAGGCAGTAACTCTCTCACAACCCGGAGGCTGCACGGCCCCCGCATGAACCATGGCCACAGATTTGGGGTTGCTGACTCATTCAGACCGCTTCACAGTGCCCATAATCAATCATCTGTACAAAAATCTTACATACAAAGCTGAAAGTTGCAAAATGTGAAGCATTAATAATGGTTTATTCATTCCATGACAAATAATCTCCAGGTAGAGTGCAGGTATCATGTATGTGCAATGTTTTACACTGCCAGCACACACACACACACACACACACACACACACACACACACACACGCACACACACACACACACACACACACACACACACACACACCACATTTTTACATTTTTAAATCGCAGCCTCTGCTGAAACCCATCCACACACACTGACACACACTTTTCTTCTCTCCTCTTGAGTGTGTGTGTACCAGTCTGAGTTGGTGTGGATGTGCATTTGAATGTGTGTGTGTGATGTCAATGCCTTTTGTCTCCTAGCCTCAAGTGAGGTTTATTTTTGGGCCGATGCATGATGGTTTGCTCCCACAGGACACTTATACTGTCAAAACAAATCACTCCGCGTCTGTGTGTGTGTGTGTGTGTGTGTGTGTGTGTGTGTGTGTGTGTGTGTGAGTGTATGTGTGTGTACGTGCAGGTGTGGGTATTGTATTTGTGTTTTCTTTATGCGTCAGCATATATCAATGCTTACAGTGCATGAATGTGGCTATGGACGGATCATTTTGTTTGTGTGTGCAGACTTTATAGTATATGATGAAACTCAGCTGTTCAACTCGCTGCCCAGCAACTTCAGACTCTGTAAACTGAAAAATTCCTGAAGTACTTCAGTGATTTAAACCTCCAGCAGTCATACTGTATCATATTAAACAGTGAAGACTCACAGGCAGCAGCTACAGTGAACCAGAGTCACAAAAGGCAGGTCATATTAAGGTCTGATACAACATCACATGAGTTTTTCAGGGCAACCTAAAGATAAATGTGAGTCTCTGGTGTCTAAATTGATTGAATGGAGCACACAAATGATCTCAATTACTCAGAGAAGCCCCTGTAATAAAACACAGAGGGTTGTAAGTAGTGCTGAGCCCACCAAAAAATACCACCTGACTCTGCAGCGGTGTCAGCTTTCAGGTGCTTTTTGACTCATGGTTTTAGTTTGCAGGCCCATATGGTCGCGTCCCAACGGCTCTCACTGACCCCTCTGTTTAAAAAACCTGCTGCATGATCCATGCACGGTGTGAAATTGCAGACAGAAGGGCAGAGCAAACAAGATATGAACATCTAGCAAGCCAAAGAAAACTCATATCTTTCAT
Source organism: Epinephelus awoara (assembly GCA_035609425.1). NCBI lineage: Eukaryota > Metazoa > Chordata > Actinopteri > Perciformes > Serranidae > Epinephelus > Epinephelus awoara. The sequence goes on from CM069297.1 coordinate 28,229,244, forward strand.
AGGAATAAAACAAGACAAAATAGAAATGAATCCGGGACTTACATGTGATGGTTGGATGCCTATGTTGCTTTGCGTTTTTTAATGCAAGTATGCATTAGGAATTTTATGACCACGGACTATCACTAGTGACAAGTCTTTCATAATGGTAGCAGACTAGTTGTGTAAAAAAGAGACAGAGAGGAGATCTAGGCAACTTAGAACGTTTAAATATTCTACTGTGACATGTCACACTATGTAGAATCATAGTTTGGAGGCATAAAAACAAACATACAGTGATTTTGCTGACACTTTGGGCCCCTGTGCAGGGCTGTACAGTGTGACATAAACTTTCAACCTCTGTAGCACCAGTGCTACTGTATGTGCAAAAAAAGTTGACATACAGCCCTGGCCCCTGGGGTTGTGCCACACTTTGGGCTCCTGGGCCTGTGCTCGGTAAGCCCATTTAGTAATCCATCCATGCTTGCACTGTATATTTATAACAATATATAACTGATGTTCTATGATGTAATGTAATAATGTTACAACACTGCAACATTTGACATTTCACTGACATTCATTCATAGGATTGCATAAGATCTGCATCCTTTTTCAGCTGCTCTGATAAGACCTGGAAACAGTACTTGCCAAAATAAAATTAGCAGCTCTGTGGTGCCATTACAACAATAAATCCAGTGTGTTGGTCAATAACACATTACTCGCTGTCATTGTCCTCCTCGCTATTAATGCCCATGCTGCCTCCCTTTCGGATGCAGCCTTTAGCTGCACTTCACCGCCCTCTGTTGCGGTATCCACCAGTTCATCCAGAACTTGTAGGCTGCTGCCAACAGTGCTGGCACCTGGTTGCCCCTAATATGCATCGGCTTGTTTTCTATGAGTTTGTTTCAGAGTCTTGGGATCAAAATGACCTTCAAGTTAAATAATAATGCCTTCAAACTGTCTCCATTTGTCTAGTTTGTACAGTAACATACGGTTACAGTAACATATTCTCTGGGGGACAGGTGCAGGGCAACAGACCAGGACTGAAGTCTAATCCACTGTGGCAGCTCTGACGTGGCTCTGACGTTAGCGCTGTTTGTGTATGTGTGTCAATGCCTAAAGGTGAATTGATTTTGTGCACCCATGACCGTTCCCCGAGTGCTCACAATCACCGATCAGTTTCACTGGCTGATGCACGTATCTGTGTTTGTTAATGAATCGTTTCAAAATCCAGCCATCAATCGATTTGATTAACTCGACGAAGGATTGTTGCTGCTCTGGGCAACAGGTTGAGGTGTCCTCGGTCTTTTCAGTCCTTTTCCTCTCTTCATGCTTTCAGTTTCAATTATCCTGTCGCTGCATCCATTTCCATTTTTCTCTCTTAAAGTCTGCATATTGCATTCTTTTCCAATTCCATCTCCACTGCCTAAACATTGATTTCTTTCTTCATCTCCCATCTCCAGACCAGCTATTCCCGCATTACCAGGAGCTCCACATCACTGGCCTGAGAGTCTCCATTCATATTTCAAAAATAATTTTCCTGGTCATGGATGACAGAACGAGTTTGGCAGCCTGATGTTGAAAGCCAGCATCACTGTGTGGTGAGAGTAGTTTGGGAATGTGACCACGTCTCCTTCAGAATTGTTGGCATTAAGGTTATTTCATGCCGATTTAACCAATTAAAGTCTCTCTGCATGACTTTTAATTAGCCCTTGGTCTTGTTCTTTCTCAAGATCCTGACCATCTATTTTTGAAAATTTTAGGTATTTCTTTTTTGTGTTTTATTCTCTTGTTGTACGTTTGTTCCCTTTTGGGTTTTTTAGCCTCCATTTACCCTCTCCAAGGAAACTGGGGTAATTACCTCTCCTGTTGCCCTCACCCACCCCCTCCTCTCAATCATGCCCCTGTGACTGATGCTCGAGTTCCGCCTGCAGCACTAGATTGCATTTGTGCAGATGGCTGGGAACACACACACACACACACACACACACACACACACACACACACACACACACTGGTTTGTATTAATACAGCTGGCTAAATGTAGATGCCCCAGTTACATATGGAAAATAGGGCAGCAACGGTGGTTGTGGTTAAGTTGTGCGAATGTGTGTCTTAAGGCCGCTTGTTCTACACATCTGTGTGTGTGTCTGCATGTGTGTGTGTCCAGGGATAAAAAGATATGTAAAATCCTGCACGCTGAATATTCAGTATGTTTTCACTGCTTGAAGGATCTGATTTACGGTTAGGTACTGGGTTTAGGATTAAGGTGAGCATTAGGATTATTAGGTTTAAGTTGTCATAATACACAATTCAGCCAGTCAGCAGATTGCCTGGTGAACTGTGTGGATTGAAATGGTGGAAAATTTCTGCCAACAGAGATCTTGCATTTTATAAAAACTCAATACACTTGATCAGAACTGCAATTTTAATATGTGCTGCAAGACAAAGACAAATCAAATTTATCTATAATCTAAAATGATCTGGGACAATCCATGACTGATGTCAGCCACGGAGGTGTATATGATTTGGCAGTGAGCACATATTATTAACGCAGTGTTTTGGAGAACAAATCAACATCTTGAGTACAGAGTAACTGATTGAATTATTCTCTGAGGCGAATGTGATTTATGTGGTTGACATGTTGAATGTATAATGTATAATAAACGAATGAAGATGAAGGCAATGTTGAAATATAAAAAAATAATATGATGACACAAAGAGATGTAAGATTATAGGTAGTTAGTAGAAATACTGGGGGGGCATTTTTATGACATTACTATTACATTTTTTTATGACATGCTAAATGAAATTGTCATGGCATATTACATTATGATATCTTTCTTTTATTTTGTGCATACTTTACTATGACAATTTTACCATATTCTTTGTGCAGTGACCCCTCTGTTCCACTAGGTGTGCCTGTTTTGGCTGCTTTTTCTCTCACAGGATCTGAGTTAAGGCAGGGGAGCGTCAATAGACCGTTTCAAACTGGACAACATAAACATTCTAAATGGGTCCCTTTGTATTTCCTGTTTGAATGTATCTTAATGTAGAAGCTGGCAGGAAGTAAACAGGGACCAAAGTTGTTGCCCTAGCAACAGAATAGCGATGAAATGGTCCATAACTTCATGAGCCACACCTGGGCTATTCATGACATCAAGCTCCTCACCTGCCAACAGACTCCCTCTTCCCTCAGGGGCGCAGCTGCTGTTCTTTTGGCTTTTCTATGGACATTTCTATCACAAACACATATGTGAATAATAAATGGCTTTCAAGTTTATTCTGTTTTTTTTTTTTTGTGTAATCCTTATTTTGTAAATAAACATGCTTTTGCAATTTGTATTCTTGTCGTGTCTCCAATCTTTGTTGCAGCCATTGAACCAGGTTGTAACACTTTGGAATGTACAAAATATGACATTTTTTACGACACACTAAAGGATGACTTTTTTTCATTGAGATGAATTATATTATCGTGATATAATACATTTTGACATTTTTCATGACATACTACATCAAAACATTTTTATGACACACTATACCAGGAGTATGAATGATATTTTTAAAAAGATACCATAATATAACTTTGACTAGATCTTAACGATATTTCGTATGCCATAATGTACTATGATACTTTCCATACCTTTTTTTATGACATACCACACTAATACGTTTTTTTTTTATGATTTTGAACAACACACTTTACCATGATTTCTTTCCATGATTTTTGACGACATGCTATACTATGACATTTTTTAATGATTTTGGACGACAAAATAACTTTATTTTCATGATTTTGAACGACATGCTATTCTATGACTTTATTTTCATGATTTTGAACGACATGCTATACTATGACTTTATTTTCATGATTTTGAACGACATGCTATACTATGACTTTATTTTCATGATTTTGAACGACATGCTATACTATAACTTTTTTCATGATTTTGAACGACATGCTATACTATGACTTTATTTTCATGATTTTGAACGACATGCTATTCTATGACTTTATTTTCATGATTTTGAACGACATGCTATTCTATGACTTTATTTTCATGATTTTGAACGACATGCTATACTATAACTTTTTTCATGATTTTGAACGACATACTATACTATGACTTTATTTTCATGATTTTGAACGACATGCTATACTATGACTTTATTTTCATGATTTTGAACGACATGCTATTCTATGACTTTATTTTCATGATTTTGAACGACATGCTATACTATAACTTTTTTCATGATTTTGAACGACATGCTATACTATGACTTTATTTTCATGATTTTGAACGACATGCTATACTATGACTTTATTTTCATGATTTTGGACGACATGCTATACTATGACTTTATTTTCATGATTTTGGACGACATGCTATACTATGACTTTATTTTCATGATTTTGGACGACATGCTATACTATGACTTTTTTCATGATTTTGAACGACATGCTATACTATGATTTATTTTCATGATTTTGGATGACATGATATACTATGACATTTTTCATGATTTTGAACGACATGCTATACTATGACTTTATTTTCATGATTTTGGACGACATGCTATACTATGACATTTTTCATGATTTTGAACGACATGCTATACTATGACTTTATTTTCATGATTTTGGACGACATGCTATACTATGACATTTTTCATGATTTTGAACGACATGCTATACTATGACTTTATTTTCATGATTTTGGACGACATGCTATACTATGACATTTTTCATGATTTTGAACGACATGCTATACTATGACGTTTTTTTCATGATTTTGAACGACATGCTATACTATGACTTTATTTTCATGATTTTGGACGACATGCAATACTATGACTTTATTTTCATGATTTTGAACGACATGCTATACTATGACGTTTTTTTCATGATGTTGAACGACATGCTATACTATGACTTTTTTCATGATTTTGAACGACATGCTATACTATGACTTTATTTTCATGATTTTGGACGACATGCAATACTATGACTTTTTTCATGATTTTGAACGACATGCTATACTATGACTTTTTTCATGATTTTGAAGGACATGCTATACTATGACTTTTTTCATGATTTTGGACGACATGCTATACTATGACTTTATTTTCATGATTTTGGACGACATGCTATATGACTTTTTTCATGATTTTGAACGACATGCTATACTATGACTTTTTTCATGATTTTGAACGACATGCTATACTATGACTTTTTTCATGATTTTGAACGACATGCTATACTATGACTTTATTTTCATGATTTTGGGCGACATGCAATACTATGACTTTATTTTCATGATTTTGGACGACATGCAATACTATGACTTTATTTTCATGATTTTGAACGACATGCTATACTATGACTTTTTTCATGATTTTGAACGACATGCTATACTATGACTTTATTTTCATGATTTTGGACGACATGCAATACTATGACTTTATTTTCATGATTTTGAACCACATGCTATACTATGACTTTATTTTCATGATTTTGAACGACATGCTATACTATGACTTTTTTCATGATTTTGGACGACATGCTATACTATGACTTTATTTTCATGATTTTGGACGACATGCAATACTATGACTTTATTTTCATGATTTTGAACGACATGCTATACTATGACTTTATTTTCATGATTTTGGACGACATGCTATATGACTTTTTTCATGATTTTGAACGACATGCTATACTATGACTTTATTTTCATGATTTTGGACGACATGCAATACTATGACTTTATTTTCATGATTTTGAACGACATGCTATACTATGACTTTATTTTCATGATTTTGAACGACATGCTATACTATGACTTTATTTTCATTATTTTGGACGACATGCAATACTATGACTTTATTTTCATGATTTTGAACGACATGCTATACTATGACTTTATTTTCATGATTTTGGACGACATGCTATATGACTTTTTTCATGATTTTGAACGACATGCTATACTATGACTTTATTTTCATGATTTTGAACGACATGCTATACTATGACTTTATTTTCATGATTTTGGACGACATGCTATACTATGACTTTATTTTCATGATTTTGAACGACATGCTATACTATGACTTTATTTTCATGATTTTGAACGACATGCTATACTATGACTTTATTTTCATGATTTTGGACGACATGCTATACTATGACTTTATTTTCATGATTTTGAACGACATGCTATACTATGACTTTATTTTCATGATTTTGGACAACATGCTATACTATGACTTTTTTCATGATTTTGAATGACATGCTATACTATGACTTTATTTTCATGATTTTGAACTACATGCTATACTATGACTTTATTTTCATGATTTTGGACGACATGCTATATGACTTTTTTCATGATTTTGAACGACATGCAATACTATGACTTTATTTTCATGATTTTGAACGACATGCTATACTATGACTTTATTTTCATGATTTTGAACGACATGCTATACTGTGACTTTTTTCATGATTTTGAACGACATGCTATACTATGACTTTATTTTCATGATTTTGGACGACATGCTATATGACTTTTTTCATGATTTTGAACGACATGCTATACTATGACTTTATTTTCATGATTTTGAACGACATGCTATACTATGACTTTTTTCATGATTTTGAACTACATGCTATACTATGACTTTATTTTCATGATTTTGAACGACATGCTATACTATGACTTTTTTCATGACTTTGAACGACATGCTATACTATGATTTTTTTTCATGATTTTGAACAACATGCTATACTATGACTTTTTTCATGATTTTGAACGACATGCTATACTATGACTTTATTTTCATGATTTTGGACGACATGCAATACTATGACTTTATTTTCATGATTTTGGACGACATGCAATACTATGACTTTATTTTCATGATTTTGAACGACATGCTATACTATGACTTTATTTTCATGATTTTGAACGACATGCTATACTATGACTTTATTTTCATGATTTTGGACGACATGCTATACTATGACTTTATTTTCATGATTTTGAACGACATGCTATACTATGACGTTTTTTTCATGATGTTGATCGACATGCTATACTATGACTTTATTTTCATGATTTTGGACGACATGCTATACTATGACTTTATTTTCATGATTTTGGACGACATGCTATATGACTTTTTTCATGATTTTGAACGACATGCTATACTATGACTTTATTTTCATGATTTTGAACGACATGCTATACTATGACTTTATTTTCATGATTTTGAACGACATGATATACTATGACTTTATTTTCATGATTTTGAACGACATGCTATACTATGACTTTATTTTCATGATTTTGAACGACATGCTCTACTATGACTTTTTTCATGATTTTGAACGACATGCTATACTATGACTTTATTTTCATGATTTTGAACGACATGATATACTATGACTTTATTTTCATGATTTTGAACGACATGCTATACTATGACGTTTTTCATGATTTTGAACGACATGCTATACTATGACTTTATTTTCATGATTTTGGACGACATGCAATACTATGACTTTATTTTCATGATTTTGGACGACATGCAATACTATGACTTTATTTTCATGATTTTGAACAACATTCTATACTATGACTTTATTTTCATGATTTTGGACGACATGCTATACTATGACTTTATTTTCATGATTTTGGACGACATGCTATACTATGACTTTATTTTCATGATTTTGGACGACATGCTATACTATGACTTTTTTCATGATTTTGAACGACATGCTATACTATGATTTATTTTCATGATTTTGGATGACATGATATACTATGACATTTTTCATGATTTTGAACGACATGCTATACTATGACTTTATTTTCATGATTTTGAACGACATGCTATACTATGACATTTTTCATGATTTTGAACGACATGCTATACTATGATGTTTTTTTCATGATTTTGAACGACATGCTATACTATGACGTTCTTTTCATGATGTTGAACGACATGCTATACTATGACTTTTTTCATGATTTTGAACGACATGCTATACTATGACTTTATTTTCATGATTTTGGACGACATGCAATACTATGACTTTTTTCATGATTTTGAACGACATGCTATACTATGACTTTTTTCATGATTTTGAACGACATGCTATACTATGACTTTTTTCATGATTTTGAACGACATGCTATACTATGACTTTATTTTCATGATTTTGGACGACATGCTATATGACTTTTTTCATGATTTTGAATGACATGCTATACTATGACTTTATTTTCATGATTTTGAACGACATGCTATACTATGACTTTTTTCATGATTTTGAACGACATGCTATACTATGACTTTATTTTCATGATTTTGGACGACATGCAATACTATGACTTTATTTTCATGATTTTGAACCACATGCTATACTATGACTTTATTTTCATGATTTTGAACGACATGCTATACTATGACTTTTTTCATGATTTTGAACGACATGCTATACTATGACTTTATTTTCATGATTTTGGACGACATGCAATACTATGACTTTATTTTCATGATTTTGAACGACATGCTATACTATGACTTTATTTTCATGATTTTGGACGACATGCTATATGACTTTTTTCATGATTTTGAACGACATGCTATACTATGACTTTATTTTCATGATTTTGAACGACATGCTATACTATGACTTTATTTTCATGATTTTGGACGACATGCTATACTATGACTTTATTTTCATGATTTTGAACGACATGCTATACTATGACTTTATTTTCATGATTTTGGACGACATGCTATACTATGACTTTTTTCATGATTTTGAACGACATGCTATACTATGACTTTATTTTCATTATTTTGGACGACATGCAATACTATGACTTTATTTTCATGATTTTGAACGACATGCTATACTATGACTTTATTTTCATGATTTTGGACGACATGCTATATGACTTTTTTCATGATTTTGAACGACATGCTATACTATGACTTTATTTTCATGATTTTGAACGACATGCTATACTATGACTTTATTTTCATGATTTTGGACGACATACTATACTATGACTTTATTTTCATGATTTTGAACGACATGCTATACTATGACTTTATTTTCATGATTTTGGACAACATGCTATACTATGACTTTTTTCATGATTTTGAACGACATGCTATACTATGACTTTTTTCATGATTTTGAACGACATGCTATACTATGACTTTTTCATGATTTTGAACGACATGCTATACTATGACTTTATTTTCATGATTTTGAACGACATGCTATACTATGACTTTATTTTCATGATTTTGGACGACATGCTATATGACTTTTTTCATGATTTTGAACGACATGCAATACTATGACTTTATTTTCATGATTTTGAACGACATGCTATACTATGACTTTATTTTCATGATTTTGAACGACATGCTATACTGTGACTTTTTTCATGATTTTGAACGACATGCTATACTATGACTTTATTTTCATGATTTTGGACGACATGCTATACTATGACTTTTTTCATGATTTTGAACGACATGCTATACTATGACTTTATTTTCATGATTTTGAACGACATGCTATACTATGACTTTTTTCATGATTTTGAACGACATGCTATACTATGACTTTATTTTCATGATTTTGGACGACATGCAATACTATGACTTTATTTTCATGATTTTGGACGACATGCAATACTATGACTTTATTTTCATGATTTTGGACGACATGCAATACTATGACTTTATTTTCATGATTTTGAACGACATGCTATACTATGACTTTATTTTCATGATTTTGAACAACATTCTATACTATGACTTTATTTTCATGATTTTGGACGACATGCTATACTATGACTTTATTTTCATGATTTTGGACGACATGCTATACTATGACTTTATTTTCATGATTTTGGATGACATGCTATACTATGACTTTTTTCATGATTTTGAACGACATGCTATACTATGATTTATTTTCATGATTTTGGATGACATGATATACTATGACATTTTTCATGATTTTGAACGACATGCTATACTATGACTTTATTTTCATGATTTTGAACGACATGCTATACTATGACATTTTTCATGATTTTGAACGACATGCTATACTATGATGTTTTTTTCATGATTTTGAACGACATGCTATACTATGACGTTCTTTTCATGATGTTGAACGACATGCTATACTATGACTTTTTTCATGATTTTGAACGACATGCTATACTATGACTTTATTTTCATGATTTTGGACGACATGCAATACTATGACTTTTTTCATGATTTTGAACGACATGCTATACTATGACTTTTTTCATGATTTTGAACGACATGCTATACTATGACTTTTTTCATGATTTTGAACGACATGCTATACTATGACTTTATTTTCATGATTTTGGACGACATGCTATATGACTTTTTTCATGATTTTGAATGACATGCTATACTATGACTTTATTTTCATGATTTTGAACGACATGCTATACTATGACTTTTTTCATGATTTTGAACGACATGCTATACTATGACTTTATTTTCATGATTTTGGACGACATGCAATACTATGACTTTATTTTCATGATTTTGAACCACATGCTATACTATGACTTTATTTTCATGATTTTGAACGACATGCTATACTATGACTTTTTTCATGATTTTGAACGACATGCTATACTATGACTTTATTTTCATGATTTTGGACGACATGCAATACTATGACTTTATTTTCATGATTTTGAACGACATGCTATACTATGACTTTATTTTCATGATTTTGGACGACATGCTATATGACTTTTTTCATGATTTTGAACGACATGCTATACTATGACTTTATGTTCATGATTTTGAACGACATGCTATACTATGACTTTTTTCATGATTTTGAACGACATGCTATACTATGACTTTATTTTCATGATTTTGAACGACATGCTATACTATGACTTTATTTTCATGATTTTGAACGACATGCTATACTATGACTTTATTTTCATGATTTTGGACGACATGCTATATGACTTTTTTCATGATTTTGAACGACATGCAATACTATGACTTTATTTTCATGATTTTGAACGACATGCTATACTATGACTTTATTTTCATGATTTTGAACGACATGCTATACTGTGACTTTTTTCATGATTTTGAACGACATGCTATACTATGACTTTATTTTCATGATTTTGGACGACATGCTATATGACTTTTTTCATGATTTTGAACGACATGCTATACTATGACTTTATTTTCATGATTTTGAACGACATGCTATACTATGACTTTTTTCATGATTTTGAACGACATGCTATACTATGACTTTATTTTCATGATTTTGGACGACATGCAATACTATGACTTTATTTTCATGATTTTGGACGACATGCAATACTATGACTTTATTTTCATGATTTTGAACGACATGCCATACTATGACTTTATTTTCATGATTTTGGACGACATGCAATACTATGACTTTATTTTCATGATTTTGAACGACATGCTATACTATGACTTTATTTTCATGATTTTGGACGACATGCTATACTATGACTTTATTTTCATGATTTTGAACGACATGCTATACTATGACTTTATTTTCATGATTTTGGACGACATGCTATATGACTTTTTTCATGATTTTGAACGACATGCTATACTATGACTTTATTTTCATGATTTTGAACGACATGCTATACTATGACTTTTTCATGATTTTGAACGACATGCTATACTATGACTTTATTTTCATGATTTTGAACGACATGCTATTCTATGACTTTATTTCATGATTTTGGACGACATGCTATACTATGACTTTTTTCATGATTTTGAACTACATGCTATACTATGACTTTATTTTCATGATTTTGGATGACATGCAATACTATGACTTTATTTTCATGATTTTGGACGACATGCAATACTATGACTTTATTTTCATGATTTTGAACGACATACTATACTATGACTTTATTTTCATGATTTTGGACGACATGCAATACTATGACTTTATTTTCATGATTTTGGACGACATGCAATACTATGACTTTATTTTCATGATTTTGAACGACATACTATACTATGACTTTATTTTCATGATTTTGGACGACATGCTATACTATGACATTTTTCATGATTTTGAACGACATGCTATACTATGACTTTTTTCATGATTTTGAACGACATGCTATACTATGACTTTATTTTCATGATTTTGGACGACATGCTATACTATGACATTTTTCATGATGTTGAACGACATGCTATACTATGACTTTTTTCATGATTTTGAACGACATGCTATACTATGACATTTTTCATGATGTTGAACGACATGCTATACTATGACTTTTTTTCATGATTTTGAACGACATGCAATACTATGACTTTATTTTCATGATTTTGAACGACATGCTATACTATGATGTTTTTTTCATGATTTTGAACGACATGCTATACTATGACGTTCTTTTCATGATGTTGAACGACATGCTATACTATGACTTTTTTCATGATTTTGAACGACATGCTATACTATGACTTTATTTTCATGATTTTGGACGACATGCAATACTATGACTTTTTTCATGATTTTGAACGACATGCTATACTATGACTTTTTTCATGATTTTGAACGACATGCTATACTATGACTTTTTTCATGATTTTGAACGACATGCTATACTATGACTTTATTTTCATGATTTTGGACGACATGCTATATGACTTTTTTCATGATTTTGAATGACATGCTATACTATGACTTTATTTTCATGATTTTGAACGACATGCTATACTATGACTTTTTTCATGATTTTGAACGACATGCTATACTATGACTTTATTTTCATGATTTTGGACGACATGCAATACTATGACTTTATTTTCATGATTTTGAACCACATGCTATACTATGACTTTATTTTCATGATTTTGAACGACATGCTATACTATGACTTTTTTCATGATTTTGAACGACATGCTATACTATGACTTTATTTTCATGATTTTGGACGACATGCAATACTATGACTTTATTTTCATGATTTTGAACGACATGCTATACTATGACTTTATTTTCATGATTTTGGACGACATGCTATATGACTTTTTTCATGATTTTGAACGACATGCTATACTATGACTTTATTTTCATGATTTTGAACGACATGCTATACTATGACTTTATTTTCATGATTTTGGACGACATGCTATACTATGACTTTATTTTCATGATTTTGAACGACATGCTATACTATGACTTTATTTTCATGATTTTGGACGACATGCTATACTATGACTTTTTTCATGATTTTGAACGACATGCTATACTATGACTTTATTTTCATTATTTTGGACGACATGCAATACTATGACTTTATTTTCATGATTTTGAACGACATGCTATACTATGACTTTATTTTCATGATTTTGGACGACATGCTATATGACTTTTTTCATGATTTTGAACGACATGCTATACTATGACTTTATTTTCATGATTTTGAACGACATGCTATACTATGACTTTATTTTCATGATTTTGGACGACATACTATACTATGACTTTATTTTCATGATTTTGAACGACATGCTATACTATGACTTTATTTTCATGATTTTGGACAACATGCTATACTATGACTTTTTTCATGATTTTGAACGACATGCTATACTATGACTTTTTTCATGATTTTGAACGACATGCTATACTATGACTTTTTCATGATTTTGAACGACATGCTATACTATGACTTTATTTTCATGATTTTGAACGACATGCTATACTATGACTTTATTTTCATGATTTTGGACGACATGCTATATGACTTTTTTCATGATTTTGAACGACATGCAATACTATGACTTTATTTTCATGATTTTGAACGACATGCTATACTATGACTTTATTTTCATGATTTTGAACGACATGCTATACTGTGACTTTTTTCATGATTTTGAACGACATGCTATACTATGACTTTATTTTCATGATTTTGGACGACATGCTATATGACTTTTTTCATGATTTTGAACGACATGCTATACTATGACTTTATTTTCATGATTTTGAACGACATGCTATACTATGACTTTTTTCATGATTTTGAACGACATGCTATACTATGACTTTATTTTCATGATTTTGGACGACATGCAATACTATGACTTTATTTTCATGATTTTGGACGACATGCAATACTATGACTTTATTTTCATGATTTTGAACGACATGCTATACTATGACTTTATTTTCATGATTTTGAACGACATGCTATACTATGACGTTTTTTTCATGATGTTGAACGACATGCTATACTATGACTTTTTTCATGATTTTGAACGACATGCTATACTATGACTTTATTTTCATGATTTTGGACGACATGCTATACTATGACTTTATTTTCATGATTTTGAACGACATGCTATACTATGACTTTATTTTCATGATTTTGGACGACATGCTATATGACTTTTTTCATGATTTTGAACGACATGCTATACTATGACTTTATTTTCATGATTTTGAACGACATGCTATACTATGACTTTTTCATGATTTTGAACGACATGCTATACTATGACTTTATTTTCATGATTTTGAACGACATGCTATTCTATGACTTTATTTCATGATTTTGGACGACATGCTATACTATGACTTTTTTCATGATTTTGAACTACATGCTATACTATGACTTTATTTTCATGATTTTGGACGACATGCAATACTATGACTTTATTTTCATGATTTTGGACGACATGCAATACTATTACTTTATTTTCATGATTTTGAACGACATACTATACTATGACTTTATTTTCATGATTTTGGACGACATGCAATACTATGACTTTATTTTCATGATTTTGGACGACATGCAATACTATGACTTTATTTTCATGATTTTGAACGACATACTATACTATGACTTTATTTTCATGATTTTGGACGACATGCTATACTATGACATTTTTCATGATTTTGAACGACATGCTATACTATGACTTTTTTCATGATTTTGAACGACATGCTATACTATGACTTTATTTTCATGATTTTGGACGACATGCTATACTATGACATTTTTCATGATGTTGAACGACATGCTATACTATGACTTTTTTCATGATTTTGAACGACATGCTATACTATGACATTTTTCATGATGTTGAACGACATGCTATACTATGACTTTTTTTCATGATTTTGAACGACATGCTATACTATCACATTTTGTTCATGAAAATGTGATAGTATGTGATAGTATAGCATGTCTTTCAAAATCATGAAAAAAGTCATAGTATAGCATGTCGTTCAAAATCATGAAAAAATCCATGGTATAGCATGTCTTTCAAAATCATGAAAAAAGTCATAGTATAGCATGTCGTTCAAAATCATGAAAAAAGTCATGGTATAGCATGTCTTTCAAAATCATGAAAAAAAGTCATAGTATAGCATGTCGTTCAAAATCATGAAAATAAAGTCATAGTATAGCATGTCGTCCAAAATCATGAAAAAAGTCATGGTATAGCATGTCGTCCAAAATCATGAAAAAAAGTCATAGTATAGCATGTCGTCCAAAATCATGAAAAAAAGTCATAGTATAGCATGTCGTCCAAAATCATGAAAAATGTCATGGTATAGCATGTCGTTCAAAATCATTGAAAAAAGACATAACATAGTGTGACATCCCAAATCATTTAAAAATCATAATTCATGACTTTTTTTCATGATTTTGATCGACATGCTATACTATGACTTTTTTTCATGATTCTGATCGACATCCTATACCATGACATTTTTAAATGATTGGGGATGTCACACTATGTTATGTATTTTTTCCACGATCTTGGACGACATGCTATACTATGACTTTATTTTCATGATTTTGAACGTCATGCTATACTATGACTTTATTTTCATGATTTTGAACGACATGCTATACTATGACTTTATTTTCATGATTTTAGACGACATGCTATACTATGACGTTTTTTTCATGATGTTGAACGACATGCTATACTATGACTTTTTTCATGATTTTGAACGACATGCTATACTATGACTTTATTTTCATGATTTTGGACGACATGCTATACTATGACTTTATTTTCATGATTTTGAACGACATGCTATACTATGACTTTATTTTCATGATTTTGGACGACATGCTATATGACTTTTTTCATGATTTTGAACGACATGCTATACTATGACTTTATTTTCATGATTTTGAACGACATGCTATACTATGACTTTTTCATGATTTTGAACGACATGCTATACTATGACTTTATTTTCATGATTTTGAACGACATGCTATTCTATGACTTTATTTCATCATTTTGGACGACATGCAATACTATGACTTTTTTCATGATTTTGAACGACATGCTATACTATGACTTTATTTTCATGATTTTGGACGGCATGCAATACTATGACTTTATTTTCATGATTTTGGACGACATGCAATACTATGACTTTATTTTCATGATTTTGGACGACATGCTATACTATGACTTTATTTTCATGATTTTGGACGACATGCAATACTATGACTTTATTTTCATGATTTTGAACGACATACTATACTATGACTTTATTTTCATGATTTTGGACGACATGCTATACTATGACTTTATTTTCATGATTTTGAACGACATACTATACTATGACTTTATTTTCATGATTTTGGACGACATGCAATACTATGACTTTATTTTCATGATTTTGAACGACATACTATACTATGACTTTATTTTCATGATTTTGAACGACATGCTATACTATGACTTTTTTCATGATTTTGAACGACATGCTATACTATGACTTTTTTCATGATTTTGAACGACATGCTATACTATGACTTTTTTCATGATTTTGAACGACATGCTATACTATGACTTTATTTTCATGATTTTGGACGACATGCTATACTATGACATTTTTCATGATGTTGAACGACATGCTATACTATGACTTTTTTCATGATTTTGAACGACATGCTATACTATGACTTTTTTTCATGATTTTGAACGACATGCTATACTATCACATTTTGTTCATGAAAATGTGATAGTATGTGATAGTATAGCATGTCTTTCAAAATCATGAAAAAAGTCATAGTATAGCATGTCGTCCAAAATCATGAAAAAAAGTCATAGTATAGCATGTCGTCCAAAATCATGAAAAATGTCATGGTATAGCATGTCGTTCAAAATCATTGAAAAAAGACATAACATAGTGTGACATCCCAAATCATTTAAAAATCATGATTCATGACTTTTTTTCATGATTTTGATCGACATGCTATACTATGACTTTTTTTCATGATTCTGATCGACATCCTATACCATGACATTTTTAAATGATTTGGGATGTCACACTATGTTATGTCTTTTTTCAATGATTTTGGACGACACACTATACTATGTATTTTTTCCACGATCTTGGACGACATGCTATACTATGACTTTATTTTCATGATTTTGAACGTCATGCTATACTATGACTTTATTTTCATGATTTTGAACGTCATGCTATACTATGACTTTATTTTCATGATTTTGAACGACATGCTATACTATGACTTTATTTTCATGATTTTGAACGTCATGCTACACTATGACTTTATTTTCATGATTTTAGACGACATGCTATACTATGACTTTTTTTCATGATTTTGGACGACATGCTATACTATGACTTTTTTTATGATTCTAAAGGAGAAGCTATACTCTGACTATTTTTCATAAGTTTCGACGACATACTATACTGTGACTTTTTTCCATGATTTTGAACGACATGCTATACTATGACGTTTTTTTCATGGTATTGCACGACATACTATACTGACTTCATTTTAAAATTTTTGATTACATTCTACTATAAGTTTTTCCATGTCATTTTGATTTCATACTATCCTGAGGTTTTTTTTTATGACATTTCATAATATGTCATAGTATACTATGACTTTCTTGACATTTAATGTCATTTGATGTCACAGTGTAGTATGAACTTTTATTTTTTAGACTAATTTATGAGTTTGTGACATTTCTATGACCTAATATACTGTGACTTCTTTATATTTGTGTGATAGTTATAACTTTTCATGACATTTGTCATCACAGTATACTATTACATTTTCATATTTTCTAATCACTCCAGAGAAAATAGAATACAAACAGAAAACACAAACGTGTGGCATGTAACACTATATGTATATATTTTTTAAGATGAATGTATAATCACAGTCTTGTGATATTTTTATGCAGATATACAGAAGCTCCGAGACAAATATTTAGAGAAACAATGCCGGTAAAGAAAAATATTTCACCTGCAAAACTTGTCTTTTTCTTTTACTACTTTTTTGAGGTTAAAAAACAAACAGACAAAAAAGATAACTTCAAGAAATCAAATTGTTTTTATGTGAATTTTTTTTATTATAGCATATATATACATATACTATAACACCGCTATCAGTCAGTGGACATGATATGTATTCACATGCCAACAGAGCCTGTCATCAAAATACAAACTGAAAACAAATATAATAATATCTTCATAAACAAATACTTCAAAAATTGTATGCAACACAGATTTATCAACAAAGTAAGGTACTGTATAATTAACCTCAGAGGAAAGAAATGGTTAAACTAAGCACCTTAACAATATCCACTGTGATTCTCTGCCGACACCAATCCCGCTTTAAACACACACATACACACAGCACTCAGCACATAGAGCATACACAAATAAAGAATTATCTAGTCCTGCAGCAGACACAATGGATGCGTCTTTGATCAGAGGAGGACAAGTGTGCTACTGTTTCTGATTGGGTTCTGTAGGTATTGCGTATCTGCCTTGAATGAGTGTGTGTGTGTGTTTTGACTGTGTCAAATGTGGCGTAGCTTTCTAATTACACATTGGGCTGCACAAAGCATGTCTCAAAGCAGGTGAAAAATAAATAGTGATACTCCTTTTTGACTGAAGGCACATGCATGCACAAACCAAAAAAAAAAAAAACCCAGTACAAAACAAAGTTTAATCAAACAGGATCTAAATGTTCTCGCTAGACGCTCATGGATGAACATGGTCTGATTAATGAACCAGAGATGCATGACAAAGGGCCATGACTGGTGCTAATGTGATTTTAGTGATGCATGTCTCTTGTGTCACTTGTGTCTGACTTATTTATGACATTCACCCTTACCAGACTCTTACCTGTTATTTCATATAAAAATCTGGTAGGGTTGAATTTATTTCTGGATGCTACTTAAAATCAATGTGTTCTTTTAAGGCTCCTTCAAAGCATTTTGCACTGGAAACCGCTGGGTTTATTCTGGGATGCAAAATGTCAGAAGTGAAACATTACAGAGCATTAAAAATATAAACTCAAAGATTGACATGTAAACAGCCTAAGTGATCCAGCATTATAACTTATTTCAGTGGCACACAGAATCCAGCCTCCTTCATCAGCAGCAATGACACTGTTTCATATCCAAGCAAACACGAACCTCAGAGCTTGGACTGAAAAACGAAAGCTTCACTCTGGGCAACATCAACCTACTCTTTGCTGACTCCAAGCTGCCAGCTACATCAAAGTAGAATCCTACTCCCAAAGAATCAAGTATCCATACGCAAAAAGAAGACGATAGAGAAGAAGAAAAACCTTTGACTGTTTTCCAGCACTTCAGACTTCAGCTTAAAACCTGTTTTTCAACTTCAGTGGTTTAAGAAATAATGTTAAACCTGACAACTGGGCATATTTAACACCCCCCCCCCCCTTTCCTAAACAAGAGTTGGAAATCAAATATAACTGAGGGCCTCCTGCTAATATACATAAGTAAACTAGCAGTGCTTTGAGCTAAATGCTTTTTGGATATGCTAACATGCGCAGTGGGCCCAAAGTCGTCGAAATTTGGTGCGAGGGCAGTGACTTGCGGCGGCAGAAACCAACGAAAAAAGGCATCCTTTAATGTCGACATGATACACAGCTGGTTGCCGTTATAGTGGTGGGGGGTGGCAACATGGGGGTAACGTGGCGGGTGGGAGGGGTGTTGGAACCCGTAAGATTCAAAAGCCAAACCCTGTTCTTTTTCCCGAAACCTAACCATTTGTTTTCGTTGCTTAAACATCAATTGGCAGTGTTGAACCGATGTAGTGCGTTTATTTTGAAAGAGACTGTATGTAAACATTAAATTTCATGCGAAAACGGAAGAGTATTTTGAAAGAAGACTCTGCATGTAACAGGCAGAACTTGTCACCATGTCCCAGTACGTCAACAACCAACGCACCCAGGGTACCTTGCACGTCGTATGTGGATATGGAAAGTCCATGACCAACCAGCGGCTAGACGAGAAGATCATACACCTTTCATAAGCTAATGAGAGTGGTATTGCTTGTCTCATGTATCTGCCAGAAAGGCTTTGCCCATCCTAAAGCCATGTCTCTACCATGGATACTGTACCTGCTCAGCTTATCAACAGATTGCTACAATCAGACCTTTTCACTTTATCTTTTATCCACTTTATTTGACATAGTTTCCTTATTTAATTATGTAAAATAAATTCAGAAATTAATTCAAACACAAAGCATCTGTTAGGGCTGTAACTGTCAAAAATAAATAAATAAATAAAACACACCAGGCTCTGCTGGTGCAAAAACTGTGTCCCTCTTTGAAATAATAGTTGTAAAGCAGGGGCTTCAAAAACATTTATGCAACTCTGAAAAGGAATCTAATTTTAAAAGTGCTCCCATGAAAGTCCAAATGTGGCACAGGATGCCCTCCTCCTCCTCCTCCTCTTCCTCCGAGGGAGAAACTTTACTCTTATCCTCAACAGCAGGCTGAGCCAGGTCTCATGTCTTTCCTCGGGATAAATTCTCAGTCTGATGCTCAGAGCACTCTTGTCTCCATCCCACATTGAGAAAAAAAAAGCCTCCTCTCTGACACGCCAGTAAACCTGAGGCAACTAAAAATGGCCTCTCTCAGAGGAAAGCCTGTGTGACTCCAGTCTGACCCCGCTGCTTCTCACTCCTCCTTCACTGCTGCAAAGAACACAAGATTTAAGATGGCGAGGAGTGCAAACTAATTCACTCCAGCTGGAGGCAATGACTGCATGTGTGTGTTTTCAAGCTCTATTTCTTTCACACACAGCATACACACGTGCATGCACATGCTTGCACTTTTTTCTCTGACATACTGTCTTCACTTGTGTGTGCGTCTCATATTCAAACACAGAGGACCTCCTTGAAGCCAGACAGCAGGTTACCATATCATCATTTCCCATAATTCCCCTGTAATTCTCCCAGTAGGCTGAGGTTACAGGAGCACAGTGAATGGTGAGGTAGTAACAACAACAACAAAGGATAAAAGGAAGGTGGAAGAAATCAAGAAAAGAGGCACAAAGATGAGCAGGTGTGCAGGTCGTGGTGTCAGATAGCAGATCCATAACATCTCATGTCTATGCTACTCAAAACCCAGATGAAGTCAAGTGTCATGGTCATGTCTGTGAGGTCATGGCAGTTCAGACAATTGTATATTCCTCTGTCAGAAACATAATAGACAATAATGTCATTTTAGTTCTGGTAGACAACTTCTGGGTTTCACTGTGCTGCCATTACTCTAAAATAATTACTGTAACGTAAGACGAACGCTCTGCAGCAGCCACTCTGTGTGTTCATGTATCTGTTCACCTCAGAGGTGAGCAGGGGACGTGTGTCAAGTCACAAACATGGCACATGGCACGTACCCGACTGCACATACACGTAACTCGACCTTGACCTCTTATTTGTCATTTGCTTCTGTGTGTGTGCAGGGAAGAAAGCCCATGATTATAAGTTGTGATATCAGTGATGCCATGCAGAAGGGAGGGTTAACCACGCAGACTGACACCAGACCTAGGAGCTGTCCTCGAGAGAAGAAGGGTGGAGCAGAGGTGAACTACAAAGACAAAGAGACAGAGGACATGATGGATGACTAAATGTCCTCAATTAAAATGGAATTGATAAGGAGGAAGACAGGAAGGAGAAAATGAATGTATGAGAGTCAGAGATATTTATCGATGGCGGCCATGTTTTTTGACCAGTCTTGCTCATTAACAGTAGAAATGAGAGTCATTTTACTCATTTTTTATATCATGCAAATTAGCACAGACTTCATCATGGTGGACTTTTATGTCCAAGGGGCTTTTTGTAGAGCACATTGAGCTGAATATCTGTGCCAAACTCCAAGTCAAGCTCAGCTACAGTGTGAAGGGCGTGGACTTCCAAAATTGCATTTTTGAGCTTTAATTACAGCCAAGGTTCATGTTTCTAGCTCATTCCAGCTCACCAAAATTTGAGTCGTGGCAGAAGACAACGAACAATAGCAATAAACTCAATAAGGCTCTGCCGCCTTGAGGCTTGATCCCTAATTATTACCCAGCTCTGTGCACATGTACATGTCAAAGACGACAGGACCCAGAAAGGAGAACGAGAGCAGGACTGAAAAGATCACAAATATACATGTACAGTATTTATCAAAAGCTTTATGTGTTATTTCCTCAAGTAAAAAGTGTTTCTGTCATTAACACCCTGCGCAGACATTGTCCCTTAGTCTAACTCTTAATTTGACCAGATCCACACAGGGATTCAACTTGCATGTACTGCATTGTACTCGTGTGTGTGTGTGTGTGTGTGTGTGTGTGTGTGTGTGTGTGTGTGTGTGTGTGTGTATCCGGTATGTAGAGGTTTTTTTTGTGAAGTTTTTCTTCATCTGAACCGAAGATCTAAAGATCAGAGGTGTCATATGCTGTATGGATTCTGAAGTCCTCTGAGACAAACCTGTGATCTTTGGTTCTATAAATAAACTCGACTTGACTGGACTTGTGTTGAATAAGAAAGCAGCTTCAGTGTCAGTGTCTCTTTGTCGGCACTTATGAAAGGTGTGTGTGTGTGTGGAAGGAGAGTGTCAGTGTAAGACAGGTGTTTATTTGGACGTGTGCGTTTCTCTTTGTCTCTGCGGAGCTTCAGCCTTCATTTTGAAGCCGTCCCAGCAGGCAGGGTCTTCCTCTGTCAGAGGTGAGGCCGAGGCGATGAGGTCGGTGAACGACAGCAGCGTAAATGAGGTGGGAGGAGGAAGAGGTGGATGGTGAGGCTGAGAAGAAAGAACAAGAAGATTCTATAATGACTGAAATAGAGTGGAGTTTCTAATAGTGCAGCAACTAAAGATTAGTTATTAAAGACAAACATCAAAATCATCTACCCACTATCGAGTAAATCAAATGTGATATTACATGATAATGCATAAAAATGTAATGAAGCTACTGTATAAACATTTTTGATAAAAATGTTTCTTCTCTTTCTTTCTGAGAATAGTTTTTATGTTTTCCTTTCATTAATGGAGACTATGGACAACATGGGATAAAGCAGAGATACGGAAAATGACAGTTGCGGATTAAAATAGTTTTTCAACAAAGTCCATCCCCTGGACAGTAAAGCATCATCAGGTCAACACGGACAAGAGTCATTACAGAATCGATCAGTGGCACAATCACATTATTACAGAGTGGCATTATCAGCGGAGGAAAACACGGCGCGTCCCCTGGACGGTAAAGCACCAACAACATAGTGTTATGTGCGACGTATGAATGGCTGGCGTGCAATACTGTTACGTTTTTTTAAAATGTTTTTATGGTGTGTGCTTTATTTCTTCTGGACTGTTATTGTAAGGCAGCAGCATCTGTGCAGCTCCTGAGTATCTGCTGTTATAGCAGGCACTGTTGTCAGGGCGTATTCACACCAGGGTAGTCCAGGGGACTCGGTTCGATTGAGCGGGGAATGCCTAAAAATTCACACCTTCATTTGGTTTCGTTCACTTTAACACTGCACTTTGTAAAGCGGACCAAACCGCCTGGACAATTTCACACAGTTACAGCTGCTAAACAGCTGCTTGTTTAGAGGCAGTATTGCCCGAAACGACCACTGACCAGGAAGAAAGAAAGCACGAGGAAGAAGAAATATAGTAGTCCATTTGTAAGCGAACAGCACCAAGGTTCACTTGCAAGTGAACCAAGACCCCCAGTTTTCAAGTGGACCAGGGTTTGCACCAGAGTTAGAGTGGGCGTTCACACCACTCCAAATGAACCGAACTATCCATGGAAGCGCACCAGGTTTCATTTGAAGTGGACAAAATAGCGCCAGTGTGAAAGCATCCTAAGATTACAGGAATGTCCGTAGTAATATCCTAAACATACGGGAATCTGGGTACATTTAAGGTACCTAAAATATAAGGATTCTGTTTACTGGCAGGTCCCCGGGGACCTCTGTGCTATGCCACTGAAAGTACCGCCTTGGTGCGCAGATCGCAAGGGACAAGGACGGGCGAGGGGTCGTATAGGTGTCAGATTTCTGCAGTGCACTAAAACGCTGATACATCACCGACGGAATGACAAACATCCAAACATATGTTTCACTCTCAGTGGCCTCTGTGACATTAGAAATACTTAGAAAATTAAGTCAAGTTAAGTCACATGACACCACTGTTTCTATGATTTCAACGCGGATTTGTTTTTCACCGTGTAGCATTATCTGGGAAAACAGGGTGCATCCCACGGACACACTGATAGTGAATTTACTGTGTCTTTTCAGATTTTGCTGCACAGTGATTGCAGTGATGTACCAGTGTATTCCACAATGTCTCAGTACACTGTGACATCACTGTTGAGTGTGGTTACAGGCACAACAGACTTGAAACTCTTTACCAAAGAAAGGAGTAAACGCAGCCTGGTGTCAAGTTACTCTTTGAGCATGTCTTATTCCAGGTTTTAGAGACACAGAGAACTATGTAGTGTTACGGCTGCTAATGAAACATTTCAATAACTTCTAAAAATGTCCCCTTAATCACACATCCTGAGAAAAATCAATCTCTGTGAGAGCAGCTGCAAATGTCATATATCCTTACCGCAGTGCCTGCTGTGTCTGATGGTCCCAGTGCTACAGCAACGTGATGGTCAGCATCCAGCATGCTTTCCTGCAGAAACACACACACGTACATGTTATCACATATGCATATATATAGCCTGCATATCATACTAAAAGATCGCCTTTACACTCATTCACATTCAGAGCAAGTACTTATAAATACTACATAAAATAGAGCAGATACCACATGACAAATAATGAACATGTGCATCCTTGTCAGACGTCCACACTCACCCCCTGCATGCGTCATGTAAATATTTAGCATTTGTTTGCATGATTTCTATGAGGAGCGAGTAAGATAACCGCTGCATTCACAAGTCACACGTCGCTTCCCGAGCAATAACAGTGCCGGTAACACAAGGAAACATCCAGCATACATGCATACATTGAAAAATGTAAATGCCTAGCTCGAAGATATGAATCCATTCTATGGCGTGTATGATTAATACATGTGGCAAAATCAGATTCATATTCAGTTTTCCAGCCTCGCTTATGTGAATCTATGCAGATTTGATTCTCCCTGTTGGCTTATTTACTCTAACATGAAACAAGCTAATGTTGTTATTGGATGCTATATTCACATGGATTTGGATTTTTGTCCACTCTATAACTTCTACTCCAAATATGCTTGGACATTAACGGCATGGGGGTAACAAGTGTTGGTGTGTACGTGTGTAGACAGGGAGTAAAAGAAGCATAGAAAGCAACTTAACGGAAAAGGGAAAGGGGAGAGAAATATCACCACGAACTTAACTTTAAATGTAAACACTTAGTCACAGTCTGTGTTCACTGTGTGTTATCGTGTCCCTCAGTTGCTCTCGAGAGGCCGACATCACCAGAGGTCAGCAGGAAGTAATAAGTCTCATAGATGCTCCGTGATCTAGCCAATCAGCATACAGTGAGCCAGAGGACACGAGGTCAGTAGCACTGCCGCTCCTCTCATCTCTGTTAACACTTAGAGCTGAGAGTGTGTCCATTTGTATATGAGACAAATCCGAACAATATCGATTCAGTTCGAGTTCCTTTGACCTCTCTGGGTCGCTGCAATCATTCGCTGATCACAAATGATGATGAGTGTTGCTGTTCTTGAGGACGTACAGAGAGAGGAGCAGCTCCTCTGAGTCTAGAATGCCTGTACGTGATGAGTACATATCTTTTTACAGGATTAAACATCTAATATATGAGATTTTGTTTTGTACACTCATTTACATAACTTTATTTTATTTTGGGGTCTAATATTAGCTTGTCTTATTTTGTCTTTTTATGCATAAATTGTGATGCAAAATTAAAGTTTATTACTGTTGAGTTGAAAGCAAATTGAAGGAATTGGTGTGTTTGTCATTGCCATTCTTAATTAATGCCGTCAGCTGGGGCATTCTGTAGTTATTTACTTCAATATTTTTCCAACCATACTAGTGTTTCAATAATACCACACACATTTCTACCTTTTATTCTCTAATTTGCCAACAGCTGTAAGTTATTCCATAGATGGCAAGAATATACACTGACCAGCGACAACATTAAAACCAGTGACAGGTGAAGTACATAAAATTGACCATCTCGTTAGAGTCCAATGTTCTGCTGAGAAATCTCTGGTCCTGGCATTCATGTGGATGCTACTTTACATGCACTACCCACCCAAAAACCATTACAGAGATTTTGCGGTGGAGGCTGGGGAGGCATGATGGGGTATACTTGGTCTGCAACAGTGTTTGGGTGGGTGGAGCCTTTCGGCTCACCCTTTTTTTCCCCTTTCAGGGTGGTGGCCTTGTTGGTAACCTGTGAGGGTAAACGATAGCTCTCTCCGACTATCATGGTGGAGACGGCTGGCAACAAAGAGTGATGATAGTCAGCCAAATTAATGGTGTCAAGATAAGCTCAGGGCTACTGTTCAACCTCATGAGAAGGCCATGTTTCTTGTTTTGTACTGAAGATTGCAATAAAGCCATTGTTGGCGAACAGCACCCGCAGCTAGTTACCAGCTAATAATGAGCCGAGCTAATTTCATGTTAATAAGCCAGCGTGTTCCCAACTACTGTTCGGAGCTGGGAAGCCGTCACAGAGAGAGGTAACAGACATTCACATGAAGCCAGGCCCCGAGGTTTCCCAGCAGACCACTGCATTGTAATGAGATGATCAATCTTCTTCACTTTACCTGCCAGTGTTTTTGATGTTGTGGCCGATTGATATGTGCATTCATTAAACTCTTTGACTTTTGCTCAGTTATATGGATGTTGTCGAAGGGAACTTTTTATGTACAATACAGTAAAACTGGTATTTATGGGGAATTTTGGCTGCAACTTACGGCTATTGTCATTATACATAAAAATGGTCTAAAAATATCAACCCAAACACCTAAACCCAAATGTAATATCTTCAGATGTTTTGCCCAAACCAACAGTCTGGGGAGTGTTTCATGTTTAGAGTAAAATAATAGCATCCTCTTTTCTCTACATTTCTCTTTGCTTCACTAATTCTTGTTACAACTTGTATGTCTTCATCCTCTATACCCGAAGAAATTCTACATCCTGTTTGCTGCTGTGACTTCACTTTGCCTTACTGTCTGTAATTAAAAAAAGGACATGTGCATTAACATTTATCTGTGATTGATACAAGTGAGATGTTTTCCCCGGTGTGAGAACACAAAAACAGCATTAAGCTTCCATAAATCTGAGAGGGATGGAGAGGGGAGGAGACATAACACCAGGCTTTTCAAACCAGTGGTAACCTTTTAGCAGTCACTTGTTAATCCTGCTGCCACTGGGCATGGAGGAGAGAGCAAGAGGAGGACGGGGGGAGGGGGAGTAGAGAGGAAAAATACATACTGGGGGGTGCATTAAAATGAAGACAGAAGGTGAGGAGAGAAAGAGAAGAGACAACATCAAAGGGAGAAGTGGAGCGGACGGGAAACAGAGGTGAGGCTAAAAGAGGGGTAGAAGAGCAGAAAAGAGGAGGTGAAATAGGAAATAGATGGCAACAGATGATTCTTCGACTGTGACAGAGAGCTGCACTCCGCAGACTCTTGTCACGGTGTTAGGAGGGCTGGAGGGCCACTTGAGAGCCCCCCTGTCACAATTTCTTGTGTGTATTTCTCTGCAAGACCACCTGTGAATCTCTTTGCGGATGCTTTCAAGGCGGGGAGCCACTGGGGATCGGAGCATGGAGGACCCCACGGCAGAGCTGCTTTTAAGCTAATTGATTTCCAAAAGGCTGCATCAAACGGGTTCTACAAATGTTACACAAAACCACTAATAACAACAAACTAAGCATTTATCAAACTAATTTTCCAGCTGTGGTATTCAACCTGACAATATATCTTTACATATGGTGCTGTTAAAAAATACTCAAAAGACGATTGTTTGACATTTCTGCCTACAAATCAGATGACACTATACTAAAGCATGACATTTGCCAACAGAAAAACTCTTTCTTCTAGGGATTGTTCAACATTTTGTCCATTTTTGTTCAAACTTTCTCGCCAAGAGGACTGTAGAAACCACACGCTGTGGTTATATGAGGGTACAGGTGTGGATTTTGGAAAGAGGGTGGACAAGGGGACACTATTCCTTTAATTTGTGCTCAAATCACATTTTGCTTGACGAAAGCTTTTCTCGTCCATGTACAATGCACAGTGAGAAGGAGCCAAATTAACGGAAAATGTGACTAAAATCTACAGAATCTTAAACGAGCTATGACATCAGTGGAAGTCACAGGAAATAAGATGGTAAGAGATAACCATCTGGCAACTGATCTGTAGAAGACACTGCAGGCTGCTGCAAACACAACACAACCTGTTGGGATATGGTGTCGTGTCACTGATCTCTTTGGAATATTTGTATACCCTTTTTTTTAAAATCCGAGAATTAAAGCAGTCTTGAACCTTACTTCAGTCTGTTTTGGCCATTTCTTTGAAACCTGTCATGTGACACACAACGTCTAGCTTTTTAGAAATCTTGATAGGGTAGATTTTTGGCCCTTCTGACTCTTCACACCTGTCTTCAAACAGACTCACTTCAAATGTCCAGTCCTCCTCTTCTTCCTCATCTAGATGCATCTTGGTCTGGCGCAGCACACATTTCTGTGCGAGTGGTTCAGTGGACAGATGAAACTCCACCCTCTGCAGGTTGAAGCCCAGACCCGTGCCAATGGCTTTGATGAAGCTCTCCTTCAAGGCCTTAGAAGACAAGGGAGGAAACTTGATCAGTGACACGTAGAAAATGATCAGCACATAAGGAAAATGAAGGATATTTGTATGGCTGACAAAACTGAGGACAGTCTTTCTGTGATTCTGTGTGTTTGTGTGTGTGTTGTGGTGTATTTTGGCTCAGCAGCACAATAACTTAAGACCACAGCAGATGGGAATCTATGCACACATGAACAACAGTGTGTATACAAAAGAGCGACGTTTTGTGTGTGTGCGTTCGGCCAAAACCAACCCTGCTCGGCAGCCAATGAACCACAATAACAGTATTACAAGGCTAATCGCTATGGCAACGGTCGAACTCTGCCATTAGTCAACAGTGTGGCGATGATATCAGAGCTTGACGTCTCTGTGCCACCCTCTCAATCTCACAGCATCTTTACTTAGCAACACCATTTCTGGTGCTGTCCATCTGTGTGTGCGTGTGTGTGTGTGTGTGTGTTTGTGTGTGTGTGTCTACAAGAAAGAAAGCACACAAGGGAAAGAAAGAACAAAAACTGAGAGAGGGGGTAGAAAGAAAGCACTTTTGTGTATCAGTGAGGATGAAATGCAGAGATAGAGAAGGATAGAATGAGCCAATATTATTTTCTCCCTATGTTTCTTTCCCTCTCTCTCACACACACACACACACACACACACACACACACACACACACACACACAGGCTCCACGCCGCCCCTGGGGCCAGCACCAGTGCAATGTGACAACAAGGTAGTATGGTTGCCATGGTTACCCAGTGGCGGTAGAACGCGGAAAGCTGCTGTTGCTCCGAACCAGCTGATTGGATGACGCTCCACTCGTACTCTGTAAACTGACGAGTCATGATGCGGAAAAACTCAGGCACAGAGCTGCTACCTGGAGGGAGAGGAGGAGGGAGGGGAGAAGTGTGAGGGCCAAAGATGGAGGAGGAGGAGGAGAGAGGAAGGAGGATGGAGACAAAGACAGAAGGGAAGGGAAGGAGACAGAGACAGAGGGAAAGCAAAATGAGGTGAGGGATGCACGACAGAGATGGAAACAAGCGCTCACAAGGTTATCCAAACATACTCCATTTCTGAGATCAGTGTGTCTCAAAAACATCACAGATGTGAATGCAACTGTGACGCACATACACAGAAGTCCAAACATCTGCACACACACAGGCAGGCTTGGCTTAGACCTTTACATATACAAGGCAACAGTGGCCTCTTGTGGTCGACTTGGAGAATACAAGAATACACACTGATTGTGTTTACAGATCTGGCTGCCATAGATTAATTATCAACAGTGTGAGGTACAGCTGACACAGAATTTGGTAGTTTGATCTTTAAGTTATTGCCATGATTCAGACAGTAGCATCATGATTAAAGTGGCAGTGTTTAAGATTTCAGTCCTGGTTGATTTGGTGGTAATAAATACAGTTTATCCTAATCTACTGTCAACAAATGATCAAAATGGTAACTGTCTTGTTTGTTAATGCATTTCTTGATGAACATGTGTGGTGAGTGCTAAGCTTATACTGCATTTCTTATCTTGTGATTACTTCATGATAAAAGTCAACTCGTGTCTCAGCAGTTAAATGCTTTAAATGTGAAGCTGCAGCTGTAGGAAATATTCCCTTTGCATTAGGAGTAACTTAATACAGCATCTTTTCCCAGAGTACAAATATATCAATGTTGCAATACATGAGTGGGCTCAAACTAACATTGTACTGCCTAATGCAACAGCAGATAGTGACTTAACTGATCTACATTTACATGACAATCTTCAACATCACTACTTTAATCCAGGTATGTTTGAATGTTAGAAACTCCTGCATTACAGGAGGTGGCAACAACATTACCTGAAGAACAGGAACAGCCAATTACAACTAAAGATTGTGGAGGAAATCATTCATCCTCGATTGTCCTTATCTGTGTGTGGCAGTGTGCAGATCTCAATGTATGCACCCATCTTGGCTGATACTGTTAATTCTGCTTCACCTGTTACTCTCAGTATTTACCTGGCATAGTGGTCTTCATGATATCCACTCCCACCTGCAGCCCCTGCTCCGCAGCAAGCACAGTGTAGTCCCCCTGGTGGGACAGGTTGAAACTCCAGGACGGGGGTTCGGGGCCTGAATTTGGACTGACCTAAATGCAAACAGCAAGACAAAATTAAAGGACAAAAACCATGGCCATCAAAGAACTACTACATTTTTTATTTGCTATAGGTGCAATAATAATGGTGATGTTATGATATCATTACTGTTATTGCTATTACTATTAACAAGTAAATTAAAACATCCAAGCATCCAAACTTTGTTCAAGCCCACATAACTTTGTCTTTATTCTTTATATAAACACTTAAATAAAGAAACACATCATGGTGTGAACCTTCAGTGGTGCTGCCAGGTAAGGTTTCCCTCTGGGTGATCGCTCCAGCCTGATCTCTGACCAGGGGATCCCCATCCTCTCACACACAAACCTCCTCAGCATCAACCTGCCAGCCTGACGTGGCAACAGAGACACAGACAGTGTGTTACAGATGGATATCTTAATCTGACACGCTGTAAAAGACCTGTGCTGGGTGTCAAGTGAAGTTAACTTTCAGTCAGACTCACCATGGCTGACTTAGCATCCTTAGCAAACACAAACTGTCCGATTCTGTCTTTCTCCTCCTGCTGGACACAGCGAGCAGCAAACAGCCAGTCAGACCTGCTCGGTGTCCACGAGCTGCACCGGAAAGCCCAGCGGACGGAGCCCATCTCCTCCTCTTCACCTCCTCTGCTCACCTGAAGAAACTCCACCACAACTTCAGGCTGCTCACAAGTTTAGTAAGCTAACGTTAGCATCGCGTGTTAGCATGTAACGGGAAACAAAACTCTGTAAATGTCATATCTGAGGCGTTTGGGGCACCACATCTGCGTCTAACTGTGGGCTGCTACTAAAATTACAGTGTTTACGCTTAGGATGTGAAAGCAGGGAACATACCCGGAAGAGCCCGGCGAGATTTGATGTCGTCATAAGTGGGCGCGGTGGGGGATTGACCAATAGGAGCGGTCGAAACGGTGCGCAACTAACGATGCCTTCAAATACTCTCAGGAATATTGTAAAAACGATAAAACCGTGCTGTGGTTTTAATAAATATGACTACTTTCAGATACCCAAGAGACAATACGAATTTACTGCAGCCTGTCGTATGTAAAGATGTTGTATCTCAAGCTTTCTGCTTTAAAAAGTAAATAAATAACATCTTTAATTAGGTATAATCGTTGAAAATCCTAAATAGACTTAAGGAGAAGTCTTAGATGGACTTAAACATGTATAGCGATGTGCAGCGTCATCAAAAGACAAGAAATACTTGTATTGCATGGATCATTTTTCTATTACAAATAATTATATCCAATAGGCACAGCTGTAGTAGAGCGTGGACGTTAAAAAATTGAATTCCCGAGCTACACTTGAACGCAGCATTAAAATTATACCTCTACGGTGCTGTTTTGATTGCGGTACATCTGTGTGCGTAAGGTGAGTTTTCTTTAAAATAACGTGTTACATCAAAGATAATGTTTAATCGGAGGACTGGAGGACATGCGTTACACAAGCGTTACATTTCGGACTGTGGTGATAACATTGTGGTGTGCTCGTCTGTGTCACGGCGTATTTTTCCCTCGAAAAAAACGTTATTTGTAACTGGAAATATGTGGCAGATGCAGGGTATCAGAGAAGCACACGCTGATTATGGGTATTTTGTCTATGTGTAGGGTAACAGAAAGCATGCATGTCAAATACACTTACAATTAACCTTCCTATCAACACTTGTGAATATTTTCCTATAGCAATTATTCGATATCATCTGCTTATAGTAGCCACATAGGAGAAAAAATAACTACAACCATGTGTGTTTATGTGCTTCAGAGAAAACTGAAACACCAGTAGTATTTTATTTGTGACGACTGTGCTTATTCACAACCTCAACATCTATTTTTGTTAATGAGAGATTCCTTACTCAAAATGTAGCATGGTGAAATATCTGTAGAGAGTATTCCCCTAAAAATGATCCATTAGAAAAGCCTCAGCTTTATGGTGTTTACACTCACAAGACTGATAAAAGTGCTGAATTTATCATCAAAAGAAAAGTGAGAAACTAAGTTACTGCACTTTATTTTTATGCAATGTGATATTTTGTACCTTTTTTTTTTTTTTACTCAATATTGTTTTTCTGTTTGTCCATAGTGTATTTCTGCCTCCCTTCTTTCTGTCCATACTGTATGAAGTGTCATACAGTGCAGTGGCACTAAGAAGCCTATTTCATGTCCATCCTTAAAGAAGTATACCTCCTCTTTTTACAGTGAAGTTTTTGTTTAATTTCTTTATCTGCCTTTTTCAAATTGAAGGTCTAAGCAAAGAGGGTGGCCAACGTTGTAGACACTATAAAACCCTCTGAGACGTATTCGTGATATGGGGTGATATGAAAAATTTACCTGATTCTCTGTTTTGCAGGAAAACTGCAGAGCCCTTTGCTCACCTTGCAGCAGTGCAGGCTGAGGAATAAAGGTGGGAAAACCTTGCACGTCTTGCCTTAATATTCTGTGGCCTTAGCTACATCGAATCAGGGCCTCATCAAGGCAGAAGCCTCCACAGGGGAAGAAAAAGAAGGCTTTTAATCCTCCAGCCAACCAGGTGTGACCTCTGCAACTTCACACACTTCTTTTCCACAAATTCAAGCCTCACATGCCATTACACAGAGCCGGCATCTATAGCTGGGATCAGGCTCCCAGGTGGAAAATTACACCGGGACTTCTGGAGCCACTGAGGGATTCCCCCCTGATGAAAACCCCTGTGTTTGTGAAGGAGAGCTACACTGCTACAAATGAACTAAGCCTTACAAGACACACCCACTCTTCTCTCTATCCGAGGTCTAAGTCTCCCCTTTGACTCGTGATCAATCTCTCTTTTTACCCCTGTTTCTATTGTCCCTCTCTCTTGTCATACCTTTGATTTTTTTTCTGTTGCTCCCTCCATACCTACACCTCCCTCGTCTCCCCCAAAGTTTTCTCTCCTCGTCTCTGTTTCTCTCTCTGTATCTCTGGGGTTTCTGTCCCCCCTCCTTGCTGTCAAGCTGGATTTCCTGCAGGTGAAGCATCTGAAGAGGAAGAGGAAGAGCAACTACAGTGTGAGAGAAACACAGACTCTCATCAGAGAGATCCACAAGAGGACAGATGTGTTGTTTTCCAGACAGCAGGTGTAGATTTCCTCCTCTCCTCTCCTCTCCTCTCCTCTCCTCTGTATTAAAGTATAGGCCTGTATCTCAGTATATCATCCAATGCGATGCAATTAGAAAAGTACACTATTGAGACAACCATAGAGCTAATAGAACAATGACCAAGCATCAGAGAGAAAAAAAGAAGCTACGTATGTATAAATGTTGGAGAAAAAACCCAATATAGAGCATTATATAAAAAGTCCCAACATGAAACTCATCTCACAGAAAATAATCACCTCAAAATTCATCTAAATTGCTGGTTTTACACAAACGCCCTGCAGTTATTGCATTCACTGTTTGGGTTAATTGTACAGTTAATCACTTGTTCTGAACTATTATTGTTATGCACTGACTATAATATGAAATATCCATAAAGTCTGAGATTGTCAGTTTAATCCATAACAGAAAAGGGATCCCTTATTTTTTATAATCTCAAAATATATTCTACATAGTTATTATTGTAGCTGAACTTTTGCTGAAAAAATCACGTAAATCTTAAAATACTGCTTACATTTGATCAAATTTTACAACATCAGAGGGTGCCAAAAGTGTCACAGTAACCCGAGACCCCTCAGTCCCCAGCAGGTTAAGGAAAAAGAGTGGGCACAATTAACTGACATGCTCATGCAAAAAGCAAGTCACAACTAAAAGATGAACACATGATGAGTCAGAAAGAGTAAACCTAGACCAAACTATCATCTGGGTCTTGCATATGTTGGCAGAGCAAAAGTGTGTTGCAGAAATCCCAGAATATGTTTAAAAATGAAGAAGTATCTCCATTATCTCCACTGTCCACCAGAGAGCACTGATGCAGTCTGTTTTCCAACTGGATGGTATCCAGCTCAGTGCTCATCTTGGTCACAGTTCCTTTAAAAAACAGGCAAACAAACAAACAAAACAATTAAAAAAATGAAGGGTTCCTTGTTAAATGTACATTTTTTTAATATTCATGGGGGGAAAAAAAATCTCAAATTTCGATACTGGCCTCAAAAATGATCCTCTGGCTGCACATGAGAGAATAATTTACTCCTACAGACACGACAGCTTTGCTATGTTTTATGGAAAACTGGCATTTCTGTTATTCTGACAGGAACCTGCATTTGCTTACACTTCAAGTACATTGTCACTTCCCACAACACTGCACCTTCTTCATGAAAGGCCATGTTAGACTTGTTAGAATAAAACCATCGAAATGTTTTTCTCTCCTGTGTGAACAGAACACAGCCATTAATGAGCTGAAGAGACAGGCATGGGAGGAGGTGGCACGGAGTGTTAATGCACTGGGGGAGGGCGAGCTACGCACTGCAGCTGAGGTGTGTTTATTTATATGTTCAAATCATACATTTATATTTTTTTTGTACTTATAACACCTCAGATGCTTTCCCTCCTGATCTCCTGTGCAGGTGAAGCGTCGTTACCTGGACTGGCGTGCACTAATTAAGAGAAAACAGCTCCGGGCTGAGCTCTCCCTCTCCTCCGCCTCATCCTCGTCTGTGCCCCTGAAGACTGAGTACGATCAGTCCTCCCCTGAGCATGAGGCAGCTTCTCTGGGATCGGGATGTGACCAGCTGCTTGACCTCTCGGGGCTCTCAAAGGATTGCCACTGCGACTGGCCGGAGCTGACGGGTCTTGGTGAGCCGAGTGGGCAGGCCATGATGGCTCCGCTGGGTGTGAAGATGGAGGATGATGTCAGTGAATACAGAGTAAGAAACAGAAACTCTTCATCTGCATCATAGTGTCACTGTAGCGACTGTGTGTGTGTGTGTGTGTGTGTGTGTGTGTGTGTGTGTGTGTGTGTGTGTGTGTACAGTTACCTTTGATTAGATATCCTGATTAAACCTTAGAGCCTATTAAATACATTAACATGTAAATGAGGACAAAATAATTTCCTGAAACACCTTCATGCTTTTTGATACACATTAAAACTGCTCAGGTTAAGACAAGTTTATGGACATGCAAGTATTTTCTAATGTGTTAATTAGCTTAATTAATATCCTCATCAGCAGAGGTAGTTATATAACATATCACAGCAATTATGCCAGCACATAATGTAGCTCAAGTAGCTCTCCTATATCCTGCCTTTTGATTGGGCTCATGTAGGTTCACACGGTAGAGATCAAATAAGATTAATAGACATGTTATTTCATTGGGATTTAATTTAAACTTGACATTTAAATGCTACATTTTGGTGATTGCATTAAGATCTGCTCTCAGATAAAACTGTCAACTGTTCACACTGTGGTTACAGCCTTCCACAATTACTTCCTTAAAAATCTTCCACCCTATTTCTTAACAGGGTTATTAACCTGGGTCCAGTCTATTAAAACTCTTAATAGTATCAGCCAGACAATCTGCAGAAGTTCTAGAAGTAATTTTGAGTCATATTGTTTAGCTATGTAAATCACTGACGAAACTGAGCTCTGTAGGAGCCGACCTGAGGCGCTAACTCAGAAAATCATACAGTTGTATTTAGTGATGTTAGTTTAAGAACTGTGTGACATTCAGCGGGATTTATACTTCTGCGTTGAATCAACGTTGTACCTACAGTGTGTGTCAATTTGAGGCCTATGTTTACCCTGGGCAATAGCCTGACCTGCACCTCCCCAGAAATGTAACTACACATTGCAGCGACACAGACCTCGTGTCTTTTTTGTAAGCTGAAACCATTTCCTCAGTGGAAACAAAGCTTTTATTTATTTTATTTCAGATAAGAAACAATAAATAGTGAAGACAATGAAGCCTTCACAAAATAGCATTTCAAGTCTTGTGTGTGATTTATCCTGACTTCATCTGAGTAGAGGAAATCTCCACTCGTCGCTAGGCTAATTTATACAGTGTAAAATGCCATCAGCTTGTGCTAATAAGGTTAGCATGTTATATGCATTTCTAAAACGTGTTTAGAATAAGACAGTTGTTTTGTCAGTGAACCTTGTGAGTTGTAATGGGACTGAATTTTGTAGCGTTACCTTTGTTAAATGTTGCTGTTGTCCCTGGCTTCATATGACTAAAGGAAAAGTCTGCTAGCCACTAGGCTGATATACAATGTTAAAAGCCATAGGCTTGTGCTAATAATATTAGCATTTTGTATTTGTGGGGAAAATGTGTCCAGCAAAAGACAAGTGTTTGTCTGTGAATGCTGTGAGTTATAGTGAAGCTGATTTGTGTAGTTGTGTTTGAAATTGTCGCTTTTTCCATAATTATGTATTTTGAATCAACTTAACTTGACAGCACTTCAAAGAAACCCTGCTGCCAGCTAGTGTTCCCGGAGGTGTAACTGCAGTGACACAGACACTTCACATGCATAGAGCTGACGTACAAGTATAAATCCCACTTTACTTGTCTAGACAAAGAAAATCAAAGCTGCAGACGCCTAGATAACCTGATTTTTTGTCTCTATGGGTCAAGCCCCAAAAACACTAGGTCCCACATTTCCCATAATGCAGCTTGATTGCACCTTTCATCTTCATTCACCAGGGTTTGGAGAGCCAGAGCTTCATTATACAGCTGTTTCACAGGCTGAGTAGCAGCACTGCTCATGATGAGCAAACTTTATGTGTAAAATCAGTGGAGCGCTCCTTTAATGATGTCACACTCTCCCTCTAGCTGGATGGTGATGGTGATATAGGAGACGGAGAAATAGATGAAGACGATATCCCCTCCCTCCTTAGTGACATTGAGTCACGCGGTGAGGGGCACGTTGGTGATGTTTACTCCCACAACGACTTGGACATGCTCAGCTCCTCCAAGGCCCCAACCTCCACCACCAACAGAGACCTGCCCCTCGCTGGTGGCATGATGGGGATGCCTGCCCACGCTCTGGGTGCTCTGAACAATCATGACAACATGGGGACGGGTTTTCTGGTTGTTGTTGAGAAACAGCGATTGGAGCTGGAAAAACAGCGCCTGGCTGTGGAAACCGAACGCCTGGCAGTGGAGAAAGAGCGGCTGGTGGTGGAGAAGGAGCGACTTCGTCAGATGGAGGTGGAGAGGGAGAGACTGCAGCTGGAGAGGGAGCGGTTACAGGTGGAGAGGGAGAGGCTGAGGCTTCTGCTCCTCAGCCATTCAGAGCATTCTGACTCCTCCTTAAACCTACCGCCACAACAAGGCCCGCCCTCGTCCTCCACGCCTTCTTTATCCTCCACCCAGGATGGGCAGAGGGAGAGAGAGAAAGAGAGTCAAGGCTGGATGCCAGTGGTGAATCTGGAGACAGAGAGGCTAAAACTGGAGAAGGAGAGACTGCAGCTGGAAAAAGAGAGGCTGCAGTTCTTCAAATTTGAGGCTGGAAGACTGCAGATTGAGAGAGAACGCCTCCAAGTGGAGAAGGAGAGAATGCAGCTGCACAAAGATCAT
The DNA here is from genome assembly GCA_035609425.1 of Epinephelus awoara. Taxonomy (NCBI): domain Eukaryota; kingdom Metazoa; phylum Chordata; class Actinopteri; order Perciformes; family Serranidae; genus Epinephelus; species Epinephelus awoara. Next base: position 28,268,014 of record CM069297.1, read on the forward strand.
TAGAGCCGCTGAGACGAGAGAGAGAGAGAGAGAGAGAGAGAGAGAGAGAGAGAGAGAGAGATGAATACATTAGATTTTCACCAGCTTCAGGGGTGCTTTTAATACTGAAAACAACCCAGAATGTGAGGATTTCCATCAGCAGCTGCTCCCTTATCAAGCTCCCCACACACATATCCTTAAGGAAGACGTGAGGCCATTAAAATGATCATTCCTGACTGGAACTCGGCCAAGGAGAAGACTAAGATGAAGGGCTGGCATATTTACGACCACCATGATAAAGCTGTGCCTTACGATGTCTTCATAAAATGGGTGACAGGACGGGGAAGATGCCATGATGATAAAATGTAGAATTTGTCGAGCACATGCAGCCGGTTAGCCCTGAACATGATTTATAAAAATGTTCAGCGCCTTATCTAAATACAGTAACATACAAAATGTGCTGTACAAAAAAAATTAAATGCTGGAATATCAATGCAACACATGCATACAAGTGTAGCAATGTTTTTATGATGGTATAGACTGAATCACAGTGACACTGGGCTGACAATAACAATCACCTCCAGGTAGACAACTGGCTATTGATTTCAGTTGTGGAGATGTGGAAAACTGGCAAACTTCTTTATTTCTGTCGTCATTTTCAGCCGTGACTATAATGTCTAAAGATATATAGCTAAACTAAAAAAATCAATATCAGTGTAAGTAAACATTATATTTGGATTCTCACTCCGACCTCGTCACTTATTGATTTCCACGTCCACATACGGTGTGCAAGGTACCCTGGGTGCGTTGATTGTTGATGTTCTGGGACACCGTGTCAAGTTAATAATAATAATAATACATTTTATTTGTTAGGGCACCTTTCAAGCCACTCAAGGTCGCCTTACAGCAAAGATCAATCAATTAATTAATCAATTTTACAAAGTTCTGCCTGTTACATGCATTGTCTTCTTTCAAAATATACTTCTGTTTTCATAGGAGTCTCTCCCCATTTACATACTCTCTCTCTAAAAAAACAACAAAAAAAACGCACTATGTCGGTAGAACACTGCAAATTGCCGTTTTTTTTTTTTCCTTCAACAACAAACACATGGCTGGGTTTAGGCAACAAAAGCACGCGGTTAGGTTTGGCTTCATAAACTTATAGGATGCGAACACTGCTCTCTCAGGTGAAAGTTGGTGTATTTTTTACTTTTAATCTGCTCCTGTTTGCCTTTGTTAAAGTTAATGCATTGCACTGTCATTTCAAACTCAACACTTCCTGTATCTGTTGAAAATTAAAAGCCCCATATAATTTTGGTTGAAATAATCCCTTGATTTTCTAAACAGGCTTTTATTGTGAAACATTTGCAGGAACTTGTTGTGGAGGATTCAGTGACTTGCATAACTTGCACGCGGGTCTTCAAATATAGCTCCTGCCATCTGGTGGTGCTTTTTATGTTACTATGGTAACATTTTGGCGGGCAAATGAACAGCCACGGTGACTGAAATAATAGCAATAATAATAAAAACAGGACAAGACTAACCTGATGACATCACACCTGTCGTAAAAGACGACTGGGGATAATTGGTGTGAACCAGTGTGTGGTCTGTCATGTCTGTCGGTCAAGTCACGGCACGATTTTATGACTCCACAATCAGACATAGTGATGGTCGGAGTGTGAACCCGGCATAACTGAGTGAGACAGTGGTAGACCAACAACTTATGTATTATGCAAAGTAAAATTACTGTTGTTGTCAATGGAGTCTGCTGGCTTTAAAATAATGGCTTCAGTTCCCCGTCTAGGGCTGTCTGAAGTCAAGGTGAAAATATTCTTAATATAACATACTCTCAAACTGATATTGATTTTTTAGGGGGCTAAAAACCAATCAGTTGAGGCAGCATTTGCTTAGTGCCGTTTGATTTTATGTACATAATGCAAGGGTTTTCTACCTGGAAGTTATTGCAAACAAACATTGTGATTCAGTCTATATATGAAGAAATTAATCATGATGTCTTACCTTACATTTATGCACCAAACCAGTGCCAATTTATCTACTGCATGTGTCTGTATAATTCATAATCCATCTTACAAAAATTCTATTGTTACTTGTACAGAGAGATTTTTATGCTATTTATGTTTTGCGGTCAAGTGCTTGTGTTAAAATATGGTTTATATGGTAATGCTTGTGACTTTGTGCATTCCTCCACCAGTGTTAAACAGATATTTCACTTTAGCCTGTCATAATATGAACAGCACAGGCGTTAATAATAACATTAATGACCCCCTGTTCTCTTTACATGTCCCAGTAAGGCAGTGTGACAGCGACCCAGCATGCTCAACACCTTAAAGTGAAGCAGCTAAATGGAATCCAGTCATTAATTTGATTATTTACACCTGTGCTTTCCTACTCTGACATGTCAAAATGTCTTCTGTGAAATAAGGCCTATTAAAATGTGATGTTTTTGCCATTAAGATTTGTGGCCTTGGAGCTGCAGCTGCTCATCTGTGATGAGCAGGTGCTGGGAGTTTGGCGTGCATGTCGTGAAATTAAACTGAAATATTCCTTTGATGGCTGTTTTTCTCCTGTGAAATGTTACTGGCTACTGAAAACTATACTCTGCTACTGTGTACTGAAGGTTATGTCTCCCACACAGCACACACACACAATGTCTTTTATGATGTAATGAGTCACCCCTTTTTTAATGTTTGCCCTTTAACACCAGTTTGTCTCTTAAAACAACTTCAGGTGACATCACTGGCCTACCAGCCCTATTTTATTATTCTGTTATGTTACATCATTTTATTCTTTATGTATCTTTGTCAATAAGTTTGTAAATAAAGTTTGTTGAGGAACAAAAATGTGACCTCCAGAGAAATTTTGTAATGATCAGAGTTGAAAAGAAATCTGGGTTACACATACCCCGAAGTGCTGCTTTTGATGACCAGCCTTTGTGTCTCGTGCCTTTATGTTCTCTGTGTTGCCTTTGAGGAATCATTTTAAAAGAGAATGAGAAGATGATTAGCAAAATAAAAACATTTGTCTCCTCTGTATTGATGCTCCTCAGGAAGCCCATCGGGGGTTCCCTGGATCAATGCGGGCCAGCAAGAAGAGACAAGCGTTATAAATCACTTTGAGAGCATTACACTGGTGTGTCGCACAAACCCTGTATCTCAAAACTTTTGAGGATTTCAGTAAAACTGATGTAACCCAGTGACATCCGTGCCTTTGCATTTTATATTTGAATTGTTTATCTGTGTCATAGTGGCATGAAAGTGTGAACAAACTGCAAAAGTGGAGCCACAAACTCTTCACCAAACAGAGCTAATGAAGCTGGCGAGTTTGAGATGACAGTGAAACGTCTATATCTATAAGTGAAACTTGTTTAAAACTCTAAAATCACCTGTGCTCCTAAAGATCCTTATACACACACATACACACACACACACAGACACAGGAAGGGACTCAAAGTGGGCAGATCGAATCACAAAGACGAGTTTATTTTTCAGTCCAAGAGTTATTTTGTTGTCTGCCTGTGAGATGAAAGCTGTATATAAAAGACCATTCTTTAGCTCGGTCTGGATTTAGAAGTGGTGTGAAAATCCATCGTACTGTTATGAAAAAAGGTCCCTCAGCACTGGAGGCACGCCGTGACTCGACCGACTGCTGTGTGGACTGTCTTGAGACAAGGCAGCTAAGGCCAGAGGTGGAGAACAAAGTACTACATATTATTTTTTCATTATTATTATTTTATATCCACATTTCTTATGACCCGCTTCACCGATTGCAGTAATGCAGTTATATTAGGAAAATCAAATCAATCTGTGATGTTACAGCTAAAATGAAAGAAAATACACCAAGGATTCTTAGAGGCCTGTCGCTGGAGAAAATAGAGAATAAACTATACAGAAATACAGTCCACAGACCGATGCCCTCAGGTCCACTGAAAAACTGTTCCACAGGTACCAATGATAAAAACTAAAAAGCCTCCCCATAGTGCACACATCTCACACTTGGTACAGCTAAAAGGTCTCTGCCCGTGGATCTAAGGGTCCAATATCTTAAAAGCATGTCTGACATTCAGTGCACCCAGGTGTTTACAGATTTGAAAAACAGCATATGGACCTTTGAGATGATCTCAGGGCTCTGTGAGCAGATCTGCTGCAGAATTTCGAACAATTTTCAGGTCACCAAGAGTTTTCTTTTGCAGGGTAGACAGGAGAGAAATACAAATATCAAGCCAAGACTGCTGGTAATAACATTGTATATTTTCTGTATCACTTTGGCAAAATGTCTTCAAAGGTAAAATACTTGCATGTGACACAGTTAATGTGGACTACAGTGCTCATGATCATGCCCACATACTTGTTGTTTTGTCCCTGTTAACATGTACAGTAGAAGAAATCTTGTTTCGCAGCGGCATCAATACAAATAACTATAAAATTGATGAGGCTTACATCAGTGGGTGACATTTAGGGTGTTAGGGTTTAGAAATTAGGGATTAATTTTGTTACAAAGTTACATAGTTGGTTTGTGTTCTCACAGCAGCATTTACAAGCGGACCAGATAAAATGCCTTGCACCGGAAAGCTGCTCTTGATTGGTCAGAATTTCCATGTAGGAAAAATACAGGAAGTAAACAAAATGTTGAAGAAGAGTACACTTACAAGATAAATGTGACACTTTCTAATGTCACAATGGAGGGACAACTACGCAGATGATTTTAGCGCTGGTCATCGTGGACTATATTGCTGTCACTGTTCATTTTAGTCAAACCATACAGTTTGAAAACAAGGCGCGGCTCCAACTAGAAAACAATGTCTTGATGCATTGGATGTGCTGAATGTGCATATTAAGGCAGTACAGGAGGAGGTGCACATTAATAATCCTGCAGGACTGTAACATGCTCATGTTTAACCCAGACAATGTGTCATGTGACTGCAGTTGGATCGGATCGAGGTCAGAACACATTCTCACCACAAATAAACTGTATCAGAGACTGGACCCAGATCACCTCTTAATTTTGGTGTGCATTCGAGTGCAATTGCTGTGTTCACACCTGCTCAAATGAACCGCACTTAGGTGGGCAAGTGAACTTGAGTTTAATTGAACCGAACCAAACAGGGCAGGTGTGAAAGCACCGTTAAAGATAAAGCTGTGTGTCGTCTGCATGGCATTGAACAGACACCCAGTTGCCATTTCCTCAGGCCTATTTTGCTACTACTAATATAATATGATAATATTATAAAACTTTAATAACATTTAAATGGGAGAGTTATGTAAAACAATTCACTCCAATACAGTTGTGTTGAATGGAGAAATTAGCTCAAGAGACCAAAACCGTTTCTGTACCAGACTGTAAACATGTTTATTTCTGCTAGTAAAGTTGGGCATATTAGCATGGGGGTCTATGGGGACTGACTGGCATCTGGCAAGAAATGCAGTTGCATGATTTTGAATTGTTTTTAAAATGTTTGTTGGAATAAAAGAGCATGACGGTATGAGGTCAGTTCAGTGTCAGCCACTCTAAATTGAGCCTGTCAGCTGTTCATGGTATCACAGTGTGGATAGACAAGAGATATTTAAGGCTTTAAGAATACACAGCCTCCTATTGTAATCATGTCTTTGGAATATTCAGCGGACTTATCATTTAGGAGGTACCGTGATGTTGCTGTGGCCTTTAGGCATTGGATTTAAGACACTGTCTGTAGTTTTAAAAAGTACTATGGGGAGGTGATCCTTTTTGCACCCAGCTCAAAAACCTAATGTGAATTTATGATGACATTGCTTAAGTCTTTTTTTCTCTATCATCCACAATTTCCTCTGAGATTTGCAGATGAAGTGATGGTGACTTGCACTCCGACTTGTACTTTACATTTAATATTGTCAAATATATTTATCATAGGATGAGGGAATACGTGGTGGCAAAGCAGCACTTATTTAGTTTTCCCCGGGAGTGCAAAGAGCCGCGATAATCATCCTTAAACAAATCATTTTTAATCAACTTGTAATCAGTTTCATTTGACTACCTCTTTAATCTACATGGAAAATATCTTAGTCACGCTTTTCAGATGGCATTAAAATGAATAAAAGTCAGTTTATTTTTCATTCAGTCAGAAAATGATATTTGTATTAATCCAAGCATGTAGAGTCGCAGCTTTGTGTGTTCATTTGTTGTTGCCTTGTCTTGTCTGTATGATTACATGTCTGTATACAGTTTAAAGTTCACCAGCAGCGATGACAGAACAGCATGGGGATGAGCTGCTTGTGTCTGCTGACAATGTTGGTGGAATTCAATTTCCTATCCGATCGTCTCAAAGAAAAAGTCAGAGCAGGCGAGATGGTCATGACGGGAGAGGAGCTGTGGATGAGAGATCAGGCTTTGAGATGGATTCCCCCGAGAGAGCGATGCAAAAAAATGGAGAAATGAAGTATGACAGGAGGAGGGGGGATAAAGAGAGCAAGCAGAGGAATACAGAGTGAGAACTTAGGAGAAATAAGGAGGGGCTAAACAGGATGGGGGATACTAAAGAGCTGAGAGAGGAAAAGACTGAGACTGAGAAAGAGGAGATGAAATGAGCCAATAAAAATGAGAAGGTGAAAAGGCTGCTGTCGCTCTGCGTTGACAATCAAAGAGGCAGATTGAAGGTGTGTGTGTGCACTTGCACGTGAAGGTGCAAGGTTAAAAGGGTGGCGAAACCGCCTCAAAATTGTTATTTTGCTTCATCTTCGGGTAAATGGGAAATACTTGTCAGTAATAACCCAGCGTGGTATGTGAGTGTGTGTGTGTGAGGAAGTCTCTGTGTGTGTGAAAGAGATGGGAAATAATGGGAAATGCTTGTCAGTGATGGCTCTGCATTAGGAGTGTTAGGTCCCCACAGATTGAAAAAAGGAGCCCAAATGACAAAACCGCAGCAGGGAATTTAACCCTGTAACAGCTGGCCTACATTAAAACGGCAGAGACGGTGCAACGTGACGCTTCACATACACACAGAAGGGATACACATGAGAACTCTGTTGAGACTTAACATTTCAGCTGTTCTTGAGGACATTTCAGATATGCTGTGTAATTCATTCGAGTTCTGGCTGTGATTTTAACATAATATCCTCCATCTTAGCTGTGCTTAAATTTTTGGGACCCAAATGGGGACACTACAATGGAAATATTCAGCTTCACTAATTTCCAGGTCAATCACTTTGGTCCAGATGGAAATGTCTCATGAGCTTTTAGATGGGGCATGTCCAACTTCACTTTGCTAATTAAGTGGCACATAATCTGGGGGCAAAGTTAAGTACAAGGGCCAAAAAGGTTGTATTTAGTCCCTTAAATAATCATAGGTGTCTTAACAGGAATTTAAACAACAGGATTGTCATCTCCCAATTCCTTTTAAAGCCTGCTGCGCCTGCACCTGGGGTTCGACTATTTACATGGTGGATTCAGCAAATTAAAGTGGTTTCTGCTGAGGGTAATGCAGTAAAGTAATAATGTCACTGCACCAATTTTAGAGCAGCAAAACTGAAAACTGTTGTTATAAACTTGACAGAGGAAACAAAACAAAACTTTTAGCCTCTGAAATAATCAATGAAGTTGAGCTGCTCCTGCTGTGTACATTCACACAGTGTCTCTTAATGAGGAGTCGGACAGCAGCTCTGCTCTGCTCTCTGCTCTGTTCACATTTTAGAAAATGTAATTAGTATTTTCCTCATTAATGATGTCTTATTTTACCCACCCACATGTGTCTGTGTGTGACAAGCAGAGTGGGAGTTGTGAACCCACCTATGTAGGCACATCTTACAATGTAAATAATGCACCCTTGAAATAGCAGAAAAATGCTGTCCTATTTACTTTAGGCCAGGTTTTTGTTGGTCAATGGCGCAATCACTTTCTGCTGCCTCAGTATAGTGCAACTGACAACACTTCATTTTAGGGCCTACACACCCATGGGTGCACAGATGGGCACAAGTACATTTGCAACTTAAACAACGTGGGCACTGACCTTGAAAATGACAACTGCGTGAAACTAGCAACGACAATTGCGCTGTGCTGTGCTGTGTTGTGCTGTACGCTGCTTTGTGCCCAGTGAAATTGATTGACAATAAATTTGGTGCACACATTCATGATGTATATACCTGAATGATCCAATGACTTTTTGCCTACCGCCATCATCAAGTCGAAAATTACAACCTCAGCTGTAGTTTTTGCTTATTCATTCATTCATTCCCGTTAACAGCATATCCTGTTAGGGGTCATGAGGGCCTGGAGCCTATCCCAGCTGACATTGGGCAAGAGACAGGGTACACCCTGGACAGGTCACCAGACTATTACAGGGCTGACACATAGAGACAGACAACCATTCACACCTACGGACAATTTAGAGTCACCAGTTAACCTGCATGTCTTTGGACTGGAGGGAGGAGGCTGGAGCACCCAGAGAAAACCCACGCTGACACAGGAAGAACATGCAAACTCTGCACAGAAGGGCTCCCCCACCCCGGTCCAAACCAAAAACCCTCTTGCTGTGAGGCGACAATGCCAACTTTTTACCTAGAGTCAATTATATATCGTTAGCATGCTAACAATGTATGCACATCAGCATGTTAGCATACTGATGGTACCATTTAGCTCAAGGCACCGGTGTGCCTTAAGACAGCCTCACAAAGCCACTGGTGTGACTTCAGGCTCTTCGACCTTCCTATTATCTTAAATTAAATAATAATAATAATGATAATTCTGTATTTTGGTGTGATGTATGAATATTAATTCCCCATATTTTAAGTGGTTTTACAGTCTCATGTGAAGCTGTTGTTACAAGAATTCACTTTTTTCCAGTACTTGCTGGACAAACTTTTTAGTTTTTTAAAGAAACTTCCCCACAGTCATCGTGTCTCGGTACCTGAAAGCACAGAGTGTGTCAGGAATTGAGGTTTATAGCAGTAATTTCATATGATTTATCTCTGTCTCATGGTAGATTCTTCTCCAGCAAGATGGAACTACAAAAGTCAAAAAATAGTCCATAACAGAGCTGAGTATCACCTTGGTTTCCTAATCTGTAATTTCCTCAATAAATGCAGCTGTGATCATACCAATGCATTATCAAGATACCTGTTAATCCTGTCTTAATACCCATTCTGAGTTCAAGAGAAAATATCAGTCCAGTATGGTGAATAACATCACTTCTATGATGCGTCCATGAATGAGCGCGACACGCCAATTGCAGTACACAGTACAGGAACAGGATCAGTGGATAAATAACCACGCAGACAGAGCAGGTTCAGCATTGATGTTTTACTAGAAAAAGAAACCAAATGGAAAGACAAGAAACAAAGGAAGAAAGAAACAGTGTTAAAGCCAGAGTGTCGACAGCCCAGCAGTCTGCTTTCTGCTGTCTACGCATGAAATCTTATGTGCTGGAGGTGGCAAAGAAATAAACACAACGGTATCATGTACAGTTTAACTGCCTGGTGCGGTGATAGCTGGATCAGTGTTAACTGTCTCTTCACAAATGTATCCACTTTAGAAACCCACTATTTCCATTATTTCTCTAATGCTGGGCTGCTGCAGTGCTGCTGCGCTGATCCCCCGGGCTGAGAGGAGGCGTTTGGAAACTGTCTATCTTGTTCGTTTACAGGGCCATAAAAAGGCTTGCTGTTTGAGATACTTGTTGTTTTAGGATATTATTTTCTATTTATGCTTTTGTCCGTCGAGTTTCACCTGGATGCATTTGATTCAGGAGTGATGCATGATGAGGTCCGTGTGTGAGTTTGAGAAAGATCTGTGAGATGTTCGAGGTTGCGACGTAAAATGTGTGCAACGCTCAGAAAAAGAGCCAGAACAAACTCAGATTATCGGCTGTTGTCTCGAGCTCTCTATTTGTCTCTATCCCATTATTTTGCAGTGTGTCAGGGCAGAAAATAAAGTCATTTGTCATTGCTGAGGTGCACTTTAGAGAGAGTTCTGTCTTACGGTGGGACAGGAGGGGAGATGAAAGCAGAAAGGGGGGAAGGGGAAGACAAAACAAGAGAAGGATTGACAGCAATTTGAGAGACGGAAGGTAGGGCACAGGACAAACAGTACAATTAAAGAAAAAAATGGAGAGGACAAGGAAGGAAAGGAGAGGTTAGTGGGGGGAAAACACAATATTTCATTCCCGTAAGTTGTATGTCACAATCTGTATAAGCATGACCTCCATGCTTAATTCTAATTTGACAAAAAGTAAAATTGCACTGATGTAAATCCATAAAAATATATTCCTTTCTTTTCGTAATTGTTCCTCAGATATCAACGTGATGTATATTTTCCTCTCCCCAAGGCTGGCAGTGAGTGGAATACGCAAAAACAGGCCGCCATCCGGTACATAACAGATTCCAAACATCTCGTAGGATTGATTGCTCTTGCCGAGCATGATGGATCTAAAAAGTGCAAACCCTGCTCAGTTTGAGCTCGTGTTGGATTTCAATCTGTAGCTGACTCACATCTGTGTGCGAAGACAAATAACAAAAAGCACTGAGGCGGTATGAAATGCAACACAAATGCTACACTCTCCAAATGTCAGACAGCATTGTTTCCCTGTACAGTAACCACAGTGGCCCATCCTCTCTCGAGGCTTGCCTAAATGTGTTCTCATTGTATCGGCTCCAGCGTTGAATACTGGCGTCTACATGCTGTTTCAGGGGCATTTGCTGCCCACGAACAGAGGGATAAAAAATAAAATCAGTGAGACAATGAAAAACAGTGAATAACTGTAACTGGTGAAACAGACAAACTGACAAAATAAAATGATCCGAACCTCTCACGGTGCTGGAGTGATCACTCTGAGCTGACCCTGTGTATGCAACAATGTGTGTGCGTGCGTTCTATGTGTGTGTCCGTGTGAGTGCCAGATGGACATTCAGTGTTGAGCAGGACACACAAAGACTGTGGCATATTAATATTCTCAAGTTATCAAAAAACAGCCATATAACAGAATGTATGCCATGGCCTCTGACAATCTGTGATCAATGTTTTCTATAGCTCTCTATAGACGTATATATATATATATATATATATATATTTATTTGTATTATATATAATTATATATAATATGTAGATTTATAAAAAAGATTTGATCTTAATTACAAGTAGTGGCATTTTCTTTTATATTCATTATTGCAATGAATTGTTATCTAAGATGATTAAAAAAGACAAGTGAGTTCTGTTTTGCTACGCAGTTATTTACAACAGTTTTAAAAAGCAAGCTCTCTGATATGGTACCTTTCCCCGGCCACTGGAAAAAAACTGAGGATCTCAAATGACAACCAAACTGCCCATTGGAGTCGTTACTTTCTGAGAAATTGAAAATCATACCTATAGTTCAGGTCAAATGAAGCGCACACGGCACAGACCTGTGCTTCTCAACCTTATTACGGCCCTTGAAACAAATGATTTTTACTGCTCTAGTCACCCTGCTGTTGGGAAACATGCGAAAAATGATGAATTTTGATTTGCTTTTCCCATCGCCTGGCTATTTGGATTTATTATTCAAATAGTATTTATTATTCAAGAGGACACAGAGGCAGAATTAATTATCATGATTAAAAAGTTTTATCCCAAATGATTTAAACAGTGTATTTATTCCCATTTCCTCCATCATTCATTTTTCTTTAGGTCCCAGCATTTAGGTTGAGAAGCACTTTTGTTAGGGAGCCATTTGAGATCTGTCCATGTGTTTTATTTTTTCTTTCCATCACTGAATATACAGTTTAAACCTCGCCTTTGCCACTTGGCAAAAAGTAATCATCAGTTTGCTATTGAGCATTTCTACTGTCATGACGATGCTGTTGATGAAGGACTTTGTTAATTACTACTGTTTATTTTTTCTTTACAAACCCCTGTGAATTCTGCGGCCGAGATCAGCCACACGTGTGTTTCGAGGTTACTTCTGTTCTATATTGGCTGATTATCTCGCTGGTTTTGGGGGCGAGAAATCATTCTGTATGCGTAGTAAGAAAGCATTTTTCATTCAGTTTGAACAGTCCATGGCAAAGTAGCGGGTTTGCACAGTCCGAACGTTCAAGCTTACAGTTTTCTGGTCTTCTAAGGGTGATAAATACCTGGCACTCAGTCTTTGCAGGCAAGTTAAGATGGCGATGACCATGATGATGATGATGATGAAAACAATGTTTGTAGTCTTAGTAAGGCGTTGTCAAGGGGTGCGGCTCGTTGGCCAACACTGTCCAATGAAGACTGAGCAGGAACAGAGTTGTTTGGTTTTCTTTTTTTTCTTTTTCTTTTTTGTACCGTCAGCTGCGATCATCATCTTTATCACTATCATCATCATGATCAGTTTTGTGGTCATGTTCACAGCTCATAGTTCATTTCATGGTAAGTCTGTGCTGGCTTTCCGGTCGGTTCGTCGATATCAGGATGGTATCCTCTCGAAAAACAATAAAATGAATGCTGCAGGCAAGTGTGATAGTCATAGTTGTCCTTTGTTTTTGTTTTTTTCTCCACTGTTCGCTCCACAGTTGTATTTCACTTATCTCTTGTAAAATAAGTCAATGGCAGCAGGAAAGTGAGATGATGATGCGCACTGTGTCTTTGTGTATTCAAGTGTGTAAAAATGACTATTTGTATTGGAGTATCTGTAATTATATGCATATTTGTGTATGTGTGTGTGTTATGCCTGAAAATGGTAAGTGTGTGATTGCATGTGCACGTGTGTGAGTGTGTGTGTGTGTGTTTGTTTGTTTGTGTGTGTGTGTCCTTGTTGAAGTCTGTACGTTTGTGTGTCGTTAAGGCACGGCAGGTGTTTTTGGTTTTCAGGGCAGTCCGGAGGAGACCACTGCAAGGCCGGGGTGTCGGAGAGAGGCGTGGTCAGCATGCACGGCTTTGGGGCAGTCTGGCGTCAGGACGCGGCCATTCTCCCCCACACTTCCTGTGATGGACAGACGGGCCTTGTTCCGCATGGCTTCAGAAAAAGACAGCTATATGAGGAGAGGTGGAAGGGGAGGATGGAGAAGAGGGCGGAGACGGCAGAGTTGGCATTTAGTTTGGAGAAAAATCACGTCTTTGGCAGAAAAACGGTGCAACAACAAACTTCAAGATACAGAGATTTGTATAGAAACACATGCACAGAGAACGCTTACACATGCATGTGCCTGTACACACATTGAACACACAAGTACACTAACAAGAAAAGGTCTGAGGGTGCAATCTCACACATGGTTGAAACAATACTCCATTTGCATTCTAGTCTATTGTTGTTGTTGTTGTTGGGCCCTGACACACCAAACTGACATTTGGCCATTGGTGAGCATCTGACACCTGAGTTTTTCCGTTGTGTCACACAGCGTTGGCACTAGTCAGCCTTTGTCAGCTTTTTTTCCAGCTGATTCAGCATGGTCAATTGGCGTCGGACCCGGTGGAGCCCGTCGGTGAGTGGAGTCACTCTGATTGGCAGAGTGCACGAGAGGAGAAACCGACGTGAGGAAAGCAAACAAACGGGTTAAAAAGGGCATGAGATCAAAGCAAACTTGTTATATTAGGTAAGACTATGTCCTTTAGCCACTGAGTTCTTTAGCAGAAATGGTTTGTAATAGTCTGTGTTACTGTTGGCTACCTCACGGTAAACATTCAACAAGGTATGTCGTTAATGTGCTAACTGGCTAGCTAGCATTGAAACCATCCTGTTGGTTTTCTGGTTTCCCGTTTTGAATGACGAATAAAGACGATCACTGCCTGCTGGTATGGAGAGTTAGTTCCTCTCACACAGGCGCAGAACGTATGTGCTAGTTCACAGTCTGCTGTAATCGCGTCTTAGCGTTAGCATTTCAAGTGCAAGTTCTTGGTCAAGACACAGGGAATGTGAGGCAAGCGTTATTTGATGTCAGGTTGGAGTGTCTGGGCTTTGTGGTTCATACTGTAAACAAACTATTGCTGAAACAATTAATTTAATAATCGATAATTCATAGTCAAAATAAGTGCTAACAACTTTGTTAACCAATAAGTTGTTCTGTAAACTATGACTGGCTGGTTAAGAAATAAGTTACTTATTCACCAGAGACTTACTTGAGAGTTTGTTTTTTTATGAACAGAATTCACCACAAGGTGCTTGGAAAAGCTTTTCAGATATTATTATTATTACTCTTTGTTCAAACACTATATTCCAGGTAGAAAATGCCCGTGACTTCATGTGTGAATGCACCCCCAAACTACACATTCTCACTGAAAGGCCACCACACAGTGCAAATGCTACAGTAACATGGTTTTACCAAAGGCAAAAGTAAATGTACAAGCAGGCAACAATCAACAGACATGTTCACAGTAGGCGAGAGGATTTGGGTAGTAGACATCTGCATTTCATAGGTGACCATGCATTTCTGGGTTTGAGTAATCTGAAAAATTCAGGTGAGGATTTGGAAGGATTTGGAAGGTGAGGACTTTGGAAAGACAAAAGGAAAACACGAAGGAGTGATTTTTCTTTCAGGGTTTCAGATTTATAGAGAGGGAGAGACTGACTATACTGCTCAGAGTAGGGCAACACTTCACACAGACTGGCTACTCTGTGATGTTTCACAGTCTTATTTCTGATGGACAAAAAGCTTCTTCTCTTTTTTTTTTTTGTTAAATTTGATTAACCGTGCATTTTCTTGACTGTGTGCTTGTGCTGTGATTGTGATGCTTCTTAAAATGCCTCAGCTAGAACTGAAGCTAAAGGGTTTTCCACATAAGTTATTGGCAATTCTGAGACAGTTTCTCTGTAAATGATGTTAGGAAAGAAAATATGCTTAAGTTTCATCTTTGATTACTGAAACATAGCAAAATGATGATCTGCTTAGAAACTAATAGCCTTTTTACAGAATGAGATGTTGTAAAAGCCACTTTTAGATGCATGAATTAGAGAGCAACGTCTGAAAAAAAGACATTAAGAATAGTTTACGATGCATTTAAAGAGCACAGGGTAAAGTGTTGTCATGCTGATGTACAGCTGAATTAATAATGAATGAGAAAACATAAAATAAACTGTTCTCAAGGAACATATTAGAAAAGTAACCTACAGTATATATATGTTTAGTCTAAAACAGTCTACTCTCAGTGGTAAACCTTATTTGAAGTTGGCATGGCACCTTACGACGGATAATAGCCAATATTTAGTGTACCGCATTTAGCTGTATTTGTTTTTGCATCCCGGCTATCGATCCTGCTTAAGGTGGTCATCAAATATGACCTTACAATGCCTCTGAAAGGTTCGTTAAGCAGATCATCAAATTGAAGTCCAGTGTTTCCTTTCACTTCAGTTAACTGCTGTTTTACATCACTAAACGTGAGTCATGTTTTTACAACAGCATCACTAAGTAGCCGTTCTATATGAAGTGTTTGCTTCATCAATTATTCCTCCACATTAGCACTAAGTAACTGGGCTGTTTGGAAGTTGTCAGGGCTGGAATAAGTCAGAGTGCCTGTTTGGACCGTCGACAACAGGGGTGCACAACTCCACTTTATAGACGACACATTAGAGGAGCAGTGTATCGATAGGAAACAGCTTCGACTACAAGCCACCAGAGGTGAGAAAGGTTTATGCAGCAGGAGTAAATTAACTGCAGCTATTGTGCATGGAGCATGGTTTGTTGTTAGTAAATTAGGACAAGGACAGAGGGATGTTGTAAAGCCCTCTGAGGGAAAGTTGTGATTTGCGATATTGGGCTTTATAAATAAAATTGAATTTAATAAAATAAAACCACTGCCACTATTTTGATCAGCTGTTAGAAGTCAAGATGAGTAAATATGTTTCCCCATAGGGATTGACTACAGGAGCACATTATACAGGATTCAGATTGTTTAAGAGCTCACTACAACTCAACCAACTGACAAAATTAAAAGCAAATAAAAACTGCTGCTGGATACAAAAAAACAATAATCATTTTGTGAGTTATTAAGGGAACAATCATTTGTTCCCTTAATAACTAACACTGAAACTGGCATTTCAAGGGAATGTTTAAAACTTTGCTTGAACTGTCAAAACTGCAGTCTCACCCCAAATTGGTTTGAATTGGCTCAGTGTGAACTGGCTTTAACCCGCGCTTGACAAACAAGGCGTTTCATGTACGTGGGTGTCTTTCTGACATTGCAGTGGGGCTAGTGGTCTAATTATGAAAATTATGGTGGACATCCACTGACATAAAAACAAGTGTTTTTTTATATTCCTGAATTATCTATCACATTATGAATGAAAAAGTTTTAGTTGGACCCAGATGAGTGATAATTGGCGTCCACGCGTTAGCTAATTAATTTGTAGCTTGAAGCAGTCACAGATTTTAATGAGGAACAGCACAGTAACTAACTTTTCCTCTCAGGGTAGTTAAGTACCAATGTAGACAGTTGCTATGATCTTGAAATAGTTTTAAGAAGTACTCTGCAGGACTTTCAATCATCACTTATGACCCACTGGAACTGTGTGGCAGTGTATTTATTGGCAGAGGCTCAGCCCACTGCGTGTATTTCCTAATTTTTCACTTATTCTTCTGTGTTACTAGGCGTGAACCCCCATAGTGCCCTATTTAAACTGCTCTGGTCTGCCTACTCTTGCGGCTTCCTCTGCAAGCCGCTTTGCAACCCGCCCCCACCCCAGCTCCTCCTTTTCATGCTGTGTCTGACCTATCAGTGTCATTTCTGTTTGTCATTGATGCTGCTCTGTTCTGTTCCTGGGGGGGTCTTTGCTGCTGCTCTCCCTGCTTTAGGCTTTCAAAGTAAGCCCATGGAAGGGCAGGGAGGTTAGATCTCTGTGCCTCAGGCTTTCCTCATTTGCACATGGAAGGGCAGAGAGGTGTGCTTTCTCCGCCTTAGGCTTTCCACGTAGGTGTTTGGAAGAGGCTTTCTGTGTAGGCCAGAGTAAAGGCAGAGGCCCCAGAACAGAGCCTCTTAGGCTTTCCAGGTAGGCACATGTAAGGGCAGAGAGGTTTGCTCTCTCTGCCTCAGGCTTTCCTTGTTTGCACGTGGAAGCTTCGGCTTTCTGCCCAGGCCCCAGGAAGGGCAGAGAGGCCCCAGAACAGCAAATGGAATTTTTTTTTTTACCAAAGTAGTCCTGACTGAACTAAGTAGTTTTGCTGCCTAAACCTAACCGGCAAACCCTTCAGCACAGACCTCTCTGTATCAAGATACAACGCAGAAGGGTGACCCCGGTGTCATCTTAGCATCTCTGGGACTCTTGCCCAAGCTGCAAAATATGAAAAGTAGGGATGAGATCACACTGGATGTTGGGACTTTACTTTTGTTTATACTCAGTAACCTACATATCCTCTGCCCGAAATAAAACTGGAATATTAGAGAAAAAAAAGGGGTTTTGGGGATTAGTAGTTATAAACTTAACACTTCTATGTAACAATCTATGTTGATTATTATTAAACACTTTTATGTATAGTATTAGTGCTAAAATGATTAGTAATTTAATTGATTACCCCATTGATAGTAATGTAATAAGATATATAAAGTAATAAATGCCTGATAAATGGATGAGGGAAACAAGTTAGTTAGTTAGTCGCAACCCAATACAGTACATAAAAAAGGTTATTAATAGAGTGTTAGCCCCTGAAAATGGAGTTGTGCATCCCTGCTCCATCATTATTTTGTTAACTATTCGCTAAAATTACAATGCAGGTGCCTAGTCAAGTCATGAGCCAAGAGCATCACCATCAATGTCATCATGATCATCATCACCATCATCATCATCATCATCATCTGCAGCCAAAGACGATGGAACCAAATCTGTAGTCGCACAAATCTAACCCCATTCTAGGCGGGGGTGAAATGCAACCGTAACAAAACAAATTTAAACCCAAAAATCTAAGAAAATGTTAGGCCAATAAAGAAACAGAACAGCCAAAATAAGCTTTCGCGAAAACATAAAAAGCTACATTGGTTCCACAATGCTTGACCACATCCTCATCACCACATGAAGTACAACACGGTTGCGTGGGGCTGCTGCGTCAGCCTCTACATCGACAATACAATAATCTACAGCACCACCACCATGATCAACACCACCATTACCCCACCTATATGGGAGCCTCTAAATCCTACCCCTATATCTTGACCCCCTCGGAGCCGTACACGTTGTACCCCTCCCTATAAGTGGCTAGATTCTGGGTGCTGGGGGAGGGGCTGGGGCAGTGGGGGGGGCTAAGGTCCACCTTCATGCGCTTGGCTTCCGCCCGTGACTTGTAGCAGAACTCGACCAGGGCCACCAGCATGGCCAGGCCCAGGCCGCCCACAAGGATGTAGAAGACCCCCGCCACGTTGGACAGGCTCAGAGCCTGGGACGACTTGTCCTGAGGAGAGGGAGTGGGATGGGGTTCGGGGAAGAATGAAGTGGTAAAGGATGCCGCAGGGGAGGGGTGGAGGTAAAGTAGAAGGGAAAGGGGAAAAAAGGAGGGAAACGGGTGAAAAATAGATGACAAGAGGGAGAGAAGGAGCAGAGCAGGATGACAATGGAGGATGAAAAATGTGTGATTAAGGAAAGGAGACAGGCAGGCGGGATAAGAGGAGGGAAAATGAGAAATGGGAGAACAGGAGAATAACAGGAGTAAAAGGTGGAGAAGGAAGTGAAGGAGGTGACAGGATGGGAAAAGAGGTGGGAAAAAGCAGACAGAGACAATAGGGTACAATGGGTTAGACACAGAAATAGAGATCATCAGAGAAAAAATCACTGAGTGACATTTAGCTGCAGATTAACTGTTCTATGCCACTGAAATTACATGTCATCACTTAATAATGAATTATCATACAGTTACATTCTACGTCTACAACTACGATTAATGCACTATCACAACAACAGCTACTACACATCTCTAACATTCAATACATCTACAGCACATTCTACATTTCTACATCTGTAACATGATATCAAAGTAGCTTGAATCAACATCTCATGTAAGTCAAAAAGAGCAGCCTTTAATCTGAGTGGCGATGACAGTTCACTGCATTTCAATGGAATTTAAAGGCTCATGTACTCTAAACATCTACAGTGGAGCAGCTCCTATTGTCTATATTGTGAAAATCTTCCTGCTTAAGAGTTTTCTCTGAAACAAAACAGTAACGAATATTTAACTGGGAGACATAGTGTATAAATTAGCTGTAGCACTTTAATTGCAAATGCTAAAGACAAATATGGTAACGCTTTATCTCACAGGCTCATTAATATTTTTCTAATTATGTCGGAAACTCCCTGAAAAGAACTCTAATTTTAGTGTTGAGCTTATATGCAGTTGTTGGCTTTCAGAGGAAATTACTGCTCCACTTAAACTCAAGTAAAATTATTCATTTAGTATTCATTATTAGTGAGAACTATGTTCTCCACATGTTAAATTGAATGCTTTTATCCAATGTTCAGCTGACCTGCTTTGCACTGAAGTCTTTATACACTTTAATTAATTCGCATTGGCCTGAATATCTAATTGCAAGTGCAGCAACTGAACAGTGACAATTAACTGACCTATAATTAGCACCAAATAACGGAGTTCTCCCACAAACTACTTAGGATATTATTTAAAAAAACATATGCACCTGTAAAATAAAGCGTTACCATGTGTTACTCCAACTTATGGAATTAAATAGATAGCCTTGTCCTGATTAAAGGGACAGTTCACCCCCAAATCAAAAACACATTTTCCTCCAACGTGTAGTTCTATTTATCAATCTATATTGTTTTGGTGTGAATTGCCGAGCATTGGAGATATCAGCTACAGAGATGTCTGGCTTCTCTCAAATAATAAATAACACAGAAATAACACAACAAACTCAAACACATGCACATATCAATACGTGTAACAGAAAATAAAGCAAAGCATAGTAAGATCAGAAAATAATGAAAGATAAAACAGAAACCTTAAGGACAATCAAAGGTATTAGCTTAGCTTAGATTTAAATGTGTCTACAGAGGGGGAGCACTTAATTGAAAAGGGTAAACTGTTCCAAAGTTTTGGGGCGGCTACTGCAAATGCACAATTGCCCTTCCCCCCTTCGTCTAAATGGCGAGACGACCAGGAGCAACTGGTCTGAGGATCTGAGAGATCTTGGGTTGGAAGATTTTCAAATGTATTTTTTGGTACTTTAAGCAACACAAGTCCCATCTTGCTCCATTATATACGAGAGAAGGCAGACATCTCTACGGTTGATATCTCCACCAACTCACACCAAAACAATCAAAGCTGATAAACAGGCTGCAGGTACGGGAAAAAAAAAAATATATATATATTTTTGATTTTAGGGGTGAACTGTCCGTTGAAATCTTAAACATGAAGGTAAAAGCCAATAGTTGCAAACAAGTAACTAACTCTAAATCTAAAGAAACACTGATATTCTAATCTGGAGTTTCAGGGTACCAAACATGGGCTAGTGTATGATATCAAACAAAAATATGAAAGTGGAAATTGCTGATGATAATCAACATTTACATTGTATCTCTGATGCTAACTGTAATGAGGATGGGATTGCCACAGATTGCTACAGAAACTGAACATAAACTTGACTTAATCTGATGCATATTTAGGTAAATGTGGTCCAGCATCAAAACAGAAGTAGGAAAAATGTTCACTAAATGGACAGTTTGTGGAGCACATTCAAAATATGTTTCAGGCTAATTGAGAATATTGGCTATTGCTAAAACAGTAGTTGCAGTAATCTGGAGCGTATTCAGGATGAGAGTTTCAGGCTAGCGTTCTGAGGGCCGCAGCAGCGTGAGACTGACCTTACTTCCAGAGTCCTTGGGTCCACACTCTCCCTTGTCATACCACCATTTGTTTTTCAGTTTGTCTAAGACGCCTGCTTCGCTCAGTTTCAAAACTGCAAGGTTTACCGGGGTTCTTCGCGTGTAAAAATAACATAAATAACATCATAGGTCATGTTATTTTATGTTATTAGGGTATTTCACATTTGCATTGCACAGCTCAGTTACACAGAAAAAGTACTTTTGTTCACATCAAGTGACCTAGCGTGGATCCCACTGAGTACATGTGTGTATGCTCGTTGAGGAGGGGCTGGGGGGAGCGAGGAGCTAAGGCGAGCTACAGACATATGAGTGGGACCCACCTTTGTCACTTCAGGTAACACACCCATGCTGCCCCAGCTGATCCTTCACTGAGCCAGAGGCAAGTACTGTAAAGCCAGGACTATTGGCGCTGGGCTAGCGCTGTGCTACAGCTGGGAGAGAGATGAGCTGGATGTGTAGCTGAAGATTTTTCAAAGCCAGAGGAACCTCCCACTGGCATGATTTGTTCTTTCTGCACTCTGTGTGGCTGTCGCTGTTCAGTCCACTACTCTGTCCAGACTGAAAGTCCCCACAATTTATGAATTTGCATGACATTTCTTTGCAAACATTCATGATCAGCAGATGGGATATCCTGACTTTGGTAATTCTCTTCTCATCTAGCGCCACCAGCAAGTCAAGGTTAATACTTATCCAGTAAAGAATCTCAACATAAATGAAATGGCACACAATTCTGTGCAGACATTCATGGTTCCCAGATGATTTATTGTTATGACATTGGTTATCCTGATATTTCCTCTAGCGCCACCATATGGTTGACATTTGTGCTTTTGAATGAAATATCTAAAATTCAAGGCTTCTAGATTCACAGCCCGGTCGCCAGAAGAAACATTTCAATTTTTTTTTATCACATTACATTATACGTTACATTTGCGCATTTCATATTTATCATATCAACGTTTCTAAGTAAAGAATATATACGCTGAGTCTTATCATTGGGGGGTGGAGGGAATGAAGGATGGTGCGTCATCTCAGCAACGCCTGCCAAGCTGCAGATAACTGCTTGGAACTAACTAAACATGGGTGTCTTTAGTGGTACATTGAGGCATTTCCTAGAGGCGTTTGAGCTATGGAACCTGGATGTTTTTATCACATCACAGCATTTTCTAGCGCTGTTTGAGCCACCAAACCAAGGTGTTTTTCATTGACCTTTCCCTGCTTTGTACCAAATGTGGGTGTTTTAAGCCAAAACGTGATCTTTTCCTAGCCATAACTGACTGATTTTTGTGCCTAAATCTAACCACGTCTTCACTACAGTGTTGTTAAGAAACAGAAAGTTTCAGTTATCTGCTTCATAATAATGTACAAATGTAACATATCCAAAATACAATACACACTTTTTTTCTGGCGGCTGGGTTGAAATTCAGCTGCTCTTGAAGACATCACAAAACTACTACTCATTTCTCGCTATTGGTACAGTAGTAGGAAATACAGGTCTCATTTTTTTTTTACAAGTATGCTGCTGGAAGCTTGGTGTGATGACTTGACAACATGCCCACCTGTTTGTTGTTGTGGTGGCATTTTCACACTTTTCAAAATGGCTGCTGTTTGATTGCAAATCAAGAAAAACTGGTAAAATGAACACATATTTATTTTTGTCTACTCTTGTGTGAATCCAATTTTCAGAATCAACCTTTATTTGCATTGGTTAGTTATGAACTACAGTGGCTGAGAGAGGTCACAACACACACAAACTTCACAACACTGGCAAATTCACACAACACACGCGCATTAAGAAAACACCCCCAAATTCAGAAAACACACTCATCAATTGTGCAACACATGTTTGCAAATCCTCGCAACATAAGCAAGAAGCTAAACGCTCCACAAAAAAGAAAACACACGCCAAATTGAAGACGACAACGGAAATGTTTCCAGGGGGACAACAATCACTCACGGACCTGCTTTTGGCCGCCAAAAACAACTTAGATGCTCGGACCAGCATCGACGAGATGCTGATGTGCTCCAACAGGTTAAGTGTTTTTTTAAGCGAGTGGCTGAGGAAGGGGGCGGAGTGAAGATTCTCCCTCGGTGTGGGGAGACAGGAGAGGGCTTCCCTGGAGGTCGGCCTCTTTATCTGGTCCCTCTCCTCCACACCTCGACTTATTTTCATTGTGCCGATGGTGGCTTGGAAAACTGCCCCTAACTGTGTCACACGGGCAGAATGGAAGGCGGCCGGAGCTCAGCCAGTCCCCTTCTCCACACTTTGACTTATTTAATTCGACAAATTACTAGCTGTTCTCTCTGCTCTACTACTCTCTCTGCTCTGATCCAACCTTCTCGCTATCAGTTGATAACTGTGGACAGAATGGTTTTATAGTAAGGGGAGGATCAAAGGGAGGAGGGCAGGCTTTAGCGTGGACGGTTAGTGACGTCATTCACCCCGAAAAAGAGTCATTTGCCTCCAATGTAATGTAATGTAAATTCAAATGTAGTAACCAGGTTTCAAGCTGTAGAGGGCACGCCACACCACATTTTTAAAATAAAATGTAGATTTTCAACAGTTTGCACTAAACTGTCAAGATTTTGAGCAGGATCAGTCAGTAACACTACTTCACTACCAGAAACAATGATTATCAGCTGAAAAAATGGTTTTAGGGTTTAGTTACTCCTTAAGCATATGTCAGACGATTGGGATTGGATTGGATTGGATTGGAAATGTCAACAAATAGTCACTGATTACGGTCCCCCTGGAAACAGTTCCGTTGTCGCCTTCATTTTGGCGTGTTTTCGTTTTGCGGAGTGTTTAGCTTCTTGCTTGTGTTGTGAGCATTTGAAGCGTTTTTTTATTTGCTTGTGTTGTGAGGATTTGCAGCGTATGTTTTGCAAAATTGATGAATGTGTTTTCTGAATTTGGGGGCATGTGTTGTGTGGATTTGTGTGTGTTGTGACCTCTCTCGGCCACCGTAATGAAAACACCTTTTCACTTTCACATAAAGCTTTTAACTCTGATAATGTTCTTGCTAACCCTGGCTACTAGCAGCTAAAAGATGATTGTGTGAGGTGACACAGTAGTGATTTGTCACTGATCTGAATCTGATTCTCATATTGTTCACATACTATTAGCTCAATGGACTGGTTTTACCTCTCACTTTAAGGATTTGCTGAAAATCAAAGAAATGAAATTACAACTCTGCTAAGACACACAGAAGATAACAAGAATCATTTCGGGACCTTAGAGTCACAAAGGAGTCGAATGAATATTTAAATCTTTAAGACAACAGGAAAAACTGAGCTAAAAGGGGGAAAAACTTGTTGAAATCCAACAAGATGTAGGAAACTCTATCCTGTAGTTACATTCTGCTGCTATCAATTATTCATCCCTCCTTCTGCCTCAAGTCAACCTCAGCCTAAAAGAATCTGAGAGCTACAATTACATTTGGGTCTTATTATTCCGTTGAGATTCATTTCATCTGACATGTACTCGGCCAACAGATTCTCAGCTGAAGGAATGATAAGGGTCAGTTTGGTGTCTCTCTGTCTTTCTTGCTATATGACTCTCCCCAGAGCTGCCACTAGGGGGCGAATATTCCTGCCTTGACAGTATTTTCTCTCTTTATCTTTCCACCTTCACACTCTGTCCTTTCGGAGAGACATTACCAGACCGGTGCCAAACACATTTGAAAATGGTGATTATCATGAGGTGTGCTTGATTTCTCTTGGCAGGCACTCACCCGCAGTGGGGACATATTTCCCTGCATGAAAATGAACAATTCAGTTTTTTCCCCTGATGATTCATTATAAAATTATATAATACATTGATTTTTGGAAAAATAATATCGGTTCTCATGGGTCTAAAAGGTACAGCCAATTGATTTTTTTCTTTTTTTGTCTCTCAACAAGCTCAAGTGTTGTACCTTTGTCACTGGGTCTGAACCTTTTATATAAAAATGCACACACCACTGACAACAGATGCAACCTTGTGCCCATTTTTTAAGCTGCAGGGTGTCCCGAGAGATTTCTCGCTGTCACGTTTGCCCTCTCTCTTTGCTGCTTGACTCCTCGCCGGGGCAGATGCATGCGTTACACTACCGGGACAGGGGCTGTCGCGAGCTGCCTAGCCGGTGATCGGCCCCTGTCCCCCTAGTGGTGGGGTGGTCAGACAGAGAGGGCTAACCTTGGAATCCCCTCCCCCGCTGCCACATTCTCCTTTGTCATACCACCACTTGTTTTTCAATTTGTCCAACAGGCCCTGCTCGTTGAGCTTTAGCACGGCCAGGTTGACCGCGTTTCTTTAAGTAAAAAAGGAGGGACAGATAAGATAGTTTGGTCAGAGCAGAGGATGGAGGGACAAGACAGACAAGATGGACGTGGACCACAGCCAGGAGGAAGAAGGGGAGGGAAATGAGGAGGAAAGGGAGCAGAGGGGGGAGAGAAATCAGAGAGGTTGAAGGGAAAAGATGGGTTAGTGGGGAAGGATGCACCCCAGACAACGCTCTCTTTACTCTTTCTCTTTGACTTTCTTTCTACTTCAGATATTTTATTAAAATGTATTTCTGTTTGTTTAATTTACTCTTTTCTTGTAAAGGATGTTTTGTTTGACTGTATCTGTCCTCTGTTGCGCTCCTGTACAGGACTGCACTAACACAGGATGCTCCACAGTGAGTGTCAGATTGCTGGTATAAAGTGTGTTAACCAGGTCTCTGCAGCCTGCTGATGGTGCTCTTGTCCCCTCCTGATGCTCTCCTGCCTTCCTGCAACTGTGTGTGCGCATATGTGTGTGTGTGTGTGTGCGTGTGTGTGTGTGGAGTCAGTTTCCCACTGCACCCCTGAAGGGATTGACCTCCAAACAAAATTCAGGGACACAGGGCTAAATATCTGGCATTCATGTGTGCACATGTTTTCAGCTAAGCTCTTTATATCAGGTGTGTTTAATAAGAGGAGCTCTTCTCTTCACTTAAGTAAATGAGTTGTGTTTGGTTTTCTTGAAACTCAGTTATAATCATTGCCTTGCAATGTGGTTGAAAGCAAGGACTTTTTAAAAAGGTTTTTAAGGTCGCTGAGTTGTGATAAGCATCAGCATTCAACACTTGAGTGTCAGCTCCTAAACAAAAGGGAAGCCATTCTTTTCACGATGCCTAAGTTTGCTTGATTATTTTAACAACAGACCATATTTTGTAAATGCTGTGGCATTTAGCAGGCGACTCTTATTTCTAATATGTTCTCACTGGCACTTGAGTGCAACACCCAGAAAACTTCAAGGGCTGTCTGTGGCTTTTATTGTGAAATTTAGGAATAAAAATAGTGAAATTTCAATGTGCCGCTGTTGACCGTGAGGAGTATACCATCTTGGCTCAGACTACAGAACCTCTTGAAATGTTAGTCGACCAGAAAGGTCATTAGTTGGCAAGATTTCATTGGTCGCTTAGTTGCAGAAATAAAAAAAACTCTGAAACTCTGTTAGGAGCTGTGCCCTGTCAAAATAACAACCTACCACCACGCTCTTGAAAGCTGGCACAAAAAAGGTACAATAGAAGTGCCCAGTGCCGGACCTTGTGTTTTCCAGGTGGTTAAAGATGCGGCATGTGTACGGCCCCTAATTTCCAGGGCTGGTACCTGCGGTTATTCCACAGGCTAGTTAAAAACATGTCGGGCAGGAAATCCAAAGTGTGGGATCATTTTGAGAAGGTGAAGGACGAACCCAAGGTAATATGTAAACTCATCTTCATTGGTCGACTACAAACATGACGTATCATCTGAAACATGTCAGTAGCTACATGCCCATTAGCCACTTAGCACAATCATTACTGCTTTGCCGACAGCGTCATTAACAGGCGACTCGCTCAGTGTGTGACGTGCACTTGTAGATAAAATATAGGCCTATATTAATGAAGGTTCATTAGTGCGTTTTTTTATTTCTCTGTAATGTAGCAGTGTTAGCAATGTTACTGATACTATTCTTTCTCACACCTTCAACTCAAACTATTGTGTTGCAGGAGCTGAATGGTTTTGTCAACTAATTCCATACATGCCTGTTTTAAATGTATTTGTCCTGTCTTTTTCGCTTCAGTACATTTGCTTTTTTGCAGGTACTTGTAAATGACTTTCCTATACTGTTCTTTTCTCCTGCTACCACCCTCTGCTGTCCACTCTTTGTTTGTGAGATGGTGTAATCAGCCAGGCAAATCTCTGCAAAAAGGTCACTGCAGTGGCTGCCTGCTTGTTTGTTAGTGTGCCCCTTTGTCTGTACACCTGCCTATCTGGAGGTCCTATCTCATCTCAGAGTGTGTTGGTGGACTGCAGGTAGGAGCTGGCTTGTGACTGAAAGGTTGTCAGTTCAAGACAAATTACTGGAGTAAAACCACTCTCCCCACTCAACAAATTACAAGCCCTTGAAAGGTTTAGCTCTCTGAGTTAAGATAGTCAAGAGATTCAGAGAGAGAGACAGTGTTCTCTGGAGTGATCTAATCTACAAGCCATGACTAATCTCATCAACGTAAGAGGTATGGATGAAAACAGTTCATAAATATCTTTGTCAGTCATGATAATAACAATCACAAATCAATAATCAAATCAACAGCAGCTATAGTTCAGAAAGCATACATTCCTAACATTCATTTAACCATCAGGATATTCATTCTCCTCATCAACATCATCAAGTCAAATTAGTGCACCGAGAGGAGAGGCAGGCTCACCTGACGTGCACGCTCCCAGCCACATGTGTGCACCTGGTAGATCGGGTTTCCGCTGATTGAGAGAAGCCAGAGACAACCGTGGATAGTCCCAGAAATGTGTTGTGGAGGGGGGCTTAAGAAGGGACCTATCCACCCGCTGTCTGTCACTTTTCCCTCATAAACGGAAAAACCTTTGCGTAAAATGACAAGGGATAAACTACAGTGACTGTGGGGTTTTGAGGGACTTGATTGCACCACACACAGGGGAAAGTTATAGGACAGGATGTGAGGCTGATTTGTGTTTTGCCTTCCATAAAGCAAATCTGAAATGCTGACAGAGAGAGATGGAGAGAGAGAAGAGAGAGCAAGTGGTCCGACATTGCTGAATTTAGTCAATTATTTTCCCTCAGCAGGCACTTGCAACATTGTGAAGACAAAGTCTCAGTATACTGCCGTCACAGTCACCTGAAAAATGTATTATTTGCATTGATGGAATACCTCAGTAAAGCCTACTGGGACTGTTACTGTAGGCTCAAGTTAACAGGCCGGATAAACAAGTATCTGCGGAGGGAAAATCAAAAGAAAAGGACCAATTTTAGGACTTAACTCAGACACTTTCTCATTCATTTCCTCCAGCTTATGCCCTTTTCATTAAGGTATACACACACCAATGTGTTGTCTTTAAAATAAACTACTGATTACTCATTAATCTGGGTCTAATTTGGTGTTGTCCAATTGCCATTCATTCAGTTTTTAAAATATATGTTAAAAGAAGGACTTTTTATTTTTGATGTGGGATCCTGTATTATGTTTCATTTCTAGTCCCCCCATTGGCCAGGCCCCTCTACTTCCTGTTTCTCACTTTGTGACTCCTGTTTGTCTATAAATTCCCCCTCATGGCTCTGGATGTAGCGGCAGCAGTCTGAGGTTCTGCCACTCCTCGCAGTCATATTCACTTAAATAATAATAATAAATAATAAATCTCTCCTGTAATAATCATAACCATCATCATCATCATTATCACCACCATGACTACCATCTCTGGGGATGAAAGGAACAAAGAGACGAGACGAGCGACAGACAAATGGACAAAGTTACCTGGAAGGTGGCCCTGTGGAGAAACAGACTGGTTAAAAGAAGGGATGGGAGCATGAGGGGACGGACAAATGACAGTGACAGAGGACACAGAAATGAAGGTCTAAATTAACAGAGAGGTGGCAGAAAAGAGTAAGGAAAAGTACGGACAGACAGAAACAAAAATGTAAAGAAGGAGCCAGAATGAGAAAGATAATGAAATCAAGGAATAAAGCAAACAAGAGATGAAACACAGGATCTGCAAACATACTCTTCTATATCGCTGCTGCTGGGTGAAAGCCTTTAACTGCTTCTTTGCTTTTGGAGCTCACATTAATAAGCACGTAAATTGTACTGGTGCCATAATCTCTCAGTAGTCAAATTACTCATGGGAAAAAATCAGTATTCAAATACTGGTCAACTCTGACTCAGTATGCACATTTTTGCTGGCGATTTTCACCTGACAGCAGTGACAGATTAATTTAGGTGTAGTATAAAAGGCACAGCAGGGTAGGTGGAATATCGCAGCAATAGGACAGTATGAACTGTGTTACTGTCTCCTATTGTTACACTATTCCACCCACCTTAACTGTGAGCCTTTCGGTGTGGCAATCCCATATCCTTTGGAGTCCAGGTTCCCCCCGACTTTCATGGTGTCACAAGGCTTGCGCTGCTCCGTGTATTCGTTCATGGTGGACTCCAGGAGGAAGGCATACTTCCCCTTGGACTTGCGGACTCTTGCCACGCCCTCTGCTGTGGTTTTGGTGAAGACAGTTGGCTCGGCGGACTTCATATATGACCACATCTTCTCGTATACGGCTATTTTGGACCTCTGGCGTGGAGGAAGGGAAAGAGGAGAGAGCAGATGTTAAACAGGGAATGAGTGGGCATCAATTTGCTAACATACGGGGCCAGATTTTCACCCAGATGATGGCTTTCATAGTCCAGTGAGGAGAGGACTGCCAAAGGAAGAGAGGCCATGAAGGTCAGGCTGTTAGAAATGATTTTATTTGAGGAAGAAAGGATGACAGATTGAGAGAATGGTAGCAATGCCACTTCTAAATTGCCCGTATCTTTGAGAGAACAGTGTGGATTGGTAAGGTCTCCCAAGGAAAGAACACAGAGTAACATTTCAGGCCATTTGTGCCATTTGACTGAACCTCCGTAGCTAACAGTTTCCATTCAAGTGACCCTACGAAACAGGATTCAGGCAATTTGACAAAACTGTTTCTAACTTTCTGTTGTCTAACTGCATGTTTAACCCTCCAGTGTGTAGGATTAGAGGGATATATTGGCAGAAATGGACTATAATATTTCAGACTTAAGTGAATAATAACCTGAAACTAACAATTATTGAGTTTTTGTTACCTTTTGTTACCAGTAACCCAGAAAGGCAAAAACAAAAACTGGTTGTCGATTAGGCCGTTTGTGTTTTTGCATCCATAGGTTTCCTACGTACTTGGCACAGTTCCAGTTGGTTGCAATCTGCCAACTCATCACTCGATGTCACAATCCTGCGCACCAGACCTTTAAATAATAATGTTGGTGATATTCTATGTCTATCTATCTATCTATCTATCTATCTATCTATCTATCTATCTATCTATCTATCTATCTATCTATCTATCTATCTATCTATCTATCTTAAGAGATGAATGGGCTTGGACCTTGAGAATGCTGTCTTATTGTTAACACATCCATGCTCTGCCTATCCTTCTGGGTGTCCATTCACACCTCGCCGATGCCCAAAGTGTTAACAGCTTCTCGACCCACAGATTTGATTATTCAAATCAACATGCAATACTAAGTGAGACAAATGGGATGAATGTGAGATGTAAATATTATATCTGAGGAGATGAAAACACTACTCATTATGTTAACACAATGACACTCAATGCTGTTCATTGATTGGGCACAAGTGCGTTTTCCATTCTTGTACAAAAGAGTGCTGCAGGGAGGGCGTTTATTTGTAGAGCAACATGGAAGTTAGTGTTGCCCTGGTTCTCTTGACAAGGGAGTTTTTGATTGGATTTTGGATGATTGCAGAAAATATTCTCTGTGGCAAAAACGTTTATGATTCTTACATGTTTCATTATGATTTTTGAAGCGTAAATGCAATTGCCAGAAGTTCACAACTAATGTCAGGCTAAAGACAAACTGCACTACGGTTGCATGACTTCAGTGTTGCCTCCACTACGAGGCTGTGAAGCCATGTTCGGTGTGATGACATCCTTTAGGCTCATTTAGCCACTTGTTTGCAAACGTCTTTTTTTACGACATGAAAATGCTTCAAAATTTGGGGTATTTACTATTTACTGACTTCTTCTCTGTTGTAGAAGAAAACATGGAAGTAGCTTAAGCTTAAACAAAACCATTAAAAAAAAGCCATAGACATTGAGACAAGGGAAATGGGAGGAATAAAATGCAAACTCATTTCTTCACTGTATTTCATTCAGTGCTTTCTATATATATATATATATATATAGAGAGAGAGAGAGAGAGAGAGCAAACTGTTGAGGCTTTCACTATTATAGTCTTTGAATAAAAATTACAGTAGTGACGGAGATCTGTGTCTTCCATCTTCCATTTTGATCCTCTGGCTCATTTTGACATTTATAACCACATTTAAAATGTAACACTACATCTCCTTTGACAAGTCAAACATCAGTCTTACTTTAAATGAGTATATGACGTACATAGTGGCCTACTCGTCTGGTCAGAGGAGCTTTTCAGAGAGGTCTGTCTGATATGATGCGATAGATGTATTATAGTGTTTATAAACCATGCATAGGTGCGTGTATGTGTGCAGGTCTGTGCACAAGTCCACACGTGTATGAATTTATGTGTTTTCATGTGTGTGCACTGTGTGTACTCATGAGTGAAAATAACAAGCAGAGAAGTCAAACTGCCACCCTCCACAAGCGTCCTGCTTCTTTCTTCTCTTCCTCTCCTGGTGATTAAGTGTTATTCTGTCGCTCTGCAAGCGACAAGCCCTGGCCTCAGCCAACGAAACCAACGCCCAGGGGGAATGGTGTGTACGTGTGTGTGTGATTGTGTTACTAGTGCGTGACGGACACCTATCCCATAATAATGTCACTCACATCTATGAGGACCAGCAGGCACCTCTTCTCTCCATTGGACCCTTTCTCCCTCTCTTCACTCTTTCTCTTTTTATCTCTCACCCTGTCTACCATCGCAGATTACAAAAAAAAGCCTCCTCACCATCCACCTCTTCACACCTTCAGCCCTTCTATCATCCTCATTCATCAAGTTTGATCCATCCATCCATCTTTCACTTATTTTTCACATTTTTCTATCCACTGATTTCTCTGTCTAGCGGCAGCAAATGTGTGTGTGCTTGTATGTGATGCTTTTGCATTGTGTATGTGTGTGTGTGTGTGTGTGTGTGTGTCATAGAGAGTGAGACTGTGAGAGGGAGAGACAGTGATGATGATGACTGTGCACGTATAAAGCAGCGCCTGGCCTTGGAGGGATGGATGTGTGACAATGCGGTGTGACTCTTTCCAGATTCTTTAACAATGAGTAAGGCTGAAGGAGGAAATGGATGCTGCAAGTCACCTTCAGGCATCCACACTATGGAGAGGAACACTTTTAAATACTTTTAAATGTAAGTACATATACATATATATAAAAACACACATAACACACACATTTGCTCTGCAGGAGAAGCAGCACACACTGTCACATACACACATTCATATGTGGCTAAATATGCATACATGCATGCTCACGCAGACACAAAAATACACACATATATACACACACACACAGATAATTAATGGTGGTGGCGAATCCCCCTCAGCTGTAGGAGAGTAAATTGCTTTTTCACCCTCCACAGATTTCAGCCCGCTCGTTATGTTGATGATGCCAGAGCCGCTCACAGAAGCACAAACTGTCTGATACGACCTCCCCCTCCCCCCCTCCACCCCCTCCTCTACATCTCCAAATACACACACTAGTGCACACGTCTTTACAGAACATAACTGTAAATTGGTATATATACACACACACACAAACACACACGCACATAAACACACGCATACAAACACACAATGCATGAGCAACACAAACAATTCTGAACATTCCCACAGAGCATGACTACGTGACAGAGCAGATTTGTTTTTGTACATGTGGTGACGCTGGTGTTTTGCCCGTGTCTGCAGAAAAAAAAATCTGTCTTCATCAGCATTGTGTGTATGCGTGTGTCTGTGTTTGTGTGTGTGTTTATGAGTACTTATGTAATTGCAATTCGCATGGGTGAATAGGTCAATGGGTGAGGCCACTATAGGTCTCCTCTGGGCCACTTCACTGCACTCTGCTATAATTTCCTGCTCACTATTTTACATTGACAACTCTCTGTAGTATATTCAGTTCCAGCTCTGTCCACCTCTGCTGTCCATGCAGTCCACTTCTACTATTCACCGATTATTATTATCATTATCAATGCTTTATTTGACACAGTAGGGAAGTGATTCAACAAGGCTGTGGTAAACAAACATTCCTCCATTGTGATCGTGTTTGAATTTTAATCAAAAGATCCGACGCTGTTCCTTTGTCTTCTACTTCTCCTCCAAAACCGCAGTGTGAACTTTGATGAAGCCACCAAGTTTTACAAAACAAATAAGCCAAAAAGCAAAAGCCAGGCATTTCAGCTTAGCGTCACGTCCAAAATGTAAGCCTCTCTGGATTCAAGATCAGGAGAAAGTCATCCATTCATTCTTCTCCTACCTGGACTATTGTATATCGCTTTACACTGTCATTATTCAGTCGTCCTTGCTCCACCTACAGTCAGAGCAGAATTCTGCCGCTTGGCTTTTGTCTGGCTTCAATAAATGAGACATCACCTCCCTCGTATTTCCTTCCTCTTACTGACTGCCAATTTATTTCACAAGTGACTTTAAGAGTGTGTTGCTTGTTTTTAAAACTGTGATCCTCTTTCATTATCTAACCTCCTGTACTGCCACTGGACATGCTGCACCCAGCGTTCACGTCCTGTTTCTATACTGTACCACAAGTGAGCAATAATGCAGTAATGGATGGAGTGGAGGTGATGAATACTGCAAAGCATAGCAGAATGGCGTTCTTCACCTCCAAGGGACACATGGGCGTGCACCATCGCATTTGTGTAATGGCCATTTAGAAAGAAATAAAGAACGCAAGGAGTATGAAAACTGACATCCATTTCTTAAAGGTGCCCTGTGGAGTTGTCTTACAAACACACAACGCTATGTGTACAATCAGCGTTTCTCACCGGAACACAATGTGTATCCTTGAGCCCTAACAAAGGTGCTGAACGCACTTCTTTCCTCATAAAACAGCCGTAAAGACAATTTCAGGGTTTGAAACCTGCACTGTTTACATCAATTTT
This sequence comes from Epinephelus awoara, assembly GCA_035609425.1. Classification (NCBI taxonomy): domain Eukaryota; kingdom Metazoa; phylum Chordata; class Actinopteri; order Perciformes; family Serranidae; genus Epinephelus; species Epinephelus awoara. The sequence goes on from CM069297.1 coordinate 28,301,867, forward strand.
TGCTAGCTTGCAGTCTTCTTCTTCCCTACTTTTTGCTGCAGCATTTCAGTGTTCTTTGTCGCATCACTGTCAGCAACTGTTGGGAAGTGAAACAGCAAGAGCCATATTGTACCATTGGTACAAAAGTGTGTTGCATCTATGTATGCTCACATAATAAACTGTAATGAAGATGGACACCATGACAGCTCCTCAGAAGTAAAGCCAAAACATTTAAATCGCCCCCTTTGATCTCCAGAAGGCAGCGTCTGTATCTCTAATGCTTTGGCTTGATTTTTGTACCGTGGGAGGAAGTAGAGATGCGTTGTTCGTCTTAACATACTGTCATTGGTTCATATGCATGTGCTAGATACAAACAAAATGGTGGTCTAGTGGCCAGAAACTCGGCAGGGTATGTTTAAATTTTTTCTGGCTATTCTGGTAACATTGTAAATGGAAGGATCATGCCCATGGAAGGGCAGGGAGGTGTGCTCTCTCTGCCTCAGGCTTTCCACGTAGATGTGTGGAAGAGGCTTTCTGCGGAGGCCCGAGGAAAGGCAGAGGTCCCAGAACAGAGCCATACTGCCAAATATAAAACTGCAAATGGAAATAAAGTTTTCTTTCACTAAAGTGTTCTTGACTGAACTATTGACAAAAAGACCAGCAGGTCATTTGAGACTTCTGCCTTTTCAGCTCAGTAGCAAATTAACTTCATTTAACATGATAAAAGCCTGACATCTCTGATGGAGTCAAGTGAATGAGCAGAGTGTATAGAGTCCATACCCTGAAGAACTCCTTAGTAGAGCCTGAGTCCAGTGTCCCATAGGCTATCTCTGTCTGTTTGGCCAAGTCCTCTGCACTCTCTATGGGCGAGACCATTCTCTCCACAGTGAGGAAAGCAGCCAGGTTGGCTGTGTAAGAGGAGATGATGATAAGGGTGAAGAACCACCACACACCTCCAACAATACGTCCAGACAGGGACCTGGAGAGAAAACAGACAGAGGCGAGGTAGGGAGGAAATAAGGAAGAGGGGAGTGAAAAAAGTAAAAAAAAAAAAAAAAAAAAAATGTAAATGAGAAATTTGCAGAATGAGGAGAGATTGATAAAGGAAGAAAGAAAATTAGAGGGATGAGAAGAACATAAAAGAAAACAGAGGGAAACACAGACAAGGAAACATAATTAAGGTTAGTTCCAGAGTCACAGATATTCAACACAACACACTGGAGTTTTACAAAGCATTGTCAACACCACTGTGTGCATGACTGTGAAAATGACAGTACCGCCAAAATAATTGTCTTTCAACCCTCCAACCAATTCAGCACTAACAATAACAAAGGCTACATGAAACAGATTGTAATCTGGGCACTCTTCCATCTCTCTCATCCTCATTCTCTCTTTTCTCTTTCTCCATGTTTACTCTCTTTATCTACCAATTGTTAGCTGGAGCATCAAAGTAAGTGGCAATTCATTTTGTTTGCTCAAACTTGTTTTCACTGAGTAAAGGGGTAGAGAGCAAGAGAGAGTGAGCACATTAGAGAAAGTAGAGAGAGATGGGAAAAGGTGGCAAAATGTTAAGTTTTCTTTAAAGCGCTGCAGTCAATAAAAAGACCTTGAAGTTCTAATGGGCGCACACAGCCACATGAAATAGCCGCGCTTTAGAAACAGCGAGAAAGAAAGTGGATGGGGTATTAGGCAAAACATACTCCAACAGATCCTCAGTTTTCTTTTAAGTTTTAAAAAAAAAAACTACAATAGCCACCACATTCACAAAGAATGAAAAGGGATGTGTTTTGTAGCATTTCCTTTCAGGTCTAACCTAATCTATGCTTTAAAAAATGTGTAGCTCAAGGAAACATTCACAGCGAATATGAATACATCCAAAGTATCCGCATTCCTCAGTAAATCACTGATTTCAAAAAGAGTCTCTTTGAATCACCAGACATACACTTATAGAAAAGTCTGTGATGACAACAATTTAAAAATTTCTCTATTGGGTAAATTGACAGACATTTAATTCAATCTAATTTATTTTCCAAAGTAATGCAATAACAGATTTTTTGGCCACTTGGGGGCAACAGAAACAAGCTATGAACACTAACACATTATCACCACCAAGTCGATGTACCTAACAGTTGCTTCTTTACACATCCAACAGTTATATCACTGAATGATTGATCGCTTGATTGACTTATCTTTTTATTTGTGTCATGCACACTTACATGTGCCCAACCCTCATGGGTTTACGAGACACCATTACAATGACACTGCAGTAACAATCAAAAATTGACACAGAAGACAATGAATATAAAGGGAAACTTTGCTGATATTGAACCAGCTGTGTGGCATCGCAGTGTGTGCAGATGAACGGTGTTTGGCTTCACCCCTGTGCCACTGCCAGCACCTGGACCTCCGCCGCCGACGGGCAGGGATCTCCAGGGGAGGTCAAACAACGTTCATCTGCACACATTGTGACGACACAGAGCTGGTTGAATATCAGCAAAGTTTCCCTGCTTCCCTTCACTGGTTCCTGTACAGCAGGGTCAGTCTTTGCTTCACTGTTATAATCACAAAACCAAAATCCACAAAACCAGCCTGAAAATGAAGGAAATCTGAAACGACTGCATTAGAGTCAGTGGAGCACAGCTGTGTTGCTGTTGGAAACCTGGTCTGAGCCGGCCCGATGTTATGTTATAATTGGCCAGTCTGCATCCTGAGGTAGGAATTAGCAAAGGGTCAATTAGTTGAAGGAAACCAACACAAGAGGTGAGGTAAACAGCAGAATGGAGTAATAATTATCCGTGGGTTTGTCTCTGCAAATGACTCTTTTCACAATGGACATACATAGCCATTTCTTACATTGTTGAGATAAAAATATTGATCAAAGCACTTTAACAAAATATGGGTATCTACGTATATCCTCTTACAGTACCTAGAATCACAAAATAAGGCCCAAACTTTTGGACAGGCAGCTGTTTGATGACTTCACCACTGTGATGTACAACCTGTGATATAGGAGTTATTTTTAGTGTGGGCTGGGTTTTAAGGAGTGCACAGTGGAGAGAGAAAAGAGGAGCGAGAGAGCTGAGAGGTGCAGTGACGCCTGACTCGGCATAAATTGTCACCTTTTGGAGCAACTTTGCATTCTGCTGCTGTTTGAAAGCCAGCACACCTCTTAATCTGCGGGCACATGGGCACACACACACACACACACACACACACACACACACACACACACGAATATGAATTGATAGCATATGTCCTTGAGGCATTGATCTGTTTACCTGAATTAATGAACCTGGCGTATACTGCGATAGATCCTCCTGAGAGACAGAGCTGTTACGTTTTGGTTTATACTTATTAGGAGTCCAAGTAAGACTTCAAGATGCAAAGACAGAGACAGTTCTGGACTGAAAAAGTTGACTTTCAAAAGCAGTGGACAAGAGGGATTCAGGACCATGAACGATGAGTATTTATAAACTCATTTTAATAGGTTCTACAGGGTGTCCTGCAGAGGCCAGCAGGGGGTGTGATCTGATTGGTTAGCTGGTAAATATCTGTGACAGCATTTTAATCTGACCTGATGGAGTGACTGTGATCTGAGCAGACATCCAAACAGAAAGAGAGGGGGCGTTAACAGCAAGGCAAAAGAGAGGAGGGCGACAAGACTGCAGACAGGAAGAGGACGACAGATAAAGAGAGAGAGAAGGTTGTGTTGTTGTTATTGTGCAGCTCTTTACTGTGCCTAGTGTGTTTATTACAATTATATTATCGCCAAAATGTGGTGAAACACTGCCTCTATCTCATGAACCCGTCAAGCCTGAGAGCTGGGACATTTATTGATTTGTGTATATTAGATTTTGAGGGTGTCGCAAGTGACTGAGATGTAAGAAATCACATTTAAAGTCCAACTGAAATCACATTTACTCATCACTTTTTGTAGTTTCCTATTATAAAACGGAAGGAAGAAGTCATTGGGGAAAAACTCTATCAGAAGTGTTCCTTTTTGTCTCAGCTGGTGTCTACAAGTCATAAGTGGACAGCATGCTGTTAGTGATATTGAAGAGCAAAGACTAGAGCTTCGATCTGGCCCTGAAGAAATCAGGCCTGACCCTACATGAACCTGCAAAGTTTCTGTCCAAGCCCAAGCCACTGCAGCACTTTTGAGCCTAAGCCCAGTTAAAAAAAATGCCATGGTAGGATAAATATTTTTAATATTAAAAGATTAAAAGCTAGAGTTAACTAAATCTTTGCAGTGCATTAACAGTGATATGAGGTATTACTCTGAGCAAACAGTCAGTTCATAATGTTCATCAATTCTGGGCACTGTTAGAATAAACTGTTTGGTTCAGAGCAGAGCCAGAGCAGCAGAGCACCAAGTGCAGTGAAAGCAAAACTTCACAATTTGTTACTTCGAATTTAAATAGAATGGACTAACATCAGAATATTGGTGAGAACCCAGATTCAAGCCTGGGGAATTGTTGAGAAATTATGGACCCAATTGGGCCTGGCCCAACTAGCCAGGTTTGGGCTGAGATTTAAAGGTCTAGTAAGGATAACACCAGTATCTAACTGGACCTAAATGACGTGCAGGTACGTTTATAAGCTGTCTAATGTGCTGCAGGGTGGCAGCTACGTAGCAAACTAGCCTGCAAAGCAATCTTTTTTTAAAGTAAGGTTTCTAGGATTCCTACTTCCTAAATTGCAAGAGTTATGATGTGGGAGGGAAGTTTGGCTCCTGGAGGACGCCCACACAAATACAGCAAGAATCTAAACAGTATTTTTTTTTTTAAGGCTTTGGACTGACGACGGAAGAGGACAGACACTGTAGTGGCAAAGCACATTACAAACAGCCAACTGTTCAGCTGTGAAAATCAACTTATTTAGTGCCTCTGATTTTGAGTTGGCAGAGAGAAGTCAGATTTTGGACCGGAGTTTGGTTACAGCAACACAAAGCTACAAGTAGTTTTTTTGTGTGTGTGTGTGTGTGTGTGTGTGTACATAAACGCTTAAACTAAACCCCAAAACAGAGAACAAGTGGTGAAGTGTTTACATAAATCAAACCACAATGTTGAGACCTGTTAAACGCTGTCTGACTAGTCCGACTCCTGAAACCTGTCAAGATTCTGAATTTTTCAGTGCATGTAGACACTGTCTGTTAAGTTGTCCATCAACTGATTGACGTGCTCCTTCTTGACATAAGCATTTCCATCTCAAATTGAGAAATACATTCAGCACCAAGCTATTTATCCAGCTGTATGTAGTCATGTCAACACACTCACAAGGACAAATGATGGCATTGTACATCCCTGCAAAACACAAACATGATGTATCACCTGAAAGATGGAAGTAGCTACATGCCCATTAGCCACTTAGCACAATCATTACTGCTTTGCCGACAGCGTCATTAACAGGCGGCTCGCTCAGTGTGTGACGTGCACTTGTAGATAAAATATAGGCCTATATTAATGAAGGTTCATTAGTACGGTTTTGTATTTCTCTGTAATGTAGCACAGTGTTAACAATGTTACTGATACTATTCTTTCTCACACCTTCAACTCAAACCATTGTGTTGCCCCGCCCAAAATATATCATTTAATAATTACATTAATATCGTAAACATGCAGGTGACTAGTCAACTAACGGCCCTAAATGGCGACTATTGGTTGACTAGGAAAATTCTTAGTTGGGGGCAGCCCTGCATGCATTTTTTTAATATCTCATTTATTTTGGATGGTGACATGATAACATCAAACCATAGGCTGTAACTCACACAGTAGATAGAAAACAAATCACCCCCGACACCCTCCATCTTATCTACTTGAGTTCAGGTAAGGTTTCAGAGCAAAAGCTGATGCTTATGGATTACATCACAGTATGAACAAAGCCATTAGAGTCGCCACATCACATCATTAAGGGAGGCCACGTTGTGACAGGAGTTTGTGATCTTAGACATCTAAAATGGTCCTGAATCTCAGGGGGCTTAAAAGACAACCACCCCTACAGAGGAAAGGAAAACAGTTCGCTTGAGGACAACATGATTAACAGCATGTCTCTTCCTGGATGTGTTGTACTTGATTTATTTGTGTGGGTGAATTAAAAAAGAGTGTGTTTGGCCTTGGAGCGAATTTGGAGAACATGTTTACCTTTTGGAGGTTGATGGAGCATGCTCGAATCAAATGAGACTGTGTGTGAGAGTATGCATGCACGTGTTCATACAGTATGCGCACGTATATTTTATGCCTGTTACGAGTGCGTTTCGGTGTACGTGGGTGAGCTTTGGGAGTGACCTTCTTTATTCTTTATGTGACACGTCAGTGTGAGTGTGGCAGCGAGAATGAGTGTTGCCAGTGTGTGTAGTTGTGTCATGTGAGTTGGTATGCAACAGGCGAATCATTCTATGGCGGGTCATGTATCATCTATGATAGCCAACAGATTGCCTCCCCAATCCTCTGTGTGAAAGATTAATGGCATGCCGTTCCCCTCTCTCTCTCTCTCTCTCTCTCTCTCTCTCTCTCTCTCTGTCTGTCTCATACACACACACACACATACATATATACACAAAGATCTGAGCAATACAGTTTCCTTTCATCCATTGCGTCTGAATTTTGCCCACCTTACAGAAGAGACGGCCTGTGTGTGCATATCATCTTGCATGTGTGCTTTTGTTTTCCCTCTTATGAGGACTAATGGATGACAAAGACGTTTCTCCGTAGTTCAATCATCAACTTATTTCCTCAGATTATGCTGTTTGGCTGCTTATGAGAACGACAGTAATCACAATCATCTGGGAAGGAAAACCTGTTAATGTAATTGCCATAACAAGAGCACACAAACACACTCGAACACACACAGAAACCTGTGCCTATGCACAAACAAATTAAAGTACTCAAGTAGATTGGTGCTGACACATTCACACACACACAAACTCAAGCAGACACGCAGGCACGAACGACAACAAATTATAAAAGTTTACAAAAAAGGCTTTTTTGTCTCAAGTGCCATTTTTTTGGGGGGGGGGGGCTCTTGATCCAAGAAAACTTCTTTAATAAAATTCACAAAATAAAACTTTGGAGACACGAGACATCACGGGTGACATGTATTTCATTTGATTATGCAAATCGTGAGCTTGTTAAAAACCTCAGTTCGTTAAGACATGCCAACAGGGGAAATGCAACACTTTTTGCTGCGATCCAATTGGACATGTTTTATCGAGTGGTGGTGACAGACATGTTAACAAATGTTGGGTCTGACAGTTATTAGTGTGATCTGATGTTTTGGGAATACGAAGCATGAATGTTTAATTAGTACATAATAAAGGACACAAAGGCAAATGCAGATAGAAATACAGACAGACATGCTTTCTTCTTCTTGTCTTTTGTCTTTCTCTAGATTTGAGCCAGTTTTAGAAATGTTGTTTAATTTCAGTTCCCACTGTATGAGTAAATTGTCCACAGTGTAAAGCCAAAGCTCAGGATTTATGTGCTCACACTAGGGGTAGGAGTCTCCAGGTATCTCATGATTAGATTCAAATTCATAGAAGAAATGGTCAAATATGCACTATTGAGTTTACATTAAAATAAGAATTTGCATTGCATTAAACGTGCGCTAGGATGCGTTTAACATCATGACTATGATGTTCAAACATCAGCTGTTTATCACCAGTTTTCAAACACGACCTTCCTGTCATACATTCTCGTGTCAGCGCGGTGGACGCGGAGCCTCCAAGCGTTCCTATGAGACAGTGCTGAGCAGGTTTATTTCATGGGAAATGAAAAATCATCACTTCCAGGGAGGCTCAGCTTACCTTGGACCTAACAGAGCGGTAGGTGGGAGAGGACGCTCATTGTCTGCATGATGATTGGAGGAATTGTGTAAAAGGCTGAACCCCTTTGTGATTGACAGCACTTTGGAGATACACACTGCCATCGTCGCGTTTCAAGCTCAGTCCCATGCGGAGTTTTGCAAGTGGAGTCTTCTGACAGAGTTCCTTATTGCCATAAGCCATATAGCTCATTTTCACTGTTAAACCCATCTGAAAATCTTTGAGATGTGTTTTGCTGTGGTTCTATGGCATGAGTGTGGTTGAAAAACGGCTTTAATTAAATGTTCCTTTTATAAGTTACTGTCTCGCTACAATATGACAAATTTTATGATGTAAACTTAAAGTGAGCTTCCCCTGTTTGAAAGACCAGCAGCTGCCACTGTTCTATACATGATTTTTTTTCTCACTACATGACTACTTGATACTTTAAAAACATAGCGTGCTGTATTCATAGTGATGTATAATTAAACAGATGAATTTACTTGCATACAATGTGGCTTTTGTCCAGGTCCATTTTCCATTCAACCTTACAGCTAAAACGCTCTCATACCTGAGCTTTTAAAGCAGTCAGATTGTGTCCATCTATGGTTGCTCATGGTAACCACTGTGGGACATTTTTGCCGGCATAGTGTCCAGAGTTTACGACTGAATTATTTCACCAGAAGTAGTTTGCAAGTCACATACTGTTAAAATATAGGTGTTCGCAGCCTTTATATTTAAAAAATTAAATGCATTACTTAATGAGATAAATAGATAATCAAATATTAATATTTGTGAAACATGTCATCACAGTCTGTTGGCGTCTGCCTAGTTTAAAGGAGAAATTTGTTGATGTTTTCACAGCAATATAAATAGAAATTAGAGAGGGAATTACGACATATTATAAAACGTTTTTTGTCACACTTACACTAAGATCTGGACCGAGATCCCATACTAGATTAGAGCATAACCCCAATACACATTTCAGACATGCATATAAACACTATGTGATGGAAGGACAAACCTGCAATCATTTCACTAACTCCATTTCAGTCTGCTACTCTGCATTGTCTGTGTAGCTGCCGACGTTTTGTTGTTTTGCCTCTGTTGATTGTTTCTGTTTTTATTCTGTTTTGGTTTTTATTGCATAAAGGGAACCTGCTGAAAAACAGTTTTTAACTCAGTCTGGCCAGTTTTAATCATAACATTATGACACTTTTAATTCCTTTCCTGTATAAATAAATAGAAAATAAAAATTAAATGAAAGTAAAAAGGTGTGTTTTTTTGTGTGACAGAAGGTTATGCTTAAGGTTGTTTCATAAATGTGTATTATTGAATATGTGCTCATTCAAAGGTAATTTAACAAAGGGCTGAATGACTTTTAAATTCACAGTTAAATTATTTTTTATAGTGTAGATTTCTGTTTTTCACTGGCACAAAAGAAGAAAAAATAATGACAAATAAAAAACAAAAGAAACGCAGATATAAAAACATTGCTGTCAGCTAAATTGTTACTTTCAACATTGGTGTCAGTATCGGCACAGAATTTCAAAATCAGTGTATCGCTAGTGCTATTGTTTTATTATTTATTCTTCTGAACAAGTTCATTTGTACTTTTTTGATTGATTATTGATTCATATGATTATTATAACACATGCACAGATTGTTTATTCGCATTTTGGCAATAATTGGGGAAGCTCGCCTAGGGCACCAAATACGCTACAACCGCCACTGTTGCCCTTGTCCGCACTGTGATGCATCTGAGGACTAATACTTTCCCCCACCTCTAGCTCACACTGAGCAGTCTGATCGTCAATCCACGAGCTGAGTGCTCACACTGTAAGTATAAAGTAGACAATGAAATGGTCCATCAGCTCCTGCACACTGCTGTGGCTATTGACATTTATCAATAAGATTTGTTTGAAAGCTCCGCGGCTGAAGTCTGTTTGCTAGCGGAGGTATGGTTCACATTAATGTAGAGACAAAGGTCCCCAAAAGAGCTTAAAAGTCCATTTGTGCAAAGATGTGTCAATCACAGTTTTGATTCCTTTTCTCTCTTGGTCCATGGCTTTCCTGCCACGAGTTGCCTGACGACAGCCAACCAAAGTTTCTAACATGTCAGAAATTCATCTGAACTCCCTCATGTACACTACATGGCACACAATGCCTAACAAAGCTAAGATTTGGTCTAATGAGTCATGCGGCTCAAAAATCAGGTCTTAAATTGGCTCAAATTGTGCCCTGTATGCTGTTTTACATGGACTACAGGTGTGAAATGAAGTGAACTGACTGACTGACTGAAATAAGCAGAAACACTACAAAGTAGAGTAGATGGAGGCAGAATAAAGGCCGTGAAGTCAAAGAGACACACATGAAAGAAAATCTGATTAATAGATTAAAGATTAGGTGCAGCAGCCAGATAATGAAGGCAAGATAAAATGAAATAATAACACAGATCATATCAGTGAAACCGAAAAGATATGAGACACCCAGAGCCAAGATTATTCATAAGATTTATAAACTATTACTGGTGAAATTCATAAACACAGTCAGTTAGTGTGACTGGGTTCTAATCAGTGACCTTGAGATCATTAATTAGTCAGTAAGCCTCAGCGCTCCACTGTAGTTAGTTAGTCGAACCATTAGCTGGATCTGTTGCTATCATTAACAATTCAACACACCCACGGCCGTTTGCTCAATACTTACACATGACACTCACAAACACACACTCACACACACAGACACGCACACAGAGCCAGAAGTACATAAGTGCCCTCAGCCAGCAGCAGACACATATGCACACCGACACACCGACACACACACACACACCGACACACACCGACACACACACACACACACATACAGAAGAGAGCTGTAATTTCAGATGTTTATTGACGGAGACAGATCCAATCCCTCTGAGATGTTCACTGGTGATCAGTTTACCCCTCTCTCCCTCTCCTGCATTTGCCTTTGGTCTTCCTCAATGTACAACCTGTCACTTTTTTTCTGCCATTTATTTTTTTCCACTTTTTAAGAATTCCAGTCCCATCAACTAACTGTCCATCACTTTGTTGCCACCCTGCGCGAGGTGACCAAGCCAATCACCGGTGTTATGAACCCAAAAGCCCGGGCTGAAAGATGACAGGTGTGCGTGGTGCAAATGCCATCTCAAGGTCACTCTGACGATGCGTGTTAGCGCGTGCGAATGCGTTCACGTTTGCAACCAGCAGTTTCCTTGTGCTTGATCGGAAAGGTGAAGGAAACAGAAGTCGGCGTGTTTGCAAGAGACAGAGCATGTGTGTGTGTCAAGGAGAAGCGTTTTCTCCCATGAGCACGCAGACATGCCACTGCACATGTGCTGAAATTACTAGCTGTGAAAATGTCAATTAACTTAGGTAATTATTAGACAACAAAGCAGCAGGAAGAGGCACGAAGGGAGAGAGCAAAACAAAGACGAAGGAGGCTGTGAGAAAGCAAGGAAAATGGAAAAAAATGATAAATAGATCAAGAAAGACGAGAGCAAAAGTGGGAGAGTTGAATAGGAGTGTGTGTTATACTGTGTCTCCCAGACTGCAGAGATGACTGCAGCAGGGAGAGAGGGACCCACACTGAATACCAATAGACTGCTATGGCAGCTCAAAACACAATACACAACCCACACAGTCTCGCGCACACACACTCAGTACATAAAGTCAAACAACCAGCATCTGACACATGGAGAGCAGTTGGCAGACAGATGCTCATAAAGGTTGTAAGACAACACTTAACACAAGAAATAAGAGATTTTACTTAACAAATACACATACACTGTAAATAGCCAACCAGGCAGACCGCAAAGCATACACACACACACACACTCTCAGAAAAAACAGTCTGTAAAATAATTTCTTCCTTCACCTCCTTCCTTTTATTCCCAGCTCCACAGTAAATGTCAACCTCAGTGCTGTGATGCCTGCTGACTACCTGGAGACGATACAAGTGGAAGTGCGGACCATTTCTACCTTACCTGAGCACTGATGCATGCACAAAGCAAAGCTCCGATTGCCCAGATTTCTTACCCCTGCATTATTGGCTTAAGTCAACACACCACACGGAAGGGTGTAATTCTTTGTAATTGAGATCCTGTGGACTTGATCTAATTATGAAACTCTAGCCGAGAGACAATAGCAAACTAGAATTTCTAACTTGCAGTTGTATGCCTCTAAAGGGCTGGACGATGTAACGATCCTGATAAGGGATTGCGATATAATGTATGTCTAGAACGATAACAAACTTTGGACATCTTTACTGGATATGGCTATGTAGATTTTTCCAGATTTCTCCCTGGTTATTAGTTTTACGTCTGCACACTTTAATATATTTAGTGTCATACTCGCCTTTGGCCATGTCGTCGAGCTAGTTAGCTGTCTCTGGAAAGTAGCTGTGTGTACGTCAGTCAGTCTACAGCAGGTAATAGCACTTCGTATTAAAAGCTCTGTGCTGGAATTTCACTGTACTTTTTTTAGAAACTTGACACATTTTTAAGTCATTTAGTGTCCATTCAGAACGGACCCGCGAACCACTTTTGGACTGCAACCCACCAGTTGGGAACCACTAATCTATATATCAAATACCTGTCCAACAATCAGAACAAAACCTTGCAGAAATGTGACGTCTTCGGGCCACTGTGCCCACACTAACTTGCTGCCTTCTTTCAATCCACACTTGAGTTGATTTACACAGCCACAGAGCTTGTTCTGCTTAAGTGCTGAAAGTGAACCATGTTATCCTCCAAAGCTGAGGACAGTGACAAAAAAGCTACCACCAGGTCAATTACATGGATGTGGTTTGGGTATCACAATAGCAACGGAGCACAGATTACACGTCGTCGGTCAGTGTTAGTTACGGATATAACCGAAGTTCTATGAATTTTAGATGACTGCTGGCTTCATCAACTGAAGGTATACTATCCTAGTGACCACGCCACATGCCATTTAATATGTTATGCTGCAATGTTTTGTTAAGGCAGATAAAGCACGCTGGAAAGTTAAATGTAATCACAAAACTGAACTATGTTTGCATATCTCCTTGTTAGCCAATCAAACTTTGCCATGATCTCTTTCAGCCATTCATGTTGCTACTGCCAAACTCTAAGTCTGTTCTCCTCTCTGCTCCTGTCAGCTGTCATTTTAGGCCTCCACCCCATTTACCTCCAGTCACCTTATCAAGAGCCCAGGACAAGCTCATCTAAAGCCCACTCCTCTTCACATCCAGATCTTCAGCTCCGTCTTCATCTCATCTCATCAACACCACCGCTAGCATCTAGACTCCATAGTTCCCTTATCTACTACATCTTTACCACTCTCCTGAAATATATGACATCACAATGAGGTCTAATCGCCAAATACTTACGTACACGAGTCTCTCCTGATTGAAATAGGGATGTTGGATGTTTCACGCACATCTTCAACCCAGCAACACAGAAGATCTATACAGTCACCACAGTTTTAAGATGGACGCCCTGGATTAGTGTCACTGCAGTATCTGCCCAAATGTCTCCCCTTCTGCTCCTGAGTTTTGGCATTGAATAATGACCAGATAATTTTTGCAGAAGATTAAAATGTCACAAGCTGAACTTTGACCTTTTGGATACATAATGTCATCACTTCATTAATTTATCCTATTAGACCTTTTTGTGGAACTTTCTCATAATTAGTGCATTAATTCTCAAGTTATGAGCAAAAATGTGTCATGTGAAGTCACAGTGACCTTGAACTTTGACCACCAAATTCTAATCAGTTCATTATTGAGTCCAGGTGGGCATTTGTGCCAAATTTGATGAAAGTCCCTCGAGGCGTTCCTGAGATATTGTGCTCACACGGATGGAATGGATGAGCAACACAAAACCTTAATGCCTGTGGCCACGGCTGGCGCCAGCGCGAAGGCATAAAAATATGTTTTCCAATTCTATTATGTATTCTCCTTTATGAGTGATTCGCTAAGTGTGTTGTTTGCAGACATTATCATGCAGCTCATAGAGGAGCAGATAAACTGAGAGTGTGAATAAGTGAAAGTGTCATGCTCTATCTTTAATGTGGTTATAAAAGTAAATGTTAAATATTGGATATTTCTGTTCGGAGGAAAGTTGCACGCAGGAAAACATTTTGTTACATGATAATATATTTGTCTTTGTTGTAGCTGAATCACATTTCTGCTGTCAGCGTTATGACTTTGTCTGCCAGTAAAGGTGAACAAGAGAACGGGACATTAAGGAAATGTACCTAGGGGATAAAAAAATGATATGACATGATGATGTGCATGGCACGTCTCCTTTTATAAGGACGTGATCTAGTGTCTCTGCAGAGCCAATGTCAAAGTGAAGGCTCATCTGTCAAGTGGGTTTATGGCAGAAAGCCTGGTCTTCAGGCTTATATCACTGCTTCATCAACGAATCTAATGAACAAGTTAATTTCCCTCTTAAACCATTACGTCTTTATAGCTCTCTGCCTCTTCTTGCATAACCATGATTTGCGTCATTACTTTGGCATTTCACTCAGTCAGTACATGCGTAATAATTATACGTGGACGCAAGGTACAGCACATGTTGTAAGTCTAAGCAAGTGAGTCAGGCCTCATCACTCCCTGCAGCTTACACTTAAGACCACGCGCAGAAAGATTTGGGAGTGACTCACTCCAATCAGCAGCGACAGGTGAATGCAGCTGACGATGACGATGAAGATGATGATGCTCACAGTGAGCCGTATAGCAGTGGCAGCTTAAGCAGAACAAAAGAGTGAGCAGAGCGTGACAGATTAAATAGAAGAGTGTGATAGATGTGTGTTGCAAAGAGTGGAGTGTGTACTATGTGAGTGCAGCAGTGCGACTCAAACGTAGCGATGCTTCACTCCATTCCTCTCTTTTGTTTATGTTTACCTCACAACCAGTGTTGTTGCCCAGGCAGGAAGCTTTAGTCATGTAGGCTCATCTTGGTGGTTATCAAAAATGACTTTTAATAACTAGGGCAATAACTAGTAAGTCCCTTTGCATACATGCAGTATATATGCGTGTATGTATGCGTGAACCATAAGAAGTATCTTGATAAAATAATCAAAAAGGCATTGCAAAGGGAGTTTTATTTGTGTGTGACTTTCCCTTTGTTTTCTATGAGCAAACAAACAGAAACAGACACCAAGTCACTTTATTATATTCCTGCAATTGTGGTCTTGACCAGTCTTGAAATAATAGTCCTCCTCCTGGTCATCATGTCATCATTACTACAACACTGACTTCTGCTTCCACCACCCTGGGGTGTAATTAAACCTGCAATAACTGACTCTTTCTGGCCACTTGGGGGCAGCAGAAACAAGTTGTGAACACAACATTGACATATCACCAACTTTTAAGTTGTTTTTGGTCAATTCTTGAGAGAAATATCTTGCTGTCCAGCTGCTACATGCTCCACTATGTTTACCAGTGGGTTTGCAGAATTTAAAGCTACATGCTGCGGCCAAACATGACGCCATGACTGCTGTGAGAGCGAACTAAAACAGTAAAAGTATGCACCAAATAGCTAAATAAGGAGCTGAAACTCTACACTATAAAGCTATGGCAAGCAGCATATTCAGGTAGTAATTCTCTGTGGTTCATCATTATGAGTGGCACCTTTCACATTTTCCAACTGATATTTAAGTTATACAGAATCTATTATGGCTATCAGTACAACACTATTGGTATAAGCATCAGTGCTAAAACAATGCCTCGACACTGAATCACTCACTGTTTTAAAAAATCTTCCTCAGCCTCCTCCTCCTCATTAGAAAAGAATATCTCAGCGTATGTAAGCTGTATGTCAATATTACATTAAGAGATGTGCTTCTCCAGAGCCTTGTTCTGTACCCACCAGGGGGTTGCATACCCCAGTCCAAATCTGCAGCATGTTTCCATCAATTTGCTCCTTGATCATCCTGGGAGCAGAGCCACGCCACTAAATACAGCTGTAGTGCCAGGCGCTGCAATATGGTTTATCTACCGAGACTGACACTGTAGTGATACATGAGACTTAAATCATTTTTGTATGAGCTGCCTTCATGAGAACGACACTTCAGACTTAAGTTTGAAGACAAAGCATTCAAGTGACAGATTCCTCATTCTGCAAATATAATCAGACATTTAGGACCGCAGTAATCTTGGCCTATGAAGGAGCTGCGGTGTATTGGAAGTGACAGGGTTGGGTGATTTGTATGACGAACACTGGCTTCATGTTAAGTACCACATTATCGCTATGACAGCTGTAGCTTATGCACACATATCTATTACAAGTCCTGCAAGTGATGGAGAGGTCTGCATGGGTGTGTTGGACTGTTGTGAAACTGCACAGCAGGTGTTTTTCTGCATGTGTGTGTAAGCAAAGTGTGAAGCGTCTGTGTATTCATGTGCACAGCCTGTGTGTGTGTGTGTGTGTTTTCCTGTGTGTGCGTGCAGCTGGTGTAACTGTTTTCCATTTTGTGTGTTGGGGCTAGAATTGGCCTGTCAGTCACAGTATAGTGGGGAGGAGTGGGAGACGACAGGTGTCGGGGAGCGGGGGAGGAAGGAAAAGAGAGAGCGTGAAAGAGATGGATGAAAGAGCGAAAGAGAAGGGCAGAAGAGCAAAAGAGGAGGAGGAAGAAAGTGAAGTTTGGGCAACCAATGTAGAACTTTTGTCCTTTTCCCAGAAGTGAAATGCTAATGGGAAATGCAACAGAAAAGTTGGAGAGATAGTGGGTTTAAAACTTGGTTTTAAAACAGAAGAAAAGTCTTTGAGATGAAAAGAAGATTGCTGAAGATGATAGGTGTGTCAAAGAGCCTGGACATGCATTAAAGTTAAATTTGAGAAGGGGCTTTCTGGGGTAAAAAGAAATGAACAACCTCTTCATATATATTCATAACACTGAACATTTGGTATTCCGAACACCCACAAGATAAACCCTATTTCCTGTGATGCACATCCAGTGATGTGTTTTAGCGTAAAAGCTTTTAATATTTATGAGAGCAATCACAACAGTTTGTTTGGAACAAATGGAAAGTTAGCAAAATGTAAGAAGCTCCAGTGGAGTGTGTTTGTCATTATAACATGTTGGTGCAAAACATCACAGCAGTGGCTCCCTCTTATCAAGAGTCACTAAAGTCAAGACAACCAAGAATGTTGCACATGATCCTGTGAGGAATCCAGGATCTAAAACATACCCGTGTGTATTTAAAGTGAATCTGAATTTGTAGCTACAAGAAACTGCAGCACAATTCAAACTGCTGACCACTTCGTCTCCATATCTGTGACAAACTGAGAAGTGTCCATTTACGACTCAGCCACCAGTTCTTATTATCCTCTCAAGCACACACATTTTGCTAAGCTGATCGCACCTTTTCCTTCTATCAGCTCATCGTCTATCACTCTTTTCTATCTGCTTCTCTCCTTAGATTTGCTCCCCAAAGGTCTTGAGGATGATGGCCATGAATATTTCACTAAACTGCATTCTCAGGTTATCAATAATAAAATGCCATATTCTTATAAATATTCTAAAAATACAGCTGGACTCTAGCTCTTCAGTGGTGCATTAAATATTCATACACATCTAGCAAACTGCTAAATCTCCCACCACAGCACACCCATATGGACATGACCGCTGGACTATGTGCAGGTGTTTTCTCTTCTCACTTCAGTGTTTTTTTGTGCATGCGCACGCTTGTGTCTATGTATGTGTGTATTTCTGGCACATCTCCTGTAATGCAGTGTCTCAGAGAAGCAGCCCAGTTCAGGGGAAGCTAGAAAAAGTGCTAAGAGAGGTGATTCACATTGTCAACAGTCTGAATCACCACAGCCTAATACCAAAGCACTCTAACATTACAGACAGTTAGACAGACACACACGCTATCCCCAACCCACACAGACTCTCTTATGAACACATCCTGGATAGACTCAATACTATCTCTTACTCAGTCTGAGGCACACGCGAGCACAAATGCACTCTGTTTGTCTCACACACACATTGTTCCCCGCCCTCACCGTGGTGAGATGTCGCAGCCCTGTTGCATGAAGGCTCCCAGGGAGAACCAGAGGGAGTTAAAGATGCCGAACTCATTGGGAGGTTGGTCAGTGGGGCCCAGCTCTGTCGTGCCCTCCTCTGGCTCCTCTGCATGCCACTCGTACGGACTGAAGCGACTCACCTGAGGCAGGGATGGAAAATATAAATACCAGAACAGGTACAAATGAACAGAGGAAGAAGTATGTTAAGCAACCACAAAAAACACACACGAAGCCATAGTAGGTACACTTCTGATTTTTGTGGAAAACAACAATGTTTCCTTGAACTTGCAGACACTCCGGTGCCAAAATGATTTTTGACACTGACTACATTTACATGCACAAAATATTATTATTTTTTGCCCTTGTTTCAAAAAAGACAATACACCTAGTAAGCTGTTTACATGGCAATGAAAATGAATATTCTACCAATATTTCCATTTACACATAGCCCTGCATACTCCCACCACCATGCCCTAACATGTTGTTTATCATGTCAAAATATAAAACAGTGGAACAGCCAGAGCTGCTTAAACCATTTTGCTTCTTTGAGTTTTACACCAGTGGTGGACTTGTTGGACTCTTTTATTCCTTCAAGCACCTTCTTGAAAAGGTTGATGTTGGAATATTTCTGCATACCAGACAACGTGTGGACAGCCAAGTCTCTCATAAAGTAGATTTTTTCTTCCAACCAGAAATGTGCCGGTGAAGACTCTCAGTCATCCAGGTCATGGTAATCATAAGTGCTCTATCATAGGCAGCTGGTCTTGCTTGAGTTTCTCGAGGACATTTCGCCTCTCATCCAAGAAGCTTCTTCTCTGAGCCGGGTGGGTCAACTCTGTAAGGGTTCACACCCACACAGAGTTTAAAGCCTGCGACTCCGCACCAGTCTGTTAGAACTAAAGAAGCTTCTTGGATGAGAGGTGAAACGTCTTCAAGAAACTCAAGCAAGTCCAGTTGAGCCTACGATATAGCACTTATGATCAGGAATGTGGGCATTTTTATTTTGGGCTTGCACCTGTACACCAGTCTTGCACACTGTTGGCCAGTTGGTTTATGTACAGTGCATCCATGACAAAACACAGAACCAAACATAAACAGGCAAGGGGCCGTGTGTTGCTAACTAAGGTAAAACCACTTGAGACGCATGTTCTGAATGCACTCAATATAGGTCCAAAGTAAGCTTCTAAAACCTGCATGATACCAGCATATCCCACATGCATCAGGATGTGCTTTATTCAGAAAAGGCCTAATTTGGAATATTCAAACACAATTTGCTGACTACCAGGGGTGGGTATCACTAGAGGATCTACGATATGATATTATGACAATACTTAAGTCACAATACAATATTATTGCAATTTTAAATATGTTGCGTTATGCTTAGTATTGTAATAAAATATACTGCGATACATTGCGATTATTCACCTTTTTTCAACTGTAAATTATGTCCCCAAAGGAAAACTTGGTCAACATCTATTTTATCTAATAGCCTAAGAAAAAGTTTTCAGTCTATTCATCTCTTTTTTGCAGCAAAATGTGTCTAGTGGACTGAAAAATCAATTGATTATATTATTCTGGTACCTAAAGTTTAATTTGTATTAGTGATATTAATAATATAATTAAACAAAATCAAAACTTGTGACGATACTATGTTTCCATTGAAAAAAATAAATCACGATACTAGGCTGTATCAGTTTTTTCCCCACCCCTATTCTTTACATGGATCGTATTAAATCAAGATTATTGTCATATTTGGAATAATACTGCAAATTGAATGTGCATGTAAATGTAGTCACTGTGAATTTGCATCAAGTATTTTTAGTATCTTGTATAATGAGCTTTCTGTGATTGTATTTCTGCCCAGCTAGGACACCTCTAAGTATCTTAATGATTCGTTGCATGTAAGCGTTCTTCAACACTGTTGGAGACATTACAGTTGAGGGGGTAAAAGCAATGTTGCCATGATGGAAAAGTCATTAACTGCAATGCTTTATTAAAGTCTTGTCATAAACCTTAAAATATACACTCCCAGAGACACCAAGCTGCGAGATCACAGAAATTATTACTGCGTATCATTGGAAAACATCATCCTTCGGTAAAAACTGCCGGGAAAAGAAGTCTCATCTAGTCTATCTATATCATCTAAACTGACCAAACTGACTTCTGATCAGCAGGAAATGAGTCCAATAAGTATCTACATGGCCAGACAGCACTGTGTGCTTCAGCCAACTAGCTGAGAAATATTTTTAGCCCGTGAGCCAAATAAGCGATCTGTTCTTTCATCCCTAAAGCTTTATGAAAGTCTTCAAACTGCTACAGCCCTGCAATCCAACTCAAGTGCTGACTTCTAGTGTTTAACAATCACTCACCAAAAACAGCACAACACTGACTCCAATGTAAGCGAACACTATACACATCCAGATCTCGTAGGCCAGCGGGTCCAGGAAAGAGAAAACACCTGGTTTAGACTTCTGGGGCTTCTTGATCATTATGGAGATTCCCAGAGACATGAAAGGCTTCGAGAAGTCGATCACCTCTTCTCTCACTAGAGTGATGGTCAGCGGGGCGACAGCAATTTCTGCTTTCTGTTAAGAGAGGTTGGGGAGAGGAGCAGTTTAGTTAAATCATATGGTAGTGGTAGTTAATGTGCAGCCGACTCATGTAAAGCAGGAGAGTGGTGGTGAGCTGGAATTCAATGCGAACTCCTTTGCCCGCAGAAGGGGAAAGTGAGGACAAAGATAAAGGAGGGAGAAATAAAAATTGAAACACAAGGGGCAGGTAAAGTAGACAAGCGCAATAAAAGATCAGTGGAGTTTGAAGGAGACGCGACATAAAGAAGGGAAAGAAATAAGGGAGGCAAAGAAAGGGAAGAGGAGAGGAGTGGGGGAGAGGATAAAGGGAAGGGAGGAAGGTTGAAAGAGACGGAGGAGATAGAGGGAAAACCAGTAGAATGACAGAGAAGTAATTCATATGTAGGCATGAAAGTAACACTGCCAGAATATAAATCAGTCTGCAAGGTCTCACACACATTTGCATGCATGCACACACACACACACACGCAAAATCTGTAGTCAAAAACATCATTCATTCAGCACACTGAGTATCTGTTTCTGAGGAGCTGCGTGTGTCTAAACAACGTCTGCAGTCTTAACTGAAAAAGAGGCTACAATAACAGCATATCAAATGACAAGTGTTCCTCCGCTGCAAGGAGTGAGGATGTTACAATGGGAGGAGAATAAACAGCAAAAGAAAGACAAGGAAGTCAGGAGCGATATGGAAACAGAATGGGGAAGGAGAGGGCAGAGGAATATCAAAAACCCCACAATGCAGTACAGACAGAGAAATGAAATAAATTAGAGTCAGAAAGCAGGAGACACGACATGAAAGAAAAGGAGAAGGAAGTCACAAAGATGAACAGTAAAGGACATAAAGCCATAAAGTAGAGGACAAAGTGCTGAAATCTTTCAAACGTATTTTGTCTATGTGGCAGAAGAGTTATCAGAAATGACTGCAAGTGTTTGGAACAAATCAAACCTGATTAGTCAATGCAGCGGTTCTGCTGTGTCACCTTCCACTATACGGTTTCTGGAAGCTCATTAATTCTGTCGCCGTTCTGCAGCAAACGTCTCCACTTTCACTCTTCCGCAAAGTGACGACTGACGTTGTCTCCTGCATGTTGATAAAGTTTGCATCGAGATGGCAATGTGAAATCTGAAAGCGTGCATGGGCGTCGACGGCATAATTAGCCGGCTTGCCGAATTCGCAAGAAATAAGTGAACCCTCAGAGACCCAGCATGTTTCCAGCTCTGCGGGAAACTGACATGGTAACTAAGGAGACGCAGAACTCGAGACAAGTTTATGTACTGCATAAGAGTTATTTTGAGCAGTTCTCAGCTGTTGCGTGATGGCCTGCGGTGGGGTCAAAAAAGCAGGAGCACATATAATGCAATAACGCAGCAGTATTACATGATTACAGTGTTGATGTCATGTTGACTCAGTGCCAGAGGAGTGTTGATTCAACAATATTTTTCTGAGGCCATGATCTGTAATGTTCTTGTACTGGATTATTACAGTACAGTCTATCATGTTGTATCCTCCTTCCCTGAGTCCATAGTACATTGGGCTATAAGTTTACTTGGCCTGCACTTCAGAGTGAAAGGTGATGACATGAAGAAAAGGGTCACAGGTTGACTTTGACAGACCTCATCAGTGAGTAATAAGGCTATTTTTCCACCCTTTACTTCAGCAGCACAAACAGTCTGGCATTACTTGAAAGTATTTTATGTGACATATTCATCATCGTACGACTAAACAGCAAAAAAAATATTCTACACTGAAGTCACATATAGCCCAGTGATACCTGCACGGAAAAAGTCTCAGCCAACGGTGAATTTTAAGATAGTACTGTCAATGTATTTACATTTTCCATTATACAAAGTATTGTTTACATCCCACACCACTGACATTTTACAGTCGCGGACCCTTTCATCTCATGTGATATGAAGTAGCCTACTTCATTCATGCTTCTGATGATGTAGCTTGTAATTTACACCAGGGGCGATTGCTCTGAGACAACAAGGGAGGCTGAACTTCCGCTAAAATTTCATAGAAGAAATGGTCAAATATGCACTATTGAATTTACATTAAAATAAGAATTTCCATTGCACTAAATGTGCGCTAGGATGCGTTTCACATCATGACTATGATTTTCAAACGTCAGTTGTTTATCACCAGTTTTCAAATGCGGCCTCCCTGTCATACATTCTTGTGGACACGGAGCCTCCAAGTGTTCCTATGAGACAGCACTGAGCAGGTTTTTTTCATGCAGCAAAGCGAGACGGTCGTTGGATAAATGCGACAAAATCATCACTTCCAGGGAGGCTCAGCTTCCCTGGGACCTAATGGAGCGGTAGGCGGGAGAGGACGCTCGGTGTATGCATGATGATTGGAGGAAATGTCTAAAAGGCTGAACTCCTTTGTAACTGACAGCACTTTGGAAATACACCCACCAACATTGTCGCATTTTGAGCTCAGTGCCATGCGGATATTTGCGAGTGGAGTCTTCTGACAGAGTTCCTTATTTCCATAAGCCATATAGCTCATTTTCACTGTTAAACCCATCTGGAAATCTTTGAGGTGTGTTTTGCTGTGGTTCAATGGCATCAGTGTGGTTGAAAAATGGCTTCAATTAAATGTTCCTTTTATAAGTTACTGCCTCGCTACAATATGACAAATTTTATGATGTTAACTTAAAGTGAGCTTCCCCTGTTCGAAAGACTACTACTGGCTGATAAACAATTATCTGATTTCTACTTTGAGAACTCTAATTTATCATTGTTGCTATATTAATTTTCTCAGCTGTAAGTTTGGGATTCTGTCTGTGTTTCTACTCATACATGTAAGGTCTCAGAGTTCTCTAACTAAACTGGAAAGAGTCTCTGTCTGTATGTAAACAGTGTATGTACGTCTGTGTTTTGATTTTCTCCACAACCCTTCAACCAGCTTCACAGATGTCTATTGCTGAGGACCCAGGTAAGGAAGTGCAGTGTTGAATGCAAGCTCTCGAGATCAACAGGACATATCAGTACTGCATTTTTACTGGTACAAGTACACACTATGTATTGTGTTGAGAGGATCGCTGTTAAAGTGTTACACTGCCAAACTGCATACTGGGTACGGCTCGCTCCTTGTTGCTTGCTACAATAAACTCAAGAGCAGATGAAGAAAGAAAGGCTGGAGATGTTCTATTGCAGTAAACTCATACACTTCAAGTATCAGTATCATTGTACATTTCTTTTGTGACACCTATCCTTGGGTCCAGAGACTTTGTTTCCAAACCAAAGAAGGGTAGTGTTGAGAGTGAATTTGTTTGTAATGTATTTTAACCTGCAAAGTGCACTTGAGACTCTTTGGGTGACGTGAACTATAAATAATCTGAAGTTCAATTTGTATTGAAAAACTGAATAAAAAAACAGTTCAAAGACATCATCTTGGGATCTGAGAGCTTGAGATTGACACTCTCCACTGTTGGTATTAAATAGACTAAACAATGACATACTTGATCACAAAAATGAAGATGAGGTCCAGATGTTTCTTCTCCAAACTTACCCCATATACGAGCTCTCCAACCATGCCGTTCCAAATCTTCGTCTCTGGATCTCTGGCTCCATACTTCCCATCCGGTACGATGGAGATCTTGTATTTGATTCCGATGTGTTTGGCGATCTCCGAGGCCAAGTCCACGCAGTATCCCTCAAACTGGTCGTTGCCTTCATAGAGTTCCCAGTTCTTCTTCAGCATCACGTAGGGACCCTCCTACAAAACCAGCATAAGGGGAGAAAGACACAACTGTTTGGAGGAACATGACAGCAGCGATTAGAGGCAAAATGAAAACTTATCAAGAGGAGCCATGAGTTAAGTTGTGAACATTGTACTGGGGGAAACATGTACACACAGACACAAAAAAAATCAATGAAAATTATTCCCTTGAAAAAAGTAGTTATATACATTTTCAAAATAAACGTATCCTACTTTTTTTTCCAAACACAAATATATAAAATATACAGTTGCAATGTTGTAGATAGAATTTTGCTTTGACGAATTAAACAGGACAGCAGCCTCTATGAAAGCTTCATAACATAAGGACTCTGAAATGTATCCACATCATTATAAAAGCTAGCTTTAACCAAACAAGTTTGACACAGAAGGTAAACTAAAGCCCCGTTTCCACCAAACACTTTCAGTATGGTACTTTTGGAACCAAAAGTAACCCTTCAGACATGGTACCTAGACCCTAGTGTTTCCACCGCAAACAGTACCATTTAATGTGGGCGGGGTTGTTGTCACTCACTGCTCCGTCCAGCACTCACTGTATGTCCTTATTACTGGTGACACAGATGGAAGTCTGCACCTTCTTTATCGTCCACAAAACGAGACTGCATGCCGACATTTTCAGAACAAAACAGAACAGGCTGCAGTCAGAGTCTTTCTCTATGGGATATTTAAAAATAGCAGGTTTGTGCATTTAGTCCTTCTAAGGCAAGCTCAGGGGTTTAGTGTTGCCGGAGCCTGCAGCCTGCATATAAAAACTAAAGTAATGGTCGGAGTTGTTAGAGTGAAACTTAAGGTTTGCTGATTGATTCACGTCGTCAGCTCATACATTAAGGAACATTACAAGTTAAGGATCCACCTTAAAAGTTGTCAACGGTCGGCCCAGTGAATTAAGTCATTTTTTTCTCAGATGTCAGCTGCTGCAAGAGGCAGCAAAACATCCTTTCATTTTATGGTTACAATCTTCAAACTCTCCACAGTATGAACAGTGGTTACATGAGCCTCAAAACCAGCCACAACTCAGCCCTGAGCAGAGTGACTGTCCGCTATCAACCAATCAACAGACTGCAGTGTTCACAGCTCCACCTTTTAGTACCAGATCTGTGTGCTAGGTACCCCAACAGAGGGGGGACCAAATATGGGGACAGAACGGTTCCAATGGTACCATCCTCAAGTTTTCACAGTGGAAACTGAAATAAAGCCTTCCGAACTGTGTCGTATCACACTGCTTGATGGAAACGGGGCTTAAAAGTCACATGCATCTTTACATTGAATCCAATCCAACTGCCAGAGTAAATGTTGGTATTGCACGTTTCTGCAAACCCAGACATGTGACATTTGTACATAATTATGCAACTTTAAATTTCGACAACACTGTGGTTAACATGTAGTTATGTTTAGGCACAAAAACCACCTGGTTATATTTGGGGAAATACCATGTTTTGGCTTAAAATACATGTTTGTAGTGCCACAATCACGGCTAGAAACACAGTGATGTCCTGCTAAAAAACAAGAGGTTTTGTCGTTTGTTGGTTTTGAACAGTGATCTGCAGCTTGGCAGCCATCTTGCCTAGGCTTTCATGCTATCTACCATCCTCTCCACCTCCAGATGACAAAGCCAGCTCTTATATTGTACTCAGCACTCTTTCAGTTGAGAAATAATGATATGCACGAAACATAAAAATGCAATGTATCCCTGGTTTGCAGAAATGTAAAATCCCAACTTTCACTTCAGGCGACTGGGCTGGTAGATCTTAACATCTTACAGACAAACCATCTTGTCATGAAAAGAGCAGCCACCCAAAATCTAGTAAAATATTAGAACTACCTTTTAAAAAACAAAAAAGGGCATCACTGTGGTAGGTGTTTTATATGTTGTGTTTCTGACTTGTAGTGCCTTGTTTTATGCCTTCGTCTGACTCTACATGCCCCCGCTGGGACTTGCACCTGACTCAGTGCAACACTAATGCTGAGAGGAGAGAAATGTACAAGATAGAGGAAAAATACAGGCAGAGAGGAGGAAAAGAGAGGAAGACTGCTGCTTTGGTAATGTGTCGTAAGAGGTGGCATGATTTCTGTGCATGCAGTAAACAAAGATGAAAGCAAAGAGGGAATTTAATGTTGTCTAGTGAGATGGTGGGTGTATTAGGAATGACACACACACACACACACACAAATGGTCACAGAGAAGCACATACACACACATTTTAACACCTACGTAAGATATCCACAGAGAAAAGAAACGCACACACAGACTTTTGAGTGACAGCGCATCCATCAGGAGCAGTGAGTTATGGTATTATGCCTGAGGCAGCTCACCCTGTAATCCAACTGAAACCAAGCCTATTAAAATGCTATCAAACCCTTTTTAATCAAAGACTAATCTCATCTAATTAATCAGACAGGCTTTTATAACATCCAACACTCCCAAGCTATGAGACGGTTTATGAAGATCATAAAACACAATAAAAGATGATAACATATTTTGGATTGAATTCTTCATTCAGGAAATTGATTCAAGCTGAAAACAAGTACAGTTTAATCAAAGAGGATTTTAGGCTGACATGTTTTAAAAGAGGTCAAATGAGCAATAAAATCACTCTGTCACAGACTTGGAGGGAATGATCTCTGGGAGACAGAATTACACTGAAAGCAAGTGTAGATCAAAAGAAGGCAGGCAGAGGGATTAAAAAAAAAATCTTATAATGGAAACTGAACTGTACAAACAAAACCTACAAAGGGAAGCTGGATTTATAAATAAATCCTCTTTCTCTTCAGTAAACAAAGAACTTGGAATAAAACCATTTACTCTTGTACTTGTGAATGACTGACAGGCAAAATATGGTTGTTCAATGGGCTTACATGTATCTAGATGTGAAAAATTATTCAGTCTTATAGAAGAAGGTTAGCATGTTAACACACTTAAAGGAGTACTTCAACAACCAAATGACCATTTGTTTATTAATTACTCACCACATGTTTCGTTGAATTTGTGAAGTTTTTTTTTCCAGCAAATTCTTAAATTGAATCGAAGTCACAGGTGTCTGCATTTAACAACAGCAAAACTATATCAAAACATCCCTCTACGAACTGTCTTATTCTTAGTACTTCACAAACAGACAGCCTTTTCCGATCGGGAACTGCTTGGAAACTTAATCTATGTGCCCCTCAAAGCTAGACTCCATTGACAAAAACAGTAATTTTACCTTGCTGAACATGGGAGCTGCTGGTCTACCGCTGCCTTCATCGTAGTTTGTGTTATGGTGTGAAACTAACGCTTGAAAAAAACAAAATCACAGAATAACATAAACAAACTAACTGATCAAGGCAGTGGGGCACTGAGCGTAATTTTGTTGTTCAATTCACTTCTATTCAATTCAATTTTATTTATAAGGCCCAATATCACAAATCACAATTTGGCTCAGAGGGCTTTGCAGCATACCACACCCCTCTGTCTTTTGGACCCTCACAATGGATAAGGAACAACTCCCCCCAAAAACCCTCTCACAGAAAAAAACATGGTAGAAACCTCAGGAAGAGTACCTAAAAAGTGGACCCCTATAGCTTCAGTTCATCATGAATTTTCTCTGTTTTTGGATTCTTCGTTCACCGTAGAAGCATGCAAGACGAACACAGTTTTCTTCGGGAATTCAACGCAACACTTGGTGAGTACCTGATATACAAATAATCATCGGGGGGGTTGAAGTATTCCTTTAACTAATATGGTGAAAACCAATTAGTATCTGTTAAACATCTGCATGCTATTATTGCCATTTTGAGCACGTTAGCATGCTGTAGACTCTTCCAAAAAGTGAGTTCCTCAGTTTCTACCCAACAACTCAATTTTCTTCTTGTCAAATGGTTTGTAAGTTTGAAAATGTCCCATTAAGTGTTAAGCCACAATTAAGCACTTGTCAAAAAAATAACATTGGGATGTGCAATTCTATTTCTTTGTGCATAAACAAATAGCAACAAATATGAAATAATAAGAATAATTTGAAAGGTTGAGATAAAAAACACATTGTAAAACAAATAAAAAACACCTCGAGCATGACATTATCACATTTCTTACAAACCATTACTCAGTCATTAATATCAGATTTGTTAAAACAAATCACATTTCTTCCAAAACCAACCACACAAATGAGACACTTTACACTTTTATCATCGACATCATCATCATCAAATACAAACATTTGCCCCGTTGTGTTCAATGTCAGAACATTTTTCCAAAAAATGTCATTATCAGAGACATTAGCAAGTCCCGGGGCGCTCGTTTCATTGACTCAACATGAATCATAATGTTAATGAACAGCAAAATAGTTTCAAGTAAATTCCCTCTCACAGATCAACACAGCCAAGAGGACTGCTTTGTACTGTTGTAGGGATAAACACCACTATAAATGCAATGACGATGTGAGCTGAAGAACACATTTTAGAGGACAATACCAGCGTGAGTCAAAGTCATGGCCTGTTTTCACAGTTATCTTGCTGTGTATTTTAAACTTTAATTTTTATTATTTTGCATCCTAATCATGACGGTTTCCAACCTGGTGTGATATTAACTGCACAGACACCCACCAAAAAGTAATAACAAAATGTGAGAATGCAGCTTGTGAGGAGACATGTGTTTGAAGGATTATTTTTTGTGGCAGAGATAATTTGCCGAATGATACTATGTTGTCAATAATGTTTGATGTGACAGTAACAGTAGGATAGAAGATAAAACAGAAACTCTCTACAAAATTAAAGTAACATAGACTTGAAAATGAAAATTAGATCATTTCATCTCAGGTTATTACTGAAGCAAGTTGAAAAGAATGAATGGATGAAATGAATGGACATGATTATACTCATTTAAATGCTATGCAATTTTCTCTCAGAGATATTAAAATTGAGCATAGCAATACTTCAGGCAGGACACAAAGTCAAGCTCAGCTCACATCCCAGCTACATCAGCTGATCTCAAACAGCCCAATCAACTGATGGAGCAGCTGATTAATGGAAGGGAGTCAGCTGATAGATCACATGATTCCTCTCTATGCAACCAATTGGCAAATCTCATTCAGGGCGCCCTATTTAAACTGCTCTGGCCTGCCTACTGTTGCTGCTTCCTCTGCAAGCCACTTGCAGCCTGCCTCCACCCCAGCTCTCCCTTTTTATGCTGTGTCTGACTTATCAATGTCATTTCTGTTTGTCTTTGCTGCTGCTCTCCCTGCCTTAGGTTTTCCATATAGGTGCATGGAAGGGCAGAGAGGTGTGCTCTCTCCATCTTAGGCTTTCTGCGTAGACCTAGGAAAGGCAGAGAGATCCCGGAGCAGAGCCATACCGCCAAATATAGTACTGCAAATTGAAATTAGGTTTTCTTTGAGTAAAGTGATCCTGACTGAAGTAAGTTTTAAAGTAACAATTTGGAATTTTGGGAAATATGTTTTAGGGGTTGAATATGAAGCTACAGCAAGGAGATAGTTAGCTTAGCTTAGCACAATGACTGGAGTCTTGTTTGCAGGCAACCAGCAAAGCTCCAGGAAGTCACCACTTACAGCCAAGAAGTAGTCCAGCATGAATCAGCCAAACAAATTAGATATAATGTGTTAATCAGTGTGCTTTAGAGGTGCTGGTAGGCAGAGCAAAGCTAACAGTTTTTTGCTATTTTTGGTCATTATGCTAAGATAAGATAACTGGTTCTAAGTTCCAGTTATGTCAGATGGATGAACTGTATGGCTTGTGATCACTGGACTCAGTAAAATGAAATGTTGAACTATTTCTTTAAGTATATTTATTTAAAGCTCTAATATGTGCAGAGTCTCACGTCAGGAGATCGTCTTATTAATGACCCTCTCTTGAAAAATTTAAGAAGGCTACTCTGCTTCACTTTTCATCTTAAATCATTAAATCTCAAGGGGAATCATTTACTTAATGTGTGTTAACAAGGAGTGCGCAACCATCTGTCTGCTCCATCAAATAACCGTCAGGTTTATCATGTTAGAAGGTCAAGTGTGTGAAATCAGAGTGGGCCACTTTGTTGAGTTAATTTAGTCCCATGTAAGCAACTAAACAGACACACATACAAACACACACAAATCAGTGGGGGCTCTGCCAACAGTGGCACTGTTTCACTTTAAAGCCTCCTTATGGTTTGTTATCAGTTTGCCCCAGATGCCTTTGTCTTGGTGTGACGGTAATAATGCCAATGCTGTGTGTGAGTGTGTTTTGTGTGTTCTGGGTAACAGTGCATGTATTCATCGTATAATGTTTGGTGCTTGTGGCATTATGAGTCAGGGTAACGGCAGGTAAGAAGAGGGGAGAAAAGAGGAGGAAATAGAAGATCAGGAGGTTTAAAAGAAAAGAAAGGGAGGGCATGGTAAAGAGAAACAGGAGGAAATGCAGATGGAGAGAAGGATGTGGGGCGTGTCAGCTGCATGAGACTACAGAAGAAAGATGAAGGAGCAGATCAGAATACAAACAGAGATAGCTACAGGGAGAATAGAAGACAGATATGAACAGAAAAAGGGAAAGTGTGAAGGAGAGATAAAGAGGAGGAGAGAATATGACAACGTGAAAAATGTAGAGGAAGAGAGGCGGAAAGCAAAAGAGGGGAAAGGCTGGAAAGACAGACATAAAGAGGGAAAACGGGTGGGCGAAAGAGGGAGAACAGCTTTGTAGAAGCAAATGGTTGGGGCTGATAAGACATGAAACACTTCACACTGGAGCCAAAAAGGCAGACAGGACTTGCTATGTAAGCCAGTTAGCCAGCCAGCAAAAACAGACAGGCACCCGACTGGACAGTCACCTAACTGTCGAGTCATTAGAATCAGTTCAGCATTTAAAAAGCCAGACTTTCGCGTAACGAGTTAGCCAACCACCGAGACATTTAATCAGCCTGCGAGCCATCCGTTCAGACGGCCAACGCAGCAAGCCAGGCAGTCAGTTAGTCACAGCCTGTTTCAGTCCCTCAGTTGGTCGCTCACTTCATTCATTCATTAATTACTGCAATTACAGTAAATTATCATCCATCCAGTCTCATATCTGGCCAGTGAGTCAGCATGATCTCGCAGCTATTCAGCCATAAAGAGAGCAAGGCAGTTCAGCGGTCAGTCACTCGACCAGTAAACAAGTGAACCAGTCTGTTGGTCATCACGCCAGTTGGTCTGTCACCGAGTCAACCTGCCAGTTAAAAAGCTTTTCACAGCGAGTCAGACAGCCGCAAAGACAGTCAGCTGCTGAGTAAGTCAGTCCACCAGGTAACTAACCAGCCAGGTGAAAACAAGCCTTGTTGTCTGTCTCGCCAAATGTCTCCCACTCGGTCCATCTGCCAGTCAGCCAGCAGACACAAAACCTTTTCTTAGACTCTATTTTGGTTGAACTTGTTACACTTATCCAAAGCCTACATTTTCAGAGGCTTGCATATTAAGTTTATAGGTGAGTGGACTGTACAGTGTTTTTAAAGCTTTAAGTGCTACATCTTTTGACAATCCAATCATCATAGACTAGATTCAGTGCCCCCTGGCTAGTATGCCTTTGCAAATTAGTCAGGTTGCAGTTACGGTTACATCCATGTTTGTCTAGACTCATATGTAGCAATGGTGGTTGACAATATCCTATATAATGTGTGTGTTTCTGCAGAGAAACTACAAATTCTAAAACGTTATTTTTTTCGCAGACATCTTAAACCCGGCAGCAGAAAGCGATCCATACAATCAGCACAGCGTCAAGGTGGGCACCCAAGATTAGTGTCATCAATTCAGTATCCGACCAAATGTCCCCCCTTCTGTTCCTAAGTTATGGCTTTGAGTAATGGCCTGAAAAGGGAACTTTATGTCACAGTGAAGTTGACCTTCGACTTTCTGTATAGAAAATGTCATCACTTCAACATGTGGTCATAATTAACACATGCATTCTTGATTCATGACCTACAACATGTTTTGTGAGGTCACAATGACCTTGAACTTTGAGCACCAAAATCTAATCAGTTTATCGTTGAGTCCTGGTGGACGTTTGTGCCAAATTTAAAAGAATGACCTCAGGGTGTTCTTGAGATATTATGCTCACAAGAATGGGGCGGATGAATGGACAACCCCAAAATATAATGCCTCTGACCCAACACATTTTCACTGCGACTTCATCACATATTGACATTTGGTCATGGACTTTCCACGTCCACAAATGACGTGCAAGGTACCCTGGGTGTATTGGTTGACAACGTTCTGGGACGTGTCAAGGTCTGCCTGTGATATCCATTGTCTTCTTTCAAGATACATGTACGTTTTCACAGGAAATTTAACGTTAACATACAGTTTCTTTCAAAATAAGCGCAATACGTCGGTACAACACCACGAATGGGCTTTCTTTTTTTTTTTTCTTTAGCGACAAACGCACCTGGTTGGGTTTAGGCAATAAAAACACGTGGTTAGGCTTAGGCAACAAATGCCCATGGTTGGGTTTCGGGAAAAAAAACAGGGTTTGGCTTGGACCCATCCACCACCCTTTCCAGTAAGACTTTTGCCACCTTAACTTTGTCTTTGTCCCACCACGCTTTCTCCCGATGCCGCCGGGTACCATTAAACAAAACGGCAACCAGCCGAGTGTCATATCGACAGCTTTTTCATTGGTTTCTGATGCCAAAAGTCACTGCCCAAGCACCAGATTTTGACAACTTCGTAGTGAGACTGGGCTGTGCAAACACAGCTATTGTTGGCACAGAAGCATAAAAATACATTTAGAGGCAAATTTAATTAATTAGAAATAAGAAAATAATTTACAATGTAATATTATATTAAAGCCAATCAAACATACAAGGATCGTTTGGTACGCTGCTTGTTACTAAGGCCAAAGCAGAAATATAAACAAGAGATTGTCATATCCTCAGTGACCATGTTAAAAAGTGCAGTTACTTCACACTCATGAGGGCAAATACCAACAGGCTTAACAATCAGTCCCCATCAATGCACTTTGCTACAATGCTAGCGTGAAAGTTACATTACAGACAAGTCATAACATTTGGCGTCAATATGATATAAAGTAACGGGGATCTCTGTGCTTCAGACAAATGCCCCTATACCTTTCCATTC
The DNA here is from genome assembly GCA_035609425.1 of Epinephelus awoara. Lineage (NCBI taxonomy): Eukaryota > Metazoa > Chordata > Actinopteri > Perciformes > Serranidae > Epinephelus > Epinephelus awoara. Next base: position 28,335,084 of record CM069297.1, read on the forward strand.
AGGTGTGGCACTCTCACTGGAACTGAAATACAGTAGAGGAAAGTTGAGCGAGTGAGCATGACTGAGTAGATTTACAGAGTGACGGAGCAGAAAGATGAAGATGGAGGGAGAGCGGTACCAAAAGGTGAGAGGTGCAAAATGCTGTTCACGAATCACTCTCTTATGAATACAAATTATACACACACACATATATATATATGTGTGTGTGTATATATATATATATATATATATATATATATATATATATATGTATATATGTGTGTGTGTGTGTGTGTATATATATGCATGTATGAAGAAAAAATGATTCATTTGGGTGAGGTAATTTTTCCTGTCTGCAGTGTAACAGAGAAGGTGGTGGTGATTTCTGGTGTCCTCAAAAGGAGTGAAAAGAATCTGAATTAACAGGGCTGTCTGATGGTCTGGTGATTTTGTGTGGCCAAATGTCAAATCTTGACAGCAGCCACAGAATCCCTCACAGAGCTCTCGTCCAACTGTGTGTTTTTGTCGTGAGAGAAAGACAGGAGCACAGTGAGCATGGCATCCCAGCGCTTCACAGGCTTAACACATGGTGGCCGTGAATCTCCTTCTCATCTGTTCCGTCCCTCTTTGCCATTTAATCCATGGTAATGCAGGGCACACTACTTACCAAAGACAGCATTTCCAAAGATAAAAAGAATTCAAACAAAATACACATAAAAAAAACAACAACATTGAAACAAAAATGGAGCACACTGAGTCATTGTACAGAGCCTTAGAGACGCTCAGTCTATCAGTTTGTCTGTCCTCTGTCTTTCCCGAGGGTCTGCTACTCAGGTGAGTCTGTGTTTCAGTCTGTCGCTCTGTCTGCAGACCCGGCATCAGTGTCGCAGCAGAGGCTTCCTCATCATCAGAGGCTGCAAAGAGGAGGAGGCGGCTGAGCTAACGTTAGCCAAGGCCTGCTGAGTTCACCATCCACAGAGAAATATACAGGTGGGGGAAGCATGGAGATAAAAACGAGGGGTGTAGGGGTTGGAGGGATGAGTGGAGTCAAACAAAAACAGCAAGAGACAGTGAGAGAAAGAGAGAGGATAGTGGCGTTGGACACAGTAAGTTGACAGACAGAAATGGGTAGAAAGAAATAGGGAGGGAACAAAAAGACATCGAAAAGACATATGCAGTATTGCCAAACTCTTTTTTGCACACCCAACTCTTTAACAGCCACACTAAACAAATGTAATTAAGAACACAAGCCAACAACAGGGTGATATATTAGCAGGGTATTAACATAACATACACATATTCATGATGGGATTTTGTCACAGAATAACAGTGTGCCCTTTAATTTATTTGATCGTGTTGTGTGTGTGTTGTCTTGGTCCTGGCTGAAGGCACCGCTCCACACACTGAGGTTTAACACACAGCCAGTTGAAGTGTGCATGTCTGGAGGCGGGGCTGTCACTGGGGACATTTAGTCCAGCTGAAGTCATTTCTCTGAACTCTTTCCTGCAGCATGTGTGGTCGGCTTCCTCTGTGCAGACCTGACTGGCTACTACCACCTCTGGCCACAGGCGGCGCTGTAGACCTTCACTGTGTTTTTAATTCAACGTCATAGAACACGTGTCCATTTTTAGGTATCTGTATGAGCACTAGAGTGGAACTACAGATATTTTGGTCATACTTAGGAATTTGCTGGATGAAGCAAACGTGGCTTGAAACAAAATGCTGAATTGCCGAAGCTCAAGCATCTGTGGCTTGTTTTATCTCTGGGCTGAAATTAGTCTTTTGAGTTGCTTTCACTTGCATCATTTTGCATGCCCAATTGAATTAGACTGATTGCATTTACAGGAAGGGGATGGCCACCATAAAAAGGCTGCAGATGGGTGAAGTGAAATCAAATGTAAGCAGAGGATGTGCACCAATCCACCGATTAGCCCTCCTTTATCCGTGTTTGTAGAAGAAAGAGGAGTAATTATACTGGGCCGCAGACTGGTGTCTATGTGAAAGCCATTAGAGGAGACTGGACTGAGGTCACTTCTAAATGGTGATCTGAGGTCAGTTTTAGATTTGCCTGCTAATGAGACATTAGTGTAATCTTCCAGCTGGACAAGTGCCACTCCCTCCTGGCTGTGCTCTGAGAGCTCTCTCTTCAACTCGTACAGCCCGTGCTGCTCCAACCTGATTTTTCTTTGACATTAACAAAACTCCACATCACATTCACACGCTGTACTTTATCCCCTGGCTTTCTGACGCTGAATATATCCTATTAGGCCGCTAAGGAAAGTAAACACTATCTGGCTATCTATCTTGTACGGTAACTTCCTAAGCTTGTTGGCTTGTGACCCCATAAAACAAATTTGCTGAATCATTTTCCTCATTTTCTATACATAGACATGTCTTGCAACTCCTTGTAGGGGTCCCAAACCCCAGATTGGGAACCACCATACTACAGCACTACAGCAGCAGAGCCATTACTGTAAGACACTGGCCATTTCCTAGTCCTGTCTAACCACCTTAATGCTGCACCCACCTTGCTTGAAAGCTTACTCTCTTCCCCTTTCTTCCTGTCTCTTTGCATGCAACTGATGTTGCTTGGAAAATGACAGGGGTTTTTTGTAGCACGTATAACTTGGGGTATTAATCACCTGTTGTGCACCTGGTGTTTGCACTAATTTGCATCTCGATTAATTTAAAGCCTCTACAGGAGGCAGATGCGAGCTGGAAAAGCATTTGAGTGCAATGTTTTGGTGAAATTAAGTTGTTGAATTGCAAAGGCTGATGTATGTTGAAGGAAGGCTTCACCCAAACATCAAACAGCACCCAAATTATGCAGAAATGAAAGCAGTCTGAGGGTACATTACCATGATGGTCGTCACGACCACTGTTCGGTTCTCCATCGCCGAGCTGTCGTTGGACAGGGCGTTTTCATTCTGGACCAGCACAAGCTTGTCTATGTCGTTCCAGTAACCAATCTGAGAAAGACAGAGCAATAAGAAAGAGAGAATGAGTGATAAAAGAAAAAAAATCATCCAATCATCAGACTTTATGGCTCAATTCATGCAAAATTGAAATGTAAAATGCTGACAATAAAAAACACAAGATGGAATAAAACAGAAATGAAGAGATATAAAAAAAAGGAAATGGAAGTTATGTGAGATGAAGTGAACAAAAAGTTAAAAAATGAGTCAACAGAATGAGCTCACTCCTGCAGATTTCCCATTGGAACTGTAGAGGATATTGAGAAATATTGAGTACGAGCCAGGAACTTTCAATAAACACACATCGCTGTCGAAGGAACACTTGAGAAACTGGAACACGGTGTTATTTTCTATTATAGGTGCTACACGTATGATTTTTTTTCCAGTAAAGAGAAATTATGAGCGCTTCCATCTTGAGCCTCATCCTCCTTCATTTTGCTATTATGGAGAAAGATTATGCTCAAACTGTCCTTATTTAAGTCACTGCAGAGTTTTATGTACACTCAGGATGGCTGGGAGCTGCTCCCCAGTGCACACTCAAAAAAGTTATCAAAACTCAAGCTGCTCTGGTTCAATTGCAGTCATCTGATGATATTCATAACTGCAGTATGTCATTAATTGAAATTCAAGTCAATTTATTATTTTTCTAACAATCAGCCATCACAAGGAATGAAACAAGAAAAATGCAGGAATTATTCTTTAACATGACAGTAACCTTATGTCCTTTCAAAGATGATTAAGAGGTTAAAGGGAATTTTCCTGCTGACGAGTCACATTTGCTGAAATGATGAAAAAGTGGTTTTCACATGCAGCCATTTCAGTTGTTTTCACATGTAGTCCTTTTTAAACAAACTGAACTCAGTCCTCTTAAAGTGCACCAAAAAGTAGACCGACAGAAAAAGGACTCAGTATATTTGTGTTCACATTGTCAGCTCATTTGAAAGAGGGCTCAGTTCTCTTTCTGGTCAACTTCAGCTCTGATGGGGCCTCAGTCCTCTCTTCAAACTATATATTTGTATGATATATACTGACATATACTGACAATGCCCAAAAAATGCAGAGTCACTGCTCTGAGTCTGTTCAGAGAGCTGAAAGGGACCAAGTGTGAAAACACCCTGAAACAACACCACAACTTGAAAATATATCACAATAACTGTGATAAGTTGGCTCTGTGTTACATTTTTGACGTGGTTCAACCCACTAGTTCAAAGTGTTGTATATTTTTCTATGTAAGCCAGGAGTAAAACCTACCTTGCGTGGGCCGTTGCTCTTCAATTCAAACACGTCCATGGTATAGTTGACCCGTCGACCGTAGTGATCAAACTGGATGTTCCCAGTCAGGCCCTGAATGCGCACCTGAATTTATAGCAACAATGACAGAAAGGATTGGTTAGTCCTAGTGGCTAATCATGTTGGCTAACTGCTAAAAAAGCAATTTGCCTTCAATCCAGCAAATACTGCTTTTTTTTTTAAAACAAATATTTAACTAATGTCAAATTAGTATTTTGTTGAAGGTCTCGCTCTGGTACCTGCTGTGCTGTCTGAGTGTGTACTAACAACCAGACTAAGTTAATTAGTGACGTCAACAACACTGTGTTTGACATGCAGCCAGAAGAAAAAGGGATTGTTCCTGTGACCAAAGATACAGCTGACTCGAGAAATAATACAAACAAAAGAGTTCCACGAGGCAAAGCGGAGAAATATTAAATCAGAATTTGATGGAGACAATGACACCTTGAATGACAGGTCTGTCACTCAACATCAGTACAAGATATCTGTTTCCCTCTCTGACTGCATTCTCACTCTACATTTGGAAAGTGCCCGTGACAAAATATGATATAAACTCAGCAACATACTTTGAACGATGTGTTCATGTTAGTCATCTAGGCTGAAAATGTGTCACTGATTTACTGTACTTCTGTCATGCCACATAGAAATGAAGTTAGCCTTAAGTTATTTATTTTACTATTACCACCACCACTACAACTACTATTACTCTAAGGTCTGCTGCTAAACTCTGCATTATGTTTCACTAAGTAGAAATGACTGTGATTTATTAAATACGCAATTATAAAATTGTGTAAACTGTGTCATTCAGCCAAACACGTGGAGCATTATCTGGGAAATAATGGGAGCTAGAATTAATACCAAATTATATTAAATGTTCGCTGAATATTTTAGTACCTGTTCACGAGTCATAAGAAATCCTACATCATCTTTTAGAAGGAGCAGATGTTTACCCTCAGCTAGCTCTGACTCAGTTTAATTCAAGGATATGTTGACGGAGCAAGGCAAGCTAATTGCTAACGCGCTTGGTTAAAAAGGAAAACAACCAAAGCTTTGAAATAGCTGTCAGAGATGGCTGAGGTGTGATCGTTTTATCCTGTTTGGGGTGTAACAGCTGGTGTGTTCCACATTTTATTTCCCAGTCACTCCTGGAAAGGGGAATAACGTACAGTTAGCTAACTGTTACTACTGGAAAATGCTGGTTCCAATTAGGCGCTGTAAGTCCTGTGGAGAATTCACACACAGTATGGGGCCAGGAATATGATGGATAGAGATGTAATTATTGAATGTTAATCACTGAAGGGCTATTGCAGAAAGATGGTGACCATAAACAGTATCAAAACTAGGGTTTGATTTTTTTAATTTTTTTTTTATAAATATATATTTAATTAAATGTAGCATCAATGATTTTTCCCCCTGAAGTTATATGGATAGGTCATTTAAAAGCAGAAAGCAAAAGATTAATAAGTCTTTCAGAATAAAGACTTGGTATTGGAGTTATGGTTAGAAAATATGACGAGGCTAAGGTTCGGGTAAGGCATATAGTGCTTATTGTTAATGTTAGAACCTGAGAAATACATGGGCAATGTCCCCGTAAGTACAGCAACACCAGTTTGTGTGTTGAGTGTGCGTGGACTCTGGTGGTACTTCATCAAAGTCCCAACAAGAATTTAAAACACATAAATGTCGGCGTTGATTTCTGGAACATTTTCTCCTTTTTCATGCCAGCTGTTTTAATGACTGCCTTTGTGCATGTGTTTGTGTGTGTGTGTGTGTGTGTGTGTGTGTTTGTGTATGAACATCTGTCTCAGTGTTTTGCAACCTGTCTATACTAAACTATACAACATCAGAGTTGTGCCAACCTGTTTAAGCGCGCGCTCCATATCTATTCCCTGGTTCCAGGGAGCAGCTGGATTGGCCAGGCAGTCTCCAGCATTGCCACGACGACTGATGTCAATTTTCTGACGGCGAAGGGTGCGGAAGGCCTCGGCCATTACGAGGACGCCATCGTACGTTAGAGATGAGGTATACTGGAGAGCAGAGGAAAACAGAGAGAGGGAAGAGACAAAATTAAGAAAATTCATGTCAACATTTAGACAAGTTTTGACTGAGATTAATCCCGTCATACAAATAGGGCCTGTGTCAACACAATGTTGTTTCTGAGTGCAGGCATCTTTTTTCAGTTGCTCCCAAAAAGCAGAGAGCGTGTGTGGACACCTAGAGAAAAGGCAAGTGCTTTTCTCAGAGTGCGCTGGCTTATTTGCTCCGAGCACTTTTAGTTGGAAGTCTCTGAACTTTACAGAAAGTTGCTAGTGTTGACATTGCTGTACCTTTAGCTACTGTCTATTCCGAGGGGTGTAATATGCATAAACTAACAAAACAAAGACAGAGAAGCCCATTTGTGGGAGCAGATCTGTGGTGTTGTGGTTTTATCACTGTATGCGTTGTTAGTTTGTTGTTAACTGTGTAGTCAGCCCTCTGGTAAAGTAGCATACATTAGCTATCTAGTTGACATTAATGTCCCCAGCACCCTGCCATCACCTCTCTGCCAAAGGAGAAACGCTATGTAGACACAGTCTCTTAATTCTGTAATGCAAATGTGATGGTCACAGCCACACATAGTAATGTTTTCCCATTCACACTCTTTAAACTCATTCTATGATATCTGCACAGGTTACTTTCATTCATGGTCAACCAGACCTGAACAATTCACATCACACAGCTGGTGTTCTAGCATTGTAGGGTTACATGGGCACTTTTTAATTTAAATAATATAATTTACAAGAAAAGCCCCAAGCCATTAAGTTAACCTTTTTCTTTTATTGTAAATCGATGGTGCGCAAGAATTTAAAGTTTCACTTTGGTGAATGTGATGAATTCTGGATCCAACTCTCCGAAAGGGTTAAGATATAAAAGAGTTTCAGCTTTTTCAAGTCAAGTGATCCAAACTTCGGCGGTGGTGGTTAGAGGTGGGAATTACCAGATGCCCCACGATACGATATTATCACAATATTTAAGTCACAATACAATATTACTGTGATATTAAAAACATTGCTATATGCTGAGTATTGCAATAAAATATGTCACAATTTATTACCTTTCTTCAAAAAACATCTCTAAAGAAAACTTTATCAACAAATGTTTTATCTAATAAGATAAAAAGTTTTTTAGTCTGTCCATCTCACTTTGATCATTTTTATTGCAGCAACTGATTTGCTAAACTGAAAAGGTAATTGGTTTTATTAGTCTAATTGGCTATCAAAAGTTTAATTAGTAGTTGGAATATTAATATTTTCTATAATTAAAAAAATCAATACTTGGCATAGGATCACAAATATCAAGTATCACAGTCTTGTCATTTCAGTGTTGGAAACCCCAAACAAAGAGGTAACCCAAAGGCACTGTAAAGCAAAATTACCACACAATATTTCTGATGTGAATAGAATAGAATATGCTCATGTTGCAGTGCCGCACCACAGCGCTATGCTATAACACAGCTGTATCACCTCATCAGACCGTCTCCATATGAACTCCCCTCATGAGTATGCAAACATGCTGACCTGGGTCTCAATCTATCTCACCGCTCTGACTTTTATATGACTACACAGTTAACACCACCAATCAACTTCACTGTAAATGTAATGTCACCATAAATGTGCCAGTCTTATAGTTCTCAAACACAGTCACTGAGCCATTAAAATGGCATAAAACATGTGTAAATCATCTTGTAAACCCGGTGATTAAATGCACTTTGTTAGGGGATTCCCTTTGATGATGAACTTTGGATTTCAAGGATTTATAAATGTGGTTTTGTCATGTCCTAAATTAGGATGAGGCACTTTAAAAGTGAGTAAATTGAAAAAAAAGAGAGAGAGAAAACCCCTCAGTATTTTAAGGAACCTTTGAAACGTGACAGAAACTAAGAAACTAGATTACGTGTATCTGTTCTCCAATGAAACTCTTAAAAGTAGTGGTAATCTTGACAGGGTTTTTTTGACAAATTCATTATAGGTAAGACGCAACGCAGCGGGGGAACAGCACCACACACTCAGCAGCAACAAACCCACCCTGCTCACACACAGACGCACACAGCGCCACACAGACAGAGGCAGTCAAACACACAGCAGGCTGCCTTCACATCACAGCGGAAATGAGTGGTGAGATGAAGATGGGAGGAAAGAGGGTAGTCGATGGAGAGAGTCTGCTGATGCTCTCCACACCTCTGCAGGTAGTTTACTCTCTTACTGACATCCCTTGATTTGCATCCCACAAGGCGTGTTTTGGAAGGCTGCACAACCATGTCATCCTCCTTTCATCTCTCCCCTTTGAAACTAAAGAAGCCTTTAGGCCTGTGACTGACATATGAGGACTATAGAATCCAAATCACGGAGAAAACAACAACAAAACTGAGCCAACGAGCGTATTGCTTCTGTCATGGAGAGGACAGAAATACCTCCGGGACACAAAGGAAACAGTATTGGCTTTTAGAAGCTCTTAATTCTGAATAATATTTCTAGGATCAGTTCAAATCTCCAGGTTCAGCTAAAATCCACTGAATCAAAACAGATTTTCTCTGTAAACCTGCATTCTCAAACAGTATAAAGGCCTAATGCAAGTTTACTCTACTGTTCCATATCAGACCAAGAACTACAGTTATAAATGATGTATGCGATAAAAGAAAGCATGTGCCACTTTTCACACAGAAGCTAATATACATAAAAAATGCATGCGGTGCATTCAAAATGTACATATCTACATTCATGCCTTACACCATATCTTGAAAGTCTTGTATGAATGAACTGACCTCACTAAGTTAAAACAATGTCGTGAGCGTGAGGAGTTGTCACCAAAAAAATTCATTCAGTTATTTATTCATATATTTTTATGGATGGTAGTGTCTGTCGATCGCTCCACCACCTTAGTTTAGACTGAAATACTGAATGACCTGTCATGAAATATGGCTTAGTTATGGATGTCCCCCTCAAGATGAATAGCAACAACTTTAGTATCTAGCAGCATCATCAGGCCAAGATTTGACTTTGTCCAGTACTTCAGTGTATGGCTACAAAACTATTGACACTCCCAAAGCAGCACTACTGTTTCTAAGTACAGCCTCACAGAGCTGCTGGTGTGGTTGCAGACACATTGGGCTCCATCTAACACCTGGCCCAAAGCACTGCACAGTGCAACTGTCATTGCTAGGTTCACACCAACACAGCTGTCATTTTCACGGCCAGTGGCCACGTTTTGCAAGCGCTGCTCTGTGCATCCATGGACATGAAGGTTTTAAAAATGAGGTGTGGTGGGTGCTTTGTTGGTACATTGCTATTTTGAGACAGCAGAGAGCAATTGTGCCATTGACCAACAAATACCTGGTCTAAAGTCAATGGTGCAGTGTTTTTCTGCTTCTTAAAGGGTATTATTCAGAGAGTAAGATGTGCCTACATAGGCAGGTTCACAACACACATACACGGCTTGTTACACACATGGGGACGCATGGCTGGGTTGCGGGTGGGTGAAATAATACATCATTAATGAGTCGGTGAAGATTCTCAGTCATCCAGGTCATGGTAATCATAAGTGCTATATCGTAGGCAACTGGATTTGCTTGCGTTTCTTGAAGACGTCTTCAAGAAACGCAAGCAAATCCAGTTGCCTACGATATAGCACTTATGATCATAACTGAGTAAAATGTTGTCTAGAATGTGAACATAGCAGAGAGCAGAGAAGAGCTGCTCTCCCATTCCCCGTTAAAAGAGACGCTGAGTGACTTTACACACAAGGAGCAGCATGACTTCATTGATTATTTCAGGCGCTAAAAGTTTATCTCTGTTTCCTCTGTCCAGTTTATGACTACGGTTTTTAGTTTTGCTACTTGAACGTCCCACAATATTTGCTGCAGTGACTTTACTGCTCTGACCGCAGTGCTCTCAGCAGAAAATGAGGGCGGCAGTAGCTCAATCGATGGGGACTTGGCTTGGGAACTAGAGGGTCACCAGTTCAAGTGCCCGTACAGACCAAGTATGGAGTGTGGACTTACAGCTGGAGAAGTGCCAATTTGCCTCCTGGGCACTGCCAAGGGTCCCCTGAGCAAGGCACTAAGCTCTTCCAAACTTAAAAAAAGGACATGCAGAAGCTTAATTTTCAACCACCATTTTGCCTGTGGACTTTGTGGATTGGCCAAGAGACCAAATAAAACCCCTTTGGTCTTTGCAGTCTACGTTGCGCACAGATTATGCATCACACAACTGGCAATAGTGGGTTGGTCACACCCAAAATGCACCTGCACCATGGGCTATCGATCGTTTTAATAGAGCCCATAGTCTTACTTGATTTCAAATCATACAGTGGGGCCTCAAACATGTTCTATATAATCTTATATGACCTTTTTATCGTAGATGTGATGCCGTCATCCACATCATAAAGTTATATTGGAACACAGACTATGCAAATCAGATAAAAGTTATATAATCACTCATCAGGCTGTTGTGACTCACAACATAAACACAACAAACAAAAAGTAAATGGGCCGCCATTAGAGGACAATGCTTGTGTCAAGCTAAGCACACTTATGATTTGAGTTTAAAAAAAAACTTCAAAAGGGACATTTCATCATCGTTTTATGGATGTCATGTGCTCATGCACTTATGCATCTGTTTATAAACCCAGTGCAGAGACTGCATACTGTACATGTGTCTGCTCTTTAATGGTATTAAATAATCTCACCATAGACTGTACCGCAGGGAACAAATATAGACGTAATAAAGCTCAGGCTGGGTTAATGACACACTGAAAAACACAGGGCTCTGTCATTATTTTTTTTGTTGTCAAATGAGATGGGAAATTGAAATGAAAAAACAAGACAATAGCTTTAAAACCATTTGGATGTGCATATTTAATTGATCAAATGAGCTTTGCACTGCTGTCTGGAAAATATAAAATGCTTTACACATGGACAAATATTGATAAAGGCTGCCTCTTTATCTATTAAATATGCTTACACACTTGTTATTAGCCTGTTCATATTCTGACCATGCAATTAGGGGAAATGTGAAAAAAAGAAAGACAGAAAAAGCCCCCCCAACAAGGCTGAGCAGATATGTGTGATCATAAGCATTGTGGCTGAATTTTTATGAAGTTAATATATATATATATATATATATATATATATATATATATATATATATATTTGCCAGGTCACTGATCATTTTCATTACACTTCAACAAAATCTCCAGGCACACCAGAGCTCATTTCAAGGCACTGCAGCTGAGAATCACTGGGTTAAGAGATTTTGATTGATGGCCAAAAGCAGCTAGCTCAAAATCCAGTCTCCTGTGCGAGAGGGACATGTCCCTATAGTGCCTTTCACACTTCACATTATTAGACTAGAGCTCCACTTGGCCTCAGGCTACGAGTTGGCCCAAGGCTAACCGAGCTCCGTTTTTACACAGCACCAATTAGCCTAGAGCAATTTGGAAGCATCTGATGTCACTAGAGATATCTAATTTTGTGTTATTGTGTTAAATCATTTAAATTGTGTTTTCTTGTTTGCAAAGACAGAGGGAACACACTATTTTGGGAAGAGAGGAAAGAAATCCTAAGTGCATTTAGTCAAATATTTTTTACAAAGTTCTGATAGTTGAGAGCATCTGCAGTTGTTTTTAACTTTATTTCGTATATTTAAGCATGATGACTGTGTCTGTATGTCATAAAAATACATAATAAGTTTATGTCTATTAAAGGAATACCTCAAACCCCAAATCACCATTTGTATTTCAATTAATCACCACTTTACATTGATTTCTTGAAGAAAACTTTGAGTTCTCGAACCTCTTCGAATCCAGAATTGGTGAAAATTCAACTCTCATTTATCTGATGGTTTGCTCAGTACTTCCTAGACAGACAGCCCTTTCCAATGGGGAACTGAACAAAACATTTATGAACTCTTCAAAGCCAAAAACAAACAAAAATAGTAATTTTACCTCACTCAAAATGGGAGCTACTGGTCTACCACTGCCTCAATGAGTAGTTTATTTGTGTTGTAGTGTGACTTTGGAGTTTTAAAAGATTTGCTTGGGTTCAGTAAAGTCACACTGCTACACAAACAAACCACCGATGAAGGCAGTGGTAGACCAGCAGCTCCCATGTTCAGTGAGGCAAAATTAGTTTTTGTCAATAGAGTCTGGCTTAGATAAGTTTCAATTTCAGTTCCCTAACAGAAAGGGCTGTCTGTTTGGGAACTGCTGAGCATATGACTGGATAAATGAGACTATAATTATACTGCATGACTTATGTGAGAGTTTATAAGCAAATGTTTTGACATGACCCCTTTTGGATCAATTAATCAAGAATTTTCTCCATTTCACTGTGGAATCATGCAAGAAAAACAAACATTTTCTCCACAAATTCAACATAAAATGGGCTGAGTAATTGCCATACAAATAGTCATTTGGGGGTGAAGTGCTCCTTGAACACACCAACTGTTGTGTTGGTTCGGGTCGATTTATGCGACCGACATGCACTAATGAATATTCATCAGGTCAATCTGAGAACGATGATTAGCCAATTAACACCGGTCCTTGGGTGAAAAATTACATTCCAATACTGAAAGAATGTGACCATCAATATAAAGCTGCAGCGCTGAAAGACTTGTACAACAACACAGTTGTGTGTGTGTGTTTGTGTCCCCTTTGAGTGACTGCATGTGAGTGTGAGCCAGAGATAGCTGCCGTATGATGTATTTTTAATAGGTAGGTGGACATGTTTCTATTTAATGTATGCAAAATCAAACGCAATTGAATGCAGGTCAGCACTGGGTCAAAAGAGGTGTGTTGAGGGTGGAGAGAGGGAAGGAAGGGGGGAGGGAGGATGCTAAATAGAGACACATTAATGTGACCGAGAAAGGGACATGGGTGGTGAGGAAAACAGATAATGAGGATGGTGGATGGAGAGAGAAGAGATGTACAGTCGGAGAGATAATGGGATGCGTATGCAAAGGATGCAACTTTGGAAGCAGAACCGAAGTCAAGGGGTGGGGAAATGTAGGAAAAAGGGAGGTAAGAGGTGAGGAGGAATGAGATGTCATGGAGGAATATCATGCATGACAGACATGACAATGACATCTCTGTATCTGCATGCAGCAAGTTAACCTTGACACTAAATCAGAGAGTAAAAGAGGAACTTATGTATTAAATCATAGTAGATCAGCCAATTCACCCCTCTGACGCCCTGAGGTTACACTCTGATTGGCTAAGGAGCTGAACCAAGTGCACCGTATCACACTCTGAATGGTTCAAATGCAGCTCATCGCTCTGTGATGGGTTACCTGAAGGAGCTGCACATTTGGTTTCTGTGGGGAATTTCAGGTACGAAGAACAATTAGCTCACCAAGGCCACCACCTCTAGAAGTGTGTGTGTGTGTGTGTGTGTGTGTGTGTGTGTGTGTGTGTGCATCTGTACACAATTTTCTGGTGTATATGTGTGTGTAGTGACAGCGTGTTTTAGTAGAAAAGAGCTTTACTTAATTGAAGTTCTGCAGTTTGCTTCCTGAATAAAGAAGCTGAGGTAAAATAAAGGCTGTAGAAGACATTTCCATAACAAAACCCACTGCTGCAACTACTTCAAATGACGTTTGTTAGGGTAGTGGCAGCTCTTTCCAATCCTTATATTTAAGGATGGTACAGCATATTTTTTATCACCTTCGGTGGGCTTTCAGATCCGGGGTATTCTCTCTGATCCAGTTTGTTCCAGCGCTGCATCAGTTTAATAACGATAGGCCTGCTGAAGTCCACCAGCTGGAAACCAGTCACATTGGCTCCGCCATGCATGAACCTCTCCAGCGATATGTCCTTAAAGCCCTAAGAGAGAGGAAAGATGGAAAGACAAGGTGAAATGAGTGGTTATGCAAGCGCAAAGAGAACAGAATGGAAGTGGACTACAAAACGCTCCACCACTGTCTGTGGACCTTTGCTGGCAAATCATACTCCACATACTCCAACAGTTTATCTGATTATTTATACCTCTACTTATTATGGAGTGGCTTCCACAGCTGAGAGTGTGGCTTCATACAGAGTGACACATTGTGATGAAGTGGTTGTGGAGAGGGACCCATTTGGGAACCGGCCACAGAGGTAGAGAGTAAAGATGCGCCAGGGTTATCCTGGGTTCACGGATGCTAATTGCTAAAAGCCTATCTAGCTTGACCTGAGCTCGCTGAACCCTTTTTCACCATCCCGGAGAGAACTGCTGTGGGACAGATTTTAGGGATTAAGGTTGAAGCAATGCTTCATTTGCTGACACAAGTTCCAGCATCCTCCTGCAGCTTTGACTTTGTTGCAAAAGACAAATGTATTAACTCTGAAATGAAAGGGAAAGAGGGCATCTTGGTGGGAATTAACTATCAACATAGATGGCAATCATGGATTTTTTTTCTGCTAGTGACTGTAGAAAAATCAGCCCAGTTGCCTGAAGAAAATGTTGGCATTGTATGTTTCTGCAGACCTTGGCTACGTTACATTCATACATTTCATATAAACGTTTCCAAAGTAACGTAGCTCTGATTACATGTATTTAAGCTGATTTTGTCATTGGGAGGTCGAGGGGATTATGGATGGCGTGACAGTAAAGCAAGATGGCTGCCAAGCTGGCAACTACAGCACACCTGTTTGAAACCAACAAACAACAAAAATGGTTGTTTTTAAGCAAGACATTGGCGGCATGTGCAGCTGTGATCGTGGTACCACGATAGGGTATTTTTTATTAAAAAACCTGATCTTTTCCTGACCATAACCAAGTGGATTTTGAGCCTAAACATAACCACATGCTTAGAGCGGCAGTGGCTCAGTGCGTAGAGACTTGGCTTGGGAACCAGAAAGTCGCCGTACGGACCAGGCATGGAGTGTGGGCTGGTAGATGGAGAGGTGCCAGTTTGCCTCCTAGGCACCACCTAGGTGTACTTGAGCAAGGCACCGAACCCCAAATTCCTCAGGTGCCCGTCCAAGGCAGCCATCTTCTCCTTCTTCTTCTTCTTCTTATAACCACAGTGTTGTTGAAACATAAAGTTTGTATATATTCCCCACATAACAACATACAAACATTGCATATCCATTTATTCTGGCAATTAGGTTGAAAAATAATCAACTCTGGGAGAAGCTGAGTGTCAAAGTTGGGGTGAGCAGAATGTGTCATAATGTTGGCTTAAAAGATCTGGGTTTATGACACACATTGATTCTAATTTTTTAGGACTGTATTTTGATCATTTTTGCCAATTTGCTAGTTTGCCAAATAATCCATTTTGTCTTCATTCATTCATTCTGAATCCCTTTGTCTTGTGTCTTTGAAGTATTAAAATGGAATTATCTTTCTATAGGCTATCCAAACAGGACATTACACCAACACTGTACTAAACATGTCGCAAACTACCTAACAAGAGTTCTTACCAGATTTGCTATGATGTAATGGTAGCCTTTGACATGTTTTCCCACACTGACAGCCTGGAAAGAAAAACAGAGACAGCGAGAACACATTATTTCCATTGCAATCTAGTGACAGTGCACGTACTGTGGCAAAGCAGGAGACATGCAGGATTCACAATTAACTTACGAGCCACTGGCAAGAGAACTTAAAGTTACTATAATTTAGTTTTAAGGAGCAGGACAGAGGAGTCAAACCACAAATAAAGGAGACTCCCTCCCATCTGTGGCTGTAGTTACATTCGTATCCTGATTAAAGGCAGAGGGAGTGATGAGCCTGTGAGCACTTCACTTGTCCTCGGTCCCATGCTGGCTCAGACTCTGCAGCTTCTTGGAACACTTAAAGAGCTTCATCAATGTGTTGTCTGGGTTAGGGCTCTGTTAACCTGTCTGGTCCAACTTCATTTAAAAACCCCTGCATCCTCGAGAAAGGATGATTTAATTTGTTTTGGTAATAAGCTTAATAAGGTGGCTAGATCGATAGTAAGACCAAGAGGCAACTGTTTCCTACAAGACTTCACATTTCGTATTATCAAAATACTGTTTAGGGAAGTGTAATGACATATGGTTGAATTCAGGCAACTACAGCCGATGTTCTTTTCCACTTCATGTTAATACATGTTGCTAGTTGACAGTAATGAGTATTGACTGTCTGTCTGGCGTGGTTGTATGAAATTGCACGGTTGACGATTTGGCACAGTGGTGAAGTGAAAAGTGTAATTCAGCTCAACGCTGAAATCTGTGGTGTTTTTTTGTCGTGGATGGAGTGAAACGTTGCGCACTGTGAGCTTTCTGACACAGGAGGAATAAGCATCTTCACATTAACATGGCGGTTAAACTTAATTAATAAATTGCTCACATTTTTTCTCTCTGTCTCTCTCACCCACACATACCGACAGCGATGTACTGACACATACAGATGCACGCACACACGCACAGATCGCAGCTGGCAGGGGCAATCAAACAGAGCAGTCTCTGTCTCAGAGCAGAGGCGCTTGCCAACGCCAGCACTGCAGAGTCCACTGTGTCGGGAGTGTGTGTTTGTGGCTGTACGCCTGTCTCAGTATACACTTGTGTGTGCGCGCGTGTCTCCGTCTGTCTGTTCACTCACCACAGAAGCCAATTAAGAAACTGTCTGTTTGTCTGTCTGTCAGGGATGCTGTTACCGGTGTGTGTTTGTGTGTGTGTAGCTGTATGAGTACGGGCATTTAAAAAGCTGATGTGTGTGTTTGCTCGTCTGCAGCTTGCATTATGCACTGGTGTGTATTTTTTTAACATAAGCGTGCATGTGTGTGTGGAAGGGGGTATGTATTTGTGTGTGTGTGTTTAGCTGTATGTGTCACTGAGTTTGTCGGATGTGCGGACACAGGATCAGATGTGATGACAGGTGGCAGAACCAATGGGATGTTACACTGAAACCTGCGTCAAAGGGTATACAAACACACACAGAAACACGCGCGTACACACACACACGTCTGCGCCACCTCTCTGAGCTCAACCATCAAGCAAGACAGATAATCTAATGAATTTGGACAAGTGTAAGGTGTCAGACTGTGTGCCTTCATATACTCTGTGTTTTGTGTGTGTGTGTGTTCGTACTCTGTATCCGAGTGGACAGTATGGTACATTTACGGCAATCGTACACTGATGTAGCTGTTGGAGAATTCACATTTTTCACCCCACATTACGAACTCCAGGGAAACTCAAATCTTGTTTTCTCTGCAGATGTCAGAGAGCATAAGGAGTGTTGTTGCAACTAGCTGAGTGAAGCAGACAGCAGGCACCAAGACACCAGTAACACAGCAGTACGCACCACCATAATTGGCCTTGTAATACTTATCTGAACTGTTAAAAAGGTTCTGGTTATAATTACTTTACAAAAAAAAAAAAAAAAAACGTTCTCTGTACTCTCTTGTCTGTGGTTTGAGGTGGCAGTGTTGTGACAGTGTGATGTGTTTGCACCTCAATATTAAGTGTTAAGTGCAGTTACGTCCAGGTCAGTGTTGTAATCTCTGCGCTGTCTGTAGTAATCTCAGTGATAGTAACAGTGCCACATAAAACTGTAGTGTGGCCTCCATTAAAGCAGTATCTCATGATCTAAAATGCTGCAGGGTCCTTCAGGTTCCAGATCAGTGTCAAATACCATCCTGTGCCTGCAGTAAGCTAATAATGAGGTTTTTTTTGTGATGTGCTGCAGCAAGGCACTGTCGTGTTTAGTAATGCACCACATACAGCGATAAACATAACCACCAATTAGGCTGCATACAATACATTTTGACCATACATATGTTATAATCTTATAATTCTGTGTATGCCAATTCTGGTTGGCAGTATAATGATATTACCTGTTCTAGGATGCTCTGTAGTCTCTCAGGCTCCAGGTCAATGACATATTTCCTCTCCTGACGACGGTCCAGGTCCTCTAAGAGTCGGCGGTACGCTGCCTCATTGAAGCTCTCCACACAGATAGCGCTCACCTGGATTGACATACACACAGCGAATGCGTATAAGCACACAAACAGCACGTAGGAATAAGGTCAAGCATACAAACCACAAGTAAGTTAACAATCGTGCTTGAAGAATGAACAACAAAAACAATGTCATTGCGTGTGTGTGTGTGCAGTGTGAGCGTGTGGTTGTGTTAGTTACACATGTATGTATGCCGCATGAGATCTTGCGTGTGTGTTTCTTTGGCCTGTTGCCAGGAGTGTGTGTTTGTGTGTGTCCTGACCTGCCATCCGTTCTGCCCCGCTCTCTCCATAATTGCCTGCAGTATTGCATAACCTAGACAACAGAGAGCAAGGGAAAGAAAAAAGGAGAAAAGGAGAATTAACACTGTGCTAAGCAGAAGCCGTACTTGAGATGTGGGGTAATTATATTTTGGAGTTTTTGCAGAAAAACTTAAAGCCCAGAAAAATCCAGCACAGCCGGCAGAGGAAACTGTTGGCATTATATATTTCTGCAAACCATGGATAAATTACATTTGTACGTTTCATATCATATCAGCGTCTAAAGAGACTTAGTGAATGAGCTTTGAAGTGGATGTCAGGAAGTGGTGTAAAAGCTAGTTGAGACGCCTGCTGAACTGCAGACCACTGTTCAAAACCAACAAAAAACAAAACCTGCTGTTTTTTAGTGAGACATCACTGCATTTCCTGCCAGGATAGTGCCACTCAAAGCGGGTATTTTAACATGATCTTTTCCTAACCATAACCTAGTGGTTTTTGTGGCTAAACCTAATCACACGTTAACCATAGTGTTGAAACATAAAGACAAAAAGTTTAGACATATCTGCTGCATAATTACATACCAATGCAACATTGGTGGTTTGCAGAAACGTACCATGGCATCATTCACCCTGGCAACTGAACTCTCACTAAGCCCCGCCCTGTTGTGATGTAAGCATGGAGCCCACACTGTAACTAGCTGCACTCCCTGAAGAAATATTATCATATTTTTGGAAAAATGAAAGAGTGATTCCAGAGAGGAGCAGACAGAGGGGTCTACAGTCTGTGTTTGAAGGATATATCCAGGATGTCAAACTGACTCAGCAGCAACAACAGGTTCAAAAGACAAAGATAGTTAGAAGCTAAAGCCGAACTATAGGCTACAGATCACAGTGTAAAAGTGAACCACCACATCACTGCTGATCAACACACAAGACAATGAATATAAAGGGAAACTTTGATGATATTGAACCAGCTGTGTGGCATCACAGTGTGTGCAGATGAACAGTGTTTGGCTTCCCCCCCTGCTGCTGCCAGCACCCGGACCTCTGCTGCCGTACGGGCAGGGATCTCCAGGGGAAGTCAAACAACGTTCATCTGTGCACAATACGATGACACACAGCTGATTGTATATCAGCAAAGTTTCCCTGCTTCCCTTCACTGGTTCCTGTACAGCAGGGTCGGTCTTTTTTCACTGTTATGATCATTAAAAAGCAAAAGCAGCATGTGTATACATTCAGTAGGCTATATCTTCAGTAGCTAGCTAGCTAACCCTACACTTTTCAGGGTTTGATTATTATTATTATTAGTATCATTAACACACGACGTGCAGTCGATGGAGCACAGCTGTGTTGTTGTCAGACCCTGGTCTGAGCCCGCCTGATGCTACGTTATGTTTGGCCAGTCTGCGTCCAGGTTCAGTTGGGTTGAAAAATCCCACCAGTATTTGCAAAATCATTTCCTTGGTGTGCAGTACTTTCCAGCAGATTCACCACCCCATCTCATTTACCAACACGACACCCTAATGTGTTGTCTTCAAAAGAGAGGGTAAATTACTTAGCACCGCAAGCAACAGCCTTCTCTCTGAATGTCACTGTATCAACCAGCCCAGAGAGTTTATCAGGACAAAGAGTTATGTGCCAAACAATAGCGACTGTAGTGACATTTCATTGACATTAAACTTCCCGTTGCCTCTTGTTAAGTGGTGAACTTTGATTCGAATGCAGCTCATCAGAGAACACTCTGCCACTTCAATCAATGCATCAATTTTATAGCCTGGAACAAAACACAGAAAGGAAAGTTCTTCTTCCACAGAATGACGGAGTACAGGTTTGAATAGGTTGAATATGCCTCTTGGCATCACATTAGATGAATTTCAAAGTTAATATGATCTTTTGAGCAGCAGGTGGCAACACGGGTGATAATGAATTAAGGTATATTACATTGAACAGCTGTCTAGATGGGTCTAAACGCGTGGAAAAAATAACAATAATGAGAGACAACTCAATATCACAATAATAACCTGTTACAATATTGGCACACAGCTACTGCATTTTTTCCATAATGACTGTTATGATGTAATGATGTGATCTCTTTCAAACCTCCAAATATGTCATTAACTCTGCTCTGAGATAGACTAGGCTCCACAATGTATATGTCTGCAGTGACATGCATAGACACACATGTGCATAAGAACACACACACTGCAGTGCAACAGCGCCAACTGTTACCTTGTTTCTTTCTATTTTTGCAGAGGCAGCTACTTACTACTTGAAACAAAAAGCACCTCTGAAGCCTCAGTATTAGCGGTGTGTATGTGCAGGAATGTGTGTGTGTCTTGTGTGGAGTCTGTCTTCATGTGAGATTTCTTCCACCTTTCACAAGTGATACTGAGAGTAAGTGTGTTTGTAGCTTAAATGGATGTATTGTGTATCAGGTTATACTCGTCTGTGAGCATTTTGTTTGTGCCGTCTACCTTATGCGCGCACAGCTGTACATACATTCATCTACTGAATGTGAAATTTATGCAAGTGTGTATACATTTGTCTTTATGTGCCCGTGTGCTGGTTCCTGTACGTACTTCAGTTTGTGTGTGTGTGTGAGAGTGTGTATCAGCAGGCTGTCTGTGGAGTGGAGCAGAGCAGGGAGCATAAAACAGATCACAGCGTTACTGCCCATTTTCCAGCACATTACCGGCAGCAGGGCCTGATGGGAGCCTATAATGAAGGGCCCTGCCTTGGCCAAGTCAAGGGTGAGCACAGCCCAAACTCTACGCATTCATCCTCCGCTCCATTTCTTCCTCCTTCCTCTCAATCTTCACCCCTTCCTCCCGTTACGTGCTACTGTATATCCCCGGAGGCTTGCGATCCTGCCTGTCCTCTTACTCCTCCTTCCTGCCCTTTCTGTAATCTCCCCCCTGCCTCCCATCCACCTCCAATTTCTCCTGTTTCTTTTTCTGTCACCATGTTTAGCTCCTCCTTCCTGTCTTTCCTCGTTTCTTTCTTTTTGGCTGCTCCACCAGCTCGACTCACCTAACCTGTCCCCCCCGCTCCCCCTCATCCCTCTGCCTTCTCCCTCTACTCCCCCTGGGTACTAACCCAGACAACCTGGACCAGAGGGAGGCTGGCAGAGGCACAGACACAGCACGCACAACTACACACACACGAATACACACTGTGCAGCTCACTGATTCCCTAACGCGCTACTATACCATGGTCTGGGGACTCTGCGTCATGTTTGACCTGTGTTTCTCTCCCTGTGGCAGGGACTTAGTCTGTGTGTGTGTGTGTGTGTGTGTGTGTGTGTGTATGAGGGAGAGAGAGTCTACGTGCCAAGCATTCCCATGACAGTGGTTAGAGGCCGTGGGCGTCAGCTGTGCCTGCTCCACTAACTTATGTGCATGTTGGGATGGTTAAATTGAAGGCAGGTGAACGCTGCAAGAGTTGAGGCCAAACCCTAGTTTCTGTCTGACAAGTGCCAGATTACACCCTCGTGTCTGCAGCTGTATCCCTACATCAGGAAGGTGCAGATCAAGTAGCGCAGCTTTGTGCTTTTTCCACATGAAAACAAGGCACAAAATTGGGAGTTGAATTAAGGCCAAATAATCCATCGCAAACAGACCTTTAAAAAGATTCTTATGACTGATTAATATTGTGATAGTGTTCTCAGTGTGTTACTCCAAACTGAACCCAAATTAACAGATAATTTTTCACACAAAAAAGTTTTGGAACCAGACTAATTAGAGAATCTATTTTAATCTTTAATAACTGAGTGTTTACTTGAAGCACAGAGACAGAAGGCAGCAGAGCTACCAGTTAACTCTTGTTTTCAGAATTTACGAATCTCTGTAAGTGCCATAAGGACAACAGCCCCGTTTCCACCAAACACTTTCTGTATGGTACCTTTAGAACCAAAAGTAACCCTTCAGACATGGTACCTAGACCCTAGTGTCTCCCATGCAAACAGAACTCTTAAATGTGGGAGGAGCTGTTATCACTCTCTGCTCCGTCCAGCACTCACTGTATTTCCTCCTTTATCAGTCTACTTCTCGTGAATAGTCCACAGAACGAGGCTGCGCTCTGACATTTTCAGAACAAAACAGAACAAGCTGCAGCGAGAGTCTCTCTCTATGGGATATTTAAAAATAGCGGGTTTAAGCATTTATTTCTTCTAAGGCAAGTCCAGGGGTTTGGTGTTGCTGGAGCCCACAGGAATGACGATCTGCAACCCTTTTTTGTACTCCGAGTCAGGACTGGGATGTATGCAGTTCACATAAGCCAGTTGAAATTAATATATTTTAAACACTTTTACTAGACACACTATTACTAGAAGTGTATGTCATCCAAGAGACAATAGAAACAAAAGTAATAGTCAAAGTTGTCACATTGAAATTTAAGGTGTGCTGATGGATTCAAGTCATCAATTCAAATATTGACTAAAGTCTTGTTCACATTACACGATTTTCACCGCGATTTTGAGTTGGCAGATGGCCTGCCACCATGAGTACTCATATGCGAACAAGCCTACGAGCAAGTCGCCCCCTCGTCTGTGACTGGATATCTGGCACGCTAGAAAACTGGAGAAGTCTGACACGACTGACAAAGAGCATCAGCCTACGAGAGGTGCGATACGTCCCACGTCAGTACGCAGGAGGACGGAAGAAATGTGAGGAGGACAACTTACTTACTGCCCCTTTTGCATACTTTCCCCAAATCACTCCCAGACTGCTCTCCTTAAATCTAACAAGGAAGGAGAATGAGGTAGAAAACAGTTTAAACAAAACAACACTACTGTACTGCAGCATTTGACGGTAACTGGTGGACTAATGTTTTTTCTTTGTTGTGCCCTTCACTTCTTCACAAGAGGAAATACTTCAGCTTCATCTTAAGTACACCACTGGTGGTGGGTGCTGTATGTATACAGCTTGCCTTGTGATTTTGAGTTTACTTGCTCTCATATCATTTTTTTTACTACTTAGATGCACTTCTTTCTGTCCTTGTGCTGCTGCAACAGCTGAATTTCCCCTCTGGCGGATCAATAAAGGCTGATCTTATCTCATCGTAGATTATAAAAGAAACAATTAACTTCAAGGTCCATCAATAATACTGAACGAAGCACTGACTTCCCTGGATGTTTATACGTGTTCATATGGAAACCCATTTAAAAAGCCATATCACATCTTGTATTTTTTTTTTTTGTTAAAAACAAGTTTACTACAATCAATCAAATGTTGGAGCACCAACTCCTCATATAACGTGTTAATATATTTGTCATTGTGCATTCACCTCTGTCTGTGTCGTAGAGGAAGACAAATCGGCTCCAGTCGTAGTGGTCCAACAGTGACAGCAGAGCCCCTCTGATGGACGGCCGGAGCTGCAGGGTGAACTGTCCTTCCCCTTCGGTGGGGAAGCTGGGCGTCACTAGGCTGATGTGCAGGGCCCCACAGAATGACGTCAGCGTGTTCACCGAGCGCTTGTCGTAAAGGCCGAAGATGGCGAAGACCCCCCTCGAATACTGAGAACAGACTGATGTGGGGGGGAAGAGGAGCAGAGGGAGGGATCCAGAAAGAAGAAGGAGGAAAAAAATGGAGAGTAAACTCAGTGACAGTGTTTTTGGGAGCTTTGTAAATGAACAGAGTAGAAAAAGAGCAAACAAGAGAATTCAACGGAAAGAGACACATGTTCCTTAATTAAATTCACACTGTGGAATCTGGTTAAACATCTCAACCATTTTAATGAGCGACAGCCTCAGCTTGTGTCAGCCGTACCTTCTCACTCCTAATTAGACCCACAAACAGCCCTCTTTGAGTGGTGTGTGTGTGTGTGTGTGTGTGTGTGTGTGTGTGTGTGTGTGTGTGTGTGTGTGTGTGTGTGTGTGAGCCTCCATAAATGTGCCCAGTTTACCAACAAAAAGCCTAATAGAACTGAGTAAAATCTTGAAAATGCATCAGTCAGTTTTACAGAAGTCTTGTTGAGCTTCCTCTAACAGACAGCTACTTGACAGAGACAGCAAACTAGCCCAGCGACATGGCCAAAGGCAAGTATGACGCTGAATATATTAAAGTGTGGGACCTCAAACTAATGACTAAGAAGAACTCTGGACCCTAAGGTTGGAGCAGTTGGCCAGTTTTATCTCATCTGGAGCAACACGAGTTGGATTCATGGCACTAAAAGCAAAAACCCTTAGTCGCATCATACACATACATGTAATTATAAAGTGCAAGCACACACATTTGCACGTACATGGGTGGAAATCAGACCCTTCAAGCCCCTGGCAAGCAATTTTAAAAATTTCTGACTGGCACGAAATCATTCCCACCAGCCAAAACTGGTGTTGCTTCTTATACAGTTGTTAAGGAAATTACAGTCAAATAATCCCACCTGCTTAGGGCTTAACATCCCTAAGATCCATCCATCCATGCACGCACACACACACACACACACACACACACACACACATACGCAGATAAAAAACCCTTGACCGAGCCGCGAGCTCACTTCAAATGTGAAGTAATTTTCCACTACAACACTGCAACTCAGTCTTCAAACACCCCGAAGCTTTCAACCATGACAGAGAGGAGAGTGAAAAGCACTGACGTCCTCCCGCTATCTCGCTTCCACAAAAATCTCTCTGCTTCGGTTTGTCGTTCATCAGTGCGGCTCGACCAAAACTGTGTTTGAACACAAAAAAAGCCTCTCTTGGGTGTGTGAGTCCTGCAGATTCTGACAAATCAGCCGAAATGTGCACAGGAACACGTGCTTCACTTTCTAAGGACTCAGCGAGAGAAATGACTAAAAGTGTGTGTGCCAACTCGCTTTTTTCTTTTTACACTCTTTAATGTTTCTCTTTCTTTCATCCTCTTATTTCATCTCCTCCTTTCTTTCTTTCTTTAGCTCCATTCATCCTTTCAGCTAGATTCTTTGAGGCAGGCATGTTTTGAGCTTGAGCTCTACCCTGCGTCATAATTCACTCTCCACCCTGTGATACGTCACACTGGAGTAAACAGTAAGACAGGGGGGGACTGCAGACTTTGCTTTTGGCAACAAGCGGCCATCACTCTGTAACCTTTTCTCCCTCTTTTGATCTCCTTGCGCATCACTTCACCTCCTACCTTTTCCTCCCTCTTCTGTTTTCAAGGCGGACACTGCATCCATCCTCTCTCTTTCAGCTTCCAACATCCACTTCCCTTCATCTCCTCTCCCTCTATGACTGCCTCCTCTCTCTGTTCCTCCCCTCGCTCCCTCTCTCCCTCCTGGGACTCAGAGTAATTCCATTATCAGCTATAAGCCTCAGTGGGGGTAAATACTGAGGGAGATGCAGCTTTGACGGTTCGGCTTGTGGCAATTAAACAAAGCCGAGGCCCCTGCACCCGGGAGGCGATAAGGCAGGGATTTAGTCTCCGATTATGACAGCAGCTAAATGTCTTCAATTCAGAGAACTAGCATACTACGTACGTAGCATGCGTCATTCAGCAGGGAGCTGAGTCATTGCGTTCTCAAAAATCAACAAACTTAGTGTATACCAAGAAGATTTTTATGGCATTTCAAGGTTTTATTTGATACTTCAGAGCACACAGCAACATGAGTTGGTGGTTGTGGAGATGAGTGTGTGATAAACTGCTCAATGACGGGGGCTATATTTTACCGTCCAATACCTGGCGTGCACAAAGATGCTCATGGCAGCTGCTAACATCATAATTAAGTGCTCAGAATATAAAAGCAAATGTTTATCTAAAGTCAAAATAACAGACAAGGATTGAGACTTACAGAAAGCAGAGAGAGTTTGGTAATATGTGTGCATATATTCGGACTGAAACATGCAGGGGAAATTATACTTGGCGCTTATTCATAATGGCAGCTTACTGATAAAAACTCTTGGCTGAGAGACATGATGTCCTTACACTGTCTAAGGACAAAACAGACTCAACATAATGCTGAATTTCTTTGACAGCAGCGTTGTGGAAAATGCCATTCCCTTGCTTTTTTAAATGAAATTGTGGTTTCGGCATCAGCTGTTTTTAAGAGCAGAGCGAAAATAGAAAAAGCAGCAGAACAAAAACAAAAGCAATCGCACATGTGAACTGATGTACTGGGTAACAGAGTGGAACGCTGCTCCCATGCCAACTGATGAATTTCTTTTGAAACTTGACTGAAAACTACTGGCCTAGATGCAGCTTGTGACATCACTGTCTGCGAATTTCGTTGTTCGCCCACCTCATGGGTCTCCATCAAAAGGTACGGAAATATCGATAGCCTTAATCCCAAACCATTCTATTTTTAAACAATGCCGAAACATCTGTAACCATACACGCAGAGGCCCAGAGCACAGAAGAAAAATCTCTTTGTATATCACATTCTTCTTCTTGTCTCTCCTGTCATTCACCTCCTCGCTCCCTTACGCCCTTATTTTCTATCTATGCCCTCTGATGGTTGCTTTGCCTCTCTGACGTTCTCATGCTTTCTTTCTCCCATGTTTCTCTGTCTGATGTGCATCTCCATGGGCTTGTTTCTCTCCAACCCCCTCCATCACCACCACCACCGCGCCGCAAGGCTGGAATGTGCCAGACAGTGGCGTCATTGTAATAAAATGTGTGCTAAGCTTGCTTCATAAAGCTTTAATGAGAGGATGGGACCAGCGGCAGGGTGCATCATCACCACAGTAAAAGCATCGGACACAATAGGTCTCGTGGGACTTCCTCTACCTCTACCTCTCCCTGCCTCCCCCTCACTTGTTCTCTTAGCACCTCCATATGTTCGATTTTTTTCCTTCTCGTGTATAAACTCTGCTGTCTTTTTCGGGTTCTTAATTGCTCGGTCTGTCTGTCAAACCTCGCTCTATCTCTGCGCAGACCTCTCCATAAATCTCTTTAAAACAGCCCTCCTTTATCTGCATTACTCTGTACAGTATATCGAGCCGCAGCAGCCTTGCGTCTCCCTCTGCAGCTATCCCTGCCTCTTTCTGATTCATTTCATTTGTGTCTCTGTGCATGTGGAAAGACCTCTCAATCATCCGCACACTCGGCACATCTCTTTATTTCTTGTTTTTCGAATTTAAATTCGTCCAATTTGCATGTAAGGGAAGAAAATGTGTAGCTCAAGCGGTACAACACTACGCAGACAAATATCTTTGCTCTCTTTACTTCTCTGCTATTGTTTCCCATGTGTCTCCCACATTTCTCACCCCCCTCCCTCTTTCCTCACCTCTCTCTCAGCATAGTGCCTCTGTCTCTGGACCAACCGCTTGTTTGTATTTCACATGACAGCAAGAACAGATGCTCACAGATAAACCTGCCACCGATTTAACTGTCATTGCACCACAGTGCATAAAAAGTAACACATACACAACGGCACACACACTCATTTGTACGCATTTTAAACACACAAAAGCATCTGCCTCCATCCTCCAACACACAACTTTCGGACTTTCTGTCCCGATGCTGCAGTAACTTCTCACCCATTAGTCTGAATAATAACCCTCTCGCTGCAGAGACATTCTCCAGACCGCCACAGAAACACTGCAAAAATACAGCGAGCCCTCATTACCTGCAGGTAAAGGCCAAGATAAAGGGAGCATCTGAATAAATGAGGAATACAAACTAGTTTAAAAGCCATGCAGTGTATTTTCCCTGGCATTGCCCAGGGCTACCCACAGTGTTGCACAGCAATACCAAGAGTTTGAAGCAAGGTAAATGCCAATAATAAGCTTTTATGAGCTATATAATTAGAGAGAAATCTACCGCCCAGTGCCTTACACTGACATTTTACGTTTAAGGCATTTACAGTAGTGACCTCTAGGGAAGTAAGCTTCGGTTTCTACTCAGCACTGCACGGGTTTTAGAGTTCTTTTGATGGACAAAAGCAAAGAGTGGAACATCCTGCAGTGAGCAGTTTCTACAATGACTGAAGCTCTAACAAGCCTAAAGTGTAGAAGAAATTAACACTCATGATCCAAACAGTGATAAGCACAAGATGCAAAGAATAAGACAAAGCTAAGTTAACTAATGTGTGAAATTCACCTTGAAATTCAGGTTTGGTCTTGATTTGGACCTTTACATCATTTGTATCTGTAACAGAGTAGGCTCTTCTTATTGAGGCTATTATAGTTATTCCATACCAAAATAATCTTATCAGTGTAAACAGACAATTTTTCAACTTTGTTATTGTGTGTTATTATTGTTAGCAGTGCTATTGCAAAGACATTACAATCATTTTCCGTTTTCCGCAGAGGCTTGCAGCTACCACAGTCTCCACAGCTTTGGTTGTTCCCCGGTCCGCCATTTCCACTTCTGGGGATACTAACTTCAAAGAACTCACATTGACGCTCTTTAGTAACTGGGGATAGCTCCCGATAGGAAAACAAAGGCACTATCCTCTTCCTGGTTGCACAATGGCTGACGCAATTCCTTTGTGGTGTAAATCAAGCCTTCATTTTCTCGGGAGATTGTACACCATGGCAGACAGAATTAATCTAAACACCATGGAGGAGCTGACAATGCTGGTAACCTAACAGATATTTTGCCAGATATTTAACACTCTATTGTTCTAAAACTGGGTCTAGTGAGTGACCCTGACCCGGGGAACCCAGTGTTGTTACTGGTAGTAAAGGTAAAATTGTGGTTACTGTACTTAGTGTTACTGTAATGTGAGGCATTCTCTGGCACGAAAATTTCCTTCGGGATAAATAAAGTTCTGTTGAATTGAACTGACCTGAACTGAATATCAAAGGGGCTCTCACACCTCTGCGTGGTAACTCACCGCCTCCAGTCATTTCAGTGAGGGGAAGGCAGCAGAGGGAAAGTAGTTTCTAACATGGTAGTAGGGGTATGAAGCAGTTGCCGCCCACTCCGAGAGAGCAAGAAGTGTTTCGTATGCAGCAAAGGTTCCACGGTGTTTCAGTTTCAGAGTAGCACTGTATCCACTCGGCTAGTAAGACACTCCAAAAGCACTTTGTTTGAGATAAGAAATTTGGTTAAGTTTGGGGACTTGGTTCAGGGTCAGTAAACAAATTGTGTCTCCTGCTTTTTTCTGACATTTTCTGTATTAAGTCCTGACTGCAATTTTTCCCTACCCTTAAGCAAAAGGTGCATAAATATTAAAAAAAAAAAAGTTTAGGTATGCTTCAGTTGCCATGAGCGGATATTGAATAGCAAGACTGGATATTTTTGCTGGAAATGAATTAAATATGTTGTTAATTAACATTTTTTTACTGATAAAATAAGTCTGAATATTTTCCCACCACTTGCTAGATATGTTAATGAAAAATGTTTCCCGCAGAGGCAGACGTACGGATACATGGGGTATAGCTGAGAACACATTCAAGGCTGGTTTCAAAGTGAATTATTATGTTAAAATGTCTCACAGCCAGCTCTTACACAGTTTATGTCCAAGAGTATTTTTCCATAAAGTTTCGGGGGACCATTTCTTTTCAAGCCACTGCCTCTCAAATATCTGTGCATGCCCCTGGGTTTCTGGGGAGCATCAGTTTGTTGAGCATTCATGAAGAAGAATGGGGAGATCTCTGTGCCTCAGTGATTTCAATGACATAGCTCTCGCACTAGGTGGATGGTGCTTGCTGTTCTACACTGCCTATTTTCCTCTAGTGTTTGATAGCTGTACTCAGCTCTCCAGAGTGGCACTGTAAAGACCGACAAAAGATCGGATCTGGAGGTCAGCAGTGAAGGAGACAGAACTTTTAAAACAAAAATACTGATATGACTTACAACACCAAAACACAAGTGCATCATAAAATTCTGTTCAATCAGATGTTTCAAATCTGAACAAACTTAAAGACAAATACTGTTAAATATTTACCACTACTTCATACAAAATAATTATTTCTACTATCACTTTTTACACTTTGTCCCCAGTAATATCTTAGTATTATTCATCATATCATATATGTAATTTGTTCTTTTGTAAACACTCAACAGTGAGTTTATTACATTTCTCTCATATGATATGAGTGTAATATAATCTGATAGGGACTGTCTGTCTGTGCACATCCTGTCCAGAGTGTCTACAGATAACAGAGAAGAGATTTGTCTGTCAGTCACAGGTGCTCCTGCAGTCTGCAGCAGCCAAGGCTGAACAGAGCAGGTAACACATTTTTCATAAAACACCCACATCAGGATCACCACATCCTGCTCCAGGTTACTGGTCTACTACCAAAAGGCCAATGAAAACGAATAGAAGAACACATTTACACTTTGCAGTAGTTTAGCCCTGTAGCCAGTGATGTAGTGGTAATTGACGAATTGGGTGTACTACTAGGTAGATAGGTAGGTTACTGATGAGGAAGTGGGCATGCTCTCCTATATATTACAATGTCTTTTACCTGATAGGTGGGTATACTGTAACTGGATAGAAAAAGAAGTGCATATACACTGTATACCTGAGTATACCCTCCACTAAATCACTGCCTGTTGTGTGTTGTTGGCTACCTCACATTATGTGTCCATTCCTTGATTACCCTGTAAATTATTCATATTCCTTTTGTCTGTAAGGGTCCTCAGATCAAATGAATCAAATGGATTTTTTCATAAAAATCAATCCAAGTTATAGTTTTATATAATTTAAGTATAATATAATATCCAATTTTGTTTTAACAGGAAAGAGTGGTGTTGTGTGAGTATGCCAGGTGTCGTTATCTTAAGTGTTGTAACTCTTTATCAATCAATCAAACTTTATTTGTATAGCACTTTTCATACATTAAAAATGCATGCATATCTCTCTGATGCGCTGTCTGTTGGAGCTATACAAGCAATATTCAAACTAATTTAAATAAACAATTTGATCTTTGCTGAGCAACAGTTTTGTGTGTAAGGAATTAACGGCCTGTCCCAAATATAGGTCTGTTGATGTCAGTGATTTAAGCAAATAATAGCCCAGGCTATTGAAGTGAGTGCAGACCTCCGCCAAGTAGGTGATATTCCCTCCCCCTCTGCATCAGATTTTGCAGCCTGCATCACAATTAGGTTATCTGCATCACTATCGTTATTATTAGGTTATATATGCCTTCACCATGGAGACAGTGTGGTGTATTTATTTCATTTTTATTTTGGACCAACACAGAATATAATATGTTTTTGTAGTTTTCACTTTATTTTTTTCCAACACAGAACATTAATTTGAACTTTAGAATTACAACAATATTTAGCACGTAGAAGAAGACGTGCTTTCCGGCCACCAGATGGCGCTATTTTCACCATCTTTAGAAATTGGAATTGCTGCTGAGGCTGTCAGACGATAGACTTTTTTTATTATTTTGTCCACTTTGCTTCAACCAATCTCCACCAAAATTTTATCATCTGTTCCTTGTCCCATTATCCACCTTTCCTGGAAATTTCATCAAAATCTAAGAATTTTTGAAAAATCTTTTTACTCAACATTTCAGAAAAACATTTAAAGGACTTAATCATCAGATAGACAGCACTGTAGAAACACCACAATGCCACCAGACTACAGGGATACAGAAACAGAAGCATACCGCATGACATTACATCTTGCCTTAGAGTATAGAAGTAGTGTGTTTTAATGAGTATAAAACCATAAATTCAAATTCATGTTACAAAAAAAAAAAAAAGGAAAGGGTGGGATCTTAGAGGCTAGGGTCGGTGCTCCTCGGCCCCGCCCCCATAAAACCAAGCAGCAAAATGACATAAAATGTACAGGCTCCCTCTGTACAGGGAATGAAACGCGGCTGTGACACTGACAATGGCACCGCAGCTCTGTTAAAGAGTAGCATTATAAAGACAAGACAGAAGACAAAGTCTGCAGATCAATAGTATCTGGCAGAGAGCACAGTCACCGTATGGATTTCATATTTGTTCCTCTACGCTACAACATAGATTATGGCACAATGGAGCAAGAAAAAAAACTGCCATCTCAGAGGTTAGAAAAGGAATGCTATCAAATGTGATATAAGTAAAAACCATACGAACGACATCATTACATCAAATCTACAAAAAAGTAGAGGATCTATTTATATGAGCAGCTATTGCTTTTCAATACGTCTTTTCATTTGACTTGAAACACACGCTCTGTGTCCCCTGATAAACATGAACTGATTATATTTAGCCCAGACAACAACTCATTCATCCTAAGCAGCAATATTATGATGACAAGCTAAAAGCCTGAGGATCAATATTCTTCGAGAGGGAGAGCGCTTTCACCATTTTATAACACAGACAAAAATGAGATGGCATACGGGAGTGCTTTTTAAGCAGTGACCGAATGATTTTAGCCAAGGACGCTAAACCAGTGACCTCAGGAGAACCAAATGGCTGTTGTCTGTCTGGTTTGATCAAATAAATGTACGATATAAAAATGCCAACGAGCAATGTTCAGCTGTTGAGATGTTAATATTAACAC
Source organism: Epinephelus awoara (assembly GCA_035609425.1). Taxonomy (NCBI): domain Eukaryota; kingdom Metazoa; phylum Chordata; class Actinopteri; order Perciformes; family Serranidae; genus Epinephelus; species Epinephelus awoara. Next base: position 28,367,892 of record CM069297.1, read on the forward strand.
CGCTTTATAAAGACAAGACGAAAGATAAAGCTTGACAATCAATAGTCTGGCAGGGGAGTTCAGCCACCTTATGGATTTCATATCTGATCCTCTCCACCAGAACATAGTTTACAAGATAACTGAGCTGCAATAGCTTCATAAACAGGGCAGTGATTATTGAGAGTGATAGTGTATTGTGCGCTGTGCTGTGTGTGTCTGGTTGCCCGTGAATGAGGCCATTCATCCCTCTGTCTGCCTCCTTCTTCTGTCTGCCTATCGTCCCTCTTTCACCAAACTGCCTCAAGCAGAGAGGGAAAGGGGGCTTCAGTTGCACTCACTGAGGGGAGGGAAGAAGAAACGGAGAGGGAGACAGAAAAAGAGCAACAGAGGAAGAGAGTAGTTCCAAAACCCACAAGGGGCTCCGACAGTGACAAGAGTACGTCTGCCAAGAGATACTGCAGAGAGAATGTAGAGGTAAGGAAAGAAAGCAGAGGAAATTGGATGCTGAAGGTATATATGCACCAGCAAAGGAAAAGAAAAGGCTGAAAAATTAGTCCTCAAATGCTGTCAAGGCTCTTTGTGTGTGTGCCTGTGTCACAGCAGCACATACACACCCATTCAGGTCACACATGCATAGAGCTGCCTCAAAGGCCATCCAGGGTATGTCTTTTTATTTCTGCTAACTGTGTCTGAATAAAGGGCTGAGTAAGGGTCAGAGGTGGGGGACAGCAGGAGGAAAGGCTCCTGGGTAAAACTGCCACACTCCACTGTCACTTCTTTATTCTCTTTGATTACATCTTCCCCTGACTTCTCCTCCAGGTCCTGTCCCTCAGGGTGCATGAATAAAGCTTCTAAGAATAAGAGCACTGATTGGGGAAAATGAGGGCAGGTACTCATGAGGGGGGGACAGCTATCACTGTGGCCTTTGGTGTTGGTTGGTCATTTTTACATTTGGCTGTGATGGTTTGAAGGGAGAATCTCAAAGGATATGGGTAAATGTTTGGAATACAAAAGGGATGACTTTTTTTAAAATCATCCTTAGCATAGCGTTCTTTGACAGCTCATTTACTCCTTTCTCTGATTGTTTCTCTTCTATTGATTAATTTACTGCAAGAAAACCAAAGATCTTAAGAGTGTTCAGTGTTTTTTTTGCTCTCTTTTTAGAAATGCAAGTGGCTGAAATGAGTTTCCTCAGAAGGGTAGCTGGGCTCAGCCTTGGAGATCAGAGTAGAGCCGCTGCTCCTTTGCATCGAAAGGGGTCAGTTGAAGTGGTTCGGGCATCTGATCGGGATGCCTCCTGGGCACCTCCCATTAGAGGTGTTCTGGCCACATCCCATTGGTAGGAGGCCCCGGGGCAGACCCAGAACACACTGGAGGGATTACATGTCTCATCTGGCCTCTGAACACCTTGGGGGCCCCCAGGAGGAGCTGGAAAGTGTTGCTGGGGAGAGGAATGTCTGGGGTGCTTTGCTTGGCCTGGATGGATGGATAGATGGATGGATGGATGGATGGATGTTTGCTTTTAAATACTTACTTTATTATGTTTATCAAGACTATCATGACACGCAAAATCCAATTGGAGATTGGACAACATGACTACATAAAAGGGTTGGATTGACCTGCAACATCGTCTGAAATTTGAAACTCATGTTGGATGTGATCCATACAAAGCAATGAAGTGATTCTTCCCACAACTTGACAGATTCGCCTAGTGTGAACCCGATCATCATTACAAATTACCTCGTCCTCCAGACCTAACATTACTTATGTTACACAGTGAGCTGATGAAAGCATACAAGAGTCTAGTAGGCAATAACATGTCTGTTTGGTGAAACGCCTTTAAAGATCTGGGGCATGTAGAAGCTGTCACAACACATCCTAATTACATCCAACTGGAGACACACTGCTTTAACGTTAATGTTTAACATTAGTTGACTCCACCCCTCCGGACTGAAGATGAAGGTTTTTAATCCACATCTGCTTCTGTTTCTCAGAGAGTTTTGTGTTTAACTTCTCTCCTTTATGTCCTACTATTTTCAGGACTTAAAGTGACCCTTGCTTTTCCCAATTTGATCAACTGGAATAGCCGTAAACAGCCATACACAAAGAAGCTATTGTTTGAAACAGTGTCCTCTGACTGTTCACTACCTGTGTGCAGATGACAGAAGAGGAGATGATAAAAATGTAGAAAATGATATCAGTAAAAAAATAAGTTTATGTTTTACTCCGTGGGTAGTTTATGGGTTTACCATTTGTTTGCTCCCATGTGATAGAGGCAACCTGTTAAATGTTTACTGGGAAAGACACCTGCCCTCTCGTATTGGGTAATATCATAAAAGACAGGTGTAGAACTGACTGTCTTTTATTTCCTTCTTGTATGACCAGTGAGACCTTAAGAAATGCGGAACCTCTAACAAAATAAGACCATAATTTAAGGAGAAGTTATACCTCGAAAAAAATGCTGCTTTATAAATACCAAGTGGGTGGCAGGACTGTGAAATTGACATTTCATAAATAGTCAATTTTCACTAATTTTTAATACCCTGATGTGGTGTGAAGCCCTGCACATTAGGGAAATCATGGGCTTCCAAAATTACTTACTTATTATTAAGTTTGTGGCATTTCTCCGCATTAGTCAACAGTGAAAATGGAGAGTGACAGGAAAATGGGGAGCAAGGCAATTACATGCAAATGCAACTGAACACTGATGGTTCCTTCGATGGTGGTAACCGGTACTATCCCCATCCAATGAGCCATGGATATGACCATTCAGCAATTCTATTTCCTTTTCTGTAAAGTCATGAGGAAATGAACACATTTTGGTGACATCTTATTAGTGTCTCAAGTTCACATCTCTTAGCTCAGCACATTACTTGGAACATCAGGCTCGTCTGGCACACACACACAGTGACAGACTTGGGCCTGGTTGTTGCTCTCCTGTCAAAACGACCAAGAGGTATCACCCGCAAAACTGCTGAAGTCAAGGATTCTAGAGATTTCCTGGAAGTGGAGCCTACCATAACCTTATGTGGTCCTTAAACATACAGTAGGCAATTGTCTTGAGCAGCAAGTATAATGCCTCAACCAAGTATCTACTGCGAATAATGCACCTTTATCTATCACACATGTGTCCTTGAATTAGAGCTTTAACACAGCACCTAAAGATACCACTTGCTTAAAGAAGTTTTCACTACTGTAAAGATGGTCTTTTTGTGCAGTAGAAAGACGCTAATACTTTTACATTTGATGCTACATGACCACAGAAAACAGAAAATGGGCTGTAGCATTTACTTTTGCTCAAGAGGTAGAAAACCTCTAACTAGCAGAATGCACTTCACCACACCAGACCAATAAATGCTCCCACTGGTGGGTAAAGCAATTCGAACTTTGCCGTTTTGACACAAGAAACAATATGGTGGCTAACAAACAATTTTGAGTTACAGTTAAATGGTTTCTGAAGACATTTTAGGCAAGAAATGAACAATACAGTGACAGACTCTTGGTTCATATTTCATCAGCACCTCTTATTTCCACTGTTTGATCTCATATTTTACACAGGAAACAGTATGGTGCCCACTTCCTGTTCACAACTTCTTGTATTATAGCTACAGAACGCTCTAAAATATGCTTCTGAAGACATTTTATTCAAGAAACAGGCAACACTGTAACATAATATTGGTTTAGAGTTTGGACTTAGAGAGAAAGAGTTGTGAGTCTCTCTCTCAATCTGCTTCTATTCTTGCTGTGTCTGATTGTGGGCATATGAAAATTGGGAAGCACAATCTGTAGTTCAAGCAACAGCCAGAAAGCCGGCTCAGATTTTCAAGAGATGAGAGATGACAGATGGGCTATCTGGGCGCTGGTAACATGGAGTATACCACAGTTCATCTATTAGCCAGTGTTATGATACAGAGCTGGTTGAAAATCAGCAAAGTATCCTTTTTAATTATTATGTCTTAACTAAACAATTAATGTCTGAAATATGTCTCTAAAATCCAGCAAAATAGAAATGAATGGGTGGGAGGAGTTGCGGCTGTAGTATCCCACAGTGCTCCATGTTGTAGCACCAGAACAGCACTTGACCACAGCCTGATAACAGCAGGATTATCTCTCCCCTTTAAAGCACACTCAAATCAGAACGAATAAGAAAGGGTGTCACTAATCAGGGGGTCTTTGAATGTAGCATTGGCGGCTAAGCTGAGGACGGCTGCCAACCACATTTTAATGACACTGTTATGGAAATACGCAGTTTGGTTCCATGACATCCAGAAAATCGATGTGTCACCATGGCAAAGGATGCTTTCTATTAAACATTCAAGCAGCAATTGCAATAAGCATTCCAGCCTTCTGAATCCCATGCCCTTTAAGGAATGAAACAATGGTCGTTATTATGGCGATTCTATTAAAAAAAAAAAAATGTCCCTAGGAGCTGTGTTCACTGAGGCGTGTTATAAATCCTGTGATACTGAACCTGGTGAAAAGCGGCTCACGGCAAAACTGTGGCTCAAAGCATATCTGCTCGCAGCATAATACAGCAGTATAGCATGCATTCAGATACACACAAACACACACACACACACTTGGAGGGGAATATACAATACTGACAATGCAGAAAGTTTGCCTCAACACTGAGGTCTGTGGCCACAGAGATAAAAGATAAAGGGAGGGAGAGGCAGGGCAATGATAAGAGAGAAAGAGAGGAGGAAACTACATGTCACCTGTCATAGTGCTGTGCTGTGTACCCCTAGGACATAGGCCTTTAAACAGGGCTAATCTGTGTGTGCATATGTGTGTGTGTGCGTGCATGTGTGTGTGTGTGTGTGTGTGTGTGTGTGAGTGAGAGAGAGAGAGAGAGAGAGAGAGAGAGAGGTGACAGAGAGCCTTTTTACTCCAGTCATCTTTAAGCACTACTAACAGTAGCTAAAGCCCTGCGGGCCTGACCGGTACGAACACAGTCATTCGTCACACACACACACACACACACACACACACACACACACACACACACACACACACACACACACACACACACGGCTGATATCAAAACCATTCATCACAGCAGACAGGGGGAGAAGGGGAAGAAAGTGAGGAGGGGAGGAGAAACTCACTCGATATGCTAGACTCATTCTGTATATAAGTACGGCACTTTCATCTCCCTCTGAGGGAGCGATCACACAGACAAACCTGCAGAAACCACTGATTTCCTACGCTATGGCACACTTGGCGTGCACTCCTCTCTTGTGATGTGCTTTTATATTCTCTGTGCAGTTTTGTAGCCATGCATAACACCTTCAAATATTCTCAGCTTGTCAATTTCACACGCGGGCCCGACAGCCTCAGGTGCACGGAGCCATTTCTCCAAACACGGTTTACCTATAGGCATTTTGGAAGCGGATACTTCTGTTGTGTAACGTCTCTGTGTGATCATTGAGAGTGCCGAAACATGATGAGTGTTCTGTACTGCAGTCCTACAGAGAGATAACTAGGGCATAAGTAGATACATTATTACAGAAGTGTGCATGTAGCGAGCACTGCTGGGACTATAATATTAGTTAACATAAAATGGTCTTTTTATTCTTCATGTTGTATCAAACTAATGAATAAATGGCATCATGTGAATGAAAACGCTTTGAAACAACCGACAAGTTCTCATGGTGAAATATATCATGTGTAACTGCCTTTCAGACCAACATATAGGAGCATTTTCTAATCTGGCAGGATCATTTTTCCGTGTCTGTGGTTTAGGCACAAGCACAGCTTAATAGGTTTAGGATGGTTTGGGTTAAAGGTTAGAAAAACATGTTGTGGCTCTCTAATAACATCACCTGATTTCCTCCTTGCTTGTTTTGAGTCATTTTCTGAACTGACTGATGCTGTTGTTTTTCTTGGAAGGACAGTCTCAAAACTGAGCCAAATTTCTAGTATCTCTACTTTAAATACATGAGTGAGGATTTGGATTAGCATCCAAAGCCAAAGGTAGCGCTGCATCTGGTGCTTTCCACAGTAAAACAATAGCCCAGCTTTAGCCAAATAAATAACTCAGAGACAATGAAGGTTATGGAGTTTTCAGTACTGGCAGGGAATTGTAAGATCACAAAGTGGTCGCTCTTATCTCAAAAGTTTGTCTTGCAGTGCCATAGAACAAAACACTGACCACAAGAGTTGGAAGTAATGTGTTACTGTAATTTCACTACTTCTGGCAGTAACTTGTAATGTAACTTACAACTTTTCCAGATTCAGTTAATTCATTTTTCGTAACCGCTTATCCTGTTGGGGCTCTCAGGGGGGCTGGAGCCTATCCAAGCTGACACTGGGTGAGAGGCAGGGTACACCCTGGACAGGTCACCAGACTATCACAGGGCTGACACATAGAGACAGACAACCATTCACACTCACATTCACACCTACGGATAATTTAGAGTCACCAGTTAACTTGCACGTCTGCCGGGGTACCCCGCTGACACGGGGAGAACATGCAAACTCCGCTGGGGGACCCTAGGGGTTGAACCCCCACCCTCTTGCTGTGAGGCGACAATGCTAACCACTACACCACCCCACCACCTACTTTTTCAAATTAAATGACCAATTACAGATACTGAAATTTTTTTGCTTATAATTTGTTCATTTTGTCTTGCTCAGCTTTTGTCGGCTGCGTATTCCAAGGATTTTATCCAGGTTATGATCTCACGTAACATCATGCGCGGATCTGGTGAGCGGCACTCTCTCTATTTTGCATGTGAACGTGTGTGTGGGAAAGTGGAGAAGATGGAATATTGCACACAATGTTTCTGTAAGTCATTAATAACTTAGTGTTACTTGGAACGCTGCGGGACAACTGGGTGAACCCTCCGCTGCACATCACCTCAACCGACCTTACGGTGGCAAAAACGATGGCGTCGCTTAATCAATCAATCAGCATTAGACTGTCACTGCACACCAGGGCTGACAGAGCAGGCACTTGCTCTTCTGGAAATAGGGGCATTATTGTTCCTCCTTGAGATCAAGAACAACAATAATCAGTGAGCTGGTCCTTGCAGGATTTCAATTAGCCTATTTTAACCTTATGAAAAATAAACCTCAGTGTATTTATGTTTTTGTAAATAACTTCTATCACTTTTATTTCATTAGGCCTATTATGATCAGAAATTACTGTCAAAATAATGTCTGAGAAACTGATGTTATTCCATCTGACTCTGCCAAAGGAGTAAACGCTTTACTTGTGTGACTTAATTTGAAGGATCATCAAGGCTACAATAAATAAGCCTTTCAAAACATTATGTTTTATTGTTTCAATAGCCTACTTAATCTTCATCATAGTCATAAATCTTATAATTCTGCCACACAGTTTCACAGCAACACCAAAATAATAAAGTTATGCATGCTTGCTCTAGTAACTGATCCATTTCATATGCAGCAATTAGTAAAGTCATTCAACTACTTTTGAGAGAACCAACTAGTAACTGTATCTTACCACCAGTTTTCGGTAACTTGTACAACACTGCTGACCACTGACTGATGCATGATGATGCAGACGGTGCGACAGATTGAGAAGCTGTCAGGGATAAATTTGTTTAACGTTCTCTTAAAGTGCGACTATTGCTGCCTGCTGTTGCTGTATAAAAAATGCAAAATGCCTCCATACCTCTATCACTCTCATTTTTTCACTGTCCTTGTCTCTTCTGCTTTGACGGTAATGTTTATGTGTATAAAATGGTCAGACGTGGGAGAGGGAGAGATATAGAGTGTGAATGCGGTTTCTCTGGGGACCAGAGAGATGAGACGGAAATACATTCCAGCCAAAAATACATCTGGCCACAACAGTATGTATTTCTATGTATATATCAGTTTGTGTTTGTGTGTATTTATATGTGTCTGTTATCCGGTGTATCCTTTTCCATCCTTATATCCACAAGGAATAGCAGAATGTTACTTAATGGAGTTTTCCTAAAAAGTAATAAAAATATGTCCTCATCTCTGTGTATATGTGTATCTGGCAAGCATACACACCCACACACCCACACACACAGACACACACACAGGTGTTTGTTTGTGTATGTCCTTCCAGCTGAGCAGGCCCACAGTGATTGAGTGTGCTCACAAGATAAACAGAGCAGTAATTTAACAGAGGAAATGACATCCCACCACCCATTTCTTCCGCTGTCTCACTCCTCACCTCGCTATTCCTCATTCTTCCTCCAGTCCATCCATCTCACTCTCCCGCTTGTCCCCTCTGTCTCCTCTGCCATCTCCCCTTATCTCCTGGCCTCGCGTCTCTGCCTCTCTTTACTCTACCATTAAATGAGATTTGACTTGTTTTGACATGATTTGGTCAATTCAGTTGAATTCAATTCACATCTTGTCAATGTCAGCTGGCTCATCTCATCAGAACACAGGCCATGCTCGGGTGGCTGCGGCTCAGGAGACGGAGACAGTCGGCCATTGACTGCATGGTTGTTGGGTCAATACCCGGCTCCCTGTCAAAATGTCCTTGAGCACGACACTGAACCCCAAAGAGGTTCTACAGTAATAACCAAGCACTGCTCAGTGTCTGAATGAGACAAAAACTGTAAGTTACTTCATCTGCTAACTTAGAAAAAACTATTATATTAGAGCAGTCTGTTTTACAATTTACAGATGGAAGTAAAACTCGCTATAACGCAGTTTGCACTTTCTTTGTCTGCACTTTCTTTGCATTTGGTTATGTTAAAGCAGTCGTTCCCAACTGGTGGGTCGTGGGTCAATTCTCAGCCTGGTCTAAATATAAACAAGTCCTGCACCCAGCCATTGGTGAATTGTCCATGGACTTCGTGAAGCTGACGAGGAAATGCCAAAAAGTTGTTTGAATGGCGGCTTGAGACTGGCTCCAGAAGACAGTCAGTCTCCACAGACCACCATGTTAAATGCCCAAATTTACATCAGAAATAAACATGTTTACAGCCTGGTACAAAAAATGGTTTTGGTCTCTATAACTTATTTCCTGCTTCATGCCAAATGTACAGGGGGTGATTTTTTATATAACACGCCTGTTTCCATTTTATTAAGGCTTAAAGTTATGCATTATTAAGGGCAGGCTGCTTTGGGTGACAGGTCAATAGTGTCCTTGGCTTCTCAGTCAGATCCATGCCTCGCTCCTCCACAGCACCAGCCTCTCACCCAAATATGGTCACTTCTGGCTCCAAAGGCCAAGATTGTGAATGCCAAACTAGAGGCTTCAAAGCGGGAGTCCACAAACCAGTGGGTCACGTCATGGTAATTGTGTCCATTATTTTTACAGTCTATGGCAGTGGTTCCTAACTGGTGGGTCAGAGTCCAAAAGTGGGTCACAGGTTGATTCTGAATGGACCACAAGTGACTCTCAGATGTGTCAAGTTTGTAAAAAAAGAAGAGTGAATTTCCGGCTCAGAGCTTTCATTGTGAAGTGGCGTTTCCTGCTGTAGATTGAATGACTAACGGACAGCTACTTGACAGAGACAGCAAACTAGCTCGACAACATGGCCAAACGATAGTATAACGCTGGATGTATTTAACTGTGTGGACCTTGAACTAATGAATAAGAAGAAATCTTGACTCCGTGGCTGGACCAGCTGGGAACCAATGGTCGAAAGTACACACAATTCAGTTAAATAATGGTCCCTGGTGTCCTTGCTGAGTTTTTTCAGTATGGTGTTCCTTTGATGATTGACTGGGTTGTATAACTTACTTAGGTGTGCTGTTTACTGTACCACTTATTGTAGCTGTAGCATGTAAAGTATCCACTAAGGAGGTATGGTAACATACTTTAATTCACAGGAGCTACAGTAAAGAAGGAGGCCAGGTTACTTTATGGGTATTATGTGAATTTTAGTGATAAATGTATAAGTAAATAATCTGACAAAAGAAAAGCAAGAGAAATAAAACTGGGAGAAAATAAGTGAGTACAATTATCAGTCATGATGTATATCACCTTATTTTTACAATTAAGTTTTGAAATATGTTTGTATTTCAGAGATTTCCCTTGTGCATTGTTCAAGCCTGTGCCTACACTGTCAAGTAACCAGACATTCCCTTATAACTTTAATTCAATACAATCAAATAAACTCAACATCAGTTTATCTGATGGAGCCAGGTATTCACTATAAAAACATATTTATTGAATCTGATACAAATAGAGTTGTATATTTTTGCAATGTTCTGTTTGCACTTCAGCTGCAAATGTCTGCAAGTACACAGTCTGTGCCGAAGCCTCCTTCGCCGGCCTCTTTGCCTCCTCGTTTGCAATGAAAAAGATGCTTGCTTCTTAAAGTGCTAAGAGCTGAGCATATTTTTAGTCAATGTGCCGGTGTGATTAAAGTTAAAAGCCAATTTTACCCAAAGAGCTTTGTGCTTCCAGTGGTCTCATATCATCTCATAGCAACAGTAAGAACCATGACTAGCACTTTTCCCAAGCATCTGCTGAGTGCTGCAGCTAGCTAAAAAAAAAGAGGTGCTTGGTGGACACAAACCCTAAGTGCCTCATATCTCTCTCAGAATGAGCAAAGACAGCTATTTAATTAGGAGTACCAAATTGTATTTGTTTGTATTTATTCCAATTCAGTGATATGCCTCCTGCTCTCAGGCATGTCCACAGAAACGGCTGTGCCCCTGAAAAGGTCCAATGAATGGGCCCTTCCCAAATCTGCTTTAGGGCGCGGTCACATATGAGTAATGAGTGTCTGCTGAGGCGATATTCATGCCGAATGTGGGCAGTGCCAGATGTGACGCACATGGAAACCTAGCTTAACAAATGAGTGTTTGCTTGTATGCTTATAACACTGCGTAGTATGATGTTATTGGTACATTTTTCATTTTGTTAGGTTTCATGCCCGTCTTCCTGCTCACTACCAGTGCGAGGATCTTTGTCTCCTAACTACAGGAGTGGTGTGCTGATTGACTGGAGGTGTGGGTTCGGTCTGGGAGTGTCGCCTGCTGATTGGCTCCCCAACTACCGTCTGCTGTTTTAAATCCTCGGCCTCCCAACAGGCTGATGGACAGTCGCCTGACAGCAGCAGCGTTCCTGTCCTCGGCCTCCAGACCTCTAGTATTGTGTTCGTGTTAAACCTGAAGATTTTGTTTTCCAGTAGTGAGTGTTTGTGCCTTCTGTCAGCCATCTTAGCGAGATTTTCATATTCGTGTTTGTAGAAACACTGTGGGGATTTTACAGCCTATTTGTTTCACTGGTTTACTTTTATTATTTTTGACTTAACTTTGAAGCTGTAGGGCTAGGCTGCCGTTTTATTTTGTATATTTTTCTCATGTTTTGGATGCATCCTAGGGAGCCAGATTTAGTAAATGTCTTTTCGATTGCTTTTTTTTTCACATGGGTGTAGCTAGTATGTTTGGGGTTTAGATAGTTGTTTTGGCCTTGGTCCAACCTCAGCTATGGTAAATGGACCTGTATTTGTATAATGCTTTTCTAGTCATTTGAGCGCTTTTTACTCTACGAGTCACATTCACCCATTCACACACACATTCATACACTGGCGGCTGAGGCTACCATACAAGGTGCCACCTGTTACTCAGTTTTTCACTCACACACCGATGGAACAACCAACTTGGGGCTCAGTATCTTGTTCAAGGGAACTGGAACCGCTGATCTTCCGTTTGGTGGACGACCCGCTCTACCTCTGAGCCATATGTGCTTCAGGTTATTGTTAAACTAAGTTAATTTTTCAACGTAATAAATAACTTCATTTTGAACCGCAATTCCTGCTGTGAGCTGTCTGGTTTGGGGACCAGGTAGGGAACAACTTTCCACGCTTTTATGTTGCACTCCTACTCCCCTAAACAGGGGCATAACACCTTTTCACATTGAATGGAAGTGAATGGGAAGCAAATATTCGCCATGATAATTTTGTATATTTGTCTATTCTATATGAACACGTCCCTGCATAGTTTCTTCCCCACATTTACAAAACAATACAATATAGGGTCTCATAAATTTTTGCCACTTTAATAGTATGTTTGGTTTTTTACTATATGAATTCAATTATGTACAGTGTCTACTTTAATTTGGTTATTAGCTACATATACTGTACAGTGTAAACAGTAGCACAGACTTTAACGGCCACAAGAAATACAGTACACTCTACAATCACGAACAAAGGTGGACTCTATATGGACAGTTTGTGTTTTCTTGCAGAATTGGCTGCACAGATCTTTGAACCTCCCTCTGCAAAACAAATTTTAGATTGAGATACTGTATAACCAGACATAGTGTGTGCTTCACACTGAAATCAAAAGCCAGACATACTGTACGTAATGAGCACATGTGCACTGGCAGTAACTGTGAGGACAATCTGGCAAACACCGTGGGCGCAGTCAAACTCTGTGCAATGTACCAGCAGCTTGACAGACAAATCCTTTCCCGATGTAACTGTGAAACAACAATCAAATGTCAAAAACAGGGACCAAAACAGCATTCTCTCAAAACCAACTGCCAGGCTGTGGCTACTGTATGTGTGTCTGCTGAGCTCCCTGCCTGGGTAAACACAGATTGTCTTAGACAGAAGGTTTGGGAATCCAAAACCAACACATTAATCATTAAAGAAAACTTGTGAACAAACTTGTTTGGTAACGACATGTTACTTCCAATGCTAATGTAGTTGTCGAGGAGTAAAATGATCCCCAGACCTGCGGGAGTCGTTCAGGCAAGTTGCTTGCTTAAGAAAACGTTGATTATCATGACAGATGAGGATAATTAGTAGGTGAACACTGAAAAATCTGCTGAATTATAGGGGTGAGTAGTTTATGTGCGGTAAATATCCTGCCTGTAATGATATGTCAAGTGGATTCTACCAGTAAATTCAGGTGATGCACTAGTCAAGTGAAACTCAAATCTCTTTGTCCCACAAATTTACAGAACATATGCTCATGATATTTTGTGGTTAGAGAGGACGAAAGGTCTCTGACAAAATAAGCATGCAGAATTCTCGGTTTCAGTAACAACAACAGCAACAATAACAACAACAAAAAAGTGGTTTGACTCTTTCACAAAATCTGCAACATTTTAGGAAATACAGGAGTGCAAGTCACCGTTAAGATGTTTTGGTTTAGATCTGAGGTTTAAAGCCTGTGTTTCAACAGGTCAGAATGCAGTCAGCGTTGTCAGTGCAAAGTACTGAGTTAAATATTTATGTGGTGTTTTTATTGTCTCTTTGTCAGACTACCACATCACTGCTGGAAGCGGGTAAGATTTAAGCAGCAAGTATTGTGGGTTAGTGTGGGAGACGTAGACCATTTAGTTTGGGGATTAAATTTCCTGAATTACCACTGCTCTCTAGTCTCTACAGCAGAGGAACCACCACAAATATGACTTAAAATTACAAAAAGAAGAAAACAGATTTGTTATGTATAATGAACATGTTTTCAAACTGAACCCATATAATCCCACCAGTAACAATAATGACTGCAAAAATATTTTTACAAAAAACTGTAAAAATATTACCAAATTATGTATCAATGCATTTCCAGTAAATATTGAAATAATAAAGGGTCTCAATGACCAGAGCTGTTTACTTCCCAGACAATGCATACAACCTTACAATTGTTCAATATCAAAACGATGCTGTCTTCAGTGATTGTGATAGCGATGGGTCAGATATAGACTATGAGAAGGAGATAGGCCATTTGCCAGCCAGGTTGCTGAATACATATGTTGAACTTATGCAAACAGATCATGACAGGAAGAACTTTATCAGTGATTATGACCTAATCCTCCAGTCCGTTCTTATTCCGAAGTCGTCAATACCGCTGCTTTGTCAATGATTTTTGTGGAAGACACCTGACACCAAACGTCACCTTTTGAAGCAGTGTAATGCGACCAGATGTAACCTTTGGTGTTGTCATGATATGCCGCAGGTCAGCCGGACGACACCTATGAGGGTGGTATTATGCGCTGCTGGGCGCGGTCAGGTTGAAACGCTGCCGGTAATGATGTAATATAGGGAGCAGGAAAGTCCATTTAGGTTGGGTAGGAGGGGTGGTGGATGGGTTCGACAAACCCCTGACTTTCACCTAGGAGCCAAGTGTTCCCTTCCCAAAAGCTAAACCAAGATGTTTTTTTTCTAAACCTAACCACATGCTTTTGTCGATGTCATGGTGTTGGTAGTGTGTCCTGGAATGTCAACAGCAAACGCAGATGGATACATAGCACCTCTGTTCTCCCTGTATTTTATCAGTAATTTCAAAGGCGTTTCTTATCATTGTTATGCAGATGACATCCAACTATACCTGTCATTTAAACCACATAACATAGACGAAAAAAAAATAAAAAATCAACATACCATGAATGTCTGTCCGCTATCAAGAATTGGATGGCCAACAACTTCCTCCAACTAAATGCAGACAAGACTGAGGTTCTTTTATTACTGCGGATGACTCTACGGTCTCTAAGGTGGTCAACCACATGGGGTCACTGGCACGTAACATCAGGTCTGACCTCAGGAACCTTGGGGTAATTTTTGACCAAAACATGCTGTTTGAAAGACATGTTAATTCTCTGTCCCGCTCATCCTTCTTCCACCTCAGAAACCTTGCAAAACTCATGTCCATCGTCTCACACTTATTTCATCCCGGCTTGACTACTGCAATTCACTGTTCACCTGCCTCAGCAGTTTACAACTTGTCCAACATGCCGCTGCCAGGTTGCTCACTCAGTCACATAAGTCTTGCCATATCACCCCCATCCCTGCATCCCTGCACTGGCTTCCTGTTCACTTTACATTCCAATTCAAGGTCCTAGTCCTGACATACAGAGCCCTCCACAAAGTAGCCCCCACTTACATTTGCGAGCTGCTCAACCCTTATATCTCCAACCAGTCACTGAGGTCTTCTAACCAGGGGCTCCTGGTTGTGCCTTGGACAAAGCTGAACACTCAAGCTTTTCAATCCGTGTCCCCAAAGCTTTGGAACTCCTTGCCCTTGGACCTGAGATCCTTAGCCTCTGTCCATATTTTTAAGATGCAATTGAAGACACACCTTTTTAGGCAAGTGTTTGGACAATTGTAAGTAATTATATAGATTGTATATAGATTGTTGTTTCGGTTGCACTGTATCTTTTGCTGTTTGTACTTGCTGTGTTTTCTATTTATTTAACTGTTTGAATATTTATTGTGAAGCACTTTGTGACTTCGAGCTGTAAAAGGTGCTATATAAATAAAGATTTACATATTTTGATGACTGCATAGGGGATTACCTTAACACATTATCCCACAGGTCACAATTGTGACCGACCATAAAACACACTTTTTCACCTACTTTTGCATGACAATAATAATAATAAAAGAAGATTGATTATTTCAAAGGGCTATCAGTGACAGATTATTTGGATAGGTTTATGTCTGGGAAAGATTTGTGATTAAACAGGTTAAGTACACAGGGGTAGGGACGCTGCATGTACCGTAACAGTTGACTTACAGGCAGAAGTATTGTTTTATCTGTATTCCTGCATTGTTCTTGGTTTCACTGAGTGCTACATTGTGCTTTTCAGTTGAACGTGAATGTGGATCGACTGTGAGTGATGTTGTGCGTGTGATTGGTGGCATTCTCCAGAATAGTGTTTACCAAGATTGGCCTGTCAGAGCGCTGAGGGTATGCCTGTTCCTATACCAATATGAATGTTGAACAGGGTAATATTTGCTCTTCACAGATAGCTGCAATATGTTTGAAAGATAGAGGTGTGATTACTGGTTTAAAAATATATTTGACACCTCATAATTAGAGCCTTTAATTTAGTTTAACAGGAAAATGGCAGATTGTGGGTGGTGATTTTGTTTAGGCTTTTGACATTTTTATCTCACTCCAGTTTGTTTACCAAACATTGTGATTGCCTTGATTTTTAATTGGTATACACCTACACAAAGCATGCTGATTAATTAATAGTTAGCATGATGTAATCAGCAGTATCCCTAACGCAAAGCTGCCAGATGTCCGTCCCTGCATTTATCTTCGAGACAATTTGGCACACCTGAATGACAAAAAAATAAAATGACGGAGTGTGTAAGTGAACAAGACCTTTCCCTCTCCTTGTTCCCGTGAGTGTCCACCGTTCTGCCCTGAGTGTAACTACACTTTCAGTCCCTCCTGGGACTCTCCGCACACAGACACACTGCAGGGTAGCAGCACAGTGAACAGTACTTGTCCTCAGGCAAAATTCAACCTCTGCTGATGAAAGCTAAACAGACACACACATGCACACACACACTTTTATTTGCCATTACTGTATGCTCATAAATTTCCCTCAAGACAGTCCTTTATAACCTTAGATGAACTTACTAACGCTTCACAGCATCATTGATATATACCGTGCAAACACACACACAAACTTCTAAGACTTGACCTCACAACTTCTTGGTTGTTGGAGTTACACAAGAATTTCGCCTCACCAGACCAAACCGCACATGAAGGACAAACCCAACCTTTCGCTTTCCTGCAGAAACCGCTTGAAAAATGTTGCTGTTAAAATTCTTGGGCTGCCCACGTAATCATTTAAACTGACCTCTAAAACACAACCGAGAACCTAATCTATTTTGCACGTTGTCCTTGGTTTATGAATGCAGTTTTATGTTGCCCTCTCTCAGTGAAGGGATAATGAATTGGCTCAAAAAGTCCTACATCCCTAAAGGTTGCTGCATGCTCTTCAACCCCGATTCCTTTACAAAATCTCTCGATTTACATTTTGGCCTTTTGCTGAGGCTCTCATCCGGAGAATTACAATGAATGAGCAGGTAGCGTTTCAATAGAATGGTCGAGCACTTCAGCAACAAGAGACCAGAAACCTAAGGTTATTATTATAGAATTATATGTCAAAATGCTGGGGTTACTATGGTGAATTAATCATGCAAAATATGTTTAAATGTCAAAGTAAACCCTGGTGGGGTGATGGTAGAATTTAAGATGACGACTGTGACCAGAGGATGGCTGGTTCAAGTGCAGGAAGGCAATGAGTAATGCTCAAACTTCTCTCAGAAACCACTGTTGAGGTGCCCTTGGACAAGGCACTCAATATTTATTGCTCCACTGAAGATGTTTGGTGGCCAGTGAAAAGGACAGGACACAGAAGGTTGCTCAAAGAGGGTTCCAATAAATGAATAAGTGGGGACGCCCCAGGACAAACAAATAAACAAATAAATAATAATAATACCATGAGCTGTCAACAAAGTGGATACAAAGACAGATGAGGTAACGCTGACAAAATAACCCTGAGCAGCAGTGATGGATATAGTACACGCTCTGGAGGCAGATGATCCGGTGTTCATGAACTTAAAGTTAGATTAAAGTGAGATCGTAAAACACTCTGTGTAGGATTTAGTGGCATCTGTTGTGCAGTGTACGTCTGGGGACATTGTGGTCAAGAAAAAATGTTATCCTCTGCGTAATGTTGTAAAGTTACAGCTCACAGCACTTAAGATACAGTATCTGGCTTCTGTGTGTCGGCAAAAAATATTGCTGCACATTTCTGATACATCATTGGCATAGCAAGAACTGTTGGTGTAATTGTTAAGGAGACATGTAGGATGTTGCACCATGTCCTAAAGAATGATTACCTTACAGCAAGAGGGTTTTGGGTTCAAACCTGCTGTCTGGTTTGTGCCCTTCGGTGTGAAGTTTGCATGTTCCTGTGTGAGCGTGGGTTCTCTCCGGGTTCTCCAGTTTCCCCCACGGTCCAAAGACATGCAGGTAAGGTAAGTTGCTGGCTCTTAATTGCCCTTAGGTGTAAAAGTGAGTGTGAATAGTGGTTTGTCTTCATCTGTCAGCCCTTTGATAATCTGGCGACCTGTTCAGGGTGCACCCCACCTCTTAATGTCAGCTGTCAGCTGGGATCGGCTCCAGCCCCCCTGCGACCCTGAATAGGATAATTGGTTACAGATAATGGAATGTCCTATGCGCCAGAATGTCCTTCTTTGAAAACCATGAAACAGATTTCTCCCTGAAAGAGACATTGTGTGAAAAGAAAAGTTTAGAAGGTTTTTTTTTCTTCTTTTTTTAAGGTTTAGATTTTGCAGAAGTTTTTAATGAGCAGTACAGCCGAAGTGAACACATGCATGTGAAACAAACACATACACATCCAAGCAAAGACATAAATCGGTACGTTTTAGCCCCATGAGCTCAGTAAACATAATCCATTTACAAGTAATTGGTTTGGGAAGCTGGGCCAAACCTGAAGAGGACGAGTGTACTGTAAAAATGCTGTATGTCAGCAGAATGCGTCTCGCTATTGATCAAGTCTGTTGAACAAGGACTTTGTCATTACTATTCTGGTTTACAAAGCTAAGGGTCACTTTTTATTTGTGCATAACAAACATACTCAAACCAGCATTAACAACTTTGTTTTTGCATTTTTGTATACAGTACCCATATCTATTAGCATCTTAATTGCAAAGCTAAAATTAAGTTATTGTTCAGGTCTACCAGATAAACAGAGTCTCTACGTTCTGCAGTAAACATTCGCGGCCTGGTTTAGGCCAGCCACACGTTTCCCTGTAGCAGCAACCGTGCTTTTTACATACACCGCTGGGCTTATACACTATACACATATCATCGCACATGCAGATAAACATTCAGAGCCTTATCCGAACATCAGGCTTTCAGGGGTTCGGCTTAATAATGACTCATTCTCTCTCGATCTTGGGGCTAAGCTGTTCGCATGCAGATAACAAGCAAACAAACAGGGCAGATAATTGCACAGGCAAAATGAAACATGGAGAAGAATGTGCAAAGACATGCGGGATATGAACAACTGCTTAGATGGATGGTTGGATGAGCACAAATGCACGGACACACAAACACAGAGTCAGTGAACGCTGTAGTTTGCCGCCTATAATCTGCCCAAGAGAATATATGCCTTCTTGGAGCAATTAGTAACGAAAGACATGCTTCCCAAGCTTAATGTGTAGTTAGTGTCATGTGTGTCTATTTTATATCTCTTTCTCCCATCGCTCGTTTTCCCTCGGTTGGCAGCGTTGTATATGGCATCCACAGCAGGCAATCACGCAGAAAGTCCAGGCAGCTCAAAACGCAGAAGTCTTCTCATGAAAAATAGATTTGATCTATAAAAAGAAGCTACAATCCATACCCTCCAGTCTTTTAGAGTTGTTTCTACAACACTGGAAGTGATCTGGAGGAGTACACAGAGTAATGACATTCAGTGTCTCTTATAAGGGCAAATTATATTGTTGATTGTTGCTGTATATCGTCCTGCAGAGATTAGTAGGAAAAGGGGACTCGACATGTGCATTTTTCACCCCAGTAAAAAAAGAATAGATACCATGAAGTCATGCAATAAAAGCACAAATTGGTGCAGAAAAATTGACCAGAATGCAGATAGGTGTTTTTAAAACCATACAGCCAATCAGACTCTAGCCATGGTATGAGAAATATGAGTGAATAATAACACACTATATGGTGCTAATATGAGGTGAAACAGCAATTAAGGTAACCTCATTATGATTTATATGGACAATAATCTTTACATTACAGAAATTAGTGGAAACAAATAGCATAATGTTTAACTTTGACGTCCTTGTGCCATCATAATCATTACAATATATTAAATCACAACATCAAGTCATTACAGCCACTAATTAGTATTTTCAGTATATTAGTATGAGTGATTTCACGAAACATGTAGGCGTAATTAAAATAATTAGCAATGTAACAACATTCAATTGAATGTGGCTCGTCCTCTGTGTACTGTATTTCTCTGTGTTGGAGTTTATTTGCAGACATGCCGACACTCTTTGCCGCAGTTTCACCTTGATTTACATTTCTATCAAAAGGTGAAGCAAATGCAGTTATCACATAAAACCTTGTGAATATGTGAAGTCTTTCAAATATGTTAAATCAAAGTTATTGCTTCTATAGAACCAACACAACTCAGCGTTTGCTATTCAATCCCTCATAAGGTTTAGGAACACAGCCGGCGATCTTGACAATCCGTCTGAAGCTTGTGGCCCAGCAGAGATGCCCTGTGTGTCATTAGTGCTATCCATGGTGCTGATCCTGTGGAGGATCACCAGTTGTTTCACTGGTATTCCAGCTAATGGATCCCTGAGTATCACAACCATACACCACACTATCTAAAGCAGGGGTGTCAAATGCATTTTAGTTCATGGGCCACATACGGACAAATGTGATGTGGGCCACACCAGTATAACCACTGCATTATATCCTTTTAATAAAACCTCCATCCTTTTCGCTGTCTTTCAGTGTAGAGAAGCCTATATTTTGAAAACGTTAATCCATTTACAAAGTCTCAGATGTCTCTTCAGAACAGATACAGATTCCACAGATTGATACAGATGCTGCTGTTGATTCAAAACACACCCAAAACACACATTAAACATGGCTTAATAGCAACAGTTTCAAACACAAGTACACAAATCAGCTTCATTGTAACTTGCAGCATTCACAGACAAAGCACTTGTCTTTATCTGGACACATTTTCCCCACAAATACAACATGCTGATGTTGTTAGTACAAGTGCATGGCATTTTAAATTGTATAAATTAGCCTTACAGCTAGCAGACTTTTCCTCGACTCATGAATCCAGGTAAAACAGCAACATTTAACAAAGGTAACGTGGCAAAATTCGACTGCAGTACAACTCACAAGGTTCATTTATAAAACAACTGTCTTATACTAAACACGCTTTTCAAACAAATACAACATGCTAATGTTATTAGCACAAGCCTATGGCATTTTACATTGCATAAATTAGCCTAGCGAAAGGCAGAGTTTTCCTCTGCTCATATGAAGCCAGGATAAATCATGCATAAGACTTAAAATGCTATTTTTGTGGAGGCTTTATTGTCTTCACAATTTATTGTTTCTTATCTGTGAAATTAAAGTAAATAAAAGCTTTGTTTCCACTGAGGGAAATGGTTTCAGCTTACAGAAATAGACAGGAGGTCTGCGTTGTCGTGATGTGTAGTTACATTTCTGAGGAGGTGCACGTCAGGCTACGGCGTCAGGTTATGGTGTATGCTCTACGTCAATGCAGAACCTATGCTATAGGTACCGTGTCGATTTGACGCAGAGGTATAAATCCTGCATTAACCATCACAAGTGCATCAGTATTCGGTGTGCAAAGTTATCCAGTGGGCCAGATTGGACCCTTTGGTGGGCCCACAGGCCTTATGTTTGGCACCTTTCATCTACAGCAGTCTGCCTTATCCCATTCACCTGTGTGCAGTAAATTACCAGAGAGACGACATCATTAAATGGAAGAGGAAGAGTAACAATTGATAATATGAAAATATATACAGCTACATACTGTGTCATGAAAGGATAAAACTGATACAGATGAAGATTATATATAATTTACTGCCATCTACTTACTATAACATAAACAGCAATTACTCCACATTACTTAATTCAGCAGTCCTGTGGCCGTATACAACAGAAACTCTAGCTCTCTCTACTTCTCTCTCTGCAGATCTAATCTCCCTCTCTCCTTCTCCCTAGACGACTGCTCTGATGATATTACCTTCCCATATGGAGAATATTACTCTAGTATGCCATCTGTACTATCATCCATCCCCTCGAGCGTGTGGCCATTTGTGTGTGTGTGTGTGTGTGTGTGTGTGTGTGTGTGAGGAATAGAGCCTGTGGGAGAATGAGCGGAGATGAAGGACATGTGTGTGTGTGTGCATGTCTATGGTCGTGTGAACGAGTGAGATGGAGAGTGAGTTTACGTGCGTGTGCATAGGTACCAATACTTCACAGTCTGTATAACACTGCTGTGATAAGACACAGTGTAATAATCCCCACCTAGAGCTGATTGTCATAGTTGATGCTCTTTGTCGGTGGGGGTGTTTTAATGACTCTGTCACTGTCTTCACAAACACAATTATCATTGTTCATGCATACACTGCAGACAACAGAACATTACTTTCTAGAGCATCAAGCTGACAACAATATGTGTTATATCTCGCAGCAGGTAGAGCATCCATCTCCTCGCTTTTTACCAAGGAGATAGATGTGATTAGATAAAAATGGCAACATACACAAGTAGAGAGCTGCACATGCACATGCACATCTCAACTGCATCTATTGGTGAGCTTCATTTCTTCTCTCTCCTTCCCTTTCTTCCTACAGAAAACATGAAACACATTCCTGACCCAAATCTTTCCTTTCTTGTCTCACCTACTGCCTTACAAACACCACAACCTGTCTGAGGTAATATTCCTCTTCCTCTCCTCTGTCTGTCAGTATGTTTTAACACACGTGGAGAAAAGGAGACAGAAGACAGACAGACTGACAAAGAAAGAAAGAAAGAACGAACATTAGCCAGTACAATCTTCACTATATTAGCTTTTTTTTGTTGTTTTTGTTAGCATCTTAATATTTCCTAATTACCATTAAACACAAAGGACAGCTGTGGGTGAATAGTTTAGCACGAACATAAACCTAGGTTTTGAGGAAATTAAAATCTTGACCTGATGACACTGGGTTAGAAAATAAGGGATCACTGGATGAATTCATCCTCATGGGGACATTCATTTCTGCAAAAAATTTCATGGCAATCTATTTTAGATTTGTGCAGGCATTTGTTTTGAAACGAAACAAAAAGAAAGAAAGGAAGAAAATCATGGAGTTGGCACAGCAGTGCTTTAAGCTAAATGCTAATGTGGGCATGCTAACATGCTCACAATAATAATACTAGCCAGTACAATGTTCACTATATTAGCTATTCTAGTTTTGTGTTAGGATGCTAATATGTCCTAATTAGCACTAAACACAAAGTACAGCTGAGGGTGAATAGTTTTGCATGGACGTAAACCAACATTTTGAGCCAATTAAAATTTTGACTTGATGACAATAAGTTAAAAATTAAGTGTTCAATGGACCAATTCATCCTCATGGAGACATGAAAAGCTGTACCAAATTTCATGGCAACCCATTTGTGTGGGCATCTTTTTCAAAACCAAACCAAAAGAAAGAAAGGCAGAAAGAAAGAACGACTGCTGAGCTTAATTTAACAGAGAACAGTAACGGGTTCTATCTTGGCACATAAAACAGGCTCCCACACACAGATTGACATTTACCTATGGGAGTTCTACTGTATATGTGTAATTACTAACTGTGCGCTGACAGCTATTGCAATCAAGGGTTTTGAAGTGGAGTGTATCCATCCAGCTGCTCAATCAACAGACAATAATAGCTGCTACAGAACAGTGTTTAGCTAGCTGAGTTAAAATGCAGTATGTACTGCAAAAATGAATGAATGGATGGATGGATGGATGGATGGATGGATGGACACATAAAAGGGCATTAAAAAAGACAGAATTCTAGAAATACAAATATATCTTTTCAGGATGAGGGAGGTACTTAGAGAGACAGTGTGGACACTAACTCTTTAGCGGACAGTGAGCAGTGCCCTCTACCTCGAGAAAATTAGCGAGGAAAAACAAAACAAAACAACAGCAGTGGGGCCCTCCAGGCAGTTGGTGATCCCATTTAGTAAGCACCCTCTGGTGATTCCTTCAACTAAAAGGGCCCCAGATGGGAAGGCTTTGACCTTGTTCTGAACTTTTTCCCGCACTGCCAAGAGGTAATGTTGATGCTCAGCTAGTTTATATCTCCCCTCTCTAAATTGAGTCATCATAGACATAATGACTGAATATGCATCACTGTGGTTATCACACAGCCTCAACATGTCTGTCGCACACATACATGTTTTTATAATATAGGGGTCATTCTTAATGAAGTGGTGGCAATCTTGTTACATGAATATCATTTGAATTAGTCTCCAATCAGGTTGTATTGTCTGGATGCTGTTTTGATTAGCGTTAAAATGAGAGGCAACAGAGTGGATTGTCAGTAAAATAATGAAGAGCTGTAGTGTCCTTGAGTGTTAACGCTGCCAGTGCCCCAGCCTGTGAAGAAATATTTCTTATAAAATTGGACACCATTTTATTGAGGGTCAACGGAGGAAATATGGTGAACATTAAGCACAGATCGTCCTCAAATTCATCTTCTCAAATCTTTCGTAGATAGATCAGCAGAAAAAAGAGGAACCTTAGTTCATTATGCCCAGTTTATATGATAGATTTTAAGATTACTACACGCCGAGTTAAAAGGATTTCTCACAGTCATGGGCAGCTCAGGCACTGACAGCTAACTGTGAAATCATCCAGAAGGGTGACCATAACCAGCACTGGAAGAAGAATTCAGATGCTTAAGCAAAACCATCCTTCTTTCAAGTACTACTTAAGGAATGATCAGAAAAAAAGAAAAAGAATAAAAAAAGAAAAAGACACTATCAACATTTAAAGAGTGGACCCAATCAGTGTCATACTTATTATATAAAGGGACTTGTTACTAATGATGCATTAAGTATAAGCAGCATTAAATGTTGTAGCTGGTTGAGGTAGGGCAAATTCTAACTACATAGTATACTGTATGGTAGTTTTATCAATAACAACACCCACGGCCCATTAAACACAGGTGTTAAAACTCTTACAGTGCCTGATTAGGTCTCCTCTCAGATCTGTGTGGGCGTGTGCAGACTGCACTTGATTGACATCTCTTTCACCCCTCTGTTGGTTTTGTTGCACATGTTAGGGCAACTTACCTTATTAGTGCACAGAGTATGTCTGGTGTAATCAGCCAGTGATTGAAAACACCTGTGTGGGTGTGCAGTCTCTTTAATTGGCAAAGCAATTACAGCTGTCAGGTGAAGGTAGTGGAGTAAAAAGTACAATATATCCAGAGTCAGACTGACTCAGCAGCAACAACAGGTTAAAAAGACAAAGATAGCTGCTTCCCTTCACTGGTTCCTGTACAGCAGGGTCGGTCTTTGTTTCACTGTTATAATCATTGAAAAGCAAAAGCAGCATGTGTATACATTCAGTAGGCTATATCTTCAGTAGCTAGCTAGCTAACCCTACACTTTGCAGGGTTTGAATTTGGTTTTGGAACAGGGAAGAAACATGTATCTTTTTCCAACCTCTCCAGGTAACGAGTATCATTAATACACAACGTGCCCCAGGCACAACATTTAGCTCCAAATCCACAAAACCAGCCTGAAAATGAAGGAAATCTGAAACGATGGAGCTCAGCTGTGTTGTTGTCGGACCCTGGTCTGAGCCGGCCCGATGCTACATTATGATTGGCCATACTACGTCTGGGGACAGGATTTAGCGAAGGGTCAATTGTGCATTCAGTTGCTTCATTTTATTTCTGTTTTGTAGCTAATGGAACCACTGCTTTTGAGATTGCATCGTGGAGGCATTGTTACATCTATGAGTCACATTCGAGCAGTGTGTCAAAAAAAAAAAAATCCTCTGCTACTTTCATGTTTTTATTGACGGGGATTAAGATCTTTGCCTATGACGTGAAGGGGTTTCAGTAATGCGCATCACATGTTGATGTTTTTCTGCTGATTATTTGCTTAGGTATTGATTTGTCTTGGTGTAAGGTGCTTATCTATGTTGAGGTGAAACTATCAACTGATCAATATGGTGAGGCAGATGTTTGCACACATAGATATAGATATATGCTTACGAGCTTCAGTGCAATGAGACACATTCTGGAGTATGAAGACAGAATATCTAAGCACCATGAAAGTCTGCAATTTGCTTCTCAAGTAATACCTGGCCTTTCATCACTGTTCAGTGTGTTTAGCTTTGACATGTTTCTGTATGATTAGAGGAGGGAAACTCCTCAGCTACCTCCTTGTGAGGCAGCAAGTGGCACCATGCAGAGCTATGGCACACTGCTGCCTCCGAAGTAGAAGAGTCAGGAGGCTAAATGAGGAAGATGTGTCTCAGTCAGCTGGGCTGCTACCAGGTAGAAAAAGACACATGAGCACATAGGAATGCAGACAGTCGCCAACATCGTCCCGTCACACACGCAGACTAGTCTTTATTATGATGATACAGGGATTTTCTTCATGTCTCTATAGTTGTGAAGATGAGACGGCAGACACACAGAGTGCTCAGGGGTAAAAATAGAAGCATGGGAGGGTCCATCCATCACTGTGACTGTCTGAAGGGCCAGATCGATTGTGTGTGTGTGTGTGTGTGTGTGTGTGTTATTTGATGCACTCCACTACCTCAGCAAGAAGGGCCAGAATGTGAGTGGGCAAGCCGTGATGTGACTTTTGAAACATGGACACACACACACACTCACAGACAGACCCACACATGAACACACACAGGTAAACCCGTGAGCTTAAGGAGATAAATACCAATGCTGTCAGAAAGAAATTGACCTCTAAGGCCAGTAAACACACAAACAAGAACGTGTCCAAACATACACGGCAGCCATCTCTCTGTCTAGCATAAAGGTTAGACGACTTGCTTCAGCTGTATCTCTGAGTGTGTGTGTGTGTGTGTGTGTGTCTATGCTCATGTGCTCATACGTACCTGCCTCTTTATGTGTATCTGCCCCTATGATAATCGCCACAGAGTGCATAATTAATTATTTTCCTCTATTTCCATGAGAGCCTTTCTCTCTCTTCCTGCTGCTGCTCTGATCAGTTTAATAGCTTTTTTGCTTCCTACTCTGTCTCTTCCTATTTGTAAGTGTGATGAATTACCTGCTGGTTACCTAGGAATCTATTACCCTTGCTGAATACCAATGGGCCATTAGGGATGAATTGGTTCAAGGCCGACACTGGCTTTGAGGTTTGGGAAATTTCAACGTTCTACATGAGCAAACACAGGTTTTAAACAGTGTAGACCAACATTCACATGCATGCATGTGTGAGCACACATCCAACACACACACAAACACACACTTGCAGATGTTAGGTTTCTTTAATTAACGGCCCAGAGGAATAGTTCAACTTTGATAATATAATCATGAGCAATGTGAGCCTTTGTTGGGGTTATTTTTGTGCGTGCGTGTGTGTGTGTGTGTGTGTGTGTGTGTGTGAGTGAGTGTAAAGGTCATGTCTCTCATCTCTAAGTGAGCCTTGGTGAGAAGGACCGAGTGGCAGCACTCATCAATATTAACTAATGCCCTTCCTTTCATCCACATCATAAATCCATGGAAACAAACACACACAAGGGTTTGAAGATAGGTTGTTACTGTTGTGTGTTTGTGTGTGTGTTTGTGTGCAAGAGAGAGAAAGAGAGAGAGACAATGTAACACATATAAAGACATCACAACAAAGTTCTTTTCAAAACTTTAATGTAAACTCTAAGATTTGAGTTTGAGAAAATAGTGTCAGTGCCATAGATGCAGCAATCTCAGTGCATGTCACAGCCTTAGAGACAACCAACACAACAACATGTATACTCCTTTTCGACAGGCTAGTTTGGCTTGGCCTGGCTTGGTTTGGTTTGGCCCGTCAGCCCGAGTGATAACGTTGAAAAGCAGCGGGCCGATCCACGGCTAAAGTTCTCTGTTATTTTTCCTGCATGTGTTTTTCCACAGCAGTGCAGGTAAAAGAAGTTTACCTGTTGGAGGTGAGCTGTTTGCAGAGGTGCAGTAAAAGCTCTTCATCAACATCTCACTGTGGCTGTTTCTGCTTCCACTTTCCTCCCTGCAGTATCATTAGACTTGCCTTCATTGAAGAGAAACTGCTAACAAAGTTCTGCTAATTCTGTGATAAACAGATTTCCTATAGATTCTTCAAAATAAAAGCCCCCATTATCCAACTTCTAATACGGCAGATAGTGAACATGACGTGACAAGACATCACTGCGACATCACTTCTAAACCTACTAAACACCGCTACTTGAGGGCGGGCGGCCTGGCTTTTGGACCTACTTCAGAAAAGGCCCATCTCAGCACGGCTTAGCGTGGCACGGCGTATCTATACTGATAATGGAAACACAAATCGGCACAGCATGGCCAAGAGTGATAATGGAAAGAGAGTAATAGTTCTTCTCCTCACAGATCACACTCTGCCTTTTTATTTACCCCTTCACTTTTTCAAAATTTATGTCTATGATTTTGTATTAATACACTGTTGTTAATTGTTTCCTCAATAATTTAATCAGCTATTATATTCCATTGCAGTTAACTGAATTTACTGTGCTAAATTGTAACTGTGCTTGGGCAACACATATAAAATGTCGTGCCAATAAAGCATATTAACTGTACTGCAGGAAACATTACTATTCACAGTATATAGCCTGCTTAATATTTACTGAGAATCACAGCTCCAGTTTATGGCAACAGCGGAGAGACAAACCAAAACAAACATAGTAACAGATATTTACTGTAGCGACAGATGTGATGATGTTATTGCAGGTACTGTAGCTTCTGCAACCGATGTGTCACTTTGATTTTTTAAATCCATCCACAACACACACATAACAGCTTTTGTCCCACACCAAAAGGCACTTAACAGCTAATGAGTAATGAGACAGAGCAATGACAGACAGAGGTGGGTGTACAAGAAAGAGAGAGACACAGAGAGAGAAATCCAGGAAGAAAATACTGTAAATGAGGTGAAAACAAAAAGATAAATGGTGAGCAGGATGACTCAAGGAAATTGAAGGTGAGAAATGAAAGAGGAGAAGCAGAAACATGAAACAACAGCAAAGCACCATGTTTGCGTTTGTGATTATGCACGAGTGCATGCTTGTGCTTATAAGCGTAAAAAAGCAAAGTGAGAGGAATGAAAGAGAAGAGAAGAAAGGCAGCGAATGGAAATCCTTTGATCAGAACATGAAAACAACAGCAGCTAAGCCGAGAGAGTGAAGAACAACAAAACGACGTCACAGACAATTACTGCGAACATGGCTCCATTCAGTAAACACCCCTGTGTTTTGCTAAGGCGATGGGTAACACTTAAAATCCACTGTCATCTCTTCTCATGCTTTTCATCTTCCAAACGCCAGAGTGTGAAAAACAAAAAGAGGAAACAGACATTTTTTTTCTATATCAGCTATCATGCCCAGTGGGAAAATAGAGGTCTTAATGAAACACATTAGACAGACAGAGGCAGTGGAGGCTCTTACTGTGTGTGCGTACACAGCTGTGTAGGTGTGGGTCAGCGTGTGGGTTAAAGACACAGAGTCTGCCTTTTATCCCAGCAAAGATTACCTGGAGGGAACCTGGCGATTCATTGACACATGCTGCAGGGTCTGACGACATTATTCACCGTTCATTACGACCTAAGCTTGTGTCAAGAGGATACGGTGCTGAATTCATATCCACATGGAGGGAAAAAAATTCTCCATCCTCCTGACTGACGTTCTCCATCTGACTGCAGCAAATTAATTAAATTGTTTTTCTGAGTGTTACTTTAATATCACTTGGCTGAACCAGACAAAACACTGCAGCATGTTGTGGGAGGATTTTACTCATCCAGCTTCAGGCTTGGTAGTCTGTAAAACCTGCAACAAGACTGTCTAACTCTGTCTCATCTTGCCTCAAGGAACAGCAGACCCACAAAAAAGAATTTCATTAATATCAGTGCAGCTTTAGTATCAGTACGATTCCCTAAATGCTGTTTCACTGGCTTTTTTTCCCCACCATAATAACTAAAACCTTTCCTGTGCCAAGTGTCAGATCTACACTCCATGAATATAAGTCCAAAAATACTTCTGATGTTATTGGTCTTTAAAAACTTATAAACATTTTAGTTCCATTGCTGACTGTGTTGGCTGTGTTCTAATCCACAACCTTTCCTCTATAAAATCGAAAATTTGATTTATTAGCTATACTAATATACACACCTACCTATCACTATTGCTTTCAAATCTTCATTGACATGTCTTTATACATCTCAAGACACACTGATGACGATATTAGCCAGTCTGGTCTCACTCCCAGAAGGTGTCTTGAGTGTCACTATAATGACACCAGGAGCACTGTTTAGCATCTGTGTGAGACGCTTGGGTTTTCCACTAACTCCAATGTGATGCCATCTGTGTATTTATTCAACACTCAGAGCGATGGATGTAGTTTAAAAAGCATGAAAGTCCACTCAGTGTGGATGGGAGTTGAGGCGGATGAGCCCAACAAACACCAAACTTTGACTTTGCATGTTCAGATCAATGATCCGTGACGAGAGGAAACCATCCTAGAACATTGCAGAGGAAAGCTGCAGCAGTGTGAACTGGCCATCTGAGCTCGACTCAAGCCGGCTGATGGTGTCACCTGCAACTCAGGCAGCTGGTTTTAGATTGTAAAGGACATCACCTATTTCTACAGCCAGTTTCCTTGAAGTGAAGTCCCCTGCTCAAGTCAAAATGACTGCAGACAGCGTATTTGCTTGCTGCTGCAGTTGCATCATCCCCAGTGAGTCCTCTGTTTCCGTCCTCACGTGTGCCAATGTCGGACCGTGCTTCGCTTCCACTGCTTATTGCGTGTGCTTATACTCCCTCACACATACACATCTTGACTAACTAATTGGCGCTGCTTACTTATATTATTGTAGCATATTTATCATGAATACAGTCCATCTGATGTTCGTTTTTTTTATTTATTTTTTTGCCATTTCATCACTACTACAAGTGCAACCGTAGCCAGTATCTCATTATCACTATCCTCATTCATATTTTAAGAAACTGCAAATTATATTCAGCCACAAAATAAGTCTGAAAAGCTGGAAATCGGAACAAAAGAACAGAAAGTTGTTGCATAGAGATGAGACACCATCTCATCTAGATGCATTGGTGTGAACCAGCAGGTGTTTAGAAGATTGCAGAGGGGCGCGTTGCAAGTAGATGCCTGTTTAAACTCATCTTGTTGTGAATACTTGGTCTAAATTGAGCTTGACGAGAGTGATGTTCAAGACCAACAACAACATTGGTTGTGGCATTTGTGGAACTCAAAGCCGTATTTGCATTGTGACACAAAAAAAGGCTGCCTACATGTACACGAGGGATTTAAAGGGGAATGAGTTCCAGTGTAATTTCTTATTGATAACAGCCTCACGTAGTTACTGCTAATGCAAACAGAACATCCTTCTGCTGCTGCTTCACATTAGATTAAAGTTACACTGAAGGTGTGTATGTAAATGTTGCTGTTGCTTACAGTTATTGTTGATCGAAAAGTCGGCAGCGATACAAGATGATAAATTTTAGCTTTTAGCCTTTCTCTGTCATTTACTGCACTTAAAAACCCCTCTTCACTCTTGCTTGTGTGGTGAAGTCAGTTTTACTCTCTGGCAGAGCACTTTTTAATGAAAAAAGTGAGGTTCACTGAGAAACAGTCAGTTTTATTGTGTCACTAAATGAAATCAGAAGATTACCTGGAGCAAATGTGCACATTCACTGCGACGTGCTGCATGGTGTTGTAATATCGCTTGCTGTTTGGTCATTACTGCTGATGCTCGAATAAAATGATGCAACACAGCGATTCTTCAGGGAGCACTTACAGCGCTCCACATGAGCCACCATGCACGTATGCACACCCACTCGCACACACTAATCCACACACACACACACACACTGGGCCCTGGGCACGTATATGTAAAAGGCCCTGCCACCCTGCACAGGAGCAAGACACACAGACTTTGTGGTGGTTTTGCCTCCCTCCTTGATGTTGTTGTTGTTTTGTGTCTCTTAGAAGTTACAATGCATCTTTTTGTAGTTTTGTGTCTCTTATTTGGTCGTTTTTGTCCCTGTAGTCACTTTCTGTCTATTTAAGGTCACTTTGTGTCTCTAATTGGTTTCTTTGCACCTCTTTGTGGTCTTTTTAGCCCCGTTTCTACTGAGCAGTATGGTAAAGATGAGTTCGGTACACATTTTTCCGTTTCCACTGTCAAAAGTTGTGGATGGTACCAATATAACCATTCTGTACCACCCCCATGTTTGGTCCCCCCTCTGTTGGGGTACCTAGCACACAGATCTGGTACTAAAAGGTGGAGCTGTGAACACTGCAGGCAGTCGACTGGTCAATAGAGGACGGTCACTCTGCTCAGGACCAAGCTGTGGCTGGTTTTGAGGCTTCTGTAATGTGACCACTGTTCATACTGTGGAGAGTTCTATTAGTCGACTATAACTATAAAATGAAAGGATGTTTTGCTGCCTCTTGTAGCAGCTGCAGTCTGAGAAAAAAATGACTTCTTTCATTGGGCCGACTGCCGGCGACTTTTAAGAAGGAACGAACTTGTAATGTTACTCAACTGACAACTTGAATCAATCAACACACCTTAAATTCACTTTAACAACTTTAACCATTACTTTAGTTTTTATATGACATACACTTTTAGTAATGAGTGTATCTTCAAGCATTTACATATATTATTTTTGGCCGGGTTATGTGAACGGCATATATTCTTATCCTCAATTGGAGAAAAAAAGGCACAACAGAGCACTCGTTCCTGTGGGCTCTGGCAACACTAAACCCCTGAGCTTGCCTGAGAAGGACTAAATGCAAACACCTGCTATTTTTAAATGTCCCATGGAAACAGACTCTCACAGCAGCCTGTTCTATTTTGTTTTGAAAATGTCGGCGTACAGCCTCGTTCTGTGGACGATAAACGAGGTGCAGACAGATAAAGGAGGAAATACAGTGAGTGTTGGACAGAGCAGTGAGTGATAACAACCCTGCCCACAGGAAAGAGTACTGTTTGCGGAGGGTGCTAGGGTCTAGGTACCATGTCTGAAGGGTTACTTTGGTTCCAAAGGTAGTATACCGAAAATGTTTGGTGGAAACGGGGCTTTTGAGTCTCCTCCTAGTCGGTACCTGTAAATTTCAGTAACATTTTGCAGGTGAAGGTGTCATGGAGGGCCCCCCCAATACTTTTGGGCCCCTGGGCCTATGCCCGTTAGGCCTGTTCAGTGATCTATCCATCCACACACAATCAAACACACACACTAATATGATATATAGATATATAGTGCACATATTTGCAGAGTCATTTACAAATCTAATAACAGTTATGACCTTTTTAAGTGTGTGAGACAGATGTCAGACTTTGCAACTCTTACTAAACTCAGAACCTGGAACGTCTAGTGCAATTTAGATGAACTCCTTCATGAAACTGGTGGCTTTCAAGCAAATGTATGTATCTACTCTATGTGATAATGATTGTGATATTTACTTGACTGGATGAAATAAGAGCCATGTGATTCAGGAGGCAGCTTTGAACGTCTCAATCAGTAGACCTGCCATCTGTAGAGCTTGCTGGCTTGGGACTGATGCCGTTACAGAGGGTACACTATGTACAGAAAAATAACAACTGAGCTGTGATGCATCCGTGTGTATTGTTGCTCTTTCGACTGTTTCATAATCACTATTCCAGTAACAGAAACTGACTTCAACTCAGGACTAAATAAGAACATATAAAGCATTTAAATTACAGAGGCATTACTAAATGGTGACTAACAAAATAATGCTCCACTAAAGGTACCTGTAAATGGGAGAAGTTTAAATGAAATCCATTATGCCACACTATTAGCACTGAACCAGATAATGTGTCTTCATGCCAGGAAAAGCATTTAGGGTGCCGTCGGAGTCATCGGGCGCTTTCAGTATTCCAGTAACATGAATAAACGAAAGCTTGCTGCAAAATAAATCTCCTTGCCCTGTCGGGGTTTCAGATATCATTTCACTCTATTTTCCCCAGTGTGGCCATTAAGAAGACATATAACCATGCAAAACGTCACCAATAAAGATGATGGCACGGTGCTATTATTGAGTGTCTCAAATCATCTACAAGCCGACTGAGCCATTTAATGAAACAAGTGAGCAAGGAAAAGGCTCGGCAGAATGCTGTATGCATGGAAGTTGGAAATGTATGAACAGGTCAGCAAATCAATGTGTTTATGTGTCAGACAGAGAGAGGGACTGTAGAAAACTGTATTTGTCTTTGCATGTGTGGGCGGTGCTGAGTTGTGGGAGTGTGTTCCAGGAATCTACTTAATCAAAGCTCCAAGCCCGGACACGTGGAGTAAATCTGAAACACTGATGAACTCCCTGTTGTTGTGGTCATCAGAAAAACACCCTTTCAACTAACAACTTCATCACTACAGATGCAGTAATTTTCTTGTGAACACGGAAATACAGACTGAAGGATGTGGACAGAGAGACGACTGGATACCCCTACGGCTATGCACTTTTTTAAAGTTTATTACAGCAATCCAGAAAGCCTGACCGAAGGCTTAGAAACCATTATTTTGGGTAGTGATCGATGAGTGGTGATTGATAGTATATTTGCAAAGAGATTTTATTTTATATACACCAAATGCAGGCCACATCTTATCCAGAACTAAATGAAGAAATGGATTTCAGTCCTGTCTCGCAGGGGCTCTGATGCATGGGAGTTGCTGCTGTTGTCGAAAATGGTTATTGTTGTTATTTTTTATTCTTTTTCCTTCTCTTTTCTTTGTGGTTGTCTGCGCATATGCGTTCTTATTTTCCTGCTATTTTTCTCTACCTTCTCGACACCTTGTAAAGTCACTTAGTAGTTATACCTTGCATTTGCTCAATTCTGTTTGCAATCACATGGCATTTAAAAAAGGTCTGTTATTGCTGCTGTGTGTGGGTTTGTAACCCAGCGTTATCTAAACATGTACCAGCATTGACTATGTTTTGAGTATGCTACCTGATTGAAGGCTTTTTAACTTTTTACCAGAAGATTGCCTCGATCCCTTCTTCTTTTTAAAGGGTGCATTTTTACTTGGCATCTTCCATCAGCAGAAAGGTGCCAAGAAATGCTACAGAAACCAGCCTCTTGAAAGCAATGGCGCTAACAGCTTTTGAAAATGTCAACCGATGTCAATCAACCATGGACTCTGATTGGTCAGTTTGTGAAGTGCAACAGAAAAGTTGCAGTTTTTGGAGCTTTTAAATTACACTTACAATGACTTGTAAACTGCATTGTTTGACAAACAAATTACTCCGATAATGTAGGGGCCACATGTGGCCACTTATAGAAAAAACACAGTGCCCAGCATCTTTTTTTCAGAGCACCCAGCCTTTTTTTGTGCGGGCACTCCAAGTGTTTCTGGTTAAAAGTCTCACTCTCATCACCACCACCTTCTGATAGAGGCATTGGTGATGCCACTGCCACTTCTTTACTAACTTACAGTCACAGCAAAGACAGAAAAGCCCATTTGTGGATGTTGCTGGTGACTGTTGTGCTTCTTCTCACCGTACCTTTGTGAGCTTGTTGTTAACTGTGCAGTCAACCCTTTATTAACGTAGCGCTGCATTAGGTATCTAGCCCACATTAAGGTTAATATATTGTTGACATGGAAACAAAATCCACACACAGCAGGTCATTAAAAAAAGCGCTGGGAGCACCTTTTTTATGAAGAGCTGGGATGAAGCGCTCCCCAATGCCCTGCTAGAAAAGAAAATGTGAACACAGGCCTGAAGAGTGTTTAAAGTAGAATGTTTTTACAGCTAAGTGGATGCAAGACAGTAATGAGGGTCCAACTGTACATATTCTACCTATGTTTTCATTTATTTTTTTCATTTATAGTGTGATTTATAGCTTCAGATTCAGAGATTTCAGAGAAATTTGCAAGAGAAAACAAGAGGCACAAGCTGACCAATCACAGTCCTTGCAGCGCCCACACGAACATGCCTGGAAGCTGCTGTAGCCATGATTCACAGTTACAATCATTTGTGTAGTTCATGCAAATAAGTTTGCAGTGTAGTGTGTAGCATCCTTAATGTATAGCTATAAATCAATCTTAAGCAAACGTGTTAAGCTCCTGTTTTCAGATACTACCGGTGCCGACAAACCTTTAACACTGGAAAAAGGTAATATCTTAAAATGACAGCTGCTTAAAGTCCTGTGTTTTGCAGGTTATTAGTGAAACTACCCTTGTTTTTACACTTAGGTGACACCACTGAAAAAAACACGCTGGTAATAAAAAACACAAACACCTGGCGAACACCTCATCCTAACTCCTCTGCAAAGTGATGCCAGTGATGGTTTTTAAAACATACTGTTTTTCTTTGATTGAACAGAGTTTACAAATTTATTCTGAACCACGATGAGTGACTCACACAGCTACTGCCACCCAAACACACTGCATCAGCAATGTTTGAACATGACCCACGTCCTGCTCCTGGAGTGTTTGAAGATCACAGTGTCAACAGCCAACATGTGAGCCAAGGTTACACTGAGGTGAAGTGTAAATATTTCATTAGAATGTTATATTATTAAAGCAAATTCAGTAATTGATGATGTCAAGACAGCTAAGGTAAGGTATTTTTTCACGAGTGTAGGTCTGACTATCATTCCGAATTGCAACCCAATCACCAGAAAAAATATTGGCATTGAGCATTTCTGCAAACCACAGATTTTTAACATCTGCACTTCATCATATTGTGGATACTTCAAAACTTATGTTTCAGTGACGTTGTGGTTAACGTGTAGTTATGTTCAGTTATGGTTGTGAAAAGATAATGTTTTTGTTTAAAATACCCCATTTGGAAGGGCACAGTCCCCGCAGGAAAGCAGCTATATTTTGTTAAAAACAGCCACTTTTCATGTCTAAAAGGAAAAACAGCATCGCTCACGTAATCACAACCACTTTTTTGTTGGTCTCGAACAGTGGTCTGCAGCTTGATAAGTGTCTCACCTAGGTGACATGCCATCCACCATCCCCTTCACCTCCCGATGACAAAGTCAGCTTAAATATTATGTCCCTTTACAAACCGTGGAATATGTACAAAACATGTAACATATTAGTGGTTCGCATAAACGTACGATCGAAACATTTTCTTCATGTTCCTGGGCTGCTAATTCAAAAGCCTTATCGTCTGCACATCTCTGAAGTAATTAATTAATTTTGTCCTTAACTCCGAACAACAGAGAGACGAAAAAAAGACTGACACCTCAAGGAGATTCTGATTCAGACAGTTTGAATAGGTTAGGCTGCAGAAATAATCAGGTGCAGACTGCATGTAAATGCAATCTGTGCCCGTCAATAATACATAAACAGTATTGATTTGTAAATGATTCACTATAAGTGCAATCTATATTAACTCTGGGTGACAAATGAGGTTATGCATCACCGCAATAATCAACAACCCCAACCAAAACACCACACTACACATCATCATCATTATCAGCACTGCTCTATAGGTGCAGAATAGAATAGAATAGAATAATTTGCCATTTGTCTTAGTTTTGGACATTAAACTGATAAAACAGAACTATTATCCCACATGTCAAGCATCACATTTACAGCCGTGGCAGCACATCATTGTGCATCTCAGCTCTGGCACCACAAACCAGGCATAACCACCTCTTTCTTGCAAATCCTTTCCTCTCCATTTCTTTCCCCTCCGTCACTAATTCACCTTATCACTTTCTGTCTATCTTCATCACGCTCTGTCTCAGCTGCTATTTTTCACAGTACGCACACACACACAGTCACACTCATATGTGCCCATGCACCTCAGTGACACACAGGTTCGCACACATGTCTTCAGTATGGACAGAAATGTCACCACGCTTGCACACACACACACACATTCAGTGCAGCTTTTGGTCATGCTAATCCATGTGCATTATTTTCTATAAGCCAGTGAATAGAGACACATTGGTGAGCCCAGTGGAATAGTGTCCTTCTCTGGCTGAGGCACATCAAAGATACACACACAAATATAAACACACCAAGGAGAAAGTCAGACATAAACACACACCCACACAGATATAAGCATCTTTATACTACAAAAGAGTCAGACACATGGGTAGGCATGTGCACGCAGGAAACAACAAATAAAGACTGACAGCAGACGAGGATATATGAATGTGTGACCCTGGGACAAGAAAATGGGTTGTATTCCTCGGTGAATATGGAAAACGATGGGGACCAGGGATTTTTATGATCCGTTCACGCTTCCTGAATACTAGAATAGAGAGGAACTAGCCAAGGTCAGAGGCAGAATTCCCCATTCTAATTCGGAGCGTTGCTCACCACCCGGAGCAAGAGTCAGGGATTAATTTAGAGATCCATTCACCACGCCTGTGGAGAGAGGAGAGACGGCAAAACATGACGAAGAATGGAGACGCGGAGGGAGAGAGAGAGAGAATCTGAGGAGATGCGGAGACAACAGGGGGACAGTAACAGAAAGGAGAATGACAGAGATGGAACAAGTGAGAAGGCAAGTGGGCAAGAAAGAGGGACAGAAAGACAGAAGAGGTAATGCTTGTTGAGTTAATATGTGTTGTGTGTAGCTCTCCAAAGAGAGAGCAGACAGTGCACATTAAGAGCTTCATTTTCCAAACACACCTCCTCTTATGGCCTAATGTCTGCATGAGTGTGGGTGTGGGTGTTGAAATTGAATATAATTGTATTGCACAATTACTTAACAGAACCTAAATTTTGACACAAATAGCTAAGCTCCAGCGACTGAATATCATGTTTCTACAGCACTCACCTTTAAAATTAAGGGTGTTCTGTGATTCTCCAAAGTTAAACCTAAATATATGTTAAGTGAAACTCAAGGAGAAAGAAATACCAGATAGTGTATATTGACCTTACCTATAACTAAATACATTATAAGTCCCCAGGATTTTGTTCTTAGTCCAGTCAAGGAACCTTTCTTTGTCTGACTGATTAATTGAAGTGACATCACTGTTTATGTCCACTCCAGTTTGTTTTGTTACGGCTGCACACATTCGGAAAATTGGTTCCCAGAAAGCATGTACTGGTATTGTGTCCTTACAACGCTACATAGACAAGGGTGTGTGTGTGTGTGTGTGTGTGTGTGTATGTAGATGATAGGTAGACAGAGACAACCTCTGGAAAGGGAAATGGGAAGAAACCAACAGGTTGGAGAGGAAAAGAAACAGCAAGAGAGTTGGTAGCTGAGCAGAGCAAAGAGAAAAATGAAGGAAATCTTAGAGTAAAACAGAAGAGAGAAAAATACATATTAAAAAGATAAAGCTGCTCTTACTCTACTGTATGATTTTATTAATCTCAACAAGTTTAATGAAAACAAAACTGTCCGACATCCCTCGCCTGCTTCGTGGCTCTGAGCCCTGAGCTCATTTGTTTCAATCGAAAACATAAATCTTTAAAACTGGGTTATAAATATACAGTTTAATTTTCAAATAGGTGGCTTAATTTCCTCAAACAGCTGGGCACTTTAGCTTTTAGCAAACTTTACTCAGACAGGGGTAAATTATTAATTTGTTGGGGACTATTTTCAGCCACGAATGAGAACACATTTGGTTTATTAGTGAGTACAGTGACTATTCACAGCACCAGGACAGTGTATTTGGCGCTAACTTAAAATAAACTACATTAAAATGTTCATGGCAGTGAAGGAACATGCCAGTCAGTGCATCAGCATGGCTTGCTGGTGTGTAAAAATACTTGACCCCAAAGTCCAGCTCATTTGATTAGTATGAACACTGTGCACCGGCATTATACACCAATTCGTACTTGGATCCACTTAAAAGGTTGATCTCGAACACGGTTCACATGTTCTTCAGTATAGTATGCGTCAGTTGTTAACAGCAACTCTACCAGAACGCTGAAGGGGACTGCTGAGTGGTAGTGGTGGGGGTGGGGGTGCAATCGTACTCGAGCATGGTGCAAATCAATCATACTTAACTTAATCTTGTTAATAGACAAGTGGAAATCATTAGGATCAATACATTGTTGGTTTTGGTCTTTAATGA
This sequence comes from Epinephelus awoara, assembly GCA_035609425.1. NCBI lineage: Eukaryota > Metazoa > Chordata > Actinopteri > Perciformes > Serranidae > Epinephelus > Epinephelus awoara. The sequence continues at coordinate 28,407,397 of CM069297.1, forward strand.
GACTTGTTGACTATTACATAAATGTTATTGGCCTTATCCTATTTAATACAGTTTTTGAATTATATTTCCCCATCAGCAGATAAAAAATAACCTATTTTCAAATAATCTGACACTGCTGCACCATGCTGTCAAACAGATATCAATAATTCATTAATCTTCTTCGTGTCTTGCGCATCATTTTAAACACATTTGCCCAACATTTTGCCAGACCCATTTTATATCTAAGTTTTAAAATAAAGTTCTCAGGGTTTATGTTTGGCTGCACAGCATGAACTTGCTTCTTACTAAACTACTGGTAGGTCATTGGTGTTTAAGTGGATGTAATGTGTGAGACTAAAAAGGGAGCAAGGTTTCTGGCGGCCACCGTAACATATCTCAGTCAGTTGGGCAACAGCACTTGCATACAAATCGTAAAACACCTGCTGGATTGTTTTGTACATGCAGGAACAATCTTTTCCCTTCAGCACCCTCCTTTACTCATCACTAATGAAATTCCTACCCCTCCCCTTACATTATAGGAAAGCCACCTGATGAGTATTCAATGTGTGCCTTCCCACTCACACAGCTAAACAGTGAACAGAAATAGATGCATGTGATTATATCTGGGGTGGGAGGTGGTAGATGGACTATTAATTTTCCAATCATTGTAGGTTGTATTAACTAGTCTATTCATTCACATGGGGCTTCAAAACAGCGGGCAGGAGACAAACAAAGTTGGAAATTGCATTTTGATTTATGATATGTGACTTGCATTTGGCTGCAGTTAAATCCTACAGTAATACCTTCCAGGGATATAAAATGTCAAAATGTATTTCACTCATGCGTAACGCAACATAGATCAATTGTTAGATGATATTCAAGATCTTTCAGACTTTGAAGCAGTCCTTTGAGAACCATTTATTTGCCATTTTCACTAGCATGGTCTGACAATGAAGCAGCTTGTGTCAGCTTTCATTTACAACTGGAGATATTTCAAGAATCTTGTTAAACACAATGATATCACATCACAAGGAGAAGTACTGTATTGTTGTTGTATCATACTGTATTGAATTTGTTCACCCTGCCTAGTTAACAGCCCCAGTGGTCGGTTTGTTAAAGTTTAATAAGATAAGGAGGTAAAACATTACGTTACAATCACTTGAAAATTTCCCTAAAATAAGATGGATGCTCTATAGGACTGTTTAGATGAGGGGATATGCTATGATACCCTTGAGGGGAATTCAGCTTGAAAGGACAGTGCGAAACGCTGTGCTTTGCACACCTTAACATTTTACAGCTACAGAAACAGATTTTTGTATTATGCTTTTCTCTCTCTCAACAAAAACTACCGCATTCTCCTCAGCGCCACTAGTCCAACTTTCAATTTTGTGTTATGTCAAAAGTGCAAATAACTAAACTAAATGTATGAAAGTGTTCAAAGTAACAACAGAACTTTTGTCTCCTCTCGTGCACTGACATGAAAACATCCTACCAGGAGGAAGATGAGCAGAATTACACAGAAGGTATCCTTTAGAGATTTGTTCTCATCTCGAAAGGGCAAACACCCACAACCACACACAGGGACACACCTAACAACATTAAAGGCATTTAGATCAGTGTGGCATAAACCAGTGTCACTCCACAGATGTCAGAAAGCGAACAAACAAACTTCTTTAGTCATGCAAATACAAGCAAAGAGCCACAGCAAAGCTCCAAAGCTTTAAGCATGAAGCTAGAGCAAGCAAATCCACCAGGACGTCTCACAGTCCTCGCAAACAATGACAGTGATTATGTCAATAGTCTTTTTGTTGTGATAACAAAACATTATCAGATCATTTTCAGTAAATTGCAATGCTTGGGCAAGTGGCACTCCAAGAGGCCAGTTTAATTGAAGGGATGAATTTAAACGTCTTCCACCAGCCAACTGTGTGTGTGTATTGGGAGAAAAAAGGTCAAAGCTATTGTGAATAAAGACACGCTATGGTGCAGAGATGAGCAAGAAACTGGAAAAACAAGTGTGGGATGACAGCCAAACTGGTGGGCATAAAAAAAGCAATTTTAACTTAGGATGGTGTTTTTACAAAAACATGTTCCAGCATGCCATTATCGGTTAGTGTTATTCTTTTATTATTCAAGTTCTGACCAAAAACAGCTCACATTATAAAATATATGCCACAGACATGTCAAGGTGTTTAATGGCTAACACTGGCTTTATGGTTGACATTGCATTAAAGGTCCAGTGTGTAGGACTTCGGGGAACATATTGTCAGAAATGGAATATAAAATAATACGTAGATCTTCTTCAGTACGTGACCTATATTTTGAAAATAAGAAATGTAGTGTTATTACCTTGGAATGAGCCATTTATATCTACAGAGGGAGTCGGTCAGCGGTTATGGAGATTACCAATGTTCAACACCCTGTTTCTTTAGTTAGCCAGAACACTGGCTCTAAACAAGAATAAACACATTTTTGCTTCAGCTACCGTAGCAGCCCCTCTGCAAGGAGCCGAACAATGTTGGAAATACGCTGATTTTTTTAATGTGAAACTGCTTTTGTAGCGTTTTAACCAATTTAAATCATGGGGTCCAATTGTTTTGGAATATAAGAGACCTCTGCAGATAATTTGTCTCCTGATAAATGTCTGGATCTTAAGTAATCAGAGAGAAAAGGTGAGCACACATAAGTGGGTGCTGTGCTAGCAGTTGAACGGCGTCCTGTTACATTTAGAATTGATTTTAAGCTCCAGAGTTTTACAACTCTGTGATTTTATGGATCAGCTAATTCATGTTTTAAACTGTTTAAATGTCCTTTTATATTGAATTGCCTTTATGTCTTTTATGTCTTTTTTCGTATTACGCACTCAGTGCAATACTTTGTGCTGCATTTCTTGTATGAAAGGTGCTATATAATTAAAGTTTATTATTGTCATTATTTAGTTTAGCAATGTAACAATGTTTTTACCTGTTTTAAACACCTGGTTTGTTTGTTTTGGGGAGGAAGAGACCTCTGTAGACAAACACTGAAGGAACATAACTTTTCAGCTGGTTGCAATTTGCAATCCTCACCACTAGATGCCACTAAATCCTACACAGTGCTCCTTTAAAGGGCCAGAACCAAAGAATCCTTCTTACGTGCCTTTGAAATGTTTTGGAGAGACTGGAACAATTTCATATGGGTTATAACGATATGAAATTTGGACATGCTTGTTTTAAAGAAAAAAATATATATAGGTATTTAAGAGAAATTGCATATATAGTGATTAACAGATTTCTTTTTTAATATTCAAGACACACACACACACACGCACACACACACACGCATGTGTAGCATGCTGAGCAGTTCTGAACTGTTGGCAACTGCTGGGTGCCTCCATAGCCCTGTTAACTCTAACACTGGCAAACATCACAAACTCTCTCTCGCAGGATTCCAGGTCGAGACAAAGTGTGAGGGATTAGATCTCGACTCCCCGAGAACAGAAAGGGATGGTGAAAGATTAGCTGTCATCCTTCAAAAGATCATAGAGGACACGGGTACCAACTGTTCCCCTCTGTTCTGAACACAAAGGACCCATTTCCACCCCTGTCTGCAATTGTTCCGAGACTAATTATACAGTTGTAATAAAATGTAATTGTGATGGGTAATATTACCTATTTTGCAGATGGGATGGATAGTGCCAAGTGAGAATAGATGTGGACAACATATAGAGGAGCAAAAGTATCATTAAAAGAATGGTATTGCCCATAGTTACTAGCTATACTAACCACCGACATTGCCTCAAAATGAGCTGCAATAAAATCTTTTGTATTTAGGGTTTTTAAATGTACTTAACAGCATCTAAAATCAACATTTCAAAATGGCAATTCATTTAGCTGCTGCTGCAGAAAAGACCGCATCCACCAAAGACCACTCAGCTGATGTATTGTATATGACAAAGGCAATGAAGTTGGAATCTGATCCTTTAAACAACTCCAGTTCCCAATTAAAGCAATGTTTATCCAACAGTATGGTGAGACTGACCAACAAACTTAGAGAGAGCAAGAGATAAAGGAAGTCAGAAAGTTACAGAGATAAAGTCTATTTGTTTCAGCCTGATTTTCAGTCACACACAAACATTTAAACACTTACATGCATTGGTGACGGCGAAGCTGTTGGCGGTCTCTATATTGTCGACGTGTGGGACCAGGTTAAAGGGAGCTTCCGTAGCATTAGGGCTGGTGTTGTGAAGGAAGATAGCTAGTCGAAACGCTGTATACTCCTGATCAGTATTCCTAATGAACAACCCACCTAGAGAGAGAGAGGGACAAAGAGACGGGGCAAAGAGGAGGAGAACAGAGTGGGAAGGAAGTGATTCATTGTAGGGCGGAGAGGGGTCAGATTGGAGCGTGGTGAGAAAGGGAGAGAGACAGGAAGAAGGAGAGTAATGGGGGGGGAGAAAGATAGATAGGGAGGGAGGGCAAAGAAAACAGAGGAGGGGAGAGGGAGAAGAAAGCCAAGATCTTCATTAGCTTTGTTACAAAAGGTAATTTGTCTTTCAGCACATCGTCTCTCTCACACACGTACATAAACATGAATAAAAACACACTTAGCGATACCCACACTGCGCATTTCATTGATGGAATCACAGAAAGACAGAGAGGAAGAGAGGAGAGGAGAAGAAAAGAGGGACAACTGAGTCGACAGGAAGGCAGTCAAAGAGATAATGAGTTGGAGAGGGCATAAAGGAAAACAGAGGAGGAAGGCCAGATCAGACAGTGTCAGCTAAATAAAGGAGGAGCATGGGCCATGCAAAAAGAAAGGGAGAGGGAGATGGGTGTGAAGTGTCAGCTGGCCTTTAAAAATGAGAGTATCCTTCAATATGGCCCCTCTGACAACATGAGAATTGGAGGGCAGAGAAGAGATGCTACGGAATAGTGAAGCTGACAGTATAAAGTCCAAAAAATAGAGCAAGAGTTCAGAGAAAGAGGAACTTGTGAAAATATAGTGTGTGGAAACAACACATTCTCACTCCGACCTCGTCACATATTGACGTTTTCATCATGGACTTTCCACGTTGACGACACCTATGACGTGCAAGGTACCCTGGGTGCGTTGGTTGTTGACGTTCTGGGACACCGTGTCAAGTTCTGCCTGTTACATGCATTGTCTTCTTTCAAGATACACTTCTGTTTTCACAGGAAATAAACGTGCTATGTCGGTACAATACCACGAACTGACGTCGTTTTTCCTGAACTCGCATATCAATTAATACTAAGTACTGATTTGATCCGCTTAGTTGGGAAATTCCATGTTTTCGATGACCGTCACATCTAGAAAAATAAATTTGACAATTTCCCTGGTTAACTTTGTCACTTTTGGGCTTCCTTTGTGTTGTTGGGATGCAGTTGCCCCTGTTTTTGGTGAACTTGTCGTGCTCTTTTGGGTGATGCTTCTTTAAATGCTTAATAAGATTGCTGGTGGTGAAACTGGCAACACCAGAGCCACCCCTTGAAACTATAGCCTTACATACTGTACATGTTGCATTTTTACTGGTGGGACTTTCCTGTGTAAAATCGACTGACAGTCAATTCTTCTTTGTCACTCTAAAAACAGTAGTTGCCAGTGGCTGCGCAGGGCGACTTGCTGTGTGGGCTGCTGTTTTAGAAGAATTGATTTCCAGGAGAACTGGTGTGAAACTACCCTAAAGTTTATTAATAAATTACTTGGTATCAGATCAGTGCATACTTGATACCAGTATCGGAACAATTTTACTTAAAATCGAAAAGTTCTACTAATTGAGGAGTCATGTAATCCTTTCAGACTTACTATTATCTAATGCTAATAACTGCTGTAATCTACCAAATCAAATGTAATATAGTTGCCATTGCCAAATGGAGGGGAAATACTTGAGTAAAAGGCAACCGGCAAAGTCAACGTGTAACATAATGCACACCAATTAACCATGACCTGTCCAGTGAAGAAAAATGCTACGGCTCCAAAAGGCCAGTCAGAGAAGACAGAATAGCCTTAACAGAGCCATAATCAATGTATTGACGAAACAGTCACAGAAAATGCATGGGTGCTTGGGGTGCTATTCTGGGAAAATTGAAAGCTGACATAGAAGAAGCAACATGAGACAAACTGTCATATTATTGTCTCTGTTAATAAGGGTCATCTTCTGTGGCTAATATTTTCATCGCCTGAATAGCACTTGTTGTATTGTTGTGGAGATCACTGATGTACATCTGTTTGGTATGTCAACTCTATAGATTAGTTCTACATTGCTTTACATGGTAGGCTGAACTCAACAGATATAAACTGATGTGACTTAAGTTTAACTGAATCAGACTCAGCTCAACTGAATTGGATTACACAGGCAGACTGTGAAGACTTGACATCACATTGTGAGAGAGAGGGAGAGACAGTGAGAGAGAAAGGGAAGGGAGGGAGGAAAGATGACAAGGGAGGAGTCGGGAGGCAGAGCATACTGAACGAAGCAATCGCCATAACATGTCACTTATGCCTGTGTCTGTCTGTGTCTCATTCATACTAAAAGTTTGCATTGTGTCCCATTTTGCTTCGTCTGTTTCTCATTATGCCCCTTGGTAGATCAGTAACCAAAGCAATGCATTAAACACACACGTATACACAGAGAGAACACATCTTTGCATGCACAGAATATTTCATTAGATTTAATCTGCTCTCCTGTGTACCAAAAAAAATATGTGGTTTGTGTTGTGCGGTAGAAATCCTCCTTTAAGCACACAAATTCATACCCATGCACTTCAGCTGCACGGAGTACAGCTATGTCCCAACATGACACCTTATTGCACCCGTTTCTCCAAGAAATCTCACAAATACTCTCATCCGTGTCAGTCTCCATCTCTCTTACACACATACAAAAAGAAACTGTCCGTGCTTCCACTGACATTACACTTGTGTGCAATGCAGAGATATGCAAATGACTCCTCAAGTCAAGTGCTGGTGAGCCGAGTGTACGATCATGTATGTGTATTTGAGTGTTTAGGGAAGATGGTCAGCAGGGGGGAAGAAGAGAGTGCATGTGTGTGCTTTTTTACAATTACATATGCTTTATACAGTGTGTGTGTGTGTGTGTGTGTGTGTGTGTGCATGCATGCGTGCTGAGTGTGCGTGCACACGTATGCCTTCCTGTGTCAAAAGTGTGCACTGGCATGCTGTACATGGATGTGAATGCATGTTTGCAGCTGTGCAGGGCAAACAGCATGTGTGCATTTGGGTAGTGGACACGCACGCATGTATGATTGGAAACCAGTGCAAATATCTCTCTCTCTCTCTCTGTGTGTGTGTGTGTGTGTGTGTGTGTGTGTGTGTGTGTGTGTGTGTGTGTCAGGCAGAAAATATTTAGCGTATTAGGTTTATTGGCAGCTGTAGGGAGACAGAGTCAAGGAGCTGAATCTCATTATAGGACCTCCCAGCTGCCCCCCACAAGGAGTGATGCAGTGCATTCATTATCACACACATGCTTGTATGTGTGTGTGTGTGTGTACATGAGTGTAAGAGAGAGAGAGGAGAGGGTGCATGTGTGGCCCGTTTGCACTGAGCAAACCACTGATCATTCAGATTAAGTAAACTTTATCTCAGATCTGTAAGGCTGCTTGAAAGACAGGCTTCCTCCGCACTGACATGAGGGTAACTGGAAAAGGGCAGAGGAAGGGAGAGGGAGAGAATGCTGCAGTGTCTAAACAGTGAAGAAGACTAGAAGGGAACAAAGCTCGCTGAAACATTCATGAGCCCAGATCGGGCTTTAAAATACACCCAAATACAGTAAAAGGATAGATAGAGTGAAAGAGTGCATTTATGAAGCATATGAGTCACAGCAGAGTAGACGCACCAATTTCCCTTTAACCCCCAAAACACACAAGAAGAACAAGATGCACCAGAAGGAAATGTGTTCCTATACTTGTGTGTTCCCTCCTGCGTAAACTGCTTGAGTTTTACACTGATTTTGCGTTTTGGAGGGTCCCGATGAACCCCCTTCCTCGGCGCCTGCTGTCCGCAAAACCCCAGTAATATTCAGTGTAGTGTGTCAGATGTGAGTGCCCGTGCGTAAATTCAGCAGTATTCCAACTCACCTATCTGCACCGAGCTGGGGAAAGCCCCCGTCGCCAGCCCCCAAAGGGCGGAATACACCCCGAGAAAGTGCCAAGACAAAATAATAATCCTCATTTTTCTTTCCTTCGATCCCTTCAGAAACTGTTGAGAGACATCGAGAAAGACAGATGGAGGGGGGAGAGATGCGAGACAGAGAGAGACAGAGAGAGGAAAAAAGGCGTCAGAAAAAGAGGGGGGAAAAGAAGAAAGATGAAAGAGAAAGAGGTTTTTTCCCCCGTTCTGTCCAGCAGTATTCCTATTCCATGGTGGGGCTCGTTGGTTTCTTTCCCCCTGCAGTGTCCGCTCAGGAGAGAGCTGTGCGTCCGGTGCACATGTACAAGACGGGGAGAGAGAAAGAGTGGGGAAACTCGCTAGAATGATTGGCGAGCTGGGAGAACAGTCTGCATGGAGGAACTGGACATGCGCGCCCCGTCTCTCTGCCTCTCTCTCTCTCTCTCTCACACACACACAGTCACACACACACATACACGCCCGCACACACACACACCCTCTTTCTCTCTCTCACTGAGATGGTTTGTTTCTCTCTTCTTCTTTTTCTCCATCTCTCACTTTTCCCTCCCTCTGTCTGCCGTCTTTAATTTGCTGTAGCACTGAATCTTATATCTGTAGCCTATTGATAAGGCTTGGTCGGGTTCATGTAAGGAAAAGCAAGAAAAGAGAAGAAAAAAAAATGTGTGCGTGCGTGTTTGCGCGAACTACTTCATAGTCGTGCCCCCCTCCTTATAAGCTTGACAGCATTTAGCCTCATATTTAACATCAACGCTGCGCAAAGCGTCGCCAGAAAAGAAAAAAGCAAGTGTTTGGAAATGGTAAATGGAGATTGCTGATCTGTTGTGCTTGGACTGTTTGGACTAAAGTGAGAGTGAGAAAGCGACAGAGGAGGTTCTGCCTGCGCCTAACTAATTGCATTACAAGCCCAATCCATCCTGGCGCATTGGTCCACACCGCGGCCAAACCAGACTCGGTGCGTCCCACCAAGGACAGCTGACAGAGGTGGATGGGGGGGGGGGACCTCAGGCCGCCTGCAGCTGTGGGATGCTGATGACTCCCCGGGGACCTGCTGAAATCAGCGTTATTTTAACGTCACGACCTCATGAGCACAAACATCTGGGCACGGAAAAAAAAACACACAACAAGAAAGCGCAATCATTCAGCGACGCAGTCTGATAAAAAGCCAGAAATAATGAGGTGTTTTGTGAATCCTAAAATAAGAAAATAAAAGGTTGGAAAAGACTCATAGCCTGGAGTGGATTCTGTTAGAGTGCATTATGTTACAGCCGTATCCCACTCACACAGTCGTTTTATCTAGCCTGCCGGTAGCAGGTCGGTAAAACTGACAGACGGTCTGGGATCGCGTAGTTACACGGTGGAGAGCACAGTTTCATTTTTCCAGATGGCAAAACGAAAGGGATGCTTCACGGCTTGTCCCAGTGAAAGATGCGGTCTGTCCATCTCTGAGGGGTTTTCCCGGTCGGCTGCTGAGCATACGAGTAAATCAAATAGCCTGGAAAAATGCGAGCTCTTACATTTTACAGTGCGCGTTCCTACACAGACAAGATACTCATTTACATGAAACTTGGACCCTGACAGCTCCAGATAACACACAGGGATGCCCCCCGAGTTTAATTTTAAAGTTGATTCTTTAAAGGCAAAGCAGCCAAATACACTGCCTCTGTGCGTATTAAACTTGTGTGACTGTGCCCACGTTGGAGATCAGCGTCATCAGTGTGGCTGATCATTGCGCATCACATATGTATACATCAGCATGGAGCACCCAACCGTTTTCACCCTCATGCTGCTGGAGTCCAGTTTCCCCCAGCCTGCCGGACTCTGTCCATGGTGCTGAAATCAAACTGCGCTTCATGCAGGCAGCAGGATGAAGGAGAGAACTGGCTCTCCACCGCTCTCACACCATGAGCCACTGAGAGCACAGAGTCTGCGGGCAATGCTGGAAAACAAACACCACACCAGGAGATGACACTGATTAGTTCCTTCTCTCTGGGTAAAGGTGTGTTAATGAGTAAAATCACCTCGTGCTGCATGCTGTGACTCTTCCACCTGGCCTCCATGGCGCATGGCAACCATATGTATAATATCGCATGTGGTACATTTTCTGACACGTCATTCATTAGCCGACTAAACAGTGTTTACATTTATTCTGTTGGGCTTATTATAATCCTCATAATTATAAGAATCATAACCATAACCATAATCAATATGCGTGACATTAACACACTATATCTCTGTATGTTGCACATTTACTGTGTACTGTGAACCTTGAACAATTTTTGCACATTTCTACTAACGACTTTATTATAGATGTTAAAGTAAGACCTATAGACTTATATCTAAACTACCACTGTTGTCTGAAATTTTAGGAAATGTGATTGCCAATCAGGGTTTAGGAAACGGCACTCTACTGAAATTGTACTTCCGAGAGTTTCAAATGATATTTTGATGTCCACAGATGGATGTGATTGTTCTGTGTTAGTTCCTCTGGACCTCAGTTCTGCGTTCGACACAGTGGACCATCAAGTCCTCAGTAACAGGTTGCGTGACTGCATTGGCATATCAGGCAAAGCATTAGACTGGTTGTCTTCATATAGGAGTTTCATGACAGGAGTTTCTCTGTCATATCTGATTCCTCTCCACTGTCATGTGGTGTCCCACAGGGCTTGATTCTTGGACCTCTGTTATTTTCTCTGCATTTGCTACCTTTAGGACAAATAAGAAACAGGTAAAACATTGCATATCATTTATATGCAGATGATATCCAGCTCTGCTTCTTGTTCAAACCTAATGAGCCTTTCAGGTTATCCAGGCTCCTCGACTGCCCTCATGAGATTAAGGTCTGGACCAATGAATTTTTTTACAGCTCAGTGCTGATAAGACGGAGGTTCTGGTTGTTGCTACTGGAAATGTCCCTCTCATTATGCAAAGTATTGGGCCTCTTTGCTCTGCTGCTCACTCAAACCTGCGTAATTAAGAGGTTATATTTGATCAGTCACTGTGATTCAATTCCCACTTGAAGCACCTGACCACAGCTTGTTTTTTCCACTTGAGAGATATAAGTAAACTGAGATCTGCTGTTTCAACTGCTGAACTGGAAATGATCATACATGCCTTAATCTCATCTCACATTGATTACTGTAATGCACTTTTCTCCTCGCTGAAGGTGTCTGCTCTTGCTCGTCTGCAAGCAATCCAGAAAGCTGCTGCCAGGCTACTAACTAGATCCAATAGACACTCTCACATTACCCCAATAGTAAAATTCCTTCACTGACTCCCTGTTGAGTTTAGCATCCAGTTCAAAATTATCATTCTTATGTACAGAGCATAACACGGTTAGGCTGCATCTTATGTAGCTGAACTATTTCACCCATATTCTTCAGCACTCCCTCTTTGATCACATACACTAAATTTGTTGTCTGTCCCCTCCAGAGCTGTGCATTTTTAAATTTTGTGTATTGCTGTTGTGTAGTGTAATTTTGTCTATTTTTTTTTCTTGTGTGTGTGCAAACTGTTTAGTTGTGCACTTTTCACAAGGTGGTTGTTGCTATTATTAATTTTTCCCATATCTTTATTGTAACTTTATTTTATCCTTTATTAATGTCTCTTGATTTTTTTTTAGAAAACTCTTACTATGTCTTTGTTATGCACCAATACATCAGAGCATTTAACTCCTATGTAAACCATAGACATAGAATGAGTTGAACAGACATTCTCATTCAAATTATCAGCAGGATGGTGAGAGCAGCAGCTATTTTTATATGTACAGTTGAATCGCCAGCGTTGTAGTAGGCTAACTTTAGTATAAACTTCCATATAAACAAACTTGCAGACTTGCAATCAGTTCCTAACTCACTGAGGTGAGGTTTGAGACATGTATAGCTGCAGACACATTGGAAGCCCACATGACACGCCTCAACAAACCACGCTCATCATCAGGACAAGACAAACTCACCACTGTGACAGTTATTTGAACCCTGCTACAACACAATATTGTAGTGAATAATATGAGGTCAAATATAGTGTGAAGGTAAGGTGGGCGAGTCACGTAGCTGGTGGGCGAGTTACGTAGCTGCTCCAGAGCAAGGTTTTTTCCAATAATGACCAACAAGTAGTGGGGTAGTCTGTTTTTCAATAAGCGATCTGTTACTTTTAAAACATTACTGTAACATTAATTTTCCTGTTTGTTTTCTTGCCACTAATTGCATGTTTGTTGAAAAATGATGTCACTTTCCCGCAGCTGCCTTCAGAACGAGTGGGTACCCTAGCAGAGGCTAACTGGCTGTGCTTCCTTCCTGTCATGCTGCGGCTAACACTCTGCTAGCTGCTCCCAGCTAGCCCAGGTTTGTAATTCAAGTTACAGTTGGAAGAAGCAGTGGATCTGTCAGGTAGCTGAGTGAAGTGGAGCCTGAGGAGGAAGCACCGGTTAGCCCTGGTTTCACTACAGGCAGATTCCCTCGCTACAGGGGCGAGGGAATAAAACCTGAACAGCCAATCAGAGTGATCTCTCACTGACAAGCTCCGCTGCCGAAAACTTACGTAGCAGTCAACTCGATTCTGATTCTGATCACTTTGTGTACCAGTAATGTTTTCTGCACTCTGAACCGTAGATGCAGACAGCTACACCAAACTTTAACTACTGTGTGGGTGTAATACAAAGTGGGAAACCTTCTGACCGACTCAGAAATACAGAATTACAGCTCATACATTACTATGCTGCAATTACACCTGGGGAGAGCCACTGCTTACTCGCTAAGGTATCTTGAAAATTGTGGGCTACCCCTGTGACTCCTTTTCTAATTGTGCTGTAAATGGAAATAGCAGACCACGTTAGCACTGATGCAAAATTATACTTTCAGTCTTGTAACAAACCTCATGGATTGATTTGTGCACCACAATTCCAGGTGGATGAGTGAACTATACTGTAGGGACAATTTCATGTGGTTGCAACTTATTACAAAATGAAGAATAACAAAATGTAAGGAAGCCTGTGGCAGTAATAGATCCACTTTACTTTGTGCTGGCTTTTTCCAGCTGCCAGCTTATCAGAGTGTGCAGGATGCAGTGCAGCAAACTCATCCAAAGTCCCAAACTTTTCTTGGTGGAACAGGGTGAAGCCATCTGTACAACAATTTATTTGATTGTTTGTTTGATGGTAATGGTGATTCACTGTGGGTTATTTTTAGCTCACAGTCGCTGCAGATGTAAAGTTCTGCACATAACGTCTCAAAGGGAGTTCACTGACTCGGTTCTCTTACTTATTTATGAATGCTCACCGAATGTGATAATGATTTCTACTGCCGTCTCTTCGTAGTGTGTTTGCATGCTTGTACAGTCCAACTTGGGACCTCGGTTTTTACTGTCAGTGAACTATACACAGCACATGTAAAAGAGTGTGGCACAGTTACACATTTTCATTTTTACCTACTGAATAAGCCTAATGATATGAGCAAAGTACAAGTACACTTTTGCTATTGGTTCTGTGTGCATGATGGCAATCTTACAAACAGGCAAATGCTGACACTCAGACAAAGCACCTTTGTGAAATCTCCCCCGTGGGAATATTTTCCTTTTACAGTAGGGTAACTTGTTGGGCATTTAAAGGCATCTTTAAAGAGGTATATCTCACTGAACTCCACATGACACCATTACTGGTCAACCTCTGACATAAGTACCTCTTGGAAAACATTAATTATGAGAATTTAGGTTTTTCCTTAATCAGTAGTCAGTATTAGTTATCATACAAAAATAAATGTCTTGAATGAGCTGCTTCTATATGAAAAAAAGGCACCCAAAAGCAAATAGAACACTCAAAGTGTGCTTAAAGTTTGCAACCCAAATGGATATGTTATTGGTCTTCCTAACCCTTCAAGACCAACGTTTATTGGATAAACATTCAGGACGGTATTTCCAGAGAATGTAACTGTGATCAATCTACATATTCATAAAAGAATATACATGAAGTAGCTTTATTACTGTGTGTTTCAAGAAGAAAATGTAGAAAACTAGAAAAGCACTCAGAGAATGCAGACCTCCGCCAAGTAGATGATATTCCCTCCCCCTCTGCATCAGATTCTGCAGCCTGCATCACAATTAGGTTATTTGCATCCCTATCATTATTAGGGTATATATGCCATCACCATGGAGACACTGTGGTGTATTTATTTTGTTTTAATTTTGTACCAACAGGCCAACACAGGCGAAAACATAACCTCCTTGGCAGAGGTAAAGAACATATTATATTCTATAAAAACGAAATAAATACACCACAGTGTCTCCATGATGAAGGCATAATAACCTAATAATGATAGTGATGCAAATAACCTTACTGTGATGCAGGCTGCAAAATCTGATGCAGAGGGGGAGGGAATATCACCAACTTGGCGGAGTGCTTTTCTAGTTTTTGTATTTTTCACTTTCTTTTTTTCCAACACAGAACATTAATTTCAACTTTAGAATTACAACAATATTTAGCAAGTAGAACTAGACGTGCTTTCCAGCCACCAGATGGCGCTATTTTCACCGTCTTCAGTAATTAGAATTTCTGCTGAGGCTATCAGACGACAGACTCTATTTATTATTTTATCCACTTTGCTTCAACCGATCACCACCAACATTTTATCATCTTTTCCGTGTCCCATTATCCACCTTTCCTGACAATTTCATCAAAATCTGTTTATAACTTTTTGAGTTATTTTGCAGACAAACAAACAAACAGACCAATGCCGGCAAAAACATAACCTCCTTGGCAGAGGTAATGAGTTCAGTTCTCAGTGTTCATTAAAGCAGTGGTTACCTGCTGGTGGGTTGCAGATCCATTCTGAACAGATCACAGGTGACTCACAAACATGTCAAGCTTGTACAAAAGCACACTTTATTTTTTATACAGTGAATTTTTGGCAAAGAGTTTATTCTGAAGTGCCATTTCCTGCTGTAGAGTGAGTGAAGAAAGGACAGAGACGGCAAACTAGCTCAACGACATGGTCAAACCCAAGTATGATGCTGAATGTATTGAACTATGTGGACCTTGAACTGATGACTTAAGGGGAAATCTAGACCCTGTGGCTGGACCAGTTGGGAACCACGGAAGGTCATGATTGTGAAATCTGTCCCTGGTTTTCTCCACCAGGTTTGCATAGGGCTCCAGTGCAGAAACAGCTCAGGTGAAAGGAAGAGTCCAGATGGCTTATAGGTAGAGTATATGCCTAGCCACAGACAGGGTTAAAGAGTAACAGAAAACAAGTAAAATGGTGGTGATTTACCTTTACCATCTTTACAAATAAGTTATTTGATGGGATTACTTTATTTGTGCTTGTTTTATTTGCTCTAACACCGTGTCTTAACAGCCCTGCTGTTTTGAGCTGAACTTTTGGCAGACGCACTGTTTCGATTCATGTAGCTTGCTTTGGAAGCTATGCAATGGATGAAGAATTGCTGATTCATGAAGTTGAAATGAGGCATTATTTAAACAACACCTTCTTTTATAACTACAAAAACCTCAATAGGGTGGCTGGAGGGAGATCGATCAAGGAGCTGAAATTTCCTGGTAAATGATTTTGCAAATAACAATTTAGGCCACTTGCTGTTGTAGATATTGTACAATGTATATACTATGTATTATCTGTCATTTATTATCTGACATGTATTTTCCTTTTAAAAAGTACAAACATAGAAAGATACCAAGTACTTGCCCATCTTTTAAGTGGTTATGTCTCCAGCTGAGCATTCAGCTGATAGGTAGCCTCCATTATGTAGTACATTTCCAGGGTGCTTTCAGACCTAGAGTTTGCTTCCTTGGGTCCATATCAGGGATTAATTTTGTTACAAAGTTGCATAATTGCCTAGAGTTGGTTCGTGTTCTCACGGCAACATTTACAAGCGAATCAGATCAAATGCCTTGCATGAGACAGCTGCTCATGATTGGTCAGAATTTCCATGCGGGAAAAATCCAGGAAGTAAACAAAACCTTGAAGAAGAGTACACTTGCAAGATAAATGTGACACTTTCTAATGTCACAATGGAGGGACAACTACACAGGTTGATTTTAGCGCTGGTCATCGTGGACTATATTGCTGTCATTGTTCATTTTAGTTAAACCATACAGTTTGAAAACAAGGCGCGGCTCCAACTAGAAAACAATGTCTTGATGCATTGGATGTGCTGAATGTGCATATTAAGGCAGTACAGGAGGAGGTGCACATTAATAATCCTCCAGGACTGTAACATGCTCATGTTTAACCCAGACAATGTGTCATGTGACTGCAGCTGGTTCAGATCGAGGTTGGAATATGTTTTCACCACATATGAACCACACCAGAGCTCGTTTGTACTTTTTTTGGTGCACACTGAGTGCAATTTCTGTGTTCACACCTGCCTAAACAAACTGCACTTAGGGGGCAAATGAACTTGAGCTCGACTGAACCAAACAGGGCACGTGTGAAATACCAGGTCATTAGTTTATGATGTATAGCTGACCAACTGGTGCAGGGGATCAAAGATTTATTTTTTTTTTTAAAAAGGAAAGAAAAAATGACAGTATCGAAATAAAGGAGGTGTATTTATTCTCATTAGTCCTGGGAGGATTTTTTGAAGACTTGCCTTGTCAAGAATTAAATGAAAGATTCAATCAACCAAGCAACAACTAAACAATCTTCATTTTACACACCAACAAACACACTATGTCTGCCAGCACTGTTGATGGACATGGGGGAACAAAACAGTTGCATTTTATCTGCTTCCTGTTTAAACTCTGTATTTCTTGTATAGCAGTGCAGCTGACATTTAAAAAAAAAATTGCAAACAATGGATGATGACCCTGAGACACATTATTATTATTGCATTGTATTCATAAATGTTAGGAATAACCTAGTTTTATACAACCTGGCAGACATTTTGGTAAAAACAAGTCTTTTGTAGGATTCAGTGAGGGCATGAATTCAAGGCACTACATAGTGCTGCCATGAACAAATAATGCTACTGCTAATGCCTGACCATCAAAACATCATCTGGTTACACAGTTTAGCTGAACACATGGAATTACTAGTTACAACACACACATAGTATTGAACACTTTTCTGTTCTGCTCATAGTGAGTCAGTATGGATAATATCGGGGTAGAAAAATATTGCTTGTTCTCCTATATCTCACAGTGTGTCTAACCTATATATCAGTACCAAATATATCCAAATCAATTCATCTATACAACCATGGCCTCCCAGGCATACTCTCTGTCTGCTGAATTGACCACAGTCAATTACTTAGTTCACAGTCAATATGCCACCTTGGTAATAAAGACCCATCAGCCGAGAGTCCTATAGGCATGTGGTAATTGACACTCTTACTCAAACCACATTGAGCAAAAATCTTTACCTCTCATCTGGATATTTCTCCACAAACCAGACGAACAATCCGATTTTCTACACCCATTCTCTCATTTTCTGGTGCAAAATGTGTTTAATCAGATTAAGGTTACAGTCAATATGGTGGTTCCGCAGCACATGTCTGGAGAACAAACTAAAAAGTCTATTGCCAAGTCTCTATTGCGAGATTTCGAGCATAACATGATATTTCTGGCCCAATGCCAGCCTCTCAGCTGCCTTTAAGACTCTGCCAAACCAGGCTGGACCATGGCTGCGATAACCACATTTCACCACCAATGCAAAAATAAATGTAGGTTCATTGTTATTAAGCATGGTTGAAGATCGGCAGAGCATCCCTTGAACCATCAACAGCTCCTGTGGTATCTGATTTGATTGTGGCTACGTGAGTCTTTGCAATGCTATTGATGAAATTCTGCTGTTACTCAATGTACCAGAATCAAATTCCACTGGCCCAGCTTTGTGGTCATTAAAGTGAATTGAATCCAAGTGAACTGATTCTGTCATCCTTTCCCTGTTTTTCTGTTTTCGGTTTGCTTTTCAGAAAACAAAATGCGATACACCATTGGCCCCAAAATGAGCTTGTATCTGAACTAATGTTTTTCTCACTTAGTGATTCCCAGACATAGGAAGATTTCAAGAATTTAAGATCACATATTTTGCACTTCTTTGCTTCTCTCCAAAGCATTGTAAATTATGATTTTGCCACTGTGCTGTGGCAAATAATATGACCACCTACACCCAGACTTCGCTCTGTCTCAATACACAACATTACTGACATTACTAATTCTGACAATCTGTATCTGTCATCACCATCTGTGTCAATGGAGAGCCTACGCCTACGCTGTAACCTATGCCTTAGCCTGATGTGCACCTCCCCTCCTGTTTATTTTTGCAAGCTATAAACCATTTCCCTTAGTGGAAACTTCTTTGAAAAAACTGGAAAAGCAGATAGAAATGATAAATTGTGTAGACAGTAAAGCCTCCAGAAAATAACATTCAAGTCTTGTGTGTAATTTATCCTTCGGGGATTTATACTTCGGGATTTATCCTGGTTTCATATGAGAAGGGGAAATCTCTGCTCACAGCTAGGCTAATTTATACAATGTAAAATTCCATAGGCTTGTGCTAATGACGTTAGCATGTTGTATTTGTTTGGAAAATGTGTTTAGTATAAGACAGCTGTTTTGTCAGTGACCAAATTATGTGTCTTTACCTTTGTTAAACGTTGCTGTTGTCCCTGGTTACATATGAGAAGAAGAAAAGTTTGCTAGCTGCTAGGCTAATAAATACAATGTCAAATGCCATAGGCTTGTGCTAAAAACATTAGCATGTTGTATTTGTGGGGAAAACGTGTCCGGATAAGGACAAGTGCTTTGTCTGTGAATGCTGTGATTTATTGGGAAGCCGATTTGTGTAGTTGTGTTTGAAATTGTCTCTATTAAGACATGTTTAATGTGTGTTTACAGCACTTTGCAGAAACCCTGTCGCCAACTAGGAGTTTGGAGATGTAACTGCAGAGTGACAAAGACATGTAGGGTCTTGCACACAAGTATAAATCCTGCTTAACCCTTGCAGTTGACCTTGTTGACACCTGAAACCTTGGTGTCAAGATGAAGAGTCACTGTGAAGATGTTTGAAAAAGACACCTCTTATGAGTTAGTGCAGTGTTTGAATATGGATGTATGATATTTTTTGATTGTGTGGAAGAAACAAAGTAAAAGCAGTAAAATGTATGTGTCAGTGTGTGTGTGTGTGTGCGTGTGTTTGTTTGTGTGTGTGTGTGTGTGTATATGCCTTCTCCCTCATTTCCTTGTGACCTAACTAACTCCATCTATTTTTGCAGTCCTCATGCAGAGCAAGCGGTCATTACGGATAGACCTCCCATAGTTTGTAGTTTACACACTAATGGACTCCATGCTACTAGCCACCTTCAATATCATTGCCCTGATATAGCGGCATATGGTGGCAATATCTATCTATCTATCTATCTATCTATCTATCTATCTATCTATCTATCTATCCATCCATCTATCAATCACAGATCTGGTGTCAGAGCCAGCAGTCATCCAGCCAACTTGTCACCACTCCTGTTTGAAAGGTTACAAGAATAACCCTCCTCCCCTCCACTTTCATCTCTGGTTATTCATCTATCCATCCTTCTACTTCTCTCCCTCCATCCCCTGCGTGTGATGACTCATCAATCTAAATGCCCCCCCCCCCATCCCATCACCTCCTCCTTCCCCACCCTCCTCACACTCCTCCTCGTACAGCTCCTTTGCCTTATACTCCACCTTCGCCAGCCATGTGCCCTATGACTCATCCCTTTAACTGTATTCCTCCAACTTTCCATCCCTCCTTTAACCCTCCTGCATTTCCTTTAGAGCATCATTAGAGTAATATCAGTATCCACCAGCCCTCTCTGTATCCTTCCTTCACCTCTATCTTTCATCTCCTTTTTTCGCCCCAAAGCCTTTTTTTCTTCAAACTCAACCTACTGTGTCAAATCACTTCTTTTCTGCTTATTTCTGCCGAAGAACATCTCTTTTAGCCACACTCTTTCTCACTCGTTTCTTCCTTTCTTTCCTCCCTTCCTCCCTTCTTTCTTTTTTTTACTATCCTCCCCCCTTCCAGCAGCTATCTTGTATCTTATTGGAAACACACAAAAGGAACATCAGAGGATACAAATCAATTGATGGTGTTACATTGTGAGGTTGCAGATGGGGACTCGTCGCATTACTCTAAGTAAGGTGAGGATCAATGCAAGTCAATGGTGGCAGATGAACAGTGCATTTATAACATGCAGCAGCCATTGTTGAGCCCCTGTGACTTTAAGCTGATTTCTTTATTGAGAGGGTGGTGTTCGGTCAGGGGTTATGGCAATCTATGCTCCTCCTAGTTCAGAGACATTTTACATGCACAACTCTCTTAAATTGGGTAGAATATTATATTTTCAGGAACCTAGCATCTCCATTAAAGGTGGGCGTTGATGGCCCTCGTGTTTGAAAGTCTATTAAAAATTTCAGTGCAAATGAAAGGGTAACAAAGTGTCACAACAAATCACTGCAGCTTGTTTTATAGCATTGCAAGGCTGAGGCAAAAAGCCCACGCATCCTGCAGCTTTCACAAACCTTTGAAGAGCTTTGAAGATCTTTGCAGAACACACTGATGATTGACTGAACTAGCGTGCTCATTACGGTTCACAGACTCCACTCAGTCTCTCCTGAACCTGTCAAATTAGAGACCTCAGTGCCGATAAACCGTGACTTGTAAATAAATGGTTTTATGGTTTGATTCAGTGACAGAGTGGCAGTGTGCCGCATCAATATGACTACCGGCAAGAATTAACGTCAGGCTAAATTACAGGCAGCTGGAACTGCGAGGTAGCTAGTTATTCAGCGATTAAGCCAGCACAGTTGTGCTCGTTGTTGTCTCGACAAGATACAATGAGTTGTTGTTTTTATGGACTGACACTGTCTAATGTGTGAAGAACATATACTATAATTAACACATGCATTGTCAGTACACATGTACTCACACATGTCGTGTGCGTTCTCCCGATGGACTGTGTTTGTTTGGACTTTGATCAACATTACTGCACTGTGTATGGGGGTGTATACAGTTGCTATACTGTCACAAATTTAAAAGACAAAAAAAGTTTTCTCTAAACATGCATGGAGTTTTTGTTTTTGTAGGATTATATTACCTACAAAACAGTAAAAAAAAAAGTTATTAAACAAAATAATCAGTACTTGGATATGAATCTTAAACTATATATATTACATATTTTATAGGGTTTTACATTTATACATGATCTATAACCTCTTATTCTCTTCAGGGAAGCCTATCCCAGCTGACATTAGCGAGAGACGAGGCACACCCTGGACAGGATGCCAGATTATCACAGGGGTGACATATGGAGACAGACAGCCATTCACACTCACATTCACACCTACGGCCATTTAGAGTCAATTAACTTAAATTGCATGTCTTTGGACTGTGGGAGGAAACAAGGGAATCTGGAGAAAACCCTTTCTGACACAGGGAGAACATGTGAACTCTCCAGAGAAGGGTCCAAGCAGGTTTGAACCAGCAACCCTTTTGCTGTGAGGCTAAAATGCTAACCAACAAGAAATAGAAATAATGATCAAATAAATAAATAAAATCTATGAAGGTACTGCAAAAAAAATACACACAGTCAAAGTCAAAAACTGAATGCTCCTAATGTCCTTCAGCAGTAAAGCATTTCGTTTTATCACTGATCTATTGCAATGTTTCTCTAATGCTGCCTGGCCATGATAAATATTACTTATATTACTTTACGGAAGAGACTCAGCAAGTCGCACTCAGGTCCTAATGCTGCCAAACACCTGACAACTGAATAGAGTGTCTGTCGTTGTGTATGTGCTGTATAATGCTGAGAATTTACATTTATGCGCCAACACTGTCCAGTCCGTTTGAATAATGTCACTTTGGGTTAATATACATAAAAACTCAATTTTTAAAAAATATTTTTTAATAAGACTACATCAGGATATTAACTGTGCGGTCTTTTGGACTGCTCTGTTCAGCGTTGTGAAATGTTGTCACTTTGAACAGCCAGTTCAGTTACTGCCTTTCTTTGCTATTAACAAAGTCATTGTAGAGAAAGGAAAGTTCAATTTTTAGGAATCATTACCAAGATTTGTGTGTCTATAACAACTCCCAGAGATAAACTGCATGCATGAGTATGATTTTTTTTTTTTAAATTAAGTTTTAAAATAGTTTTATTTAGCTCATAAATCAACCTCATGCACTGAGATTCTACAGAACCTGCACTTGCTGTACTTGAGTCAGCACAAGCCTCAGGTTGTCCTCATCTCCTTTTTTTGATGAGTCCTTGTAGGGATGGTATGGAGCCGACGGGCGAATGACTTTGCTGGGCTAGTTGCCAAACCATTAAACGCCATCCCTGGGTGCCTGTCAGATAATGATTACCCTCTTGTGCGATGGTCCTGGATCTTCACACACCTTGTCTAAATGCTCTGCCCGGGTTCTGGCAAGGCAGACTAAACGCAGACTGTTTGACAGATCATAGACAGCAATGTCCCCACAGGCTGGCAGATGGCTATGAACACACACACACACACACACACACACACACACACACACACACACACACACACACACACACACACACAAACACACACACACAAATGTTCACTGATGCTGATGCATGCTTACCTATACATTTAAATACATTTCTAAACACATGCATTTGTGCGCACGTAAAAAAATAAAACATGAACAGACTTCAGCATGTGTTGTTGGGTCTGCAGGCCCATCTTTCATTATTCTGTATTTTAATATGCTTTTACTGACTGGATGCATACAGGATATCTCTCTGAATCTCTTCGTCAGATCTGTGCCAGCTCCTCTCTCCTCTTCTCTGATCCTGCCATGGGCCAACGTAAAACATCTGGGAGTTCACACTGTGTGTGTGCTCAAACTGAGAGTGCACTAGATTCGCAGTGAGTCTGTTTGTGCGTACATTACTGTGTGTTGGCTTCTCAGCAAGCCTGCCAGGCTAAGAGTCCAACATCTGTGAGTTCAGATGTTTTCTAATGATATGCTAATGGTGCTGGAGGGAGACAAGCACAGAGGCTAATGTAGCGGTCACAAACCTCTGCCTCCATCTCTCTATCTCTCTTCCTCCGTACTTGTCTGATGATCCCGCTTTTCTCCCTGTTCCCTGTCTTTATCTGACTCCACCCTCATTTCCTTTTACATGTTTATTTTCCACTTAAAAAGTGACAAATGTCAATTAAATTTTATGTCATCGGCACAATTTTGTGTTCTTAAAGGTATGCTATGCAGGGTTGTCGGCTGTTGTTACAGCTAAAGCAAAAGTAAAAGCCAACCCCACTTGTCTGGCTTTTTGCCTCGCTGAATTGAAGTTTTTTCAGTGCTTTGTCTCTTGGATGCCTGCTGCTCAAGGTCTGGCAGCTGGTTGCTACCTTTTTATGAAGCCCAAACCTCACCTGAGCACTGTGGGGTACACATCCATTTATATCCCAAACACAGAAAATGAGAAACACAGGATTTGTACATTTACATTTACATTTAGCTGTGTACACACAACAACTGGATGAGATACAGTCACTATGGTTACTCTGCCTCTTTGTTGTAGTTGAACATCGCTTCAGTTATCTCTCCGCTGTTGGCACCGTCAACGTGTGGAAAGTTCCAGACTGCAGCTCTGAGCAGCTCTCACTCTTCTGTAGGTAATAATTAGTGCCTGTGTGGCTAATTAGTTTCTACAGAATGTGTTTCACCTTTACAGCAACACTTAACCCATCTCAAATGCAGTATAATCTATGATTCTTATGGGAGGCTTCTGTCAATTCAGTTCAATGTATCAAACAATACAAAGAGAAATTTAATCAGACTGCAAGATATTATCATGCAGACTTATATATGACCTCTGTTGATTTGTTTTGACTGTAATGAAATAACCTGAAAAGCTAATGTCTGAAATTCAGAGGAAGCTACAAAACAGTGCCTTGTTGTGTACAGCCCTGTTTCCATTTTCGGTATGGTACCTTTGGAACCAAAGTAACCCTTCAGACATGGTACCTAGACCTTAATGTTTCCACCGAGAACAGTACCCTTAAATGTGGGTGGACTTGCTGTCAGTCACTGCTCCGTCAAGCACCTGCTGTATGTCCTTATCAGCGGTGACACAGGAGGAAGTCTGGACCTCATTTATCGACCACAGAACAGGGTTGCACACCAACATTTCCAGAACAAAATAGAACAGGCTGCAGTGAGAGTCTCTATGGGATATTTTAAAAAAGCGAGTTTGTGCATTTAGTCCCTCTCAGGCAAGCTCAGGGGTTTAGTGTTGCTGGAGCCCACAGTAATGACGCTCAAGTGAGGATTAGAATATATGCCGTTCACAGAATCCAGTTGAAATTAATAGTACATATAAACGCTGGAAGATCCACTCATTACTAAATGTGTATGTCATATAAAATTTAAGGTGTACTGATTGACTCACGCTGCCAGCTCAGACACTGAGTAACATTACAAGTTAACGTTCTACCTTAAAAGTCACCAGCAGTCTACCCAGTGAATTAAATTATATTTTCTCCAACTCTGCTGCGAGAGGCAGCAAAACCCTTTCATTTCAAAGTTACTGTCTACGAATATGTGTAAAACTCTCCACGGTATGAACAGTGGTTACATGAGCCTCAAACCAGCCACAGCTCAGCCCTGAGCAGAGTGACCGTCCGCTATTGACCAATCAACAGACTGCAGTGTTCACAGCTCCACCTTTTAGTACCAGATCAGTGTGCTAGGTACCCCAACAGAGGGGGGACCAAAAATGGAGACAGTATGGAACAGTTCCATTGGTACCATCCACAACTTTTCACAGTGGAAACGGGAAAAAAACAACCCGAACTGAACTGAACCATACTGCTCAGTGGAAACAGGGCTTATAATGACCTGTATTGAAGATCTTTCTTTCCAGGACTTGGAATAAGTTTAATTCACTAGTTTCTCTGATAAGCAAATAGAAACTATCGAGCGATTGGTGTTATTAATGTGTCAAACCTTAACAGCAACAAGGCAAAAGCTTAAACACTATGTGAAATGTGAACTTAATTTGACATTGGATGTCTCTTTAGTAATATGTTATTCAAGAGTACAAAATTAGCTATCAGCAAGGACTCGTAAATACATACACTCGTAACACATTTAAAATGATTTTCTCCAACAGGATATTGATTTGAACGTAGCTTGTCAGCATTAATTTCAGTAAATATTAGATGTTCCAATTTAGTTCTATGCCAGATTCTGTATGTGGACTGATGAAGGCACCATTTCCTGGCTGTGGTTAAAGAAAGGAGATTATTTTCCCAGATGCTGTTTCTGATTGTCAAAATAAAAACTATGTGTGAAATTTTATTTCAAACCTGGAATGAATCCCATGCTGTTTTTGGCCCAGCATGGCGTTGTTTTTCTCTTTAGTATGACAGTTTCCTGAAGATCTTTCTGGTTTTCAACATTGGTATGACCATGTTATTGAGATTATATATACAATTTACATTTCTATGCACATTTCTTATGATTCTCTTCGTGCAGGACAGTAGAGGACACAGTGGATAGTGTCCCTGTCTGATGGGTTCAGGGTCTTTATGCCCTTTTTTCTGTTGTTTTGTTTTTAAAGGCCATCACTGTTATGATCAGAATAAAATGGCATGCATGCTAGGCACAATAATTGTGCTTTTTAATTTGCCTTTTCTTCTTTCTGGCTTGATGTTGTCTGAGATCTCGGATGTGACCTTCTCAGTAGCTGTTTAAATGGATCTTGCAGTGTTTTTGTCAAATAGCAGGTTTTATATCAAAATCTTCCCTCCTCACACACACACACACACATACAAACACACAAACAATATGACCATCTCCATGTTCCACCCTCCCTCCCAACCATCCTCAATAATAACTTGAGGTTTAACCCCAATCATGGTATACAGCTGTGTGTGTTTGTGTGTGTGTGAGGGAGAGTAGAGATTTCTCTGTGATGTGACTGTGCCTGCAGAGAATTGGCCTCTGAGAAATTATTGGATTGGAAGAGGAAGGTGAGGGGGTCTACATCAAGGCTTTTATGTCAACTGAATATGACTTGAGGTCTGTGCGTGTGCACATCATATGACATGTCTTCACCACATGGTTGTTGGTTGTGGAGAGATTATAAGGTATCGCAAGCTCACAACACAAACTGTACAAGCTTGGATTCCTCCATAATGCTAACTATTTAGTCCATTAGCTAATGATAGCTTCGATAGCAAAACAAAGTGAAGGAAACCGTTCAAGTGTCGTCCTCCTTTGTAGAATTGGCATAGTAATCAACCACAAAGCCGGCCATCCCTCCTTCAGCAATCCTGTCAAGTCATCCATCTGAGAGGATTCGGGTCGGCCAGTCGACGAATTTACAAAGGCTCGAGTTCATGCCCTCTGGGAGTGTCCTCCGGCACTTAGAATAAGTATTTCTGAATGCACCACTCACGTCATCTTCCTCCATTGTCTGAAACAAGCAAACAGAACTTGCTAGGTAGTGCTGGCTAATGTCTGTTGGGAATTGTTTTGCCTCCAGCTGAGCCCCGCCCACCCATAACCTCATACTGTTTACTAACAGTGAAAGGGTCTATAACACATGTATAGACAAATACATTAAAACAGGATTGTTGTGGCACCCAAAATGTTAACTGTACTATTATAAGTCTATGCACATCAGATATTTAGTGATATTAACTGTAAAATAAAAACCACAGTATATCAGGGGGCAACTCCTTTACTCTGTTATTGGCATAGTTTTCATCCAGCCTATACAGACTACTACAACAGTGTTATTCAATTCATGAAATCAAGCTGTGGTTTTTGGTTTTGGTTTGACACCCCACAATTTTCAGTGGCCCCATTTGGCCACCTCATGAAGAATCTCTGGGGTCGCTACTGCTTGTTTTGCCTGCAGGGCTGAGGTTGACGCTAACCAGCTTCACTTCACTCTCAGCAGTTGAGAAGCAAGACAAGAGGACTTTACTCGGCTCTTGAGGAGCTGCGGTGTTTATTCATGGATAGACTGCAACCTAAACTGTACATTTAGTACTACTTGACAACTTTACCACTAATTTCCTCTCTGCTGTGATCGCCAACAGCTGTCTGCTCTCAGTGCAGGGATGAGAAGCTCTCTGCATTTTCTGCAGCGTTTGTTCAGCGTGCTGTCACATCTGTTGACCGCGTTTGCAAAAGCACAGAAGCAAAAGCTGTGTCAAAAAACAATGTTGTTAGTTATCCCTGCACATTTGTAAGTGGGTATATGGAAGTCCTGGAGCTTTCTTAGTGTGTATATGGTGTAAACCTGTGTATCACGTCGACTATATTAAAATTCATCTCTTGAAACTGTTCATCAGTAAAATCAATCTTCATTGTTCCCAAAGGTCAACACGCAGGCCTCTCTAAATGATTAAAAAGAATTGATAACAAAGACAGCTTTAATGATAATCATTATGTCATCAGAAATACTCATATGGAGCTCATGGAGTCTGGTCTAATATTTCATCAGGACGCTGATAGGTAGAGCCCTCTGAGAGTTCATTCATTGCACAAATGAAGATGTGTAATGGCCCCTTCAAGCGATGTTGCCAATAATTTGGGATTTCTCTAAAACGTGCCTTGTAAGCAAACCGTTGCTTTAAAGGGGCCAAATGGCAGCTGGATCCTGATAAGTGACACAGGCAGGCCCCCTTTCTTAATACTGCAGCACACAGATAAAACACACTGGGGAAGTGTTTACGACTGCTGGGGCAAAATATTCACAACTTGAACATGACCAGGAGTCTAAACATTTGAAGTGATAATGTCACCTAAAAAAACAGCGTGAGGGGATGCCTGTACACATCTCAGAGTATGTTCTTCAAATATTAAGGATGTATAACATTGGTGACGAATTTGAACATAGCTGTTTTTTTCCTACCTTTTTTATGTGTTTTATAAAGAGCAATTAAAGTAGGACTCACAGATACTGTATAGTATTAAAAAAGAAGTCCACAGTTCTGTACACTTCCTCCTACATTAACCCAACCTTTACATTTATGCACTGTCTGAATGAGGATGTCTTTATTCCAATGCACATAACTCCAAAGAAAGTGCTTTTATTTCACTATAACACATTGAAAAATAATAAAATCAAGGAAAATACAGACAGAAGAAAGAACAGCAAAAGGGCAATACTCCATTAGTGTAGCAATTTAGGTATTTGACAATTCTGGCTCCTGGCATTAAGTAGATTAAGCAATTTCCCAGAAACTAATAAAGCTGCCCCATATTTTACTAAATTATCTTGGCTTTTGTTAGAGATTATACAGAGGTATATTACACTACATCCAATTATACGTATTGCACAAGAATAGCCACATCTCTTCTCCACCTGCATAATTTCTGTAGATTATAACACGCTGTTATCATAGTTTGCTTTGAATTAAATGTGTATGCATGAATTTTCGCACACTGTAAAAGCAAAAATGGAAGTATGCTTTAGCCTTAGTCCAACTCCCACTTCCATTGGATATCACTATAGCTTCTAATTAAATTATCTGGCAAATGGCTAAATATGCAAAACTCTCCCTGTATTCAATGCAACAATTTATCTCCGGGCAGACGGTAACGTCTTTTCAGGTTCAAATGGTTTTCTCTACTTCGACAAAAACAGATGCACACATACTACAAGGCTAACGGAAGCACATATACATGCCTGTGGTAATGTTGTGTTGGTGATCTCATGAGTGTTGGGTAGAAAGCAGGTGCTCATGAATATTCAGAAGAAGGGAAGTGGTCTGCTTTTCAACCTAAGAAACATTACCAGTGTGCATGCGTGTGTGTGTGTGTGTGTGTGTGGGTGAGTGGGTGGAGGTATTTAGGGTTGTGAAAATCTGAAGAACTCTAACAGCAGTTCAGAAC
This sequence comes from Epinephelus awoara, assembly GCA_035609425.1. Lineage (NCBI taxonomy): Eukaryota > Metazoa > Chordata > Actinopteri > Perciformes > Serranidae > Epinephelus > Epinephelus awoara. The sequence continues at coordinate 28,436,397 of CM069297.1, forward strand.
CGAATACTCACTTCTCTGCTAACGCTGTGCCGCTCATCAATATGCAGGTTCGGGTTCACCACAGGAAACACAATTTAACAGGAATCTTACAGTTTTCTGAAAGGATGCAGGAAATTGTAAGAGTTTTCTTTGTGCCAGCAATGATACAGTCATACGCACAAGTCAAGGTTATTTTTTTCTCTGCAATGCCTCCAAGAAACAATATTAATTGTGTTGTGACAGCAAAGTATGAATTCCCATGATCTTTAGTGACGGCGTGTTCTTCTCAGTGCCCATTTGATTTCATCTACATGCTGTGATTTGATCTAGCAAGGTCTCCTTGAGATTATTTTTCTTACTGGTTATAAAAAGATACCAAAGTTACAAAAAATCATAAATCTTACTTTCTCTTTGTCTTCTTTACTTTTTATTACTTTCATTATTGCTGTTGTAAGCTTTTGTCATTGCGTCTGTCCTCTACCTCTCTCTCTTTCTGTCTCTCCTTCTGTCTCATTGTGTCATATGGTTATCATGGTGATCTGTTCTGTACGACATCTATTGCACGTCTGTCCGTCCTGTAAGAGGGTTTTTCCTTATCCGCAAACTGTGATTTGTGATACTGGGCTTTAGAAATAAAATTGATTGATTGATTGATTGATTGAATATAGCCTATAACTATATGTTTCAATATTTTTAACATGTTTCTTTTTTAATTATTTGATTAATTAATCAATTTATTAATGTGTTCTTCCCTTTCTCCTTGAATGAGTGTTGCATAATTGTATGGTTTTATTTTTTTTTGCTTTTTTGTCCCTGCAAACAGAATGGCTCCTCTTCCATGGAGTCTGCCATGTTGTTCTACAGTAGCCCAGAATGGCCAAATTAGACACTGGCTCTAGATAGGGTTATTCATTATTCAAGGGAGAGGTTTCAATTCTCAGTCCATTAAATCCTACACCCTAGACATCTTATGAGGCTTTATTTCTGATGAACAGAAAAATACCTTTTAATGTCAAGGAGACAGCAAATTTCTTCTTCACAGTTCGTAACAAAAATATTACAAAGAAAAAACAAACATGTTTGCTGAAGTATTCACCCCCACCTTCTATCTGGAAGATCAAACTTTTGGTTATTCAATATCTTGGATAAGCCTAAACACACAACCTCCACACAGCAGAAGCTGAGTGATCTGTCATGGAAAGCAGTTGAATGTGGCTGTGTGTGTGTTTGTGACTGAACGTGACAATGGAACGAAGGCGATTGCTGTTTTCCCCCTCTTCCTGTCCTCTTGTTCAGCTTGTTAGCGCAACACAGAAACAGAGCTGTTTTCTTAATCAACATGAATAATGGAAGCATGTTTGTTTTCTCTGTAAACTGCAGACAATCACGTCTGCGCTACACAAATGCCCCGACATGTGTTGTGCGTGTGTATGTGCAAGTCACAGGGAGAGTGTTTGTGAGTGTCTGCGCAAAGTCTTGCACGGCGATACGAGCGTGACAGCCACTGTGCATATCAAATTAAGTTTCATTATTCAATCTATGATTATTGTGTGTTAGAAAAAGTAACACTTGCAGGGTTGTGTGTGTAGCTCTAAAACCGGGAGATTCATTAAGGTACAAGTACTGCCCCATTAAATCCCAGACCAGAAAGTCAAGGTGTGTGTGTGTATACAAATATGTGTGTGTGTTTATGCTGTTCAGGTGCGTGCATTTAATGTGTTGAAATTTCTCTACACACAATGGTGTGTGATCGGTGTTTTAGTGTGAGAAGTATTCGCCACTAGCTCAAAGTACCGAAGAGCACTTTGTCTCTTTGGGTGGGGCTTAGTAGAAAGCTGTACCTGTCTTTTTCATCCCTGTTTGACTTTTTTTCCCTCTGTCTCAAGCACGCATTGTCACTTTACCTTTGGTATAAAAGCTTTCTGCCTGTGCGCTCCTTTTCATCTCTTCTTTTTTTGTCAGTTGGTCTTGGTGTCTCTCCTACTCTCTTCTCTCTGACTCCGCTTGTCTTTTGAGCACTTTGTACTTTAGAAGGACCCATTATGTGCTCGTAATGGCCCTTTACACTGCCTTGAAATAACCAAATACTTTGATATTCCTAATAACCAAAACTATGCTACTTTAAAATGATCAACAATGCTTATCCTCCTAGAAACATTTAGTGCTAAAGTGTTAAAGTGTTTGTTCATATTTTACCCGCAGAGCTTCTGCAATACTAAATACAAAGTAACAATAGTGCACAGGTGGACCCTCTTGATGGGGGTCCATAAAACAAGCTACTCTGCTTCACATCTCTGTACACACTAATTTGCATTTATGGGAAAAGCTACTCAGGATGAGTGCCTTCAAAACAGCATCAATTTTTCTTGGTACACATCTTGGAGAACTAACTACAGATATTCTGTGATTGTAGGCTGCCTCAAATCCTTCTGTCTCTTCATGTTATCCCAGACAGACTCGATGATGTTGAGATCAGGACTCTGTCGGGCCATCACTTAGAGATCTCCTTGTTTTTCTTCCTTATGCTAAAATTATTATGACATTGGCTGTATGTTTGGGGTCGTTGTGATGCTGCAGAATAAATTTGGGACCAATCAGGCGACTCCCTGATGGTACTGCATCATGGGTAAGTATCTGCCTGTATTTCTCAGCATTGAGAACACCATTAATCCTGACCAAATCCCCAACTCCATTTACAGAAATGCAGCCCCAAACTTGCAAGGAACCTCCACCATGCTTCACTGTTGCCCGCAGACACTCATTATTGTACCGCTCTCCAGCCCTTCGGCGAAAAAACTGCCTGCTGCTACAGGCAAATATGTCAAATTTTGACTCATCAGTCCAGAGCTACTGCTGCCATTTTCTGCCTCTCAGTTCCTATGCCTTTGTGCATAGTTGAGTCACCTGGCGTTGTTTCCACATTGGAGGTATGGCTTCCATGAAGACCACTTCTACAGTAGATGGGTGTTCCTGGGTTCCACTAGTTTCTGCTAGTTCTGAGCTGATAGCACTGCTGGACATCTTCTGATTTTGAAGCGAAGTATGCATAATGTGTCTTTCATCCGCTGCACTACATTTCTTTGGATGACCATTGTGTCTACGGTTGTCAACAACAACAAGAGCTTGAACAGCACATGTTGAAACCCCAGACTGCTTTGAAATCTCTGCTTTGGAGAGACGTTGCTGATGCAGCACCACTACCTTGAGTCTTGTTGCTGTGCTCAGTCTTGTCATGGTGTATGACATGTGACATGAAACTGTCTTCCACAAGCTCACCTTGGTAGCACTGTTTGGCTGTGCCTCACCCAGTTTTAAGCCCCCTACACAGCTGTTTCTGTTTCAGTTAATGACTGTGTTTCAACCAACGTATGAAATGAATGATCATTAGCACCTGTTTGGTATAATCGGTAAAACATATACCTGACTATGATCCTGCAATATCCCTGACACTGTGTGTGTACATAGAAGCATTAATTAAGGTAAAGGGTGATCACACCAAATTTCGATTTGATTTAGGTTAAGGCTATGTGTTTATTCCTTGGTTAACGTCATGTTGTCGTAGTGATATTGTATTTGCATATTAGTATAGAAATATTTTCATGTATGTATTTTATGCATATCAGTTGATCTTTGTACTGTGTGGTTCTGTGTTTTGTATTAGCATTTAGCTTATTATGCTCATTTTGTCACACATTCTCCTAACATTATTTAATTTTACATAAACATGTGTATGAAACCAAAACTTCGACATGAGATGAATAATGATCCTTTAATAAACCACATCTCTGCCACAGAACTTCCTCTGATTATTAAAACCAAATCTGTTTGAGGAGAACTCTTTGTCGGCTCACTGGCAACCCTCCATATAATCAACAGCATAAACAAGTCACAGAGAAAGATACCAGATGGACGATAGAAAAAAAATCTTATGAGAAAGCCTGTGGTTAAACTCTAGTAACTTGACAAAGATGATATACAACATAAACATTGGCAACAGTAAGCTGTTCTGTATTATCTAGCCAATGGGCTGTTCCTCTGTTTGAAATAGCACTTAATGCTTTCTGTAAGAGAGTCACATAAAAGCTCTATTTGCATAGCAATATGCTGTATTTGCTAAGCAAACACTGGCTCTTTCTTAATATGCAATCTGCTGTGTTCATTAGTCTCTTTGCTTTTATATCTCAGGACTAAAATATGGATGTGAAACAAAACAAGAAATGGAAGAAGGACGGATACAGTTTATCTACAGGCTGAGTATATGGTGTCTGGACTAGCAAGAAAAAGTCGGAGAATGATGTACAGTCCAACTCCCAAACAGTGTTGTTATGCAGACAGTAGAAAGTGTGACCCTACTAAATGTACCATGTCATGCAAGGCTAACCAGAGACAGGTGCATAAACTAAGGGTTGCAGTTTTAATCACAGGGTTAACGCTGTGAAATGGTTGCATTTAGGAACCAAAACAACATGGTTAGGTTTAGAAAAAAGATCATGGTTTGGCTTTACATAAGTAACTAAGGTTATGTATGTAAGTTAAGTAAATTATGTGAGATAACTACAACATAAAGGTCAATGAATGCTTTCGCGCAGGACATGAACAGCGGTCTCCTGGGTGAAAGTCCTGTCCTTGCTTTGACCCATGAATCCACCACAACTTCCTCCCAATGCAGACTTTGTAGGTTTTATCACAGTGACACCTGACTTTGCTCCCATCATTATAACCAACCCGGCCTCACTCCAAAGTCGTTTGGTAATGACACGCAGCCTCAGACACGGACGAAAAAAATGTCCTTTGTCATCGACATGATACGCAGCCTGTCGCCGTTATAGTTTAACTGCACTTGGCAGCGTCGTGGGGAAACACAGTGGGAAACAAACAAACGTTAAGGTTATGAAAGTCCTAGTAAGGCGAGTAGGAGTTGTGGTGGATGGGTCCAACAGACACCCAGGAGTGCAGTGTTCGCTTCCTTTAAGATTATAGAGCCAAACCCTGTTCTTTTTTCCTAAACCCAACCACATGCGTTAATTGCTGAAGGCAAAAATAATGTCTGGTTTTGATGTTTTACCGATGTAGTGCATTTATTTTGAAAGAGACTGTATGTAAACTGTAAATGTCCTGTGAAAATGGAAGTGTATTTTGAAAGAGGACAACACATTTAACAGGTATACTTGACAGAATGTCCACATCAAATGCACCCAGGGTACCTTTCACATCATATCTGGACGTGGAAAGTCCATGACCAAATGCTGATATGTAGCGAGGTCGAAGTGAGAATGTGTTGTTATACCTTTGGCCAACAGAGGCCTCCACCTTAATGTAAATATGAGTCATAATAAGTGGCTCGCACAAACAATCTATAGGGCATTTTTGGGGGGAGTGTGGTCTGATCTCCAACAGTCAACATGTTCGATGCTTGTGCATGTTTCCTCCCATGATAGCTCAGACACAAACTTCTTCATCATGATAGAAGTGTTGCAGCATGCAGCTGAAAGTCAATTTTTGCAGCAGGGTGTTTCATGTTTAAGCACAAAGGCTACTATGGAATATAACAACATGAACTTTTTAACACAGAATGGTGAAATTTAAAGTCATCTTGATGCAGATTTCCATTATATTGTGCAGCACTGATAAGGAGATGTGCATGTTACATTTTTACACTAACAGTATGAAAAACTAGACCTTGATCTTTGGAGCTAATGTCAGATGGGCAAAAACGTAGCACTCTGGCCTGGATTTTAGAGGGAAAGGGGTGAAAATATGAAAATATCCTTCCAAAATCATCTTCTGACTTGCCAGCAGGTCATATACCCCTGGCTCTCCGTAACTGTGTTGGAATACTTCCACGAAAGCAAACCCACAGCTCTCAGACTCAGCGGCATTAGAGAAACTATGTGGGGTGCATGCAAAGAAGCAAAAAAAATTGATTCCAGAGGGGGACAGTCTGACAATATAAAAGGTGGACGGGACAGAGAAGGTAATCAAAACAAAAGTTTATGTGTCAGGACCTGGTAGTGTTATCAAACGTTAAACCCTCTCCTGAGCCCGTAGAAATAATTTAAGGCTTTAGAAGGATACTAATGGAGTGGTGGCTCTTAGAAGTGCTTGCTGTTATCTGTGCAGTTTTTGATCATCTTGTGCAACATCAGTTGTTGAACTCCTGCGTATTCAGTTTAGACAGTAGGATGTAAAATGTTAAACGGAGGGCATTATTCACAGAGAATACCTCAACAGGCCATAAATGAAATGTGTTTAATAGAATTACAAACACATTTCTAATTCAAATGAAACCCTCTATTCTCCTGTCACAGTTTCCAGCTCTGTCCTCATGCACAAACACATCACAAACACACACACAACAGACCATGCTTAATTAGTTATTTCCGGAGGTAGTGGGGAGCTAAATGCCAACCATCCATCAGCGGTCTTCTGTTTGAAATCCTCTCTCTTTTCTTTTCCTCCTCCCATTTCTAATGTCCTCTCATTTTCATTCACTTTTTCTTTACATCTGCACGCTCTTTATTTATTTTCCCTCCCCTGCCCCTCTACGCTCATGCTCACAGCATTCACCTTGTCTTCTCTCTAACCCTCAGCATCCCTATTTTTATGTCACAGTAAACCCTCCATCCGACCCACCCCTCCCCCACCTTCCTCTCCCATTTTCTTCACATCTCCTCTCTCACTCTCTCTGACTGAGCACTAACTGTGAGCAGTGGGAGAAGTCGCTAACCTTTCGTGACCTTTATTTGCAGTGCAATGGGCTTCCTCTCGCCCTGTGCAGGTAGTCACCCTGATAAATAAACAATAACAATTACTATGTATGAACAGGAAATAGCCCATCCCATTTCAAACCCTATTTAGTGGCCAGCACAGGTGCAAAATCCAAACAGGGTGTGTGACAAGAAGAATAAGGAAAAAAACAAATAAATAGTATATTGTTAAGTGCATGACTGGACTGATAGTCATTTTGGGTCCTTAGCATTTCATGCAGTCTTTGCCCTTTTTAAAGACTAAATTGGCTTTATCAACCACTCTGTGCTTGAGGACTGAAAATGTGCATGTACCATCTCTCACTATCAGGATAATAATTCCCCATGGTATGATCATATGTGTTACATATATCTATGAAAGTGTCCCCATGCATCCATTTCCATGTGAAATACCTGAATAAATGCATGTAGAGACACAGCAAATGGGAGTTTCCATGTAAAGGGGTCAGTGATTGGTTTGACATATGCTATGGCCCTCACTATCACCATATCTTTAGCCATTAACACACATGTAGAGATTGGTGAAGATTTGAGGCCGACAGAACAGACGATACTCTGCGACACTGAGACACACACATGAAATATCTGGTGTTCGTCAGAGTTCACAGAATCTTTGCAAAGAGGCACTGATACTGTTCCGGTGGCTAGTTTTGACCTTGATTTGTCACCGAGCTGTAACTTGTCTGGGCTTGCAGTACCTTGCTTCCCTCTATGTCAGCATGCATCTGCCATGCCTCAGTCTCATCAGCTGCTGTGATTAGAACTGGTCTTTTGTGATTGGACTGGACTAGAAACGCCACAAACGCTAGTCAAGTTTCCATCCAGGTCTAAACCTCAGAATCTGCCGAATCATACGAGATCGAGTTGAGTGATTCATCTTCCATTGTGACATGAAATAGCTTCTTGAGTATTTGTGAAATACTACCAATGACCACCATGGAGGGACTCAGTGAACCAATCAGTGCCATAGGTGGGACTTATGCCATTGTGAAGCTGTGGCGACCACCAGACAAGATAGCCACTGCTATCAAGGCTGTTGTAAATTGATGTTTTCTCAATATCGCACCAGTACCATAGTTTATTTTACCTCACTCCTCTCTACTCTTAAAAGCCTGGTAAAGCAGGTATGTTGGCATGACTACGCATCAGTGTGGACTTAAAGTGACGTTAGATTCCAGTGGATATGTTGCAGAAAGTAATGAATTGGCAATTCTGTCTAATATCAGGCAACAGGAAAGCCCTTCAGATTCTGCTGCGAGAAAACACTTCTTAGAATAGCGTCCATCTATGTGTCATGAGTGGGTGGAAAGGGGACCAATGTGGCAAAAATCAGATGGCAGTGTGTAAACCTTTTAGACTTGACACATCAGCCTACGACAAATGGTTATAATGGATTGGATGCTCTGTGACCTCGTCATCATCAGGCCACCCCTTTGCTACAAGAAGCACTTGGTAAAAAAATGGCCCATGGAGAACATTTGCTTCTTGACAGTCCTCCATTTCCTAGATATTTTCATTTTCTGCGCTGATGTCAGATGTCATGACGACATGAAACTCGGCTCATGTGGATGGAACTGTCCCTGTTTGCATCATGGCTGAAGACCCGTTGTCCCCTGTGGTTTCCCTTGAATCAACATGACAATCCATTCTTGCGGGTGGTTGTGTTTGCAGGAAGCTTTATGATGCGTCACCCCTGCCACATCTGATATCTCCCCTGTTGGTGAGGATCAGGCAGGAGCAGCTGGTGAGGAGAAAGCACATAACCAAGGTGACTCAACTAATGACGCTGTCACCTTGGCTGGTCCCCAAGTTCAGGGCAGCATTTTGTCAGATGAATAGGGATGCACCGATTTATCGTACGAACATCTGTATTGGCCGATATCCACCTGTTGGCTACCATTGACTTATCGGCAAAAAAGACATTCAGGGAGGCAGTGGCCGATGGTTTTCTGTCGAGTCACATCAGTTTTGTGCAGGCTAAAAAGCAGGACATGAGACTAACATTGTCCTGGGGAAAAGATCTTCTCCGGGATACCAACGGGACAAAAGGATGCCGTAAACTCCCTACCGACGCGTCAGGGAGTTGCATGGAGTTACATTATGATCTAATCAAGCTACATTCAGTAAAAATGAGTTGTAGGTGAGGGTCAATTATAAAGTTATCATGATGTGCTCAATTATTCGTGAAAAATTTAGATTTTGGTGAATAACTTAAAGAAATACAGTTGTTTGAAGAGCAATTTGTTGATGTTTTCATGGCAATATAACAGAAATTTGAAAGACGATGATGATATACAGATACACCCTGGACAGGTCACCAGACTATCACAAGGCTGACACATAGAGAAAGACAACCAGTCACACCTACGGACAATTTAGAGTCACCAGTTAACCTGGCCTGCATGTCTTTAGAGTGTGACAGGAAGCCACAGAACATAATGTAAACCCCCACTGACATGGAAAGAGCATGCAAACTCCGTATGGAAGGGCTCCCCACCCTGGGTTCAAACCAGGAACCCAACCAACATATAGATTTCTTTCTTTCCTTGGCACAAAAGTGGGAAAATATAACAAAACCAAAATAAACAAGTACAACAAAAGATCATTGGTTAAAGGTATCTGCTATCGACTAAGCTGTTATTGTAAACAACTGTACTGACCCAGAATTTCGCAATCGGTGCATCCCTAGAAAGGAGCAATAGGCCAGAGATGGAGGCAGTCAGTTATGGTTTGGGCACTGAGTGGATTTTTCTCCCTAAAAATCTAAATGGATAGACTTTTTAAAGTGTCAAGTTAAAAGGAGGAATTCCCCAGAGTCTTGTTCAATTAATTCCACATTGTTTTACACCTACCTCTACTGGACAGAGGCTTGTCCCATGCTACTATCAGGTGTACATGTCACCTATTTTCTCTTGTCAATTTAGGTTTGGCATGAGGGCTGTGCTCAGTCACTTTATCTTAATATGCTTCCTGCAGGGAGTGAGGCAGAGGACACAGACTGTGTTTAAATCCCCTCAGCGGGAGCTTCCGGTGGAGCTCAAAGCTCTCTGGAGTCCTCTTTGAGCAAATTCAGTAGATTTCATTTAAGGTCTTTTCTGTCAAGACAGCTGTTCCACTGACTTCAGCAAAAAGGGTGAGTAATTTTTACACCAGTCCACCATCAGTCCAACCAAAGTACTTGTCAGTTGAAGGACACCATCTTTCTTGTTGAAACGATAACACCTAACCATTAAAACCTACTGCAGGAAAAAAAACCTGTCTTCATGTTGACAGTGAGCCCATGCTCGCAAGCAAAGCATATCATCAAACATGCTAATTTGCAAGCATTGCATTTATAAGCATCCCATTGATGTGTCTGCGTGGCTAACAGCAGGGAGACGCTGGGTTGTACAGGACAGGAATTACAGTAACTGCAAAAACAATATACTCTATAAAAATTCCTCCAAAGTTGGTGATGACAAGTCTTTGCAAGTCAATCCCACTCCGGCAACGCAGTGTCTTTGTTAGCTTTTCGGTGAATAGCTTCATTGCCTCTATATGAAGTTCTTTTAAAGCTTTCAGTCCAGCTCGTTTTGGAGTCAATGAATCATTGTCTTGAGAAGCAGCTTACCTTATGTCTCATCATTCTCTTGATTATGTATAGGAGCAGTCTTCTCACAACACAGTACGGCCATAGGGTCTTCACCCTGATGGTAAATGGACCTGCACTTCAATTGCTTCAACCATTCACATATCGTACAACATACAAGGTAGGGTGGTGTTTAACACACTCACACCAATGGAACAGCCATCAGGAGCAATCTGGGGTTCAATATCTTGCTCAAGGATACTTTGACATGCCGACTGATGGAGCCGGAGATCGAACTGCTGATCTTGTGAGCCACAGCCGCTGACCTTTGTACTTTAAAATACCAGGCGCTTATTTAGCTTCAGAGCAGTTTAGCATCATGCCTTTTCTCTCTCCACCTCAAACCAGGAAGATAACAGATGAATTGCATTTTATTTTTGCAGGCAATGGAAGAGAACTTCTCAACTTCTGAAGCTATTACAGGGCTCCTGCTGTGCTCACAGAACTAGACGCACAGCTCATGAGCAAAACATTAAGCATCATATGGCCATACGTACGTGCTAGTATTATTCCCTTAAGGGTGTTGTGTAGCATTTTGATGTTTTAACAAGGAATCAAGGGAAAGAGAAAGTGCACAGGTGAGGTGAGCTGAGGTGACATTACTGAGGAGCATTACTGTATGTGTATCTGAAGGTTAAATTTGATGATATGCAGCATTTATTCTGATGATAAATGCTGCATATGACTTAAAAGGAAAGTTGAAAAATGTAATAACGTGCTCAGTTGACAGTGTGCAGGCCCGCTAAGGCAAAAGCACTAAGGTGTGTGTGTGTGTGTGTGTGTGTGTGTGTGTGTGTGTGTGTGTGTGTGTGTGTGTGTGTGAGTGAGAGAAGAGCACATGTAGCCAAATTGGCAGGTGCACACGAATGTTTAATGTTATATAATTCAGCATGGTTTCTTGTGACCTGGAAAGAAACAATGCTCATGTTACACGTCTACAAAGAAAATGAGCCGCAGCGCACTGCAGAGTGTGTGTGTGTGTGTGTGTGTGTTTGTCTGGGCTGTTCTCTGCCACAGAGTAACTAAGCCAACTCAGAGAGGGAGAAACGAGGAGCAGGGGAATGCAGTGAATGAGATAAATGTTTTTTATTCAAAGGAGCCCAGCCTGTGGCGCCGTACTCCTTCTCTTTTTTCCTCTCGTTTAATTAAGAAAGCAATCCCTCCTTCCCCTGAGCTCCCTCACTCATAGCCTCACTCGTTCTGGCGGAAGCCACGTTTAATAAATGATCATGATGATAATGGGGGGTGACAGGGAGTGGTGTGTGCATGTGTGTGTGTGTGAGCGTGGCATGTGGGTGTACATGCATGTGTGCATGTGTGGCTGTCAGCACCGCTCTAACACATACTGTACAGCAGCCTGGCTACAGTAACACAGAATGTGACACACTGAATTAATCGTGCTAACACAGAGAAGCAGAAGATGAACTTTACAGTAACAAGCAAAGCTACTGCTAATCATTTTTATGGGATCAACAACATTTTTTTCATTTATTTTCTGGCACCCTGCAAATACTACCAAAGCAGTATTGTGCAGAAATATTCAGAAGTGGGATGTTCCTGTGTAGAGAGCAACGGTTTTGCACTTGAACTGGCTTTACGGAAAATAATTTTGAATACAGCTTTGCTTTCACATCGAAGGAATCTATTCCACTGTGAAACATTACAGGCTGTGTTTATACCAGCAGTTTGATTTCTTCGAGGCTCCCTGGTTTAAGTTGTAGTTCACTGAGGGTTCAAGAAAAGCCTCACATCTTCCTTCCTTACTAACACCGGAACTATTAACAATGTAAAATGTTATAAAGTCGGCCCGTGCACATAGAAAAATATCTTGGTTCATAGACCTGCTTGTTCTCCAAATGAAGCAAAATATATTATTTGTCCATGCCCTACACATGACACACAGAAACATTTTCTGACTTGACGCCCCCATCAGTAGGATGACATCATTTTTCTATGCCTTTCAAAACTGTTACAAATTGCCACTGAAAAATAAAGTTGTTTAATGATGTGACGACACCATGGTTAAGATTTAGTTAGGCTTAGGCACAAAAATTAGGTTTAGGGAAATATTATGACTAATTCATTAAAAATACACTACCGAGGACTTTCCTAAATATCAGTGTATAGTCTCATACAAAAGTAATCTCTTTTAATCACTTATGAGTCTTTAGAAGTGTATGGTGGTATCCTTTTTTGTTTTCTTAATTTATTTGTTGGTTTGTTTTTCTGCAAACCAACAAACAAATGTTATGAGACATCTGCCTGTATTTTCCAACTGTCTTGTTATTTTCTTCTGTTCGGGACGTTTATGGGCGTATACCCCCACAGCACTGTTTATAAAAGGTAGTGACCAGATGGCGGACAATAAACAGCAGACATCCAAGAAACACAGCGCCAAAAAAAAAAAAAAAATGCAAAAGCGAGTTGAAACACCAAAGGAGAGTGAGTCTGGAGTTGGCTTTTACTTTCACTTTTTCCAACGCATGTGTTTACCAACAGTAACCGACAACATGTTATGCCAACTAAAATTAGTCTAACTTGTCCATTCATCAGTAAGTCTAGCACTTCTGACCCCAGATGACCCCCAGGGGTCTTGACCAAGTATCCACTGGTCAGTGGAGATGTAAAAATACATACTAACAGTAGGTAATAGGAAACAAACAGTAATCCCTCGAGTTAACCCATCCTTCCACTTTATTTTATATTTTCAATGACATACAAACATATAAGAAAGACAGTATGACAAAACGAGGACATAGCTAAATGCACGGACAAGGCAAACCAGTGGCAGAAAGGAGGGGGAGGATTACAGTATATAATTATTTTATGCACGTGTATTTAACACATAGTTTGACCATAGCAACACATGCGCGCACATCAACAGATACTTTGCTCCAACACATAAATATGTTTAATCTTTTTAAACAGTGCTGTATGTAACTCTGGAGAAAGGTAGTTGACTGTTGAGTCTCATTCCAGGTCAGATATTCACAGTTTAAGTAGATGGTTCGGTCCAACTACCAACCTCAAGCACCAGTATTTAACAACCTGGGATTAAGACTCAGCAATCAACAACCTTTCTCCAGAGTTACATATAGCACCTCTAAGTAAACTTTACAGGGACAGACCAGATAGTTGAGACCAGGAGGGAATATTATGAGTCCTATAATGACATTGTTATATTGCAATACAAGGAGAGGAAGACATGAAGTGGTGAGTCAAGGAATGATGCCTTTGCAGAATGGAAACAAAACTCCACTGACACTAACACCCTTAAATTACACAATAGTTTGTAACACTACCAAAATCTGAACTCTAAAAATGGCGCCTTCTATCCTAACACATTGAGCCAATCATTGTGATTTCAACACTGTCACGTTTTGTGTGGGTCAGTTCGGCAATCGCCTGCTGTGAATACCTCTGAACACCAGAAAATGGCTGCAGATGGGAGCCGTTACATCAAGTGAAGGATAAACCCAAGCAGAAGAAGCCCCGCGCTGACACCACTATGGTGCCACATATTAATACACAGCGGGGCTTGTGCCTTAGCAGCTAGTTGGAATTAGTGTTTAAGAACGTTCAGAAGTTTGCCCGGGGTGTTTTGTTCTAACATTAGCATCCGTGTGTAAAATAGACACAGTTGTGGTTAATATGGCTTAGCATCACTGTAGTATAAAGGCGCCGAGGTGAATGGGCAGAGTATGACTACGCTACAACTGATCCGTGCTGACATTTGTTGGGGGTGGAGTAGTCGTGGCAATGGTTCGTGACAGGGGAGGAGGGGAGAGAAGATGAAAGGAGTCAAGAACGGGGAGGGAGATGAGTGGAGCACATGGAGAAGGAAGAAGCAGGCATGAGAGGAGAATTAGGAGGAGAAACTGGTATGGGTCAGAGAAGACAAAATATGAGATGGGAGAATGGGAATAAGGAAAGACAAGATGAAAGGAAAGGGTGGCTTAAAAGGGGGAGCGAGAGAGTTGAAGACAAAGGGAGAGAACAGGAATGAATAAGGAGAACAAAACAGGGGCAGAAGAAGGAGCGAGGATAATGTGGAGGAAAGTAGACCAGGGAGTTGGAAAGAAGAAAATGGAAGTTCAGAGGAGTGAGGAAAAGAATGGGGAAGGAGAAGATGAAAGAAGGATGGGAGGGAGGACAGTGGAGTAAAGCAGCAGAAGCAAGAAATACGACGACAACGACACTCACAAACTGCAAGGACATGCAGAGGAATGGACACAGTGGAGGTAGGACAGAGCAAAAGAGCAAGAGAGGCCAAAAAGACAAATGGATATCCCTGGATCTCTGTGCTCCCATCTGATGAGTGTAAAACATATTCTATTCATCCACTGCTTCACTCCTCTCCCTTTCTTTTCATAGTTGCTCCCAAGTTCAGGGACTGTTGCTTTTTTATTTTTTAGGCAAATCTTTTGTCACATTTGTTTCTGATATCTACATCTCTTCTTTTGCCACCTCCATTCCTCTCTTTGCTCCTTCTCCTGTATTTTACCCCTTCACACTCACACTCATTGCTTCCAGTTACTCTAATTTCAGGAGTCATGTCTTTGCCGCAACATATATGAAAGTACCCCGCATACAGAAGACAAGACGCACATACACATACAGTAAATGGAGCAGGATAGATGTGCTACTGCATCGCAGAGTAGGCTACTGAGTGCAGTCATGTAAACACGCCGCTGCAAACATGCATAAACACATCAACAAATAAACAGATGCAAAGCTCTTTTTTATACTGCTATAGGGTCACAGGTCTTCATCTATGTCTATTTGGCTCTTAGTTCCTCCCACACAAACAAAGGCGATGCGTAATGATACACAGGAGCACAGCACCACAGTAGACACAGCGTGGTGACAGGGATTGTTGTTTTAAATGGTTAAACCAAACCTATTACATTAACCTTTTAGGCACTCTGGAGATTGAATGACGAAAAAAAAAGTGTCATCCTGAAACAAAAATTTAGGGCTGTCAAGCTATTTAAAAAGTTATTCGAATTAATTACGTGCTCTGTGGTCAATTAATCCAAATTAATCGCAGACATTGACTTTTGCTGTGAAAATGTTTTGGCAGATGTATCGTAGTAAAGCTGCTGGATTTTGGACGCAATTGTCCTCCTGTCCTCTACTACCGAAACTGGTCTAAAGACCAATCCATTTTGTAAGGGAGTTAGTTAGTCGGTCACAGGGGTCCATGTCATTGGTCCGACAGCCCATTAATCTGACATCCCGTTGTTCCGATATGTGATTATACTAGGCTATACTGTATTTGTGTACCATAGAGGATGAGCAAACGCAACAAATGTACTAGTACAAGCTACTAGTCAAGATACAAGTGTCATAGAGAGGTGATAATGAAACACCATAACCTCCTGTTATTAACTCTGGGGTCTGGGTTGTGTGGGGAGCTCTCCGTGGTGCTGAACAGCTCCTGGCGGGCTATTTCTTGATTGTGCGCCACGAACCGCTCTGGGTCAGCTGGGAAAGGATTGAGGCAAGGCAGGCTCACGGCTTATGTGTTTGCCACTTTCTTTTACATTTTAACCCACACCATGATCTTTTCCTGACCCTAACCAAGTGGTTTTTGTGCCTAAACCTAACCAGACCTTAACCACAGGGCATCATAATGATTTCAGAACAAAGGGACTTCAGAGCAATGGGTTTAATATGGTCGCAACAATGGGATGTCGGACCAATGGGCAGACCCCGGTCACAGGTAGACTTAATCAGTTTGCGTCTGAACGCCTGGTCGAGTGTAGCTTAACGAGGCTGGCTGCTAGCGCTAGCGCTAGCATCAGAGGCTTTGCTAGCTCGGACCTCTGGGTTTGCAGCTAAGCTCATTGTGTTGAGGTGATATATCAGGCTTCACGTTCTGCAACGGTCCAAAAATTCCTTACTGTAGAAATTGCAAAGAACGATGCTCCTATCAACAGTTCCATCTGGGCGTTTTTTATAGTTAAATGTTCCATTCACAGGGCCAAGCAGCATCGTCCCGTCTGCGTCCATCAGGTGACACGGTGGCCTTCAATGCCACACTGGGTCAAAGGGCACCATGAATTGCGATTAATCTGAGTTAATTTTTTTAACACTTTCTTTTTTTCTGTGATTAATATTTTGAAATGAATGCATTATTTTGACAGCCCTAGTAAAGATAAATGAATAAATAATAAAAAATATTTAGAAAAAAAATCACAGTCACAATAACAGCCACAGTGATTTCTGACAGTGGTAAAACACTAAATTGTAGAAAAAAACAAAACAATAAAATAAAATGGCAGAAGTCTGCTATAATCTTGTGATGTGCAATTAATGCAAGTGTTTGAATGACTCAGGAGAAATGATTCACATTTTTGTACCAGTGCACACACAGCTGTGCGCTGCTATTTGAGCCAGCTCTTCTGAGTATGTGACTTGCTCAATTACTTACAAAAACCAGTGAAATGAAAGATTTTCTCAATTCACTGAAAGAGCTTGAAAGAGTCATCTCCCCGG
Organism: Epinephelus awoara; assembly: GCA_035609425.1. Taxonomy (NCBI): domain Eukaryota; kingdom Metazoa; phylum Chordata; class Actinopteri; order Perciformes; family Serranidae; genus Epinephelus; species Epinephelus awoara. The sequence goes on from CM069297.1 coordinate 28,453,272, forward strand.
AGGAGAACCAATCACTGCTGCAGACTCTTGGCAACTAATCTGTGACTGGCATTAGGGCCAATTGTGACCAAAAACGAGGACAATAGACTGTCTGTGATGCAGAGACCTGGAGTGAAATATTACCGTAATTCAATTTATTGGTAAACACAGGCCCATGGGAGGGGGAGGGGACTTTTGCTTTTAGGCCTTAGCCTGACACTAAGCAACTGTCATGCTTGAAGGCAATCTTATTCTCTCAGTGTGGTGATTTGGACTGTGAATCAATCCAACAAACACTAATCAGTCACTTATTAGTCTTGGTGAGACTCGCCTGGTATTGGCCATGCAGACATGCAACAGCAAAACTGAGAGTAAGGCAGTATAAGGCAAACCAGTGTGACTTGAATACCAACTAACACTTAACCTTCAGAAACTTAAATTCATCAATAATTCCACTAAATTATTCAAACCTCTGTCCGCCGCTCTCTCTGTCCCCGTCTCTCCCTCTGAGTCTGGTACAATGGCGCCCTGTGGGCTTCCTGTGCTGACAGGAAGAGAGTGGCTTTTCACAGCCGGCCAAGACACACAGCTGAGCGGAAGACGAGCCCCCTTTCTGAGCTTGTCCCCTGCACCCCCACCCCCTTCCCCATCACTTTCTGGATCACGCTCTCATTTTTTTCCCCCCTCTGTCTTGACCGTCTTCACAACTTTCTCCCGCCCACATTTCTCTTTCTGAATAAACTCACCCCACCTCACTATCTGGCCATTACTTTATAGCCCCTGTTCTGCTCATTTTAAATTGCTTCCTCCCTGTTTGAACGTTAAGTATTCTCTCCTTTCTCAATCACACGCCACACATTCCCTCAGATTATTTTACTTTTGTCTGTCCCTCCAAGGAATCCTCCCTGTAAAATTCCCTGTCACTCTACCGCGGACCATCATTACATTTCCCAAGTGACATTTTAGCTGCTTCTCTTCCTTCAATTCCTTATCTCTTAAATCTCCTCCCCATCGGCTCCCGTCCTCCTCCCCTCTGTCCTCTATGTGTCTTGTCCTTTTTTCCTTTCTGCCCTTATACCCTCTCTTCTCTTATCATCCCTTATGTCTCATTTCCTTTTTCATCACTTTGTCTTTGTCAATCTTGTCCCCTCATCCCTTCTTTCTCCTCTTCTGCCTGTCATCATTTCCTCCAGCTTGCCATACGTATCTGTCTAATGCCCTTTACCTTCTGTGTCAACCCATGTAGCTTCACACAATTGAATTACCATGGTGAATAAAGCTGATTTACTATTTTTGCTCCTCTATATTTAATGTTCCTGTTCTTCTTTGCGCAGCCTTTTTACTGAACAGGCACCGGAGGCTATATGAACAATTGAATTTAAATGTACAAGCCTATTCTTTCATAATCAATCAAATATAATACATGTATAATGTGTTCACTCTGCGTGGTGTCTTCTTCCTCTGGGTACAGATCATTGGGACAGTCAAGGATGAACTCGTCTCCATCCTTCGTCTTATTTGACAGAATAAGGAGGCCCTATATTATAATTAGCCATCACTGGTACCATATACTGGTGACTCTGATTAAACTATAGACTGTATAAAAGTGAACGTAGCCAATGAGTGCCATTTCAAAGCCTCAAGTTTGGCATTTTGGCCATTGCCATCGTTGTTTTGAAGCCAGAAGTGACCATATTTTGTTGAGACAGTGGAGCTGTGAAGGAACCAGGGGCCGATTTGACTCCCCATGGTAGCAACAAAGCAGCAATTTCTGGGGCTTAAAAATGAAGCCATTGCGGAAGTGTCAAAAACTGCAATTCCTCGTATGGCCACTTGAGGCTAGCTCCAAGAGCAAGTCATTCCCCACAGACCCCCCATGTTAAATTAATTAATTTAGATTTTATATAGCCAAATTCCCTGTTCGTGACAACTGCACAGTGGGGGAATCTTTATTTAAATTTCACTTTAAACTTTGTGTAATTAATGCACCCCTTACTCCTCCACAGCTTCACCCTCTCATCTAAATATGGACACTTCTGGCTCTATTGTGGCAACTTGTGTGGTAATAACAAGGCAACCAGACCCTAAGCATACCCTGCTTTATCGTCTATTTTACTCTGATGGAACTGATGATGCGGAACAACCACCACTCCACACAGCTTAGTCTTGGAAAGGTGCTTGAAACATCAATAAGTCCAGTTACATCAATGCAATGTTTGCATGAAACACTGCATAGGTGTAAGCGAGAACTTTGGACTCTTTATGCAGTTGACAAAAAAGAACATTATGCTGTATTGAAGAGGACCTGAAACTAGCGATTGAGATCATAAACTCATTAGAAAAATGTTTGCTGAGGTAATAAATCAGATGAGAATTGGGGTCATTTCCTCATAGACTTCTGTACAATCGGACATCCCTGCATCCAGTTGATTTGCCCCCTGCTAGCTATTAAAAACAAAAGCAGCTTTAAGGCACTCCCGCATTGGTTTTACTTTTTAGACCCGAAAATAACCCATTGGACTGGACATTATTCATGCACTTAAGTCAAATCTGATATGCTGTCTTCTTTTGCACCTTGTTGTTTAGAACAGGAAATTTAGATCATTTACAGGGCGGTCGATTTAAAGTGAGTTTGCCCTCTTAAAGCTGAACAGTGAATGATGAGTGTTCTTTTACTCACAGGTCTTTTCTCTGTCTATCAATGGTTCCAGCTGTGAAGGCCCAGCTTGACAGTGGCGACAATGGCGCTTATGATTGACTGCTCTTACTCCACTCTCAAAACTGCTGTATGCTGTAACATATAAAAAAATATAAAAACACAAAATAAGGTCCCTCTGTTGCAGATGCAGCGCAGAGTTGGAATAAAGGCGCTTCCTGCCGAGGCAGGGCCGGCAGTTTTCTGTCATTCTCAGGGTGCAACCATGCAGCGTATTTGTGGCTATTATGTGTGGCTATTTGTGGCTATTGTTGCTCTCACTGAACAATTTTGATCTCTGTTTGAAGGAGGTGGATTTGTGAGTACCAAGGTTTCATTAAACAGCTTAATATTACAAAAAGCAGATATTTTCCATTTCCTAAAAAACTCATTCATAGACTCTTTTCCTCCTTGCACACTCTTTGTCAGCAAATTAGTCTGTTACTGTGTCTGTGTTTTAGCTCTCAAACCCATTGATTCTCCATTACCATCCCTCTAGTTATTAAAGGACTGTGCCATAGCTTATCTGAGTCATCCATTCCCTTGCGTAATATGGAACAGACAGTGGGGTGCACTGATAGGTCATCTTTGCAAGTGTCTAAAAGTTAGTTTCAGTTATCAGCGTTGATGCTTATGTCAGCATCAACAACTGTACTCAAACCTGGTTGGACATCTCTTTTTGCTGATTGTTCCTTCAACTGGAAAAGTGGCCAACTACAGAGTTATCAATTTGACAGTGAATTTTCTCCTCCAGCAGTCATATGGAAAATAAAGACGACAGGCACAACAACAGTTCTTTGAAAGCTTCTGAAAGGTTAAGCTTTATTTTTCATTTCATATAATTGTCTGCTGAACATATCAGGAATATCTGAGTGTTGGTCAAACTAAAATAAAAAATAAAATAAAAAATATGATCTCAGCCAGCTTGGGATCCTAATAATAACAACAACCTTGGTTATTATTTCATGAGAGATTTTGTATACCTATGTCGTTGCTTTGCTCACTGGTTTTACATGGCCATGTACTGACCCCACTATAGCAATATTCTAATCCCGATAATTTAACAAAGTGAGCATAGCGTTAGGTCAGGCAGGACATGATGTCAAGCTCAGCCACATCCCAGCTACATCAGCCGATCTCAAACAGTCCCATCAACTGATGGAGCAGCTGATTGATGGAAGGGAGTCAGCTGATAGACCACATGATTCCTTTCTATGCAACCTATTGGCAAATCTCATCCAGGGTGCCCTATTTAAACTGCTCTGGTCTGTCTACTGTTGCTGCTTTCTCTGAAAGCTGCTTTGCATGCTGCCTCCACCCCAGCTCCTCCTTTTCATGCTGTGTCTGTCTGACTTATCAATGTCATTTCTGTTTGTCATTGATGCTGCTCTGTTCTGTTCCCAGGGGGTCTTTGCTGCTGCTCTCCCTGCCTTAGGCTTTCCATGTAGGCACACGGAAGGGCAGGGAGGTTTGCACTCTTGACTCAGGCTTTCCTTGATTGCAAATGCAAGGGCAGAGAGGTATGCTCTCTCCACTTGAAGGTTTTCCACATAGACCCATGTAAGGGCATAGAGTTGTCTCTATCGTCTCTTCGCCTTAGGCTTTCCATAAAGGCGTGTGGAAGGGTGGAGAGGTATGCTCTCTTTGTCTTAGGCTTTCTGCGTAGGCCTAAGAAAGGCAGAAAGGCCCAAGAACAGAGCCATGCAGCCAAATATAATTTTACAAAGGGAAATAAAGTTTTCTTTGAATAAAGTTGTCCTGACTGAACTGGGGGTTGTTTACTTGTGTTGCATTGCGTTTTTGAGTTTTTCTTAATTAATAATAACTAAGGATGTTTTTTTCTGAACTGTAAAAGGATTAAAGATAACTTCTAGGGACTTTAATACATCTCTTTTACTTATGGAGCTTATGATGGATATTTGTCAATATCTGTGACCTTCTAGTCATGGATGATTTACAATTACTTAAAAAAATGATAAGATCAATTGATTCAAACAAGCTTTGGTTGTCCCTGTCTTTCTGGATATGTGATAAGCTTTCTTATATCTGCTGCTTTGCAGTGTTCCCCTTTGCACCCATTTAAGAGTCAACGGCCTCAACTAGACACTTCAAACATGAGCACACTTTTCAACCAACCACATCCACATCTACAAATACTCTCACTCAAATACACCATCACAGCCTCAACCACATCACACATCTTCTTTAGGCAGAATGATTTTCTTAAAAAAATCATGAAGAGACTCAAAATAGACAAAATATATTCCCTCTCAATCATCACATACGATCCATGAAGTGGGCAGCAGTGTCTGTATCTGCCTGTATTTTCTTATTTTGTTGTGTTCAGGACATTTCTAGGCCTCAACCTTTGGGCAGTGGTGTGTGGCCCCCAGCCACTATAAGCACACAGGATGTGAGGGCAGGACTTTTTAAAAGGTAGCAACCAGGTGCCAGATCATAGGCATGCATCCAAGAGGAGCCGTTGAGACGAAAAGGAGGGGCCAACTTTGAATGTTGTGTTCTCAAACAGCAGCCGACAAATCCTACTCATTTTGCCATCAAAGGCGATCTCTCTTCCTGAACTCACAGCTGGGATTCTGTCTGGATATATGAACTAAGGGGTTTGTGTGTGTGCATGCATGTGTGTGTGTGTGTGTATTTATGGGTATGGGGGATTAGAAGTGTGATTGGGTGTATGTGCCAGAGCTATGTATAAGTTCTCTGCAAAATGTGTGAGTTCTACTGTAGGAATCAATACACCACCTTGAATACACATGCCAGAAATGTCTTCTAAAACTATCTCTCATGCTTCTTTTAGATAACAGGTCTCACACATTCCAGGATTTTTTGGATGTGAAATACCTCAAGGGATTTGCAAACTCATTCACATATTCCCAAACTTACTGAAAGCAAGCACATTCTCCACAAGGAGAAGCTGTTCAGTCATTGGTAGATTAATTCTACACATGCCAATCTGAATCACCTACAAGCAAAGAAAGGAAGTGTTGCTAAACTTTGAACTCACAAAAATACACAGAAAAAAACAAAGAAGGACATTGTTATCAAAAATTGTAGGTATACAACTCAGCTTGTGGCTGTGAAACATTAAATGGATATTTTAAATTCTAAGCATTAGTGTAAATCGTTTCGATGCACTTGACCATCAGATTAGAAAGCCATAGTAATGCTAGCAGAAAGGTCAGCAGGTATCCATCCATCCATCCAGCCAGGTCATGGGGGCAGCAGGCCGAGCAAAGCATTCCAGACATCCCTCTCCCCAGCAATGCTTTCGAGCTCCTCCTGGAGGACCCCCAGGTGTTCCCAGGCCAGACGAGATATGTAATCCCTCCAGCGTGTTCTGGGTCTGCCTTTGGGGTGTCCTACCAGTGGGACATGTCTGGAACCCATGCCTGAGCCCAGCCACCCCTCCAAGACACTCATTTTGGCCGCTTGTATCCATGACCTCATTCCTTTGGTCATTAGCCAGAGGTCATGACCATAGGTGAGGGTTGGATCATAGATGGACCAGTAAATCAAAAAAAAGCTTTGCCAGCAGCTTTGTAATTTATGTAATGTGTATAATACCTCATTTGTGACTTGTTTTTTTTCCTTTCTTCTCCAGACAAACCTGGATGACAGATTATACACAGTGACAGATGAACTCTTCCCAGTAATCAGCAGAAAATATGCTCCACTTAACAAAACTCTTTCATTTTGAAGGTTTCAAATGCAAACTACAAAATATAAATCAGATCCAAGCAGCCTTCATAAAAGATACAGAAAATGTGGTTGTTAGACTCATTGCCTGCAAGTGGGGCAAGTAAAGCTCTCCTTAACTATAGGTGGTACAGGTAAGACTGAAACTGCAGGATTTCAGATCAATCCCTTTGTGTATCATTGTTCTGTCCTCTCTTTGTCTATCCGCCCACATGGGAAAAATTGAAAATGTGGCTCTTGTTGTTCCTTGTCACCAGTTGGGATAAAGGTCAGCACCTCCAAATTTGAGGCCATGGTTGTCTGCCGTAACCTGGTGGATTGCCCCTTCCGTGCTTGGAGAGAGTTACTGCCTCAAGCAAGTGAGTTCAAGTATTTCAGGGTCTTGTTCACAGGTGAGAGCATGAGATGGATCGGCAGTTTGTTGCAGCTTCTGCAGTGATGCAGGCACTGCACCTGACAGTCTTGGTGAAGAGGGAGCTTGAAGAGGGGAGGAAGCTTTTGATTTACTGGTCCATCTATGTCCCAACCCTCACCTATGGTCATGAGCTCCGGGTAGTGACCAAAAGATTGAGATTGCGGCTGAAATGAGTTTCCCATGTGGGGTAGCTAAGCTCAGCCTTTGAGATAGGGTAAGGAGCTCAGATATCCGCAGGGGGCTCGGAGTAGAGCCGCTGCTCCTTCACATCAAAAGGGGTCAGTTGAGGTTCAGGCATCTGATCAGGATGCCTCCTGTTCGGGGCACATCCCACTGGTGGAAGGCCCTGGGGCAGACCCAGAACACCCTGGAGGGATTACATATTTCATCTGGCCTGGGAATGCCTTGGGGTCCCCCAGGAGGAGCTGGAAAGTGTTGCTGGGGAGAGGGACATCTGGTGTGCTTTGCTTGGCCTGCTGCTCCCGGATAAGGGGATGGAAATGGATGGATGGATGGTAGTTCTTGTTTCAACCTATCCAAACCCTCTGTAGTGTAGGCTGTACCCCAACTCACTGTAGAAACGTTTTTTTCTTCAGTATTTACTGTGGTCTAAAATGGATTCTACCAAAACAAAAGGGTACCTGGATTTGACAGTTGGCTTTAGTAGGAATAGTTTTGTAAAGAATAACTTAGAACATCCAGTTCAATACTGCAATTGTACAGCAACATGTAACATGTTCTATGGTCTGTATCAGTGTCTTGTTTTCCTTTGAGAATCCATGTATATCATCTTCACCCAGTTGGTAAGCAAATGAATGTGAATGTTCTTGAACATACAGCAATACAGAATAGCCCTTTAGACAAACAGTATGAGTTGTTTTAGACGGGTGATATGGGTGATGAGTGCAGCAAAGAATTTTTTCCCCCTTATAGCCTGTGGCCTTCCAACAACAGCACACAGACAAACGGTGAGATATGACTGTCGTGCAAAATATTGTTTGGAGTGACAAATGTTATGGGGGCACGCGGGCATAAAAAAAGAGCAGATATGAAGGAGCATAAAAAAACACGAGCAGGGCCTGAGAGATGTGGTGCCTATCAGGAGCAAGTGTGAATGGGAGGGGCAGAAATTACAGTGATTGAGTGGACAAGTGTGTGGGATGACAGGGGCGCAATGGAAGTGAGAGATGGGGAGAGATATTGGGGAGCGGGAGATATGAAGAGGAAGGGAAGAAGTGAGACTGCAGGAGAGAGGGAGATGGGGGAGGTGGAGGGGGAGGAGCAGTGGTGGGAAATGATAGGATGCAAGGGATTGGGATTCAGATTTTGGGAATGATAAGGGTAGATGGATAGAAGGGGAGCATGCTGAGGAGGAGAGAGATAAAGTGAGCAAGGAGGAAAAAATAATGGAGAATGAAGGGAGAGCATAAAAAGGTGGAGGAGAAGATGAAGGGAGGTCACAACTGGGCTTTTTTTTCCCCATTCAGAGAGAAGTGTCTCTGAGTGAGTCTCTTGAGGCTTACTCACATACTGTATATATACTCTCTCTCTCTCTCTCTCTCTCTCTCTCTCCCTCTCTCTCTCCCTCTCTCTCTCTCTCTCTGAATGTTTCATGGCTTCCATTTGCAAGATTACATCTTTCAATTAAGACTGAGATGGTTGTCTCTTGGTCCCTGCGTGTGTGTTTGTGCGTGTGTGTGTGTGTGTGTGTGTGTGTGTGTGTGTGTGTGTGTGTGTGTGTGTGTGTGTGTGTGTGTGTGTGTGTGTGTGTTGTGTGAAAGGTGAGGGGGGTGGGGTGGGGTAAATGGTGCTACAAATGAAATTCTCAAAGAATATCAATTTTCCCAACGCTTCTACAACAACAGATTCACATTCTCAACATCAATAAACAGCTCATAGCAGGTGACTTTAAATAAGAGCAATAAACTACAGTCCCAGGACAGGTGACCTTAAGCCCTGTTTCCACCAAGCAGTACGGTTCAGTACGCTTTTTTGCCATTTCCACTGTGAAAAGACATCAGCAGGCCTCATCCTCTGAGGAACATGACTGTGCATCATAGCTTTGCAATCAACTTCTGGTTGTTGAGATATTTCAGTCTGGACTTAAGTGGTGGACTGAGCCAATAACCAGCAGACAAACATCACCATTCTCTAAGTCATGCCACTAGTGTGTCTAAATGGTTACAAGTCACATTTAGCACAACAATATTAGAAAGTAAGTGGAAAAACCTCTCCAAAAAATTTCATTGTCAGAAAAATACAGCCAATTATCAGTATAACTTATTTGTAGGAGGCAGGATGTAATTAGGAATTTAAAAAATACTGAGGTCATAACTGCAAATGTTACATCAGTTGGAGGCCTCCAGTGGGGAAGACAGACAGGATGCTCGGCCACTTGGTCGGAGTTTTCTTAGAACCATATAAGAATGGTATAATTTTGAGATTTTATTTCTGGTGGAATTCACTTACATTTTAGTGTGCCATCAGCTTATTAATAGCATTTTAACCTAAACAAAGAGAAGTGTAAAATTTCCAGAAAGGTAAGTGTTGCTTTAAGTCTATAAATTCTGGGAATAGCCTGTAAAATACTCAACAAGTTAAAATTTCAATGATGGACTTTTAACATCACCAAATCTACAACCATGGCTGGAAGAAAGAGAGCAAAAATAAGAAAAAGAACAACAAAACACGGACAGTTTTTACTTTCCACTATCTTAGTTTAAGCATGTTTTTCAATTTTTATCACTTGAATGATTTCATATGCAGAGCACATACAGTTGCTCATTGGCTGTTGTGATATGTATTTTGCAGCTTCTTTTAAGTCTGCTGCCAGAACATATTTGAGTTAAAATTTCATCAAATATTTCATTCCACTTTCAGAGCACCTTCTCCATTTGAAGTCTTAAACTATCAAAGAGAACTGAGTGTTTTCTTTATTTTGTCTGTAGCTCTCTTGTTCCTCTCAGGCAATCACCTTGATAACTGCCACTGAAGGAGCAGCATCACAATCAAAGCAAAGGAATTATTTTGTTTATACTGACGCTGATAGCTGTTAACTGGATTTGATACCTGAAGTGAGAAACAGTTAGCAGTGCTGATTCATAATGTCAAGTATGTCAAATTTCAACATTTATTTTTAGCACTTTAATGGATTGTCTGGATTTCATGTCACTGACACATGTAGCACTGTTATGCTCCACCAGTCACTGTCAACGGCATCCAAGGTTTGTTTTCTCTCAACTTATTAGTAATGTATTTACTCCTGTGCACTCTTGTTACTGAATTGATGACTGCCTTCTTACAGGAAAAATGAGTCTAAGAGTGTTTATGACTGTTCTTTTGTTGCACCTTTAAAACCCTGTAAACCAAATGAATCTACTAAAACAATACGATTTTTATTTATTTTTTTTCACTAAATTTTAGGCCAAAACTAAATTGATTGGTACATATCAGTTAATATTTATTTTATTTATTTAAAAAAATAAATAGCCATTCATGTATTGCACGTAACACCACATTTCACCACAACTAAAATCAATTGCGACTTGGCTAGCAGGAAATGACTGTTGGTGTTAGCATGACGTCACAGTACTGAGGAATGGTAACCAAGCTACCAACTCTCACACATGCCTGCACCTGTAGTTGCTTCTTGACTGGCCAATAAAAGGCCTCACAGGATGCTAGACTAACATTAACAGTTTTGTTCACAACTTCTTCACATGTAAATTCATGTACCTTATATATAGATATATATAGGACTAATTAATCTGCATTCATAGTCACACATAAATTAAAGTATCATTGTAAACAGTCACAGCCCTTTAACACTGCATTCCATCTGAAATGACTTTAAACATGGAAACATGCCCCAGGGAAAGGCTAATAATAAAAATAACCCAGGGGGTTACACACAGCTAATATTAATCATTATCATCTTAAACTGTAATTAACAGTGAGCCCTTTACACACGGAAATGTAGCTCATTCAAAAACAGTCTGGCACTAGAATAGCTTCTTCTTAGTCTGTTAATGCCTCAAACGGTGTGATGTTTGCTGCACTTCCAAACTAAAACCATTTTATATTTATACAGTGACAATACTGCCTGACCTTGTTATTTTATGACATTGTATATTTAAAAAGCTTTTACAGTTACAATGGCGCAGTCACAACACTCAGCCGGCTAATGACGGTGTGTGATGCATGCTTTGAAGGACTGCAATATAATATCAGAGCAGAAAAACACAGCTTTTCCTGTAGCAGCCTGAATATTCCTGCTTATAACACGTCTTTGTGAGATTGGGAGGTTTACCTGGAAATGACAGTTACTGTGATGGAAGTCCTGGGTCATTTGGTTTACTCTCCTGTGTTTGCTGAATTCAGTAACAGTCAAATGGAAATTTCATGTTGTTTAGCTAAATCTGGGGGAGGGATTTGATTTTCTGAGCAAATGTTGCGACAGAGCTCAGTAGGGCTTAGGGAAAATACAATGGCATTTAAAGTTCAACTGGAGGTTCCCTGACATAGTGTTTTAATGCTCTTTGCTATGGTAAAAAGAAATGTTTAAATATTGACAGGGCAAGTTATTGTGCAAATATAAATAAAATCACATTTGGGAATCTTGACCTACATGACTATAAAAGCATCTCCTTCTTTATCGGCCACATCATCAGTCAATAAATCTCCTTCAATAGGCAATTTTCCTTGAGTAACTTATGTCATAAGTTACTCAAGGAAAATTGTAACTTATGTCATAAGTTAGTGTCTTTGATTTTGTTTTTTTTGTTTGGTTTTTTTTATGGGTTTCAGATCACTTAAGGGTAAAATCCTTGCAGTATACCCACTCTCTAATACCGCAAATGACGACCAATTTAACAACATCTCTAACAATACTGAACAAAAAAGAATTAGGGAACAATTATTTTGTGACATTGATCCTCCCGCACCATTTCTCTCTGTAAAATGGCTGCAGGGTGATTTAAAAAACTTATTTTGTTCAATCAATATGAAAAATAATTTCATTGTAACACTAATTGTATAGCATTGTCCTCTGATATTTCTACTGACTGTGTATTCATTAAGTGTAATCAGTCGGGACTTACCCTTATGCCCTCTCTCCCTCTCTTCACTATAAATAAATTATCATCACACAGTGGGTGGTACCCCTGCTGTCTACTGGAAAGCTGAGATACTGTCGATAGAAATAAGACTTGCGAATATGTTTGTCTCCTACCTAAGGAATGGTAACTGTGACCTTGAGGACACAAACACAGTATAAGCAAGTATTATCTCTGCAGCACATATTGTCCATGTTTGTGCTGGTGTAAAGACATCCATACATCTGCATGGAAAGATGGGTCTCCCAGAGCACAATGCAACCTAGTGGATACATGGCACATATGCTGACATATTCATTGTCCAAGTCAGAAAGCTTAAAGTATCTACAGCATCAAACACCTATTATCAGCTGTCAGCTTGTTATCCACATATCCAATTAGGGTTGTCATGTTATGATGTGTATCCAAACTAAATTATGTAAAATTGCTCCCACACACGCTTGTAGTTGGGACATATCACCTTCTGACATGGGCCGCCATTTATTTTGCCATCACACAAACCACTGTACCACCCCAAACAGGGATAAATGCATAAGGCAAGTTAAAGTTAAAAAAAAATAAAATAAATAATGCCAGTCAGAATGGAATTTAAGACCAATTTTACAAAAAAAATATAATTAAGGAACAACTAATCAACATAAATTATGCAGGATTAGGTAAAATTTTGCACAAATATTTATCATAACATAAAACATGACATTTTTTGTCACGTAGCAGAGACAAGGGCAGAACAGTACCTGAAAATTCTTGGAATTTGTTGGTGAGTTTTCATGGCGATCTTGTGTTTCTCACTCTGTATATGAGATTCCACTTTCTTAATACTCATTATGAGTTTGAAAAACTATTTGCACAAAATACACTGAACCTCATACGCAGTGAATTCTCTACTCTGAGCAACAATATATGAAAAATATGTTGTTGGTTTCACTATCCTGATCTGTGCGACATTAATGCAAAAGACTATCTGTAAATCATTTTGAGATTTTTACACTGCAACATCAGAAAAAATTCAAGATTTATAAAATTCTACTCTCCATGTCTTAGTATTTTTAAGATTTTGGAAATATTTATATACGACATTTTTATACCAATCAAGCTTTTATTTTCAAGTTGTTGAATTCAGTGCCTTGTAAGACCTTTTAAGGATCTGCAGGGATCTTGAATATGCATCATTAGTTTTGGTGAGTGGTGACACTTCCATAGTTTGTTTGCATGTACATATTTTACTTTTTCACAGACATTTAGTTTTACAATGAATCAAGTATCAAGTACTATTTCAGAGTAATGCATATTATTGAATTATACTTAGAATATATCTGATGTGTTAATGTGGGCGTCAGTTTAATGCTGAAGCTAGTATGGATGAGTTTAACAAGTTTCTATACTTTGGATAGGTGGGTGTTGGGCATCTTGTCAATTTTCCTTCTGGGATCAATAAAGTTTTATCTTTGTTGATTATATTTTGCATTATTAATTTGACACTGCAAAGTTACTGGGAACTAAAGTCATCAAAAATTCTGGTGGAGTAAAAGTACAATGTTTCCCTCTGAGTTGATAAGTATAAAGAAGAAGAGAATGGAAAAACTACAGTAAAGTGCAAGTACCTTAAAAGCAGGGCTGTACCCGACTCAGACTTTTATCAGTTGAATCAGATTTGGCTGTTTGATAGAAACATTCAACTATTTGTTCCTATTTTTCACATCAACATTGGGAGTTTGAACGGGGATCAGCAGGACATCCAGTGTGGCAGCAACATTCACGTTATATACTAAACAAGCCAAGTAAACCTTCCAAGCAAATTCATGTTAACTACGCTAATGACTGTGCAACAACATTTTTTTTCCAACGTTAGATATTAAACAAAAGCTGCAGAATATTGTATTAAGTTGCCGCGAGCTGTAAATTTACCACTTCTAATCAAGATAACGTTATCTCAGAGCCTGACTGGGAAAAGACTCTCATGAGCAGCTGCCTCTATTTTGGTCAGACTCACCCTAGGTCTGGGTCTGCGGCTGCCCCTACAACAAGGAGCAATCACTTTGCAGCTACATCTTTGGACATCTTCTAAATCATCACCAGAAGTTCACTGCAAATTCACTGACAAAAAAGGAAGCAGTCTCACTTAAAAGTATTGGGTATTTGTCCTTAGTCACTTCCAATCTCTCCACATTTGTGCCAAAAAAGCCTCAATCTAATTTCCACACTATGCCGCCATCGTCTGAAACCGATGCTCGGGCTTTGTTTTTTGTTTTGTATTCAGTGAGGTGCAGCTTTCACAGTAGCCAAGGCACGCAGTAAGGAGTGACTGTTTCCAAGCCCCAGACCTTGAAAACAAACCAAACAGCTTGTATATGCCAGTTCGTGTTGGCTGTCAAAAACTGTTGATTCCACAGGAAGTCCCTTTAAGATGAAAAATTCATTCATTTGGTTTTTACAATGAAGACATTGCATTACAGGGTGTCCTGACATCGTCTCGTGAGCCAAAAAGATCTTCTGCTGTTCCAAGAACTCTGCTCTTTACAGTGATAGCAGACTGGGGGGCCAAACCAATAATCACATACAGCTTCTGAGCATACTCAAAGATATCGTTTAAATGTTTTTAACTTGCTTTTGTCTGTGCCCTTTTTTCATGGCAAGCCTCTATCTTTCTGTCTGTGCTCACTTGTCTTGTTTTACATTGTCCTCTGTCTCTTATGTGGTGCTGGCTCCCATCACCATAGGTGGTCCGGTCATATCATTCATAATAAATGACCGCGGGTTTACTTCCCCCTTAACCTGCGTGACTTCCACTCTATTTATATCTGAACTGTCATTCGCACACAGACCATATAACCGGCACACATCAATTTGTCTACAGTTGTGCTGGCTGCTAGTCAGGATCTATTGACATTCAAGTGGCATTGCTCAACAAAGACTAATGCTCAGCAGGTCTAAGTGGTTCTGTAATGTGATGTTACTGCTTGCCTATGCCGCTACAGTAAAATAAACACCCAACATGCTTTCATCAAGCCCCTTTTACTGTCATCATCAGTGTGACACCTCAGAGAAATCTTTCACTATAGCAATGCCGGTCTTTGGATGAATTACTTGAGACTGAGGAACAAGGAAAGACACTAAGAATGTCTTGAACAGATCACAGATGTGTATCATATATAAACCCTTGAATAATCCGAGGTATATTTTTTTAATTAACATGTTTTGTTGAGCTGCACAGACCCAACCTCCTGCTCTCCATTAGCTATTGATGGGGTTTTGAAAAACAGTCAAAGCAGCAGAACACTGGAATCAGAATAAAAGATGAGGAAACCATATTTCTTATTTCTCCGCTCTCTGTGTATTTTTGTCTATTCATTAGATAAGAAACAGAGAAAGTAGACCAAACAGCAAACACCAGAGCCTAAAGTGTGTAGAAAGAATAAACTGATTAGTTGTGCTGTGTATATTGTTATCTCAGACTAAGCTAATATTCTACTTCCCCCCTCTTCCACACTTTATTAGTGCAATGGATAAAAAGAAAATAAAGGAGTCTCTAAAGTTTGTCACTGGAAGCATTTTAAAGGTATCTGATTCTGACTCATGGATAAAGTCATTCATTTAAAACTTGCAATAACTGGAAAAACAGTAATAACAAAAAAGACCCCAAATGATCAATTTTTTGATTCTGCCGCCTAATAGTCAACCAAATGTTAGTCGCCCAGGAAGGTCATTAGTCTGCAAGATTTTATTGGTCACTAAATCGCAGGGGGAAAAAAAAGTGAAACTCTATTAGGAGCTGCGCCTTGTCATGATAAATCAAAACGTGTATGACTGCACCATGTGGGAATTTAATTTGAAAGGACAGGCACAGGAAGTGGCCACGCTCAGCAGTCAGACAGGAGTCATGTTGCAAATCAGTCACAGCCAACAGATATCTTTCCCTTTTTCTGTAAATATTCAGTCTGATAAATACGGAGAAGCTGATCATGTTAGTGCAGGGCTACCCAGAGCTTTACATCTGTCCCACGGACGATAGGCCTACACACTTATAAAAGACATGGCATGTATACAGCCCCTAATTTTCAGGGCTGGTACCTGCGGTTATTCCACAGGCTAGTTAATAACATGTCGGGCAGGAAATCCAAAGTGTGGGATCATTTTGAGAAGGTGAAGGACGAACCCAAGGTGATATGTAAACTCATCTTCATTCGTCGACTACACACATGATTTATCATCTGAAACACGGAAGTAGTTACATGCCCATTAGCCACTTAGCACAATCATTACTGCTTTGCCGACAGCGTCATTAATGAAGGTTCATTAGTACGGTTTTGTATTTCTCTGTAATGTAGCACAGTGTTAACAATGTTACTGATACTATTCTTTCTCACACCTTCAACTCAAACCATTGTGTTGCCCCACCCAAAATATATCATTTAATAATTATATTAATATTGTAAACATGCAGGCAACTAGTCAACTAATGGCCCTAAATGGCGACTATTGGTTGACTAGGAAAATTCTTGGTCGAGGGCAGAACTTATGTCCATGTTAAGACACATTTTTATGGCAGGTCATGACGTAATGCCAACAAGTTTTCATACCTAAATAACAGAACTAGGTTTGGCAGTGATTACCAAACTGACTTGAATATGCATTTTTCTAAACTGAAGCCCTACTGGACGGACAGAGACACCTAAGCAGTGCTTGCTTTAAGGACGATGATTGGAGTGGACATTTTTGCAAAACCTGATATTTTTATAATATTTAGGTAATTCATAGCACTTTTAAGGTTAGAGGAAGATGCAGCTCGTGGTTGAACATTTGATAATTTAATGGTGATTTAAAGCAGAGACAGGTTTAACTCTCTTGACCAAAACCCTACCTAACCAAAAGTGCAGGACCTCAATTCTGGTCCTGCACTTTGAACGCAGACTTATGGAAGGCTTCACTGACTGGAAAAAACAGTTGCCACTTAACATACTCCAGGCAATAATGTTCTGCCCTAATATTTGCATATTTACATATATAAATGTAACTTTCAGGAGACAGAGTGGTTGGATGAGTGTTTGATTTTTAATGCAAAGAATGTATTGTATATATAGTCATCAAGTGTAGAAGAATTACAAAACATAATTATTTGTTTTGTTGAGGCAGATTTACATGAATCTACATGTCTCACATGTCGATACCTGTGTTCCTCTGTTGCTGTGTGTGTGATCTGCTTTATGTATGTGCATAACGTATGTAGGTAAACATGCGTTTCCCCGTCCCTATTAATTCTTTGGAAAATGACACAGCAGTGGGGGTATAATGTCAGAACACACACACAAACTCATGTACATGACCTTACATACATTAGCAGGCACATACTCATTAATAGGTCATACCAACATGACAGTTTTAAATGCCATACATTGTGTTTACAGCTTTAAGAGATGGACTCATTAATTATTCATGTTGAAAATGGTTTGTTATGTGGAATTGTGTTTTTGTTTTTAGCACAGCTGCTTAACTGGACTTAAAAGAGCAGACAGAGGACAAAACGCCTTAAAGGATGACTTTCCAACGATTTGTGTTTGTATTGCAATGTGTAGTAAAGCTTTATCTAAAATATGCTTAAAAAATCATACATTTATGTCTTGCCTTTTATGTTAAGTTAAAAACAAAACCATAGTCCACAGAGGGTTGGATGTAGCTCCTAGTGGGAGCCAATTGTTGTCAGTCTGCATTAAAGCAGCTATAGTGGGTGTTTTTTAGCTGTCCTACCACACTAGCAATGGAGATCAAAGGGAACTTAAAAGTTGTTTATGTGCAGTAAGAAAAAATTAGATTTCTATAAAGTATTCTCAAGCCCATTTTCATTTAGAGGGGATCAAATGCAGATGCTTTGTCATGCACCTCTCCATATCACATCAATGCTAAAGATCCCAGTTAGTGTGTTTATGAGTAGCATCAGGCTTTACTCCAATGGAAACCCATCTACGGCAAGACTTGGCACTGAGAGCTGATGTAGCATGAAGAGCAAGAACAGGGTGGGAGGAAGGGGAGATGGATTGGCTCAAACAAAACTGGAGTTTCAACCAGAGGGCCACAGCTTATGTCCCATGCGTCAAAAATCACTGTTGTTTTTATGTGTACCTATGTCCCACGTGGAACCAGAAGTCAACATTGTTTTAACATAACACTGTGCAATTTACACACACTCGTCACACTTCGACGTTAGCCTACTTAGCGGACGTGTTTACGTCATGTTATGTAAGGTACTTATTTTAACCCAAAACATGATCTTTTTCCAAACCTAACCAAGTAGTTTTGTTGCCTAAGCCTTACTGCAACTATGTTTGTTTTTAATATTTATTATAACTCATATAAATGAGATTGACGCTTTGGATAAGGTATCAAGCTATCACATAAGGGTACATGGTATACTTGACTGACTGCCAACATGCAGCAATGGCATGACTGTAATATGTTGATATGGCTCTTTGTGGCTTTTGATTTTATAACCAGTGTTGGGTAGGGGTTACTTTAAAAGTAATCAAAGTACGTTACTGCGTTACTTTTTAAAAAAGTAACCAGTTACTTTACTGCGTTACTCCCTGAGTAAAGTAACTCAATTAGTTTTAAAGTACTTCCAACGTTACTCCCTGAGAAATGTAACTCAAGCACTTTTAAAGTACTTTTGAGTATTCTACATTTCCTATTGGGCAATGGAGCACAGGGCGATAAGCCTACATTGTTTTGCCTCCAAAATTAAAGTTATGGACCACTTGCCCTTCACTGAGATCCAATTCTCCCATCACAGCCGTCACTTTGACCAGTAGAAACACACAACGACCTGCTGCCGTAGACAACTGTATGACAACAACACCCCAGTGTTTTAATATGTCTTCTTGGGATGTTACCACACAGAGTAAAAAGGGGAAATGATGGTGTGAAACAGCAGAGGCACTTTGTCAACCTGCTGAGTTAACGTTACTGTCATTAGCATCAAGCTAGCAAACAATGGTACATCCTCACGGTCGGACATAAAGTAATAACATTAACAAATAGCGGCGGGGCTTTTACTCACCACAACTGCAGAGGCTCTCAGCTTCATTTGAAACAAACTACATTATAGACGGTCAGTTATTTATTAATCCCTCTGTGTGTTCATATATTTACTTTTTATCCGCTCCGTTGTCTTTGTGAAGTTAACATATCACACCGTCATTTCAAACCCAACACTTGTTTCAAATTAAAAGCCCCTTATAACCTCGGCTAGAGAATCCCTCCATTTTCTAAATAGGCTTTTATTCTGAAACATTTGTCATAACTTCCTGTGGAAGATACAGTAGCTTGATAGTTTACATATTGCGCTTCAAATGTAGCTCCTGCCATCTGCTGAGCTTTTAGGTGACTACAACAACATGTCAGCTGGCACATGAACAGACACAGTGACTCAAATAATAGTAAAAGTAATAAAAAGAGGACAAGAATAACCCAATGACATCACACACGCCGTGAAAGATGACCGGGGATAACTGGTGAGTACCAGCGCGTAGCGTGTACCAGCCATAATGCAAGTCCTGAGTCTGAAATATGTCTGTCAGCGAGTCCTACTCCACCTATTTAGACTCCACTGTAGACAATGGCAGCATTTCTCTGACCACGTAGTGAGCCACAAGCTCCGTGGTTTCTTTCAGACTGATAGGTTTAACGTTATCTCCGTTATTAGAGCCAAATGACAGCCGTTGCTGTTTTCGGAGCTGAAGGACCAGCGTTCTAAAAGTAACGGAAGTAACTGATGTCTTGTTTGAAAATGTACTTAAGTATTTGATTACTCAAACAGCAAACTAACACGTTAAATTACTCATTACTGCAAAAAGTAATCAAAGTACTCTGTTTATAACATACCTAAGGGCACAAATTGTGAAACTATGAACAGTCATTTCTGTCTGAGATATATTTCTGTTGGACAAAGTATTAGAGAAACATTCTGATGTTATCCTATCCAGAAACATCAAATGCTGTGTTTACTGCAGACCTTTTCTGTTGAATACACTTGGTATAATTTCAAACAACGGTTTCTTCTTGGAGTGTAAAATATAGCAGTTTTCCTCATTTTACTTTTGCTAAGCTCCATTTAAGTGAATGGATGGTTTTCAACATCTTTCTCATGTGACTTGCATAGCCTTGGTAATTAAAAGCAATCAAGTTGCCATAAAACTGCCAACTCTGCTTCCTTCCCTTCAGATTTTTCTCCTAAGTAGTTATGTCATTATCTTTGTTATTGCCTAATTTCCACTTTACCTGTTACAAATAGGTTTGTATCATCATTCAGAAGACCATAATGAAACAAATCCATTCAACTTTGGACAAAACAGACAGCAAACCCTATTACAAGTGCCATTAAGAGCCGGGTTATCCTGTGTGGACTCAGAAATACAGTGAGCCTGTCCTGCGAAAATATAGACCTATCCTGTACTGCTAAACATAGAGATTGCCATACGTTCCTTACACGCTGACACTAATGCATAAACCATGTTCTTTGTATTTGAAGGTAATTCCTGCATATTTAATCCTAAAGTAGCAGTCAAGTAAAAGTGTTTCCACTGAAAATCCATCTTTAGGGGGAAACTCCTGAGCGCATTTGTGTGTTAGAGAATAAGTGTGTGAGTGTTAAAGAATGAGTGAATGTGTGTTTAAAACTGCTCACTGATGGGATGGGAGCAGCAAGTCATAATCTATCACTTTTGCAATTTCCTATATTCTTTTGAATATTTCTTTTTTTGTTTGTTTCAGGATTTGTGTAGCACTGCTTCTGGGAAATACATCATTCAGTAGTTCTTCTGAGCAAGTCAGCTGAGTGCCAACATGGTCACACATTTGCAAATTGTTTTAACTTAGACTTAGACTTGCTTTATTGTCATTCAACAGATACACCATCGGTGCACATATTAAACAAGATTTCGTTACTTTGGCTCATGAATAGACGCATAAATTATGTAATATACTTAAAATAAAATAGAAAACACTGGAATGACTTAAAAAAGAGTTAAAATTAAAATTACAGTACATCACAGTACAGTGTTCTAACTGCTAATTTGAAAGGGGTGCTCCTCCACTTTTACACATAAAGTAAAGTATAAACGACAATAACATTATCAACTCGTTCTTATCCTCAGACCGTCAAATTTGGCAGCTTGGTCAGTGGCCCTTTGGTGTGTGATACAGACGCACAAGGCACCGTTTAACATCTTAATAAGATGCACTGGGTTTTTAACCTACTCCAGTGTAAGCCCATCCAGGGCAATGACTGGATAAATGAAGGAGTGAGAAGTCCACATAGGGCGAGAGGGAGGGAAGGAGGGCTGGGGGATTTGTCAAACAAACACAGGACTTTCACAGGAGACCACCATGTTTTCTGTGAACGCAGTTTATTTTGAAAGGACAGTGTAGAATGTTCATCCATTTCTGTAACCGCTTATCCTGTTGGGGTGGTGGGGGGGCTGGAGCCTATCACAACTGACAATTGGTGAGAGACAGGTTGCCAGACTATCACAGGGCTGACACACATAGAGACAGACAACCATTCACGCTCACGTTCACACCTATGGTCAATTTAGAGTCACCAGTTAACCTGCATGTCTTTGTACTGTAGGGGGAAGCTGGAGTACCCGCAGAAAACCCACGCTGACACATGGAGAACATGCAAACTCTGCACAGAAGGGCCCCTCCACTCTGGGTTTCAAAACCCCCCACCCAGGTTTTAACCAGGGACCCTCTTGCTGTGAGATGACAATGCTTACCGCCAGAAAAGTGATACGCCATTCCAACGTGTCCAAGCTAATGCTAAAGGGATACCTACAGCATCATAATTTGAAACGTAGGACCGCTGGCCAAGTTGCCATAATTAAGGAGTTACGGGTGAGAATGTGTTGACACTACACACTATTATCAGCCTGTGAAAACAGCTGTAGATCTTCCAGGGCCAGCTTTCCAAGTTTTGAAAAACACCTCTGGTAATGTGATCAGGGTTATTTTGGCTTGGGCTTGAAACCTTGCAAACCAGAGTTGTGGGTTTGAAAGAAGTGTGCCTGTAGAAGGGATTGAGATCCAACAAAGGGCACTACCACGTTGTGTCGTGGAAATCATATGTTCCAGTGTTTTTAGAGCTCTGCTTTGATTTTTAATATTTTTAAACATGTCTCATATGTGTCCCTGAACTTTTGAAAGTGAATTATAAAGTGAAATATAAGTGCAAAACACAAAAGCTTAGATGTCTGTTACAACAGACTGCAGAGTGACAACTTTCAACTTTAAAGTATGGAAACATCCAGAGAAACATCTCAAACCAATTCTCCAGAACAATCCAAATGTCTAGGGTTTATTGAAGGTGGCAGTGTTGTTTGGGCTGAGAAAGCCTGTGAGTTTATCTTTTCTATCTCTTTTAACTTTAGCTTGTATTGGAGTTATGCTATGTAGTGTGTGAAATAAAGTATGGTTAATGTGCTAGGAAAGGGAGTATCGGCACTGTCTCTACCTGGAGCTCGCATGAATGGAACCTGGCTGTGTTGAAGGTGGCGGTGCTGTCTGGGCTGAGAAAGCCTGTGAGTTTATCTTCTCTATCTCCTTTAGCTTTAGCTTATATTAGAGTTATGCTGTGTAGCGTGTGAAATAGAGTATGGTGAATGTGCTAGGAAAGGGAGTATCGGCACTGTCTCTACGTGGAGCTCGCATGTATGGAGCCTGGCTTTGTTGAAGGTGGCGGTGCTGTCTGGGCTGAGAAAGCCATGGGTAAGTAAGGTAAAGGAGGTTATTGGGTTGGTGCGGGGAGCAGTGAGACCTGGCATTAGGGGAGTGTCTCTGGGATGCCAGAGATCACTGTCTAGCCTCCTGGAGGTGTCGTGGAAGTAACTAGATGAAACACAGGTGAAAGGAGGTTCCCAACCGATGACCCCAAAGACATGTTAGTTATAACTGCTCACTGGTCTGTATAGTTAAGCCTTGCCATAATAGCTTATCATAGGGCTTAGGAGGTTATTCACTGAGTGCTGATCCTTTCTCTAGAGCACAAACTTCTTGTGTTGATTTGAACTCCATTCTCTTTGTCCGTTCTCAGTGCTCTGAATCAGAAGCAGTGTTCTGATATTCACATACCTGCAGTGTATGCACATATCTGCTCATGTGCTCAACATGGTTGAATGCATGAGCTGTTGTGTGCATTGGTTTGAGCAGAAACCTTCTGCTCCTCCATTGGTAAATCCATCAGGCAGCCAATGAGCTAAGATAAAGAAAATCTGATGGTACAACAACTTTTTTTTAATACTGACAAATATTGAAAAATATTTTATTTAAATGCTTAATACTTTGTACATATATTCAATGTAATAAATAACCATACATAAACTCTATTAATATTCATTAGGCTATTGTATATGGCATAACCAGAATAAATAATATAGTTAAAATAAAATAAAAATATTATTGAAAAAATGGTTATTATCCTCAAATACACAAACATGTACTGTATGTACACTTACAGACAACTACAAATAACCCTGTCTGTTTGTCCCTGTAGTTAAAACCAATGCAATGTGACCTTGCAGGTTATAACGTAGAATTATACTAAAGTCAGCCAATGCCATATCAGACGAAATTAGCCTTTCCTTTCAAGCATGCAGCCCCGCTTTATCCATTCTCTGTCAAAACAAGGCTTAAAGGGTTGCTCCATACTCCTTCATTAGACTCCACACATACACACACACACACACACAAACTTTTTACTGCTGCAGGGAGCTTGATTATAGCCATTACCAGTGTGACAGCAGTGCCACAGTTAATGATATCTGTGTTATATACGGGGGAGAGCTTCGTCGTGAGTTATTAATACTAAGATGCCTCGTCTTTTATGGCCTTATCAATAAAGGCTGTTCCGCCAGTCGATACAGCTGCTTCACACCAATGACTATTCATCCACAACGCAAATCGACCCAGCATGCTATGTGTGTGGGTGTGTAGCAGACTGTAAAAGCATGTGGGTACATATTGTGTTTTGCAACACCTCACAACATGCACATTCTTCTTTTTAGGCTGACATGGTGGCTCAGTGGAAAGTGTACTGCAGAATGATTATCGGTTTGCGTTTCCCCCCCACATATATGCTGGGAGACGGCGCCTGAATTGGACCAGAAAAGGTGCCAGTACCCTAATTCAGCAGTTACATGACGTGATGATTGCATGCTTCTTGGATATATTTATATTTAAATCATACTGCATTGGCTCAGGCCTGAAAACATACAGGCTTTCAGTGCTTTGGTGCCATACTTTTTTGATATTCAGAAGCGGATAAAAGCAGATGCATGTCATATAGGACCTATAATTGAAGGATATGCGCTCAGTAGTTATCACTGTAGAGAGCACACAAGTCTGTAAATTGTAGGTGACCAACATTCTTCACATCCTACCTTTTTTGGAGGATGCAGATCAAGCAGTCAGGTGCATTTTGCACATGGCGCAAAGTGTCACTGCAGCCACAGTGGTTGGCAGCTTACGGGTGAGGCTCAGTGTTGGTGCCACAAATAGTATGCTATCGACAACCTCTAACCAGCAGGGCAGACAGAAAACCATACCATACAAGCACAAGCCCATCATTAGTTAAAGACACACCTTTAAACAGGTAGCCCTGTTGTATGGAGATGACAAGCTGAGTCAAACTGAGTCGAACTAAGCCAGCACATGCATGGAAAAGCTCTATGAGTCATTTACACTGTAGCTAGCTACTAACAGTGAAATCACAACAGTAACGACAACCGTCGTCAGCTGCTTAAGTTTCTTCCTGGTCCTGTCTTATTTTCTTTCTTCTTTTTTTCTTCTGGTTTAACAAGGATATTTTTAGCACTGTTCTCTCAGCATTAATGTACACAGACATGCAGTTATGTGGTTGTTTAGTTGTATTCACCAGGAGGTGGCAGTACTGAGGCAGTATGCAAAAAAAAATCCACAAGGGCAGCCCACGTATGTACACAAAAATCTAACGTGCCTGTAAGCATTTCTGCTGAGTTACTGCCTTTTTATGGCAAAGCTGTGATAGACTTGATATGGCACTGGCATTCGCATGTGTACCTAATAAAACAATCTCAATAAATATGCAAAAAGAAAATGTCAGAGACAAAGAGTCTGTGTGAAATTCTCTCTGTGCTTTATACAGTTCATAATCAGTTAAAATGATTGGGGCGGCAGTAGCTCAGTCCATAGGGACCTGGGTTGGGAACCGGAGAGTTGCCAGCTCAAGCCCCCATCCAGACTGAATATGGACCGTGGACTGGTGGCAGGAGGGGTGCCAGCTTGCCCCCTGGGCACCGCCAAGGTCCCCCTGAGCAAGGCACCCAACCCCCATTTCCCCTCAGGGATTAATAAAGTGTATCTTCGTCTTCTAAATGCTCAACAGTTGTTTTAACAGCTCAGTCAACACAGGTTGTAAACAAATCCCCAGTTTTACCAAAGCAATGCAACACAGAACTGTTTCCCCATTGGTTTTGCAGACTGACTTTTCAGTTTAACTTAGACATACTGTGATAATAATTTAGACGATAATAATCATGAACACTGGGTAACGTTTAAGAGATTGAGCTGCAAACAGAGAGCACTTGTAGAAGGAATGTCTGCAGCAGAGTGGCAGAAGGTAGTGAATTAAATAAGGGGGGGAAGCAATCACAGCAAGCAATGCACTCTACAAATGAGAGAGCAGATGTACCAAAGTCAAACAGGTGAGAGGTAAGCAGTGCAGAGATGTGTGAATGTGACAGCAGGTCATAAGACTGGGAAGGGCTAAAAATGGGTACATTTCCAATTCTAGTGTGTATATTTTACAGGTGAAAGATGGGGACACTGCAGCCTTAAAGAAAAAAAGTGCGTTGCAAATGAAGTAAGAATCGATTAAAAAAAATGATAATAAAGAAAAGGGAAGGAAGAAAGAAAGAAAAGAACATCTAGAGGACAAATGGCATCATGACCTGGGTGTCACTGTGGTGGCTAACATGGGTTATATGAGCGAAACCACTGAACCATGAGGGATTGATTCTCACTAAACAGTAATCCAAACTAACCAATCTGTCAGTATTGGCTCTGGACTCAGCCCTACAGAACTCATTTTTTCTTTGTGTCTCTCCATCTGTCACTAACACATTAGCTGTAAGAATTATGTCTCTGGTTGACTATCACATATCACCCTCAAACCAGAGGTAAGGGAGAGATGTGAGGCAGAGATACCATGTGAGGTGAAAATGACAGGTGTATGCAGGTGCTCTGAAAACTACAGGAGTTAGTTATTGTAGTTTGCCAGTCAGAAGCAGCAGCAGCACACAGCTCATGAGGCAGTCAGCGCCCATTAACCACAATTTGCATCAAATCCACTTCGGTATCACAGGAGAAAAGTTTCTACTTGTAAATACAGATCAAGCCTGATATTCTGCGCATTTTTAAGTTTTCCTCAGTATTAAAGTAATCCACTGACTTTTGTCTGTGCATCCATGGCAACAGTGGAAACAGGAGCTGCTAATAGCCAATTAATACTTTTAATGAGGCCAATTTGTCAAAATTAGAGCAAATATGGCCCGAAAAACAAAAAAACAAAACCAGGGCTCAAGTTGTTGCCCAGAGTGTAAACCATAGACTGTATATATATATATATAAAGAGGGACAACATGTCTCCACTTATCAGCACTGTACAGAGGTGAGGCTGAAATATCCCAGATATGGCTGCTGCCATCTTGCCCTGGTGACGTCATTTGGAGCCAGAGTATTGTGTGGTAGCTATCTCTGCGGTGTCAGGTTTCCCATGAGTCATGAGCAGCGTCACTGAATGTGAGCCTACCGATTGGCTCACACAGTTGTCAATCATGTCGGAAACTCCCAGTTTTACAGCAACTGAATAAAATCAAACTTCAGAAAAACAAACAACTGAATACACAGCAGCATGATAGAGACCATCTTTGGAAAAATGTATTTGATGTGTACTTTCAGTTTTTAGTTTGTCCCATGTCCCATACACTGAGAGGAGGGACTTTATGACCTATACTGCAGCCAGCCAATAGGGGGCGATTGAGTTGTTTTGGCTTCACTTGGGGAGCTTTCATGTCATACCTCTTTGTGCACGGTCCTCACGGCAGCATTGTTACCTGCTGACATCCCCCAAAGCATTATGGGACCTGTGGTTCCATGGATTAAGGTGAAGGTTACAGATTACTAATTACCCTGTTTAAAATGTTAGAAGTATTATAATATTATTAACTATTTTAATTATGTTATCAAAATGATCTCACTTACCACAGTTGATTAGATTATTATTTTTTATTTACAAATGTTTTAAACGAGGCAATAAATCTGAAACATGTCCAAAAATAGGCTACACCAAAACAAGGCATTCCTGCATGCTGAAAAGATGCAGAGCAGTAGATGATGAATGTTATATTCAGATGTAACCTCTTTGTAATCATGAACATTTTGATAAATAACTGTAATTCAATTGCATATTTTTCTCAGTAACTGATTACAGTTACATTAATTTTGCAATTTAATGACATGTAACTAGTTACTTCCCAACACTGTGCAGTGGGTTGACCATCCCTGGTCATTTTGTTTGAGTGCTAATCGTCCAGCTCATTTTCCACATTTCTTGTCTATATCTATCATCCACTACTTTACCCAAAAAGATTCAGCCATAGTTCCCCTGCTCTCTGCACTCTGTGTATCACGGGCCCTGCTCTGGACCCCTGCCATAAGTCAGCACCATCTCTGTTCCAATTTGAGTTGTTTTTCCTTTTTACCCTGCCCATGAAAGTCTCTGCACGGCGCTTCTTCTCACTCCAGCTTGAAGCTTTGATCCTGTATTTGACTCCATCAAAATCTCTTGAGTTAAATATTTTATCGCTCTATGATCAGTGCTAAATATGTTCACCTAAGCGCTTCTGGCAAATGATCTTCTTTTACAACCCTGTAAAAGAAGATGGCTGATGGATATACACCTGGTAAATATCGCCTACAGTACAACCTATTAGGTTTGCACAGCTGTTCTGAGGGTCCAGTCACTAGCTTTTATGATCACAGATTAGGCTCATTTATTCACAGTAACTACTAATTCTCAATTAGTTCCTAAATGTTTTGGTTGTAAAGCCAGCTGCTATTGAGGTCCTTACATAACACGCAAACTAAAACATCCTGTGCTGTTTTTCGGTCTTCTGGCAGATGATGCTGCAGGAGTGGTTCAAGAAGTTTTAATGGATGGTTTAATTTATTTTTCATCAAGAATCAAGGTCACCACAGGGATTCAGTGTAACTACAAACTTCTCAAAGCCATTGCTTAAGCCTACAGGGGATGAGTTTTACTGACGAGTAGTAAAACACAGGTGTTTGGAGGAATATTCCTTCACAAGACATAGTGTCAAATCCAAACCACATATACCCTGTATTCTTCCTACCTCCCTGCCCTGCTTTATTTCCCACTCCACTTAATTTTCTCTGCTTCTGTAGGTGTTGAATATTGTATTGTACAAGATAAGATTGTTTCCTCCGCTTCCCTGGTGCTTATTGTGCTCACTGCGTGTGTGTGTGTGTGTTTGTGTATACATTTCTATCTACATGCAGGATTGTTCATGTTTTCCCTCCCTGCAGCTTATGCCGATATAAATATCTCAGGTAATTAATAACTGCGAAGACCTTTGAATCTCTGATGGGATTTCCACTGGGCTCATTCACTCTCATTCAATTTTCACCTCCCAGCGCAGAGGGAGAGGCAGAGGAGAAGAGGCATGGGAGGGGGAGTGTAGAGGAAGAGAGGAACAAAGAGGAATCAGCGGAGGACAGTGAGGAAGGAGAAGAGAGTGAAATGAGAAGAAAGGAGGAGAAAGGTGAGGAAACAATTCAGGGGGAAAGTGGAGAGAATGAGAAATGAGAGTCAGGAGGTAAAATGCGAAAAGAGAAGGGGGGAAAAATGGGAAAGCTGAAAAGAAAGCACGCAGGAGAGTGCAGAGAGAGTAAAGAAGAGACAAAAGAGCAAATTCATGCATCTTAAGTATGGTTAGTGATACATTTTGTCGAGCTAAGAGGCGAGGAAAGATGGAAAAAATCTGTATGATGTTGACTACATGAAGATTTACTAAGTATGATTTTGCATATTTTGCTTCCTTCTCTGAAATTCTGCTACCTACAAATGTTTGCTATGCTGCAAAGCCACACAAAACATGACTGTACCGTGCACACGGAGGTAAGAATAAGTTAAACTTCAAACCGCTGCACACTGTAGCACCCAACACTTTGTAGGGAGTGCTGTTCATGTTCCCTAACCAACGAAAACAATTTGGAAATGTGCAGCGGCAGTACTACCCACCAGTTCAGCCTGTCAGTGATGGAGGTGAAAACAGAAGGAGGAAAACTGTTAAGCTGACTTCAGCCGCGGCTTCAAACAGACTGCAGAACGAGTCAGCGTGCGGAGACCAGGTTCGACGCACTGCAAGGAGGAAGACTTTAATTACCGTGACATTCTGGAGGAGATCATTGCGTGAAGAGAGACAGCAGAGCGACTGTGTGTGTTTGTGTGTCCTGTGCATCTGTGTCTTTATGTGTTGCTTGTGTGTACGTGTGTTCACAGGTTCAGGTGTTTGCGTGAGCAGCAGAGTCTTTCTGGGGTGCTTTCACAAGTGTCGACATTGCCGCTCAAACATTTGTGCACCTGGCTGTGTGTGGTTCTATGTGTGCAGGTTTTCCTGTAGCGTCTGTGTGTGTGTTTAGTGTGTGAGTGTCAGACACTACTAGCCACCCCAAGCTCTGTATCTATATAGTGGTTAGCGGTTAACATGGCAGAAATGTCATTGAGCTTTCAGAGCTCTTCACTGAACAGAACAGACAGCCCTGGGCGTAGATTTTTCCCAGGCAGCCTCACACCGCACACACTCACGCACACACACACTGATGCTGGAGTTTTCATAGGTGGTTACAGTATGTATAGACTACTTTTAACTGATAACCTCTGATAACTGAAACTGTGATGTAAATGTGGATGCTGGTACGCAACATCCTGACGCAGAGACAGCTTTTTCCGTCACTTAGTTTATTCCTGACCTTATTTGGACTTTATCATTATCATGCCGGCCACCACCAGAAACTCTGAAGTTGCAGATTGGCACAGTCGAGTAATGAAGGATAATCTGATTTTTGTGAGTTCATGTAAAGTGGGCAATTAGAGAAGTTTAGCTCAGATATTAAAGTGCAAGCGAGAGCGGCTATCTGATCAAGCGGGCATATTTTCCCTCACAGATGTTTAACTGAATTAAAAGAACAAATGAATAAATGCATTAGTACAGCAGATGTTTTGAGCAGACTCCTGAGGACCCACGTGTAGAAGATCGACATCCTCATTACTGACTCCGACTTTTCATCAAGTGTTTGGACTTTTTTTTTTATTTTTTATTTTTTTGTAAAATGGGTCTGTTAGGCCCAGATTAATCACGCTCGTCACACTGGAGGCATGGAATGAAACTGAAATTGTATTTTCACTGTCCCGTGACAACTGGCAGAAAAATACCTCGCTGATGTTGTACCCGGCGGCTTCAGCCTGCCTTGTCTTTGTGGACGAGAATCAGGTAGTTTACTATGCAGCACTACAGATTTCTCCACAAGTGCTGCAGTCAGATGTGTTGTCAGCCTCAAGGTACGCACACCCCAGACATTTTAATGTGCTACAACTGTAGAATGTAGATTACATCAAAGTGCCTTTGTTATTTTTATTTTTTTCAACACTTCTGCTGATGAACTTATTTTGAACAATGGCTACAGCAGTAAATAAATTTGTTACATCTAGTCGGCATGGGCAGATTATGAGAGAATTGGCCCCTGGGTGAGAATATGCAAAAGGCCCCACTTCCTCTCTTACACAGGAGCAGACTTTGCATCTTTGTAGTCATGCATCTTTGTGTGGTTTTATGTCTCTCTGAGGTCATTTTGTGCCTCTATATAGTTGTTTTCCTGCATAGTTATTTTGTATCTCTGCAGTTTCTTTGCATCTCTTTATATGAGGTTAATTTCTTAACTTAGGTTCAGGAGCAGGGCCACGCCTCAACCGCACTTCTGATAACCTGCCAAGCATACTTAAACCTGCTCAACCCATCCTGCTCTGCTTGTCTCAGATTTCTCAACCCACACTCCCTTTCCCTTCCCCTCATCCATCATCCTCCCTGCCTCGTCCCTACCAGCATTCCTTCATCCTCTCTTTCCTTCTCCCCTCATCTCCTCTCATTCAGTCTGGTGCATACCTCGCCCATGTCTCATTCTAGGCACCGTCTGGGGGGCCTGTAATCAGCTCGGGTGGAAAAACGCCTGAGACGGAACCCCCACGCTGAGTCTCCCTCTGCCCGAACAACCTAACAGAAGACATCCTTCCTCCACCTCCGCCCCCCACTTACATCCATTCACCAATCCTCAGCAACTAACACCTCCTGAATTACAACTGAACATTTAAACTACATATTGTTGGGCGTGGTCCTTGCTAGTGAAGTTCATATTAATGGGATAGTGCACGTGAGACCAGCGAAGGCATGTGAACACACATGAACGCAGTGCCCATGTCTCATGGTAACGTGGTGCCCAGAGAGGCAGATAGAGCTACAGGCTACAATGAGGCTAAAAACAGATGTTTTTAAATTATGTGTTTTTGGACGTTTGAATCTGGGGCACTGTCAGCCTCCATTAGGTGGAGTTTTGTTGCTGCCCCCTCTCTCCTTGGATCTCCCCAAGTGCTGTGAGGACCCTAAAACTTCACCTGAGCCTCCCTCGGCATATGGGTGAGTAGATAATGGCTGAATTTTCATTTTTGGGCGCACTGTCCCTTTAAGTTCCTTCCTGGTCAGTATGCAGCACCATCAAACATCACACACTGTGTGTAAGGCAGCAGTGCCAGCAGTGGCATCAAATCAGCCCAATATGATCATCATCAATCATAATTACACAAATTGCATTAACTCTCGTAGTTAAGGCCCTCTCAAACACAACCTGGTTTGAGCTGTGTTGCCGTTGGGTTCAGTGAACACAGCGCAGCAGCAGTGCAAGTGTGCCAAGCCTTTAGATTATTACAGTTATTAATACAGTAAGTTGCCTCTGCTGAGTGTTTCTAAACTAAGCTCATTGAAACATACCTGCGCTCAACAATGGGACAGGAGCATCTAAGTGGTCTTGCTGTCATCAGCATCATTGCAGAATTCACTCAGAAGCTGCCATATAATGGCCGAGTTAATGACCTGGCAGCCAGGTAATGCAGACGTGTGGGCCAGAGCCTCCCACAAGTGCTGAAAAATGCCTTTTTAATAGTTCCTCTGTAGCGGAACATACATGCAGTGTGTCAAGGCACACTGTTCTTTTGGTGATCCTACACGGCACGTGGTCTTCCTGTATGGCTGCCCGGCTCAGGAGGTGTTGTGAGTTCGGTTCTTTGGTGATTGCCAAAGGCCCTCTAGATCACATGCTCTTGCACTGCGACGCTTGAAATACAGAAAAAAAAACACATCAGTCTGTGAGGCTTGCAAGGACGCAGAACGGGGAGTAGTTCAGTACAGGGAAGATACTGCACATCTGCAGATGTGGTAAAGTAGAATACATCAAATGGCAACAGTCTGCAGCACAGAAACGCTAAGGTTGTCCTCCAATTTTAAGTTCATCTGAAAGAGGTAAAAACAAAACTTGACCAGAGTCCTCTTTCAAATGAACTGACAATGTGAACACAAAAAGAGTCCTTTTCTGTTGGTTCACTTTTTGGTGCACTTTAAGAGGACTGAGATTGGTTTGTTTAAAAAGAACTATATGTGAAAACACCCTTAACCTGGCAGCCAAACGCTCACTCTCTAGTAATGTATGTACGGGTAGCCAAGCCCTGGAAGCCCTGTACGAGTGTTAGCCATGAGTAACAGTATTGAGGTCACAGGGTGAGGAATGGGACAGTTGTGCTTTTATTATAATTTATTTGAATATTATTTTAACAGTAATGGTAACATCGATAATGAAAGTGTCATTCTTCCATTTATTTTATTGAAGATGATTGCACACACACACACACACACACATATGTGCCTGATTGGCCCATTCAGTAATCAATCCATGCTAGTCGGTAATTTGCAGAGAGAGAGAGTAATAGAGAGAAAATTATCTGTTGCTGCACTATCACTAACTTTAACTAATTTGAACTGCTTTTCTATTTGTAAAATGTTTTGATACCTAACTTCATCGCACATGCACTTTTTTTTTCCCTGAAGCGTTTAAAGATTTACTTTTTCAAAAGACTAGATTTGTTCCACATTCCTCTCCTGTGTGATACCTTTTACTTTATTCTCCAACCACCTTGAACTTCAGCATTCTCTATTAACCTCCTCCCCACGTTCCACAGCTCATCTTTCATTCATCTCTCCGTTTTCTTTAGCTCTGCATTACCTCTTCCACACCTCCCACTAGTTTGTAACTTTGCCCTTGATCTTTGCAGTGTTATTTCCTCTCCTTTTTAGTTACACCAGCGCATCTTCATTAACTTTTCAGTCTTATCTCCAACTTGTGATTGCGCCAGGATTGTCGTGCATTATCGCTTGATGTCACAGCTCCTCTGCTGCGGCTGTTCTGGGCGATCATGTCTTCCTTGTAAGCACAGACTTTAATTAAACTGACAGTGGAAATGGAAATTACCATACAAGCATCAGTGACTTTATTTGCAAAATAGATTGAATTTCTTTTCATCTCATCATGTCTTCAGCTCTATAACCCTAGTCTTTGTAACCTGAGCTTCTCCTGAACCTCAGTGTCAAACAGTCATTTAGCTTTTTTATCCTTATGCCTGTGTTACTGTTCTGTCATGTTAGCTCAAGCCTTTATGAGTGAAACTAATTAATTCATTTTGTTATTAAAGCAGTCAGAAGCGAGGTCAAAGAGCACAAACAGTCTTGTTCGTGAAGTGTGTATTGATAATAATAACAAAAGAATGGATAAAACCGACAGCACAAGATTAATTAATCTTTTCACCTGCTGTTACAAGAATGAAGCTTTCAGTATAAATTCACGTGAAACCCAAAGCACAACCATTACCGTGCAACTGTCAGCCATTTACACTTATCTTTTATTTACACACATCTGACTTAGTCGAGGTGCTGTGTGTTGGCATCAACATTAGGAAGCACGTCCAGCGGGAGACTCTTCGTCCCTCTCATTCTTTCCTTTCTTGTGCTTTGCTCATATTTGCTTCACATTCAGTGGATTTGTCTCCCACTCTTTTTCTCTGTTCTGCTTTTCTTAGTGTCTCAATCCATCTCTGCTTACTGAAAATGAAATTTCAAGTTGTTGCCTTTTTTTTTTTGCCTTTGGCATTGTTGTCTCCGTAGTACATCTTCCCCATTTCCTGTTTGCCTTTTATTAATTTTGCTAATGTCTTCCTATGACCAAATAGGAGAAACCTGCTGTTTTTTTTAAAGTAATGACCAGATATTTCCTCGACATCAGGCTTTTACATTAATCATGATTGGCTTTAACTGAATTTCTGTTAAAACAACACAAGCAAACATTCAGAAAAACAAGTTAATGCTTCATGATGTTTCATGGGCTTCTGCATTTCTTTGTGTGTACAGGCATCTCCGTTATTCCTCTTCCTTAAATGTCAGTCACTCTCTCATCTTTAGAATGTCTTTCCCGTCCCTTCTTTAGCTCTTTTTATTGCAGCATTGCTTTGTAAAACCTGCTTTTATGCCACTCTATCATTCTCTCCCTCTCTACGATGTTAACCCCGAGGGGCTCAAAGATTGCTGCGCGGTGGCCATATAGCAGTGTGGAAGATACACATTCAGTATGCGCACTTTCACACGCACGCATGCAGGCATGTCTTCACATTCATTTCCCCAAACACATGCATATGCACACATGCAAAATATCACATGGACGCATACATAAAAGCGGAATAAATAGGTCTTGAAAACACACACACACACTGAAACACATTTACACACACAAGAGAATAGTGGACAGCGTTAGAGTGAATTAAATAGACATGTGGCGCAATAAAAGCAAATTGAATGCTCAAACCTTCAAAATCACAAAGCTGCAGCATTTATAACAGCATGCACTCATACATGTAACTAGTTTATTAGGACCACCCACTGCTGGACCGAGGACATTCAGTGCCCTAGGCAAGCTTGCTCTTAGTCACCTGCCCTAAAACAAATGAGACAACAACACAAATAAACTTCACTAACAAATAATAAGAATACGTTACAAACAAAAGAGTGCAGTGTGTATAAATTTGCAAAGTTCGTCTCCTTTTTTTGTACTGTGCCCCGGTTTGGTTTTGACTTTTCATTATCTTCGTCTCTTATGCTTCCCTTTCTCTCTATTCCACCTTTCCAATTAATGCTCGAGCATGTTCTGACTGTGATGAACAACATTGCTCGGACTAGAGGTGGAACCCATAAAAGAGACTGATCGTCAGCATTAGATCTTTGGATCATTTTTCCCTTATGCTTGATCTTTTAAAGTTATCTATAGGCCTATAGGAAGATACGTCACTGGGGACACCTATAGTTAAATCTCATGTGATCAAATCGATCAGATCTGTTGTAAATCCCTTTTCAGCTTATAGTGTGCCGTTTTAGCCATTGCCCCAAAACAACATATGTTTGCAATCAAGTGACAAAGCTTCTTAGCATACTTATTTTTTGTATGTATTAAATGGATAGGTCAAAAAACGTTGGTCTTTAATCTTAAGTGCTATATCCTAGGCCGCTGGACTTGCTTGAGTTTCTTGAAGGAGTTTCGCCTCTCATCCAAGAGGCTTCTTTAGGTCTTCTTCAGTTCTTATCACCCACCTACAGTGCAGGCTTGGGATCTCTCCCCAGAGAACTTAAGACCATTCACAACTAAACCCATCTAACCCTAATGACACACATGATGGCCGGGTGGGTCAATGAATCATGTGTGACTTCAATGACTCTGTGAGGGTTCACACCCACACAGAGTTCAAAGCCTGCAACACCGCACCAGACCGAACTGAAGAAGCCTCTTGGCGAAACATTCAAGAAACCCACGCAAGTCCGGTTGCCTACGTACTTAAGATCACCACGACCTGGATGACTGAGAATCTTCACCGACATGTTGGTGTTTAACATGGGAGACAGCTGATCATTTCCTGTTGTCAAATGACAGCCAACACTGTCAAAAACACAATGTTTCCCGAAAATTAATCAAGTAATTTTTGTGCCTAGATCTAACCGAACCTTAACTGTGACGTTTTCACATCATTAAACAGATTTGTGAAAGGTTTGGAAGGCAGACCTAAATAATAATGTCCAGCCAATAGGGGTGTCTGATCAGAAAAAACCCCTCTATGTGTCATTTTAGAGGGCGTGAACGAACATTGTGTTTTGTTGCTTAATTTAAAGGACTTGATGTCAGTTTTTGTTGGTGCCATGTAAGAAACATCATTTTTGATGCCCTTGGTAAGTGGTGATTTTAAATTGGATTGCATTTCTAATATTTTGTCCATGTTCCTTTGACTAAAGAGTGCGTCTGCTTTTTTACTTGCATCCTGTTTGTTCCATGACCTACCTACTCCCCTCTTCCCCTCAGAAATCTTCCTCCCTCATTTACAGTCTGCCTCGTCTTCCCCAGTGTCACTTTCGATCTTTCACTCTCTCATACTTCTTTTCTCTCTCTCTCACTAATTGCCTCCCTCTGCGTCAGCCTCTCCCTCACCACTTAGCCACCTTCCTCTCCTCTCCCTCACTCAGAGGGGCTTGATGGAGAGAGAACATATGTGTGCCATCACATGTTGTACGTGTCATATCCTGTGTTTTTGTTTGCCTGCAACTATCTTCTCATGCTGCTCTGCGCCTATCTGCTCATTTTCTCACGCACTCCTCGCTCTTGTGGCAATGACTTTGACGTCTTTGTCTTTGAACTCACTCTCAACTCCTTTGGAGTTTCAACTTGTTGGCCTCAGGACTCCAGGCTCCCAAGATCTGTACGTATAAAAAGATGAACATAGACAGAGGCAGCAATATTGAATTCACTTTCAATCAGACAAACTAACTTGGCAGCAATAAATAACAGCAGCAAAAGCTGCTATATCTTACGTTGAAAATGCCACAGAGACATCAGAGCCACCTGTAAATCAGGCTTTGCCAAGGTAAGAAAATACATGAAAACTTTATTTTGTGACCAGAAAGATAAAATTCATAGCAGTTGTGAAACTAGCACAAATTCACCATCATTACTGCTGATTGATGCCAAATCTATGCAGGGATACTTGCCAACTCCACCTCAAGTTGGCTCTCAAAGTTTCCTCAATAATATACGTGGAGTGAGCAGACTTCTGGGAATGTGGACCATACTTGGCTAAATGTGGGCTTAGAATAGACTGTGACTGATAAAACAGGTACAGAACACAGATGCCCTAAATACACATTAATAACAACAACAACAAAATAAATTCAAAAGCTAGTTTTTCACCGCTGAACAAAAAGACAGAAAATACTTTTGAAACTGGTGCCACATAATCAGAGAAAACCACTAAAAAGGTCTGTGGCATTTGCGTTTGCTCAAGAGGTTGAAAACCTACAAGTTCCACAATGCACTGAGCCGCACCAGACCAATAAAGGCTCCCGCTGGTGGGTGACATCATGGGAGCTTGTCCTTTTGGACAAAGGAAAAAATGTGGTGGCTGGCCAGTCACACTCTTTAACTATCGTATACGGTAAGCTAAAATAAATTTCTGAGAACACTTTGGGCAGAAATAGGCAATGCATTAAGAGAATCTTAGTTTATAGTTCATCATATATAGTTTTACCATTTCAGTTTGGTCTGAGTGAGAGATAGCGGCAGCTCTTTTCTCGATCCACTTCTATACTCTTTGTGTGTGTAATGGCATACCAAAACATGAAAGTACAATTTGTAGTTGGAGCAATAGCCCAAGAGCCGTGGAACGTGTTTTGAGGAATACAGATTTAAGCTGGGAGATGTGGCAGCTGGTAAAACCAAGAGTTTACCATAGCTCATTTGCACATACTACCCACATTGTTATGATACAAAGCTGGTTAAAAATCAAACCCAGTGTCACTCTAAAGTCATCGAAATCTGGTGCTTGGAATATGATTGCGGGATCAGACACTGACAAAAAATGCCATCCATTGACGTCGGCATGATACACAGCCGGTTGCAGCTATAGTTTAAGGGCGCTTGGTGGCATCAGGGGGAAATGTGGTGGTACACAAACAAAAGTTGAGGCAAGGAAAGTCTGAGTAGGGCAGGAAGGAGGGGTGAGTCCAACGAACACTGACTTTCACGCCGGGTCACCCTGTTCTTTTTTCCTAAATCCAATCACTAGCGTTAGTTGCTGGAGGCAAAAAACAACATAATTTTCCAGTGTTTTCCTAACGTAGTGCTTTTATTTTGAAAGAGACTGTATGTAAATGGTAAATTGCCTGTAAATACAGAGGTATATTTTGAAAGAAGATGATGCATGCAACAGGCATCCACAGCACCAGTGGACGTGGAGAGTCCACGACCAAACATCGATATGTGACGAGGTCGGAGTGAGAATGTGTTGTTAAAATTGGAAAAGTATCCCTTTAAGTCTAAATCTTACTTGAAACTCCATTCCAAACTAATGTTCCTCTTTCCTTGCTGTTTCTTTACACTGTGTACTGAAAATATCTGAGATCAAACAGCTTTCGGTGTTCAGCAACAAGAACTATTCCCCTTTAGATACTCTAGACACTCCGGAAAGGTAAGCTGAGCAATCCCTCTGCCGAAGAAAATTAATTGCGTTGTATTGAATTGTATTCTTCTGTACTGTTCTGTCAAATTAAACAAGTTTCATTTACTGTAAGGTCACAAAGTGAAAGATAACTTTTCTGTGGTGATTCTGCCTCTGTGCAACAGAGTTCACATCCAATGTGCAGGACTGATATGTTGCTCTCTCTTTACAACACCACACAGGTGCTGAAATGAGCAGGGTAAGACAAAGTGCAGGTACGTTTGTCCACTACAATATTCCTTCTTTGTCCAGCCTGACAGTTGCTGGTTTTGCTTGTCTTCTCCGCTTTGTATACCTGGTCGTATAAGTTTTCTTCCAGTGTGATCTTTGGGGTGTGATTACAGTTTTCATGAATGTTATTATTTGGGCTTTTGTGCTTGCTTTTTATTATTTCATATCAAAGGAGGTGAGGTATCTGTGTCTCTCATCTTATTTGTTCTTATTCTCTGCCTGTCTCATTCTTCTTCCTCTATCACAGAGGAGGGCCTCAGAGGGAATTCACATTTTAGCAATTTTTCTCTTCTCCTCTCTCTCTTCTCATTTCTTCTCTCGCCATACTATTCCCCTCCACTCAGCGCTGAGGAACCACAATGCTTGTTATTAACTTTCTCATACCATTTATCTCCCTTTCACCACCCCCATTACCGCCCCCTACTTTCTGTCATCCACTCCTGGTTCCCCGTCTCTCTCCTCCCCTCTCTCCTTCTCACACACCATTTGTCTGTTTCGGTCTCATTAGTATTCTCCCTCCTTTGCAGACAGCAGGTAAGTTCAGCACCTCCAACCCACCTTCATACTTCACTCTCCCGATATATCATTCTACCTCCTGTTCGTTACTGCTGCATGGTTCCTGTTACACCTGTCAGTGCGACCATTTGATCTTCATGATCACAGTGCTGCCGGAAAGCATTTGACCGCCGAACATGAAGGCATTATCATTCAAATTAAGGTTGGGGAATGGCAGATTAGTTGGTGCGTTGGTATGTGTGGTGCTGGCTGGCATCTAAAGCTGTCCTCTAGATACGGAACTCTTATGAGACAATAAATCAGCTGGGTTCAAGAGCAACTAAGCACAGCCTGGGTCTGATTAATGTTCTAAAAATGGATGAAATGGCTTAAGGAGAAGGGGAAAAAGTACTCACCCACGACTGCAGAGACCTGAGTTTTAGCAGCAGTGCCTCCAGCTTTGTTAAACTAAACTATTTGCAGTTGGGAAGCCAGTGAGGGTACAATTTCCTTCTTTTTAAGCACTGTTGTAGGGGCGTAATGACATATTGCAGCACAATATTTCGTGATACAAAAATACCAGTATTAATTGTGAAGCCAGAAGATGATTGCAGTACCAGCACAATCCTTTTTGGCTCTGTTAGCAGCGCAGTGGGAGCCCTGGCGTAGGTTTTTCTAAAAGTCAGAGTATCGTGATTTCTCTCTTTCACCAAAATAACAAGCCAGCTGAATTTAGATACAAAGTGAATTGAATTCTTGGCATGTGTTGATTGCTGCTTGTGTTTGGCCACAAACAGTTAACGGACAAGCTCTCCTACTGCTGTGAAAACAAGCAGCGACATTGTGCTCAGACAGATTGACTTCAAAACACAACCAGAGTTTTATTTTCTCCCACACACCTTTATGCCTTTTTCCCTGTGTGGTGCCACTGAAATAACCATACAATATCACGCTGTAACAATTTCAATTTGATATCAATCCTGGTGCTACAACTGAATCTGCTTCTGCCTCTGGATGTAGCTTGCATTGAAAATGAAAAAGGCTAATGTCTATTCAACTTCATATATGTTAGATCATGTTCATCGGGACAATTTAACTAGGATTTTTCAATAAATTGAGCATAGTGCTAGTTCAGGCAGGACATGATGTCAAGCTCATCTCACATCCCAGCTACATCAGCTGATCTCAAACAGCCCAATCAACTGATGGAGCAGCTGATTGATGGAAGGGAGTCAGCTGATAGATCACATGATTCCTTTCTATGCAACCAATTGGCAAATCTCATTCAGGGCGCCCTATTTAAGCTGCTCTGGCCTGCCTACTGTTGCTGCTTCCTCTGCAAGCTGCTTTGCAACCAGCCTCCACCCCAGCTCTCCATTTTCATGCTGTGTCTGTCTGACTTATCAATGTCATTTCTGTTTGTCATTGATGCTGCTCTGTTCTGTTCCCAGGAGTCTTTGCTGCTGCTCTCCCTGCCTTAGGCTTTCCATGTAGGCGCGTGGAAGGGCAGGGAGGTTTGCTCTCTCTGCCTCAGGCTTTCCTCATATGCGCATGAAAGGGCAGAGAGGTTTGTTCTCTCCGCCTTAGGCTTTGCATGTAGGTGCAAAAAAGGGTAGGGAGGTTTGTTCTCTCCGCCTTAGGCTTTGCATGTAGGTGCAAAAAAAGGGTAGGGAGGTTCGTTCTCTCCGCCTTAGGCTTTCCATGTAGGCGCATGAAAGGGCAGAGAGGTGTGCTCTCTCTGCCTTAGGCTTTCCATGTAGGTGCATGGAAGAGGCTCTCTGTTTAGGCCCGAGGAAAGGCAGGGAGACCCCAGAACAGAGCCACACCGCAAAATATAATACTGAAAATGGAAATCCAGTTTTCTTTGAATTAAATGTTCCTGACTGACATTAGTTTCAATTGGTGTCAGGTAAAGACTTTATTTTGCTTTTGTGGGAGAAAAGTACTGCACAAAACTAAATACATGTTCAAACTGAAAACACTGTTTTGCTCTTCTCTGTCATATTGAATTTCAAATAATGATCATTTGATCTAAATAAAGAACTTCTAAAATGGCCAAAGAGTTCTTGCATCTGGCTTAAAACTTAGAATTGTTGTTCTTACTTTACGATTAACTTTGCAGTGGGATTTGAAGCATTCAGGGGGAAAAGAAATGTTGCACAGCAGCGTATAAAGCAGCAAAATTACGACGAGTTCCTGCTGAAAACCAGCCAGCTGTGAATCTGCATAAGTACCTCGATTTGGGTTTGAATGCGTATGTGTGCGTGCATTCATTCATCCGAATGTATTTGTTGTGTTTAGCACATTCCTGCAACTGCTCTCTCCCATGCCCCGAGGAATTTCCTGGAGTTCCCTGTTTCCTGATCACCTGTTATTGTCCTCCATCACATGCTTATACACAGGAATACAGAGGCACATGTATACCCAGAGTGAGGCCC
Organism: Epinephelus awoara; assembly: GCA_035609425.1. Lineage (NCBI taxonomy): Eukaryota > Metazoa > Chordata > Actinopteri > Perciformes > Serranidae > Epinephelus > Epinephelus awoara. The sequence continues at coordinate 28,495,144 of CM069297.1, forward strand.
ACATCATGCAGACACACACATACACACACACACAGTCGTGCAGCATGATGATCTATTATAAAAGGAACCCATCCCTTTCCTGATAAAAAGTGTGTGTGCACATGTATAGGTGCGTATTCATGCTACAGCAAGGAAGTCAGAGTTTGTCCTTGATGACTCCTGACCACCTTGCAGCCAGCCAGGAAAGAAAAGAGACATCACGGAAAAAATGAGTCTAACAAAGGAAAGAAAAGTAGGCTTCGGCTGCATTATAACAAATTCTATTGAATGTAATTGAATTATATGGAAGATTAGATGCAGATTATCACAGTGGCAAAACTGTTAAGTCAGTAGACTAGCAGGCTAATTTATGTATTTAATAAAAATGTTAATTTATTATTTACATATGTAAGCCTGCCTACGTAACAATCTTTTTTATTTGATATTTGTCTTTATTCTGGCTTCGCTCATTCATTTACTTAGACGCTAGTGGTGGCTAAAGAAAAAAAAATTGAAGACAAGACAATACATGAATAATAAAACATTTCTAACAGATCAGCTCTCCTCTCTCAAGGAGGTGAAGAAGGGATACAGTAGGTGGACCTGAGGTGAAAGGGGACGTAAGAGAGCTGAGAGGAGTGAAGGGTGTAGAAAGGGGGCTGTGGAGGAAAGAAAAGATGGTCAGACATGAACTAGATGTGTTCATGTAGCGTCTAAAGGTGAACTGTTTCCTGACGGGAAGGTGATAAGAGAAGAAGCAAGCTGTCTTTAAAGTTTAATGTCACAACACTGATGCCCCATCAACCAACGCTGGATAACTATGTCAACAGCTGAGAAAAGCTGTGTGTGTGTGTGTGTGTGTGTGTGTGTGTGTGTGTGTGTGTGTGTGTGTGTGTGTGTGTGTGTGTGTGTGTGTGTGTGTGTGTGTGTGTGTGTTGTTTGTGTCTTTTCCTACCTCAGCATGTTTGTTCTCTCCTGAGCATTTATGCATCTACTATTCTTTTTCCAGAGTTTCTTTAGTGTGTGTGTGTGTGTGTGTGTGTGTGTGTGTGTATTTGTGTGTGTGTTTCCTGCCATTGTATTTTACTTCAGCTTCCACCCAGCACTAATTTGTCTGTGTAGGTTTGTGTGCGTGTGTGTGTGTGTGTGTGTGTGTGTGTGTGTGTGTGTGCCTGTGTGTGTGTGTGCGTGCGTGCGTGCGTGCCAGAGGAACCGGTCTACCTTAAGTGCCAACAGTTTCCATGATGGGGTCATGACTTTTTGTCATAGGTCAGCACAGGCTGTGTTATAAATGTCCAGGGGGTCTTGTTTTTAGCACACATTGTCCTTTGATTTCTATATTTTAGGGCATAATAACCATGAACATTTTTCCAGTATTAAACATGCACACTGAGGGTTGGATATTACTACAGTACCTCTAATGTAATAACAGCATCTACATGATACTTTGCATTTATGGAGCATGAATGAAGCAGGTCAAAAAATGCAATATCTGTCTTAAGAAATGAAAAATAAAAAGCTTCTTCTACCTGTAAAGTTTCCAATTGTGTAACAACTGCTTCCATTATTTGAAATAGTGTGTAATATACCCGTCTTGTTAACACTTTCGCAGCACTGCAAGTCTAACCTGGACTGGATTAGTAGTACAGCTAAGAGTTGCCTTCCACTTTCATTTAACCTTTTCACTGCCAGTGTTCAGTGATCTGAGGGAAAACTAGTCCTGTGAAAAGACTCAATTGATCAAGCAATTGGGCCATGTTAGGAAAATGTGCACTGCATTGGATTTCATTAGAAAGTAAAGTGTGTATGCCCCTCCCTGCTGTGTGAAATGGGTTTATGTTTCCTTTTATGTCATTTTTTAACAAGGTAATGATGTGGAAGGCAACTAAACTGAATAGTATGCCTACACAAGTTGTCAGATATTGTTTTGGACAGCTCGCCACCACATTGCCTGACCTTTTAAAACATTTTTGACCTTATAATGCCAATACCAAAGAAAGCACTAGCCACCAGTTGATATGGTTTTTGCTGCTATTTTTCCTTGTGGCCAACTGTGGTACTACAATAAAAAAAATATTCCCAATGGCAGCAGCCTGATGATTTCCAGTGCGTCAAATACGTGAAACCCTTGGTCATTATAAAAGACACTCTTTTGAAATGACTGAAAGAGCACCTTAAATATCAGACAAGATAAATCTTTGTATTCTCTCTTCTTACTACAGTTCTAAAATTGTGAATCATTTAAGTTGTGTGTGTCTGTGTGTTTCAGTTTGCAATTATGCTACAACTTCTTTCGGAATATGATCAGGATCAGGATCAAGATAAACTTTATTGTCCCTTGCGGGAAATTTGTTGTAGAAAGACATGCTACATAAGCTGTGAACAACATGACAATTATGTCAGACAATAACAAAAAATACATCAAGAATCATTAGCATGTACAAGGACTGACACATTTACCCATGGGCCGAGATCTTTTTTTTTTTGGTATATAGTTTCCTGCAGAGGATTGATGAAAAATGATTTCAAGAGCTGGACCACCACCTAAAAGTCTTGCTCGAGGATGCTTCAGCTTGGAAGATGCTTTCAAATGAAACAATATCTCTTCTCACCATGCAGTCTGCTGTCTCATTTTCAGGGAGGGTGAAATATCTGCTGGACATTTAAAATATGGATGTTGGCACTAAATGCAGACAGATAATCAACACACACACACACACACACGCACGCGCGCAAGCACACATGAAATATAAGAGCAAGAAGAGAGGCTCCTAATGGAAAAACCGGGTTGTTATTTGGATACAAGTATATTTGGCCCGCATTTCCTCCACTAATGCATCTAATATGTCATAATGAATCTCTGGAAAGTAAAGATAGACATATAGTGGGGGTGGTACAAGGTATGAATGAGACACTTGAGCATAAACCAAAAGTGGGCAGATGGGGAAAAATGTCCAAGGTGACAGGAGAAATGCTGTTCAGGGTAAAATGCTTCAGAAACATTTCTCCTATCCAGCAAGGCTAAATATAGGCTCATTAAAAATCTAAAGAGCCCATTGAGGGGGAGGGGCAGGGGTGTAGATGGGAAAAGAGTTTGTCAGAAACAGAGAAAGAGTGAGATAAGAGGGAGAGATGGACAGGTAAAAGAGATTTAAGAGGGGGCACCCATGGTGAGAAACAAAAGTAGAGTTAGATATAATGAAAAATAGAGGAACGCACGGAGAATGAGCAATAGGGCGATACTATTTTGTACCACACAGGAGAGAAAAGCGTGTCATTTCCATCACATGGCAGCTACCAGCTTGCCTGCTTCTCCTCTTAATTCTCTGCTCTCATCCAGTATTCAATAGCCAGCTCCTATTCGGCCAGAAGAAATAGAAAAATGCCTCATTGTCATGTTTCACTTCCATTCCCTCTCTAATTGAAAAGTGAGGTGGAGGAGGACAGGGGTGGGGGGTAAAAATGTCAGGGAGAAACAGAGAGCGATGGATAGAGCTAGAGAACTAAAAGAAGATCTGATTAACGGACGGATCATTTTGAAACTGCACATTCAGAGTTCAACAATGAGCAAATTTCTTTTGACATGTTATACTGAAAAAAGTAAAAGCTATGCAAAATGTAAGATGAGGAAAAAAGCAACGTGCCCCCTGAAAAACTAAAAATGTGTTCCGACAGAAAGCACAGCAAGCTTTTTCTTTGCATCATTCGTGCACATTTGACCGTTGGTCTGTGGATACAGACGTTAGATGGAAGCCATTTAGCAACAGCTGCATGGGCATGCCTGTGTGTGTGTTTGTGGGGCGGCTTAGCCTGTGGGTGATCTCACAATTCGCTAGTAACTCCAGTTCTGTACTGTTTTTCTCTCAGGTATTTCTCCTGTTTCTTTCATTTCTGTAAGTTTATGAAGTAGATTTATGCAGCCTCTTGATAAGCATGATTTTTTTACTCAAGTTGAAACATGGTAAATGGACTGCACTTGTAAAGCGCCTGTCTAGTCTTCCGACCACTCAAAGCGCTTTTTACACATCAAGTCGCATTCACCCATTCACACACTGGTGGCTGAGGCCAGGTGCCACCTGCTACTCAGTTTCTAACACACTCACACACCGATGAAACAGCCATTGGGAGCAATTTGGGGTTCAGTATCTTGCTCAAGGATACTTTAACTTCCGATTAGTGGACAATCCACTCTACCGCCTGAGCCACAGCCACCCCAACATGAGCGCGAGGAGGTAGGTGCTGAGGGTGCATCCTCTATTTACAAAGGATGGAACAACACACTCTGTTAATAGTTGGCCTTATACCATTAATAATGGGCTATCTGAACACTTGCTTTAAATTTTAAACAGGATATGATAAGGTGCCTGTCAAAAAATACACGTAACAAAGACGTTTAAAATGTGCAACTTAGTTCATTCCTCCTATTTTATGTGACAATCTCATTACATCAGGTCAAACTGCATGGGCTGAGGTCACCTCATGGGTCAGTTAGGGAAAGATTTGCAGTAGTAGGAGCTGATCAATAGCATGGACAGGCTGATCAAGCTGAGAGAAACACAACAATTTGCCAGGACAGTTGTTTGGAGCTGTTTTAAGATACAGAAAACTATCTTGGACATGAGGGACTTCAACTGTGGGGGCATAGCCAGGGGATGGAGTTTTATGGAAGCCAATGATGGAGCAGAAGACAAGCGTATGTAACCTGATGATTTGCTTAGGGGACATGAGTGGCTTGAGCGAAGAGACAACTGGGTGTCCAACACCATTCACAATGAAATACTAGAAATGCTGGCACTTGCTTTCATGAGACAAATTAAGTCTGAGGCAAGGGAGCCCACATTCTCTGGACTAACAGCTAATGAAACCACCATGTAAGTAGGTCTGAGCAGTTTTCCTGTAAGCGCATGCACACGCATAAAAATATGTTCCCACACACAAGTTGAAAAGTTTTCATATAGCGCAGATGCATCAATTTGCTCCATCTCTCCACTGATAATGCAAAATTGATTGTTTTGGAACAGCAGTAACATCGGGCTACTGCTGTTCATCCATCACTTGTAGCTACAATAGACATTTTAAAAGTTAGCTTCATCAAGTTATTTCAAGTCCAAATGCTTCAGTCACTGACTATAAGTCAAATTCCAAATCTTTTTCAAAGTGTGGTGCCAAAGGCATAAGACTGACTTGAACACACACCTCTGTGATGTAGAGACTGGACTTTCCAAAGAATGAGTTGTACTATAATATGCATTAGGTGGAAATACACAGTGAAAGGAAAATGCTTTTTCAGTAGGAACTGATAAATAACAGGAATCTAGCAGACACAGGGTGCATAGGTTCATAGTGTTTAATGCGATGGGAGAGGTGTAGCCAGGTTGCAAGTCCATGTAAAGTCTTTTACAGAATAGATAGAAGTGCATGAGCACAAACCAACAAAAGACACCAAATGAGATATGAAGAGAGAAAAGAGAAACAGACAGAAACAGAAAGATAGGTCTTGAGAGGAATGGGAGCAGAAGACGAGAGAGAGCCTTTGAGGAGAGAGCAGCTGCTCAGTGGAACAGCCGCAGGGCAAATTTCAGAATGCATGACAAGGGGAACCTCCAAGGCCTGGGTACATACACTGACACACACACATGCGAGATGAGAGATGATTCGTATCATGATGTATGTGTGCGCATGCAAGGACACACATGTGCGTCTGTCTCTTTTGGGTATGCACTGTGTATGTATATCATCACACACACATATTCATGCTTTTTCCTCACACGTGTATCTGACTGTTTCGACTGTGAAGGGTGCTGCTGCTGTCTAACAGAGCCAGATGAAGCCAGTTTAAGTGTCTGTGCCCAGACTATTAATTATGCCATTCAGTGATATATAAATAGGCAAAAAGTGGCATTTTGAATGATACTGCAGCCACACAAAAGATTACATATGGAAGGAGATCTTAGCATTTGAATAGCAATCTCCTTGAGTAATGTGCGATAATTAAAGTGAAAGTTGTTTGATTTTAAAGTGACTATCAAAGAAGAACAGATCAAATCCAAGTACTAATTGCCTCATGCGAGTTAATACAGTCACCTACGATGTACATGGTGAGACATTTTCTTTACAAATCCACGCTAAACTGGAGCCTCTGTGGTAATGAAGGTTTGCTCCATATGCTAATATCATTTGTCTTTTAATCTCTAATGCATGAAGTGTACAAACTAACAAAGACTTGTTTATCAAATGCTCCACCCACACAGGTGTTTTCAGTTATACTGGCGAATAACACCTTATCCCAGAACTGTGGGAGTTTATGCACCATGATAGATATCTTTTACTTCTTTTGGACCTGTTAGGGCGGTTATATTTACACAACTTAGTCCTCGTAGTACATGGAGTGTGTTGACCTTATCAATTCCCCGCATACGTATATGCACCAAACATAAATACAATTTAATCAGTCTAATTATTTAAATGAGACTATATAAGTGAAAACACGTGTGAGGGTGTGCAGTATAGTTACATTGAAACATGTAAGTCTGATGTAGGCATTGATTATAAATATGTATGCTTGTCTGAGTATCTGCGGAGAAAGTATGACTTTTTTTGGTTATCTTCATCTAAGATCCTTTCTGAGAACAACTCTGGGGCATAAAATGACTTTACGTATGCTCAGTGATATAGAAAAGCTGCTTAATGAGGGAAGTGTACCTGGGCTCATTTCAAACGTGTATGTTCTGTTGATGGAAGGAGCTTCAAAAGTGGAGTTGCATAAATCTAGAGAGAGATGGGCGCCTGACTTGGAAATAAAAATAGATGCAGAGCTTTGGTCAGAACTATGTCAAAAACATTTGTCTGGCACCGTTAATGTGCGATACAGGCTGATCCATTATAGCTTTCTTCACCAACTCTATATTACGCCACGGAGATTGCATAAATATAGACCTGAGTTATTGGACAGATGTTTTCGATGTGGTATAGAGGAGGGCTTGTTTCTGCATTGCAGCTTGACAACTTGGTGAAGACATGACAAAACTTGTAGGATTTTCTTTTCCACTGGACCCAAACATCTCTCTACTGGGGCACTTTACAACCATTGGTGCTTCTTTACGGAAATCCAAGAGGTTTTTGAAAATAGCTTTGAGCATTACCAAGAAGTGCATGGAAGTAACGTGGAAGTCTGATTCCCAACTTCCCATAGCCAGATGGTTTTTGGAAATGAACCACTATATTCCATTTGAAAAGATCGCATATACTCCAAGAAACGAATACAACCCCTTTCTGAAGACTTGGCAGATTACTACCTACTCCTTCTCAGTTATAGGTCCTCTTTTGGTTTGAATGTGGGGGGCAGGGAAGGGAGCCATGTTTGTGCATGTGATGTGTATGTTTTGTTAGATCAAAAATTTGAAAATGAAATATTAAAAAAAAGTGGGCTTGTGATAAAACTTGAGTAAAAACTTGCCTTTTTTCATCTCACCTTTCTTTCTTGTAGTTGTTCTTAAAGGTATATTCGGCAGGATGTTCTTGCTGTTTGTAGACACGCTCCCCAGTGAAAATAAGAGCCAACCCCAGATTCCCTCTCTCTGGGTGGTTTGCAATGCTATATTTGCGTTTTTTTCAGTGCTGTGTGTTTTGGATGCCTGCTGCTTACAGTCTTGCACCTGGTCGCCTCCTTTTAATAAAGCCCAGACCTTACCTGAGTGCTGTGGGGGTACACACCCACCAACAGTCCTGAGCACAGAAAATAAGGAGAAATACAGGCAGAGGGCAGAGTCTCTGCAGCCTCACAGTTGTATGCCTCCACGATCCAGTCAAGTTGCACTTACGGTTTACATCCATGTCTGTGAAAACATGAATATTTCACACACATCTTCCCCCCGGCAGCACAGATCTACACAATCAGTACAGTTTCAAGATGTCCAGGGAAAATTGTTGTCACTGATTCAGTATCTGACTGAATGTCTCCCGCTCTGTTCCTGAGTTATGACTTGGACTTATAGCCAGGAAAGTGTTTTTGCAGAACATTATGATGTGAAGTTGACCTTTTGGATATAAAATGTCATCACTTCATCATTTTATCCTATTTGACATTTGAGTGTAAATTTGTCAAAAATAGCATATGGATTCTTGACTTACAGACAAATATATGTCTTGTAAGGTCACAGTGACCTTGGCCTTTGACCTATGACCACAAAATTCTAATCAGTTTATTCTTCAATCCATGTGGAAACTTGTTTAAAATTAAAAAATCCCCTTAAAGTGTTCTTGAGACATCATGTTCACGAGAATAAGACGGACATCACAGTGACCTTAACCTTTGACCACTAAATTCTAATCAGTTTATTAAGTCAAAGTGAATGTTTGTGCCAAAGTTAGAGGAGTTCTTTCAAAGTGTGCTTGAGATTATGCATTCACCACAATGAGATAGTATTTGACATTTGTGTGAAAATTTGTTATAATCAACGTATGAATTCTTGAGGTACAGCAAAAATGTCTTGTAAGGTCAAACTGACCTTGACCTTTGACCTTTAAACACCAAATTCTAATCAGTTCATTCTTGAGTCAACGTGAAAATTCTCAAGGTTTTCTTGAGATTATGCATTTATGAGAATGAGATACTATTTGACACTTGTGTGAAAATGTGTTGTAATTAGCATGCGAATTCTTGAGTTACAGCCAAAAACATGTCTTGTAAAGTCACAGTGACCTTGGCCTTTGACCTTCAACCACAAAATTCTAAACAGTTAAGTCTTAAGTCCACATGAAAATTTGTGTAAAAAATTCCCCTGAGATGTTCTTGAGATATCGCATTAATGAGACAAGTGACATCACAGTGACCTTGACCTTTGACCAACGTCAAAGTGGATGTTAGAGTTCTCTCAAAGTGTTCTTGAGATTCACCAGAATGAGATAGTATTTGACATTTGTGTGAAAATTTGTCAGTCAACGTGGGAATTCTTGAGTAACAACAAAAAAATGTCTTGTAAGGTCACAGTGACCTTGACCTTTGACCATTAACCACCAAATTCTAATCTGCTCATTGAAATTTGGGAAAAAAATATTAATTAATTCACGAAAGACATCACATTCACGAGAATAAGACGGACATCACAGTGACCTCGACCTTTCATCACTAAATTCTAATCAGTTTATCGTTGAGTCCAAGTGGACGTTTGTGCCAAATTTGAAGAAATACCCTCTGATGAAGACGGACGGACAGATGCATGGACAAACAGAAAAATATAATGCCTCCAGCCTCAGCTTTCATCAGCGTGGAGGCAGAAAAATACACCGCCACACACTTCTAGTGGGCCGTAAGTGATTGCTGAGAGGGATCACTTCTGTTTGAGTCTATACATTGATTTTTTTTAAAAATCCTGCATAGTATGTCTTTAATGAATATCTGTAGTGTAGTGAAGTGTTGTAATGTTATTCAGAATGGCTCCATACACTCTGAAACAGGCGTCTATTACCTAATTGCCCTAGTTTTATCCATTCTTCCCTCCATCCCCTTCTCACTCACTCCATCCCGTGTTACCTTCTGTCCCTCTCTATCTCACGGGGCCGCGAGGGCAATTAGGTTGTTTTACTGCTGTTCTACTTTTACTGGCTAGAGAGCAACACTATAAACACTAATTAACACACAGACACACACACATGAGAGAAGCTAATCTGCTTTTCTTCCACTGTACACACACCAAGTGTGTTGTTACTGAGTCAGCATGTATCTGCTCAAACACACAGACACTCTCATTAATAAAAAAAACACAATAAAACACCAGATATTATAATGCTCAGTCAAATAATACACACCTGTGCACACGGCACACACAGAATATTCATAAAACAATGAACCTTAAGTTATTGCAGTATTAATGGTTTGAACGATCCAAATGATAAATGTATTGGCTGTACACTTTTTAAAAGACATATTGTAGTCCTCACAAAATATATTGATGTATTATGATATATTTTAATAGAATATATACTGTAAAATATATCTAAAGACACATGTACATAACAACAACATACACACTATCAACATTCATGCTTCATTCTCTCTCTCAAAGAGGCTTTGTAAGCAGTCAAGTTCACCACAGCTTAATGTGGCCTATTGGGCTTGAATAATGAGTGACAGGCCTATCAGCGTGGACTGTGTTATTTCTAGTGTAGCAGCTTAATTATCATTAGCCATATCAGCAGTGTGGAGCTCTGACACTTGCAATACAGGTGGTGAGGAGGCAGAGCAAAGCCACACCTGTGTATACCAGTGTGTGTCTGTCTGTGTGTGTGTGTGTGGAGCAGTGGGAGTTTGATTGGCAGATGTAGTATTGATCCACGGTGGTGTGTCCTAATGATGACTGGTGTACACAAGCATGCAATATACAGTAGATGAACACATGAGTGCGAGACACAGGCCTGTAGAGACATTCACAGCCAAAAGCAGAGCCTGCAGACACGCAACAACAGAACATTCTCTGTCTCGCACACACACACACTGACACACAGAGATTCACAAGACAAGATTCAACAAAGAGAGACCTGGTCCACAGGCTCTGCCCACAGCTGTGAATTTCCTCCACAGGTCTTTACCCTTGTGTAACTGCAAGAGAATGCACGTGATAACTAATGTCTGATAAAGACGGAAAGAAATCCTTGACTGTTTTCTCGTTGCAAAGGTAACGCCGACCTTCCCGAGGAGCTGAAAGCAAGATGATGAACATTCACAGACAGCATGGCGCTCAAGAAACTTCACATTCTTACTTCCCCCTAATAAGACGATACTTAAAGACAAGAGATTTTATATATGTGTGTACATTTCTGTGGGTATTTTTGGTATCATTAGCGGCGTTTGTATTTGGGTATCACTGAACTCTTATGTGCATCTTTACAGACTTTGCATAAAATTGCGTGACAGATTTCAAGGTTGAAAGCACAGGATTTAAAGTTGTGTGGGTGTGAGTGTATGAGTGTTGACAGAGAGACAGACAGTCTGCGGAGGCTGAAGGCAAGTGGTTGATAATGGCAGTGTTGTAGCGTTTAGAGATAGAGATGAAGAGACAGGGAGGGTTTGTCTCATCTTTGGAGTGAACTGTAGATTAATGAGCTTGTTCGACTAACCTCTCATGTTTACACACACACACACACATACACACACACACCAACACTGAACATACAGTATGTAAAATAGGAAAGACACTAACTAGTTACAGGCAATTATTTTTTTGTAATAAATAAATAATACTAAAGTCATTCCATAAAGGAGAGTTTGTAAAGTCTTTTTGGACAAATGAAGTCACGCACATGCACATGCACATGCACATACATCACACATACAAGTATATGAGGTGTATTGTAAAGAAAACACACAGATTAGCCAATCAATGGTGCAGAGGAAGAGAGGGACATCAACCATCTAAGCTTTTCTTACGGCGACCCGGTCTCACTCCAAAGTCATCGAAATCCAGCACTTGGGCAGTGACTCGCGGCATCAGACACTGACAAAAGAAGCTGTCCATCAACTTTGGCATGACACGCAGCTAGTCGCCATTATTGTTCAACGACGCTCTGTGGTGTCAGGGAGAAACACAGCAGGACAAGAACGAAAGTTGAAGTGATGAGAGCGGAGTTCACGTCCCATAAGATTATAAAGCCAAACTCAGCTCTTCTTTCCTACACCCAACCACGTGTGTCAGTTATTGGAGTAAAAAAAATGTTGTACTGTCGTAGAACGTTTATTTTAAGAGAGAGCGTAATGGTCAAGTTCCTGTGAAAACAGAAGTGTATCTTGAAACAAGACAGTGCATGTAACAGACAGAACTTGACACGGCATCCCAGAACGTCAGTAACCAACGCACCCAGGGTACCGTGCACGTCTGATGTGGACATGGAAGGTCAATGACCAAACGTTGATATGTGACGAGGTTGGAGAGAGAATGTGTTGCTTGTGCTATGTGTGTCTATATATGTGTGTGTGTGTCTTGTTTGATGAAGCCAAATGTGGTCTGGCAAGGTCATGGATGAATTCAAGACATATGTCATTTGAAGGCTGTACAATAGATGCTTGAGGCTGAGACACTGAGACACTAAATTGAAACCTTTCTACTCTTTACTGAATGAATGCGCCACTTGCTGGGATGTCACTGGTCTTTGCTCATGATATTTGAACCAGAAAAACATGGCTGCTCTTCTGGAAATATCTAGTGTCCCTGTTGCTTTGGATACGACTTCATTGGAGTTACTTTCTGTGGAATAAACAGACACTGATACACGTTTGACAGACAGTAAGATAGTAAATGGACTTGCATTTGTCTAGCGCTTGTCTAGTCTTCAGACCACTATATGTCACATTCACACTGGTGGCCGAGGCTACCTTACAAGATGTGCATCAGTGTGGGGTTCAGTACCTCGCCTAAGGATACTTTGCCATGCAGACTGGGGGAGGTCAGGACTGAACCGCGATTCTTCCAATTAGTGGACAACCCGCCTTACCGCCTGAGGTACAGCTGAATTTGCATGATAGAGTTTACCAACACAACCAAAAAAAAACAAAACTTCATTCTCATCCATTGTTTCCAAGGGGAAACATAAATTGGACCAACCTTTTAAATATCATAAACTAAACTTGTAGGATGTAGCTCGGATTTTTGAGGCAACAACCTTCAAGCAAGAGTGAATATCTGAGTTTGTGAGAACTATAGTATTAATAAGTTAAATCATGTGGAGGTACTTTTGGGGTAATTTTATTGCAGTTTTTAAAAAAATTGTTAGAATTTGTAGCTCAAACCAGGCTTCACTAAATCACTGGAGGATGAGGATGACAGCAGAATTATATAATTACACTACCTAACACCGCTCATCAAAGGAACACTGAATTTGAATAAGTACAAAAGCACACATACGCACACAAATACACAGGGTAGCCTGCTCCTCAATGATACGCTGTGCCTGGCTTCAAGGCTATAAGAAAGATGCAAGGAAAGAACAGCCCTGAAGAGAATTACTTTAGTTTGAACAGAAGCAGTGCAGCTGGAATTAATATCTGGGTCTGTGTGTGTGTGTGTGTGTGTGTGTGTGTATGTGTGAAAACAGGGTTGATCTGCCCTTGCTCTGGTAATCACTGCTCTTTTATTGGATGGGCCCTGGCATGCACGTACACAGACACAACATTCATACAGATAAACAACACACAAGTGCATACAGATGTGCATACATACACACTGACTGAAACACAAGCATACACTCTCAGAGAGCATTAACACCTACAAGCCGGAAGCCACACAGACACTTTCTCTCAAATGAACATCACTTACTTCCTCAGTGGGACCATTTAATGAGCTGATGATGGCCAGAGAGAGAGAAAGGGAGAGAAAAGGGAGAAGAGACAGGTGAATTTAATATGTTGCTGCAGACAAGGATGGATATTATCCCTAGTCAACAATGATGAACAAGAAAATGACAATGTTCCTGTGACACATTAAAGACTACAATCACCTCAACGTTAACTTGACATCTAAGTTACATCACTGTCACAATTTGGTTTATTTATGAGAATGAATAATAACTATAAATCAAGTGGCAGAAGAAAAATCACAGCCAGCCATGGATGGAATAATGAACATGCATATCAGGCACAGGCCCTAAGGCCCAGGAGTGACCCTGGCCTTCAACAATGAAATGTCACTCAAATTCACACTTACTTAAAATCACTACAAAGTGACACTAAAAGACCACAAAGAGACACAAATAACTACAGAAGGGCACAAAAAAAACCCACAACGATGCAAATTAATTGCAAAGGGATACAAAATAACTACAGAAATAGGCAAAACAACAACAGACACACAACAGCCAAAACAGGCACAAATTTCCCTTAAAGAGATTCATAACAACAACAAAAAGACAAAATTACCACAAGGAGACCCGACATCACTAAAAATGCAATATTACATAAAATAGACACAAATCAACCACAGAGTGACACAAAATGCCATCAAAGAGACACAAAACCACCACGAGACATTAAGTGCCATGAAAGAGACACAACGCTAGCACAAAGAGACATAAAATGCCACCAAAGAGACAGAAAACGAATTAAAATTTCTCTTCCTGTGGGAAGACTCCCAAGGGATTAATAAAATTCTATCTAATCTAATCTAAAATGCCATCAAAAAGACACAAAAACAACTAAAGAGACATAAAATGCCACCAAAAAGACACAAGACAACCATAAAGAGACATAGAATTCCATTAGAGACCAAAATTTAACCACAAAGAGTCATGAAATTCCATCACAGACACAAAATAACCACAAAGAGACATAAAATGCCATCAAAGAGAAACAAAACAACAACAAAGGGAAATAAAATGCCTTAAAAGAGACACAAAACAACAACAAAGGGAAATAAAATGCCTTAAAAGAGACAGAAAATGACCACAAAGAGAAACAAAATGCCATCAAAGAGACACAAATGACCCCGAAGAGAAACAAGATAACCACAGAGACACCAAACAACCAAAAAAGACACAAAATGACCAAAAATAAACAAAAAGAAAAAAATACCTCAAAAAGACACAACTACAAAGAATCCCAAAACAACAAAGCAAAAGAGGCAAAACCACCACACAGTCTGTCTTGCCCCTGCGTAGGAGAGATGGTGGGGCCTTCTGCATGTTTCTTGCCCAGGGCCACATTGTCTGACAATGTGTCCATGCAGCAAGCCGAGTGCTGAAAGATGAGACACATTGTGTGGCAATATTGGCATCATGGGGTCATCATTTAATGAGCAAAACAGAAAACTGATGTTTCTTCTGTATTGTTAAAATGCCAGCCGCTCACTCAGCATGAATCACAGTCTCTGGAATTATAAACAGAAGCATTGTTTTAGCATTTCGAGGTGTGTGTGGGTGTTCTCAGGGAACAGAAGGAAAGGTTAGTAGACAAGAAACCAACTGAAATGAGAAAAGTGAAACACAAGTAAACTTGAGCAAAAGTAAGCGTAGCGAAAAACTGGTTCGTCAAAATGAGGTGGGGAGGTTAAAGTATGATTTAGTCAAACCAAGAGCATTCATATATTTTACTGAAAAATAAGCTTGCAATAGTCTCACATACTGGAAAGTCATGACATGATTGTATACTAACAGAAAACATCCCCTCAAAGTCCATGTCACGATCAAATCTGGCTTTGTTGTCCTATAGCAGAGAGAACAGCTGTTGATGTTGCGTACCACAGTAGCTGCCTGCTGGGCAGGGGAAGGACAAATTCATGTTTATTCACACCACCATTAGGAGGAATAAGACACACAAATAACGTATGTTAATTATATGTGTGTATGTGTGCACTGAATACACACACACACAAAAAGCACTTAATATGCTTAAGGCATTCTGATTTGGCCCAAGCAAACATTAGACACATGCACTCTGCTGGGAAACTGGAAGATAACACAAGTTTGATGACCACCTCGGGATGTTAAAAGGCTCGCGCCACACGTACACACACAGTCATACACAAACATTCCCCCTCCCTGGAGAGCTATGTTTATACTCTGTCAGGTGCTGGGAAGAAGCAGCACACATTTCATCTAATCTAAATAAGGTTTTATCGCTAATCTGCAGGAGCTGCAGCAGGAATGCAGAATTAGATTGGATAGAGAGTGAACTTTCTTGTCAGCTATGATAATCTTCTTTGGTACAAGTTGGATTAAATGTATTTTGAGCTTCGCTTACTGCACAGTGGGAGTGTGGACTGATTGAAACTATACATATTTCTCTTTTGCTATGTGGCACTTTGAACATCTGTCGGTTTCAAGAAAGTTTTCTTATCACCTTTTTAAACTGAGAAACTGAACTGAAAAACACAAGCCATACATTTACAGCACATGACACATCGGTTCACACATACGCCATGCATTACATATCCGTTTCATTTAAATGTGAAGGTTATGACGGCTGTGATTGGTCTTGTTCCTCCCACACACTAATTAAAGAGCACTTTCCATGAGTCATAATTCACTCTTTTCATTCCTGTCTTTTTTCCTGATCAAGTAGGATTACTTGAAGCCTCCACTTGAAGATGATAGTATAATGAGAATCGCTGTTGTTGTTATTCGTCTTGTCAATCTGCCATATTGCTGCTCAATAAGTCATCACGCTGCTTAAACTAGATCATTTAGACTTTGTTATAAATCCTCTAAAGCCCCCTGAAATGACTCAACAGCTGTATCAGGGGAGCTCTGATGGGTTCGACCAGCCATTATAGGAATAGCTATGACTCTAAATCAAAATCCATTTTTCGCTATGATGGAAATATCTGTATCCTCGTAATGATTCAGCTGACACCACATGTATAGGACGAACAGATGTATTTACACCTCAATCAAACACCCGATATAACACCAAATATTAATTACCTGACATTACTCAAGGTAGCAATGTTTTCCACAAGAATAGTCACAGCGTTATCCCTTCGGCTACTGTTTGACAAAGTGTGTGTGGGGGTGTATTAAAATTTCAAAACAATAAAATCACATTTCAAATGCAATGATTCACTTCTGTTAGGTGCCGGCATATGTTCAGGAATGTGTTCACGTAAACAAGACAAATATGAAACCATGCAATGGCATTTCAGAATAAATAACTTTGCCCTTACATGCCCGCGCATAGGTCGCTGTGTGTGTGTGTGTGTGTGTGTGTGTGCGTGTGTGTGTGTGTTTTTTTGGGGGGGGCTCTTGTGTGTGTGTGTGTACGCCATTAGCAGGGTAGAGAGTGGCCTTCCTAATCTGCTTTCTCCTAATTAAAAGCCTGTGACTAAATGGACCAGCACTGGAGCTGTCTGCCGGGGAAATTAAAAAACGAGAGATGATTAGAGGACAGAGGAAAGAGGGAGGTGGCAGAGCACAGAGGGATGGAGGGACGGAGGATGAAAGGCATTGAGGATGGCACGTAACAATGGGAAGGGAGGGAGAAGGATGTAAAGGACTGTGAGAGAGAGGGTGAAAGAGGGAGACAGGAAGCAGATATGAGGAGGCATAAAGGGACAAAAGGTAAAGTGGAGGAAACAGAGAGGGATAGAGGAGGGAAGAGGTAGAGATGAAAAGAGAGTGTTGGAAAAGTTGTAGGGTTAGGTAACAGAATAAATGAAAAATACATGTGAGGAAAGAGCTGGATCAAGAAAAATGTGGAGAGTCAGAAAAGGACATATACAGTATAATGGGACAAACGTTATACCAAGGCTAGAGTCTATGAGGCTAATCAATTACAACATAAACATGATATTTACCAGGTTCGCAATTTCAGTTTGACGAGTTGCATTATATATCAAGTAGTGATGCGTTCACTGACTGTTGTAATGGTGATGGTCCTATTGCTTAGAATATAATAAAGTACCACATTGCTGGTGGCAACAAATCCTTAAACCAAACTGAACAAATTGATTCAAGTCAGCAAAGTTACTCGTAATTTACAGCTCTACAGTGGGATTCATTCGCAAGGGACCTTTGATATTTGTAAAAAATGTGGTAACACTTTATTTGAAGGTATCTACATAAGAGTGACATGACACTGTCATGAACTTGTCATAAACATTGTGTACATGTCATAAACGTTTATGACTGCTGTCATTAAGTGTCATTCAGTTTTTGTAATGACAAGTTGACATTGTTTGGGATGTCTTGATTATGACAACTTGACATTAACCATGTGACATTACCAGAAGTTGTCTTTGTCATGACAAGTTGACATTAAATTTGTCTGGGATGTCCTTATATTGACAACTTGACATTAACCATGTGACATTACCAGAAGTTGTCTTTGTCATGACAAGTTGACATTAAATTTGTCTGGGATGTCCTTATAATGACAACTTGACATTAATCAGGATGACATTACCAGAATATATCGTTGTCATAACAACTTGACATTAACAACATTAACAAATGCACAGATATCTTAATGACATATCAAAATGGTACCACTTTAGTTGAGGTCAAATAATTTATTCATTACACTGTCATAATGGTGTCATGACAGCCAGTTTTGTGTCATATCCTGCCAGAGATATTAGAATCGGTCTGTAACCTTGGACATCTAATTATAATAATCACTATGTCACCTTGTCATAAATACAAAAATAGGTGCATTTTTTGTTAATGTCAAGATGTTATGACAAAGACATCTTCTGGTAATGTCATCCTGGTTAAAGTTGGTGGCCCAAGTTGTCATTATAAGGACATCCCAAACAAATTAAATGTCAACTTGTCATGACAAAGACAACTTCTGGTAATGTCACTTTCATTAATGTCAAGATGTCATAATCAAGACAACCCAAACAATGTCAACTTGTCATTACAAAAAATGAATGACACTTAGTGACAGCAGTCATAAATGGTTATGACATGCACATTATGTTTATGACAAGTTCATGACAGTATCATGTCATAGTTATAACAGTGTCACGTCACCTTTATGCAGATACCTTCAAGTAAAGTGTTACCAAAAAGGTCACAGCAATCAATCAATTGGTTCTTAAGGCATTTATATTTATATGTTAAAACTTTTCTTTCGTCAGCGTTGCGGTTAATGTCAATTTAGGTTTAGATACAAAAACTCCTTGGTTATTGTTGAAAAAGATAATGTATTAGTCTAAAACAAATGGAGCGACAGCTTGCTGAAAAAACAGCTTTTGTTGTTTGTTGGTCTACAGCTTGGCATCCATCTTGCCTAGGTCTCACACCATCCACCATCCCCTCTACCTCCCAGTGACTTGCTGTGCATTCCAATACCCACACTACCATACTTTATAGTATGCCAGAAAAAGTTAAGGTATGTCAAAAACAGCATGCCAAAAACACCACAATGTTCGACTACATCCGGTCCGATTTTGGAGTATTCTGACCCACAGTCCTCTGTGCAGCGAACAATACGTCACATCGACTGACCTGCAAACAGAAGACAGCTGATTGAGAGCGTACTGACAACTGTCAGAAGTCACAACTGATGACCAGTCGAATAGTAATAAAATTATAAAAATAACAATGACAGAGAACGTCAGATGTAATTTCACTATCAGAAATTTAATATGTTAGAATCTAAAATCTGCGCAGTTAGAACTCTAAAGTCAAAGACATTGCAAAGTAACAACAGCAGATCTCTCCGGGTTTATCTTCATCTCTGGCGAATTGGTAAGTGGCGTTTTTCTTTTATCTCCAAGGTAATGGATATAAAAGCAAGAGGGTCAAAGTTCAGGGTGTAATGTTATGAGTAAGTAGTATGTCCTGATTGTGTGCATACTGCATGCAGCAGCATTTTTGGACTGCCTGCCTGTACCATGGGCCTTTACACTGAGTGAGATGGCAGGTCTTAATTTTTTATCCTTATGTAAACAAATGCTTTGTTTTAGGTAGAGAAAAGAGAGTGATTAAAAAAATCAAATGTATGAAATTAATTCTGTCTTCCATTTTAATATACTTTCATATCCAAACAATTATAAGAAGCCATATTACTACAGTAGATGATGGAAGTAGATGATGGATTGGATCAAAGACACAGAATATGTGCATAAGGCCTCTGGAGTTGCTGCAGAGAACTTTTACCCTGCAGCATATAAATCTGAATTCGGAAGGATGCTGTCTTACGTTCTACACTGAGCTCTGCATCAATAAAAAAACAGGGATAGGTGGGGATAAGAAAGGGGGAGAGGGAAAGAAAGAGAAAGGGGTGATTGGGGAGAGCAAGACATGAAAAAAACAGGAGAGATAAAGACAGAGAATCTGTGCATGCAAGACAAGACAAGAGTGTTTGATCATCCCAGCTGAATCAGCAGTGTACTTTGGCTGAATGTAGATATACTCATACTCTTGAGCTTGCAATTCATTTATATGCATCGCTCCCTCTTTCGCTCTCTCGCTCAGACATAGCTTGTCTCCTTCCACTCCTCACTCTGTGTCTATATGCCCGACAGTGTCTTTCTCTCTCCCTGGCACGAACACATGCCCATCTTTTCCACACAAAGAAACCCACCCAGATATGATTACTTATTCCCCTCAGTGGGAAAATTTGCCAAAAAATTATTTACCCCGAGGCTTTGACTGTGAGAATAAGAAAATATACTGTAAAATGTAATACACACTAAGTGAATGTAAGTGGTTCCTTTATTCAGAGTGCCTGAAGGTGCAGTGAAGTGAAATGGCAGTAACAGCCTGACACCAGTGTTTGGACTGGCAAGCAATACATCTCTTTGAGCTAAGTGTGACTGCTTGCAAGACGGATTTCACCATCTTTATTTACAGTATGTAATTATTCTGTGCCAATCATGTTGCTCTACAAGCCGGAGGGGAAAGAATAACTAGCTGATAAATGATTGGAATATGAACACCAGCAGTTGTTGCCCAGTTTGTTTGTCTCAGGGGTGGGACACAGCAAAATAATATCAATCTTTCCTATTATGCAGTAACAGTTTGGGCACAGGCCAAGGAAGAAAACTCATTCATATTACTCTAAATGTTAAGTAAATGACATTATTCCTCTCACAGTATATCTTTCCTTTTTTATTTCTTAAATTTACAAGCTGGCTGCATCTTAGAGAGACGATCCCCTAAGAGAATTTAACTTGCATAAATATTAAAAGAATATATATATATATAACCTCATAAAAGCACAGTAAAATTGGTCGTATTATAAGAAAGAAGAACATAAACTTGCCCAAAGCATTAACATATGTGCTGAATTTGAACATGACGGTACGTTGGTCTTATTTTCACACTTTTCTTCACAATAAATGTAAAACATTCTTCAGTTTGGCATTTTCAGGCTGGCGCAGTGGCTTAAGAGTTGGCATTTCTGCTGGACAGACAGACAGACCCACATTTGATTCATAGGCTTTTCCATGTTGCCTCTCTCCCACTAGTGCCATGTGCAGCATATCAGGTGGAAAGGAGACTTTTATCTGTCTGCAGATACAGTTCAAGTTAGATATGTCATGTTATCGTTGAGATGGACTCATCTGTCCAATTTATCTCCCTGCCTTTTACAGTCCTGTGTGCCCTCAGCAGGTGAGGAAAACATCACTAAATGTCTATTGACAGATGTGTTGGTGCTCTATTTGTGCTCTCTGTGCAATACTGGTGCAACGGTTCAAAGCATTCAAGGCAAGTGGGAAGGAGGCCACTGTAACATATCACTCCATTCACTATGATTTTACCAAAAATAGGAATATGTTTTTGCAGCCCATGGATATTGGACATCTGTGTATTATTATGTTGTAATGTGTAAACGTGTGGTTATATTTAGGCACAAAAACACTTGGTTATGGTTTGGAAAATATCATGTTATTCGCCAAACTTCCAGTTTACCTCTGCACTAGTGATGCGCGGGTCTGGTTTTTTTCCAACCCGCAGGTCCCTCACTTATGAAATAATCTGACTTGCTCCATCGTGCCCGCACAACCGCCCCACCCCGCCCCCGCTGCTATTAACGTGCCCATCTTGTGGCTCTCATGCTTGTATAGATTATCACAGAAATTTCACTTCACGTAGCCAATGCTGCTGTCGTCTGCTGCACTAACTACCTCACAGAAATCTGCAAGACCCGCGGGTTACGGGTCGGCCTGCGCATCACTACTCTGCACCCCTCTGTGTGTCAGCTCTGGTATTTACCTGTTACATTCCTCCAGATGATTGCTCTTTAATGCTCCCCAGGTTTTAACAGATCTAAGGAAAACTGCATTCTCCTACTCTGCACCTTGGACATGGAACAATCTTCAAAAAGATCTAAAATTAGAAACACTGAATTTAAGGGCATCATAAAGAATGTGGTGACAGAGACATGTGCTTGTTTTTCTTGAGAGGCCACTGTGTTTGAATAGTTGTTGTTTTATTGTGGATTTTTGTATTATATGTTGTATTTGTTACATTTTAAATGTGTTCTGATTGGCTGCTACCTCGGCCAAGTCTCTCTTGTAAAAGAGATTTTCAGTGTCAAAGGGACTTTCTGGTTAAATAAAGGTTAAATAAATAAATGTTTGGCTTAGAACACCCAGTAGGACCCAACCACCACTGTAAATGTTGCCAATGTCTCACTGAAAAATGTCAAACTATGGCACACTAGGTACCGCTCCAGCGTCGTTTTTAGACGATCAGGAACACTATGTCAATTTACCCATGTTACATGCATTGTGTCCTTTCAAAATAAACTTCTGTTTTTTTACAGGAAATGCACACTTTCTGCTTTTTAAAAGCATACACTCTATTTTCAAAATAAAATTAGAACTTAAGTAAAAAACACATACACATACTAGCACACTACCTTGTCATTAAAAAAGCTCTATTGATTTTTGGTTTAGCACGAGAACTGAACAGCGGTCTCCCAAGTGAAAGTCTGGAGCTTGTTTGACCCATCTGCCTACCATCCCACCCACCCTCTACGAACTTTCTCACTTTTTATGTTATGGCAGTTGCTTGGCACATCATAAAAAATGCTGCCGCCCAGTGTGTCTCATACAGATACTTAAGGGTGATTATGTGCATCGATATCTGACGCTATGGGCCGCCCACCATCCACTTGTACTTGATGAGTTGGGAATGAGAACTGCACATACATGTAATCTACGTCACTTTAAAAATGTTGATAAGATATGTATGAAATGTGCAAATCTGGCAAATCTGTCTTTTTCAGGAACATAGAATGCCAACATTTTCTTTTGCTGACACGGCTGGATTTTACTTTTTGATATCACTTTCCTATGATGGTGACCCCCAGAAATCTCAGTAATGATTTCCAATCAATTTGGATAGCAGTGACCTGACTGTGAGAGAAGAAGGCCTTTGAGAAGAGGATCATCGGTTTGATCCCTTGAATTGGCAAAAACTTAGCACAGACCAAAATAAGGCATTTAAACCCCCAACTGCTTCTGTGGAGCAGCTCAGTGGTCAACAGTAGCTCCCTGTTGTGAGTATGCAAAAAGTAAGTTTGTGAATGTGAAGTAGGGCACTGTAGGGGAAGACTTTCCCTCGATACATAAAGTTTAAAGAAATGTTAAACTAAATGCAAAATAAGGTCACTGACCTGTTTCCACTGAGCCCCAAAAGAGGAATACAGGATTTAGGAATTATTTTTCAGAATAATGAAAGCGCATGAAGGGATGGTGCAGTGGAGTCACTTTGCATATTTGGTTTTTAGCTCAGCAATTCAACCAGACTAGATTAGTGTGTGTGTGTTTAACTATACAACATATGCTGTGGTTCATAACTTGTAGTCTGTATTAGGTACTGTTATAATCATGTTGTATCACTTTTTTTAAAACTCTAATTATTCCTTCATGCTCTGTTTTGATGCCTGTAAAACACAATCGATTGAATACACTATCGTTACTCAATGGGTTGGTCAATCAATCCGACAAAAGTTTGCATGTCACTGTGAGAAATAGAGTTTGTGGCCACATAAACACTTCAGCTGCTCCCACTGAAGTGATGCCACTGAAATATTACAGTCAACTGAGACTGCATTCCTTAAAAAAATGATTTAAAAGGTAGAGAGAATATAGCACTGCTGCCAGTGGCAGGCGATAAACATCTTATACAGATTCACTCTGTGTCATAAATGTTATTTTCCACACTATAAAGAAAGTGTAAGCCAGTGCTTTTCTCCTTGCAACATTTTTTTTTAATTTGATTTCTTGAAGATGACACAGGGATGACTGTTCCCTCTTAAAGCACATGACGCAGTGCAGTAGATCCTCTTCATTGGGAATATCTTAAATAGTTTGAGAATTAAATGAAGAAACAAAGTAAGTTCTGACAGCCCGTGGCACATTCCCATCAAGTGCTACATTGAACTGAATGGATGCCCTTCAGGCTTGACTGGATTTAGGAAATTTATACATAAGGGAATCCCACACTCCATATCCTGACTCCTCAGATGCATTTCCAGTAAAAAGAAACTCTACACAGCTTTATAGAGAATAAGAGAGCTAGATAAAAGAGAGAGAAGCAGAGACTGAGTCCTTGTCTACATGCATGTCCTTGTCTGAGCTGCCTCAGTGTGTGTGTGTGTGTGTGTGTGTGTGTGTGTGTGTGTGTGTGTGTGTGTGCGCGCGCACAAGCATCAGGCTATCCTGTCACGTAACATGCTAAATATCTCTGCAGACCACCAGTGAAGCACAGGGATTAATGGGCCAATGTTGGCCACTTGACATTTCTGATGCCTATTTCTTCTTTTGCAGGGAAAGAGAAATACAATTCTGGGTGCCACTACACACACACACACACACACACATACAGACAGACAGGAAACACAGGAATCATCAAACACCCACCTGCATAACATGCTGCAGGTGTGTAAACATGAAAATATCTTTTTTACAAACTCAATACACATGCACATGTGTACACAAACACACATTGCACAAAAACAAAGACAAACATGATTAAATAAAGTTGCCAGGTGGATGGACATGAAGGTCCAGTTTGCAGTTTTTAGGGGTATGTACTGGCAGAAGTGGAATATAATATAGTAAGTATGTTTTCTTTAGTGTGTAGTGACTTGAAAATAAGAACTGTGGTGTTTTTGATGCTGCAGAATGAGCTGTTTATATCTTCATAAGGAGCTAGTCCTGGTCTACAGAGTCCGCCACGTCCACCCGGTCTCACTCCAAAGTCGCTGAAATCTGGTGCTTGGGCAGTGACTTGCAGTGTCAGACACCAACAAAAAAAGCCACCCTTTAACATCGCCGTCACTGCCGGCCACTGTTATAGTTTAACCGCGCTCTGCGGCATCAAGGGGAAATGGGACAAGAACCAAAGTTAAGGTGGCAAAAGTCCAAGTAGGGCAGATGGGAGGTGTGGTGGATGGGTCCAACAAAGCAGGTTCAAGTCCCGTAAGATTATAAAGCCAAATCATGTGCTCTTGTTGCCTAAACCTGGCATTTGTTTTTTGAGGAAAAAAAACATCCTTTCATGTTGCTGTACTGACAGCAGCGGCTCTACTCCGAGCTCCCTCAGTTGTCTGAGCTCCTCACCCTGTCTATAAGGCTGAGTCCAGGCACCGCACAGAGGAAACTTATTTCAACCGCTTGTATCCGCAATCTCATTCTTTTGGTCACTAACCAGAGCTCATGACCATAGGTGAGGGTTGGGACAGTAGATCAAAAGCTAAATTTCCTGTAAAAACGGAGGTGTATTTTGAAAGAAGACAATGCATGTAACAGACATAACTTGACACGGCGTCCCAGAACATCAGCAACCAAAGCACCCAGGGTACCTTTCACATCGTATCTGGACGTGGAAAGTCCATGACCAAACATAGATACTGTATGTGATGAGGTAAGAGTGAGAATGTGTTGTTTCAGCTGTTTGCAATCTGCTATCCTCACCACTAGATGCCACTAAATTCTACACACTGCTCCTTTAATCATCAACTAATTGGTGAAACTTCAAAGCCACTTATGTGAACAGTTTATCAGACACACACACGTACAGTCCCATTTATTAATGTACTGTAGGAGTAGGCTAGACTATCAGTTATAATGTCAATATCAGACACTTTTTAAAGTCAGCTTAATTATGCACAGTGTGCGCACTCTATAAATCATAATGATACACTGGCCAAGTTAAATCAGACAAGTTAAACTTGTAATGGAACAAAACTTACAGGGTCGTACACACACATACCTCCTTTATCTTACTTCTGCCTGGCATCCAAAATGGCTGGCCATTCATCTCTGCCATCACTCTCTAATAAAACCAGAATTCAACCTGGAGCTTCTTTAAACACAAAAATACATACAATTTAAATAATAATGTGTCCTTCTGTGACTGAGGTAGTTTTAACATTAGAGCATCTATCAAAGGGAAGAAGAGGAGCCACTTCCTTAACACAGTATCATGGAGAAGCGGAGCCACATTTTCAGGAAAGGTTGCATTGCATTTTCTACGTTTTTGGCTACAACCTTCAGTTTTCAGTGTGCTAAAAGAACATTTTCAGTGCCATAGCCTCTGGTGCCTCATGAATCAGGGAAAATGGCAATATACCAATCCGTAATGGAGAAATATGCAATAAAAACTCAATATGGAAAGAAAAGGTGTTTTTCCACATTTCAAAATGCGTTGGTATTTTCTTTTACCAAATAAGCCATCACATTATTAAAACATTTTTTGTATTTTCAGATATTGTTATGTATTTTTAAAAGAATTTGCAGCACTACTGTCCAAACACCAACAGGATGATTTCTGTCGACATAAAACTTTTAAATTCACTTTCAAATCCACTCTGTAAATCTTTAATAATCTTGTAGATAAATATTTCCCTGCTTCCCTCTACCACCTGTTCTGAGCCTAAAATTACTATCCCCCACACTGAAACCATTCATCAGTCAGTATGCTTTTAATTAAACCAATTACCAACACCTGCAAGAGCTGCTAATGCCAACATCCAACCACCACCTGATCCACACAGATATTGATGACCAAGCTGTAAGAGTATGTTGCTGAATCATTTTCGTGGTTCATCACAATAAAGTGTCAGTATGCTCAGATGAAGTCTGCACCAAACTCTCCCTAACTGAACAATGTTTGGTTCAAAACATCTGCTGTGATTTGGTGGCTGACATATGTTGTTATGTTGTGATGCATTTATTTGTGATTGGAACTTCTGATTCCCAACATGAGTCTGCTGCTCATCATCTTAATGAAATACATTTTCTAGTTGTTTGTTTTACTTGATATTAATGGATTTTCGGTCAGAAACGAACAAGAAAAGGCGTCCTTTAACGTCGGCATGAAACACAGCCGGTTGTCGTATACTTTAACAGCACCTGGCGGCATCAAGGGGAAATGAGGCAGGACAAGGACAAAAGTTAAGGCGACAAAAGTCAGAGTGGGGCGGGTGGGAGTGATGATGGATGGGTCCAACAAACACCAACTATTACCCAGATGGTGTTCACATCCTGTAAGGTTCTAAAGCCAAACCCTTTTCTTTTTCCTAAACCTAACCATGTGTTTTTGTTGTTAGGGAAAATGGACGTGTATCTAGAAAGAAGACAATGCATGTTACCAGCAGAACTTGACATGGTGTCCCAGAACGTCAACAACCAACACACCCAGGGTACCTTGCATGTCGTATATGGACGTGGAAAGTCCATGACCAAGCACTTCAATATGTGATGAGGTCGGAGTGAGAATGTGTTGGTATGGAGGGAAGCAGTTCTCTCGGTGTGTCATGGTGAAGACGTAGGCGGCAGTGGGTTGTTTGTAATTCTCTAAACCAATCACAACTGTCTTGGGCGGTGCTGTGCAGAATGCAGTGACAGTGCCTTTGCAAAATGATGGCAAGCAGATAGCGGAAGGGGAGGAGAATGTTGGCTAAAGGCAGGCTCATACCCACAGTCTACATCTGGAGAATCAGACGACAGTAGATTAAGACAGCATTTATGTTCAAGAAAATAATTTAAAATATTCCATTGTAATGCGGAATAAAGTGTATTTACATCCTGCTATGTTTATTGAGTGTGAGTCTTCATGCATCAGGTTATCCTGGTGGGCAAACAGTGTCTGTGTTTTATTGTGGTGCTCAATGCTTAGGCACTAAATAAAGTGCTTTATTTTCTTGTAATGACCGTAAAGGGTTTAATTTTGCATTTTATGACTCTGCTGTGTGCTTGATAATAAGGAGCTAAGGCAATTAAGTCTTATCAGCTCTGTCGGGGAGCGTTGTGTATGCTTAGTATATTGTTTGTTCATGGAAGTAGTGTATTAGACCATGTTTGTGCACCATGTTGTGTGTGTGTGTGTGTGTGTGTGTGTGCGCGCACAGTGTGAAAGCACATGTGCATGCTCTGCTGCTGATTAATGTATGACATCTGTGTATGTTCCTGTATCTGCTTGTATGTTTATGATGTGTGAGTCTTCATCAGTTGAGTGGTTATTTTTAGTATACGCTCATTATGCCACTACAGGGTCTATTATGTGCTTATGTGAACCACTGTTGTTGTCAATACTGTTAATAAGGGCCTGTTTTTGTCCTGTGTGTGCACTTGTCTGATTCCGAAATAAGCGCCACGTCCCTATGTGTGTGCTGTCTTTTATGTTTGCATGTGTGTGTGTCTGCTTTTAATGCCTAGCTGAGTTCATATACAGTACATGCATATGTGTGTGTTAGTAAATTGCAGACAAGGGAACTGTGTCAGTGGAGCGGAGAGAATCAGAGGATAGATAAGCTTGTCATAATAATCCTCCCTTCGCCTTGTGTATCAAGCCAGCTTAATACACCTACCTACTGATAATCTGCCACAAACACATCAGACAACAAACAAAACACACATATGCACAAACACACACATAGAAACAGAACTGCAGTCACAAAAACCAACACGAAAACATGCAATTACACAAGACTGATACCTTTCATAGTAAGTGGACTCTGGCATTAAGTAATATCATTTAGCTGTTCTAATTAATGCTAACAGCTGACAAGGACCCAGATTAAAAAAAAAAAAAAAAAGATATATAACTAAGCAAACAACAAGCCATTGTTATTATTGTTGACCTTCGCACACAAATGCCTTCATCTTTTTTTAAACGATAGGTTCTAAACACCCTGAGGTTGCTGCAAGAGATTCAGTTGCTTGACAAAAAAAGGCCAAAATATTTTCAGTAATAAAACATCTCACCCTGACATCTATGAAAACACAAAGAGTGTTTGTAATTGTATGTATTTGACTGGGAGGAAGTGATCTAACACACCGACACATGTTCTGTTTGTACTAACAAGCTCAACAGGGATGTGCATTTGGATTGAGATGGAAGTGATGTGTTAAACCATGTTTTGCCTAAATCTCGGATCACGAGAGGCGCCTTAAAATGGACACCGCCAGGCAGAAGAAAACCTGCAAGGCACAAAACCACCTGGTGCAGAACTGTGACACTGGAGCTGGAAAAGATGAACCTGTCATGGGGAGAGGCTCAACATGCTGCCAAGGATCGGATGCAATGGAAAGAGCTCATTGAAGCCTTTTGTCCCATAGGGGATGAAGAGCAGTGACGCTAAATGCACTACTTTGCTCTGTTCTAAAATATCACTAGTTATTCATCAGTTGAAAAGTTGGTCACCATTACACTTCATTAGAACTGGACTATCACTTTAACTCTGTTCACTCTGTTAAGAGATACTCCACAAATCATGTCAAAACATATGTAGTAGTTCAACCATTTTAAATTTGCGGATTTGCAGACTATTTTTTTATTACAAAGGTTAACTTGCATTTAATATTTTCAGTATTTTAATGATGGCAAAAGGTCATCAGCCAATACTGCATCATACCTTTTGTTGTGTGTGAATGTAACGTGTGACGGTTGTGTGTCCACGGTGAAAATGCGTCACACACAGATGGTCACGGGGTCACATCCCTCTTGACTACAGGATGCCATAACTCAACCTGGAGTTACAGAATCTCTAATTACTGAAAACTGGGAGTGGAACACAGCTGAGCGGAGCAAGTCAGAGCACACATACGCATTTGTGCACAATCACACACACACACACACACATGCTGTGCAGACCTGCACTCACCTCTCTCCCCTCCTACACGGTCACACAATGCAAGCACAGCACATGAAACCAGCCTTGCAAGACGTGCATGCCCCATTGCTCATATTGTTACACGCACATACATGGGTGGGCACACACTCGCGTGTTCACACACACACACAGATGTTGAGCTCATTAAGAGATTCCCAGAGGGTAGCCAAGAAAGGCAGACTACTGTGGGAACCTGGAGGAATCTGCCACTCTGACCTGAACAGACACATTGAGGACGCACAGGAAATAAAACAATAGACGCAGGTAATATGTTCCTTTATTTTGACAACCTAAATATGAATTAACAATAGATAGTTAACATAGATCATTTACAGATAAAGGCACAGTCGAATCTCTATAGGAACAATTTTTACCTTGCCAAAGTGTCTAATTTAATATGCAAGCACACAAAATCAAAAGGTACTTGGAAAAAATATTCATATTATTTACTTATATCTGCCGTGAAAGCAGACATTTGGAGTTATTCCTGGTGCTAGCCCCAGAAAGTATGATTTTAGTATCAAAGAGTACCCTCCTGCAGACTTTAAAGTGGCTGTTAGAAGTTGGTAAGTTTCTCCCTTCAAAGAGAATAGCTGCTGTGGTCAGCTTGAATTTGTGTCGCTTACAAAGTTCTGCAACAGTCACAGGTGCTCACTGCAGAAAATAAATATTGAAACAACCACAGAAACATCTCAAATACTTGTACAACATAACCCTTCTACTGTTGTACTTCTCCTGTACATCTGTAGGGATACATGCATACACCGCTTCTGTCTGACACAAGCCAGACTTGTATTTGTTAAAACTGTGGAATAGTTCTACTATGCACCAAATGCACACACATATGCCAACACACTCAGAGTAAAACACTGGTCACGTCTCCCTCTACCAAAGCTAATCCCCCTTCATCTGACGTTAAGCCAAAGGATGGAAGGATGAAGAGGTAAGCAGGGGATGAGATGAGCAGGACAAAAGAAGAGGCAGAGAAAAGAAAAAGACAACACTGCTCTTTGCCCTGTTCACCTCTGACTTGTGATGTCTGGGCTTTCAGTGGCGCAGCGCATCTGATGTCGAGTGTCTGCGGAGACGCTGGCATTTTGAGTCAAGATGTTGCTACGTTTTAAAAGCAAGACATGGCTTTTCATTTGAACTTTTACCCGCAGAGTTGCATTTAAAAAAACATTTGAAATTACCAGTTTTCAGTCACATATAAAAGCAATTTTTTTTTTTACACCCACGCAGAATGTGTGAGTCATTTCTCACTAAAACAACACCAAGGTTGAAGAATCTGTGCAAACTTACATGCACACATAAGCCCACACAGGCATGCATGAATACAAGCAGGACAAGCGAGAGTCTGATACACGTACAGAGTAAACACACACATTCTTTTGCCTAGTGTGTTACATTGCTGCCTTGAAAATGATATAAAAAAACAGACTCTGAAACACTAACAAAACTAAATGTGATTACATACATGGCATAAAAAGTATCAAGTTATGACTCACTGACTAGAACATCTGTCTTTTTAAATCAAGCCCTAAATTCCTTTCTACCAAAGTCTTCATATCACTGATGCATCAGACGCTTGCCTCAAAAACACTACCTGAGAAGTCTGTAGCATGTCTGTTATTCATATGATAAATATGGCTTTTATAAGACCACACACACACACATGCACACACTCTTGGATAAATCATCAGGACCACAACAATTCTGGGAAAACAGCCCAGTTGGACCAAAATCAGAAACTCTTTTATAACAACGCGTGTTATTATAGGAGAAAGAGAGAAGAGGATCGCACCCATGTTTCCGAAATTAGCCGTGTTTGTCTAAAGCCTTTGGTAACACTTAGCAGTGAGTAAGGCATTACTTCATGGATTATTGAAATATGCAAGTACTAACATTTTCTTCAAAACGTAAAAGGGACTATTTGCCAAAATAACAAAGATGAAATGCGTAACCCCTGGAGGCAATATCAGTGTTATTTGTGCAGGTTTTGGAAAAAGCTAAATTGGAAAAAAGAAAAAAAAAATCACAAAATCAACAGCAATGTTGAAAAACGTATCCTGTGGAGTAACCATTGAGTTGAAATGTTACTTTTAAGTCTTGTGAATTTTAATCTTTAAATCCAATGAGCATTTTTTAAGACTTCAATTTTATTTATTTATTTATCTATTTATTTGATTTTGTAATTTTTTTAAATTTATTTTATTTTTATTTTATTGATGAAATATTGTGAGGGTGGCACATGTACATCATCCTACATACGTTCCTCTCTGCCACACATCCCTTTACCTCACAAACAAACCTCTTTAGAATTAATGACCACATACACACACAGCTGCCTCACACAAACATCAAAGCATGAGCACACACACATTACCAACACATACCCTACCTGAGACAATTTAATCTCTAGCCCTGGACTCTTATCATATCACCACATACATCATCATAACTGCCTTATGTCATTGTCTATCTGTCTGTCAATTGCGTTTGTCCCATTCCCTGTGTATGTATAAATGAAATTTCTTGCCCCACCTTTTTTAAGGAAAAGATCTATTTCATTGACTCCAGTCTGTACTGGTGGGTCAGATTTAGAGCACAAAGATGAAAATATGATAGTCCACACTACCTACCATGATGAGAAATGGTTTGTGCATCTGTTTATATCATTAACATTCATTAGTTTAACAGAAAATTGATATTTCACAAAGCCAGAATATTTACTGAGACATATACAATTCCCCAAAAAATGCATTTTATGAGGTTGTGCAGCTGTACATCAGCCACATTTTTGTTGCATAGTTCATGTTAAAACATATTTGAATTTGTTATCTCTTTAGAAGATGCAGCCTGGATCACCTGTCATACTACAATGGAAAACCAGTGAGTCACAATGGATGTGGGAAAATTAATCTGTACAGACAACCTGGTCTTATTTCCAACCTGTCAAATACCGACTCTTGGTCAGTGGCAATCTGGGTCAGTTACCGACCCACAGAGGCACTCTTAAGTGGTGGTGGCGGCATTTGTCAATGCTCTGATTGATAAAACTTTATAATTTAGACAGGCAACTCAACACAACCCCACACACCTGCCACTGAGGTATGCTTATAACCAAAGCAGACATTGAGTAAATTGATCATCAGGGTAAACCAATAGTTAAATCCTAGAAAAGTGGAGATACAATCAAGTATGTATTTCTACTTTTCAGGCACGAAACATTTTTTTTTTAAAATAGTATTTATTAGAAATACTGATGGCTTCATATTGCTTGTTTGGAATGCTCATATGTGACACTTGCTTCAGTGCTTTAGTGTCCTTGCACCTGACACAGTGCTGTGCAGAGCTCTGCTCAAGGGAACTAAAGCTATTTCCACAGGTCAATCAGTGGTTTGGATTAAACCACAATTGGAGTAAACGGGGGTTGTGTTTAACAACAGCAAAACTACATCAAAACATCTCTGAAGAATCTCAGTCATCCAGGTCATGGTATTCTGAAGTGCTGTATCGTAGGCAACTGGACTTGCTTGAGTTTCTCGAAGACGTTTCACCTCTCATCCAAGAGGCCTCTTCAGTTCTACAAAACATCTGTTTACAGCAAGCAGCAACCTCCAGGCTAAGAAAAATCAAGCCAGTGCAGAAATGCCAAAAACTACAGTTCCTCTAATGGCTCTAGAAACCAGTCAATCCCCATAGACACCAATGTTAAAATGCCCAACTCTACAGTAATTTCTCCATTCATTTCAACTGTACGGGCGGTAAGTTTATATACAACTCACCCGTTTAAATTTAATCAAGGCTTAAAGTTACTCATAATTAAGGGCAGGGCTGCTTTGACTGACAGGGTGTCTGCGAGGCATCACCACAGCCTATGAGTCAGATCCATCCCTCGCTCCTCCACAGCTCCATTCTTTCATCCAAATATGGTCATTTCTGACTCTAAATATCCGAGATGACAGCAGCCTATATGCAGAACTCGAGGTAAATGCGAGTCTGCAAACCAATGAGTGACATCACCAAGGCTACGTCCATTATTTTTATGCAGTCCTGGTTTGCAAAGTAGCACACCAGAGCAAGCATGTGTATTTGAACTCTGGTTGTGCATTCCACTGGGCAGAGTTCGAACCCAGGTGCGTTACTTGTACTCGCATGAAACTGTTTATGCAGACATGGTTTATACAGTTAGGTTTTAATGAAGATGCATGTGTGTGCATGCAAGTTGTGTGAAAGTTTGTGAATAGATGTTCTAATAGTCGTGCTGTTGTTAAATGTGTCCATAATTTACCGCAATTCATAAAGAATGTTTGACAAGGCTAATGCCAGATCGTTCAAGCAGACACATGCTGCAGATACACACACACACACACACACACACACAAACACATAGAAAGAGAAGAGTGGAAAACACAGTCTAAAATTATATTTGCTACTGACACTGCAATGTAATCTACTTAGTATAACGCTCTAACTCTATATTCTAGCACCAAACATCCTTCTGTTGTATCAAGTGATGTTGTATTTACTTTATTTTCTCTTGGCTTGTCTCTGCTCTGTCTTTTTTTCCCACCATTTGATGCAGCTGATGTCCAGATATTGCTATGTTCCCATAATATCACAGCCTTGGCAGGTCGCAATTTCAATGGAAATAAAAAGATTCAAATGTATCTGTGTGTCTCAGTGTGTGTTAGCGTGCGTGTGTGTGTGGGTGTCAGCGCGCAAGTGCGTGTACATCATGAGCATGCATGGCGTACGATACATCTGTGCCTGCCAGCGGTCTTTATGCGTACTTACAAATTCACTCCCCGGGTGCATTATGCCTTTGAAGCTCAGCAGGGTGGTCTAATAGCTTTTAATTTTAATTAATTTCCCCTCTCTATTAATAACCTATATCATTCCCTAAGTGGTTCTAAGTTTTAAAGGTGCTGCATTACTCATTAGCCAATTGCTGGGTAATGGGAGGGCTTTGTGCTGAGTCAGCAGAAAACCTCAAGTTGGCAAGCTCATCCCATAAAGTCTAAATAACCCTTAAAATAAGATGTGACGATATTCCTGGACATGGGTGACAAGAAATGAGAGTAAAGGGAGTGAGGAAGTGACCAATACAGAAACAGAAAGGGGAGATGAATAAACCTCCCTATAGTATGAATGTGCCTTGTGGGAATCAGTCAGAAACACATTTATAAACTCAGGCCTATCACCTTGGCATTTTACAAAGGTAGATAATTGACTTTGAAATGTACTTGCTAAAATTACCTCAAATGTGATGCCTGTCTGAAATGGTCCGCCTTTGGCTGAAACAAAGCTGCCTATTGAACGATTCCTGGCAAACCATTTCCAGGATTTACTTCTTAGAATCCTCAACAAGTGCAATCATGTCATCTGTGTTGTGTTAGACAAGTTGAGGAAGCTCGTTTTAAACTGTGAGTGAGGATAATTTTACAAAGTGAGGCAGCAGACAGATGAGTGGTGTCATTTACAGTCATTTCTTAGAAATCTTGTTTTACAGGGCCAGTGCGTAGGATTTAGAGGAATATATTGGCAGAAATGGAGGAAAAAGAGTGTGTTTTCGTCACCTTAGAATAAGATGTTTGTTTCTACACAGGGAGCAGGTCCTCTTCCATGGACTGTTGTGCAGTAGCCCAGAACAAACACCCCAAACACTGGCTCTAGATAGGATCATTCCTTTTTTTTTTTTGCGTCAACCTCTGTAGTCAGCAGTCCCTCCATGACAGGCTGAACAGTATCAGAGAAACACTTGTTAATGTGAAACTGCTTTTAGCACTGGGTGTGTTTGTTTAGAGACCTTACTGGGTGATTTGGCTTCCAGTACAAACATCCTGAGCATCTGGATCTTAGGGTGCTTTCAGACCCAGAGTTGTCTTGCTTTGGTCTGAATCAGGGTCTAATTTTGTTCAAAAGTTGCATAATTGCTTAGAGTTGGTTCGTGTTCTCACGGCAGCACTTACAAGCAGACCAGAAAAATGCCTTGCGTGAGAAAGCTGCCCTTGATTGGTCAGAATTGGTCAGAATCCAGGAAGTAAGTACACTTGCAAGATAAATGCGACACTTTCTAATGTCACAATGGAGGGACAGCTACGCAGGTTGATTATAGCGCTGCTCATCGTGGACTATATTGCTGTCATTGTTCATTTTAGTCAAACCATACAGTTTGAAAACGAGGCGCGGCTCCAACTAGAAAACAATGTTTTGATGCATTGGATGTGCTGAATGTGCATATCAGAGAAAAAATGTGAGGACACATTAGCAGGTGCTGGGCTGGCGGCCCAACTGTGATGTCAGATTACCTGTTTTAATCACCTAGTTTATTTGTGTTGGAGCGGCAGAGACCTCTGCAGATAATTCGGCTCCTGATAAAATCTCCTGAACAACAAACACTGAAGGAATCCTGCTTGTGCTTGGCACATGGGTGAAGTTTCAGCTGGTTGAAGTTCGCAGTCCTCTCCCCTACAGACGCCACTATAAACTACACACTGCTCCTTTAATTAGCATAACATTTTATTCCATTAGTGGGCATTGAGATCGCCTATATTTACTCAATATAGTTTGAATTTTTAATACACTTTATTGCCCTCATTACACTTAGCCTGTGCCTATAGAGCAATAAAAGGTATGTAATGGCCTCCCCTGTGTCATCAGAACCCAAGCACAGTCATGTCAGCTGTTTCCTTGGCTCTCTGTGTAATGCCTGCCAAGGAAGAGCCAACTCCAGAGACTTCCCTTCTCTTGAACTGAGCTGTGGTGACCCTCTGTGCTCCCCTCTGAGGGTTTCCTTCAAAAATGTTCCTTCTTTGGCGCATTTCCTCCACTGTGACGGAAGTGTGCCAAGATTAAAACAACATTGGAATAACATAGGATGGACTGATGTCTTTTTCTTTTTTCTCTGATAAAGTGTATTTGAAAGTGTAGTGTTTCTCTCGCTCAGTTACACACTCACATTACACTGACACACACACATCGTGAGCGCGCACCACTCACTTGGCAAAGTTTGACGTGCCGGCTCTCATAGCTCAGACGCGTCTGATAGAAAGCAGTAAACTATGCGGGATATGTCTCAGTGACTGAACAGAATTTATCCTCTCCGCGGCGATAAGAAGTTCGGCGCCTGTGAGCTCCTGTGTGACCGTGAACGCAACTATATCACCCTCCACCTGCGCTTAATTGTTTCGGAGTTTTGCTCTCGGTGTCTGTGGGGCGCGTAACTTCCAGCAGAGGACAAGCACTGGGATTTTGGGGGCACTCCGGCACGGCACGGGACATCGTGTGCGCCAGGCGTCAGGCAGAGGAGTCAACAAGTGGCTCTCATTTGCGGGAAGAGGAGGGAGATTATGAAAGAGTCAAGTTGCTGAATGGAAAGTTAGTTTGGACTTTCTTAGTCGGTATTTAAAGTGAGTGATACTGTAGTTTGTTTGAGCCTCTGGAAGGTGACGCGGACAGAGTTTTAAAGTGTTTACGCATTTGTTATGAGCATGAGTGGACCAGTGGTTTTCCAGATGTGGATGGTTTTATTGTTGGGGACTATAACCTGGGTCGCGAGGGCTCAGGTCTCTACTGCCAAAGTGATGAGGGGCAACATGAGGAGAGACGGTGAGTCTTTATTATTACACTTTGTTCTGTGTGTGTTTGGCCTCTGCGTTTACTGCTGAAACTGCAGCGTTATTGCTATCATCTGATTTTGTCTTGTTAATCACGTTGGCCTGCATCTTTGCATGAAATTTGCTATATAAATAAAGTTATTATTGGTATTATTATCATCATCATTTTTATTATAGTTGACCTCTTGCAGGAAAGTATAATTATGATCATATTTTTTATCTTAAGTGGCATTTTTATTGTAGCTTATGTGTGCAACTTGACTTTTTTTCAGATGCATCTGTACATCTTTTATTTTAAAATCCTTATCATGCTTTTTTAACTGTAATGCAGATATAAAAGGATCAATGATTGAGAAATTTAAACAACAAACAGGAAATACTTTTCTTGATTGTCTAGTGGTGACCTTGTGCTGCCCGCCACTAATAGTGGACCAAACTTTAGTTGACCAGAAATGTCATTAGTCGGCAAGATTTGAAAATGTGAAATTATTAGGAGCTGTGCCTTGTCAAAATAAATTAAAACCTATGTGACTGGACCATGTGGGAATTTAATTTGAAAGGACAGACACAGGAAGTGGCCACGCTCAGCAGTCAGACAGGAGTCACATTAGATATCTTTCCCTTCTTCTGTCAGTGTCCAGTCTACTACAGTAAATACAGAAAAGTTGATCATGTTAGTGCAGGGCTACCCAGAGCTTTACATCTGTCCCATAGACAATAGGCCTACACACTTATAAACAGCTCCTGGAAGACGATCAGCTTGAGGATGCTTAGCCACCTCAGATGCAACCAGCACCCAGTTCCTGACTTCACCGTTCCAGATGGTTAAAGACGCAGTGAAGGATGAACCCAAGGTGATATGTAAACTCATCTTCATTGGTCGACTACAAACATGACGTATCATCTGAAACATGGAAGTAGCTACATGCCCATTAGCCCACAGCATCATTAACAGGCGGCTCGCTCAGTGTGTGACGTGCACTTGTAGATAAAATATAGGCCTATATTAATGAAGGTTCATTAGTACGGTTTTGTATTTCTCTGTAATGTAGCACAGTGTTAACAATGTTACTGATACTATTCTTTCTCACACCTTCAACTCAAACCATTGTGTTGCCCCGCCCAAAATATGCAATTTAATAATTTAATTAATATCATAAACATGCAGGTGACTAGTCAGCTAATGGCCTTAAATGACGAATATTGGTCGACTAGGAAAATTCTTGGTCAGGAGCAGCATTAAGTGGCCGACAGTGCTGCTTAAAATAGACATCAATTGTTTGCTAAGTGAAACACTTGACTTATTGTAGTGAATGACCTGTTCACACCATGGGGTGAGAGTGGAGGCAGCAACCGAGTGGAGACACTGATGACAGAGGGGGGAAAGTTAAATAATGTGAAGTGCGTGCAAATGAAGCAAAAATAGAAAGGTCTGTTGGATGACAAGCTACTCCACATTTTCAGAAAACTGAAAAAGGAGCATGTATGTGTCAGTAGCCAGTCAAGAGTGGGACGCCTATCACTGCTTCAGTGCGTCTGCTCCTTCACTGAAGCTGAAATCTTCAGATTCCCCGAGCTCCTCGCCTATCTAACTTCCTGCAGGTGCGCCATGCTTACTTTTTACTCGGCCCTGAGGCTAAAGTCACGGTGCTACAGTACCCTTGATTGCACACACACTCACACACACAGGCATGCACACAGCTGCAGGGTTGCTTTTGGCAGGGAAACATAAAAATACCACTGTATTAGGTTCTAACCTGGACGACTGCCCCTGAGGCCTGTCTCACCTCTCACTCCTGTGTGTGCGTTATTAACAAAAGAATAACACAGAGGGTTAGGTCATGACTTCAGGTCTGTCTACACGTCCACACCTACCCCTCAAATACCACTGAAACTTTCTAAAGTTCAAATATTGTTTTTACTGCATCTAACTGCTCATGATGAATCATTTTCTGAACGAAGCCTGCCATGCACGCACCGAGCACAGAGACGAAACACACTTTGATAAGTCAGTATCCACAGATGTTTGACTGATGGATTGCACCCTGTCAGAAAGCAGTTGCCGGGTCTTTTCCAGTCACAAGTGTACATATACATATGAATGATATCATAGAAACTGCCACACAGAGTGACAGCTGTGCCGCGGCAGAACCGTGAGACAGCGCAGACAGACAGGAGAGCAATAGCAGCAAGTGATGACAAAGAAGCGGCTTGTTACAAAATAAAAGTTGATACTGTTCGGAGATGACAGCTGCACTCACTCTATTTTGGTCAAGGTTCACAATAGCGGCGGGATAAAAGTCTGTTCTCTCCCTGAAGAAAGTATTAAGGAGGAGAGATCAGAGGACGGCAGTGATAAAGCTCCAACATGCTTTTACCATACTTTAGAAATGGGAGTTTTTATTACTTGTTCCAACAAGATTTATCAGATGTGCCTCTCAGTTCTGCAGCAAATCTCCTCTGAAGTTGTTATTATTTTATGCAACAAAGGAAGAGTCAAGTCTCAGGCTGCAGAAATGTTCACTAAATTCTTGTCCAGCCATATTCATATTGTTTAAGCTTGTTCAGTTAAACGCTTCACTTTAGCAGCAATTATCATGCGGTAAACATTTACAATGCAAAAAATTATCTCCCTGCTAATTTTCTACATATCAGACTCAGATTAAAATTATACACTTTGCCTCATCCTCAAAAACTTGTGTTCCAAACCTGCAGGCCTTTGATAAACACTCATCGCACATACTTTTATAATTTGATCAAATTTAAATCAAGAGAAAAACCTCTCTCACTGCTGCGCACATCCCTGAGCTGCCTGCACTTGCCATCTGTCAAACTAATCCAAAATTAGGAATCTCCCTGTGATGATTTTGTCAGGAAGTGATTGGTTTAGTGCACTCAGCGACAGAGAGGAGATGATCTCAGGTTTCTACCCTCAGACACTGGCTGGGAAACATACTTCATCTTAGCAGTAACTTCCGGTGGGAGACTTCAGGTGCAGTTTCAGAGGGTCAGCTTTTCAATCACAACTCTAGCAGCAGCCGGTAAAACGATGAGCGTTTAATCACTGGATCACGGGAGTTTGAAAGATGAGTCGGAAAATGTTTTTTGAACACTGTCACTCAGCCGCTCGCTGAGGATCCTCCTGACAAAGTCGTCAAGCTGTCTTTAAGTTCTGTTAATTCAAACTCAGATTAATCAAAGTGAATTCTTTGATTTCTTGATGATCTTTTGTTGCACAAAGACTAAGAGTCGCTGTGATGGCAGCTACTGAGACAGAAT
Source organism: Epinephelus awoara (assembly GCA_035609425.1). NCBI lineage: Eukaryota > Metazoa > Chordata > Actinopteri > Perciformes > Serranidae > Epinephelus > Epinephelus awoara. The sequence goes on from CM069297.1 coordinate 28,535,587, forward strand.
GCTTGTTGGATGCTGCACAGTCTTTTAACAGCTCTTTAATCCCCTGCATGCAGTCTTACAAAAATACACTGTGCCCAGAAGTTATCTTTATGTGTGCATGTGTGTGTGTGTGTGTGTGTGTGTGTGTGTGTGTGTGTGTGTGTGTGTGTGTGTGTGTGTAAATACATTTACAGTCGGCTTATGCGGAATATGAGAGCTTAGTTTCCCTGTTTGATTGACTGCTGCTGATTAGCTGTGTTTCCATGTGCAGGAGTGAACCTCAAGCTGATAGGGGCTCTGCTGCTTTCACTCTTCCATTTGCCATCGTAAATGTGCCCGCGTGTGTACCTTTGTGTATTTGAATGTGTGTGTGTGTGTATGCATGTGTGTGTGTGTGTGAGTGCTCTGACAGAATGTCTTAGCTCACTTCGAGGAATTCCCCCCAAGGTTCTTTTTTTTTCTCCTGTGTTTGTTCAGCGATTTGCTCGTTCGTTCGCCTGCCATTGAAGTGTGTCTGTGTGTGCATTGAAGAAGGTGGGGGGTGATGGGCAGAGTGTACTTGTAGAAAAGGAAAACACACATGTAAACGCACAGAATGAGGTAAACACTATTTGGCCTTTCTGGCTTGAACAGCTTAAAATCTCTGCTGAAGAGACCAGATGACCCAGATAGGATAAAACCTATTACCCATTCTTTGTGTGTGTGTGTGTGTGTGTGTGTGTGTGTGTGTGTGTGTGTGTGTGTGTGTGTGTGTGTGTGTGTGTGTGTGTGTGTGTGTGTGTGTGTGTGTGTGCAAGCAGTGATTGTGGGCACAAAAACATGTAGATGTCTGTGGAGGCACAGTCAGAAACAACACTGACACAAGCACTATCATCTCATTGACGACAGCACAAATGATCTCAGACTTAACTTTGTTCACGTGGCTCACACACACAGTGTCATTTATCTTCCATATAAACTGTCAACTGCTCTTAGTTTTTACTTTAAAAGCGATTCTCTTAACGATGCTCTGACGCATCGTGATCGTAGAAAGAGTTTGGCACTGGCTGGCATAGTGTGACCGCCGGAGGAGATTAAGAAGACCTTCACTAGATTGGAGTCAGATCCACAAGAATCTTTGATGCATATTCAGAGAAATCATATCCTCAGATATTCAGAATCCAATAGAAAGTCACATATTATGAAAATCATCTACAACAGTATGCTTGGGTGATTCATGTCTTTGCAATTTTTGACGTCACGGAATACTTAAAACTTTCAGGGTTTTTCATTGAATGGATTTATTCATTAATTTCCTTGAGTGAAGTAGAAATGCTTGTATAATCTATCATCTACCATGTCTCAAAACCAGAAATTCAGAAGTCAATAGCAATGCCTGTGAAAATCCACACTTCTCAATAGCCAATTCTATATTAACATATTCCTCCTCCATTGTTGTGATTTTTCAGCACGTGTACATGTAAGATGTGACGCTTGGTCTTTGTGGTAGGCTAACTGTCCCGTCCCTCATCCATTGTGCTTGAACAGCTGGGTAAACTGACAGTAACGAGTGCAGCGTTTTACCCAAAGTTGAACATTTTTTAATTCCTGCGACAAGAAAAAAATGCCAAACATGCAGCACAGAATAGACACTCAGCGTCGGAGGCATTATGCAAATATGTGGGGCTCCTACTGCAAATTTTTTTTAAAAATGGCTGGCTCCTTTTCATAAAGTCAAGGCGGAGCTGTCACTGCCGCTGCGGTTGTCGCCATCTCTCAGGTATTGTTCTTGCGTGCTGGTGTGCGTTCTTCTTCCGTTGGCACTTAAAGGCTGACTAGAACACTTGTAGGTGTATATACTGCCCCATCAGGTATGAAAAAGCTGCTTCCCCACTACCTATGATACTGGAGAAAAACAAGCACCGCCACACTTTCAGAATGATGGCATCAACTTCATACCAAAATATCGGTTCTCGTGACATCCCTAGTCTACTGTGCAATTTTTTGTGAAGTCAAAATCCCATTGAGAAAATGCTGTTGTCAGTTCTACTTGAACAGCTGAAGTGTTCTATTCAAACTCCTTTTTACCCATGAATGAATACCAACATTTTTCCTTTTCTTCTTTAATCCATGGTGCACCTGGGCTACTACGAACACTCTCTGGTGTATTGAGAGAGGGTGTTGCACAACTTTGTGAGTGCAAGAGAATGTGTGAAAAACTCTAGAGATTTAAGTGCGCTGTTATCTTTTTTTAACCCTGTTGACTCTGAGATAAACTAAAGTTATGCAACAATATTACTTGCACACGCTTCGCTCGTGTGTGAAAGTACACACTCACATGTAGACATGCATGCACCACTCGAAGTTGAACTTAAAGATATGAAGTAACGGAGATGTTGCTGGTACTGAATGACCATGCTTACAGTCAGTGGCGTGGTTAAGTGTTCGAAGAAACAGACCACCAGACTCTGCAGTGTTTGTGTCATGCAGTCATCGTGGCCACTGTGCCAAACAGGGTATATAACTTCTATTCAGGGACACAGTCACATTATATGTTATAAAAGGCTCCTGGCATCTGTCTGATTCCTCCTCTTCTTCACCCCAATAGTTCTTCCCTTATCTGCTGCCGTCCTCTCTCAGTGCTCCCTTATCAGTCTGTGCCTCGCTACGTATCACTCCATCTCTCCAGATCCTCCTCTTTCAATCTCCCCCTTTCTCATTTCTCTCTTTATCTCACCATCTTCCCCCCCATCTGTTTCAGCTCTTTTTAATCAAAAGCTATTTCACCCTGTTGGCTCTATGAGCAAATATAATGCAGCAAACAGTGCCACAGACACGCACTCCGACACAGCCGCACAACACACAGCTACCTGTGCAAGGATAATGCTTTTAGTCAACCTATGTAAACCACCAGACATTTTAACAGCCACTGTGGATACACACTAAAAAACCAACCTTCACGCTATAAAAATGGGCGCAGACATAACAAGTTCCACAGTAATACACACACATGTACATGCAGAATAGTAACATATGAGCGGATGTCGTAACAAAAGCATGTGTGTTCTCATACTCCTGAGCTAGGCGTTGGTGATATCAGTGAGTGTGATGTCATGGTCCTTGAGTGCGTCTGAGAACTCAAGGTGGCCTTGTCTCTGATAACACAGGCGCACACAGACACACACACTCACACACAAAGAATATACAGTCATTCAGTAATGTAAATTTCTCACATAGACACACATCAAATCATAAGCATAAAACATAGGGAAAAAAAGACAAATGTCCATTTACATGCTGCAAATGTAAACTAATCTACAGATAATTTGTAAAATTTTAAGAAAACCTAATGGCTAAAAGATCATCCTATATGTATTCATACACTCTGCTTTGTGGTGCAGGTATACATAAGCCCTTTTTAAGGAGAGATTATGCAATACTGCCATGAAGGAGATCTGCTATTATGCTGCTTTTGCTTTTTTACACTGAAATAAACAATGTTGGCATAATGCTTCTTCATTTTAGATAGCATGCTGGTGTTCTAGAAACAACGTCAACACCAACATCTGCTCTGTTACTACCAGAGCTCTCACTGGGCCCAAAAAGTCAAGCCTGGCTCGACATGTACCCACATAATTTCTGTCCAAGCTAGACCCGAGGCCAAACCATGGCAGCAGTTTTGGTTCCAAGCCCAATTAAAAAACAACATTTCCAGTAGTAAAAACAAAAAATAAAGATGTTTTTAATATTTCTGTTTACTTTTACTTTCTTCTATATAATTCGTTATTGATTTTATAAGCTCTTTTTTTTACTTACCTTGCACTGAGGAGTTGCATTCAATGTCTTGTGCATGTACAATGACAATAAAGATATCCATACTCTAAACCAGTGGTTCCCAACTGGTGGGTCCAAAAGTCCTTTCTGAATGGACCACAAGTGACTAACAAATGTCAGGTTTGAAAACAGTACAGTACAGTAAATTTCCAGCACATGACTTTTATTTTGAAGTGTCGTTTTTTTTTTTTTTTACTGTAGTGAGTAACTAACCGACAGCTACTCGACAGAGTCAGCAAACTAGCTCAACAGCACAGCCAAACACAAGCATGACGATGAATATATTAAACTGCGGGACCTTGAACTAATGACTAAGGAGAAAACTGGACCCCCTGGCTGGACTAGTTGGGAACGACTGTTCTAAACCATTTATTACAGTCTACTAAATCAACTAAAGTATTTTCAGTGCTGTAGCAGACATTAGTGGCACAATCACCGACACAGCTCATTCATTATTCATGGCATCACACAGACTATAAGGTCTGCATTTTAAGAAGAAAAACAGAAATGGCTGCAAACCTGACCAGATTTAAGCCTGGGAGCATTCTGAAAAATTACAGCTTGGCCCAAACCCGGTGGGTCAGGTCAGGCCCAATTGGCTCAGGGCAGAGGATCAAATCTCTAGTTACTACCTGCACTGCTGGCTTAGTGGCGGAGCAACAATGCCCCCCTCCCACCTCCATTCCATGTCCGCACCTTTTGTACAGAACAGCGAGGCAGAATAACTGCGCAACAGTCCACCTTGAACAGGCTGTAAAAAGGGAGCTCTAGGTTTTCTAGTGGTGTGAGTGGAGGGCTTTCATCCATCCTGCAACATCTTGATTGATTTAATACAGGATCTAAATGGGTTCCAAATGTTTTTGTGTCACCATATTAAGCACAGGGGTGACAGCAGGGAGGAGTGTCACTAAAGGTTATTGGAATTCATGAGTCACTCTCAGGACACCCAACATGGAAGTTCTCCCCACCCGCCCACCCAGGCCGCCACATAAACACAATTACAGGATCTCCCTTTCAAGGGAATCCCACAATAAACACTTGTCATCTCACACACATACACACACACTTTCATGCAACAAAAATTGCATGAGCTAAAGTTACCCCACCCCTAAACATTTGGCAGGCAGTCTTTTCCTCCCCTGCACGGAGGAAATAGGGTGGTGACCACTTGGACAGAGAAGCAAAGAGTGAGATGATGCCTTGGAAATTGAGTGGAGCTAGGTGTAGGCTCATGTACGGGGCTGTGCTAAGATTTCAGGAGGGCAGCAGGAGAGGAGTGAAAGTTTAGACGGGAGCTTAGAGGGCACAGAGGAGGAGGAGAGGGAAAAGGTGTGTTGTGAGAGATATGCCAAGTTGAAAGACCTGTCCCTCCACTTTTCTGCCCCGTCAGCTCCGAAAGAGAGATAGTAAGACCAACGGCAAGCCAAATGGACAGAGTATAAAAGAGGAAAGCAGGACTGATAGAGGAGTGGAGAGGGGGAAAGATAAGGTGTTTCTGCAGAGGGAGTGCAGTATAGTGCCAAACATCAGCAGATTATCTGATCTCTGTATCTAATCAAAACCCAAAGCATAAAGAAAACAGGAGGCATGACCACAGCTCTATCAACATGCAGTGCCTTGGCCGTTGCTAAAGGCTACAGACAAATCTGGCTGCCCAGACTGGAAGGTCAGGCTACATCCCTGCACACGCAGTGAAGTGGAAACATAATTAAGCTTCTTCACCTCATGCCCCAAATGTGATTGTTTAAAAGAACAATGAATTCCTAAAGATTATCCAAAACACAGAGAATATCCTGATACAGAGACACGTTGAATTCATTCATGCTGATTATGTGAATAACAGCCACCATCTCTTGTTATCTCCTATTAAGATTAAGCCAATTATAAGAGGGAGTTTGCAGATAAAAGAGGTGAAACCTGACATGTGGACCGTGAACAAGGAATGATCCTCAAAGTTTTGTGCTTCAGCTGCATGTGAAGAATTCAAAAGCAAAACTAACCCAACATGACCACAACATTTTTACAGAAGTAAGAAATGAGGTGTTGCAGTAGCTTAATCCAGTGTTCAAATTATGAAGGAGCCCGGCGGGCTTTGCTTCCCTTAGGGGGCCTCAACACACCAAGTTGATGGTCAGTCAATGTCAGGCCGTCTGTGAGTCTTAAAAGACTGAAATTAAATTAAGAAATAAGTGAAATCAAATTTGCCATTATAGTTTAACAGCAGCTGGGGGAAATGCGGCAGGACAAGAGCGAAAGTTAAAGTGGCAAAAGTCTCAGTAGGGCGGGCGGGATGGGTGATGAATGGGTCCAACAAACACCAACTTTCACGCAGGAGAGTGGTGTACGTGCCCCATAAGATTATAAAGCCAAAACCTGTTCTGTTTTTCTAAACCCGACCGTGTGTGTGTTGGCTAAACATAACCACATGCATTAGTTGTTGGAAAAAAACCATCAATTTGCTGTGTTGTACTGACATAGTGCATTTATTTTTAAGGAGACTGTATGAAAACAGTAAATTTCCTGTGAAAACAGAAGACAATGCATGTAACAGGCAGAATTCAACTTCACCTCTGGACAGCCAATCTAGTACTTGGTGACAAATGTTATCTGGTGTTTGCAAACCTAAAGCAATAGTTTCACATTTATACTTATTTGTATTCTTGCGGAGAGGCAGATGAGAAAATCAATAGCACTCTTCAAATCTGCCTACCAGCATCTCTGAAGTTTACCACTCACAGGGATACTTTGCCAATTTTAAACCAGCTTTGTATCATAACTGTTAATCTTTCAGGTCAAATCCACTGGACGATGTGATTTTTGTTACCGGCTCTAGAGCTGTTGCCTGAACTACAGATTGTACTTGCACATCTTCAGAGCATAGAAGCAGATATAGAGACCCACCACTCACGCTCTCTTTCAGATGCAGACCAAACTCTGATCAGACTGTAAAATTAGGCAGTGCTCATTAAACAGAAACCGAGATTCTGTCACTGTATTGTCCATTTCTCACCTAAAATGTCTTCAGAAACATAAATGCACTTTAGTGCACTGTTTGGCTGTGATGTGAGAGTTTGTAAGCCAGAAGTGGGCACCATACTGTTATCTGTATAATAACAATAGAGGCTGAACATACGGAGATCAAACACCCAAACTAAGGGGCACAGGCTGGAGTCGAACCCGGGCCGCTGTGGCAACAGCCTTATACATGGGGCAACTGCTCTACCACTAAGCCACCGACACCCCGTAGGTTCTCTAGCTCTTGAGCAAAAGCTAATGCCGCGGCCCTTCCCTCTGTTTTCTTGGGTCTTGTAACACCAGTTTCAAAAGTTTGTATCTTTCTACTGCATAGACAGCCCAGTTTTATGAAAAGACCATCTTTTCAGCACTGAAATACTTCTTTTACACACTTAATATCTCATTTATTTTAACTTTACAAAAACCAAAGTGTGTACAGTCTTTGAGCTAAGTTAAGCCGTAGCTTCATAAGGACTGAGGTGAGAATAGATCTATGGATTTAAAAAGCAAATAAGCTCATTTTTTTAAAATGTCAAACTTTTGCTTAAGATAGATATCGCTGTGTAATGTAACCTGATGGGGTTTTTACTTTGTGATCATGTGCATCTACTTACATTGCAAAAATCATCTTAAACTGACAAGTCTTAAAGTTATTTTTTTATGCATATTGTTTGAGACGTCTGCAGACTTATTTACCCACACTGATGTGTACTGTCTTTTTTTGGCAATCCTAACTTAATTTACAAGCAAATAAAGCTCTTCTGAAATTAAGCCGAGTCGGGGACACAGTAGAGGAGAATTAGAGAGCAAGCCTGAAAGACAGGGAGGGAGGGAGGGAGGGAGACAGATGTTTGGTCATTGGAGAGTGTAGTCAGTCTTGTAGCCCTGCCATCTGACTGGCACTGTGGATGCAGAAAACAGAAGACCAGGAAAATTGGACAGAAGGAAAGAAGGAGGTGGAGGGGGCATGGAAAGAGAGATGCAGGGAGCAATGAAGAAAGTTGATTAGACCAGTGGATGAAAGAGAAGAGGAGATGAAATGAAGAACATGAGGAGAATAAAGATGGCAAAGAGGGAAATGAATTTTTGGGGGGAGGATAGCAGAGGAGAGCTAGGAAGAGAGTGGGAGAGGGGAATTAATGAAGAGAAGTGGAAAAAGCGGGAGAATAAACAAGTGGAAAGTTTTAATTGAAGCAGACTGTTAAATTGGAGGGGAGACGAGAGGTTTAGCAAGGTAGGAGGAGAGAGATGGAGTCTGCCAATATGAGAGTTTCACAAAAAACAGCTGACAAGCAGGTGAAGGAAAGAGCCAGGGAGGGAGAGGAGAGAGGGATAAAATGAGGCGACGTGAGAGAGAGAGAGAGAGAGAGAGAGAGAGAGAGAGAGAGAGAGAGAGAGAGAGAGAGAGAGAGAGAGAGAGAGAGAGAGAGTGATGGCAATGAAAAGAGACAGAGTAGAGGTGTGAAAAGAGTGATAGAGAGAGTACATGGCATCACAAGAGAGAAACCGGAGTGGGAGGGTGTGTGCTGAATAAGCAGTGAAAGTAAAAAAAAAAATCCAAAGAGCAAAGACGGAGAGAAAAGTTTGGAAGGAGGGAGAAAGTTTGTGAACACACAGGGAGGCACCCCCAAAAGTGAGAAAGACACTAACGAATAAGAATGAAGGATAATAAGGGGAGGAAAATAGAGTGTGCGGTTTTAAGAGGATGTAGATTAGCTGGATAGTAAGCTTCTCTCTCAGTGTTTGCTCTGTCTGAGTCCTTGAACAACAAAGCTAATGTGACTCAACAGTAAAGGCATGGAAAAAAACTTTTAATCCATTTGTGTGAGTGCATAAGAAATAAACTGTATTTAATATTGAGGTAATTAGAGAGGATGGTGGTGGTGTTTTTGTGTTCGGGGATGGATTAAAGCTTCATGATATGAGAAAAACATGCAGCAACCTTAAATATCTTGATAATAATGATAATAACTAATGCTTTTTATTCATATGTGCTTTTCAAAGCACTCAAGGACACCTTACAAGACAGATAAAAACAAGCTGCAGTGTATCTATAGATCATAAAGTCAAACAAATCAGTAACATAAAGTAAAAAGTTAATTAAAAGTTTAAAAACTAATTATAAAATAATTATCATAACGCAAATGTCTGTGTGTGTCACCATAAGATCAGACCGAATGCGCCAACTTGAGCTATATTTTGTTGCAATAATTAAATACATAATACTCATTTCTGCCTTTCTGCTGCTGTTAGTTTAATGCTAGAATACAACAAATTGCTTGTTGATTCAAAAAAATGAAAATGAAATGGTTTCAAACATTATTTTATTAAACAAATTCAATTTTGAACTGAGCACAAAAGGCACCAATAGAAACAGAATGCTAGTTGCATTTTAGATTGTTTTGCATTCTGATGCTTGTAGCCCACTAACTGAAATCATTCCCGATTGCAGTCTTTTGTGACGTGTTTATTGTGCAAGATTAAAAAGAATCGATGTATTGTGCAGCCCTAGGGTGGATGGATTGTGGTGTAGAAACCAAGAAAGGACGCAGGAGAGGAGGAGATACTTGCACATTAATACAACTGGGCTGGACGGCCACAAAAAGGTCAACAGGCTGAGATCAATGCAGAAATAGTCAACAAAGGGTGCTAAAAGTGCAAAAAAAAAATAAAAAGTGAATAAAAACAGCAGCAAATGCAGCAGCCAGACAGCGACAGCCGAAATCCCTAACTCAAGGCTTCAGAAAGGAGTCCACAAACCAATGGGTGATGTCACAGTAGCTACGTCCATTATTCTCTCCAGTCTATGGTAGATATGTGTGTATTTGTGTGTGCTTAAAAGTAGACTATGCAGGATTGTCCTCACTGCTACAGCTTGGTTCGGTAACCTCTCTGTGCAGTTAAAAAACAAATTGTTTAGATTGATCCACGCCGTGTGGAAAATAATCGGTGTCAAAGAGCACATTTCCATGCGGTGTATTTTGAACAGACTACTCAAAGTCAAGCCAATGAGATCATCAATGACTCCTCTCGTGCTCTGCATACAGAGTATGAGCTGCTGCCGTCTGGTAGGAAAATTTAGAGTGCCTTGTTGTAGACTGAACAGATTTAAAAAAACAGTCACACCTGTCTGTAAAGATTTGAAACAATGGGAGATAAAGCCAGATCTGAAATTGCATTATGATGTTGTGCGTATTTGCATTTGTATCGAGGTAGATTAGCATATGATGTTATTTATCTTTTTGTGTTTCCCATTGCTGCATTGAGTATAATGTTGATTTGTCTATGTACTATGTTGTATGTTGCCCAAGACAAATTTCCCAACCTGTGGGACAATAAAGTTGATCTTGAATTTCTTACTGTATGCAAACACGCTAACCAGCGGAAGTGAAAGTGAAAGCCAACCAGAGATTCATAATATACTTTTGTAAACTTACTTAAAATATGAAATGTAAAACATATTTAAAAATCACTCAGCTGTAGAAGAGACTCTCAGTTCTACATTAACACAGACCTCCTGCAAATACATTTAAACGAAGTGACTACTGAATTAAATCAGAAATATACATTTGGATGACAAATTAAAGTGTTTGACCGCCGCAACCCGCCAGAGCAGCTTCTAGTGAATTACCGCACGCATTTCATATTTACACTTATAACTGATGTGTAACAATGCCACTGGAGTTGCAGCTGGTGTGTTAATTACATTGATATCCCCTCGGGCAAGGTGTTGCATGGAAACAGGCTCTCTGAGGGGATTGGGAGGGAAATTAAAAGGATCTCAAGGGCAGATAGTTGGTACTTATTTGTAGTCGGATAATACCAGAAATTCAGCTGATCTTTTATCACACTGCAGGGAGAGTATGTATATAAAGACAAAAGAACAATGTGCCATCCTCCATCGAAACGCAGGGGGTTAATTTCTCTGATTTGCAAACACAATTTAACATCATCAGTACGGCAGACGGTGCACTGCATACATTTTCCAACCTGTATGAACTAAACATGCTCATCTGTTTGGGTGCTTCTCTGGTTACTTTGACTCACTACCATAAGTTTGTTCCCCAATTGCTTTGGTTTTTTGCTCAACCCTGTAAGAGCTGCTGCTTTGAAATTGCTCACACCTACAGACGAACCATTTATGTCATTAATTACGCAAAAATAACATTTGCAGGTTTCAGCTTTTAAAATCTGAGCAGGTTTTCTTTCCTGCTGCTGCACGGCTAACCTGAAAACTCTGCTTTTTATAGCATTTTATAACCCCTTATCCAACCATGTATCCATCTGTTGTGCCGAATCTAGGTTGTTGACCTGGTGGGAAATTATTTGGTATTCCCACATCTCCGTGGTGTCGAGTTTAGTGAATCTGTGACAGGCGTGACGAGGTCAGAGCCTCGGGGCCAAAAATCAATTCTCTACGTGTTTTGTATTCACATTATTATCTGTGTTTGACTGACTGGACCAGAGTCATCACATTCATGTCTAACTTTGCCTTGTAGTTTAGTTGTGGTCTGCTCATCTAGCAGTGATACTAGGCTATGACTACAATAATGTAGAAAAGAAAATAGACCAGATGCCGAAAGACTGCAGCAGGTCGATGCTGCAGTGACAGCTTTGGCCCACTGGGAAGCCAATGTAGTGGCCGTAGAGCTTCATGGCTGGCTTCCAGGCTTCAGGGCGCTTCTTGGCACTTCTGCCCCTTGTCTAAACATGATGTTCTCACCCTGATGCTCTCTCAAGTGCCAAAATTTGGCACCAATGGATTTAACATGAATCGATATTCGGTAGGGCAGACATAATTCAGTCTGTACCCTTGAAGGAGCAGTGTGTAAGATGAAGTTGCATCTATTGGTGAGGATTGCAGCTTCCAACCAGCTGAAACTTCACCAGGTTAGACTTCTATCAGTGTTCATTGTTCGGGAGGTTTTTTACCAGGAGCCAAACTATCTGCAGGTCTCTTCCTCTCCAAAAGGAATGGAACAGGTGATAAAACCAGTAAAACACTCAATAAAGCAGTGTCACATTAGTGATGTTTCTGCGACGCTCTTTGGAACGTGGCAGACAGGCCGCTAACCCAGCACCTGCTAATTAGTGCTCACCTATTCTCTCTGGTAATTTAATGATAGCTCTTCATCTCCAAAATAAACTGACCCTTCTGCACAATTCTGCCAGTGTTCCCCCTAAATCCTACATACTGGAACTTTAAATGTACCCAACCTGAGCAATCTGGCCAAAAACGTCCATCATGGTATCGTGTAATTTTATATCATGCAGGGTGTCTGCAGGTATCAGACCCTTACATTTAATGCTTTTTAAGGCCCGTTCAAGACACAATTTAACCAAATTTAGGACACATTTTTGGACAAATCATATTTTACTTATTAAAGTATCGCAGGTAAGCATTGCAGGCAAGTAGCATAAATGTTGTCTCTGTGCACAGGTAAGTGTTGTGTAAAGTATGAGGGTAATATGACAGTATTATAGTTTTTTTTTAAGATTTGTAACATTAGAAATGTGGACTTTTACATAGGTAGGTTTCACTCATCACAAAAAGAAATAAAGAAATGCATAAATGAAATTATATAAAATGTTTGTAGTAGGTAAAACCTCACAAATTCAAATGTAAGACTATTCAATGACTTTTAGGGCCTTATTACTGTACCATTGAATTTAAGACATTTTAAGACTTTTTTAAGACCTGTGTACACCCTGGCACCAATAACCGATAACTAATTGATGACTATTATAGTAGTCCACTAATTGGTTTGACTCATTTTTTTATGGGAAAGTACTATAAAAGTACCCAAAATACTCTTAGTGCAGCTTCATATGTTCAAATATTGGCAGCTTTACACACTCTACCATGACGGTGAACTGAAACCCTTTGGCATGAGTACGAAACAAGACATTAGATGACATAATTTTGGGGTTTGGGAGAGAAAGACCGACATTTCTCATCATTTTAACACATTTTTCATTAAAATGATTAGTCAACTAATCGAAGAAATAATCGATAGATTAGTCGACAATGGACATAATCGTTAGTTGCATCATGATACAGTTATTGTTCTGTGAATTCAATGAAGAATTCTGCACTGTAATACTCTGTCACATTTGATTCACTGTTTCATATGAGACAACACTTGAGTTAAATACACAAGACTCAAAACAGTGAAACTAAAATACTTTAAAAAAAGAAGCCTTAAGGTTTCTGAGGAATAAAAAAATTCAAGTGTTACAGGTTTCTGTATTTACAACTTCACTCAAATGGCCAAATGTTACCTTGAAAGGCAGCTGGATTTAAAGGATCACAACATAACAAGATCACTCAAGAACCCAGTTCCAATTTGCTGATCCAGCCCAACCTCAAACGCATCTAGTGTTGCAAAGCCCAATCTCTAATTCACAATCAAAGAAAAAGAAAAGGAATGGTTAACAACTAAGAAACAACAAGAAAGGGCCACTTCTCAGAGTTTTGAGGGTCCAGCACAAAACAGCTGGTGCAGAATTTAGCAGTCAAGTCATCTATTGTGCGCAAAGGATTATTTGAGGGTCCCATGTGAGAGTGAAATCTCTGTGAAACAGCACAGGAGGCGTATTGTAGAGTTTAGGGTGTTTTCTCAAGAAAAAGACACCAAGGAATCGGGTGTTTCAAATGTTTTCAGTACCTGCTGAAACTTTTTAAGTATAAGATACAGATCCTGAAAAAAAAAACCTGGTGTGTTGCCAGTGCGTCTCTGCCACCAGGGCTAAGTGAGGGTGAGAACATGACAAATGTCAGAAGTGACACTGCAGAGCAGGAGCTGCTCTCACCCCAGGAGATTCGCCCCTGCTGAAGGAAAGAGATAAACACTGTGTATTTATGTAGTGTGTTTTATATGTGTGTGTGTGTGTGTGTGTGTGTGTGTGTGTGTGTGTGTGTGTTTGAGAGAAAGAAAAAGAGAGAGAAAGAGAAATCCTCTAGTGCACTGTGAGAGCTATGTCTTTGTTACTCTGACAATGGTGCTCTGACACAAATGAAAAAGATTCTTTTTTTTTCCCTCCTCTGTCAAACACTTTTATCTTTCCCTCTCCAACTGTCAGCGTTTCTCCCCATATTTCCCTCACTCTCTCTGATTCTCCATTTGTGTATCTCAGCATTTCTCCCGCTGTCTCTCTCCCTCTCCTTCTGTCTCTTCTTGTCTTCATTAGCTTCCCCTCTCCCGTTTTCATTTCATCATTTCACTCTCTGAATTTAGTATCTGAGCAGCAGAGAGCGAGGAAGCGCAGAGAGAGAAGCAGAGAATACGAATATGAAGGAGAGAGGGGAGAAATGGGGATAGGGGACATGGATAGGAACACAGAAGAGAAGGGAGAAGGCATTGTTAGAGGGATATCAGAGAACGGGCGGGGGGGGGTGCGAGAGAGGCTAAAAGAAAAGTTAACAGGCAGAAAAAGAAGCAGAGGAGAGAAAGAATATGAAAGAAGAGAGAGGGGGGAAAGAGATGGCAGGAGGATGGTGCTCTGTGTGCTACTGTGGAGCCTGCAGCAGGATAAGTGATCCCAGTGGTAGATAGAAGGTCAGATAAACACTGACAGTCAGACCACTGCTTAACCCTGAGATCTGACCACACAGGCACACTCACACACACTTCCTGACACGCGCATGCATACACTAATACACATTCACGGACACACACACACACATACAGCTGATGTGAGGCAGACAGACTGAGAGCAGGATGGCTGTCAAAACATCAGCATCTGCTCAGCATCACACACACAACGCTCAGAGCAAACACAAACAAACATACATCTAGCAAACAGCGTCCAAGCAGCCCTTAGAGGGATAAAGGCTGATATTTGATAAACTTGTGCTACCCCAGCTGGGGTTTAGCTAAAGCTCACACACACAAACACACACACTGGCATACACAGACACACACACACACACACACAGCCCTGCAACAGCCAATTTCATAAAGTTATGTGTTGAAACATAAAGTCATGGAGATATAAGGGAAACTTAATTTGTTACATTAGATCTTTATTATGTCATGATGTACATAATGTATATGGCCTTTGATGTGTGTGTTTTAATCTTCGAACGTATTACGTGAATATCAAATGTGTGCAAGTGTGTGTGTGCAGGGCTAATTGATTGTCCTCGTCAGCCCTGCTGTTCAGACTGCGGTAGCTGTCAGCAGGAGCCAACTGCTACTCTAACAAGCCTCACACACACACACACACACACACACACACACACACACACACACACACACACACAGACACACACGCACATTCATACTCTTTCACAAGCACACACACATTATCACATTAGTCCTTAATGTAGAAACAGATGCATACGCTCATTTAAAAACACTTACAAACACGTCGAGGTGAGCTTTATAAATCTATTAAATGCACATGGCTTGATTGCATCTAAGATCTTGACATTTAGCACGTTTCAATGACAGACAATACAAATACCTGACAGTCCCTTGCCATTTCTTGGTGCATGACATGTATAACAAAGGCCCTGTCCTTAATCCAACCTGAAACCAGAGTTATACAAAACAAAAATTCATTCTCTGTTTGATTAACAGGAGGAGAGATTGAATTCAGAAACAGATCGTATTCCTAAGAGTACAGATACAGCACTGAACGACTAGATGACTTGGAAGGTAATGCACACGCTGTGCAATGCTCTGCATCAAGCCACACACACACACACACACACACACACACACACACACACACACAGGGAGGATATCGCTGATGAAGCGTGGGTAAATACACTCCATCACAGTGTAGGAGGTTACACAGGGACAAGCCCCTCTCATCCCTCATCCTCTGCTTCTCTCTATCCTGCTCCTCCCTCAAACCCTCCTCGCAATCTGTCGTTACAACTTGACCGGCTTCCCACACCCACCTGCTTTCTCCTCTCGCACTCTCTCTCCTTCTTGCAGTCATGGATTTTTGTCTCATGGATCACTCCTTCTCCCTGTTCTCTCTGTCTCCTTCCCTTCATTGCCCTCCTTTTTTTCTCAACTTGTTTCTCATCCTCCTCATTTAGCTAAATGGAGCTTTCTGCCAGACGTTATCCTTTGACGTCTTCTTCACCCTTCTGCTTGTGCAACACTGTGGCTGTGTACGTGTTTGACACACGAGCATGTGTGCATGTAGGCATGTGCAAGACCATGTGAGTAATAAATCAATGTGTGTATGTGTCTGTAGTCTTGCATGGCCAGACCTTGCTCGTGCTGTGCCAGTGCTGGAGAGAGGTTTGGCTAAAGCCATCATAATACAAAAAAAAAATACTCTGGGTAGTTTGTATTTCTTTGAATGAAACAAACAAAAAACAGAAACTTGCAATTGACACAGTACTAGCCAACAAATGAATGTGAATGGGCTAATATGACGTAGGGTCTATTGTTGTGTCATAATGCAGTGTTATAAAGGCAAATGTCTTGACTCTGAAACCAAGGGTAGGGGAAATAACCAATTCTTAGATGCCAGCATGTATGATTCGTCATTGATTCATTAATGTCAATAATCGTTTATCTAAATGTTTATTAATAACATAATGTTGACAGAATAAAAGAGGCGACACGTGCAAGCTAACTTGTAATTCTTCACAAAGTCAGCGGTTGCAAGCTTGCTTAAAAGGGCCAGTGTGTAAAATGGGTTGAAAACCGTTGAAAACAGTGACATCAGTGGCCAAATTCTAGATTGCAGGGCTCACTCGCTCACCCCTCCCGTCGGGTAAATGACGGTGGCCTCGTAGGGACAAAAGCCTTGCGCAGACACGAGTTTTTCAGGAGTAGGTCTATCTAGCGACGAGGTGAATATTTATTTATAAACCTAAACCATGTTACGATATTGTAATGAATCCCTCACGAGCAGGAGACCAGAGTAGCGTTCACGTACTTAATACACACATACTCGTTTACAGTGCCTAGCGGGGACCCCCTCCCCTCTCTGCTCCACCAATCTCCAGCCCGCACACTGACTGACAGCGTAGCCTGTAAACAGAGCTCAGCTGTTTATTTAGCCTAGCAATATCTCCGGACTGTAGTAGTTGCAATGGACGACTTTGAACGCGATTTTGAAGAGTTTCTTGTAGCGGACACAGATCCAGAGCCATACCTGTTTGAGCCGGAGTACACAGACGAGGAACTGAGATGCTGAGCGGGCGAGGAGAGAGGCTAAATCCTCCGCTCCCATTTAGCTGCACAGAATAGGATTCGTCGCTACCATCGCTGGGGAAATATATCATCAGGAGGAAAAACGCCACAGAGAGTGCATCACAAGGAGTGAGGTTGCGTCTTCTTTTCCTCGCAGGTGACGGTTCGGGTTCATTCTCTCCTGTTGCGTGGTAAGTGTGGTCCATTCGCAAACTTTATAACTAAAAAAACTTTTCACTACTCTCTATCGATGAACTACTTACACTCTCTGCTGTTTCCTCCTCCTTCTTCCTTCCCCCCGCTGTCTTTGATGGTTTATTTATACATGCGAAACGCGTTCTCTGGCTGGCTGGATTGTCCGCTCGGTCTGCCGTACATACATGGCGGTGCAAGATGGCGATCTCTCTAAAGCAAGGCCCTTGCTATTTATATATATAAAAGCATAATTATAAGACCACGAAAACCAAACGAATTTTATTTTATAGTGATTATACACTTATATAAACATATTAATGGGTAGAATATTCAGATTCAGATTCAGATTTGATAATAAACCATGCCAAATATTACACACTGGCCCTTTAATTAAATGCCTAAATAATTACTTATGCAATACGAACATGAGTTATGTTGTGGATACTTTCTTCTGCCATCACCCAGAGACAAATGGTAACAGAGCGCAGCGTCGATCAGCAGTGACGTTAAGAAACAAGACCAGCTAACGAACACACACATTAAACAAGCATTAAACAACTTAAACCGACCCTGTGGTGCAGAAAACAACTTCTTGCTCAGTCTGTTTATCTCAAAAACCCTGTGCCCAACCTGCTCAGCATCTTGTCTTTTCCTGGAGCTAATGTGCAGTGGAGAAGCTGCCCTCCACTGCAAAACAGCAGTGCACTGCACCTCCCCCTTATTTTGCTACGCACATACAGGCAGGAGACTGTAAGGTGCTTTCAAAGTAATTCATTGATGCAGTCAACTAAAGTAAAAAGGCTGCAACTGCAATTTACTATTTAATACAGCCGTAACAGGTGTAGATCCATCAGTCTGGATCTATGTATTCATTCAATGATCAACGATCCAATGTCATCAATGTGAAGTGAAAACATAGATCCATGTCGTCATTTTTAGGATACCATTTATTTTGTGTCATTGTCCAACAGCAGAAGGCAGATAACTGCAAGGAGCCAAGAGAAAGACGGTGAGGATATTGTTAATAACTCAGGAATAAATCAGCAGTGTGGAAATATTTTGGATTTCGGAGAAAATACAGGGTAATAGACAAAGGACATGCTGTATGTAAATAATGTCGTTATGAGATAAAACACTACATATTGTTGCCTGTCTGGACAGCCATCTCACTCTGCTAACTTTTCACTACAGCAACATTAGCTGCTGTTGCAACAATGTTGGGCTTACAAAAACATGCAGGCTGAAATTCAACTGTGCTGTTCTGTCGGTAGATGCAGTGACTTAAACCAACGGTGAGTAAGAAAAATAATAACATGTAATCTGATAAGCTATGAGAAGAGGAAAAAACTCTACTGCCCGCTACGCTAATTTATGCAATGTAAACATGCTCATAATGGGTCACTAGCAAAAAAAATTGTTTTGTCCATGAACCTTGACAGTTATTACTGAGCTAAATTTCATACTTTCAGCTTTTGGGAGAAGTTTGCTTTCAGGGCTTTAGGCCAGATAGTCTTGAGGTTTTCGGAAAAAGATTATGGATTGGGTTCAAATGGTCTTTCTGGCAGAAAACTCTGAGTGTTAAATTGCATCGAATCGAAATCATATCACGGCAGACTTTGTAATATCAGCAAATATTGTATCGTCCCAATATAGCACTTACGTAGTAATTTCATACTATTTAAGGTGAAATATTACAATATGCAATCACTGGAGACTACGCTGGTATGGATATCACACAAAAGATACGTGTGTGCAACTGCAGATGGATACAATCTGACTGTTTTAAAAGCTGGAGTATAGAAGTATTTGACTGGCTGAAAGGAAATGGGCCCTAAATTGTAATCGAATCGTGAGGTGCCTGGGGATTCCCATCCCTATCTGAAACATGCTTTATTCTGCATTGATAATGCATGTCATCCCCATCTCTTGCCTTGAGAGCTCAATGCCATTTTTGCACAGATCGGCTTCTTATTACCCCCCTGGCTCATTCTCTCTCTCTCTCCCCCTATGTCTGTGTATGTGCATGTGTTAATGCTCCTCCCTTAAAGCAATTCCATGTGTGCATGTGTCCATGAATATGTATACTTTAGCACCCAAGCACCCATGCATCTGCTTGTGCGTGCACCGCCTCCGTATTTGTGTGTTGCAGCTGCTCGAGCCGTTCAGCCACAGCGTCTCCACTGACCTGTCCTCAGTGCTGACTCAGCAAGTGTTGGTCCCCTCTGCATTATTCAGCGAGCTTAGCCAAGGTGTTAAACAGGAGCACATCACAGCAGAGGACGGGAGCATGCTAAGTGGACTGGCACAAGACAGGGAGAATGTAGAGATGTAAGCTTAGCGCGATAACAGAGATTAGCTTGTAGAAACAGGACTAAAGCTGTGTCCCATTTCCATTCACACGAATCTCGATTTGGATTTGGGATGTGGTGTGTTCACAGTGACAGAGATGTTTGTGTGCATACTAAATTTGCTTTATTTCCGAGTGTTGGATGTTTTGGTAAATACTATCTTCCCAGTAAAAAAAAAAAAACATTAATTAAAGATGCTGCAGGTATCATCATGGAATATTGAAGTACTGGTCATGTGAGGTTGAATTAATTTATGGCTTAAACATGCAAATCCCTGGTATGGTCCTTTAGTTGTAAGTGTGTGTGCATGGAAAAAGGGTGTGTAATTTCTGAGGACCAGGAAAAATTACATTTTGTGCTGTTGGTTTCCACCACAGAGGCTAATAACCCAATTAAAGAAATGTCACCTACTGTCAAGTTGTTTACAACACACAGCATCCTTTAGTTTTGCATGAGTAATATTCACAGTTACATATTATTGTGCTAAAAAGGTTTAAAAATGACATAATGGATGTTATCTTTTCAACTTTTCAGATAGAGATTTTCCGCCCTAGTTGGCAGAGTGCAGCTCATCCCTCTTCTTTGTACCCATTAGGCTAATTTGTCCCCATCAACAGGTGCTGAGTCATAGATGCCTGAAAGGCACTCGCGAAAGCTAAGTGGATGCTAATGCTAATCAAAGGCCCAAAAGGACCATTGAGACTTGCTGGTGAAGATGTAAGTCCCGACTAAAAAGTTCCAGCACCAAAGAAAAAATTGAAATGCATTGTGAGTCACAGCTACCCAGTGATGTCTCCTCTCTTTGTTTTTCTTCTTTGAAAGAGGCGACAAAAGCAAAATAATGATGAATTTGCACAAATCTACACACATCACAACAAAGCAAGCGACGCAAATATGCACATAACTTCACAGATGCACACAAAGCAGTTATAACCGTTGCTTATTTATGAGTGTAACTCAGACATGCTCTTTGGTGTAGCCCATGCAGTGTTTGATGTGCTGAGGTATCTTGGGGCTTTGTGGACTTTCCTTGTTCTTTTCACAGTACAGTAGCTGCGGCAGCGTTTCCCTCTCTTTCTTTCCACTGCCACTGCTCCCCCTTTCTTTATCTGCTCTGTCTGTCTTAACATTTTTTCCCCGCGTTTGCCTTTCACTCCCTTATTCTTTCCTCTCTGTTCTCCTCTGCCTCACTCAATCACCGTCTCCGTGTTTCTCACTCATCAATCCGATTGTCCCTCATCTCTGCTTTGTCTCACTCTTGACTCTTAACCTGTCTTTACATTAATTTGTCCTTTTTCTGTGCTGTTTGTCTTTGTCTGTCTGTCTTTCTGCTCCCCCTCTTACTTGTTCACTTTGTGTGTAGTCAGACCAAGAGACAGAGTAAGGTAAGCTCAGTAAACACTGTTTTGATCGTGTCTGCTGCTGTTTGTCTAACCTCCTCCGTCCGTGTCACAGGACATGCCTTTGTGTCGGCTTCAAAGGAACATGCACACTCTCTCGCACACAAAATCTTCTAAATCCTTCAACAGAGGTGTGTGCTCACCCAAATACCCGCATAACACACACACACTTACCCATGCATGCTGTCACATACTGACGCTCTCACAATGAAAATGAGGAGTGAAGGAAATGGATACAAAAGCAGAGGGAGAAAGAGAAAGGGAGAAACAGGTGGCTGCCCAATATATAATGTAGGTTTACTCAGAGAAAACGCAAGAGATGGACCAGAGAGAGTGTGTGTATATTCGATATGTCCTTGTACAACGGTTAGTATATTTTACGAAAATGCAAATACAACTGTTCATATGACATCTAATGATTCAGCGTTGTGTTATGTACCTAACGTAAGGTAAAGTACCTAATGTAAAGTTATGTGGGTTGGGTTTAGGATAAGACACATGGTGACAAAGTACCTTAAAATAACTCAAAGTTAACTTGGTTTCACGCAGTCCTGAACACCAGTCTTCTCGGGGAAAGTCCTGTGTCTGTTTGACCCATCCACCACCCCAACCTGCCTGCTTACACAGACTTTCGCTCTCCATACTATATCCTTCTTCCTTCAGTGCCCTGGTCACATGACTGCCTTCCCTATTGCGTGGGTTATACATGAATTATGGTGCCTTACTTTTTGAAGGTATACATATAAACAGTGCATGAGAACAACTTGGCATATTACATGCATATACTGTACACTTGGTTGTATGCACTTTTGAGTTGTTTGTATTTGGAAAGTCAAAAAATATTTTCCCATTTTTAAGAGAATAAAGCTGTTTTTGGACATATTAGTGGAAACCTCTTCAGTATCAGATTCAGGCCACTGGGTGGGCGTTTCCAATGGCACTGTGATGCCACTCTAACAAAGACAATCACTTCCAGTTAGACAATTTGCAATTGCTTTAAATTGTGGAGATAGTAGAAAAAGCAAATTGTCTTTTTTTTTTCCAGCCGTAACACTAGTCTTTAACATGGTAGTCGAATCTTACTGACATTTCTGCTGTGCCTGTTTTACATACTGTGTGGCTTTGCTAGCTTCTTTGATAAACCAGATCTAGTGGTATAGAAGCATAGGGGGGAGCAGCACATTGTATTTTAACCACCTACAAAAATCTATACCAGTTGAAGTTTACCAGTTTGTATGTAAATTGCACATTGTATTCTATTTGGAATATTTTCACTGCTACATTTTTTATACTAAGTGATTGAGGCAGCAGTGAAGCAGCAACTATGTTCTGCAACATAAAGTAATTTTCTTCTCAATGGAGTTTGGCCGCTTGATATTATGAATCATGACTCTTTACAACATTCACCACACGTTTACAGTTAAGATTGTGTTCTATCGAAAAGTGGAAGCTAGTTGGCCTAGCTTGCCATTCTTAGCTCTGAATCAGTACACAAGTCAAAACAAGTTTTTTGTTTTAACAAAATACCTTCATTTAAGATCACCTTCAAAAACTGTCTTTTTTAACACTCATCCACTACTTTAAGAAAGGAGTTAAATGGAATGAATGTTTGCATATTTCCAACATAGTTCTGATGGAAATCATATTCATGTTATCCCGTCACAGTTTTCTGACCACGGCTCTGCAGCCATTAACCTAATGCAGCAGCTCTGTTGTGTCCAAATGGCGGCACATGATGCATGTAGTGTGTCTGTAATTACATATACAGGCCTACTGTCCTCTATAATTCATGGATACATACACCCCAGCCGCCTCAGCATGTATGTAACGCTCAGATGGGTGCCTGTATGACCGGCTTAATGCACTGGACACTCCCACACACCCTCTCTTTAAGCATGTATTCTCCTTCTTGATCGTCATGCCACTTAGTTAGACTGGAAATGAAAGGTCCCTCCTGTCCGACCCTTCTATATTCTGCCTTCCACTTCATGCCCTCGCTTCACTTCAGAATCCCAATTCCCCACACTTTCACACTGACTGCAAAAAACATGCAGTCGCCTTGCATAAAAGAAAGTGATGGAAGTTAAAGGATAAATTCGGTATTTTTCAACCTGGGCCCTATTTCCACATGTGTATGTGTGCATATGATTCATAGGTACAACTTTGGTCCAGTATTGAGGGAGCCGCATGCAGCCGGCAGCCGCGAGGTAGATATGGGGGCAAATGCGTCCCGTATAAGTTTGCGCAATAAAAGTGCTTTTTTTCGCCACTGACCGGTTCGGATCACCAGTCCTATCTCTGTAAATAGCATACTAAGCGTTTCCCTGACCTCTGGGCTGTGTGACGTCATCTCGCGAGAGCTTTGCTCCACTGTGTCTCTAGCTCTCTCTTCTCGTGGGGCAGCCGTTTTCTTGAGGAAGAGGTGTTTCGGGATTGGATGTCTTCTCTTCTTCGGCTGGCAGTAGTCATCTTGGGAGAAGTGAGCACTGCAGACCCGATGGTCTGCAAGGCGCAGTGTCTGGACAGGAGTGTTAGCATCCATTAGTAGCACAACTAGCCACAACTTCAGCATCTCGCCGTCTGACAAAGGCAGCCTATGAAAGCTGTATGGGGTGTTGCGCGACATCCTGTTCTTGCAATTCGGATAAGCACAAACACGAACCATTGTTTTCAATCGATGCAGTAAAACTCTCAGCTGTACTCCGGGACAACCAGCGCCACTCGGAGCTCAACATGGCTTCTGCTCTCGCGAGATGACATCACACACAGCCGGGAGGAGGTGAAAGGTCAGGGAAACGCTTAGTATGCTATTTACAGAGATAGCACTGGCGATCTGAACCGGTCAGTGGCGAAAAAAAGCACTTTTAATGCACAAAGTTATACGGGAGGCATTTGCCCCCATATCTACCTCGCGGCTGCCGGCTGCATGCAGCTCCCTCAATACTGGACCAATTTTAAAACGTGTTGTACCTACGAATCATACGCACATATATACATGGGGAAATAGGGCCCAGGTTGAAAAATACCGAAGTTATCCTTTAATTGGTTTTAGCAGCAAAGGTGGGGCTGCACCAAAATGATAATCTGAAAGGAGAGAGTAAGATATCAGTCAGAGAAAGAGGGAGAGAGATACAGGAGCGACGCACTAAGTTTTCTGACCATTTTTGATGTATTAATATTTATCACCTCTGGGACCAAGTTAAATCTTGGTCAAGCCTCAAGGACTAAGGTTTGACTTGGTCCCTGGGGTGTGAAATATTTAAAAATGTGAGAGTGCAAATCAGGTGTCCATTTGGCGTAAACCTCAGAGAAAGAAAAATTAGATCTTCAGTGTTTCTGTCATGGTCAAAAGAGAGGGAGGCAGAGGTAGAGAAGATGGTGCAGGATGGAGGGAACAGAGGAAGTGAAGAAGAGAGAGCAGGAGAAATGCGGGGCGAGAGCCGATGCTGACCAAAGCTGACACCCCTCGGCATGCAGTGTTCACCTCCAGGGTGTGTGCGTGTGCGTGTGTGTGTGTTTGTCTTTTTCATGCCTCTATGCTTGTGTGGGCGTGACTGAGAAACAAGGGAGAATATTTAAAGCTGATTTGTCATGAGAGAGTGGCAAAACTGTGGAGCCAGCACAGGCTTTGATAAGCAGTATAGTTATGTACGCACACACACAAACACACACACACACACACACAAACAAGCCTTGAACTAACATTTAGCAAGATGGAAAAGGCTTTGGTCATTTCTCATGGGTGAAAATACTCTGAGGGTGCAAGCAACTGCCAATACATTCATACATGCTTACAAACAAACACAAACATGGACATAAATAAAAGCGAAACATAGATATGCACACACAACCACACTGTACACATGCAGGGACACACATGCTCACAGTGTTTAGCAGCAGTTTTGTCGCTAATGGCCAACATTTTACACTCTGTTGCCAAACACAGATGAATAAACAATTCAGTGGAACACTGGGTATGAAGGCATATGGGTCTGTAATAATAATGATAGTAATAATATAGCAATAATAAAGATTAAGTTGAAAATTGTTTTTCAAGCTACTTTCTCTTTTTCTGAAGTCAAATTATTCGAAAGTGTTCATACATGCCACAGCCAAACTGGATTTTATCATTCTCACTTAAATTCTTTTTGTATTTTCTAGACCCAACAGTTAGTTACTGTCTCAGAATATGAAGTTAAAATAGATAAATAAATGCAGCATAAAAACTATTGTGCCGCATGCTGACTGCTTTATTAAATAATCTTTCCCTTGACATGTAGGACGGATGCTTGTTGTCATTCAGACAGATTCTGCTCCCTGATCCTGTCAATGAAATGTCTATGCGTAGACTTCAAAGTAATTGTATCCCCTTATAATCAAAGCATTAATTCAGCAGTTTGGAAAATACTCTTATTTGCCTTTAGAGACTCCAAGCAGTTACTGCTGCCAGCCAAGAAATAATTGCCCATGGGCCTATTTTTCCCCCTTGTACGCCCTATTTCTGGCCTATGTTTAAAAAAATATCAAATTGTCATTTCTTCTGTTTGTGTTTTTGTACAGACACAAACACACACAAGAGATATAACATGTTAATTAGTAGTTGGTAGATTGGTACACTGTGTTATCTTTGGACTGAGTCAGGCTAGCCGTTTCCCCATTTCCAGTCATTGTGCTAAGCTAAGCGAACCAGCTGCATGACACACAAATCCATTATAATCAACTTAAACTGCTACGCTGACGATGAAAGCCACAGTCTGCTTCACTTAGACCTGTTGTCCTCATTTGTGGACACTTTTTTTGTGCCAACTAGTGGAAGTAAGAACACAATACACCAATCCATGTAAAAACAAGATGGCAGCCATCTCTGCCGAGTCAGTCTGCAGCTGATCCAATGACAAAACACTTTATGGTTGAAACCTGTGCATGTATGATTAAGAATGTGGTTTGATTGTAGTTTGATATGACAACAAATTTGACCAATTTTAGCAACAGTAACAAGTTAAGACACCGTTAATTTGGAAGTACTCGTCCAAAGACATTGGGACTTTATTGTCATCTCATTTGAGGATATTGGGACTTCATTATTGTTGACAATGTTTAGTTTTTCTATACTTGGCAGATCCTACTGATCCCAAATAGCTGAGTGAAATTAAAAATGCATACCAAACAAAAGTTCGGATCTCTAGAGGATATGGCTGGTCTTAAAGGTGTTGTGTCTGTTCCCCATGCATTTCGGCCTTGGGATTGAAAGGACAGATATGAGAGAGTGGTACCAATCATCCTGTCTAACTCTTTGCCAGAAAGCAAATTAAAGCGTTTCCCAAAATGTCGAACTTATTTTTTTCACAGTGATGCAAGTTGAAATAGTTCGGATTGTATAAAACTGCATTACTTTTAGAATAATTGCATAATCTCAAAGAACATCAAATTCCAACTCATGATAGTTAAACACCTATTTTTTAGACAGAAACTGGGAATGCCACCAAGAACGAGAACAGCAACATCGCATGTCTCTGGGGAGTTCTTCACAGCTGAGAGTGAATTTATTATGTGTGTCCTGTTAGCTAGTGTCGGGGCTTATGAGAATTCATTTTGAGTAGATGAAAGTCAGACAGGATATGTTAGACGGGATGGCAGATGTAGGAAATGGGGTTGCCTTGTTATAGGTAATGTCCTGTGGGAGTGTGTCTCTGAGTGAGAATGTATCATTGCGAACTGTCACTCAAGAAAAATAGTTTGGTTTGCAGAGAATAGAGAGTTGGATTAAAAAGAGGTGAAGTTTAATATTAGGCAAGTGTTTGCTCACCTTTGGCACTTCTAATTAGGAGGAAAAATCTCAAGTTTATTATCTCGTCTGCATCATCAGTTCTTTTCTTGTGACTTCAGTAATTTCTCCACTGAGACAGTTTTTTGGTCTCTGATGCACGCTGGTTGCTTGGTGATTAGAGTGTGATTGGCACTTGGATCAGAAATAGATCTCAGAGCCATGAAGAACATCACACCCTGGCACAGGAGGTGGGAGAGCCAAGTTTCATTTGTGAGAATTTACCCACATACATCCTGGCAGACGCGCATCCATGCAAATACACACATACAATCAAGAACTTTTTTTTTTTCTTCTGAGAACTTTTACACCCACAAACACATTGAAATAGACACAGTCACACAGCATCATTGTCACAATTACTTAAGTGTAAGATCAGGGGTCTGAAAGCTTAATTGCCAGTGTGAGACTTTGAGTGTGTGTGTTTATATGTAGGGGTGTGAGTCAGACTGTCAGTGATATAATCAGTGCTTTTGACATCATCTTATTTCTGGAGACTGCAGAACTTAAACTTTCTGTCAACTTCAGAAGAGATAAATGTAATGTGACTGGTTTAGAACAGAAGTCTTGTAAAACACATGATTTCATGAGCCTGTTTCTCAACATTTATGGCTTCAATGTGAAGCATTAAATATGTGCTATGATGTTTGTCGCAAAGGCTTGTAAAAGAAAGCCATGAATACAACCACAGAAAAACTGATTAAAAAATGGAGACTAAAATTAGTTGCAGAACATCTAGAAACACTGGTATTATCCAAGATAAGAGATACATGAGACTGGTAATTCAATGCTTCACCCCCTTCTCCCGGGATTTCCGATTATTACCACTCGCTCGAGCAGATGCACCATCCCACTCCTGTAAAAATTTACATGCACCAGGGTTTTTTATCTGAGCAAATGCTATCATAGTTACAACTCTTTAATACAAGACCTAATAATTGCAATAAAAGACCAATTAGCTTTGAAACATGCCTCAAGTAATCTTCAGTTTGATGTCAAGAGAACTAAGTGTTTTGGGCATTTCCTATATTAGGAAATACTAATTAATTCAATGTTCATAATGTGTGTTGACTGACAATGCGAGTGGTCATAAAGAAAGATGAAAAGAGACGAAGAGAGTGGGCACGTAACAGAGACAAATTAAACTTTATTTGGTTCCATATTTGGAGGCAATTTACTGGAAGAACATGTCTTTACATGCATGGATAAACCCAGTAATGACAGCATCTCATAATTTCATGTATTCCATTCATCCAGTGCCTACCCTGTGATAATATAGTTTGGACAGTGACACATTATTTTCTTTTTTTTTTAGCCCTGTACTGCAGTAAATTGGATTGGCTATAACACTGGCTGTGAGGTTGAAGAGCTGACTTTGCTGATTTGATGGTGCTCACGCCCACATCAAGTAAACAGCTGTAGCATTCACAGCCCTTTTCATAGAGTCCCCAAATTTTAATAAAATAAAGTAAACTGGATACATTAAAATCAATGTAAATAAAGTTACTATAATACCCTGAAACAGGTGTGTCAAACTCATTTTAGTTAATGGGCCACATATAGCTCAACTTGATCTCAGGGGGGCCGGACCAATGAAACCATTGGATATTAACCTCTTAAATAACAACCGCTCAATTTTTTCCCCTATCTTTCCATGTAAAGAAGTACAAGAGCATTCTATAAACGTTCACCCTTTTATAAAACAGATAAACAACCTGAGATGTATTTAGAAAAATAAGTGCAATTTCAATAATGTCTATTTTTCCACATTCCAGTCTAGTCTTAGTCATTGTTCGTGCATTTATCCGATTTCTGTTTTGTAGCAACAGGGTTCCACCAATATTGTTTTAGGTTAGAACTCTGATACAGATTCTTTGGTATTGAAGCTGCTGGTTGACAATATTTTTCAATAGTATTTGGCGTTTTATGAGAGAACTATATTCTGGTCAGGATGGAAAAGCCCCTGAGGCAGCTACTCACTGTTTTACTTTATCTGAAAACATTGCATCTCTTAGCCTAGTTATCTAGGCGGAGGGACGGTTTTGGCACACAGGCCGTATGCTTGACACGCCTGCCATAAAACTTATATTAAAAGCCTAGTCCCAATTAACCACCCAGTCACTCTAACTAGCCTGGTGTGGGTTCATCGGATGTATAAAACTGGGTTGTTAGCTCCCTCAAATTATGTGTCCATTCCTTGATTACCCTGTAAGTTATTCATACTCCTTTAGTCTGTAAGGGTCACAAGGGTTTTCCATAAAAATCAATCCCAAGTTGTGAGTATTGTTTTAAACAGGATAAAGTGGGGTTGTGTCGGTATGCTGGCTACCGTAATCCTTGAGTGCCGTAGCTGTATCTCTGTCTGCTTCATACGAGTAATATTCACTGGTTTCAATAAACAATTTGATTGTATTACTTGATCTTTGCCGAGAGACAGTTTGGTGTGAAAGGAATTAAAGGCCTGTCCCAAATATAGGCCTGTTGATTTCGGTGATTTAAGAAAATAATAGCTTGGGCTCTTAATTTAAGTTTTACTGAAATTAATATTTTCAATCCGTGATTGTCTGATGTCTACAGTCAATAGCAAACATGTTATCTTCCCTGGTGATGCACAGCAATGCCTGCGCTGCAGACATCTTCACTGGTTGCTAGTTTAAGGGTTTTTCTGCCTTCACTCTGGTCCTCAGCTCCACACTGTGGTGATGGACGTTAACAGTTAGGTACATTCAACTGTTTAGTCATAAGTGTGATTGACTGGCCTGTACGTTAAAGGTCCAGTGTGCAGGATTTAGTGGCATCTAGTGGTGAGGCTGCAGAACTGAAACTTGCAACCGTGTGCAAAGTGTGCAGTAGAACTAAAGTGGTCAGTGCAAAACGCTAATGGCCCTAACTAGAGCCAGTGTTTATTTTGTCTGTTCTGGACCACTGTTGAGCAACATGGCCGATGCTGCGGAGAACAGGTCATTCTTATGTAACAAAAACACTACAATTCTTATTTTCAAGTGATTATGAACTAATGAAAACACAGTCACAAATATTATCTGGTATAGTCACTGTTTCACTTCAAGTCCAATGCGGTGTAGTAAAGAGTTAAAAGAAAAGCAGAAACGTGTAAATGTTCTAGTATTTACAAACCACACAGCATATCCCACTCTGCCCCCAACCTATCTGTTGGCTTCAGGATTTTGCTCAGCCCCGTTTCCATCTCAGCCTTTAACTCAAAACCGTATCCTCATTTGCAAAGCGGGCAGACGAAATGTAGCTGCCACTTTCCAGCACTGTCAATTCTATGGACTGGATCTGTAATAGAAACCTCTTCTCTCATCATCGTATCATTTGCATGAATTTGCAATGGTGTCATCGACACGACTGCTGCATGATTTATAGTAAGGTCAATGGTGTGACTGAGAAACTCCATCAAGAAGAGCTGGTTGCTCCTTGCGGAAATTTACATATTTTCTAATTTTAGCGTCTTAATTCTACTTAATGCGTTCTGTCTCTATCACACTCTCCTCTATCTCTCTCTAACACACTCACTCACACACACACACACACACTCACACCTGTATTAATGGATGGACACATTTTTAAGTAAGTTAAACTGTTCTTTAGATAATGTGCAGAAAATGACGAGCCTGCTGACAGTATGTTTAACTAATCAGCAATTAACGCCAGAGCATTTGAGAAATATTCAACCTACATTGCCAGAAAACTTCCCCAGGACAAACAAATGCAAAAGATGTTGGATGTGTCTCTTTCCCAGCTGGGCTGATTAAGTTTTTATTGTCCAGGACAAAACAAAATAATAGGCAAAACATGGAAAAACAAAGATCAAACCACATAAAATCTGACGAGCAGGGTGATTGGAGTTTGGCTGCTAAGCTGGTGCTGCCTTCCACAAGTTCACTGGGAGATTGGAAACACAACATGTGACAAATGTACGAACAAGACAAACAAACTTAGCTTTTGTTGCTTTGCTGCACTTATCGCTGTAGAGCATAACAATACAAGAGCAGCGACTGGAAACGGTGAAACTCATGAATATTGGAAAGCTAGTTACAGAGAGTTGATATTCTCTTTTAGCCTGCCTCCAGCTCAGGTAGGTCAGAGGTCAGGATCAGCTATACAGCAGCGGTCATGTAAGAAGATATGAAGAGCTCTTTATCTTCGTCAAGTGCTCTTCGGCGGATTTAACGCTGAAACACTTGAGTTTGAATCCAGATAGTGTGTTGAAACAATGTCTAACCCTGCAGGCCCTCTGCTGCCCTCTGATAATATTCTTCTTCTACAACAATAGTAGTACCACTCTAAATATCGTGCAAGCTTTGCAAGCAAGATGATATCATATGACCTTTTAGTCAATAGAAAGAAACTCATTAGCTCACTAACTTACCCTCTCTGGACAGCTGAAAACAGGCTGCAGTATTGTGGATCAGAGGGCAAAAGAGTTCATAAGAAACAAAGCCAGATAAATGAATGTGACACTCAGCCAAATTCACACACAACATGTGATGTAAGAGCGACAGGAGTATGTTTTTCTTACAATTTAAATTAAGCTTAGTCATCTTGCACAGGCTTCCTGTCACCCTGGCCCGGAGAAAGTTGAAAACAGCCATGTCTTGACTGATGTTTCACTAGCTACTCCTGTTTACCTGACAGAAGGAATCTGTACATTGCTGAGGAAAACAAGGCAGAGGCTCATGGCATTTCCTTGGGGACAACACTGTTTGTAGTATCTCCACCTATAGGTCTGTGCTAGGCGCAGAGCTTCTCCCCACCAACACTAACAATATGTCCACAGTGAAACTTGATGGCTTGAACTATTGTTGTAGCTGGTCTGTAGTTCACACACTCACATTGTATAAATATAAGATGTGATGTGGATTTAGTGGCTGCCTGTGGGCATTATTTTTCACAAGGTGTCCGTGTCAAAAAATGTAGACAGTCACATCAGATCCTTGTGTTGAGTGAGTATAAGGTGACACAGTTAAGCTGAGATCTAAGAGATGTTTGTGCATCTTAGAACAAAAGTGCACTTTATAAATGCTTTCAAAAGTTTGCTGTGCATTTTCCTTTATGTGCACACAACAAACACTAAACTAAAAAAAATAACCATTCCATAATATACACATACACATGTAAAAAAAAACAAAAAAAAACATGAACATGTGCAAATACTGAGACACTTAAACTGCCACAGTGAGCTCTCTAGGGCTGCCCCCCCCCACTAAGAATTTTCCTAGTCAACCAATAGTCGTCATTTAGGGCCATTAGTCGACTAGTCATTGCATGTTTACGATCTTAATTTAATTATTAAATGATATATTTTGGGCGGGGCAACACAATGGTTTGAGTTCAAGGTCTGAGAAAGAATAGTATCAGTAACATTGTTAACACTGTGCTACATTACAGAGAAATACAAAATACGTACTAATGAACCTTAATTAATGACGCTGTCGGCAAAGCAGTAATGATTGTGCTAAGTGGCTAATGGGCATGTAGCTACTTCCATGTTTCAGATGATACGTCATGTTTGTAGTCGACCAATGAAGATGAGTTTACATATCACCTTGGGTTCGTCCTTCACCTTCTCAAAATGATCCCACACTTTGGATTTCCTGCCTGACATGTTATTAACTAGCCTGTGGAATAACCGCAGGTACCAGCCCTGGAAATTAGGGACCATACACATGCCGTGTCTTTAACCGCCAAGGAAACGCGAGGTCGACGGCAGGTTGCATCTTGACAAGCCCCACTATTTACCCATATCCTGAGTGCAGAGCTGATCTTCTTCCAGGTGCTGTTCATAAGTCTGTAGGCCTATCGTCCGTGGGACAGATGTAAAGCTCTGGGTAGCCCTGCACTAACATGATCGACTTTTCTGTATTTATCAGACCACATATTTACAGAAGGGAACGATATCTGTCAGCTGTGATTTGTTTGTAACGTGACTCCTGTCTGACTGCTGAGTGTGGCTACTTCCTGTGTCTGTCCTTTAAAATTAAATTCCAACATGGTCCAGTCACATAGGTTTTGATTTTTTTTTAATTTTTTTTTTAAGATATTTTTTGGGCATATTTAAGCCTGGATAGGACAGATGAGCGTGAATGGGGGAGAGAGAAAGGGAGTGACATGCAGCAAAGGGCTACAGGCTGGAGTGAAACTCGGGCCGCTGCGGCAACAGCCTTGTACATGGGGCGCCTGCTCTACTAAGCCACAGACGCCCCGGGTTTTGATTTATTTTGAGGAGGGGCAGCTCTTTATAGTGTTTCACACTTGTTTTGTTTATTTTTTGGGGGGGGGGGGGGGGGCTATCAATGAAATGTTGCCGACTAATAACCTTCCTGGTCGGCTAACATTCGGTCGACGATTAGGAGGCAGCCCTAGAGCTCTCCTTCCCAGTGTCCTTACTGGGTGAAAGTTCCTGACACATAAGCACTTTTATGACTGAATGGATCTGTACAGCCAGGCCTCTGATCAGCAGAGTGGAAGAATTCCTTTAGAAACAAACTGTGCTCAAACACACATGCACACACACACACGGGCACACACACTTACACAAGCTCATGACTGACGCGCGCACACACACACACACACACACACACACACACACACACACACACACACACACACACACACACACACACACACACACACACGGGCACACACACACACACTTCTAAGCAGTGTTAATTGCTGGAGCCAGAATTAGCAGAAGGTGTGACTTCTGAAGAAAGACTGATGAGACAGAATCACTGACTGAAGCAAAGACGAGGAGAGAGAGGAAAAGACAGGATAGGACAGGAGGAGGAATTAAGGGAAGTTTGCAGTGAAGAGGTGGAGGAAAGGGCCAAAGCTTCATCATCATCTCCCAGGGGTGCAGGCTGCGGTGGCTTGATTATGCATTCAGCTCTCTCGCAAAAACCACACACCGCTCAGAAAATACAGCCCTGTCAGCCTACTTCAGCACACAGCCTGACCTTCGACTGTGTGTGTGTGTGTGTGTGTGTGTGTGTGTGTGTGTGTGTGTGTGTGTGTGTGTGTGTGTGCAGGGATTTTTTTTAGATTTTTAGAAAGTCAGCAATAGAATGATGAGGGAAATTAATAAGTTTGTTGTGTTTTGGTTTTTTTTGATTTGTTATTGAGCTGATTAGACATTCAGTAGGTATAATTATGATGTTCATTAGTACTGATGAGCAATTATTGTACTAAAAACACAACTTTAAAAAACACAGTTTATAATTTATTGGAAGTAAAGCAATGAAGCTCATAAGCAGAGCCCATGGTAACAGTTACGAAATATATTTTTTACATTTTCTTTTTGGATATATGTTAAGTAGGTAAGAATGATCTCTTTTTATAAGAGCATATGTGTGTGTGTGTGTGTGTGTGTGTGTGTGTGTGTGTGTGTGTGTGTGCATGGGTTTGTGGTGAGCTTGTAAAGTAGACAAAGCACAGGAACAGGTAAGCATAGTGTTTTTGCTGTTAGGGCACAGCAGTGCGATAAACTTCACAGTAAAGACAGACACTGTTATTTAAAAACACTTCTCAGCAACGACGATGTTTACGAGCTCAGTTCTATGCACAGTACATGCCACACAATTTATTCTCTGTGTTGACAAGTATATAATTTACTGCAATAGTTTGCCCATCCCTTGTCCTCGAGAGCAGCTATAAAACAGGATGCAATTGTTCTTGGTCATGAGAGAATTGCTCGTCATGGTTTTGGTGAATCCCTGATTTCCATGTTGGACCATGACCAGCTCCCCTTTCAAATTTGCTGTCGATATTTATGAGTGTGAAAGAGGGAATCTAAATGTCTTTGTTGACCCTTTGACATTTTCTCCAGAACCACGTCAGGCCAAGTTTTCCACTTGAACATGTAAAAAATACCAAAATCTCATGGGTGTGAAAAGGTCAGACTTACACTTTTAAACAAGGGCAGATACACAGTCATATCCCTAAACACCATTAAAACACAATGTTCAGCAGATCCACAATCAAGCATTGTTTAAAACTGGACTGGATAGAGGTGAGCCATATTATTCTCTCTCAGTTATCCAATCAAACAAACCACAAAAGGACACGTTCAAAAGAATAGATCATCACTTTGGGAAATACACTTGGAGTATAAGAGTTGGATGAGAAGATTGATACTACTCTTATATCTCTCTGTAAATACAAAGCTACCAGCAGAATCCAGCTTAGCTTAGCATAAAGACTGGAATCAAGGGGATACAATTATGCTGCGTTCACATGGAATCAGGGATGGAAAACTGGATATCATTTTAATGGATAAGAGCAGGATGGAGGAGCAGGTGAGGCCAGCAGACGATACCAGCAAGGTAACGGCAGACAGCATTGTCATTCAAAGGAATGGAATGGACAAATGGAATTGACAACCAGATCTCGCATAGCTTCCTCACACGAAAAAAATGTGGACAACGAGAAAATCTAAATAAAATAATAAACATGAAATTATCTTAATATATTTTATTCCATTCTGTGAAAACAATACACCATCACCATCTCAACATATCATCATGCATGTTTCATTTTACATTCCTGCTACTTATCCATCTGCCGTCTAACGTCTGCCCGATTCCACGTGTACGCAGCATTAGCCTGGCTCTGTCTGCAAGAAAATCTCTCTAGAGCACCTAAAGCTCACTATTAATCAATGCATTACAATACATTATATCTTGTTTGTCTAATCTGTATAAAAAACAAAGCGTAAAAATAAAAAACTGCAGTTTTAGGTGGAGAGCCAGGTTAGTCGTAACTGGTGGCTAAAGGATTTTGTACGTTTGTAAGAATTTTGTTTGTAAGAACATTTTTTCTTTCAGATATGTTTTTTAATACTTCATTGGAAAAAAAATGGTTACACGCAGAAACCTTGCCAGAGAAAGAATTCGCAATACATGACAAAATGAAAAGACACATTTCCTCATTTGTCTCTCTCAAACTTGGCACCACAGCTACATGAAGGGAAGAAGCTATTCTCCCTCTCTCTCCTCCACATTCTGTGGTCTTTCTTTCTTTATGGTCCACATCCTCCTCCTCTTTATCATCATCCACCCGAGTGTTACTATCTGACCTGTTGAAAGTAGCTATCTGAGTTATGAAATTATTGTGTGCCCCGTTCCTCTGTCTTGTCGTGGCAGCATCCCGCCGACACATTTTCTTCACCTATTCTTAGTCAAACGTCTCCAAAGGCTCTGACGGATGTGAAAAACGTACACAATTAAACCTGTTCGGAAAATTTTAATGACGGACGAAGGTTTCTGACTAGGTGCGCAAACGTGATTCACACAACATGAGGTCGTATTTATTTTAGATGTGAGACAATTGCAGAAGAAAAAACAGACTCAGTGTGCAAAGGCCTCAAGTCCTCATTGAAAGAACAGAGAGTTTTATTATCCACTAATTTAATACTTGGCAGGAGAGTGAATCAGCGCATTTCCAATACTGCTGAACTATTTTGTTGAGGTATGTCTGTGTACATTAAGCTGAAAGCTTTATGAGAGCCAAAGTACATTTGCTGAGGTCATGTTATCACAGGACTGAAATGTCACATTTGAATTTGTATTGTTCGTCTGTGTATTTTCTTGTGCTTCCATCTATCTCCTCCACTAAAGTCTATCTGGTGTGTTTGCATGTAGATTTGCATTTTGTGTGCATATGTGTCTGTGAACAAGCTGCTTTGCTTGTGTGTTTAATTACAACTGGACTAACTAACTGATTAGTTGTAACCACTAACAGACAGCAATCGCCTCACCACAGACTTGTACCGCAAGGAGGAAAACATCACAGTCACGCCAGTGGGTGGAGCCGTCCACAGCCCACGCTACCCCAACGCTTACCCCCGCAATCTGCTGTTGTCATGGAAACTGCTGTCGCCACCAGGGAGCCGCATTCACCTGGAGTTTGACGGACACTTCGGTCTGGAGGAGGCTGAGAACGGAGTGTGCAGGTAAAACATGAGATTCGAAAAGATGGAGAAAAAAAACAGATGGCGAGCGGAGTGATGGAATTTAGAAGAGAGGATTAGAGCGGTGTGGAAAAGGAGAGAGGGACAATAGTTGAATGGACAAAAGAAGAGCAGAGGTGCAGAGCACAAATGAGAGGAGGTATTGATAAATCACAAGCAGCTGTAAAGGAGAAAAGTCAGATGATAGTAACAGTGATTAAAGAACCAGAAGCGTGAGTGAAGCAGTGATGGAGAGGACTGTTTGGAGTGACAAAGAGGAGAGGAAAAGTTTATGGAGCAGAAGTCTCCAGTTGAAAGGACGTTCAACAGCAACAGTAAAATGTGTGACCGTGATTTGTTAATGCATGCACATTAGCACACCACCAATAAGATGTGATTGAAAGGATGTGATAGAAAAGCATATAAAAAAGTGTAGGGGGTGGAATCACTGCAAACGAGATGGATAGTTGAAGTTTGCTTTCTTGGCAAGAAGTATAAGAAGTTTGTCCTTGAGGGTTGAGGGGAGAAAATAGACTTTTTAATCCCCATATGCAACTCAGCCGTCTTTGTAAGCACTTTGCTGAAAAGACAATGGGGAGCAGGAGGGGGAGGAGAGGAGGGAGGAGAGATTTGGAAAGGTGGGAGGAGGGAGGAAGTAGCTGCGCCCGGTTTTGTAAATCTTGTTTGTCACATTGGCTGTGTGTGTGTTTGATACATCGACTCACTAATTGACAGGAGCATTGACTGCTGGAAAGTTACCCAATAACTTTTCCCTGTTGTTCCGCAGGCTTGATGGCTCTGATTTCAGAATACATGGTATAGTTGTCCCATCACTAATTTGATCATTAGTGCTGAATAAACTTAAACCCTTAAGTCAACCTAAACTACCTACCTAGGAAGTGTCAGAAGGAGATCAATGTGCACGAAAGGAAGAAGGAAAATTATTAAATTATAAATGAAGTCTTACATTTGTAGTGCAGGCTATAGTTTCTTTTGGTTATGATAGCATTGTGCTGAGCAAAATGGATACTGAGATCTGAAAACATTTTTAAAGATACACTTATTTGCTTTCTTACCTCGAGTTTGATGAGTAGATCAGTACCACTCCAGAAACAGCTAGCCTGGGGCCTTCCACAGGTAACAAAATCCTCCTACCAGCACCTCAGAAGCTCACTGATTAAGGGCCCTGACAGACCGAGCCGACTGTCAGCAGTTGGTCAATGCTATGCCGATGGTGAGCGTCTGCAGCCCTAGTTTTGTTGGTGTGTCCCACACATTTGGCAAAAGTCAGCCCTTGTTGGCTTTTTTGAATGAAATCACTTTGATTGGCAGTTCAGCTCAGTGCACGAGAAGAGAAACAGAAGTGAGGAAAGTAAACAAAGAAAGTCAAGAGGGCACGGTATCAAAACAAACTTGTTATCATGAGCTTATTTTTCTAGCCATTGAGTGCAGAGCAAAAGTGGCTCCTACTTGTTTGTGGTACTGTTTTTAGCACACAGTAAACATAATTTGTTCTTTCAGCATTGGGTTGTGTTGTTAATGTGCTAACTGGCTAACTAGCATCACAAATCCATACTGTTAGCCTTCCTGCTTTCCCTTTTTGAATGAGGAATTAGACTACTGCCACCTGCTGGCATGGAGAGTTATTTCCTCTCATGCAGGCACAGAAAGTATGTTATAGTTAGCCGTTGGCTGTAGTCTCTGCAACTTTGTGGCTGAGACACAGGCGACGTGAAGCAACGCAACAGTTGGCCTTTGTCGCTGCTAGTTCTTTGATGATCAGCACTAAAACAAAACTGTCGTGACGGCTAGCCGTTTCCCTCTGATGTTTGTCTTTATGCTAAGCTAAACTGCTATTGGCTCCAGCTTCATATAGGATGTGAGAGTGGTATTGATCTTCTCATTTAACCCTCAGCAAGAAAGTGTATTAGCATACTTCCCCAAATTTAGGAATAAAAGTGAAAGAAAATACCTAAAATGCACAAGAAACTGTGCGGTATGGCAAGTGTGGAGGGTCAAAGTTGTTTGTGACTATTTTATGTTTGCTTTTTTTTTTTTCAAGTCTTTCAGTCAATGAATTTCCAGGTGTTAGTAATCACAGTGAGTTTTTGAGTGAAATGTTTTTACCAAAATGGATGAAAACTACAAAAATAAGACCCACATTTTTTATCTCACTGCTTTCCTGAGTGTCCTCTCTTCCATTTGTGAGGACACATTCATGTTTTATTTTCAGTTTCAAAGTCTCATTTTTTCTATTTTCTTGACGTGCAGGTTTCATCATCCATCTTTCCCTCCTCCCTCCCACACATTCATCTACCTCTCCATCTCCATCTCGCTATCTCGCTCCAGGTATGACTTTGTTGAAGTGGAGGACCAATCCGAGACCAGCACTATAATTTGGGGTCGCTGGTGTGGGCAGAAGGCACCGCCTAGTCTCAACTCCAAAACCAACCTGCTCAGAGTCACCTTCAAGTCTGACGATTACTTTGTTGCAAAGCCAGGATTCAAAGTCTACTACTCACTGCTGGTGAGACATACACTTTCACCCAGACAAACACACACACTACAACACACACACACAGCTGACGATGAATCATGAGCTGCTATTTGGGACACAGCTTAAAGTTTTTATTATTTTTTTTGTCACATCGGGTTCAGCCTGAGTACCACTGCGATGCTCCAGGTAAAATGCTTCTATCACTCCTTTACTTCCACAATAAAAAAGAGAGATGGGATGATAGGGGGAGATATGTAGATGGGAGAAGAAGGAGGAAGTGAGAGAGGGTAACACTGTCGGGAAAATGCCAACATGTATTAGCCAGCTGTTCTTTTCTCACACGTCCACTTGACAATAGAGGAGAGATGGAGGGATAGGGGGAAGAGGGCAGGGGGGTGAGGATGAGAAAGTGTTCTCTTAAAGTCTGTCAAATGAACGGATAAGGAGATTAGCTTTGTCATTCTGTCAGGGAGAGGAAAGGAGAAAGAGGGGGACTCTGATTTGAGGATGTTCTCCCGCCCTATAATCACAGCAGGAAAGGGGGGAGAGAAAGTGCGGCGGAGAAACAGAGAAGCATTTAAAGATGTTCCCTGGCTTCTTTTATGAGTGCAGAGGAGAGGGGAAGAGACAGAGCATCACAGGCAGGGCTGAACTAGTGGCATCGCTTATTATCTGAGGGAAAAAGGAGGAAAAAAGTGGTGTGAGCACAGATGGAGTAAAGGGCAAGACAGGGAGAGAGGGAGATACTGTATTTGCAGACTATGCTTCACTTTTATACAGTCACTCTGACATTACAGTCCCTGTGAACACTTACCTTGGCTCTCATTACAGTTTGTACTAAAAACCCTACCCTTAGCACTCAGTCCAAAGCTCATTGGTTTGTACTTATGGCATAAACACTCAGGTGCATATATATGGAATAATTTAATATTTTAACATGGATAGAGAAAGGCATCTTTTGAATGGCAAGTCCAGCTTTAAAGCCCTGCCAGATGATTCTCAAGACAACACCAAAGTTATTTGCATTTATTGTCAATGTGAGTTACCGCCGAAGTATGTTGAGCTGCTTAAAAAAAGTTAAGTTGACCTTTAAGTGTAAGATTGGACACTACATTGCGTTAGTATTACTCAGTAATGTCACATCCAGGTCAAAATGTCTTGAGTTTGCCCTTGCAGTGATTGAGGGTGGTTCAACAGCGTGATATGCAGTATGAGCGCCATTTTGTTGTTGTTTTTTTGCAAATTACGTCATGTATTTTAGTGCTATAAAGTCTAAATACAATCCATTGTTTGGCAATAATGAGGGAAGTTGTTGCTTTATAAATGACAAAAACGGCAGTTTTAAAACAAATTAAATAAGTAAATTCTGAAATGCAAGTACACGGAAGGGCAATGAGGCTTTTAAGGTGTTTTTCACACTTTGGTTGCATCTGTTTGCTATGATGAAGGCTAAAGTGCGCAGGGAAGACAGCCCTGCCAGTACGTGTTGGTTCAGTATTATTTCTCCTCTATTGCTGTTGTCGTTCAGCATTTGTACATGTAGGATGTGACAGTTGGTCCAAGACATACTCACTGCCAACTTGTTAAATACCGACGCTTGGTTGGTGGCC
Organism: Epinephelus awoara; assembly: GCA_035609425.1. NCBI lineage: Eukaryota > Metazoa > Chordata > Actinopteri > Perciformes > Serranidae > Epinephelus > Epinephelus awoara. The sequence continues at coordinate 28,576,404 of CM069297.1, forward strand.
CTATATGACTGATATACTATGACACTCTACCATAGCTACCATTCCAGCATCAGTTTTGGATACTTAGGACGGTGTGTCAATTTATTGTCTTTTCAAAATAAACTTAGGAAATGTACAGTTTATGGACTTCCACAGCATGGACGATGTAGGACATGGTTTGCGGGAGCTCCTCCAGAATGTCTTAATATAAATGCATTTTAACTCCCCACCGGTTTACCGTACTTCTGGCTGCTTTTTATCACATTCCATTCTTTGGGGGCCATAAGCCTGATAAATGGAAAGTTTTAGAGCAAAACACAAGTCTGCCAAGTCCAGTCGCAGAAGGATACAGTTTCTGCTTTTTAAATGCATACAGGCTCTTTCCAAGGCTTAAGTTTGCTTCCTTAGGTTTAGGCAACAAAAGTACGTGGTTAGGTTTAGGAAAAAAAAAACCATCAAAGTCTGGCTTAAAATAAGTACATTTGTTACTAACGTGATATAATGTCACATGACATACATCACTATCATAATATACGACACATACCAGCATACTACATTGTTATTAAGGTAACGGTTTTAACGACTTTGTATCCATTTGCAAAAATTGCCGCCGCCCGATGCATCTCATACCGCCGCTAAAGGATGCTTCAGTGCGTCAGCATCTGACAGCCTCGGCCATTTTTGTCTTTATTGATAAGACAGCTACAGGAGACGCAGGAAGGCTTAGGGGGGATGACAGGCAGCAGAGGGCTGCAGGTCAGAATTTAACCTGGGCTGCTGCAGATGACTCAGCACAACACTCAACCAGGTGAGCTAGAGGTCGCCCTGAGCATGGGCATTTGATGAGTTGGGAGTCAGACAGGGTTGGTTGGTCTTTGTGTTGGGCTTTTCCTCCTGTCCCTCCTCCACTGTGATTGGACAGTTGGGTAAAAAAGCGACATTGTCTAGCGCCCGCAACATTTTACCTGAAGTTGAACAGCCCTAATTTGTTGAGGACTATTTTTAGCCGTGGATCAATATACACACAGCCATGAACTACATGCTTGAGCCAGATGTGCCCTTCACGACCTCAGCTGAAAACACAAGAAAGAAACTTCACCAAATTCAACCCAACATAATGACAACAAAGTAAAAGTACCCCAAAATATAACTCCCTTATCTCTCTCTCTCTCTCTCTCTCTCTCTCTCTCTCAGATTCTCACTGCTTCTCTCTGTGTCTTCCCTCCCTGCTCACCCTTTGTTATTCCTCCTCTGGTCAAATAATCACACCTCTGTACTTTAAAAACAGAATCCAACTCCTGAGGTTTATCTCATTTGATCCATTTTACCCATTTTTCAAAGAGCGCCTGTGTTTGAGTGTGCGTTTATATCTTTCCATCTCTCACACACACACACACACACACACACACACACACACACACACACACACACACACACACACACACACACACACACACACACACACACACACACACACACACACACACACACACACACACACACACACACAGCTTCCCTTTAGCTAGACTGGAGCTGTGTGTGTGGCTTAATTTAGCAGGTCTAATTTGTTCTCTCCAGACCTGTCGAACAGATAAGAGGGAGGAGGAGAGGAGGCAGCGAGAGGAAAGGAGGACGAGAGAGGCAGAGAGAGAATGAGGAGAAGCAGCATTGGAAGGAGAGAACAGGTGTCTGAGATGGTATCAGCATGTCAGCTAATGACTAAAACAACCTGAACGGAGAGAGGCAGACTGAGAGAGAGGCATTTGTGAGGTAGTGAGCTATGGAGTGGACTGAGGTTGACTAGATAAGGTAAAAACCATGAGGGAAAGCAAAACAGCGTCAGTGTGTGAGAGAGAAAAGGCAGAGCGGAGTCAGATGGAAGCATGCAGGGAGAAGAGAGGGAATAAAGACCAATACAAAGCACAGTTTGACAGCTAAACTCTCGCTGTGTTTCAAATCTAAGTAGGTCTTGGTCGTCTAATACCCAAGAAGACACATTATTGACTCCTTATCATGTGTGTCACAATGATCGCCAGAGAAAAATCTGTCCTTTGAGGCTAGAAGGAGAGTGTGAACTGTGGCATGAAGAAGAAATGACATGTATTGCCGCTGTTCATGACCTTTTGTGGCTGCTTGTTAATTAGAGGAGCATCGTCCCACCGCAGTGTTGGTTCTCTCTCTTCAGGCTCAACCACTTCAAGCATCGTGGAGGGATTGGATAGCTATCTGATCTCTGTCTCATTAAACTTCAGAAAAAGCATCTCAAACAATTTCAGCACATACAGTGATACAGAAGGAATAAGAGGCTGTGATGGTGTTTTTCTGAGGCCTGATCAGTTCAGCCAGTGGATGATCTGTGAATGAGTAAGCAAGGGAGTGGCGTCAGTAAGAGCAGCGAAGACCTGCTGACCTGTTACTGCAACTCAACTGCTGAGGTTCCAGTTTAGTCTTCATTTTCCTACTCTTTGCTGCAGTGAGGTTTACCATCCCTATTAAATTAAATTATTTTGTATATATTTGATTTAAAGGCATCAATCTGGTGAATTCTGAGGGCCAAGTTATGATGGCAGAATATGCCTAGATTTCAACACCTTTGTGCTTTTTATGTGTGAAAAAGATTTAGTAGGCGCTCCAGCTGGTGCGCTACAGAGTGACGTTCATTTACCGGAGGCATTTTATATCTGCCTGATTTTTGGAGACTATGGCGGGGCAAATTAGTCAATATATGGGAAACACTGTATATATACACTACAAAACTCGCACCCTTTTCCTACTTGTATGGTGTATTTCACATGATCCGGTGGGTGCGCCGCTTTAAGTGGTCCGACCAGCAACCTGTTGAGACGATTTAGTTCTGCGTTCCGTGTTGACCCTCCGACTCTTCGGCGGGGGGGCCACAGGGGGGGCCGGACTCAGAGTTATGGGGGCACTGGCTCCTGCTGGTTATGGTCAGGAAAAAGACCACGTTTTACCTATAACACTAACGTTCTGGGGCACAAAAGTTGCTGGAAAAGCAGGGTTGGGTCGTTGAATAACTCCCCAGATCGGTTGCTCAAACACTGCTGGGAAACTTAAACTAACTGCAAGGAGTGTGTATTTTTGGAGAAATGGGACTTTGTTTTCGGGATAACAGGCTGTCGGAGAAACGAGCCTTTGGTCCAGTGGGACATTTTTTGGACTAATAGGGCTACAGAATTTGCACTGTTGGAACAACGGCATGGCACCCATGTGGTTTGGTTTAAGCACAAAAACCACTTGATTAGTATTAGAAAAACATTGTGTTTGGGTTTAAAATACCCAGTTTTATTGCCACAAACATGGCACGACATGTCCCCAAAAAAAACTACTTTTTTTGGTCTCCAACTGAAGTCTGCTGCTGTCTGCTGCTTCTCAGCTGTCTCACCTATGTGTCATACTATGCATCATACCCCACTCTTCCTGGTGAGAAACTCAGCTCATATACATATAATCTGCACACATCACATGTGCAGATGTAAAATGTCTGGGATTTTCAGACAGAATCGTATAGTGTCATTTTATTTTGCAAATGGGCTGAGCTTACACAGATCTGCACGTGGCCTGTGAAAACCAGGACAGATTGCAATCAGAATTGTGATCTATGTCTCTGATATAAGAATACACTCCAGTCAAGCAGAGGCCTTGCTCATAATTCGTGTCAGTACTTCCTCCCAAAATCACCATCCCTTGACCCTTTTTTAAATCTTGTTTTCAGCTGATGTGCTTCATCATCTGCAGTGCAGACGTACATGAAGTGATGAGTGCTTTTGATTGCATAAGATAAACATAGTCGGAGCTATTTGCTTAGAAAGGCTGAAAGGAACAATCTATAAGTGCACAAATCATTATAGCAGAAGTAGCTCTGAGTTTATCTTTGTAAGACTCCAGAGCCTTATAGATTTTTTACTTGTGTTTCTTTGTTGCCAATATTGATTTTACTGTCTGAGATCATACAAGTAACAGTAATGTATTTTGGATGGGTATTCCTGAGAGCTGCCATGCCAGGCGCAGTGGGAAAAGACTGATCGGGAAATATGAGACAAGTTAGTTCCCAGAATCCCATTCTGAGTCATCCAACATGTGTGCTTCTCATACAGAGTGGATGTTCCGCGGAATGTGACACAAAATGAAACCAACAACTCCTTCGTGTGTCCTTGTGTGTGTGAGATAAACAACACCAATCCAACACTTTCAAGTATCATGCTCTATCATTATTTGCTCAATTATTCCTCTTTATTAGTGTGTGTTTGATGCTGCTTAAATGTCTATTTGAGGTGCTCTCGGTGGCGCTAATTTCACTGTCACAGTCTTAAAGTCCTCTTAAGTGCCCAGCTGTGGGTTTGTGAACATCAAGCAAACCTCTGTTGCTGCTGCTGGAATTACACTGAAGATGTTTAATGACCCTGATATATTTACATAAATGTACTGCAAATTAAGACCAGATGTTTCACAGTAAACTACATGAGAAGGAGCATTTATCTGGCTTCAACCTGAAAATGACCCTAGACTTACACAGATGAGACCGCATAGGTGTGTCCGGTTTGATTTATCTACTGACTCGAACCTCCTCAAGGTGGAAGTCAGACAACTGGTCATGCGGAGTAAAAGACGACAGGGAAAAGCTCTCGCCTTCCTCACCATCTACCACACACTTAATCCTCAGACGCTCCACTGTCCCACTGTACAAAATGGAGGTTGAAAAGGGTAGCTCCCTGGTGTCCCCTCCGCTAGACTGCAACTGTAAATAAGAATTTGTTCCCTCACCGCTGGTGAATATGGGTATGGTGCCTGAAATATTACTTTTAGCTTCGATAACAAATATTGCTTCATAAATCATACTCAGGTATATTAAAAAACAATTCGCCCACAACATGAGCTTCTTTTAGCAACTTGACAAACAGCCTCTGAAAAAGATCCCCGCTCCATATTTTAAAAGCTTAAAGGTATACTTTGCAGTGTTGTTGGTTATGTAACACACTCGCCAACAAAAGTGAAAGTGAAAGCCAGCTCTAAAACACTAGTCGACAGCGGAGGTTTCTGTGAAGTGCTGTAAAGTTTAGTTGATTCAAAGCACATATTAAACACACATTAAACATGGCTTAATAGCAACAATTTCAAACACAAGAACACACATCAGCGTCACTATATCTTGCAGCACTCACAGACAAAGCACTTGTCTTTATCTGGACACATTTTCCCCACAAATACAACATGCCAATGTTTTTAGCACCAGCCTATGGCATTTTACATTGTATAAATTAGCCTAGCGATGAGCAGAGATTTCCTCTGCTCATATGAAGCCAGGATAAATCACACACAAGACTTAAAATGCTAATTTGTGGAGGCTTTACTGTCTTCACAATTTATTGTTTCGTGTCTGTAAAATCAAAGTATGCAAAAGCTTAATTTCTATTTAGGGAGATGATTTCAGCGTCACCGTGACGTGTAGTTACATTTCTGGGCACGTCAGGTTATGGCGTAGGTTACAGCATAGGCTCCATATCCATGCAGAGTATATATTCCCCCTTAAAGATTGCCTCTGTTTGAGTCTATGCATTGTTTTTAAGAAAAATCCTGCATAGTATGTCTTGAACTTTGATACATGATACATTCTATTCTGGTTCATCAATGGTGTGAAAGCAAAGCAGACCAACTACAGGCTCGTGTGATAGCGGACCTGATTTAGAAATGCATTTTCAATACGACCGCAATACGACCTCAAATCAGTATCACAATTAACTGAACACTTTACCTCAATTATAATTAATGAATGAATACTTTGTTTTTGTTTTTGCCCTCATAGTTCACTGACAAGGGTTGTATTGTAAATATGCTCAACTATTAAAGCTTGAATATTTTTGCTAATTAAAGAGTACATATCTTCTGATTTTAAAACAATGGAAGAAAATGCACACAGAGGAGCTATTTTCTTGAATCCTTTTCATACTGTGTAGCCTGTGTAAATGCTTGTCTAATCAAGACTTGCTTTGTGGAGGCACTTGTCACTGGGCACTGGGCACTTGTCAGTCTCTTTATTTTTCTGAGCCGTGCCCTGTTGATATTCGTTAACATGATTGTGCTCCAAGTGCTGAAACAGATTGGTGGTATTACCTTCGGTTGCTATAACAGTTTTTCCACAGTGTTTACATTTGATTTCTTTCTGTCCTGTGTCATTTACGAAAGCTTAAATGTCTCCAAACAATGGACACAGTATATTTCTTTGGTACAAGTCACTCAGTTTGCTCAGTGTTTGAGTCGTCCTCCATGATGCTTCCAGGTCAAGGACTGGACGGGGTGGAGTCATGTTACCACTTTTGTTGTCCTGCTACCACCTGTTCATCTGTTTTTAACACCAGAGAAGATAAATAAGCAAAATGCAGCCTGGCTTGATATCATTTACAAGAGTTTGGTTTCCCCACACAGAAGCAGGACGACTGATGAAAACTGATATATGAATGAGTTTGTTAGAAGTCAGTTTAAATAAGATGAAGAATAAGAAAAGTGACCTTAGATTTTGATCACTTTAAAACAACACTAATCTACTTTAAACTGAGCTACATTTTTAGCAATTATGTACATTTACACATCTAATTCAAATTCAAGTAGAACACATTTTACGAAAAGTAATAACTCAAAAGTATGTAAGAGGGTAAAGATTTGGTACTCTAGTATGCAGGTGACTTCAGCCCGTACGCTGAGAGTTTTTCAGTCCTCCCTCAAATTTTCTGTCTCTTAAGTCTTCCTTCCAATCCTATTAAGTGGCCCAGATGTGCTTGATGAGGCATTTAACCTTAAAAGGAAATGAGACTAGGAATCTGTAAACATGGGTTTACCCACACACACACACACACTTACAGGAAACCCTCTGACCTCAGTCACAGCTGGGTTGGGTGTATGAGTACATTTATCCTAAGGCCACATGCGAGGATCTGTTAAACAAAAACTTTTGCACACTGACAGGCTTTGATGTCAACTCTATTACATTACCATACACACACACGCACACGCACACACACACACACCCACACACAGGCAAAGTGAGGGCAAAATGTCTTTGAAGTGTGGTTGAGGCAGATTTACTGTTCCATATTGACCGGAGATGGTATTTAAGACTCTTCAAGGAGAGGGATTTGATAGCCGTTGAGATTTTGTGTGTGTGTGTGTGTGTGTGTGTGTGTGTGTGTGTGTGTGTGTGTGTGTGTGTGTGTGTGTGTGTGTGTGTGTGTGTGTGTGTGTGTGTGTGTGTGTGTCTGTGTGTGTGTGTGTGAGAAACACAAAGAATGTGTGCCAAATACAGTATGTCAGTCTGCTGAGTGTTTCCCAGTTCAGTTCAATTCAACAGGCTTTATTGGCATGACATTTAACATCTAAACATGCTTTAACCAGAGTCTGATTTCTTTTGTGCGTGCACACACACACAGAGACACACACACACACAGAAAGAGAGAAGGAAAGGCAAGCTGTGACCAGCTTCACTGGAAATTCTTTTAGGAATTTACTGACATACTGACAGCCCATCAGTTCGACAGGCAGACACCTGAATATCTTGGATGACCTTACATAACAGGAGAAGCTCCACCCCGTCTCCTACAGTACAAGCTGTGATGATATACAGTAAATGAAGAAATATGTACAGTATTACTGTCATGTCTGAGAAGTTGTAGCAACAGATATTAGTCAGAGATCTAATGGAACAGATTCACTTTAGTTTCTACACAACAACTAAGATTTTGCAGCGTTCATGCAGTAGATGTGTGCTGTGCAACAAGTCACATGGAGGGGGTTGGATATGTAGGCTTACAAAATGTCTGGGGATCACATCCTTTTAAACAATTTTAAAATCTTTTCATATCCTCTAATTTTAACAAATGATATGATCTTAACCTGACCTGTGATTTGAGGTACCTAAAGTTAACTCAACTATTACTACCAATATGACAATATTCTGAATTTGATACGGGTCATGTAAACAGCATATTCCCTTTGGATATTATGAATTCAGCCTGAATCCGAAATGAGCATTTTCTGATTGTGACATGTGGGACATGCCAGTATTATTCACATTTTAGGAGCATTCTTTGGATATGTACACAGTGCATTCAGAATATGCGTTTTTACCATGGCCTACAATACACGGCCTCTTGCCTTCTTATGGTCAGCTCTGTGTCGCCAGACTATAGCAGGGCTGACATGTAGAGACAGACAACCATTCACATGTACGGGCAATTTAGAGTCATCAAATTAACCTGCATGTCTTTGGACTGTGGGAGGAAGCCGGAGTACCTGGAGAAAACCCACTCTGACACAGGGGCTCCCACACCCGGGAGAGGTGCAAATGTTCACAGTATAACCATCTACTTTTATATCATGGTGTTCCTTAAAATCTGTATATCACTGCAACCCTATACACAAACAAGTGAGTAGTTTGTAAGGCTGTGGTAAAGATGCATACCCAAAGAAAAAGCCTACATTTCTAGTCAAAAGTAGAAACACATACTTTCAACATTATGAAAGACTTGGATATCAACAGGTTTTTGGATATGCAAAAATATCGCATTGCCAACCTTTTCAAGAAGGTGGTTGAAGGACTGAAAGAGGGAGGCTGTGTTCGCATGGTCCAACAAGTCCACTATGGGTGGGAAACTTGCTGACTTTGGCTCACTTTACCATATTTGATGTGATAAATGACATGTTAGGGCACATTAATCAGAATGAGCACAGCTGCATGTAAACAGGAATATTAGAGGAATATTCATTTTAATTGGCCATGTAAAGAGCTTCATAGAAATGATGTCTTTTTCAGTATAAGGTGCTTTGTGTGCAGTTATTGTGAAATGTAAAAGATAGGGTCATGACTCCTTTAGTCATACCTACATCACATATAATGCTCTCCATGGACATCTTTCGTAAAAGGCAAAAGATTTATACATTTAGTTGCTATGGAGTCACTTTTATTTTACCTGATGGCCTCTATTAATCACAATCAAACTGCTCTTACCACAAACAGAGCTGTCTTGACTGTGGCTTTTTAGGGCCCTAAACCCAAACAGTTTTTTTCCCAATTATTCAATCATCATCTTTCCTTTTTTTCTCTTTGGTATGTTTTTTTTTAATCTAATATCTGCTCAATTGATCAACTGACGATTGGTTATTTCTGTTGTCCGTTCCCGCAGTACGACTCTTCTCTGCCTGCATCCAACACCAACTGGGAGGCTGTCACCATGCCCATGTCGGTGAGTCATGCACACGCTTACACATTTTATGAATTGTTAAAATCCTAAAATTAAAATTAAACAGGCGTTCTTGACCTCGGTTATAATAGGAGATCTTTTTGGCAGTAACGGAGCTCTCACATTAACCACAGAGTGGAATAAAAGTACAGCTAAGAAAATGTCACCATCATTGGGATTATACTTTTTATAAAATCAATGTTGTGGAAAAATCCCTTGTTCCAAACTATGTTCTAATAACTTTTTTGCAGATACTATTTATCACACTGGACACATGCAGCCTACCTACCGTCCAACCTCGTTACCTCACGTGTGTCATCATAAGCTCAACACAGAACAGTGCTACACTAATAAATATGACATATGGTAATTTGCATATAGGCTAACACACACCCACACACAGCATACAGCCATGCATGTATGTACTGTATTTATTATGCATAAAGCCTGAGATGTAAGATGACATGCTTCCATAGACTAATGTTTCTATATGTACATCGCTATAATTTGTGTGAGTCCGTGTCCGGGGTTCAGTAACATATGTGGCCATCATAATTAGTGTGCATCGGGCTGCGTGGCAGTTTTTCCACATGGATTGATAATGGTTAAATGTATGTTTTTTTATCATGTGTATGTATGGATATGTCACTGCCACTGCAGATGGGATGCAAATGTGCAGCTTGTTGGCCTCTTCCACTTTATATTCAAATGGTGCTCTGATACAGAATCTGTTTTGTGGGTCTTCCCGGTGATTTGTGGTCGTTTTACATCAAGTTCCTGCTGTTCACATTACAGAGCAAGCACAAAGTGATACATTTATTGTAATGACGTTGATAATGTTTTATTTCTCATTCTGTCATTGGTTTTACAATCCTAACCACACGGAGAAAAATACATTTTAAACAACGCACAATTTATAATTAAAGTAAATGCAAGTCGTATTAGATGATATTTGAAAAGAAGTTTAATGGAGCTTCAATTTATCTAATACCTTTTTTATACGTGAGCCAGACTCACATTTTTATAGCTCACTGTGATACTGAGATTTTTTTAAAAATTTATACCTGTTCAGACTTAACATTCAGAAATGTTAAGTCTCAGAGGTGTACTTCACTTCTAATTCTCCTGACATCTTGTCATCACTTCAACCTTGTGTCTTTTGGCCTGTATGGAGGTCTGTGCTGATTATGGCAACTGAAGTCACAGTCTCCTAGCCAGATAAATAGCCTGCAGGAGGGAGTTGTGTAGGAATCATCTGTGCAATATGTTACTGCTTTTGTCTGCCCATGTTGCTGATAATATTCATTGTGGCGGAAAACAAACATACTACAAAGATAAATCAAAGGTAAATGTGTCACATAAGATTACTTAATTTAAACAGTAAGAGATTGTTTGTTTTTTCTTACTTGTCTTTATTTCATTTTCTTATCTGACTATCTCAGATGCTGTCATTGACACCAAAGACATCAGTGTTTGATATAAAGTGGTATTCAAAGTATTGTTGCAAAAAATATGGCACTAACAATATAGATAGGCGGGAAATTATTACAGATTTAGGAAGACTCGTTAAGTCGTTGAATTAGCACAGTAATGACAGTGGGTTTGGAAAGAAATCAAGCTCAGTCTCGCACACAGTTTGCATATAGACTGCTCTCACGCATACATACTGTACATGGCAAAACACTGAGTAAATATTTCCATTACAGTGTGCTACACTGCAGGGTATAGGCTGGTTTCTTGACTTCCTTCTTAATGTCAGACTACTCTCATAATTACATGTTGTGTAAGTGCATGAACTGTATTTCTAACCACAGCAAATGAGACATTTATAGTGTTTTGATCACTTTCCACAATACAGGGAGATTCAACAACAGCATATTACTGTAAGTGATATGTATTACAGATTTTGAGAGAAAGAGCTGCACTGTAGAGGAAGGCACTGATGGGCATCAGGTCGAGACGTCTCCTTGAAAATCTGTTTTCCATTTAACTAAAAGCTCTGTCTGAAATGTTTAGTAGGGATCTGATTAATGACCCCAAGTGTTAGATGAGTCAATATGACCAACAATGACAGTGGCAGCCTGAAGGTCATCTGTTGGTATCTCCAAATCTTCCCATGAATCCTGGGATACCTTTTTAATGCTTGCAAAGAAAACCGATGTTTCATCAGCTGCAGAAGAAGCCCGCCTGTCTCTGAGCATACACAGAGACTGCAAAACATCATTTTGAATAGTTCCCTGACTCATCAGTAACCCTTTAAATTGGGTTGTATTCTGTGCAGCACAGTAGCGGTGAAGGAAATGATAAAGTGACTCACAAACTACCAAGAAGATTTTTGGCCCATAGTTACCTGTGATTTCTATGGAAGCCCTGAGAGGCAAGCCAGAAAAAACAATCCTGTAAAATTAATTTATCTTCTGTGTATGTGACATTATACCTGGTGAAAAGGTCTTGCCAGGATAACCTTTTTAAGTTGCTTTTTTTTTTTTTAATCTGTAAAACAGGTGAAAAAATGCTTTGCCAGATAAAAAAAAAAAAAGCCAGAATATGTCTTTCCTGTTGTTGTTGTATACGTATTTTACCCATGAGAGGCTGAAGTGCATCACTGCCCCATGTTCTAATAGGATGAAAAGCATTCTTGTTTTCTTGTTAGTGACACAAGGTACATATATTTATAGCCACTTTTACACAGCCTCTTCAAGGCAGGAATTTCACACCATTATGCTGCCTCGCCTCTGTGTAGAAAAGGTACATTCGTGGAATGGGGGAGCAGAATTTTCTCACCTTTAAGGAGGCATTGGAGGTAATAGCAGCACTGAAATAAGGTCTGTATAAAAGGGACATCCGACGGTACGGGTGTGACGTTTTAATTACGTTTTGCTGACCTGTTATGCATGCAACCCACTGCAGGCAATTTTATAAGTAGCTGCTAGCAGTTAGCAGCTAACTCAAAGAAGAGGAACAGCAGCAGACAATGTCCACAAATAGGGAAAACAATGAGGTCCAGGAGTCCCTTACCCTCCAAGCAGAGGATGAGATCAGCTGCCATATAACAGAGACAGTAAATGATTGTTTTTGGTTGTGAACTTGTTATATGTCAAACTAGAGGCCAATGCTGTTGTGTTACATGTCACGCCCATCATGCCTCTTTTGCTTCTGCGATGCCACCATGCTGTCTAAAATCACACACTAGCCACCACCATTTTCATTTTCAGTACTGTGTAAAAACGCAAAGGCGGCATACAGACTGGACTTCGTAGCGGCACTGTAGCATGATTTCCATGTAAAAAGGGCTACTGATTGTTAGCAAGTTATATAACATTACTGTCATGCCTTTCTTTTGTCTAGCAACGTATAGGGAACATAAGGTAGTGATAAACTTCAGCCTCTTGTGGCCAAAATTATTACTACAACAACAAACTTTTAATGATCCCGTCCAGAAATAAAAAGAAAAAGAAAGATTATCCTGGTAAAACCTATTTTCAGCTGTTCTAAAGCCTTAAACACAGGAGACAACAATTTACACTACTACAGAGTTAGAAATGGATCACCAGAAAAAAATTTTCACTTGTGTCTCAGGACTTCCACAAATCTCCCCAATGTGCTGAAGGTAATCATGTTATAAATTACAATTTGCTTACGTATGAATAGACTCAAATTAATAATCGAATCCCTAATTTTTTTTCGTTTTCCCATTTGCTCTCTGCAGGACAGTGTTGTAGGGCAGATGCCAGCCACAGTCACGCAGGTTCCATTCTCATTGGAGGATTTGGACCGGACCATAGCTGCCTTTGACACTGTGGAACAGCTCTTCAGATCCCTGAGCCCAGACACCTGGAGACAGGACCTGGACAGCATCTACACTCAAACACACATACATTATAGATCCAGGGCCTATCATCTGGCAAGCAGACATAATAAAGGTAAGATATACATTATATCTCAAAGTTTTACAGGCCAAACATAAAACTGTCCAACAAACTTCATCGTAAACACACGTAATGATTGTCTCACAATGTCTCAGGATTACAGGACACTAAACCCAAACATATGTCCTTGCATGACTGCTTGTAGTATGACGATAGTAGCTTTCATTTAGCTGCGAGTGGAATGTGCCGACACATTACAAGGCAGTTTTACAACACAGGACTGAAACATAAGATTATGAGCAGATGTAATGAAGAGACAGTATTTGGTTTTCATCTGATGCTATCAAACTATAAACAAAGATAGAGTAAAAAGTTGAGGACAGTGCCAGTTTTGCAGTATTAACAAACATACAAAGTAGCTCTACAATTTGGTGTCAAACCAAGTCAAATTCAAGTGTCAAAAGGTTGTGCAGAGCTACAGAGTTGGTAGTTGATCAACCATTGGTTCGGCAGTACTCTTGGCTCTTTCAGAATAGATTTCTGAGTGTATGCATGTAGAAAATAATGCTAAATGGGCTTTGAAATTCTAGCAAAGACCCAAACATAGCCAGAAATGCAACATCATTTATATCATCAGGCTTAATTACAGGGAGAAAATTGTGCAGCCATAAAAATAACATCCTTGGATTTATTTTTCTGCGAGCACATATAGTTAAAGCAGCTTTTATACAGTGTTGTTATGCTGTGTGCATTACGTCAAAATTTATAAAGAGACATTTAACAGAAATATTAGCTATTATATGCATCTAAGTATAAGTAGGACATGGAAAAGATCCTAAAAGTATATTCCAGTATGAGAAGACTTTGTGATGAGGAGTTCGTCAAATTGAGTTGATGCAGGAAGATGAGCGCGGTGATGTTCTCATCCCGTTTTATTGTGCTGCAGATGGTGATCCTCAACAACTCTGCTGCGTTCACAGTATTTCGCTGCAGACTGGTGCAGTCATTGGTAGCTGGTGTCGTAGAGGGGAGGGGAGAGCGTGCCGCCTTGTGCTGACCAAGAAAGCCCCACACAGCAGGAGGCCCATTCTCACATACAGTATTGCGCCATGCATAAATCTCAGTGGTACAGCACTGCAGTGGACAACATCTATGGCTCGGTGATTTGAAGGAAATCATCAGTCAGCGCTGTAATGACTGTAATGGAGCCACATTGTTGCCTTATGATCAGATACAGTACAGGTGACAGCCGATGGTTGAGAGTATCTCTTGACACACTTAATTTGGTATGTAGGAAGGAATTTATAAAAGGCAGAAGAAATATCTGTGCACTTAGCTCCCCTGAGGTGAACATGAAAATGGCAAAAAATTAAAGAGCATTCTGATGAATTTGGGTGTGAAAGTGCTTTTTGAACTTGAAAGAGATGTAAATATATGGATAAAAATGCATTTCCTATGTCTAGTTTTCTGGAAATATTAAAGATCATCAGTTTAAAAAAATAGCCCTTGCTCATGTTATGATGCAATGACATACTGTAGCCTCACGAAGCTGTTGCATCATCAAATGAGCAGTTTGCCCTCCAGTACGTCTAAAAGTGAGTCAGTGACAGATTTAAGGTGACACAGGACCAGCGGTTCAAGGCAATTCTTTACTGTGAAGTCGGTGCCAACGACCTGGAGTCACTGAGGCAATAGATTTTTTTTGCTTAAAACGCACAGAGATAGCACATGTCTTGGCATGAAAACTCTTATTACACACACGTTACAAAAACATGGGAGCGTGTGCGTCTACAGCATCAAAGCATTCGTGCTCGCAACCGACCCGAGTGTTTTTGTCCCCATCTTTCTCACCTGTGAATCTCTCCCCTGCACTCTTTCTCTGTCTTTCTACCCGAGGGTTCTCCTGTTCTTTAGTAAACATTTGTGCGTGACAGCAAATCCATCTCTATTTATCAGTGTATGTGTGTGCTCAGCTGGTATTAGAGGCTCCATATATGGCGAGTTTGCGGGTGTTGCAGCTCTATAGAAAGGTGTATAAGTGCTGCAGGTCTTTGATACACTGTACGAGCGTGGCTCTCTCTAATTGGAAATTCAACCTGTGCAGCGGAGCAGAAATCTGCCACAGTCAGCAGCTTAGTTTTATTTTCATTAAGACACACACTCTCGGTAGCTCACACCCACCTTTGTTCCCATGAAGGACAGTAAGTCTGATCGTAATATTTATTTGTGCCTGAAGTTAATGCATAAATAACATAAAACACAATAACACAAACCTGTCTTGAACTGAAAATACTCGGTAATTATCAGGCATGTGCACAGATAGAAACTTTCTATCGTCTTGGTAGTTGTGTGAATAACAAAGTCATTCTCGCAGTCGTTCTGTCTCTGTCTTTTCCTCCCCCACGCTCCCTGACAGTGTTCCACGCCACTGCTTTTCCAAGATTACACTTATTCCCCTTTAAAGAGACGCAGGATCCGCCCTGCAGACACAGACACACACAGTAAACAAGCGTACCCACTCACACGTGCCCTGCACCTTTGACTCAAGACCATGATCACATGGTATAGAGCACAAGAGTATTAACAAATCAATGGCACACAGTGTGACGAAATTACAACAAATGTTACTTAAACTAAAGACGTTCTTCAAAAAAGCACCTAGTCTGTAAATAATTTTTGGCTTATCTGATTATAATGACAATTAATTTAAACAGAGATGAGTTGTTTAAATAATAATCAAGCAAATACTTCTGACTTTAATTAATTAAGCTCACATTCTGACATCCACAGAAAATATGATACTCATCTCCCAGACTATCGTAATTACAGACTTACTTACTTAGACTTTGTTCCTCCCGTTCCTATTGGAACACTGGGCGACGAGCCCCTTACTTGCTTCGGTCCCTGGTGACCCTCCTTGCACCATGCCAGCTGACACCCATCTCACTTAGGTCTTCCTTAAACATCTGTCTCCACGTCTTCTTTGGCCTCCCTCTCTTCCTCCTGCTGCCCTCAGGCACCCAGTCCATTGCCACTCTTGCTGGTCTCTCTCTTGGCAGTCGGAGTACGTGTCCAGCCATTCTTCTTCTCCTGTCAGAGACCATGTCAGACAGTAGCGCCATCCCTGCCCTTCTCATCACCTCATCGTTGGTGATGTGGTCTTGCCATGAGATCCTCAAGATGGTTCTGAGGCATCGTCGGTGGAAGACATCCAACATGTTGGTAATGCTGGCAGTCCTCATCCACGTCTCGCAGGCGTAGGTCCCTGTTGGAATGACCACTGACATATACAGGTGTGGCTTGATGGCCGTAGTGATAGCTTTGGATGACCATACGTTGCGGAACATTCCTGCAGCTTTGCCAATTCTCGAATCAGAGAATCAGAATCGAGAATCGGTAATTACAGCCCTTTCTATCTTCCAATGACTTTAGGAAGTTTGGTGTGTTCACTTTAAAATTACAAACACCATACCCGTACTATGGGGTTTTCATGCAACACATACTTTTCCAGTTGAAGCTCTTGTTTAAATTCTGCATAAATATCACACCATGTCATAATTTGGTAGCAGCTCCTTTACATCAAGCTCTGAACCACCTTGGGAGGCATAAACAAACATTACAAATGTTAGAGACACTTGTCATGACTCTTGACATCCTCACAATTCTGTCATCAACTGTCACTTATTGAAAAACTGGCTGCTTTGCTCTTAAATAAAAACAGAAATGATGGGTTCTCTGTCACTTGCACTGTTCACATCTGAAGGAGATGCAGGGGAAGACAATGATTTGGCTGTGAGCAAAGCTTTGTCAGGCATAGCAGAATGCTGGATGTGTACTGCAGTCCGACTGTATATGATGAGATGATTTTTTAAATGCTTAATAGTTTGTGTTGCACCATATATTAGTAAGTTAAGGCAGTTGTTATTGTGTCTGTGGTCAAATGAAGAATCACATTTTGTCCCGTTTATCATCGCAAACATAATTTTTAGATGCCAAATGTGCTAAAGAAAAATAACTATTGCATTCCCTCATGATATGAATGACTTGGATAGTTGGAAATAAGACTAATTTGCTATATTCTGAGGGGAAAAAAACATACCTTGCATTAAATACATTATTTTTTATTCATATTCCATAAAGTCTCTGAGGCTGTTGTTTGTTTAAACATGACACAGGCACGTTTTGGATCGGTTGTCCTCGTTTAACCTGTTTATACTCACACAAATGCAGACATAATCCACATAATCCACTTTTCATTTAGTCAACTGTATTAGGATGTGCACACAGCAACTGTCTCTATGACAGAGTGCAGGGATTGTAGAGGAGCATGCAAACACAGATACAACACCTCACACCGAAGCACGCTCATCCATTTCTTTTCTATACACCTGTTATATCTAATCTTAGGTCATAAATAAATGCATACTATAAACATGGGCAATTTTACCCCTTAGATGGAACCACGATCAATGTCGTCAATATAAATGGTGCACCTTCTCCTTTTATCTCTATTGTTATATCGCCAAAGCATTGTTGTCTGGGCTTCCCACATGCTTTGTGTTATGAATGGAAACCCCCCCCACAGCAAAGACTTCTTTTTGTAAACAATTGCTTATCGATTATCAATGCCATTAGGCTTCCCCGACCCCACTGCACTTCCCTTTCTCTCTCACGTATTGCACGCCAAGCAAATTTGTCACTGTTATACTAATACGGAGGACATGAGAGTTCTGGGCAGTTTCTTTTGCATGACTGATTTTTATTGTTGCAGCAAAACTCAAAAACAAGCCAATTCAAGCCAATCTCGCCAAGTAGCCACCGTAGTTCACTGCAAATATCGATCTTGACAAGTCCTCTGTTCTTGTGTTTGGTAGTAAAAGCCATTGCACTTCAACAAAGTGAAAAATCTAGTAATCAGAGAAAATCTAATTCATCTTCACTGCAAATGTTTAAGAATATTTCACTTGTTTCAAGAAAGTTTATCCCATTTCACACTCTGATTGGCTCTGTAGGGTTTATAGATTCAAAAAAAGAATACAAAAAACAAATCGACTTTGTGTTGGCTGTAGAAATGGCCCCTTATATCCAAACAATGCTTCTACTTTCTTTCAGTCTCATAATGGTGGATGCTCCTCACACCATTCGCTCATTCATTCGTTCATTTTTTCCATCTGGGAGCCAAGCAAGCTGGAGAGTGTATACTCATAGAGTACACTCATTCTAATAGCTCCTCAATGGTGAACAGAGCAGTGATATTCAAAAGAAAAAGGAATTGGCGATGCTGTTTTTTTTAACCCCAGTTGTATGGAGACCCAGTGCAATAAGGAGATGCCAGCCACTTAATGGCACCCTGAATGGCGTCAGACTGGTTAATAGAATCCTGTGCGCATAGGCTACGTTCACCATCACCGCCTAAAGGACAACCTTAACCCATTACTCTTGGCTGCTTTCTGTGTGACAGAGGACAGTCACATGCTACCATAAAGGTGAATGCATCAGCAATATCTTCTCATAATGTTGCTGTTGCTGAGAGGTTGTTCAGTCACCCTCTCCTTGAGTGGTTTCTGCAGGTAGTAAAGTGCCAGACTGTTGTCCTCCCATGGTGCTCAAGGCTCTCTTCTGAACCTTAGGAGACCATTAAAGCTCGGGGAGGCAATTTCATTTTGGCGTCATTGGGTAAAAATCCCATAATAAGCATATTGTAATTCAAGTGGTCTGAGAGAATACTCGAACACTGTTTTCAGGCTTTATAAAATCTTCCCAGTGGCAGGAGAGTCTGGCCAATCACAGGTCATTCTCAGAAAGAATAGCTCTCAATCACGGCATGTGAACAAATATGAATAAGGATTCTGTTACTGCATTGACTGTTTGTTGTCTCAGGTGTTTCCAGGAACATATTTTAACATACTGTTTGGCTGTAAAATCAAAGTTTGTAGCCACCATGTTGAAAACAGTTGAGCCGAAACAAAATGTCGCCCCACCAATGAGAGCAACGCCTTTTTGAAAGCCTTGCATTCATTTTACATAACCGGGTGGGTGAGAGGCAGGGTACACCCTGGACAGGCCGCTAGACTACAGGAGTAAAATTAAAAGCCAACTTCAAATTCTCTGTCTTTTGGGATTTTGCCTTGCTATATTTGTATTTTTTGGCGCTGTGTCTCTTGGATGCCAGCTACTTATACACTGGCACCTGGTGGCCACCTTTTGATAAAGCCCTACCTCATCTCAGAGTTGTAGGGGTACATGTTTATTAATGTCCTGAGCCCAGAAAATAAAAAATAAAATAAGAAAATATAGCAGAGTTTCTGCTTAAAAATACACTGTGACACACTTCTGTTGGGTCACAAGTGATGATTGACGGTTTGCTTCTGTATGAGACTATTGTTTCTTAGGAAAATCCTACAAATTGTATCTTTAACATTTTATACACTTTTTATTAGCTTAGTAAAGAAATAAAACAAGACAACACAAATAGCTTGAATCAGTTCTGCTTATTATACCGTCTATGATTAGCTGTTTTTGGCGGGGAATGTAATTAAGAGCCAAATATGCAACAGCTCATGTTGACTGATGGATCATGTCTCACAATCCTCTAATTTAATGTTGTGGGTTTTTTTTAAATATCCAAACTAATCCAGTTTACTGTGGCATACCTGTGTAACACACCTGCTGTTTTATAATGTCAATCAAGCTGTTTTGTGGCAGGCCTTGCCTTCCCATCCCCCAGTGCAGAGGGGTCCTTGAGGGTGCCTCTCAGGGCAAATCTATACAGCCTATTAACAGAATGAATAGGCTTCTGGAATAATTATTTTTCCTCCATGATGTAAAAGAGCAACTGCAGTGTGCTAAACAATGGTGTGTGTTTTCACATAAATGGTGCCTCATTATTGGAATTCACACACAAGTCACGACTGAGTAGTAACAACATGTTTTTCCAGGTTTTCCACTTCAGAGACAGAGAGGCCTTTTATTATCAAAGTGGCCATTGGTAGTTACAGACATACTGTATATAGAGCTTTATAGGGCTCCATTTGTTAACATGCATATATTTTTTCTTTTCCAGCCAACAGATGAAACTAAACTGCACTGCACACGTGAAATCAACTCACTTCAATGAGATTGTAGGGTTTAAAATTTGTATCCAGCGTGGACTGACTCAGTTGTAAGAGTCTAGCATTATAGGAGCTGTTGACAACAGTCAGAGCATTTATATAGCAGCAAACAACTACTTGCTATGTAAAGTTATAGTGTAGCAATTGTGTCCTGAGCAGAGAATGAAGTCACACTCCTTCTGCCTGTTGTAATCAGAGCTTCCATGTCTTTGTTGTGGTAGACAGTTCGGCCACATGTGCATACGAGTCCCTGTGTGTGTAACCAACTGTGTATCCAGCCGCCCTGCTCTGCACTGCACTGGAACGGTGGTTACCATAGCTATGAGGACGCCGCCATCACTGAAGTGAAGCACCAGCACTCCGATATCTCCCAGCTATCGATGCTAACAACGTTAGCTTTGTCAGCACTGTTGCTCTTGTTAAGCGCTGTTTATTGAGTTAGCACTGTTAGCTGCTGGCCGCCAACTCAGCCACCTCCATGTTAAGAACAAGCCCCCAGGGACAGCGCCACATTTTGATGCCAATTTTACATAGTGGCCAAATGTGGAACTATAATGGCTGTGTCCATCACGTGTTGAGCTGCAAAATGGATTATTATTAGTAGTAGTAGTAATTTTCTAAGATGTTTTTTGGGCAGTTTTGCTTTTATTGATAGAAGAGCCACAGATTGACAAGAAAGGTGTGAGAGAGTGGGTATTGGAATCTAACCTGGGCTGCTGCAAAGGACTAGAGTTGCAACGGTATGAGATTTTCATGGTACGATACCTGCCTCCGAAAAATTTCTCGGTATCACGGTATTACAGAGTTATTATTATTAAAAGTCAAAATAACTTTTAACTAAAGTTTGTGTAAAAAGTCTCCCTTTTGAAAATAACAAAAGCTGAAATTCTCTGTCCAGTTGCATTTTTTCAATATAGATAAGCAAATGCACACAGTATAACCTTCAATTTTAATATCACTGTATACCTTCAAACCAGTATACCGCTACAGCCCTACAAAGGACTCAGCTTTAGGAGCACACTATACCAGGTGAGCTAGAGGTGACCCCACCACTCAGCCACTGTAAGTCTCTAGCGCACTTGCTGTATGGATCCAACAATGCAGAAGATCCCAGTAATTTCATACTGCAGAAATTGAGCTCTTTTAGGTTCATGCACGACTGAGCAACTTTCACAGCAACGATCAAGGCTTGCCCCCAACGCTGTTTGAAGTTCGCTTAAACATTCACGGTTGAGAACAGTGTGCAGACTATCCTGCCCCAAACTGTGAATCACATATATGCATGAATGTTGCATGGTACTCTTTCAAAGTAAAGCACAATCACTGGTTCAATGGCCTTGTGTAATTTCCACCTATTGTATGGACAATGTGGTGATGATTATGCTGCTCGGGATCTCAGTGAAGAGAGCAGTCAATCTGCAGCTGATTGTTGCTCTTCTTTCTTTTCTGTTCTTCCTCTTATATTTCTTTTTTTTAAATGTTCTGTCTCATGTGACCCTCAAACCACCTGACGTCTCTCTGGACTGCAGATTATGAACAATGTAAAGTGCTCCTACTGAACTCCATTCTTTAAGCCTGTCATTCGTGGCCTCCTTCACGCTTACATTTATCCCTCATGCTCAAAAAATCCATACAAATGCTTGAGATGGTTGTTATGGTTAAAATAAATATCTTTGCCTTACAACAATTCAGCCACCTCAAATTAATGCTCACCTGCTACAATGTGGCCCTTGGCTCTCTATGTGCTGAGCAGCAATGTGCACTTGTGTCATTCAGTTAGCAGCCTCAAATGCCAATCCTACTGAAACACATAGTTAGTTTTTAATCAAGCTCCTGGTTCTGGAGCTCCTGGTTTTCCCCTCCGGACCAGCACTTCATTCCCTTATTTCTCATCAGCCTTTCCCATAATCCCTTTGGTTCTCTTGAAATTAGTTTTGAACCATTGCAGAAGGCCAATGAACAAAAGATCCAATGTGAACAAACAAGGTGATTTTCTCCAAAGTGATGACATGAAGAAAGACTGCGGTCAATACATTCAATCTGCAATCAATTAATAGCTCCTGCTTGCTCTTCTGGCCCGTGTTCTCTCTTTCTGCATCTTTGTGTTTCTCTTTCTCCCACTCATCCCTCCATCTGTTCCTCTGCAGTCAATTGTTGTTGCAATTGTACTCATATCTAATAGTCCCTCTCCGCCTTTCAACCCTTTTCATTCAATCAATGCGGAGCATATTTTTAGTGTGAATTACAGCGACTTTGCCTCCCTCTCCAATTTCATTCTTCTGTCTCTGTCTCCAGCACGTCACTCATTTGTAATAACAGTGCGAAGAAACAATAAATCAAAATGTCTTTTTGTCCCTCTCACCCTTCCCTCAGCGCAGTCCAAAAATCACCAGATCAGAAAGGAAACACGAATACAATAAAAACTTAACTAACATCTATCTTCTCTTCTCTCACTCACTGTCCAGTTGATCTGAACCGTCTCTATGACGACGTCAAGCGGTACAGCTGTACGCCACGCAACTACTCTGTGAACCTGCGCGAGGAGCTGAGGGTCACCAACGCCGTCTTCTTCCCGCGATGTCTGCTGGTCAAACGCTGTGGAGGCAACTGCGGCTGCGGAACTGAGAACTGGAACAACGGGTGCATCTGCCAGGCCTCCAAGACGACACTCAAACTACATGAGGTACACACACAAGCAAACACACACACACACACACACACACACACACACACAGACTACACAAATGCATGCTTGCTGAGAAGGCTTGTGTGATACTTGGGACCTGGTGTGCAACATGGAGCAGCAACACTAGTTGAGAACAGCAGTGAGTCTAAAGTCATGATATGAAGAATGACAGATCATTACCAGTGATTTTGTAGGCGATGTCTTAATTAAAAATCATTGCTAGCATAGTAGGAGTGTAGTGTGGACCTCTGACAGTGACGAAGCACAGGCATAAATTAAAGACTATAGACTGGCTTCTTTCTATTTGCTGACATGCAGCATGTAAAGCATTTGTTGGATACTCATTCTATGAGCACTGGCATGGAAGTTTAGGGTGCCCGATGATTATTGTGATTAATGTGTATTTTTTTCCAGGCTTTTTTCCCCAGTTTCATTCTGCACCACAAGCGGGGAAAAATGAACCTATTTATCTGATCTGACAAGACAAGAATCTCTTATATTCTCTATTATGCTTATTAAACTGACTTTATTTCCTTTTGCATAAGGCTGATAATTAAAATGACAAACGTTAAATACATTTACTGCTTTTAAAGAAGGCAGAAACGTGCATTTAATATCTTCATGCACATTCAACCCTGTCTCCTAGAAATTACGTCTGTATATTATTAAATTGCTTTTATAATTACGTTGTGGTGACAACGTTATCACTGCCTGGATAATGTTCAGAGACCACGTTTCTTTGAGTTAATGAAACACCACATTTATGTACCACACTGCAGAATCGCAGGGAGGTGGTCGGGGTGGATGGTGTGCATACAGAGTGCAGGGCTAAGACACCTGAATCCTGTGTTCTCATTGAGACTCCTGTCTTAAGCCCAGTTCAGACCAAAACTTTGTGATGAAACTAGTTGAAACAGGCAACTACTTGCAATGCACCGTTCTGCAACGTTCTAAAAACCTGCCGGTTTACACCAATGCAACTAGATGAGATGGTGTATCATCTCCATGCAGCAACTCTCTGGGCTTAAGGTTTAGGCAACACAAGCACTTTGATTAAAGACGTATTTCACTGCTGGAAAGATGGTCTTTCATACAACTGGGCTTTCCATGCAGTAGACCGACATAAATACTTTTGAAATTGGTGCTACATGACGAGAAATCAAAGGTAAGGGCTGTGACATTTGCTTTTCCTCAAGAGGTAGAAAACCTACAACTACAACCTGCCACTATGTGGCAATGGACCAATAAATGTTCCCACTGGTGCGATGACATAATACCAGCTCAGCCATTTTCATAGGAAACAATATGGCAGCAGGCTGGTAACAAAACAATCTAAAAATACAGTTAAACAGTAAGCTAGAATATGTGTCTGAAAACATTTCAGCCAAGAGATAGGCAATACATTTACAGACATTTGGTTCATATTTGATCAGCACTGTCTAGTTTGATTGTTTTATCTCAGTGTTTGTTAAGCCTCCGTTTTTGCAGATTCTCAAACAACAGCCCAACAGTGCATTATTGCGTTTTACAACTGACAGTTTAGGTCAGTGGTTCCCAACTGGTCTGCTCTACCACTAAGCCACCGACTCCCCAACTTGCCAAGTTTATTAATCCACAATATTGACTCATTATGTTACCACCACGTTTCCCTCAAACATATTTGTTGTTTCAAATTAGCTGTGTAAAAACCTGATTTCTAGGAGATGCTTGTGCATGCTGTTGCCTCTCCTCTATTAATATGACGGCATTCATTGTAGACTTGAGCTGTGCTGAAGTGTTACGGCAGAGTGATGTGGGGGCTTATTTGACTAACATGTCAATTAAATTTCCAGCATATTTTAGGTGTGTGCCTGAAAGGTGTGAGCAAGTGACTGAGTGAGAAGGAGAGAGATACTGGGCGTGCAGAGGCAGGCACCACATCAACAATGAAGCAGCAATGCACCAACAGCTTCACACTTTCTCCCTGCTCCTCTCCTCCATTCGCGTCTACGCCGGTCTCCGTCTTTCTCTCCCCCGATCTTTCCATATCTCTCTCGATGCATTGTTAGCATTCTATCACTCTCGCTGTCTCTCTGGGCTCCCATCATCCTTTCATTCTTCCCAATTCCCATTTTCAATTTATCCCTTTGCAATGCACCATTCTTGTTCTTTAAGCCTGTCATTCATTCTTTTCTCGCTCTTCCCTCCATCTCTTTGTGTCTTTGTTCTCGTATAGCTTCATTATTGAAACATGGTCCGCGGGGCTCCCTCTCTCTCTCTCACACACACACACACACACTGTTCAAAAATCATACAATGGAAATTTAGACAAAAGTGGGATTTGGGTTGTAATTGTGCTGTGTATGTGTGTGTGTAAGTCACTGCATGTGTGAGCATGAAAAAGGTGTTTGTGTCTGTATATACTGTACATGCAGAAAATTGCTTGCATGTCTCATGAGTGTGTGGTTGTGTTACATTGGGTGTTTTTGGGGGGGTGTTTGTGAGAGTCTCCTCTCCTCTCCTCTCCTCTCCTCTCCTCTCCTCTCCTCTCCTCTCCTCTCCTCTCCTCTCCTCTCCTCTCCAGCAGTTGTAGACCTGTAACTGCTTCCTTCACTGACTTAACTTCTAAAGAATCACATTATTACTCACACTATTGTTTCAGTGCTGGGAAGTCCTGACATAAATCATGGGCAGCCCTGCCTTCACTGAGCGTTGGGGAACAAATTGACTGCATCAGTTGTAGAACAATTTGTACTTTCAGTCCATTTTCACATTAGTAGTGGCACCTGCGAACAATGTGGCCATCTGCAACAAAGCCAGTTAGAGTGAAGCATTGACTAATTCTAACTATAAAATCAATTCCATTGTACTTTTAGAGACTCGCAGTGTAAACAGAGCATTGAAACCTCTCTTTTGACTGCACATTTGTATATAACGGGCTAACTTTTGTTTAAAACCACAATATGCAAACTTTAACACACTGATAAAACAGAAAACAGTATCAGTAATTGTATATATGTGTGGACACCGTGCTGATGTTTGGTATGCTTTCTAAGATACTATATACTGCTTTGTCTTTGCACAATCAGCAATAAGTCCCTTGGCAACATGTCCCGGATGAATTTATGAATGAATGTTAACATAACATAGGAATCCCAGTGTGGTCAGTGATGATAACAAGGGGAAGGGTGCATATGCAATTGTCTCCACTGCATTCTCAGGCTATACGATTAGACTGCAAGCCCAATTGCTCAGTTTAGATTTTTTGATCAGATTAGATGTTTTTGTTTGGCTGTTCACTAAGGCTGCACAATACACAAATAAATAAATAATATATTGCCATTATTTGGACAAATCATGTGATTGCAATATGAGTTGCAGTCTTGGTGGGAATGGTAATTTTGGCATTTCATTTTTACGGAAAACAGTATAAAAATGATTATGTGATTTTTGCTGGGGTTTGTACCAAACAAGTATGTTTCCTTAAATCTGGAATATGATTTGTAGGCCGGGGCCTGTCTGTAGCAACACGATGCTTCTTTTACAATCGTATGTTTTACCTTAATCAAAAAAAAAAAAAAAATGCAGCTTATGCAATCTGGGTATTGCACTTGACTATATTGCAATTTCAATAATATTTCGATTAACTGTGCAGCCCTAGTGTTCACATTGTTTTTATTTATTCATTTATTTAACCAGGAAGTCCCATTGAGATGGAAAATCTCTTTTACAAGAGAGACCTGGCCGAGGTAGCAGCCAATCAGAACACATTTAAAATGCCACAACTACAACATTTAATACAAAAACCCATGATAAAACAACAACTATTCAAACATAGTGGCCTCTGAAGAAAAACAAGCACGTCTCTGTCACCACATTCTTTATGATGCTCTTAAATTCATCAATTGATATAAGTGTTTCTAATTATAGATTGTTCAATGTCCAAGGTGAACAGTAGGAGAATGCAGTTTTCCCCAGATCTGTTGTGGCCAATATCAGATTCACATGTGAACTGGTTATGGTCCTGCTCCACATGCCATGTGCTAAAGAACAATAACAAAGACGTCACACGACGCCACTGAAGTCAGTGTTTATGGTTTCATTTATGAGTTGATGTGCAGTGGACGCCGATGAATTTGTGAGCAGACAATGAATGCGTTTGAGGAGAAAGAGAGCTGTGTCTGATTTAGGAACACATACGAAAGTAACCCAGATCAGAAGATTCCATGCTAGTGCTAGCTTTGTGCCATTCACACTCTTGCTTCAATGTCAAGTTTTTTATTCTTTAAAACAAACTTTATACATCGCAATATCAATAGGTGTTTTTCAAAAAAATCTTGTGATATGATTCTCTTCATATTGCCCAATCCTACCCAACATTTACCAACCGCCGAGGCAAAAATAAATCCATCTTCTCACCCTTCTCTTCATCTTTGCCGTCTCATTCTCTGAACCCTTTAGGTGCTGAAATACTCCCCAGAGGTCACTCTGCATCAGCGCCATCGGAGGCCGCGGGTGCGCTGGATCATAGACGAGATCTTCCTCACACACCATGAAAAGTGCGAGTGCGCGTGTCCCTCCCAGCCCCCTCGCTGAGACACCCTGACCGGCACATGCATCTGGAACTGTTGGACAAGTTCTTCTTTTTTATCTTTTTTGCTACGAACTTCATATAATTACAGCAACGCAGACACACGTGCCGCAAAGAAGAAGGCAACAATTTGACTGACAAACAGCAGCTAGCACCATTCAGTGACATTTGTTCTTGCAGATAAACCACCTCCCTTCCTCTGTACACAGGCTAAACTTGTAAATGCAGAAATATTTCCAGCCCAACAAGTTTGTTATTTAACATTCCTGCAGCCTGGAGTCTAAATTATCTCTGTTTCAATCAGTTTTTTTCCTTCAAAAGCTACATACAGAAGATTCTTTGGACTACAAAAAAATACCATGCCATGCTATTAAAAACATAACACCATTGTTGTATCAAACTTACATCGTGATTTGAGGAGTTTAACGAATGCCAGCTTAATTGGATTGATATTTAATTGACTTCCACCACTGTGTAAACAGTTTTTCATTCCTATTTCATGTGTATGTTTTTGCGTTTCGTCGTGTTATATAAAGAGCGTTTGTAGAAACTTCAGGCACTTCTTCTGCCAGGAGCACACTGAGATGAGTGAGCGTGAGACAGAAGGAGGGAGGGAGAGGGGTTGGAAGTGTAAACCAAAATAACACTTTATCTTGATGTGAAATTAGGCTAACCACAACCCTCCAGATCTGAATTGCACACTAACGCACTCACACACATTCGCTCTAGGCTTCCGCTCCCACCTAAAGACAAAAAGTGAAGTTATTTATACTGAATTCTTCACTGCTCTATTTTCCAGTGAAGCCCTCCTTTGTTTTGCACACATTCCTGTCTGCATATATTCACGCTTCCCTTTGTCTGTCCTTCCATCCATACGTGTCTTTTCTTTCTTTCTCACTGCATCGCACACACACATACTCTCCCTTCATCACACACTCTCTAACACATCAAAGGAGATGTCAGATCAGGCTGCTGCCCGGTTTTCCAAGCGTTCCAGGCATTCCAACTGCTAACTACAACTCTGCTAACATAGTTAAAACCATGAACCTCAGACCCTGAACACGTAAGAGGAAAGAGAGTTGTTTAGGAGAGGCGGCTGACAGAAGAGGGACAATCAAGCCGCCTGTTCGTAGATTACCGGCACTCCTGGATGAGAGATGAGAGAGGAGCCACTTCGGAGACACAACACAAAAAAGATTGCAGCTACTTCAGCAGGTTCAATCAGCATGTTCATGTTTTGCGCTCGCCTGATTTTTTTGTCAAGCTGCTTTTACTCCTCGCAAAGATGCTCACATGTATCACAATCTGACCCGCTGCTTTGCAAGTCTGCTGCAGCACCACAGTGAAAAGAGATCTGTGGGAATTAGAGTCATGTTGTTAGTCTCTGCTGAAAATAACACTGATATTTGAGAGTGTGTGTGTGTATATGTGTGTGTGTGTGCGCATGTGAGTGCCAGTCTGCCTGTAACAGCTCAGGAAGAGGTCCTTTTGTTTAAGGGGTGGAGGGTTACCAACAGTCTGTGAGAGCTGGCAGCCGATACAAGCATGGGAATGGTCGGCATGTGACTGTGCGTGCAAGCGTGTGCATGTATGTGTGTGTGTGGGTGTAGGTAGCTAGAGTATCAAAGCAATAGAACAAGAATTCAAAGTAACAGCTTATCACTGCCAAACACATGACCCAGCTGTGAGGAATAAATCATCAGTCATCGCTCCATCATCACCTCCCATGTGTCACACACTCAGGCCCGCTTACAGACCAGATTTACACAGAAAATGGGATTTTACACACTACTTTTGTTCTAAAGACAGACAAAAAAAGAGAATAACCGGACACTGAGACGATTCCGCGGTCACAGTGAAACCCGATGAGCTGTGTGCCGGCGCTCTTTCATGTGCATGTGTGCACTGTAAGTCACGGGTTTTATTTGGCAGGTGTGGGATACAAAACACCCTTAAATGGTCCAAAAGTGTGTCAGGTTGTGCGGTAGTCACATTCCAAGTAATTTCCCAGACACACACACACACACACAGACGCGTACATAGAAAGCAGCTTCCCTTTGCTGTAAAGCTTTTGTCTTCTGTTCGCCTGTGAAATTAGCTCTCATTCCTGTGGGTTTCATTCTGAAACACAGATAAACACAAAGTTCATACAGAGTGGATGATTTTTTTTAAACTTTGCAGACAATGCTTGGCAGGTAAATCTCCACTTTATATTTTCAGTATCTAACGAGCCAGATGGTGATGAGGTAATGTGTTGTTTTCCAAGATGCTCTGTTGCAAAATGTACAGTCTAGCGAGGTTTTATCAACTCTGCTGCAAATTCATGTATTTTAAATGTATGTGAGGGGTGTGTGTGTGTGTGTGTGTGTGTGTGTGTGTGTGTGTGTGTGTGTGTGTGTGTGTGTGTGTGCTTCCTGTGTCTGCCAGTTTGCTGGTGTTATCAGCACATTCCATTGTTTCGTGGCACAAAGACACATTTGTCTTTTCCTCAAAACTGGTTCGTTTTCTCCTCCAATTTATTACAATAGAACCACGTGTTTCAACATCAGACATGTAAAACTGTTTGTATAATTGTTTGAGTTTTTGTTTTATTTTTGTAGGGCTGCCCCCCAATAGTCAACCAGAGAGGTCATTAGTCAGCAAGATTTCATTGGTCACTTAATCGCAGGAAGAAAAAAAAAGCTCTTGAAAGCTGGCACAAGAGTAGCGCCCAGCATCTGGCCTCGCATTTCCAGGCAGTTAAAGACGTGGCATGTGTATGGCCTTTAATTTCCAGGGCTGTTACCTGCGGTTATTCCACAGGCTAGTTAATAACATGTCGGGCAGGAAATCCAAAGTGTGGGATCATTTTGAGAAGGTGAAGGACGAACCCAAGGTGATATGTAAACTCATCTTCATTGGTCGACTACAAACATGACGTATCATCTGAAATATGTCAGTAGCTACATGCCCATTAGCCCACAGCGTCATTAACAGGCGGCTCGCTCAGTGTGTGACGTGCACTTGTAGATAAAATATAGGCCTATATTAATGAAGGTTTATTAGTACGGTTTTGTATTTCTCTGTAATGTAGCACAGTGTTAACAGTGTTACTGAAACTATTCTTTCTCACACCTTCAACTCAAACCATTGTGTTGCCCCGCCCAAAATATATCATTTAATTAATATCGTAAACATGTGGGTGACTAGTTGATTAATGGCCCTAAATGACGACTCTTGGTTGACTGGGAAAATTCTTAATCTAGGGCAGCCCTGATTTTTTGTCTGTTAATGATTTTAATCCCCTACAAATCTGCCATGTCCACAATTTCTCAAGTGAAAATTCCACTGCAAATTATCTACCATATTTCGCCAGACGCAGAGGTTCTGCGATAGTATTAGTCCCATTAGAATCGGGATTGAGAACTATGAAGGCTGCATTGTAAATTACAAATGACACTTTTGACAGCATTATAGGTGGAAGAGGCTCATCTCGCTACACATCATGGAGACCTGTTTGCAGAAAAAGCGAGCTCAAATCAATCAGAAGAGCGAAATCTCAAAAGACCTTAGGACAGATTATGCGACAATGTGTGGCAGAATCCGTTTAGTTTGTTTCACCCACATTTAAAAGAAAAAGGGAGGTAAATGTCCATCACCTGTAGTGGTGCTGTTTAGTGTTTCTGTCTTGTGTAAGAAATGACTGCGCAATACTAGTCCCATGCAAGTAGGCCTAAAGAGTGTTGCTTTGGATAAGCTTTGAATAAGAATAAGATTTGTCCAGAGTTTCGGCTTCGCTTCTGAGGATTCTGGGTGACTGATTGTACTGTCATATTTTCAACTCAGAGAAAAGTTGTTAGTTTTAGCAAGAACCTGCTTTGCTGTATTCAGAAAAATATTCATGACAAAACTGTATGCTTCACTTAAATAATTTATTGTGTCTTTCTCTGTTGTTTTATTAAACATATCAACTGGTTGGTCTTGATAAATAAAGTGTTTCTAGCAACACTGCCTCCACTGCTTTGATTATTTTTCCCCACCAAAATATGCTTTCATCAGATATTTGACTGGACAGTGTTGTATATGATACTGGACAACTGCTTGTTTGATCACCTGTAGAGAGCCTAATAGGAAATGTGTTATGTGTCGGTGGATACCTCACACTGGAAAGAGACATGATGGGAGAAAGTGGGACACAACTACGCATGAACACAAGCGCAGAGAGCAAGAGGAAGAAAGAGCTTGGATGCAGAACAATGAGGTTGTTGTGCTGCTTTGCGGCTCTCAGACACATCTTAGCACATAACACATGGAGCACACAGGTCACCATGGAAACCGCAGATGTGCTTTTAAGACTAATGTACTAGTGGCAAGTTAAGGAGAGGTCATATAATTGTGCCAGTCAAATGTCTCCCACTTATAGCCTTCCACAAACACTTTTTTCCTCTTCTACTTTGCAGCAGCACATTTCCAAGGCTTTGATCCTGTGAGTCACACCCGTCCAGCCACATGGGATGGGTTTAGGTAGCCTGACAATCAGTCTGAATTGTCACTCTCTTTTGTATCGCTGAAAAATCTGAGATATGGGCAGCAATTCAGCTGTTTTATGGAGTATTCATATCATTAGGGAGGGATAATGGAGGTTGGACACATTCCCATTTTGTCGACTTGGAAGCATCCACATTAGCAGACAGCTGAAGATTGTCATATGATTACAGAACGTGTTGTATGAGAGTTAAGAAGACTAAAAGTCTACTGTTGAGTCATGCTGGCAGCCTAAGGAGGCTTTGCTTCTGCACAGTGGTGCTTTAAAACCAAATGCTCAAAATGACAATGTTAACATGCTGATGTTAAGTCAGTATAGTGTTTGGGATCTTAGTTTAGCATATTGGTATGCTGATGTTTCTTAGGAAACAGTAAACACAAAGTACAGCTAAGGCTGACAGAAAGGCATTAGCAGGAATTCGGTCACAAACCAAATTATTGGACACACAAATTTTGATCTGATAATGGCTAAAGGAGCAGTGTGCACGACTTAGTGGCATCAAAAACTAAAGTGGCCGCAAAAACGCAAATGGCTCTGTCTGGAGCCAGTGTAAATTTATCCATTCAGGGCTACTGTAGCAACATGATGATGCAACATGGTGGACTCCATAGACAAGGACAAGGTTTTTATTGAAAGCAGAACTATCCGCAGAGGTCTTTTCCTTTTCTTCTTTTGTTGTTCAAAGAAATGGATCAGATGATTAAAACTGTTAAAAACACTGAATAAAGCAGCTTCACGTTACAACTCAGTGTTTCTCCAACACTGTTTGGCGCATTACACACAAGCTGCTAGCTCAGCACCTGCTAATGTGTCGTCGCTTTTGTTTTCTCTGCTAAGTTAAGATCCAGACATTCAGGAGATTTTTACTTGGAGCTGCATTATCATCAGAGGCAACAAACAGACCCGCTAGTCCAATCAAATCACGAGGTAATAAGACTGAATAAAAAGGTTTCCCATTAAAAAAAAACTTGCTCATTGCACTATCTACAGACAGTGTTTGTCACTCTGGGGTAGAGATGCACCGATCCAGATTTTTCAGTTTCGATACCAATCCTGATGCTGTGGCTTTGAGTATCAGACGATACCCGATACCGATCCGACACCACAGTTGACCTAAAAAGCTATACACCTTTACATGTAGAACAGAAGGCATTGATGACTACACAGTTCTTTCCTAAGATTAAATGAAACAAGATGAAACAGATTAATGCAATGGTGAACTATTTATTTTTAACAAAAATAAACAATTGTGCAACAGCAGTTGAAATAGTGTGAAATACCTCCACACAGCAGATTCTCTCCTTCGCTCCACGACGTATGACGTAGCTCACGTCTCAATAGATTTAAAGGGAAAGGATTGCCTCAGGCATATGTTGCATTTTCCAATACCCGATCAATTTATTTTGATGATATCTGGACGATATTCGATCCAGATATCAGATCGGTGCATCCCTACTCTGGGCTACAGTTGAAACATGGCATGCATCATGTTGGACTCTGTAGACGATGACCCGCTCCCTAAGTAGATTTAAGCGTCTCATTTTAAGGTAGTGAAAACAATGATTATTATTTTCAGGTGATTTTACACTAAAGAAAACATTCTTATTACATTATATTCCAATTCTGCCAATATATCCTTCTAAGTCCTACACACTGGACCTTTGAGAGAGCACCAAAGTTTTTTGTGATTCATCCTCTGAGCACCATGGGTATCTCATTCAATCCACTCAGTAGTTCTCCTGAAATTTTACTACAGAAAAATGAAATTGTTTTTGCAGAGGAAAAGTCAGGAGATAACAAAGTCAGGAAGCTTCATCTTCCAGCGATGAGCCCTGTCCATTTTATGGCTATCCATACAATAGTAAATATCACAGTCTGGACCAAAGTAGCGGGCCTGTGATGTGGCATAGCTGAAAACACTGAACTAAAGATATCAGACAACATTCGTTACATTTTGGTTTTATGATGTTAAACAATGGACTTTGGCTGACATTAGGCATCCATGTTTGTTTCTGTATTGTTACGGTTGATATATAAAGATATTTAGAACGATGAGTTTTCCTGTCATAATAAGAACATGGATATTGACGTAAACTCCATTTGCAAGTCAGAAACGGGTTGTTACTCTAACTGCTATATGACACAGATACAGTATTATCCACTTGGTTAAAAAGACCATGATAATGATCAAAATGTATTGAAAAAAAGGTCACAGTTTAAATGAATATACTACTATCCATGCCTTTTGATTCAAGTCCTTTTCTATATCTCTCAAGGCTGTTTCCTGTCCCAGCGGTTGCTGTGGCAACCCTTCCTGTGCTGTTATCATTACACAGCAGTTTCCCTCGTACAGCCAGCCAGTAACATCCCACATGCCACCAACCAGCCAGTCACTTGTCCATCTGTCTGTCTTACTGTCCATCAATCCGTCACTGACAACTTTGAGTTATTCTAAGAGAAAGAGGTTCAACAAAGCAACGTAACCTTCTCTCAGTCCCCATGGAGATGAGAGAGATTGAATAAGAAACATACTGCAAGATAAACGAGAGTGAGCAGAATTAAGATTAAGGTTATATACTGAGGTAAATATGAAGAGTGAGAGAGATATAAGGGAGGGCAGATCAATCATAAAAGAGAGAAGGTCAGAGAGAGAGGGGGCACGCTATTTGTTTGAACTCATCATTCCTACAAGGCTGTTTTGGTGTCCGTCTGTCAGCAGCAGCTTATCTTTTCCTTGCGGGCAAATATACACACGCACACACGCACACAAATTTCAACTTGCTTTGTTTTAGAGATTAGGCTGTCCTTATGTTGTATTGCCTTTTTCTTTCTCAAAACATGCATTAATTTAAATGGAACTATAAGATTGTACCATAAATAAGGCCTTGTCATTTTTTGACCCCTTTTACACCTTGCATTAAAATCTCCACTCTGCAACAAAAAGTACACCCCACAGCCCCCGCAGTCTAAACAACCCCTGCCTCCACCTGCCTCCACCTGTCAGCAACTATTGTTTCAACCAGGAGAGACAGGTGAATGAAGTACAGGTAACTATTTAATGCAGGCTACAGGTGTACAGATTAACAGATACAGAACTGCTGATGGTGGTGGTGGCTGATGACTATAAGGCTGATGAGGCTGATGAATCTGCAAAGACTAGGCAGTGATGGGGAGGTGGAGGGTGCACACAACTGCAGCACAAAAGAACTACAGGCAGAAAACCAACCATATTTAAAACAAGAATCAGTAAGATGACAGGCAAACAGAGAGGGTGTGTTGCTGTGCTATTGGGTTGCTGAGACCAGCTGACAGAACAGCTGTTTTTTTCTACTGACAGCTCCCAACAATAACAGGAATGAGCAGTCATGCATGGGAGGAGTCAATGGAAGGTGGTATGAGAAATAAGTTAGACCCATACATGCTAAAGTATAGTCGTCCTGACAGCTTCGTGATAAGAACAACATCAACCATGAAACAACATCATAATATTTAACTGCATTTTCACAATGGCTGTGCCCTGAAAAAAAAATGAGTTCAACTTTTAAAACACAGTGCGCAGTGCAGCTTCACGGCTCCTGTAATGTTTATTTGTTTACTTTTACAGAGTAGGCTACTGACCCCCTATAGACTTCAATTGTATTCGCTAAGATAAGCCGCAATGCTAACCGCTGAGACCCAGCCAGTGGACGTACAGACACAAAAAAGATATCGATCATGTTGTCTCCAAATCGTCGGAGTATTCCTTTAAGTGTTCCAGGAGGTTAAAGTCGAGGCATGTGTACAGGCCATTAGAGATGAGGTTTGGAACAGTTGCAAGCTATTACGTCGGCCTCTTTCCACCCATGTAGTTATTATGAGTGTACTGAAAACATAAATGCTTTTACACTTGTGTTTAGTGTGGTCACATTGTGTCCCTGACCACCTCAAGAGATGGTTTGGCCAATCTGATCACAATCTGTCCTCAATGCATTTTGGGTGCATTTAAACTTGTACTTCCATGTTGTAAAGCACCATCCGATTGTAATCCCATCACCAAAAACACATTTTAATGCAAGGTTAAAGGGGCTCTGTGTTTTCCAACCACAGATTAACTCTACAGTGCTTCTTCATGCCAGCACTAACTTTCCTTGTTATCCAGGCATGTTTTACATATATTTCTCATTTCCATTTTTTTCTTCTCCCTCTTATCCTCTCTTTCCCATGATGCTTCCTTTATCTTCCTTATCAGGACAAATCACACCACACTGTTACCCGGGAAACCAGGAAATGAAACCATAAAAGATGGAGGGAAACATCTAAGCGCCTTTATTCAAACCTCTGTCACAATATCACTCTAATGTTTCTCTATATCTTATTTTTTTTATGTCCCATTTGTCATTTCCCATTTTTCCTCTTTCTCTGATGGTATTTCTTTAAGAGCATATCTGAAAGCAGTGTTAAAGAAACTGCAGATTTCCAATCTTATTGTCATATATTAGTCATGGCTGTGGTCTCTTACATACATAATACCTTGCAGCGCTCAGTGCGCTTCTTAAACCATTTTCACATTTCTTTCTTTGGTCGGTGGTTGAAGGCTTGACAATTTACTCTGGGGACCCCAGAGCTGCACATCAGAGGAGCATGTGCTGCGGCGGAGGTTATTTTTAAGGAATGCCTTTTGAAGACTAACATGTTGAAGACTTACTTGTTAGACTGCCACCTGATTGCCATCTTCACAGTCTGAAGCTTCAGTAATCAATCTGCAGGGCTCAATCCCCAAAGGAGCCAAACCATATTGGGTTTGTGCCGGTTTATTATCTGTTTTCTAATGCAGAGACTCAATTGAAACATGGGCCAAAAACTGGAACTGATGTGCAAATGTCTCCCAAGATGTACGATTCCAATTGGCCTGTTATTGAAGATCCAGTTTGGAGAATTCATGGGGGATATGATGGCGGAAATGGACTACAATACAATAAGTGTTTTCTTTAGTGTATACTTACCTGGAAATAAGGATCATTCTACAGTAGCCCAGAATTATTATTTTTCCCCCATTAAAGTTTTTCCTTATCCGCTGTGAGGGTCCAAAGGACAGAGGGATGTTGTATGCTGTAAAACCCTGTGAGGCAAATTGTGATTTGGCATCTACTCGTGAATCCTCATGAGTAGATGCCACAAAATATCTCCCTAAATCTTTGATTTTAATGCCCAAAAATATAAGTTTTGGACAGGCCATGCCCCTAAACAGTGGTGAGTCTGACTGACTTTAAACTTGGCACACACATGCTACTAAATGTGCTCAATCTTGGATCAAAAGTTCACCATGATGGATTGTTTGCTAATTTGCATAATGCGAAAAACAGTTTTTTTGATTTCAGGTCTGTCGACACCAAATTTGGTATACAGCCTAGCAGGACCGTGATGCACAAACATGGTTGCCATCAATCAAAACCTTCGCAGAGGGTGCTGCTTAGCAGGAAATTGGTCTTAACTCATTAAGGATTTGTCCCATCATCAAATATTTTGGAAGATATCTTGGGGAATTGAGCCTGATCCATAGGGGGAGCAGCAAATACCACAAATGTGTACCTGCAAAACCAGTGGAAATTTGGTACACATGCTCTGAAGGCAAGTATTAATCAAGATCTGAAGTGTCATAATATGCTACATTATGTATCTGCTAAATTTGCTGTGAAATGTAGTGAGCTACAGACCAGAAACCTGGCACCATAACTGGAAATGATGTCTGATTGCTTCACATGACATTTGTTCCAAATTAACCTGATGATGGCGCTATGATTACATTAAAGGATAGTGGAGGATAGTGCACCTAAAAATGAAAATTCAGCCATTATCTTCTCACCCATATGCAGATGAAGGCTCAGGTGAAGTTTTAGAGTCCTCACATCACTTGCGGAGATCCAAGGGGAGAGGAAAACTCCACCTATTGGAGGCTTACTGCACCCCAGATTCAAACGTCAATCCAAGTGTCCTGAAGCCCCGACATAAAAAGTTGTTTTGAATCTGGGGCACCATCAGCCTCCATTATGTGGAGTTTTGTTGCTACCCACTCTCCCCTGGGATCTCTGGAAGTGTTGTGAGGACTCTAAAACGTCACCTGAGCCTCGATTGGCATATGGGTGAGTAGACAATGGCTGAATTTTCTTTTTTTTTGTGCACTATTCCTTTAAAACAGCAAGAGAAGGGATGGAATTGAATTAAATGGAAAATGCTTTTTATAGTTTTGGTGACCTGACTCTTTAATCGCAGCTTAGCTCAGCAATAGTTTAATTTAGATGCAGTTCAGAAACAAGGAACCTTCAAGAGAAACCTGTTTTTATTTTTCTACGTTTCAGGACATCCACAGTCACTACAGCTGCTGTATTATGTTTTTTTTTTTTATCATGCAATATTAGCTAACCTGTATCAGCTGTGGTTTGGATTTGGCTCAGCATGTTGACATCAAATGGAAAAGAAAACTGGGTTATTTTTGTAGTGAGAAACAGGCAAGGGAAAAAGCTAAACGCAAAGCGTGAGCTAATTTTGGGTGGAGGCTCATCACAGTTAATCAGCCTGGACAGTGTTTAGGAAGGAAAGACTTGGATGAATTGACGAAAGACAAAAAGGAACAATAACAAGGAGGCCATACTCGACAGGGAAAGACAGCTCTGGACAAGAGGAGTCGGGGAAGAAGACAGAAGGGAACTGATGGAGAGGAGTAGACTTAAGAGACAGAAAGAGGGTTTTAGAGAGACAGACAGATGTCGAAAAAGCGACACAGACAAATGATGAGGAGTTAGAGGAGAGCTGATGAAGTCATTGAGGCGTATAGGAAAGAATGGTGAAAGTACAGTATGACCCATAACTGAGACACGATGTAGCGAGACAGCACTGCCCACGTCTCTCTCTCTCACACACACACACACACACACACACACACACACACTGAAATGACATGTAGCAGAAATCTGTCCATCTGTCCTTTCTTTTTTCTCTGGCCAGTGTCAAACACATGTGCAACCATGACAGCATCCATTCACTTTTTTTTTGGCTGCGGTGCTCCAAACACCACAGTTCGACTCATCTCCAAGGATAAGAGGTGTGTGGAGTTAGTTAAGAATTGTGTGGGTGAAGGTTTGACTTCAACACTTCAACCTCACTTCTCTCACTTTTTTCTTCCCTTTGGCTGAGTCTTCTCTAGATTTTCTGTTTTTGTTTTTTTTACTTGTCTATTTTCTGAAAATTCCCATGCATACAGACGTAAGCAAACACAACACACACACACACACACATCATCATCATCATCACCATCATTTCTCTGTCCTGCCCGACCTCTTCCCTCCTTGTCCCTTGCTCCCATCTTCCCCTCTCTTTCACTCTACATTATAGAACAGCTTTCATTTAGGTATGAATATTAGATATTTCTTTTGAATAATGGAGAGAGACTGTATGTGAGGATTCTGCAGACATAAGGAGAAAACGGACATCGTACTTGTGGGTCTTCACTTGCACATTTAAAATAGTCCAATAAAAATGACATTCTCAGATCCAAACTGTTCCATTAAATAAATGATTAACTTAAAGTGCAAGTCAAGAAGTGAGATGTTTGTCTCTCTGCAGGTCGCCACTGAGGCTGGGAAACTGCGAGCGTCTCCATCGTATGATTCAGGAACGGCTTCAAATCTTTGTGAAATACTGCTGAGACGGGCTACTGTTTATTCCAACTGACAGTATACTACAACAGCTTTTGAAGTATTAAAGACAGTACCTTTTGTTTTGAATGTGATGTTTTATCGTGCTTTGTGTTTCTATATTTTATAGCCCTTGGATGCATGAAAACACCATCTAAGGTTTTAAAAAAGTTTTACACGTGACTTCTTAAAAGGATGGAGACAAGCACAAACAAATATCTGGGGGTTTTTTTCTTCTATGTTCCGAAAAAGTCAGGTTTGGGAAATTACATTTACAGCAGTGTCATATTGGAAGAGAACAGGGCAAAGGGATCAGAGAGAGAAAGGAAGAGGGAGACGGGTACAGGAAGAAACAAATAACACAAGCCCTGAGGCGCCGGAGTCACTTTAATTTGATGGAAGTGATTCACTGCTGTGTCTGCGTGAGTGTGTGTGTGTGTGTGTGTGTGTGTGTGTGTGTGTGTGTGTGTAGGTATTAGCTATAAAAGAGTTTGTTCTGGCAGCACAGGAACCTCATGGCACACTTTATTCTTACAGACTATTCAATTACTTGAATTACCTGGTGCACAAGCTTAAAGAGTTTACACACACACACACACACACACACACACACACACACACACACACACACACACACACACACACACACACACACACACACACGCACGCTCCTGTGATAAACAAACATGTACAAGTAAACACACAGACTTGCGTAGGGCCGTACAGACATGTACACTTACAACACATCAAACCGAGCAAAAAGAAAACTGCAAACATCGACAAGACAGAGGAAAACACAGATTTGAGTCACATTTAAATGGGATTAAGAGCTTTACCTCCCAAGCGATGCCTCCAAGTCTTTTCTCTCTTCGTGAAACTACTGGATCTTTACTGGCATGCACACACACACACACACACAAACTTCCGTGCTCACATCATTGGATGGCGGCTAAGTGGATGTTGAGTCACAGCGATGAGTGAGAAAGCACATACCGACAT
This sequence comes from Epinephelus awoara, assembly GCA_035609425.1. Classification (NCBI taxonomy): domain Eukaryota; kingdom Metazoa; phylum Chordata; class Actinopteri; order Perciformes; family Serranidae; genus Epinephelus; species Epinephelus awoara. The sequence goes on from CM069297.1 coordinate 28,617,062, forward strand.
GAAATTTAAATCATTCATTAGACTAACCTCACTTGTCTTTCCCTAAACCGCCCTCCACATTTTCATGTCATTATTTGTAGACGTCTTAATGTCAGTCTTAAAAGGTTGCCTCCATTTAGAGAATGCTTTTCATATACATCCAAGACAGACTTGAACGCCATGAGTCCACCTAGCTGCAACCACGTAATAAACCACTTGCATGCTAACATGTGTATCAGCTCATGCATTTTTTTTGATGAATGTTGTGTTGACCCTCTCTGATTTGCTCTCTCCCCTCATTCAGCACTATGTTCTTGTTTAGTTGGCTTTGCCCTGGCTTCTAGTTTGAGTTCCACACTTGACAACATCTTACATACATCACCCACTCACTCATGCAGCCGCTGACACACTGAAACACCTTTTTAACCTTTGTTAAATAACACATTTGTGCACCTTTCAATTTAATAGTGTGTCTCTCCTGGTTTTTGTCATGGCTTGAGAGCCGGGTTGTGACAAATTGGGGGCTTGTCTGGTTTTGAATTTTGTCCACTAAGAGTTTTCTCCCAATAGCCCATTTCTCAACAGTGAATTTGTTCCAGCTTGATCTCCAAAAGTGGTAGTCAAATGATTGATTGATTGATTGATTGATTGATTGATTGATTGATTGATTGATTGATTGATTGATTGATTTCTGGAAAACAATAAAACAGTAATCAAAAGGATGACATGCTTAAGTAAAATACTTATTTCCAGCATGGTCCTTGGTGTTTACACACAAGAAACAAATAAACAAGAAGCAGACAAACTCGGACTAAAAGAACAAATAAATAAGAAACAAAAACTGCTGTAAAATCTATCCAGTTCATCAATAAATATCCACCTTATTCCATAAAATCTGCTTGACCTGTCTTTTAAAAATCCCTCGTGATGAGAGGCATTTTGTAGCAGTTGGAACTATGCAGGAGCGGATGCTGGCCCTAGTGTTATGACTATGCTGCGTGTGGACCATGGATACATTAGAGCATAAATATTTGGGGGCATGACCATTAACAATGTTAAACATATGGTTCAGCTTAAGCTGTTCCACTCTTAGATGTTTCAGACCCATTACACATCACCTTTAAAGTATTTGATTTTGCCAACTTTCTTTTTTGTACCAAACAAGATTGATTCAGTTTTGCCCAGATGCATAGAGAGCTTATTGTCTACAAGTGGGTAGAGCTATTTGCTCAGGATCATGTCTGTGGCTTTCTGGGGGTAGCTGCATAGCAGGGACTTTCTAGACACACTGGTGTCCAGTGAATAAGCAGCTGCCTGAAGTTTGGGGAATGGCTTATATGGTTAGCTGTAGGGTTTGATAGTTGGCTTAGGTCGGGAGACTCCAGCTTGTTTGTGTGGACTACCTTTTGGTTTTGTTAATGCGCATTGGGATTCAGCACTTTAGATTTGTTTATTGTATGAGGCTTGTTAAATAGGACGGGTTAGTTACTTCGTGTTTGTTGTCATGTAGTCAGGGATTGAGCCTTGATTCAGACTATGACCTGGTCTGTATTCACAAACATTCTGAGAAAACTCTCAGAGAGCTCCTAACTCTAGCCTAAAAACTTTTAGCAAGGAGTCTTAGCTTAGGAGTGATTTAGGAAAGTTCTCAGACCAACTCTTAGCATGGAAGGGACAGAAACTTCTATCTTAGTGAGGAAGTGTGTTTGACCCCATTGCTATGTATGATGTTTTTGTTTAACAGATGTGATTGGTTGTCACAGGCACACCCATGTGTGAGTCTGTAAGGTGTGGACACCCAGTGGAAATGAAATGACCTGCTGACTGTGCAAGTGTTCTCATTGTTAGTGTGATCACTCTGCTGATGGAGGGTTGAGGCAGACTCAAGTTGTCCCTGCTGCACTGTTGTATATTTGCAGTTTTCCAAATATCTTCGTATTGTGATCATCTGGCGTTATAACGTAAGGTGGGAAATGTGTGCATATCCCTGATGAGCTCGATCCCTGTTCAATCTAATCTGCAGTCCTTGTAAAGCATTTCATTAACTCACTGCCTTCCAGCATTATATGGATATAAGGAAATAAGAATATTTCTCCAACCTCTTTGAGTTTCCATCACTTTCTCTTCCCTACTCCTAACAGTTTTCACCTGAAGAGCTTTTTCAAGGTCTAAGATGCTCTGCAAATAATTTTTATCTTTACAAGGACTTAGTCTTAGCTTTTAACTTTTAAGAAATTCTGAGAAAAGGGCACATTTCTAAGAATTTTCTTAGAATTTTGTCACTAGGAGCAACTTTTAGTTTGAGGAAGCTTTGTGAATACAGCCCCTGATGCATTGTCTTTTGTTTTGAGCGTTGTGGAGTAAGAGATTGGGCCTTGACACACTTTTACCATTTGAATCAATGACTATCTTGTCAGACTGGAGAAACACCTGCAAAACAAACTAAAGTCGTCCAACAGCTGGACCAATTTTGGGATTTGCAAGATGGTCCTTGGTGCTGGGAGGAAATAGTGCTAAAATTATCACTTGCTTTCACCCAGATTCAGTTCCTGGCAGCAGAGCGTCTCGCTCAGCCCATGCAACAAACAGAGTTGGCACAAGTGCTCACAACACTGCCAATCATGCCCTGGTCTCTGCATTACTCCTACAGGTTGATCAGGACGCCTGTTCAGCAGGGATGGGGCAATCTGCAGGAGACAGCATGAAACTCCCAAGGTGATGTTCCTCACTGTGTGGGAGGCAACTGATGTTTCCTGGACAAGACATGGTTTGGCAGCAACACAAACTGCATACAGAAACTGGAATTGGCAATGAATATTTTCCTGTCTGTCACGTCCCTCCTTATTGCTCTGGATGGTTTTGCAATAGCTGTTGAATTTGAGTTTTTACTGACCATTTTAGGGTGGCAATGTAACAACTTTTCCACATTCAAATGTCTGAAAACAACTAGACCAATGTTATGTTTTGTTGAGTTGTGTACGTACAATGTGCAAAGCGTTTCCAACAATGTTTAACCCAAAGAAGTCTGTGATAGAATGCAGTCTGTGTCATTTGGTCTCGATCACCTGGCAGTGGCATCATATCTCCTTTGCGTTATCTGCCAGAAGCTGTCATAAGTTGCCTTTTATCCAGTTTTAAGTCACGTTATTAGGAGAGACTTTATAGATCTTGGTCGTTTTCAACAATATATTTTAACCGGATAAAAGATTATAGCCATTGGACATCTGGATCTTAAGAGAAGTAAGATGAGAAAACTTTAGCAGTTCGGCTTCAGCCCCTGCTGTGCTAAACAGCGGTGAAAAACAGTGGTGTTTAATGTGAAAGTGAAACTGCTTTATTCAGTGTTTTTACCTGTTTAAATTGTGGGGTCCATTTGTTTTGGAGAGCAGGAGACCTCTGTGGATAATAAGGCTCCAAGAAAAAAACCTTCTGAACAATACACTGAAGAAATCCTAACCAGGAGAAAGTGAATGCAATGACGGCATTGCTTTGTCTTTTGTCGTTGCTCTAATTGTCAGACCCCTGGTGGCAGACAACACCAACCAATAAAAACAGATTCATTAAAATCCTACCCCCTGCAACAACAAAAAAAGCCAGTAAAAAGTATACCCACCTTCTGAAAAGCTCCCTCCCCCTGTCACTCAGCGATTCAGCACGTTACCATGATCGCTCTCTCTTCTTGCCTACTCACTTCCCTGCTCTCATCCCATCCAGAACCCACCAAATAGGAATAAAAGTAATAATAAAAAAACACCTGATATCATTCATTCTGTGTTGTTCCAGAAAAAAGGGAGGGAAAAACAAAGCATAACAAATAAAATGGCACACATTAAAACACACACACCTGACCCCCTCTAAAGATAGATGGAGGGAATGCAGTGAATCCAAAAACAACATAAAGGACGGAAATAGCAGCTTCTGGAAAACAACATCACCAAGTGACATATTTCACCTAGTGACCGCTCCGAGCAGGAAAGTGTGCCGTCTGTGGTTTGTCTGTGAAATATAAATTATTTTGTGTCTTGTGTGTGTGTGTGTGTGTGTGTGTGTGTGTGTGTGTGTGTGTGTGTGTGTGTGTGTGTGTGTGTGTGTGCGCGCATGTGAGAGAAATCCGTCTGGGAGATCTGGGGTTAGTCGGACGAAAAAAGGTGCAAAAAAACAGGAAACACATGGTAGGAAGGGTGCAAAGCTAACCTCAGAGCGTCTGACACACACACATATACACACACAGCCACTGTAATAGAGGTTTTCTAGGGATGGTTCAGTAGCTGTGGGGTTGTTGCGTTTGTCATCACACTATCGGAACACAGCTGCCGTCAGATGCTTCAGTGGAACAGACTATGTATATCTACTCTACTAGATAAGTGCACATGATAGAAACTTTTACAGTAGCGACAGTATCTTCTATCAGATCAAAGCACAGACAAGCTAAAAATGAGAAACCGTTCAATACAGAGGTGTGGGATTTGAGTGACACGACTTGACTTGAGTCCAACGTACTGGGAGCCGAATTATCCGCAGGTCTCCTGCTCTCCAAAACAAATGGAACCAGTGATTTAAACCTGTAAAAACACTCAATAAGGCAGTTTCACTTCCACAATAAAAAATCAGTGTAGAGGAAAGAGGACAATTCAAAATAAGATCCCCTCTGTGTCCAGCCTATTTCTCCTCAGCATGACTGAGCTCAGTGTAACATCAATAAGAGGCTGACCATTTTCTCTTGCTTCTTAAATTCAGCTCCTGATAAATAGCCTTCCTGTTGTCTCAGCCCGATCCTGATTTAGGATCTTAAAATGCTCCTCTTCCTCTCTAACTGCAGTAATATTTTATTCATCTGAAATAATCAATTCAAGGTAACAGTAAGACCTAAAAGAAAACTTGATTGGCTTATCAATGAGCCTGCACGATATCAGAAATTTGTCTCTGTGATCAAATTCAAGTCTCAACTCTGGTATTTTATCTGTTCTCAGAGTTGAGAAGCCTCTGAGTACAGCAAAATAACTCCCCTAAGGGTTGGGGGGTCAAAAATTAATAATCTTCCAAATAAGAATCTGATTTATTCCTGATGAGACAAAGGAAAGACTATTATCTTCTTCTTGAGGTAACGTTTACTCAGCTTGCTTCTCTGATAACTTCAAATCTAGACATGATATGGCTAAAATTTTCATTCAGTTTAAATATAGTTAAAGACAACCAAGATGTATAAAGTGTATCATAAAAATGTGACTTAAAACAGTATAAAAAAAGTCCTTTACTCCAGTAAAAGTAATTAATACCACTCTGTTACAAGTACAAGTCCTGCATTCAAAATGTTACCTAAATAAAAAAGTGTAATTACAATCAGGAAAATTTACTCAACATATTGGAAGTACAAGTACTGTGCTGAGAACAATGTCCCATGTGACTGTTATATTAACGTATAAGACATCATTAGATAATTGGGACTCATGCATTATGCAAAAGCAGGATTTAAGTGTTGTAGCTGGTTGAGGTGGAGCTTATTGTGAACTATTAACTAATGATCACTTTCATTGTGGACTTATCTGCTGATTATTTTCATTAATCCATTGATTGTTTGGTTTGTAAAAAAAATAGTGGAAAAATGGATCACAATGACCCAAAGCCCAAAGTGACACCTTCAAAATAATCGTTTTGTCCAAGCAACAGTCTACACCTCAACGTTATTATCAACACATTACAAATATTAAATATTAAAAAGCAATATCAGCAAAAAATCTTACATTTGTGAAGCTGGAACCATGGCATATGTGCATTAAAAAAATGTCTTGACTTGGCTTAACTTGCTTGATTCTCACCAGTGACTTGGGACTTGCACATGTATGACCTACCCCCAACTCTGGTTCAATAACAAAGACAATGCATAATTCAGTTCCCACCACAGTAACAGGCACATTCATCTAACAGATAGATCAGATCTGGTCTGCAACAAAACAAGATATAAGATTCCACAGTCAGTAAATCACATGTCATCAGGGGAAACAACAAAGTCAGAACTTCAGAAATCATTCCAGTAAATTCCTGAAAAATAAAACAGTGACATCTGCTCTGTCAGCAGCTGTCTAGACCATAAATTAGAACAATGTGTTCCTGTGTCTCAAATTGGATACTTGGGTTCTTATACTTGCTATTCTAAGAACATAAGTGCATTCACTCTGAGGAGTATGGCAACGTTCAGTACACTACGAATACATTTTATAATCAGGCACTGACGTTACATGTGTTGTGGCGTAAACTTAACGATCCATGGGCGTTAGTTAAGTTTGGAGTTTATGTATGTTAAATTCTCATATTTACTGTAGAAGACTGCAGCATTAGCTTTGTGATCAGATGCTTGACAAGCTGTAAGCTTAATATTTGTGAAATACAGCAGCTATCATTATTTGGTAGATCAGTTGGTGATATAGCCAGCCAAAATCAGCCATGAACATTTATAGTTATAAAAGCATGTCGTGAAAGCATGTTTATTTTTAATACAATAATTAAGGGCAGAAGGGGCCAAGTGAGCAAACAACCAGAAATAGCAAGCATATATTTTGGTGAGTAAATAGCTTGTCAGAAGTTGGCAATAATGCTTTCTGCGGTTGCAATTCACCAAACAGGAGAAGAAAAGCGGTCAGAGCTGCGCAATGGCCTTGTTCAATCTGAGACAACACTACCCTGTCAAAATCTGCACATTATGCAAGTCAAGTACATAATATATGCAGTGCACTACATATAAGTGTACGGTAGTATCCGATTTGACACAAAGCAGTAGAGTCTACAACCATGCTAGCAGCTCTGTGAGGCTTAGGTAAGCTCAGCTTCAAGCTAAATTCTAATGTCAGCATACTACATGCTAATGTTTTTCAGATTGGCATGTTAGCATGAAAACATTAGCACATCAGAGGATCACCAAATTCAGAATTTAAAACTGTCTGCATCGTAGACAACATGTACACCTTCTGTTTACTTAGCGGTGCAGGGTATCAGGTCTCCCAAAGAAGTTAAAAGTTTATTCTTGAGAAAGGTCTTTGAGACCAAAATGTCTTTTTTTTTTTTTTTTTTTAAATAAATCATTGCAAAAGGTAAAGACGTGAGAATCACAAATCATAGAGCTTAAAACTGCTAGCCTGGAAATCCAGACTCAAATCCAGACAGATTTTGAGTCTGGCCCTCACCAATACACCCTTCCTACCCAAGGGGCGGCACTAACTGAGGCCTAATTATTTTATTAAAAAGAAATCCACTGTTCCTGTATGGTAAGAGACAAATGATGGCAAGATACTGAGAAAAACAGCAAGTTTCAGCTGTATCCTTAAATCCAGAGGCATCTGCTGTGTTTACCCAGCGGCTCTTATGCTGCCTCCAAGAACTGTACGACTCATAAGACCCAGTGAGTGCGAGACGCCTCATATAAAACCTCTAAGCAACTAAATAAACAATAAATAAAAACTCTACCTAAACCACAGCTGGGGAGGAACTTCTGTGGTCTTTACACACACAGGCACCACACTTTATCCCTGGCTTCTTTATAAAACCTTATTCCAAGGTTGTTTCCCTGAATCGCTTGATAAACACACAGCCACTTATGTTACGGGAATGTGAACCGCACTAAACTCCCTGTTTAACTTCGAGTTCCCACTGTTGGTGCTTAAACAGCTGCTACATGAGAGGAAAAAACGCACTGGGGCTTAAAGGCTCAATAATAATGGCAATATAAAGATTCAATGTAAAGGTAAATTGCTACAGATTGTTTCGCATTTGCTGACAGGGCTGTTTTATTAAGACCAGTAACAGAATAATACGTGAAAGTACTGCAAATAGAAATGATTCAAAAATGACTCTGCAGTAAACTATGTGTGGAAAAGTGCTACATTTCTCTGTAGCTTTATTCAGCACTGAATCTCTTCTTTACTGGGTAAAAGCTCAGTCTCCCTGTTCAGGTAAATTACCTTCATTTGTAATGTCTGTGTGTGCGTGTGCGTGTTTGTGCATGCTGCATTTCTATTATGAGGATATTAGTCTATAACTTTATCTCTATAAAACAACACAACAACAGAGTCCTGTAATAAAGTCATAGTTTGTAAGTCAGTCTGCTCCTGGCACATCCTGCTCCTTTTTTCATCCATTCATTTCTGTTGGTGGTCACGGGGGGCTGGAGCCTATCCCAGCTGACAATGGGCAAGAGGCGGGGTACACCCTGGACAGGTCGTCAGACTATCACAGGGCTGACACATAGAGACACCAGAGGCCCCACGATACGATATTATCACAATACATACGTCAAGATTCCATATTATTGTGATTTTAAAACATATACGCCGAGTATTGCGATAATATATATTGTGATACATTGCAATTTATTACCTTTTTCTAAACTGCAAAATATGTCCCCAAAGAAAAACTTGGTCACCATTAACAGTTTTATCTAATAAAATGAAGAAGTTAGTCTGTTCATTTCAAAGCAATTGATTATAACATCCGAGTTGGCTACCAAAAGTTTAATTTGTATTTGTAATATTAAAAATCTCTATATAGAAAAATCGATACTTGGTGTTCGTGTGTGGATATTGCCACACAAAAATACCGCAGTACTATGCTGCATCGATTTATTGTCTCACCCCTCATTCAGACCGATTTGAGGCCTGTCTGAAAATATGCTCGGGTGGCATTGCTTTAACTTAACTTCTGCTGCAATACAACGTGATGCCATCTGGTAAGGCGCCATGTTGGCCAATCACATACATCTAAGTGCACATTACTGATGGACTACTCTGTGAGCCATATTTCTATATTTTACTTTTATTTTTCGTTATTATTTTTCACTGCGATTGCAGTGACAAAAGATAAAAATGGTTGCTGCCGTGACAACTTTGTAATGAGCTGTTTTCCCTCTAAATTCCCTCTAATGCAAATGCAATGTTTTGCACATTGTCTGGTATAGTCATGCAAGTCACAGGCAGTTATAGATCTCCGCTTAATTCATTCAATATTAACTAAAATATACTCAAAATAATAGTTTTAATATACAATTCCAACAAAATAAACACAAAAAGTTTACACAGCAAATAAAGTGTGCAGGATTTCTTGCCCGAACACACCATTGCTCAAGAAAATCAGAAGCATCTTCAAGGCCAAACAAATCAGACATGACTTCACCTACTGAGTAAACAACCGGTATGAACTGGTAACCTCTAAGCAACAGTCCCTTCTGCAAAACAAACTGCTCACATCAGGTACTTTGTCAAGGTTTCCAAACTGCAATCACTTCATTCTGGTGTGGGTAAAAGACAGGAGTGTTTTATGAATTAGCGCTGCGTTCCGTCATTGTGACAAAGATGCTTTCAGTGCTCGTGTAGTAAACAGGCCATCAACTATTGTTTTTACTGGAATAAAGTCATACTGAAAGACTTTTTTTTTTTGCTCTTTGAAGACAAGGACATAGGTGGAATGACAAGGAGAAAAATAAAGTTATTAATTTTGCTCTGGGTTCAGCTGTTAGAAAGTCACACTTTGCAGAGAAGCCATTTAAAATCTAAGATAGAGTCTGAAAAAGCTTGATCACCTTGCATTGTGTAATCATCACTGGAGGACAGTTTCTTGGACTGGTGATGTGGGAAACACGGCGGTAATCACAAGTGTTACAAGAAGCTCGACACTGACTGCAGCATGAGGTATGACCTTTGTGTGTCTCCATAAGTTGTTATTGCACTTACCTGAATGTGTGTATTTTTATGAGATAGGCTGTCTGTCAATCTGTGTGTGTGTGTGTGTGTGTGTGTGTGTGTGTGTGTGTGTGTGTGTGTGTGTGTGTGTGTGTGTGTGTGTATGTGCAGACACCCACGGGCATGTTATCTGCAGTATGAGAGGAAGTCTGTTCTCTGACACCTCCGTCTGACTGCCATAACTCATAACTCAACACACAGATACATACCCACACAATAGATACTGCATGCGGCTGACGATGTGTGCAGTAATCACAGACGAACACACTGAACTGAGCACACAACTCCGAACACACACGCAGACGCACACAATGTCACTAAATAAAGTCCAGACTGGATGCCCTGGATGCCCCTCAGCTACATAATTTACAGTGAGTATCTGTGAGTGCCTGACCTGTTTTTGATGATGTTGGTGGAAACTTCTCGACCATTATTCATGTCTGTGCAAAATCCTGACTCAGGGATACACTTTTTTAAAATATATTAGTGCAACACAAGGTGGGGGCTTTAGCTCTTGGCTGCTTATTTGTTGCTTCTGATTAACATTTTATCATTGCAAGAGTTTTGCAGCCACATTCAGCTACATAAAGCTCACACGACAACATATGATAAATGTGTTAGGAGTCAATCATATGGACTGACAAATAAACAGAGCTGTAGACACGGCGCTGATTCTCAGTCATATGGGCAGCATGAGCAAATGCATACATCAAAAAGATCATTTATGGTGCTTTTAGACATTCCAACAGTAAAGATGTCATGCTTGATGCATTATGTATGCGAGCCATGGGCAGCAAGATGCATCGTCCCTCCATATTTTATGAAAATTGCCAGTGGTGTCAGAGACTTTACATCATAGCAGAAACATTTACCCTTTAATTAATTACATGGTCAGAATACTGATGGATATGCACGGATAAATTCGTAAAACTGCCAGCGTTGATCCAATATTTACCGAGGTTAGGATGACTCTTAACACTGTTCAATACGTCCATTACACCCGTCCGCAGATAACTCCATTGGCTTTCAATTGCAAAACTTGATTTTACTTCAATATTCTTTTGCTTGTCTGTGCAGCACTGAGTGGCCTTGCTCTTTATGAGGTGTTAGACTTGCCTAAAAGCTATGAACCACCCACACCTCTGTAGTCGTGTGGCGCACTCCTCTTCTTGCTGAACCGAGGGTCAGTTTCAACTTTTTCATTTACTTTTTTCATGTTACTTTTCTATACATAATAGTTTTAGCAGTTGAATAAATGTAAATGTACAGTCTAGGTTTAAGTTTGCAGCTCCTTAAAATCTGTGTAAAGTCCCTGTGTCTTGCTCCACACCAATGTCTATGAAGATATAACAAGTTTTATGGATCACACATTCCGCTTGATATTAATACAACTTGTAAGGTCTACACTGTACCCCCCACTTTCTGTGCGGACAAGACAACACCACAGGCTCTACTATCGTCAACCAAGCGGCACAGCCAGATCACAGACTGGTGCACCGTGCCAAATGTGTGGGGAGCGTGCCAGGGACACCTGTGGTAATAGTGGTGAGGCTCACTTGGCACACCTGTGGCACATTTGGACACGGGGTGGAATCAGAAAGAACGCATGATTATAGATAGGTACATTAAAAGCTGTGACAATCATGGCTTATTACTTTCACTACTTTCACCTTGTTTAACCACTGAGCTCTCCTCATCATGAGGCACTAACAGTTTGGAAACCCTGCTGGGGATTTTCCACAGACAAAACCTGTTGTTGTCTGGGACGTGGGACATAAAGTTTTAAACCAGGGTTGTCAAATATACGGCCCAAAAGGGTCCAATCTGAAGTTAAACAATGCCTACTTAATGTAAAATTCTGCTTCTTCGGGCTTTTCCACCCTGACCAGGATACAGTTCTCTGATATAACAACGAATATTTATTGTGGCCATGTTTAAAGATACTGAACATTGTGTAAAATATTGTCAATCAGCAGCTTCAGTTCAAATGAATCTGTATAAGGAAATGTATGGATAAATGCACATGGTTTAAACTTTAATTTCACTGTAATTATGAGGTTAATGTGAGTATTTTCTTATGCTTGTATGTAAACACCTGGAGAAATTGAAGAAGCCCCAACTTCACTTCCAGCAAACCGTGCCCAAGGAATTGTGGGTACTTTACACCTGCTCCGAATGAAGGGCACTTTCCTCGGTAGAATCTGAAGGGTCCTTGACATTGAAACAGTCCTTAGGCGGTATTTGATGACGTGGCATCCGTGAAATTCAGCCATTTAAGGATCCTTCCTTGACTTTGAGAGACACCCAGGGTTTATTTACAACAGTTTGTTGCTTGTTGCACAAAATGTAAGCGTCAGATCTGCTGTGTGCAACATCACTACAGTTAGAGACTGCAGGGGGAACAGATACCTGCTGCTTTCAGATGGCTGAGCAGAGAGTCACCAGTGTAAAGGAAAGGCCTTTGGTACATAGAGTGTTCATATTTACAAAATGAAAAGAACCCTTTCCAGCACCTGCGAGCCACTGTGGTGATAACAACCCAAACGCTGTTAGAGCAGTCTCCTTATGACGTGTAGTCATCAGATGTTTCCTACATTTTTGCCCCCACACTCAGTATTAAACCCAAGCTGGCACCTAGCCTATTTTCTGGCTTTAAATACTTGTACTGTATGCGTAATTAAACTGCAAATATCCTGCCTGAAAAATAAAAAAACACTAAATATATTGAAAAAGAACACAAACTATTTCTATAGTAAACTACAATTTGCATATCTGTCACACCATTTTGTGTTTTCCCCTCTTTTTTCCTCCGTTTGATGGCACAGCTCCTCTCTGCAGCGCCCATTTTGCGTCATCTTAAATTTCAAACGGGGGCCTCACACTGTAATTGGGCCAGTGAAAGCAAGATGGAGAAGGCAGGAGTCTGACTTGTGTGGGTAGGAGTGTTAAAAGCATTTTGGAGCCATTAACACCATTTTCTCTCCCTTCACAGCCTTTTAAAAGCAATGCAGTCTGACACTGTGTCTGTTTCAGTGCTGTGTGCGTCGACGGTGCATCTGTCCCTAGCAGAAAGAGTGAAATCATGTTGGACGAAGATGAGTCAACTCGCACTCCTTTCCTCGAAGAAGTCGTCATTTTCCTCTCGAGATGTATCCCTCCATCTTCCTGTAGTGCAGACTGAGACTATCCCTCTCCCTCTTCATCTTCCTCTCTCTAAACCAGATGTGAACATGCTCCCCATTTTCCCATCCATTACAGCAGCACTCTCAGATGTTTTTCTTATATTTATTTCTCTCTATTGTCAGAGCTTCCATCAAGCTCTCCTCTTCCAAACACTTTCCATTTGATTCCTTTCTTCCCCTCAGTGTGTCTTTACCCTTTTACTCTATCATATTACCTTTTTCTTTTATTACTTTTGCTCCTTCTTCATCCTCCTGCTTTTTTATCCGAGCTATACTGCTAACTCTTTCCCCCTCTCCATCAGTCTTTTCTCACCCTTTTCTTTACAGTAGGTGCTGTTTTTTTAAGTTCTGCCAAAAGAAAAACCCCTGCTTCTTATCGTCCTCTCTTTTTTACACACTCTTGGTGTCCCATATTTTCCTCTCTCCTTTTCTCCATCTCTACCTAAGCCTCTTCTGTGCCTTTCTAATTTTACTTCTCCCTACATTTCCCTTCCTGTGTCCTGTCTTGAAAGCCCAAACCCCTGCTGCAATTCCGCTGGCTTCGCTTCTGAATTTATTCCTGGGCTGGGCGAAATAAAAATCCACATAAGGATATTGTGGTATGAGACTAGATATTGTCTTAGATTTGAATTTTGTAATATCATTAGTGTTGTCTAATGGTTTTGAAAGCTGCATTACAGTAAAATAATGTATTATCCTGAATTACCAGAGTGTTCTAGCCATTATATTCATATTACTGATGTAGATTAATCAAATTAATTTATTATTAATTTATTTTGGAAATATTTTGTGAAAGCACTAATATTGGGGATGCACTGATTTACTGGCTGAATCAGTATAGGCTGATATTGTTGACTGCCATCGGCCTATGGTCAAATGTGTGACATCACCGTTTGCAGTGGCCGATGCACAGGCTTAAACACAGGGCTCCAGACTAAAGGCCACAAACTTAAATGAATGAGCAGGTACAAGAAAAATACAACGACTGTTTGGTAAATGGGCTCTGTGATCTCATTGTAGTGTGACGAGATGGCCAGTAACAGCCAGCATCTGTTCCTCCTGTGGACAACAGAAAATTGTTTGGGATGGAGATCTTCCCCCTGATGCCTTCGTGACAAAAGGACACAGTAAACTCACTGTTGGACCCACCAGAGGACGCACCCCATTGCTTCCCTGATAATGCTACATTGTGAACGACAAATCCATGTTGACACTGGCAGGAGGAGAGCTCGTTAGCTTTAAGCACCTGGTGGCTGCAATTACCAGGTCACAGAGGTTGCATTGAGCTACATTATGATGCGTTCAAGCTTCATTCATTAAAAACAAGCATTGGATGAAGGTAAATTCTAACATTCTCAAGATGTTTCAGTTTAATTTAGTTAAGTTGCAGACATGTATAGAAAATACAGGAAAAAGAAATTGAAAGTTGTAACATTGTGCAGGAGACGTTAGAAGCCAAAAATGGGTTATGAAAATACCTCCCCCATTAAATAACAACAATCATACATAAAAAGAAAAAGATAAAAGCAAAGATTGCATAATTGAGAAGAGGACTAAGAAGTAATGCAAAATTGAACAAAACAAAACACAAACAAATTACAAATGAATCAATGAAGTGTTAAGAGTCTTTGCAAATTAGAGTCCTTTCAGATGATGATTGTAGAGATGGAAGAAGGTTGTTCCAAAGAGATGGTCCTCTGTATTTCAATGAATATTGATTAAGAGAAGTCCGACAATATGGATGATAAGGTCCTTAGAGTGTCTTGTGGAATATGAGTGAGAGTCTGAGGAAGACTTGAAAAACTTTTGGAAAACATTCACAAATGGTAAATGTTCGCATTGAAAATTGACAAAAAAGTTGTTATTTTCGAAGAGAAAAGTAGATGATTCGCATTTTTGGCAAAGTTAATCACTCTCAAAAATGTAATTTGAATTTAAAAAATCTTATTCAGATAAGTGTATATAGTGTACATAATGTGAGGGTAAATTAAGCTATGGTAAAAAAGTTGAAATAGAAGAATGATCGACCAATAAACAAACTCTACTTCAGACACCAATTGACGTCATAGTCATTTTACAGACAAATTCAATGTGGTATTTCAAAATTAGTTTTTTGTCTACTGTGGCCCCTAGAAATTTAATGTGTTTGGTGTTATCTTAGTTTAGTAGTTTTTGGCAAGGAACTTGAAAAAACAGAGTTGTTTGAAGAAGTTTGTGGATGTGTTCACAGCAATATAAAATAGATATTTGAGAAGGAATTATGGTATTTTACATGCAGTAAAAAGGCTGTTAAAGCTGTTTTCATGCTCCTGATTTGAAAGGCTATAAGTTTCTTTTAGAAATTTGTACGGTTGAATTTGTGCTCATTCAAAGGTTGTGTAATGAAGGGCTTAATTACTATAACACAGTCAAATAAACATGAGAATATTCTCTAACCAATATTCTACCTGACAATATGGCTGTATCTGGTCAAAACATATCACCCCCCCTGATTTATTCTCCAAACATTTTTTTATTTATCCCACAATATAAATTGACTAAGATTATCATATATGGACTGAACACATTCCGTAAATAAAGTATTAAAATGCCTATTAAAAATGTCTAAAATGATGCCATGACCTTACCTGACCCCAAATTCACCACCTGTCTCCACTCACATCGCTCTGCACACTCTCCGTTTGTTCAGCTGTTTTGTCAGACTGCGTCTGTCTGACTGCTTGGCTGACTTCATATTTACTAATGAAGCATGTTAGTGACAGAAACGCTGTGCTAATCCTGCCCTGGCTACAGTGCTTAGTAGAATTACACACACAAATGAACAGACAGACTATCCAACAGGCTGATAGACAGGAAAACATAATGCAGACACTCTGTTGCATGGACACCTGGAGGCACGTCAGAGCTGGTCTGAATTCAGAGACAGTGTGTGTGAAACTGGGAAGTTTAGGGGTTAATGTCTCATTTCCCCTCTTAGAGGAAAAACAAAATCTTTTTGAGTGAATACAAACACATTCCATCAGCTGTCCGTCTTTTCAAGGCACGTCTGCAGACTTAAAACAACATTTTCATCATCAAGTATTTACCGAAATTCAAAGATTTTCGAGGCATGTGGGGGCCATAGCAACAGTTTTGTGTTCCTCAAGACAGGGGATTGAGAAGAGCTACTCCGAGACGAGTCTCAATAACACTCCACTTCTCTGCTGATGCAATGCTGATGATATAGACGAAAGTCAAAGATAACAGTCCCTCATTCGCAAACACACTGGGGCATACACACAGAAAAAGCAGATATGAGTATGCTCACAAACCCACACGCATAATATGATTGCATGCACAATCATTTTCCATATACACAAATGCTTGCAAGCAGGAACACAATTTGGTTTGTCAAAAGTCCTCTGCACAGCCATATGATTCAGTCAAGAGCTGGTCAAGCGCAGACGGTGCTAAAAGAATCAAAAGTGAAGGAGGGGTTTGCTTAAAAGAGTTGAGTTTTTTGGTGTGCAGCAAGCCGCTTCTTCATTTGTCACACAGATCGTACTCGGAAATAATCTATGTGGCTGATATTGAAAGCCTCCACTTTTGAATACATTGACACCCCAGACAGATGGCATTTAGCCTACAAATAAAGATTCTCACTGCTGTTCAAATCTAAAGTAAGACCCAGTGTTTGACAGACTACTGGGACTATTTTCATAACAGTCTTTTGTTTATATATCTAAAGTGCATTGTAAGAGCAGGTGGAAACACGGCAGGATTAAAAGGAGCACATCTGTCAGAAGTTGGTATTCTTATCTTTAGTTATGGCCAATCAAACAACCTATTTTGCTTCTCTTTAGAAGTAATGTGCTTTTTATTCCGAGAAAGAAGGCAAAGGCAGCCCAGAGCATATCAACTCTTCTGGAAAGGAAACTGATGATGTCCCACTGTAGCATAGGAGGTGCAGAACCATCACTCCTTACAGCAAATTAACTTGTGAGAGCAGCTCATGTTCAAATAGTTAGAGGTAGGGATGCAGCAATGTTTAAACTAACACTTTGCCTGATGGTCGATGGTTGTTGTTTCTTTTTTGTTCTTGTTGTTATTAATTCGCCCTTTTGTGCCAAGTAAACTAAGTTCTCTTAATAACTGTATCAAAGTCATTCAGCCCGTCATTACACTACCTCTGAATGAGCATAAATTTCAACCATACACATTTATGAACAACCTTTAAAATAACCTTCTTCCACATGACAATATTTTTTAGAAACTGCTTCAAAAGCAGTTTCTGCTTTTTGCAGATGATGTGGTTCTGTTGGCGTCACGCTGTGAGCTCCAGCATGCACTGGGGCGGTTTGTAGCCGAGTGTGAAGCGGTCAGGATGAGAGTCAGCACCTCCAAATCTGAGGCCATGGTTCTCTGCTGGAAACCAGTGGATTGCCCTCTCCGTGTTGGGAGTGACTTACTGCCGCAAGCGAGGGAGTTCAAGTATCTTGGGGTCTTGCTCACGTGTGAGGGTAGAATGGAGCGTGAGATGGATCGGCGGTTTGGCGCAGCATCTGCAGTGATGCGAGCTCTGTGCCAGACTGTTGTGGTGAAGAGGGAGCTGAGCCTGAAGGCAAAGCTTTACTGGTCCACCCACGTCCCAACCCTCACCTATGGTCATGAGCATGAGTAGTGACTGAAAGAATGAGGTCAGGGATACAAGCACCCGCAATGAGTTTCCTCCTTGGGGTGGCTGGGCTGAGATAGGGTGAGGAGCTCGGACATCTAGAGGGAGCTGCTGCTCCTTCGCATCAAAAAGGGTCAGCTGAAGTGGTTCAGGCATCTGATCAGGATGCTTCCTGGGCGCCTCTCATTGGAGGTGTTCCGGGCACGTCCCACCAGTAGGAGGTTTTGGGGTTGAGCAAGAACATGCTTGAGGGATTACATATCTCATCTGGCCTGGGAACGCCATGAGGTCCCCCAGGTGGAGCTGGAAAGTGTTGTTGGGGAGAGGGACGTCTGGAATGCTTTACTCACGACCCAACTTCCAATAAGCGGTTAAAAATGGATGGATGGATGCTTCTAAAGTCTTTTTACTATATACACAATATATCATAATTTCCTCTCTGAAGTATATTGCTGTAACACCACCAACACATTTTTCCTTCAAACAACTGTATTTAACTTTCTCGACAAAAACTAAATGTCATAAGTTTACATTTGAACACATCATGAGAACATCACATTTTACCTCCACCTAATACTCATTTTTACTGACTAGAGCTTGAAAGCATCATAATGTTACTCAGTGCAACCTCAGTTAGCTAACATTAGCTAGCTCTGCTCCTGACAATTTCAACACAAATTTATCGTTCATAGTGTAGCATTATCAGCAAAACAATATGATGAGTCGATAGTGAGTTTACTGCACCTTTTGTCCCGATGGTATCTCTGGGAAAGATCTCTGTTCATCGCAAATACGTTTACTATTGTCCCCTGGGTCGATGGGAGATGGTTTGTTGCGAGCCCTGCTTTTTAGCCTGCACAAAATTGATGTGACACAACAGAAAAACATTGGCCACTGCCATCAGTGGGCGTCATCTTATTTGCTGATAGGCCAATGGCAGTCAACAAGGCGAATATTGGCTGATATCGATGTGCACCCAATACATTGGTGCATCTCTGTTCCTCGGAGAACAGCTGCCCAGTGTAAGAAACAGTTCAACAATATCACAAACCAGCTGCACCTCTTGGAGATTATTTTTGTCCACAGGAGGGGAGCATCCACCATCCACTGCCTGATTTCTAGAAAGAAAACAGCCTCTGTGTGTCATGCTGTATGCTGACTCTTCTATGTGAAATGACAGTAAAACGCACTTCAATTTTAGGGAATAAAGTTGTTGATTTTCTTCCAAAGAATTAATGTGAGTCAAATTGGCCAGTGCCAGCCCACACATGGTCTGAATCGGCAGGCTTTCACTGCTTGATTGTTACTGACACTTCCCCTGCTGTGCATCTCCTCCCACATGAGTGCAGCCAAGGTCGTGATGAGTCATCAAAAAACAAAATGGATACAGGTGAGAAAAAAAACATGAAAATGCTGTTTTCCAGGTGCAAACCCCCCCAGACTATGCAGCATGCACTGTCACAAGCACAGATCCCCCTTAAACTCCCAATTTCTTACAAAGCCTTGCACTTTAAGCGCAAATCAACAAAATGATTGAGTCGCCCAAAACCCACTAAAATCTGACCCTTTTTGGGCTGCAGGAACAACAAAATAAACTGCCAGATCCTGAAAGGATCTTCACCTTCATCTCTGTATTTTACACCTTAAAGCCTCTGGTGCTTCAGAGGCCAGTTACATGAAAAGCTGAAAGATGAGACATCCTGCTGTCAGTCAAGACTCCACTGTGTCATCTGACAGTCCTCTTCCTCGCAAAAGGCAATTCTGTTGAGATCCTTTTGCCTAAAAAGCTGCATATCTATCAGCATTAAATCTGACAGTGTGAATGATTCACTGTCTTTCTTCACAGGCTTTGCTGAGCTGAGGTGAGATGGGATGCTAAACTGTAATAGCGAGGTGACACATCTGCTGTGACACACACTCAGATTGGGTCACTTTATATGCAACACTGAGCCACAAAACACAACAAAGCACCTTTGTGCTGTCTGAGCGTGTGTATCATCCCTATGTGTGTGACTGTGCGAGTGTGTGTGGGTGATCCATGGTTTGTCTAAGGGCTGGTAGACAGGGCCGTGGTCATAAATCCACCCAGCCGTAACCACGGTGATTTGCAGGTTCAGAGAAACCATAAACATCAGCACTGAGCGGCCCGCTGCCCTCCGAGGAGGCTGAATTAAGTGGTGAGTGCGTAGCTGTGTGTGTGTTTGTGAGTGCCAAGTGTGTGTGCGTTCCTGGCTGAATGAGTGTGTGTATGAGTTTGCTCAAGGGCATCCCTTGCTGGAGATGAGAGGCAAGTTTGGTGATTGGCCGGGGGTCTGAGGGGTCATTAATCTACGCTGCTCCATTGGCTGTGACGGCAGAGGGGAGGGGTTAGTACAGCTGGTCAGTTAGCTGCTGTCAGCTTTCTAATCTGGATCATTCTTCAATATTAGATGGAGTGCGCACAGGATCACTGGGGCCAAACTGGATTTACTAAAACTAGATTTCTCTGTCCTGTCCCTTTTAGTTTCTCGCCATTTTTTGTTATTAGGCAGCAGTCTAGTCTGCTTATTATATATTTATTTATTCACTGGGCTTTAGAGGCAATTATTTAAGATGAAAAATGCCTTTAAACTTGTTTTTTTGTTGTCTCTTTAAATAATCCTGATGGCACTTGCCCTCCCTTTCAGCATGACAGCAACAATAAGCTACTGTGAACCAGTAGGAAACAGCACGGTACCTTAAAGGGATAGTTCAGATTGTTTAAGTGAGGCTATACTTATCTTAGGTACTTTTCAATGGTCAGTTTGACCTCTCTGATTCCAGAGAGAAGCAGACAGAGGGGTCTACAGTCTGTGTTTGAAGGATATATCCAGGATGTCAAACTGACTCAGCAGCAACAACAGGTTCAAAAGACAAAGACAGTTAGAAGCTAAAGCCGAACTATAGGCTACAGATCACAGTGTAAAAGTGAACCACCACATCACTGCTGATCAACACACAAGACAATGAATATAAAGGGAAACTTTGCTGATATTGAACCAGCTGTGTGGCATCGCAGTGTGTGCAGATGAACAGTGTTTGGCTTCACCTCCGTGCTGCTTCCCTTCACTGGTTTCTGTACACGAACGCATATGTGTTAAAGCAGCATGTGTATACATTCAGTAGGCTATATCTTCAGTAGCTAGCTAGCTAACCCTACACTTTGCAGGGTTTGATTTTGGTTTTGGAACAGGGAAGAAACGTGTATCTTTTTCCAACCTCTCCAGGTAACGAGTATCATTAATACACGACGTGCCCCAGACACAACATTTAGCTCCAAATCCACAAAACCAGCCTGAAAATGAAGGAAATCTGAAACGATTGCATTAGAGTCAATGGAGCACAGCTGTGTTGCTGTCAGACCCTGGTCTGAGCTGGCCGGATGCTACGTTATGATTGGCCAGTCTGTGTTGGGGGCGGTACTTAACGAAGGGTCACTACTGTGCACAGTATAGCACGTAAGAACATGGAATATTCTATGGTTGAGGAAATGTAGTGCCAAAGGAAAGAGCTGTCTGACAGCGAGGTAAAGTGGTGAAATATTCTTAACATAGCATCCACTCAGACTGATATTGATTTTTTATAGCATTTATAGCATAATAGAATAACTGCATCAAGTGCTGTGTTGAGGGGATAGTAGCACTTGTCTTCTGTTGTATGTTTTTAAGAAGGCACATTTTTTCAGGCTGGTGCCTTTTTTTTTTCTTCACAAATATAAGGAGTAGAGGATATATTTGGGTTGCAGAAAGATAACATAGATAATAAAAATAACAAGGAAATGAATAGGGAGCAAACCTAATATAAAAAGGATGCCACGAGAAGTAGTTAAATTATATAACGTTTTTTTGTAAGTTATTTTAAAAGGCTGCATGAGGTGTTTGCATGTCAGTTTGTGCGCATAAAGTATTTGTGCTAAACATAAAATTTGTAAAGTGTGAAGGCAGCGGAGAAAGGAAGCCGTGCACACAAACATGAGGAAGGGAGAGGGGCTGTTGGAAGGGTCTGGTATTTTTCCACTTTAATTATATTTTTATCTCCTTCCCCCTCCTCTCATCTCCTTCTCTTAATCATTTTTTATTTTCTCTCCACTACCATTTCTCCCAAACCCTTTCTCCTTTAGGAGGAAGGATCGACAGTCCAATCTCCCGCAAGATTGTTTTTCTGTTCCAGTACGACCCTACAGTAGCTACTGTACAGCTGCTGTATTCTTGATAATTCAACGTGTGTTACAGTCAACATCTGCTGGACAGTGATAGGCTGCAAAAAAAATTAAGGAATAAGGCCCAATCCCAGTACCCCCCCTTGCCCACTACCCCTCGGACGCTCGAAATGAAGCAACCAGGGGTAGGGGTTGAAATCTTTCCCTAGGAATTGGGACACCACTCGCTACGTCGCCGCGTCAGTTACGTTCACGCATACGTAACTATTTTAAACAGGAAGCTGCGAGCCATCTACATTTCCAACCGGCATCTACAATGGAGTCTCTGCTTGAGTTCATCCTACCTATCGTGTTTGCTGTATTTATCATGTTTCGTTTTAACGACAGACGACATGGGACTTCTAGGAAGGAAAGGAATTGGGACACCCCTACCCCTCGCGGGAACGCACAAATGTAGGGGCAGGGCCAAGGGGTAGGGCTAAGGGGGGGTATTGGGACAGGTCCTAAGTCAATAAGAAAGCACGTTAGAGAATCGAGAAGGCCCACACACAAGTTTCTTGTAAGGCCGGACCCTAAAATTGCTCTGAGTAACACAGAGGCTACTGTATCAGTGGACAGACACCATTGGTGTCCATAAGCTGGAATGTGATTGATTCAGACTGAAGGCCTCATGTAAAATCGATCCAGAAAACGGCTTTGAGATGGGGTGTGTAGCCAGTGATGGTGACATCGATCCAGTGCGGGGAAAAAACATTGCAAGTGGCTCACTCAAGCTTCAATATGTGGGATAAAAGTCTCTGTCGCCTTCAAGTGGATTTATAAACAGCACAAGATTAGAAGGATGAAAGAGCAGCTGTGTACAGAGGAACAGTTCCTCTCAAACAGCATTTCGATGATG
This sequence comes from Epinephelus awoara, assembly GCA_035609425.1. Taxonomy (NCBI): domain Eukaryota; kingdom Metazoa; phylum Chordata; class Actinopteri; order Perciformes; family Serranidae; genus Epinephelus; species Epinephelus awoara. The sequence continues at coordinate 28,639,677 of CM069297.1, forward strand.
TGCCTCTGAAAGCCCTCAGTGAGAGCATCACACATACTTTGACAGACTCATTGAAACTATGTGAACATATCAAAGACACATTACTAAGGATACATGTGGCTACAGATTTATTTATCCCCATGTCCTTGGCTCAGAAGATACAAAAAATTCAGAGATGTGATGCCTACATACTTCTGCATTTGTTCTATTGAAAGCAGTGGGTACAAAATGGTACCCCAGTGCTAAGTGATCTTTGGAACAGCCTGGACCATCTGTTGAGCATCTGTACTGAATGAAAATGGTTTTGCAAAGACAGCAATTTCGGAGGTACTGACGAGTACAAAAACTGCTGAAGCTGACTTTAAAAAGGATGCTGGGCAAAGTGCAGAAACCTCGAACCAAATGTGTTCAAGCTGCTGCACAGGCACTAACACAGCCAACGTTTTATTCCCTGTCGCTATGGTATATGTGAATCTGAGGGGTTTTTTCTTTTCAGAGGAGAAGCAGGCTAATATGCTTTACGACACTCTGCGATCGAGGGAAAGAAAGACAGATCATTTTAAAGATTTTGAGCAGGGATCACTGGATACTTTCCACACTTAGTGTTAAGCTAAGAGAACCTGTGTGTCTAGAGTACTCAGAGAAAGTCACAGTAGTTGAAGCCCTCCAGCAATGCCAATGAAAGATCTAACATAACAAAATCTGTTTCTGCGCTCCCTTGTTTCACTGCGGAGACCTCCTCACCTTAACGGGCACAACTCTCTCACAACACACTGAATATTTCCAAACCTCAGCCACAGTGAGTCATCACGAGTTGTATTATTGTTTGTGCCAAGCAAAATAACAGCATACAAAAGCGTGTTCATCTCATCTGTTCACAAATAAAATTAGTCATTGCAATGTCACTGTTCAGCGTGCAAAAATGTGCTTTTATGTGGTGTGTGTACAAGCAGGCACAGGATGTCCCTGCCTTGTAATGTTATAGGCCTGTTCAACCACATACATTCAATTAATTCTTTATACTCTATTCATTGAAATACATTAACAGACTGTACAGTATGTACTTGGGAGGGCTGAATATCTTCTTTAAGTATTATAAGTCTGTGAGTCACTTACACAGAGAAGCACAGAATACTTAACTCAAGTAAAAGGACTGTTAGTTATGAAAGTATAATTACTTGTGAGAAGAAAAAAAAAAAAAAATCGCACTTAGGTCTTAACATTTTTAAAAGAGAGGACTTCCAGTTACACAATGTGGTGTTAAGGTGCACGTCGTCCAAGCTCCATATCATTTCAGCATTATCTTTTTGTAAAATACCATTTATCAAAAAATGTTGTGTCCTCATATCCAAGTAATTACTGTGCTAGAGAGGCGAAAGGCAGGCGGAAAAGGGACACACTAAGCCCAAAACCATGGCGCTAATGTTGGTAGCAACATGGCGGATAACGCTGCACCACCGCTCACAACGGAGAAGCTTGTGGAAGAGCTTGAAAAACTGAGGAAAGTAAGACGAGATGGAGACTAGCCTAACTGACCACAGCGACAGAATAACGCAGCTTGAACTTGATGTGAGTGAGCTTAAGTCTGACCTAGGATCAAAGATAGAGGAGAATACGGCGCTCAAAGCTAAAGTCAAAGATATGGAATCCCGTACAAAACACCCAAATCTCAGAGTATTGGGACTGCTGGAAAATATGAAGGGGAAAGATGCTAAGGACTTCATGGCCAAGTTATTCTCTGCCCTGCTGGCAGACCTGCTCCCTGAGCTGCCTGAGTCAGACTGTGCCCACTGCAACCAAACCACAACCAGAGGAGCCTCCACGACCTGTTATTGTCAGATTTCATTTATATATTGAGGAACAAGTTGCTTGGAAGACTCCTCTTACAATGGACACAGGGGGAAGAGATGTTATGCGAGCGGTTACGTCGCATAACAGAGTTTTCTTAGAACCATATGAGAATAGTATAATTATGAGTTTTTACCTCTGGTGGAATTCACATACATTTTAGTGTGCCATCAGCTCATTAACAGCATTTTAACCTAATCAAAGAAAAGCGTAAAATTTCCAGAAAGGTAAGTGTTGTTTTAATCATTGTTGACAATGTTTTGTTTTTTATGCTCATTGGGAACTATTGATTCCAAATAGCTAGGAGAACTAGGGGTGTAAATCACGAGCTTCATCACAATACGATATTATATCGATTTGTTTGGATGACGATACGATGTTTGCCGATATCACAAAGTCAGCTCACAAAAACAACTAGAATATGATTTGGCCATTTTATTTCTGAGCTCTTCCAGGTATCAGGCATTTAAATGAAAAACAGTATTCTTCTGTGACATAAAATAATTAAAATAGACCTGTTAACTAAAGTCTCACATTTCCCATGTTTAAGTGAATTTCAAAATAAAGGTGTATCTTTAAGATGACGATATGGATCGATGTTTTGCAATGGCCAGCTCTCTCTACGAGCCCCTCCACCCCAGGACCCACAGTCTACATTTACGGCCCTGGTCAAACCAACAATATACTTCTAGTCACCTTCTGTGTGCGCTTTATCAGAATGAACCAGAACAAAATAAAATAAAACTGAGACAATTGAATTAAAACGATGGACAACAAATAAAGAGCCACGGACACCTCGGCGGGTGCAACAAACATCATGAAGCATGAAACATAATGTCAGCGAAGCAGACAATACAGACATATAGTAGCAACACAAACTCCACAGCAGCAGCAGCAGCAGCTCTTGCACAAAGTGTTCTGCAGACACAAGCCTCAGACCTTAACTGCACCTCTACAGTTTTTGTTGCACTCACCTGTGTGAACGTCACTCTGACAGTCTCACGCGCTGCTGTGTCTTCAACAACCTGCTCCAGGTTCAGCTTCTCTGCTCCTCCTTTCTCTGTCCCAGTAGAACCAGTCCACTCGGCCTATGCGCAGTCATGTCAGGTACAATTGACACAAACAGCAGAAAGGCCTCACACACGTCACAGCCACCTCCACCATCTTGGCCTAATCAGGCACACACCTGTTCATGTGACATCATGGGTGTGTTTGATTTGTGTCACTCAGCATGCTAGCCGGGTGGTGCTTATCAGTGATTCATTAGGACAGATGCATTTTTTTGTACTTTCTTGCTTGCTTTCTTGCTTTTTACCAACCCCTTTAAACTTGTTATTTTGCTCATTTACTTTGTCTTTCCCTCTGTTTTTAACTCTCTTACTGATGCATATTTGTTTATTGTCTATCTATCTGTCTATCTGTCTATCAAAATTTAAAAAAAAAAATGTGTCTAATTATTAGTAAATGGAAAATTACTGATACAACACACACAAAAATATAATAGAGTAAATTTAATTTATTACCTCCACTCCTGCAACAAGAACTGATTTTTAAAGAATAGCAGAAAATCTTAAAAACTAAATTTTCTTCCATTAACACTCTACTCTCATATCTGATACAGACCCCCTTAATACAGTGATCTTAAGTCTGCAGGGTGAGAGTGATTAGTAAGCAGAGATGAGGAATTAGGCTTTACTGTAACGACATGCTAAATGTTCACACACATACAGGTAACACACTGCACATAAGCACATAGATTTCTTACACACTAACCCAGACTTTTCTCACCGTACTGCGCTGTGGTTTGAACTGAATCGACAAAGAAGGCTTTTCCTTCCACTGAAAGCACTTTTAACCTTATACAAGTCTTAATATGAGCCTCATAGTATTACTGTAATGTCATATGGTGCAATACCTTTCCATGTTATCTGATGAAATCACAGATTCTACAGAAGTCTTCCTCTCACACACGTGAGACTAGAAAACAGCATCTTATAATGGGCAAAAAAACAATTTGTTACATCTCCATTATTTCTCATGAATTCTACATGTACTTTTTCTTCATCTGTTTTTGAGAGTTATGAATTGAATTGATTGAACTGCATGGTGCAGGGTGGTTTCAGCTGAACAAAACTTCATTCTATCGGACAATCAAAGGTTACAATTTCTGATTCAAAGAAGAAAAAGAAACTGTCTTTTTGTCCCAGCCATTTTATCCGGTCAGTAATCTCAACTACAGTATGAGAGAAGGCAAGAAGTCCTGCAGGAATTCTGTCTAACATAGCAATAATACAATAATCCCCTCAGTCTGCAGGGAGATCATGGATTAGAGCGGGAGAGAGAAAGAGCCAGACAGAGAGAGAAACAGGACGAGATCGTTTGAGGAGCGGAGACACAGAAGACAGAAAGATAAGTGAGAAGTTGTAAAGAGAGCAGGGGAGAAGAGGAGGAAGGGTGAGACACGGAGGTAGAGGAAAAGGTGTAAAGGTGCGAGACAAGAGTTGAAGTTTGTCTCCAGGCATTGATTAAACTCTTAAAAACCCATCTCTGTTCATCAGAATTAAATATCCAGAAGGTTTTTCCATGAAAAAAATCTGTTCATGCACTTTAAATGGCATTGGTGTTAACTCTGCATCTTTGCTTCATTTTGTATGTGTGAATACATGAATATGTAAACAAGCCCCACCCCTGAGTCACTCATCTGCAGCTCCAGCTCCTGCTCACCTTCGACTTTGCTCTTCTAACACACGTCTGCTTGTCACTGGTAACACATAACGTGCCTTTGGCTCGTCTACATGATCAAACAACTAATAATGTGTTGCTAATGTTAGTGAACCTTGTTTCCCCGATCATATGATCGTACCCCGAATGTATGAGTTGACACCATCATCATCATCATCATCATTCCTGTGGGCTCCAGCAACACTAAACCCCCGAGCTTGCCTGAGAAGGACTAAATGCACAAACCTGCTATTTTTGAGTATCTCATGGAGAGAGACTCTCACTGCAGCCTGTTTTATTTTGTTCAGAAAATATTTAGTGGACGATTAATGAGGTGCAGACTGATAAAGGAGGAAAAGCTGTGTGTACTGGACGGAGCAGTGAGTGATAACAACCCCGCCCACATTTAAGGGTGCTGTTTGCAGTGGAAACACTAGGGTGTAGGTACCATGTCTGAAGGGTTACTTTTGGTTCCAAAGGCACCATACTGAAAGTGTTTGGTGGATACAGGGTTTTTGTTTCAACATTGCGATATGGGATTGGGTCCTTAGATTTGTGATGTAACAAACCCTGGAGGTCAGAATCAGTGCTTGTGAGACTGCCATCGGTACACTGCAGGTGAAAACGTTTAGCTATAACATAGAATATAAAGAACACCATATGGTAAGGTAAAACTTAATTTTTACTGGAGGGGGTCTTTAAAGACAAAGAGAGGCAAACAACAGGGGAGAGTAAAGTGGGAGGGAACAGAGGCAAGATGAGGCAAAGAGATAAAAAGAGCAGGGAATTTCCCTTAAGTGTGTTTGTGTCTCCTGAGAGGACCAAAGATCAGAGAGACAAGTGACCTTGTGGTCATCTGTCAGCCCCTCTGACACTGCTGGAGGCAGGATGTCTCTCCAGGGGAAAGAACACTCTGACACACACATAAACGAACACACTATTGTACAGTGCGCTGAGGAGAACATATGTGTGTTCCCACATTTCCATTCACACATATAAACAAAGCAACAGCATGAAATAACTCGCTGCGCAACACAAACACTGTTTTCACCTACCAAAGAGTGTAAACAAGATGGTGCTATATTACATCATAGGCTGTACGGACTGGCTGGCGTCCTCACCGTCGCAGTCAGTCTCTTCTATTTTGGACTCTCTCACTTTCTGTCTCCTGTCATATTACAAAAAAGGTTACTGACAAATAATTCTTAACACAAGGTCCACTCTCTAGAAATGTTTTAGAGCTCTCAGTGACACAGCGCGGCCTTCATCAGCCGACAGGGTGATAAAAAGTCTGTCTGTACTCATCATTCAAATATTAGGTCAAAAACAGTGTGAACAGTTTTTACTGGAACTATGTTTTAACGAGGAAAAAGTCCTTTTGAAAATGTCTGACGACGTGTTCCCCATTTTAATCGCTCCACAAGCCTCCTGTGCCTTTCAAACAAAACTACATGGAGCCACAGGAGACAGCTATTATACTGGGAGGATTTTTTCCCCGCCATGAGTACACTGTATTTATTCTCAAGGCATAGGGCCAGTGCCTCTCACACATAAAATTATGTGAGATCATTTGGACCTTCAATCTTTTCAATGTGGCTAGAAATGCTCTGCAATTATTTTAATGTTTATTGGGGGTCATATATTGTTATTAGCAGGCGCAGGACATTTTCATGCTGGCCGAGGCAGCGGCTAACCACTCGTACAGTGCCTTATTAAAACGTCTGCTCTCATCCTGGATGACAGGGCTGCCATAAGGAGAGGTCCATTACAGGATGAAGGTGTAACAGATGTCATAGAGGTAATGCTGGGGCAGTGCTTCCATACGTCAGCACCGATATGGAAGGACACAAAAGTTGCATCACTTTGATGAAGTAAAATGAGGGAATAAAATTCAGTTAATACAGACAGCAACACTGAACTTGTGCACGCGTGCATTTTTCATTTATTAATCAACCATGAAAAACAAACAAAATTACATCTAATGTTTAAATGTAGCAAAATGTTGCAGCAAATGCTACTGCAAGCTAGCGAGGTTTTGGTTGACGAGGCATATCAGAAGTCACAGGGTAGGCTATGCCGTATGTATCGATCCAATATGCTATTATATATACAGCGAATAAATCTGACCATGCCGACATTTAAACGTGCCTGTAAAAACAATATGACTGATTGGTTTTGGAAAATATACGGATTACTTCACTGGAGGAGGACTCACAAAGCAGACTCACAGACTCACAAAGAAGTTCAGGGTCTTTAATCAGGCTCAGGTCGGTACATGTGAGATCAATAACGAAGACAAAGGTGTCCAATCGACAGGCAAAAACGGTCAAAAGCACACTCACAAGAAACTCTCTGCCCTTCCATGTGCAACATGGGAAACCCTCGGGCAGAGAGCAAACCTCCCTGCCTTTCCTTGCGCCGACATGGAAAGCCTTAGACAGAGAGAGCAGCAGCAGAGACCCCCCGAAATCAGCAGCACCAGTAACAAACAGAAATGACACTGATAAGTCAGACAGAAGAGCTCGGGTGGAGGCAGGGTGCAAAGCAACTTGCAGAGGAAGCATTCTCTGCTAAGGACACTCCGCTATATCTGTACATGCTATATTATTGCTCCGAAATTTGTGAACAGAAACTTTAAAAGTGATCATTTTTTTTCATGCTGGCTCAGGCATGAATAAAGTGTTAGTTTTAGTCTTTTCATGCAGTTACTCGCAGCTAGACAGCATTATATAGTAAGATGAATTTAATAAATAAAATGTGGCTATTGTACATGTTTAATAGCTATTCCAGGATTATACACTCTACATGTTACTGAGCAAATGTTGGTTAATGGCACTGGCCTCTGTCAATAAAACCTGCTGGAAATCAGGTTGATCCCTTTTGTCCTCTTCTGACCTACTGCCAGTGATGTTCCACATCTCACCTCACACCTCCTCCGCTCCGCTCCGCTCCCTTGCCGTGTATTTTCGAGCACTATGCCTTCTGAGCATCCTGTGGACGGTGTTAGCTCTTCCTCTCACTTCCCACCCCTGAAAACCCTCTGCTGAGGTGGGACATACTGTGACATCTTTTGTAATCCAGGGTGTTTATTAGGAAAACAGCAGAGTGAAATGTAGGAATCGCAGTGTGTCCACGGGGAGGCTGATGGAAGCAGTGGAAGAGACCAGAGGTGTCATCACCAGCTGCCCCAGAGACCAGGTTCCTGCCACAAAGCCTTCTCGAAATCCTGACGCAACACACAGGGTGTACTGTGACAAATAAAGCAGCATAACATTGTGCATATAAAAAAGAAACAGTCAGATACGGCCAAAAATGCACTCCAGATTTGAACGTTTTATCCAAACAGTGAGGATATGCACTGGAAGTGAATTCTCCACTTAGTCTGATGTTACATGCAGCTGGCTGCGGCCCATCTGAGGTTTCTGTGGTTCCTCTCACTCAAACGTGGCTAAAGTCTGATGCAGCAGTGATTAACATTTTAAATCCGGAAACCCAAATGAGAAGTCTCGCCTCGTGAAGGAACCCAAAACGTTTTACCACTCTTGCTTTATGGAGACCCACCAGATGTTGGCCCAGTTAGCATGCTGGGTGCCAAAAGTTAAAATACCAGGGTCAGATGCATTAGACAAGCTGTGTAAGGGCAGACTAAATGTTGGTAAATGAACAAATCTGACTCCACTCTGAGATGGAGTGATTACATATCTACAGGATGGGAAAACAAATGAAAAGCTCTGGTTCATTTCTGTTTATATCCTTGTGTTTTTTAGTATTTATTTGGACTACATCTTATTTATTTTATATGTGCTGGAAATACTATCAGATTAAAAAAATGAAATGTTTATGTCTGACATAGGCGAGCTTTACGTAAGCACTGTATTGTGTTGTCAGTTAAACAACATAGGAAAGCCCCAAACACTGTGGATGATGGACGTCATGGAAGAATGACAGGAGGAAGTTGTATAAGAATTGAAGGAGGAAGATAATGTCTTGAACTAAGAGGGCAGAAAAAAACCCTTAATGTTGGATGCAGTGAATTTCAGGAGGGAGACCAAGCATTAAAATTCAAACATGTATAATGTATGTGACTCTACGTGGGTTTAATGGCTGTTCAGAAAACTTTTTTTTTTTATTTAGCAATGTGACATGTGCTGCATCAAAGTCATTGCTCTCAAATGACTCATATCGTGTGGGTTTATGATCAAAACTCCAAACAAACATCTCACTGAAGCAGCCTCTGAACGCTATCGGAGTCAGAATTTTATCACAATGGTTTCTCAAACCTGGCATGCTAATTTGTGATAAAGACAACCTCAGTAAACACATTACCTTGGAAACAAGCCCTCGGCGAGGCATTTTCTGTTTGCTGTGATGCTGATGTTAATTTTCCACCCCTGTCTGCAGGATTAGTAGTCGAATCAAAACTTCAAGAAGAGTTGTGCAGTTTGACTGTCGAATTTTCAGAAGCTTTCAGTAGATTGCGAAACAACTCAAGGAAAAAAACATAATCAGGCTTTAGAGTTCTTTAACTTCTACTTAGTGCAGCAACATTTAACCAACATACCAAATATGTTTGCTTATAAACATGTACATTTAAAGGTTAAGGTCAGTTTTTCTGTCATATCACTTAAAGGGACAGTTCACCCCAAAATGAAAAACCTTTAATACTGTAGGAAGAGGAAAGGGAGTCAGTATTGCAAATGTCTTGGGAGGGAGAGTTCCAGAGGCGGGGAAGCAGGACAGCTGAAGGATCTAGAATTCATGGGAGTCAAGTGCGCAGATGGTGATGTGAGTTGGATTGCAGAAGAGGATCTAAGGGTACAGGAGGTTGTATATACATGAAGGAGTTCAGACTGGTAGGAAGGAGCTTGATTATGAAGGACCTTGAAGGGGAGAAGCAGAATCTTGAAGTCGATGTTTAACAGGAAGTCAGTGAAGCTGCTGGAGAACAGGGGTGATGTGATCTATGGAGGGGGTTGGACCTAGATGGCACTTGGCTTGTGGTGCTCAAAGTGCCAAAAAAAAAAAAATACATTTGAAAACTCAACAGCAGTGTCTCTTTCCAGAAATCACGACCCAGTTACTCAAGATAATCCACAGACCTTGTTGTGAGCAGTTTCATGTAGGAACTATTTTCTTTATACCAAACTACACCAACCGAATCGCTGCACAGAAGGAAGTGTGCATCTACTCATGGACGAGAAGCTTGTGATCATGACAGCCCGAAATGTAAACATTGAAAAGAGACATTAGTGATGAAAACTAGCCAATTTACACCTAGTTTCATTTCCATTTTTTTTCCTATTTTTATTTTTTATTTCAAACATGTAAAAAAGAGACATGAACATACAACAAGCAGACAGACAGAAAAAAAAGTAATATTTCCAAATACTGAAAAAGCAAACTGTAAAAGCAAATTGTCAGTGTATAGTTTGATTTACACAAACCTATACCTCAGACTTTTCAAAATATACAGTTTTTAATATCTTTTAACTTCGTCACACACAAAAATGGAGCTCAAAGTGCAAAAAGTGAATAAAAACAGCAGCAAATGCTTCCGTCTGTGACTATCAGTGCTGAAACATGTTACTGCTGTTTTTATTCCCTTTTTATTGTTTTCGGCACTTTGAGCACTATTTTTTGTGCACGCATATTCTAAATAAATCAATATTTTTTGCATTGATCTCAGTCTGTGAACCTTTTTTGTGGCTGTCCAGCCCAGTTGCATTGGTGTGCAGGTATCTCCTCTGCCATCCTTTCTCCGTTGTCCATTGTACTGACGCACCCAAGATAAACTTTTTTGAAAAACAAGAGTTCACACAAAAATAACCCATGTTAATATACATTATGCATATATACATATTTATTACCAATTATTTTTGCCTAACAAAAAAAATATAAATATTAATATTACATATATATCTTAATCAACTTGTCTAAACTTGTCAACTGCTATCTTTTCATATTTCTTTTATATGAAAGATGATTTTGGGAAGAACTGTCCCTTAAAGATTGTAAAAGAGATGAAGAACAAGTCAGCTGTCAGGACAGTATTGTAGCAGCTATAAACACTGCTGCATCACTTGAACGAATATTCCACACTCTGCCCTCCTCTTCGTTTTCCCATAACTCACTCCCTACTTGTCCTGACCCTGTCCCTCCAACTCTTCCCTTTAACCCCTGCTCTCCTCCCAGCCACTGTCACCTGTGCTCTGCTCATTTTCCTGTTTCTCTACAATTTTCTCATTCAGGTTTTATAGCCTTTTTCTCGCTCCCTCGCTCCCCGCATCATCTCTCTCTGTCTCTCTTCGCCTCCGTCCCTCTGTCTCTCTTTCACTCTCTGACCCAGAGGGCTGTGTTTTGCCGAAATCCAATCCTCTCTCTTTTTTTTAAATCTGCTGTTCCATTTCACTCCCATTTTGTCACACTGCAGTGCACACACAATACCTGCTCCTCCCTCATTTCAACCCCTTTTCTCTGTCTCCACCAATACACACACATTTACAGGACAGCGTGCACACGGACACGCTCACAAACATTTGCACAACTGCGTGAATGCAAACGAAAAAAGAGGCAGGTACGGAAAACAAAACCTTAATTAAGCCATCAATCAAATTTAATGCTCTTGGTTGGATTCATGCACAAACGCACACACCTTATATCCTCCCTTGTGGTTCTGTGGTCATCCATCATAGCTTCACTGACTCCGCTCAACCTCAACTCAGAACCAATCACACACAGGTTAGGGACTAACTGAGTGCTTGTGAATGTGTGTGTGTGTGTGTGTGTGTGTGTGTGTGTGTGTGTGTGTGTGTGTGTGTGTGTGTGTGTGTATGTGTGAGAGAGAGCCACCGTTTGCTTTGGGAACAGACACTGAGGCGTGTCACGCCTGTAAAGCCCGTTTCAGCAGAATTGAGTGAGAGGCGGCTCGAGCGGAGTGAACTGTAATCTGTATTGTTTACTGCTGAACAGTTGTGACTACTGATAATGTGCGGTAGAGGGTCAGTCATGCTCTGAAACACACACGCACACACACATCTCGGTGTTGGAAACATCATCCTCAACTTCTCCACTAATAACACATGCTAAACTGACATTCAACGAAGAGAGTTTGAGTTTCTTATCAACCACCGTACTTGAAGAATGTGCATGTTAGTGACCAAATATTGTAGCAATAATCTTTATTTTGAATAAATAAATACATTTATGCAACAATATAACTGTGAAACAAACATTCAAGGCTAACACATTTTGAAATTTGGATAATGCTGCTTTCTACACAAGCTCTTTAAACAAAGTAACAACAGTTTTAAACTATTTTATGAAATGCATAAGATGACTGGAATAGTGTTTATGAGACTAGTATTAGGAGATCTACTGTAGGCATCAAACCTTGTAACAGCCTCAGATTCAAATAGTATTATGTTTATTTATCATTAAAGATGTTACTGCCGCTCCGTGTTGCTGACTGCTCCATTAAAGAAAAAGAAAGGAGTTCTCATCCAAGTATTAGTGTCGTTGTTAAACCAAAAAGCAGAGCACTGTAAAGTCAATTATTCACTATCTGTTTTCTCCTCTGGTGCTTTTCCTTGTACCAAATTATGCAAATGATAGTGACACACAGTAACTGCATGTTTAAGTTATTGGTCTCGAAGCTAAGATGCTTAATTAAAAAAAGATGGTGTCAGCATCAGAGCCTGACATTTCGGAGCGCAGATAATTCGTCCTGTTATTTGATGCCCCGGTCAAATCTGCCTTTCATGCTGGTAATATCTTCACCTGAGGCTGACAAGAGACTGTCGCTGCGGTCTGTACGGCTCATCCTATGTCCTTTCACTGCTGTTTGAGAAAGAGGGCGGCTCCGGTCTGGATCCACTGGTTGGGGTTCGCTCCACAGGGAAGACAGATGTGCGTGACCACCTTCACCCTCTCTGAGCTCGTATACAGAGGAAGCCAGATATTGTCCTCTGATGCGGCGGAGTCAGCAGCGGAGTTCTGTGATCAAACGCAGAAGGCACACATTAATGAGTGTATGTACAATAACTGCATTTCTAAGGCTACAATCAGACTGCAGAAAGTGATCAGATCGAATTTGTGTCCAGACATCACAGACCTATCTGTATATGCTGCTATATGATTTTGGCTTTTTCAACACTGTAGCATGAAAGCGAAGAAGTGCCAGCAGACAGTTTATTTCACCGTCTGTCCATAGAGTGTTGTTCTCCACTCTGCAGATAGCAGCACAGATTCTGAACAGCACATACCCCACTCTGGATCTGATGTTGTCGTTACGAGTGCCGCTAAAGACTATCTGAAATCTAATTTGAGCAGCCAGAGCGGTCGGACTGAGACGCATCTCTGGAAATCCGATTGGAACTGCACTTTAAAACAGCTCCAAATTTGGTTTGGATCCAATTTGGAAAAATCACATTTCATGCTTTTTTTCTTCTGTCTAGACGTTCGAGATCAATCTGGATACAATCTCAATATGCCAAAAATCAGATTTGGGCTGGCAGTCTGAACAAAGCCTACATAGTTTAGTATACTGGAATGATAATGGATAAAATGGATACAAAATGAAAAGTTATATGAGTGAAAGTGTTGAGCATTCTGCCACAGACAACTGCTGCTCTATATTTTGAAACTGAATATGTAAACATGCCCTGAGGGGTTACAAAAAGGTCTATCAGTTAATTTCATCATCATATCAGACAAAATGAACAATCTGACAAAACAACAAATATGGCTATCTGGACCAAAGTCCATGTCCTGTCCACGTTTCATGAAATTCAAATGTCAAACAGACAGAAAACTGAATTTCCATGGTGAAGGCAATAATATACTGTTTTAAATACATACCTGTGGAACCCAGGCCATGTAGCAGGGCGGGACAGCTGACACACTGGGAGAGTCGTGTTGATTCTCACAAAGATGAACACCGTCAAAACTACAACCCTCCAACTGCAGACCTCCAACCTGGAAAAGGAGTGAGAGAGAAGCACAAAGATGTGAAGGAGGGGAAGGTGAAAAGGAGACAGAGAGAGAAAGATAGAATATAAACAGCAGATTAAACAGAAGGATGGGATAATGGAGTCAAAATGTCTGGCGAGATATAAAGAGATGAGAGTGTATGTAAAGGCGGAGCATGAGCGGGAGACACACATTGCTGTCACCAGATTATGTAGCATGTTATGCACATTGTTCATGACACATGGGAGTGAACTCAGTCCAGTGACTCAGGGATTTTCCACAGTAGGGCAGAAGCAAAGGGAACTCTGGCGTCAACTCAGACATACACAGACAACTAAATCACCATGATCTGGGCAAGAAAAAGCAAGATACTGAGCGGGAGACAAATCCTGAAAAAGCTACATTGTGTGTGTGTGTGTGTGTGTGTGTGTGTGTGTGTGTGTGTGTGTGTGTGTGTGTGTGTGTGTGTGTGTGTGTGAGAAAGAGAGCTCATTGCTTCACAACAATTATCCCCTTTCTCTTTCTGTCAGATGTCTGAGTATTTCCCTTCCCTCCCTGCAGCTGCAGCCTCTTTTTAAGCACCCACACCCTTCCCCTTTCTCTTTGTATATTCTAACTAAGTGCATGTCAAACCGTGCCAATTTTTATTGGCATGACAGAAAAGAAACAAATGTCTGAAAGTATTTAAACTTTGGACAATGCAATTATATCAGCCTTAAATCACAGCATGAAAGGGAAAGAAATTAAGACTGAAAGTGGTCCTGTATAATGAGTGTGCCCTCACACACAAGTGTGTGAATCTGTGCCCATCAAGTGCATTACAAGAGCACAGGAGGCAAGAGATGACTGCTGTCAAGGAAACAGCTTCTAATGAATGTGCGGTAAACTCTTTGCTTTCTTTCTAACGTTCTGCCTTCTTATCTGCATCTGTATTCTATTCTTGCAGTCTTTTACTTCATTTTTTTCCAATTATCACTCAGCCAGAGTCGGCCTTGTTTATAGCGCCAGTATTCTGCAGCTGGATGGGAGCAGTGTGAGTCTGCTGTCTGCAGGCATGATCTGTGGGATCATGCGTGCTTGTCGTAATTCTACCTTCACTTGCAGCTTGGCCTGTGTAATGGGACTCCTCCATGATGAGACAAACACCAAACTATCCATAGAACAACCCAAGGACCTAAAACAACACAAAGATGTTATTAACCTCAGCACCCGTACTCTCTCTCTGTCTCACATAAACACACAAGCATTCAGCGTTACCTGGCAGTTTCCTGTCTCAAAGCGTTGAGGAAGGTGTCAGGGTGGAAGAGCTCGGACAGATCGAGGCTGTCTGATAAAAGAGCCTGTCTGCCTGCGCGCTCCACCCAACTCTGGATACACAAAGATATAAAATAAAACACACAGAGATTAATAAACCACAAACATATTTAATAACAAATAAACTCTCTAAGTGAACACACAATTCAGGCATAAAATTTCATCAGTTTCACACCGGAGTCAGGCAAAACACTTAGTGGATCAATGAAAGATAATGAGAACACACACAGTTTTCTTCAGTTCAATTTGACACAAATAGAGCACGCTCTAAATACTTAAAATATTTGCTCTAAATATTCACCCTCTCACCATGAATCTGAATGAAGTTTGGGTAACAAAGAATACAAATAGTCGATGTTTGTATTGTATTTAGCTCTTTAAATTTTCATAGACATCGATCTGTGAGTGGAATGATCATAATTTCTATTCCGAGTCGGTGTGTGTTTGTTAACAAGAGATAAAAAGAGGTTACAAAGGGACAGAGCAAAATGCAAAGTCAATAAAAATGTGTGGCCAATAGAGTATTTAATGTGCCCTTGTCTTTTATCACCACATCAACAGGCCAATAACATTGGAATCCCAATTATCCGCTAATGGCAATAACAGTGCACACATACACATGCACGCACGCACACATACATACACTAATTTGAGCATGTGTATTTACTGTATATTTGGATCATAGTTTCTCAAAATGTGGCCTTTGGGCTAGCGGTGCCCCTCAGTAACATTTTTTGTGGCCCCTGAATATGACATTAAATGTGTGCTTTATATTTTAATCAGCCACACACCATTTCAGTATGTTCACAAGCTTACATTTAGAGCCTGGTTTCACTCTGAAATAGTCGAAATCCAGTGCTCGGGCAGTGACTTGCGGTGTCAGCAACCACTGAAAAAAGGTATCCTTTAATGTCAACATGATATGTGGCTGGTTGCCATTATAGTTTAACGGCGCCTGGTGGCGTCAGGACAAGGACGAAAGTTAAGGCGGCGAAAGTCTGAGTGGGACAGATGGCAGAGGTGGATGGGTCCAACAAACACCGACTTCCACCAGAGAGAGCGGGGTTCGCATTCTATAAGATTCTAAAGCCAAACCCTGTTCTTTCTTCCTAAACCTAACCACAACCTTTTGTTGCCTAAACCACATGAGGTGCTTTTGTTGCCTAAACCCAACGAAGTGCTTTTGTTGCCTAAACCCAACCAGGAGCTTTTGTTGCCTAAACCCAACCAGGAGCTTTTGTTGCCTAAACCCAACCAGGAGCTTTTGTTGCCTAAACCCAACCCAGTGCTTTTGTTGCCTAAACCCAACCAAGTGCTTTTGTTGCCTAAACCCTACCAGGAGCTTTTGTTGCCTAAACCCAACCCAGTGCTTTTGTTGCCTAAACCCAACCAAGTGCTTTTGTTGCCTAAACCCTACCAGGAGCTTTTGTTGCCTAAACCCAACCCAGTGCTTTTGTTGCCTAAACCCAACCCAGTGCTTTTGTTGCCTAAACCCAACCAGGAGCTTTTGTTGCCTAAACCCAACCAAGTGCTTTTGTTGCCTAAACCCTACCAGGAGCTTTTGTTGCCTAAACCCAACCAGGAGCTTTTGTTGCCTAAACCCAACCAAGTGCTTTTGTTGCCTAAACCCAACCAAGTGCTTTTGTTGCCTAAACCCAACCAGCTTTTGTTGCCTAAACCCAACCAAGTGCTTTTGTTGCCTAAACCCAACCAGGAGCTTTTGTTGCCTAAACCCAACCCAGTGCTTTTGTTGCCTAAACCCTACCAGGAGCTTTTGTTGCCTAAACCCAACCCAGTGCTTTTGTTGCCTAAACCCAACCAAGTGCTTTTGTTGCCTAAACCCAACCAGGAGCTTTTGTTGCCTAAACCCAACCCAGTGCTTTTGTTGCCTAAACCCTACCAGGAGCTTTTGTTGCCTAAACCCAACCCAGTGCTTTTGTTGCCTAAACCCAACCAGGAGCTTTTGTTGCCTAAACCCAACCCAGTGCTTTTGTTGCCTAAACCCAACCAGGAGCTTTTGTTGCCTAAACCCAACCAAGTGCTTTTGTTGCCTAAACCCTACCAGGAGCTTTTGTTGCCTAAACCCAACCCAGTGCTTTTGTTGCCTGAACAAAGCCATGTGTGCTTGTTGTTGAAGGAAAATAACATACATTTGTTGTTGTACCAATGTAGTGTTTTTAATTTGAAAGAGACAGTATGTAAATGTTAAATTTCCTGTGAAAACGGAAGTGTTTTTTGAAAGAAGACAATGCATGTAAAAGGCAGAACTTGACACAAGTGTCCCAGAATGTCAACAACCAACGCACCCAGGGTACCTCGCACGTCATATGTGGACATGGAAAGTCCATGATCAAGCACATCAATATGTGGCGATGTAGGAGTGAGAATGTGTTGACATTTAATACACTACTCAGCTACTGCGTCACACTGCACCCCCGGGGTTGCATTTACACCAAATCAGGAGTTGCAGTGATTAGTGGGCATGACAATGGCCCATTTGTGGGGGAGTGGAAGGTGGAGACCAGTTACAGAAAGCCAATCTCCCCACCTCAGTGACTTTGTGTTTGGTAAGTTTGCTTATGTTGGTTTTCAGGAGCTGTAGAATCCCTTTTGATTATCATGATTGTATTATCTTCACTGTCACAAACAACACAAGTGGGCACACACAAACGAAGTGAGTGCTTTTCCGTCTAGGACAGTACCCACAAACTGTTATTTCTTTACTTACTATAATATTCAATGCTATAAAGAGACTGTATTACTTGTTCCCGTGGACTGTGAGCATCTTCTCGTCTGATTGACAGTTTTTGCCAAAGGCCATTGCACTCTTTTTTTGGCATCCTCTGAGGCCCCACTGCCACAGCCTACACACAGTACCCACATTCAAATGAATGTGAGGACTGGCATTTCACCACAACCTCAAATTTGGTGTGAATGCAGCCTAACAAGTGCCTGTCAGGTGATGAATGACAACTTGTAGAAAGCTGCTGGTTGCATGGCAACTAGTGGCACCTCTTGAGTGTTGCAGGAATTATGTTCTGACATCAGTGCTGGTGCTGTTAGTTAAAGTTAAAGATTTCAGGTGGACAACTCGGCAGTTTATTGTGGAAGTGAAATGGAAAGCATATTTTGTTTTATGTGTGCACTTTTCCTGTGCGGCCCTCAATCATATGCTGGCTCTAAATTGGTACTTAGTCAGCAAATCTTTGAGAACCCAAGACTTAGACACACTCAAGCATGTGCATGCAGAGACAGGATGTGTGTGTGCAGAGAAACTAAAAGATTACAAACGCTGTATCCAGATATAAGTACACAAACATGGAGTGTGAATCTGTATGACTGGAGATAGACCGCTCTAAGCCTTCTCCAATGTGTTGATCCAGTCTGCCTGATTCAGCAACATCTGCTTTGATCATGTAAGCAGCCTCCTTTTGTGTCACTGCGAAAACTAGTTATTTTTGTCAAAGGCACAGCTAAGGACGTAACCTGATATGATATCTCACATTACAATCTTAGTTCTCAGTTTTCCCTTTCTTTTTTTTTTTTTTGGAAAATGTTGCAGAATGGCACAACAACTGATTCCACTGCTTATCATGATATACTTTACATAAGCCTGCATGGCTGCAGTGGCCAGATTTAAGCCTGAAGAGTTGACCTAAGATTGAAGTTTTGATCTATTCTGGGCCCTTTTTGCATTTCCTTTTTTAACTGGTAGGCAGTTTTCTCTAAGTCGCCACAGAGACTAGTGGATTTGGAGGTCAGCTAAAGAAAATTGCTGACAAATAGAGGCAGAATCAGCAACCATCTGATCCAATCTCTATTATAAATGGATTCCTTTTTAGCACGGCATCAGACTCCACTGGCTTTAGAGATAAATTGGGATGAACATTATGCCAAGGAAAAATATGCACAAACGCGAGACCATACCCACATTCACACAGGCACATGCACAGTGACGCAGATGCACGAGCATACATACACACATACACAGAGGCAGACGTGTGCACCAAGAATTTCGGGTATTAATAATGCAGCGAGCCAGTGTGTGCTGGTATGCATAGTATTTGTGTGCATATGTGTGTGTGAGCATTCGAGTGTTTTCAAGGTCGTCCTGCTCGTCTGGGGTGCACTGCTGTGCTGTTAGCTTTTTATTCTTCAGCAGCTCCACACAGCAGCAGCTCTGGCCGTCTCCGCCTTTATTAGGCTGATTAGCTAACAGGACACAGACGCACTGCTAACAGAGATATCACTCAGTACTGATGGGCAGAAACAGACAGTTAAGGACAGTGCAGCCTCCAGATAGGCACACATGAAGACAGATGGAGTGCAGGTAGACAGGGAGGCAACAGACAGTGAGAATCGAGAGATGGCAGGCAGACAGGAGGACATACATACAAACAGATGGGTAGGCAGGCAGGCTGGCCGGTCGACAGACAGGCAACGAGGCTCGCCCACATGAATAACGAAATCCATCAAATTTCACATAAAAAAGAAATAATTTTTCAGCATGTGTGTGTGTATGTGTGTATTGCAGTCTGCCAGAACATATTGAGGTAGGCGTACAGTCAGACACAGTTGAGAGGAGTTTCAGCCAGAGTCTTTATTTCCTGGCACCAACCTAGGGCAGACACTTCCCAGAACCTCATGCTTTTATATAATAATCCGCTTTTATTTATGAAGCGCTTTTGAAAACAACATTAGAATTTTTCTGGCATGGTCTTGGTCAACACATTGCCTCAGTCAGTGATAAATAAATTTAGTCATGAGCCATAAGTATTTAGTCTGGTCCTTGGACCCAGGCTCAGCTGAAGGACTCTTGTCATAAGGGGAAACATAAAAAAAAGGTCCGGGTGCCACTGTGGGACTCCTGAGGTGCAAAGTACTTTTTAAAACATGTTGAATTAAAGAAATCCAGAAGTGTCCTTCAGTAATATTCATCACAACTAGAGGACAAAGCTCCCAGCAGGATGGATTTAAATGGATCCCCCAATCAGTACACTAATGCTGATTAGAAAACTCTTAGGCCTCCTAAGTCTCTTTCCTGCGAGAGTACAGAGGGTCCCCAGGGGTGTCTGGGGTTTTTAATAACCAGTGAGCTTGTCAGCAAATGTCTTGACTACCAGTCATCCCACAGAGATGCTACCACAAGTCCTCTGATAGCAGCAACCATGAGGGAATTTCTCTTCCTGGAGGAGTAACTAAAACTTAATCATGACAACTGTCACAAACCTGATTCAGCAACTGTTTAAAAATATTTAATGAGTATATGAAGAAAGTATGTTTTTCCAGAATTATCTCTTCCTGTGTGTGTGTGTGTGTTTGTCTTACTTCATGTGTGTATATGTCTATGTATGTGGGGGAGAGGGATAGAGAAAGAAAGTACAGCATGTCTCTTTCTGTATGCACATGCATGAGTTACCTGTATGGCGAGAGCCCGTGTTACCACCGCTCTGAGGTAATGCATTGGCTCTTCTGGTCCCTCCCACTTATTCTGCCATGTTAAAGGACACTGAGACAGAGGGAAGCAGGCACACAGAGAAGGAAAAGTTATTTAGAGCCATAATGAAAAAACAGACAACAACAAAAAGACAAGTGTCAGCAAGAAGGTAATGTAAACCATATTATTTTCACATTCCGCAATCAGTGAGCGACGTGCCTCAGTCGGGCTGCTGTGTGGTCGACTGATCGTGCCTCTCCTTCACTCACTGAACGCAGCTGTCAACCCAGAGAGCCACAGCATGCAGGAGGACTGCAGAGTCACTCAGCTGTGTTGGAGTCATTCTTCAAGGGGAAGTAGCTAATGTCTGCACAAAAAAAAAAGTCTCTAGATGTGTCCCTTGGCTATTTTTGAAACAAAGTTTCTAAAGCAGTCTTAAAAGTTACTGAGTTGTGAGTCGTCCTGATGACTTAGTGGTGTAAAGGCATACCATGTGACCACAACCATCTCCATATCTCTGCTGAGGTTCGTCCCTTTCTCTCCCCTTTCCTAAAGGCTACTACAATTATACCGTGCAACACAGACATAAAACTGACAACCTTGAACCCTGTTGTGCCACTTTGAAACCATCCATATACATGTAATTGTGCCTCAGTCACTACACTGTCCTGTGGTCTGACTGAAATCTAATCTATGTCCATATTTTCTGCTATGTCAGTGGTGACATAACCCTCTAAAGTCTTGACGTCAAAGGGTTGGAGTTTGCAGATATGCAGATGAGTATGGGCTATCCACATCAAGAACAATAACTGTAATGATGAATGATGTGAGCATCCACACTGATGAATGATATTGTTCTGTTAACAGTTGTGCCAAGCATGCTCTGCACACTCCAGCTGCGTTGCCAGTACATCCAGATGGATTTTGATTGGCTGCCAGTGTTTCTATTGTTTGTGAAATTGCTCTGAAAGTGATCCCAACAATATTGTTTACCACTGTTGTCCTCACTTTCACTGTGGATGATGTATTTATAGTTATTATTATAGTTATTGCTCTTGGTGTGGATGGCCTTTTACTGGTATATTGTATTAATGCTGTATAAATGTTTGACTCATTACACTAAATTGAAATG
Source organism: Epinephelus awoara (assembly GCA_035609425.1). Taxonomy (NCBI): domain Eukaryota; kingdom Metazoa; phylum Chordata; class Actinopteri; order Perciformes; family Serranidae; genus Epinephelus; species Epinephelus awoara. The sequence goes on from CM069297.1 coordinate 28,661,075, forward strand.
CGACTCAAAACTCTTGAACACACAGATGTGGTTTTCTGTTTGGCTCATCATGTATGTACATAGAACAATTCCTTTAACCCACTTTAGTGTGTTTATCCATCTGCTCATGCCCTTTGTCTTGCACTGGAACTGTAGCAAAAGCACATTTCACTCTCCTGGGCTGCACTGCCTCAGTGATTTGGCAAAAAAAAAAAAAAAAATCCTCCACAGAACAACGACTAATGCTGTTGTTTTTCTGCGGGCTGCATTGTTCATTTTTCAAAAGAGATTCCAAAGCAGGAAACATCGTGATGGTTTTATGGTGCAGCAAAAAGTTTGGGTGAGGAGGAATGGATGAATGTACAAAAAGTACAGTCAGTGTTGGTTTCATTTAACAATGACAAGAATCTTTCCAGATGCTTACTAAGTTGTTTTCGTTACCTAACCATAACCATACGCTAAATAAAAGAGGTGGCAGATTACAAAACACTCATATGTGTGTGGTTTTTGAAGTGCTCAGAGGGTTCATTTTTGGAAGGCACTGACAATGCAATATTTGTGTGTAGGTGGCAAAAATAAACTCCCCTCAGGAGGCAAACTCTTAACTCTGGAGCAGGTTAGGCAGTCCATGTTGCTTAAACTGTTAAATAGAGATCAAAGAACTGCCTCACATACGCACATACACTTACACAAGTACACACACACACACACACACACACACACACAGTGGGAGACTGAGGATTAAGGATATGATGTTACTGAAGCTTGTAAGTCATAATGGACCTAAAAGGGACCTAGCATGTCTCTCAGCTGCAAGTCAACCATTCAGTCACTCTCCTGCTGTGTAAGTGCACATGTGTGTGTGCGTCACATTGAAGTGTGTGATGTGGTAAGTGTGTAGGTTTAAGTTATGTCACTGAAATTTGTAAATATTTTCTGATTATGTTAGCGATGCCAGAAAACAGACATAATTCCAGAGCTGTAAGCACCCACAGATTAAAATACTTAAAAAAATATATTTTCAGCTGCATTTAGAGAAAACTAAAAATATAAAGGCCTCATACGTTTTCAGACCACACGCTTGTTTACATACAAAGCACATTAATAGACTGCTTTCATGCTGCTCTTAGCCTCAGGCTGAGGGAGCTGTTAGCCTGGGGCTAACAAAGCGTTCACACTAGCACGATCTTGACACATTCAAAGAGAGCTAATCCCGACTTTAGTCTTGGGCTTGTTGCCCCTGCTCCGGAGATGGGTTAACCCTGAGTTTGCAGGGTTATCCCCTGAAAATTGACTGAACCTGGGGCTTAACGTGGCCAGTGTGAAACGGGGCTTCCAACTGACCTTAAACCCAGGGCTTGTAGAAGTGCAGTGTTAATTGTACAGCCCTGGGCTTAGGCTAACCCTGGGTTAACAATGAATTGGAAAGATGCTAAGTTAGCCCAGGGTCAACACTTAGCCCATGGCTAAGGACAGCCCTGGCCTATGAGAATGTAGTGTGAAAATCCTTTGAAAAAGAGTGAGCCCTTGTTAATTTGTTTGAAACAAAGATATAAATGAATACTTTCTCCAAATTAGTCTTTGTTTTTATTAGAATCAAACTCACCAATGCTTATAATTACACATATTATCTCGTGAGGAATTCAGATGTGACTCTCCATAACAGTTTACTGCCAGAGCATTTAATCGGTGCAAATCCAGTCTCCAAGGTAACTCGCTGATGGGGCTTGCTGGCAAGTACCATGTTTTGAATAAGAATATTCCTTTGATCACTTTTTGCTTACGACCCCTAGTTTGCTTTAAAAATAACCATGTTGAAGAAATAATGAATAAAATACAAACAGCCAGTACTGACATGCTAATTATTACAACTGGCACTGAAACATTCTCTGGTACTAGAGATTGTTTAACCTTTAATCAAGAAGCCATCTCTACATCAGTCCTCACGTCTTCACATTAATGATCTTTCCACAGACTAAAGGCGGTGGTGATATTTATTTCTGTTTTGCAGTGCTGCTTACCACTCTCCTCTGATGCCTGGGTAGTTTCCAAGTATCTAATTATTTTTTACTGCACAGCTGAGGAGAGGGGCAATGAAGCCGATCCCTCCAGAGCTGTGCCTGCCACTTTTACAATATTACAACCCCAAATCGTCCATTTTTCAAATATATAAATCATATTCCCAGCTCTCTCCGTTCCCCGTCCCTGGTTGAAACTGGGCTAATCAGTGATGGCAGCAGCCTAACACATAACGGCACGTGTTTGGAGAACACAATCCGCAGAGTTTTACCTAATATTATTTGTTGCGAAGACACTTAATCTCATTTACAGTCAGTGTTGTAATGCTATTTTCAGCAATTGCAACAACCACCTGTTAACTAATGTGGAAATATTAAATGTAATTATACTTTTTTTGAATTATTCATTGAGGAAATTGAACACATAATGTCTCGTGCATTAGTGGAAAAAGTCAAAAAGGTAATGGTTTATCTGATAGATACCTACATAAGAATGTACACAATAAAAAGCTGGGGTTCTTTTGACTGTTATTTTTGTTTAAGGTGGTGATATGGACCAGGATTTGCTGTCCTTACTTACAGAATAATTCTCCACTTTACAATATGACTGCAGACAATGTGAGGTTGTCAAAATAATTCTGCTCTAATGGATACTGGGGAATGATAATGTAGCTCTAAGTGCAGTACTGACTTGCGACACAAAGATGTTTTAAAGAAGATAGCAAAAAGAAAATGATAATGCTGAAGAGTCTAATAGCAGCTACACAATGACACCCTTCTACATACATAGCCATGACTAAATGGAGCGAGTGGTTATGAATAAAAGTCTTCATATGCACAGTAAAGATAATTTAATGTAAAGGGAAAAAGGCAAAATAATTACATTCTTCTTTGTCGTTATATATATTCTCTTTCTTCTGAGGGAGGAGTCTTAAAGTGATGCAAAACATTACCAGCTGGGTTGAGGTTTTAGATAAGCCGTCACATTTTAAATGCTGGTAGTAGTCCATCTAATATGTGTCAAATTATGTTTTGGATTGCTAGAATATACAGCAGCATCAACAAAGGCGACTGCTGCTGTTGCTTTTCAAAAGCCTCCACAACCCATTTTCAACCAAGGCACAGGCAAATTCTGTTGGATACACTGTGATCTAGGTCAGTGGAAACACCTCGTCTCTGGGAGAACATGGCTTGGAAACAGGCCTGTGCCAATATTTTGGGTCATACCCAATCATCTAAATTTGTAAAACAGGCTAAATGGTGAAACTTTACAAAGTTGCACTGCCCTACAAAGCAAACAAATACATCTGTTTAATCATAAAACAACTCTCTTAAATGCTGCACTTTGATCATGCACAACACAAACACAGAGAACATCTTCAAATGGGTCCTAGAAATGATCATCAAGGGAAGCTGTGCTCTCTACTACTGGGTCACTGGAAGTGCACTATGAGGTTCTCTCATTTGGGGAAACACACAGTAGTCGGACACTTTAAAGAAACATGGAGGTCATACATTTTAAATCTTTTTGGTTGACACAAGTATCCTAGATTAGCACCAGTTTATGTGAGCACTGATTTCACGGGAACGATGTCTGGGGAGTTGTGATACAAAGTTACAACGGACACCTTGTTTTTCACTGAAGAACCTTGTCTAATGTCATGTGGGAAACACTATAAAACATTGAATATTACTGTGAGTATTTAATATTTGCATACATCCTCCATATCCTGTTAGCTACTGTTAATGAGACAAGGGTGAATTCACGACCACGTATGCACATGCATCCACATCTAATTGGCATGAACAGCAATCAAGGGCGACTTGGAAGTTGGCGCCTTTTTGTTACACGCCCCTTTCATTGTCACACTCTTTAAGCCAATTGGCATGAACACCTTCACACACCTTCACACAAACACACACACACTTGAACTCTATGCCAAATTTCAGCCTCCTAGGGCAAAATATGTGACCGCTAAAGGTTGGGACAATTCTGTGGAGGATCCGACCAACCAACTGACAGAGTGAGCAGGAGAGCGTCTGGTCTTCGCCAATAAAAATATTCTTATCAATACTGTAATATTGATTTCAACTTTATTACAAAGTCCTTCTTGGTAGGTGACACATTTGAAAGCCTTGGTATCATTTCTAATTGTAGTGAAGAAGTATGTTTGAGAGGAGAGAGACAAGCTATGAGAGAGGAAACATGGCTCCTACAGCTTAAGGCAAGTTAGATTTGAGACTTTTTAAGATGTTTTTTAATGATACTTGAAATGAAATTAAAGACCAATTTTACAATAACCAAAACTACTATACTATACTGTCCATAAAGTAAATATGAGTGTTGTTGGTTCTCCTATCTTGATTTGGATGATGTCAGTGGAAGAGGCATTCAATAGATTTAAAAAAAAATAAAATAAAAATAGATGTGACAAGTTATTTTGATATCTTACGATGCAATGTTAGAAAAAAGGATTTCATAAAATCCTACTTGCCATGTCTGAGGATTTTTCCGACTTCTGAAGGATTGATTTAAGACACTTTCATACCAATTAAGGCCTTGCAGTATTTCAAGGTTGATTGATGAATTCACTGCCTTTTTAAGACTTTTTAAGTATCGGCAGGAACCCTGGGAAAACATGAGAGACGAACGGTGGGGAAAATTGTTTGGGAGAGACAGAGAGAGGGATGAGACCAAAGACCTGCTGATTAATACAAAAAGAGAGAGGAGGAAAGCCATGGAGAGGGAATTATGCCCAAGGCTGTTCTCAGGAGATTACAAGCTCAGAAGAAGTAAAAGGTTGATTGTGTATCTCTCCCCCTCTACCTCATCATATCCCCTTTGTCCTCGACTCAGCCTGGGGACACACACGAGGACACATGCAGTGTTTGCTAGATGTCTACAAGTCAGTTCTGTGTATCACATTTATACCTGCTCCTGTCGTCTCGACTTCATCACAGTAAGGTTTTACACTTTGTCTGTAAAATAATTCACAACTCTAAAATAATATAGTGAAGAAACATTCAAATTCTATGTATCACATTTTATATTTTCTTTCTCCTTTCTTACCTCTTGATTGAGCAAGGCAGCGGCCAGTTTTTGGACTTCAGGAGTTAGCAGTTGGGTCCCTCTGATGACTTTACTCAGTGCAGCCAGGGATTGGTGAATGCCCTGTGACAACAGTTACGGTTTAGTGTACATACTGTGCCAACGTTTTAGGGCATCGGTACCTGGGGTGTCATTTGACATCTTGCCTTTTGATCGCTGTGAACTGGTTCATTATGACAGGCCCTGTGATTGACTGATTGGGCTTCGTATTTTCATCTGATTACTTTGCTCTCTTAAAATCAAACGTAAGTGTCTTGCATTGAAAAAAGTATTTAGTGCACATGCTCCTGTGAGCTTTACCCATTACTTACTTAATAAGTTACACACAGACTGCTGCTTAAAACGCCCATTCCAGGAGAAGATGAATTACATTATCTGTTTATGATTCACACTCATCTCATGCGTCTTCATAAAACAAAGCCCATTTTCCATCACTCCTAATGTTTCAAAATATCCATCTCATTTACATTGCTGGGTAAAAGCCTTGAGTGTTGTTCCAAATTACAAATATTCAGTAAACACTATACAATGAGAATGTTTTCCTTTTTGACAATGTACTATTTGACACTTGTGAAAAAATGTACAAGTGTTTGTCTTTATTAAGAACACTGGTTATGTGACACACCTGGACCAAGCGGATGGCGTTGAACTGCTCCAGAGCGATGAATGCCAGGACCGGTGACCCCTGACCTTCTGTAGGTGGCGCCACCTTCTGGTGGATCAGAGTAGAACCCTGAGAGACAGTCAATAGACATAAAGACTTATTGGCATACTGACAGGTTAAACAGATAGATCGCTACTCAGGATAAAACAGATGAAAGAAGGAAAACCATTTAATGACTGGAACACTTTAAACATTACATCTGCTCATCAGGCTACTCAAACTGGTAGCTAAACAGGAACATGGACATGTAATGCATTTTGTAATTGCTGCCGTGCATCAGCATGCTTTGATTTCTCTTGAATAATTTCCACCATTACAACTTATCTTTCCATTGTTCCCTGTGGATTTCTTGAGCTCAACATACATTCTCGGCTCTTTCACAAAAACAGGATGTAACCAAATGGGGAATTGACTTTTAGTCTGCAGTACAAACCAAAGGGACAATCTGTTTACTTTAGTTAACACAGAGATCCACTGTAAGTACACCAAGTTCTGGTGTTTGTAGACTTTCACAAACACAAATACATGAAGAAAAAACAGGTGTGCATAAACACTGATATTTTGTATTCTGTTGCAGTTATCACACTCTGTACCTGCACCCTTTTTTGTTTTCGTCGCACCTACTCAGTAAGAAACAGCAAGAGGAAATACAGAATGAGAGGGATGGTAGGACTGTGGGATGGAGGATGCAGGAGATAAATAAGACAGGCAGAAAAAACGCAGAGTGATGACAGCTCTGCCATTTTCTGTATTCAAACATATAACTTAACAGCCAAATAAACTGATTGTGTTGTCTCATGCTCCTCCCCTTGATCCAGACTATATTAACATTTGTCAAAATGCCTGTGGCCCTTTGCTGAATGTCACTCCCTCTCTCTCTCCCCCTTTCACACTTGACTTTCCTATCAATTAAAGGCAAAATGCCCCAAAAAATCTCTTTAAAAAAAAAAGAAATGCACATGACCATAGATAATCACATAGACGCACACTTGAATCAAACACAAACATCTATACATACTCATAAACAAAGACACACAAACAGGCATGTGCATGCAAGCTACACTCCAGGGATCACACATCCGCTGATGGTCAAACACAGAGGGTTAGCTGACGACAAAGGTCCCGTTAATTGAAAGCAGTCAGAGGTAGATTGTGATCTATGGGAAGCTGGCTAGTGATACAATGGCGACAATTAACACAGTCAATCATTCTCCACTCAGTGGGTACGAAACAACTCTGCCTGCGAGGGACTGGTAGAGAGAGGGACACAGGCGCGAAGGAGAGAAAATGAGAGGGAGAGCATGTGTGATTTACAACATGAGAGTGAATAAAAGAGAGGCAGAGCTACAGAGCGGGAATATGGTGGCTAAATTATTTAATGTAGAGGTAGATGTCCTTTTGATTTGAAAAGATGCCAGTCTCCAAGCAACCACACACAGCGGTGCTGCCTGACTAGGCAAGCCAGTGGCTATCACACAGAGTGCTAAATTAGACCGTCCTAATTTTCAATTAGCTTTCACAGCTTTTAATTTCGACTAGTTGCTGCTGCATGAGCAATGCAAAAACATGATTTTGCATACAAATAAAGACCAGTGTGGAACTGTCACAGCTTAAAAAGAACTGCAACATCTATTTGTAAATACTTAGCAGGTACTAAGAGTTTGATGGAAAAATAGTATAAGATATGTGGGAATTTAGCAACTATAAAGTTTGAGGTTTTGTCAGCAAGAGTAAATGACTCATTTCAGTGTTGAGGAGATCAGTGATGTAGTGCTCGAGATCGGTCTTGGTCTCCAGGAAGGTCTCAGTCTCATCTCACACTCGACCACATTTTTGACTCAGGATTTTATTTCTATTCCAGAACTGCAGGGACATCATTAAATTGCCTGTATAAAAAAGAGCTGAATAAAGATGGTTAGTAGGTTTCAGCTCCTAGTGTTTGTAAAGGAAAATTCCCACCTATAATTCACCTCTGCAATGTCTTTTGACACGCACACACACACACACACACACACACACACACACACACACACACACACACACACACACACACACACAATATGGCAACAAAAGCAGTAAATGAAGGGGAATCTTCGTTTGTTTTCTGTCAGTGTTCAGATCACTGTGAGAAGTACCTATGGTTTGCATGGTCCACATTTATGTCATGCAGTGTGAGACTCGCACTGGTCTGGTCTTGGTCTCAGTTTAGGTGGTCTTGACTAAAACACTGGTGGAGATAATGATATGACCTCCCGCCATCTTAACACAGTATTCCTATGATTGTCAGTCCAATTTTAGAGCATGAAGTTAAGAGTCACATACTGAAAGATCTGTGACATTTTAATCAAGATGAAATTTATAGGCCCACTTTTTCAGTTTGGTTTGGAGAAGAAAACGAAACACTGAGTTTGATTCTTGCTGAAGATTGTTCAGTTTTGGTAAAGGAATAACAAATGTGGGAATAATAACCTGGAAAAACAGAACTGACCTGGTTGAGTTTCTTCCACAAGTGAAGGACGGGTGAAAGTCCATTGGACCAGAGCTCCCTGTCAAACTTTGATCCTGTTGCTACTGAGCGGCTCAGGACACGCAGCTGGGAAATCACCTGTTAGTCAACACAAAAAAATATCAATTTAGCAAAGGTGTTGAAGAAGTGACACAGAGATAATTGTTTCCTGATTTAATAATCTGAGTGTTGCATCTGTTTATGAGACAGGTCCTGTAGTGCACTTGTAAAAGTCACCCAAAAATAAATGGCCCATGCTGTTTGCAACTCCCTTCATGTAATTAGGTGCAGAGGTGAGATTGATGATTTAAAAAAGCTCACTATGTAGTCAAAGAAGGTGTGTGTAGTAATCACGCCTGTCCTTTGTAAAATGTGCAAAGAGTGAAAAAGCAATGTATGATTAATAAGAAGAGCACCGTTAGTTCTTAAAATACTGTGATAAATGTCACTGACACCTCTGGTAGCTACACTCTCCTGTGACAGTCAACAACATTTCACATCCTGGAATATTACAAGTGAAAAAAGGCCAAACCCTAAACACATCTCCTAACAGGTCCTTACACACCTAATCAAGCGTGCTTAGCTTCAGGCTTAAAGTCTTGGATAGTGCTTTTATCATGACTCAGTGTGTGTGTGTGTGTGTGTGCAAATGTTTGAGTTTCTATACATGTGTGTGTTGTGAGGAAGGCAAAGCGTCTGATAAATGGCTTTCATTTGGTCCAGGAGAACTCTTTACTAACACCTGCTTTATCTTCGCTGCTCAGGAGGGGAAGTGTGCGTATATGTGCGTGTAGGTGCACACGTGTGTGTGTGTGTGTTTGTATGGAGGGGAGAGAGAGGGGGAGGGAGGGTAGGGGGGATAAAAACTAGATAGCTAATCTAGAACTTCACCCTGACAGCAGGAAAAATGAGGGCAGCTGAGGATGGAGATTTTAAATATATTGGGGTTCAAATATATAGGGATTTAAATATATTAAGATTTATTCTTATCTCAACCAGTGACGACCAGGCGGCAACTGCATTTACAGCCATAACCAACTCGGAAGAAAAAGTTACAAGACAATGTCTATGTGCGAGGGAGTTCAGTTTTAATCGCACTGGGTGCAGTCAATTTAGTTAAGGCTTTCACTTTAATTCAATGTAATCCTGGATTGTGGTTCAGGGTTTTTAATCAGGGGAGTATTTCTCACGGTCTGAGTCAAGATGGTGAACTATAAAGACATATACTGGGCAGTAAAAAGCACAAGCACTGGTGCTATTATACCCAGATATAAAGTATAATGGGGGTCTCATGAAACAAAAGCGTATTCAGGGGCAGCTCATTTATTCAGACAAGATGGGGGAAAAGATACTTTCTTGATGCGCAATTTTTGTATTATCTTATGCTAATACCCCAATGATACATCTTCATTTGCTAGTCAATACTTCAAATAGTTACTCATTATTTAAATTGCACATAAGAAAGAAACTCCCCAATAGACTTTAGGACTCTTCTGACCTGGGCCTATGTATTTATTTTAAATGGCATCCACCAACACCACCGATGGTCCCCTAGGGTCCGTTCAGTGTGTGTGGTTAAGTGTCCAACCCACAGACGGTGACACGGGTCTTCAGGGAGAGGAGAGGGCACGGGGGAGAGAGAGAGAGCATGAATGTGACAGTGACAAACGACAGCAGGAGGGGAGACAGTCACAAGTAGGGGAGAGCGGTGGAGAGAGAGAAAGGGACACACACACACACACACACACACACAGTGACACACACACAAGTGGCCTTGTGGGAGTGGTGTGAATTAAACTAGGTTGGTGGTTCCAGTGATCAGCAGAGCACACTGACGGTCGGAATGGACTTAAATGCATTAACACCCACATGAGGACTGTATACACAGGCTCTAATGGCTCTGTGTGGTTTAAGTGTGTTTGCTGAGAATAATTACACACAGAAAGACAAAAAATATCAACACCATCTCAGTCTGTCCATCCTATCACTTCATTTCATTTTGGCTCTATTTCCATGAGCAAGAGTACTGTTATGAATGTTCTGTTCTGATCTGTTCTGAATGAATTATGTTACATGTAATATTACATTACTTCCCTTTTCACCTCCACCAAGGAGGTTATGTTTTCACTGACGTTGGTCTGTTTGTTTGTTTGTTTGTTTGTCTGCAAAATAACTCAAAAAGTTCTGAACGGATTTTGATGAAATTTTCAGGAAAGGTTGATAATGGAACAAGGAACAGGTGATACAATTTTGGTGGTGATTGGTTGAGGCTCCGAGTGCTTTTCTAGTTTACATTATATTTATTATGCTGATGCTTTTACCCAAAGTGACTTTCATGAAAATGCACTCAACCATGCGGGTACAACCCAAAAAGTGTAAGAATCATACAAGTTTATTGAAGAGAAGCTGCTAACAAAGTTCTGCTAATTTAGCAATACATTTCATTTCCTATAGATTCATCACAATAAAAGTCTCCCATTATTTTGTTATGTATAAACTTTTGTTGTGAAGCACCAAAAAATAGGTGTTGAGGGGATCATCGGGGTTTGGCGGCAGTCGGCGTGACGTTACTGCTACTCGCTTGAGGGCCAGTGGCCTGGTTTTTGGACCTACTCCTGAAAAGGTCCATTTCCATTTCCAGAGAGCCCGAGTTAGCATGGCATGGCACGGCCAAAAGTGCCAATGGAAAAAGGGTATTATACGCCTTTTCCACCAAAATTAGCGCATGTACACAAGCTTTTAAAACACGAGAAAACCTTAACTGCAGGTGGGGAACAAAAATTAGCATTATTCGCAGATGATATTTTGGTATTTTTGGAGCGACCCACTCAATCTTTCCCTAAACTAATGTGTCTCTTGGAGGAATACGGCTCTATGTCTGGATATAAGCTTAATGTCTCCAAAACACAAGTTTTATGTTTTAACTATGAACCTACTACGGAAATCAGAGCAAAGTATAAATTGAAATGGGATGCAAAATCAATTAAATATTGACCAAAAGATTTAACAAGTTACTTAACATAAATTATGGTCCCCTAAATTCTAAACTAAAAGCAGATACAAAAAGATGGCATCTTGTCACATTTATGAACTTGAGTTCAAGAATTGAATCTGTGAAAATGAATATCCTGCCCCGCTTGCTGTATCTCTTTCAGACATTGCCTATAGAAGTGACCAAACAACAATTTAGAGAATGGGATAAACTCGTATCTAGATATATATGGGAGGGTAAAAAGCCAAGAGTCAAATATAAAACTTTACAACTTAAAAAAGAATATGGGGGATTGGGACTTCCATGCTTGTTGGAGTATTATTATGCTGCTCAGCTCAGGCCTCTTGTGTGCTGGTGTAACCCCACTTATGTTGCAAGATGGAAGGATTTGGAGCTGGCACTTTCTAATACAGTTCCACTTCAAGCTATGATTTCGAATGAAAAATTCTTGAATTGTCTTTCAGATAGGACAAATCCCTTCATTACGCTACCCATCAAGATTTGGAAAGAGACTCAAAAAATATGTAAAATACAGGAATCTTCCAAAATATTGAGGTGGTGTGCATTTGATAGCAATTTTCTTCCTAATTCAAGTAATACTCGGTTCAGTAGATGGGTAGGAAGAGGTATTACGGCATATTGTACTCTTATACATAGGGGGGTGCTGAAGAGCTTTGAAACCGTTAAAAGAGAATTTAACCTCGAACAACACGATTTCTACAGATTCCTGCAAATACGACATTATGGGAACTATTACTAAAGACATGGATTTGGCAAATTTAGAGGGGATAGTGAATATTTTTCTGACAGCTTACAAGGCTGGGGACAACACTAAAATTATTTCCAGGATATACAATGGCTTCATGAACAGAAAAGCAGAAGGGACAATGTATATTAAAGAGAAATGGGATAGAGAGAGTAACAACATTCTCTCCATTGAGGAGTGGGATATGTCGAACACAGTCCAAAATTACGAGTTATCTATCCTGGAGGGAGTTTTGTTGGAAGAGTATGGTTAGATTCTTCATCACCCCCTACCAGAAACAGCATATGATGGCTAACACAGAGTGGAGAGCTGTGCTTTTTTATTTTTCTGATGTGTCACATTCTACCTCTAGGATGGGCTGGAAAATAGGATAGTAAACAGGAGAAAGCAGCAAGGAGGTCAGACTAATCTTAACGATGTTCAAGTGCTGGATGGAGACGGACAGTATAGTATTTTCTGGCAGCTTGTCATTGCAACATGTCGGCAAAGGAGCTAGAATTAGTGAGTCCATCTGGGTGTGTATTTTCATTAGTGCCAATTGGAGACGATCGAGGCTGGAGCCAATAAATACCCGTACTACTGCAGAGTTATTTGACCTGGGTGTGAATGCCGATTGTAACCTTTCCATCAAATAAAAAACCCAGAAGTCAGGAGGTGTTTTTTGTGCAGTGGGAAGGGGGATTTAAAGACAATAGGAAATAGATAAAAAGAGGTTTTGTGTTTATTTTATGGGCCAAGGTGCAGACTGAAGAGATGAGTTTTCAGGCTGCAAAAGGAAATATATAGAGTTTCTGTTGTCCTGATGTAAAGGGAGACTTCATTCCCCTGCTGTAGAGCAAGGTCAGCAAAGAGTCAAGACTTCCCAGGAGGCACTGCTGGGATTCAAACCCAGGAGCTCCTGTTTACAAGCCAGGCACTTTCACCAACTAAGCCACAGTGCCTTGCATGTGCGTTTGTGCCATTTTGTTTGAATCAAGCAAAAAAGAAAGTAAACAGATGCAGCCATAAACAGCTAAAATCCTGTTTCTATTTTATCTCTCATTAATGAATTAGCCTTTCCTTTTGGTGAAACCTCTCCCTTTCCTAAAACACAAACACACAGACAACCACGACAGTGAAAGAACACATCTTGTGTTTGCGTCAGAGTGCGTTGCGTTGAGTTACATCAGAATCTGCAGTGACCATCAACACACACACACACACACACACACACACACACACACACACACACACACACACACACACACACACACACACACACACACACAGACAAATAATGATTATTGATGACAACATGAACATAAATTTAGCGAACCATCTGCAACAGCACGTGTTGTCAATGGAAACATTGTTCACACAAGCAGTGCAAACAGACAGAAATGCAAAGACGTAAACATGGACAAACACTTGGGCTGGAAAGTTAATTAAAATATTATTAAATTTGTAATATGGCCAAATGCAATATCCAAATCGCTGGAGCGGCAATTTTTTGATGAAGGTAAAATATACCACAACATGTGACGCATTGTATTGTTACAGAGATGCCCCAGCCTACATATCATATTTCATGTATTCCAAGTCAAGTCAAGTCAACTTTATTATAAAGCACATTTAAAAAACAACTCACATTGACTAAAGTGCTGAACATATAAAAAATAAAAATGAAAAAATACAGAAGAAACACAATAACGCAAAAACCAGAGCCATAGCAGCAACATACATAAATACATAAATCAAGGAACAAATAAGCACAGAGTGAGAGATTAAAATATCATGTCAGGGGGATACAAATGCTTTTGAGAAGAGGTATGTTTTGAGCCTAGATTTAAACGAGTCAATGGTTGATGATGTTTGTTTGATAGAGACCCCATCACAAATAATATCATCTTTTTTATATATTTTTTTTAATTGAAAATTAAATGCAAAAATTACTTTTCCCACCAAAACTGCGACTTCTATCGCAATATGATTTTTTGCAAGTCATGCAGCCCTAGCCCTGTCCCACGATCCTAGTTACAGAGCTGTAAAGCCCACAGCTACAGAGCATGCTGTGAGCTCAGAAATATATTCAATAGAAGTGACATTTTGAAAAATGTTTTCATTTCATTTCTGTATTAAACACATACAAGTATATCAGCTACAGATATGGTTGGTGACCCCGTCTCCATGTCAAGAGAATCCAAGAAACTCACATGTCTAACCTCAACCTTTTGGCCAGTAATAAACTCTAAATTAATCATCCTTGCCCGTTTTGAAGAACATTGAACATTACACTCTTTGTTAACAATACGTTATTGCTGCAGTGTAGACTTTTTTTTTTAAAATCAGATTACACCTACAAACACAATGACCACACAATGACAACATGACCTTGGCGACAATAAAAGATGATGGATTACTCATCTAATCTAAACTTAGTTTCACAGCTCTGCAAAGTCAGTTTTATTTCATAGTAAAATAAATGGGAACGGATGGCTGCCTGGTGAAGTGCTTTAACCTTAAATTGAAGTCCTGACCCTAAAATAAACTGCCTCTATCTCTCCACAATGGGGGACGTTCCCTGCAACATGACCAGGGTTGTGGGGGTGTACTGAAGGGTAAACACACACACACACGTACTAACACACAATCAAACATACACACACACACACACACACACGCGCGCACGACAGAAAAACAGTAATAACTGCAATGTCAAACAAAGTAACTGCACAGGTTTCCCCTCCAATCTGGCGGAGTAATCACCTCTGTAATTTGAGCAGTAATTAGGAGATGAATTGCCTGTCTGTGCAGAGATGCAGTGAAAGTGAAAATGTGAGTAACTGAGAGTACCTTTGGGCAGGAACTATTTTGACCTGACTTACCGAGTGGAGCTGGAAAACACCAGTATCTGTACTGACCAGATCCACATGCTTGACTTGCTGACACACACTTTAAATGTGGATATCTTCATTAAAATGGTTGGTTGGTTGCTATTTTTTGCGCAGTTTGCTGCCCTGCAACACTGAATGTTGACTCTACACTATAGTGTTACAGCAGAGGAAAAAAGCAAGCGATTTTATTTTATTTAATATAACCCAAACTGAAAAATCAAATGTGTTCTGACTGTTTGTGATACCTACATTTAAACTGTAATAAATGTGCAAAAAAAGCAAGATGAAAATTTTCTTTGCACCTGAATGTCTAAGAAGGCTCCGATAGAATGAGAGATTGAGAGTGTTTGTCTATGGGTGTACATGTATGTATGTGAGTGCATGCAGTTCTCTGAGCTTGCATAGTGCATGTGCATGGGCACTAATGAATGTGACTGTGTGTGCTCCTGCTGTTAGTTTGTGTGAGCCCATGGGAATAAATGTGTGTGTGTGTGTGTGTGTGTGTGTGTGTGTGTGTGTGTGTGTGTGTGTGTGTCCTTGTGGTTGTATCTCTGTATATGTGAGAAAAACATGGAGCTTGCAGTGGTGGTGTGTGGGTTGGTGGAAATAAGCAGGTGGCCGTGTGTGTGTGTGCGTGTGTGTGTGTGTGTGTGTGTGTGTGCACCTGGGAGCTGATGATTCTCTGGGAGGATCTCTCTATGTTGGCAGGCAGACCAAAGAATGCAGGTCTGTCATCCTCTGGGAGATTCTCTATAACGCTGCGGTAGTCCTGAGAAGACACACAGACAAACACAGTACAGGTCACACACAAAAATGCACCCATTTGCCCAAATAAGGAGAAAGAGAGTGTGAGCATATTGCCTATTTTTACAATGGCTCTAAGTGACAAGAGAATATTTTATAATTTCCAAACAAGACGTGCTGCTAAATTTAAAAAAGGTATAAACTTGTAGCATGCTTGTTAGATTGCTGTCTGGAATTAAAGGATGATTCATGCTATTTTGTCCTTATTTAAGGGTGTCCTTTGTATAGTTTGATGCAAATTCTCTAACAATGTCCATTTTGCACTAAACATACTTTTAAATACTCTAAATTAAACTCCCAGTTACTACTGCCAATTTAGAGTATAGGTTTTCATTTTGATTTCTTTTGCTTACCAAACCATCTGTCCATAGCTCTACTTCACACCTAAAACTTTTAGGCATGTGTTCCTCCTTATTGTTTGTCTATACAAAGCTGCATCAACAGAATGCAAAGCAATAGAATGACGAAACCAATTGTGTGAACTCAGGGCTAACTAATCAGATTTATTTGTAGTGGCTACTTTATAACCCAACTTAAAATGAAGCTAACACAACATGGACTAATGAGACTTCAATACTCAGCAAACCACTAATAGTAAATCTAGTCAGTGAAAAGCTTGGGTGCATTAATTCAGAACCTTCTTTGAATTGTTTTTGCTTCCATGCCAGGGCACCTAGGGCCAGCAGCTTAAAGGGACAGTTCACCCCCAAACCAAAAATACATATTTTACCCATAGTGCTATTTATCAGTCTATACTGTTTTGTAGTGAGTTGCCAAGTGTTGGAGATATTGGCAGTAGAGGTGTCTGCTTTCTCTCTATTAAAACAGAACAAGATGGCACTCGGCTTGTGGTGCTTTTTCCTCTACAGCAAGAATTTATTTCTTGGACATCTTTAGGAGCCACACATACAGCACCTATGCCTGCAGCTGTAAATTAAAATAAACATTTCTGCATATGCAACACCACTGAATCATTCTGACAACCTACCACTACTGAGCAGGAGTTTGGGAGGCTGATCTGAGGTGGAAAGAAGCGTGTTCCTCCTCGACTCTTTCTCTGACCAGCTGAGAGGGAGGATGAGAGGAGGCGTGCAGAGAAGAACTGCTCAAGGTAGGAGCGTAAGATGCGGAGGTCAGAGGGGTTGTCGATCCGTCCACCATATATGGCGCTCTCTAGCAGGCCATGGACAAACTCCCACTGGAAAGATTTACCACCTTGGAGAGAGCAAGACATGCAAACACAAAGAAAGCTACAAACATGTTGTAAGTCGCACAGAGAACAAGAGAGCAATAATGTTGGTCTAACATGCTCACACACACAGAAAAGCAGGGAAATACAAAGAAGGGCTCTCATACACTGCATAGAGATGTAAATGCTGTTGTCCAGGTCATGCTCTATCAGGGGTAGCTTGAATTAAAGAGGTAATTGATCAAAGAACCCACAGAATCCAGTTCTCATTACCATATGTGCTGCAGAGCAAATCAACAGAGCACAGCTCTCCGCTGCATTGTAATGTTTGTTACCAGCCCCCCTACCTTCAAAGAGCCTGTCGATGATCTCAAAACCAGCACGGAGGTCCGACATAGAAAACTCATAGAACTTTGTCCAACCCTGGATAAAGCACAGAGGAGGAAGAGGAAGTACAAAAATGACAATATATTTATTTTACTCCCAGTACAAGAGTCAAGATGCATCAAGTGCTAATGGGTTACTTTGAGAATTTGTCAACCAAACAGTAACAGATGGCATTCAAAATATTACATCCATAGCGTGCGAGGATTGAAGTATCATCCCTCACAAGTATTCCCTTTACTTCCTAATCTTATAACAACTGTGAGCAAGTACAGTCTTAATTACATGACTGCCATATTTGTCTACCACAGAGATGGAACACACAAACCAGAGAATCAAGAATAACTTCTCTTGTGGCTCTCACTTTCAGGGTAACAATACACTGTGCCTATTAGTGATACTTGACACTGTTAAAACCACTTCAGCACATCAACATACATCTAATTGCCTCTGTTATGGTCAGCTCAAATGTTACTGTTATACTAAGTGATGCTTTTCAGAAACCCAGAACAGCCAAGGTTTGTATTACAGCCCCAATATAAACTGTCTTAAATGTCCAGTGTGAACTATCAAAAGAGCCCAAAACTAACTGGAGCTGAAAAACATATTTGAGCCTTATACTGAAGGTAACACCACCTATTAAGTCCTAATTTCCCTATTAATAATACTAATAGGTTTAAATAAGAATTCCGTAATATGTTTTACCACAAGATGGCGACTCTACAGTGATTTATGATTATTTGGTTCCTTAACTTTGCAGCATTATGGTGATAGCAAGAAGACAAGTTGAAACAGGCAACTACTTGCATTGCGACGTTTTGCAATGTTCTAAAAATCTGCTGGTTCAGACCAATGCAACTAGATGAGACGGTGTATCATCTCTATGCAACAACTTTCTGTACTTCTGTTCTGATCTCCAGCTTTTCAGGCTTTTGTTGTGGCTGAATATAATTTGTAGCTTCTTAAAATATGAATGAGGATAATGATAGTCAGATACTGGCTACAGTTCCATTAAACAAGCATCAGATGCAGTGCATTCATAATAAATACACCACAATAATATAAAAAACCAGCACCAATTCATCAATCAGTGAGAAATTGTGTGTGAAGGGGCATAAGCACAAACAGCAAGCAGCAGCAGCAGCAGCAGCGACCCACCGTCTGACACCAGCACACTGTGAGGATGGAAACAGAGGGCTTGGCGGGGATGGAGCACCTGCTGCAGCAAACAAATACACGGTCTGCGGTCATTCTGACTTGATCAGTGGACTTCACTACAAGCCGATTTTATGTTGAAAGAGGTGATGTGTTTTATGTTCTAAAACCAGCTGCTGGCGATTTGACCAGCCGAGTTGCAGGTGACACAATCAGCCGGCTTGAGTCAAGCTCAGACCGGCCAGTTCACACCGCTACAGCTTTTCTCTGCAGTGTTCTAAAACAGTTTTGTCTTGTAGCTTAGCTTGGGAGACTCAAGACTGGCCATTGCTATTGTGGTTTGGTAAAATTTAGAAGAAAAGGCGGCAGGGCTTTTTATTCGGTGTAAAGGCTATAGGTCTATTCATTTCAGGCCTATAACAATGATAAAAGAAAATTAAAAAGTTGAGAAATAACATTATTCATTTCCATATAATTGTTTTTAGGCCACAGAGAGCCACTGGAGAGTGGCTAAAGAGAACATGTGGCTCTGGTGCTGTAGGTTGCCTACTCCTGATTTACAGGCATCTATAGGCAGAAAAGGTATATAATAATCATAACTATGTTTTTATTAGTTTAAATTACCCCAAAATAAGAACCATTGTGTTTTCTTTACCTTAGAATGAGCCATTTATATCTACATACTGAGCAGCTCCTCCCCTACGGAGTCTGCCATGTTGTTCTACAGTGGCCCAAAACAGACAAATCAAACAGTGGCTCTAGATACAGCCATTCAAGTTTTTGGGTCTGCTGCCATAGTTCTCTCCTAGAAATTTCAGTTCTGCAACTTCACCCCTAGAGGCCACTAAATCCTACATATTAGACCTTTAATAAGCTGCTGAATGGAAAATCACCAGTCGCTGTTTAGTGAAGGTTAGGCTGTTAGACTAAGATTCACCGTCTTTACTCTTCTGGTCTGGTCACAAGCAAACCTCCCATACAGTTAGTGGGCAAATCACAAAGTTAAGATCAATCCAGTTTTTGCACAAACAAAGATGCTACACTGAACACATGCTACAGACTACATGTATGCGTTGGAGCACAGGGAGTCAAGACATCAGTACTGAGGGAAAGAAAACAAGTGTGCTGCAAACAAATATGCACACACACAAAAAATCATAGTGTTAAAACATAACTGAGTGTGAGGGCAGTTTCAATTTGTGAGTGTGTGTTTGTTGCACTTCCCTGCTATTCATTCAGCAGCTACAATCTGCCCACTGATGCCGTAGGTGGATGAGGTGAGGGGTGGAGGAAAACTGTGTGGGCATGTTCAGTAATTCTTTGAATGATTAAGTGTATGTTGTTTGTTCTGTAATTTTGTGCTTGAGTGTGTATTCACAGACAGTGGGACATGTTTCTACTACATTTGATAAATGTGCTCGTACATACATATGTATGAGTGAGATTTCAGATTGTGCTTCTGCATGCATGCATTTATTTTACGCACACAGCACTGGCTGCTTATTCAGTAAAAGATTCAATGCATGGGTCTTATAGAGGTGTGTGTTTGCATGTTTTTATTGATTGTGTGAGTATATATCTTCAATTACTTTGTGAGCAGACAGTGAGCAACCTAGTCGTGTTTACCAGACATAATTGGCCACTCCTGCTGTTTTCCTATGGCCATCAAATTAAAGCTCTGACTTTTTCTACCGCGGCTCTCTGTCACACACACATACATAAACACAGAGACATGTAAAGAGAATGAAAACAGGGAAAGTATGAATGACAAAAGGATGGAGCAAAGCAGATGAAGCGAGGAGAGTAAGTGATGGTGGAGTGGACGAGGAGCTGACTCTTTAAATAATTAGGCAATCATGTTCATGGATGAGGAACAACATTATCATCTCAAATAAAACAGAGATAAAAAATGTATATGTAGTATATTTATATATATATATATATATATATATGTATAGAGAGAGAGAGAGAGAGAGAGAAGGTAAGATGAGCGGAGAAACAAATCCCTAAGAAACATACACGACACACAGACGCATGCTGCCTGCCAAATAATTATGTTATGTATGTTCACATTCTCATTTAGGGCAATCAATACTTTTTTCCTCTTAACAGCTCCATATAGAGCAGGATGGCTAAGGGGGAGTACTGGGACAAAGCCTGGGAAATAGGAGAGACAGGGAGGGGAAGAGAAACAAGTGTGCAAACGTTGTGGCAGTTTAATTACAAAAACATGTTCTCTGCCACAGTTCTCCCTGGTGTACGAGTTTACTGGGACCGTGTTGATTGTGTGTTGGTTAGCAGACAAAAAGAGATACCTTCCTGCTGTAAGTGCAGACGTGTCGTATCATTCGATTAGACAAGACCACTCTGAGGCATCACTGCAATACACGCAAAGACAAATGAGTCCCAGTGCGTCTCCAGACTCAGCCACACTCGCTACCAAACTGTAAGAGCAACCGTTTAAGTTGACAAGTGGAAACATGACACAGCAAACTGCAGCAAGTATCGAGTAATTACGGGTGCAACCACATCATATTTTTCCAGTGTAAAAAATGTCTCTGCATCTCTGTATTTGATTAGCCTGGACTCCTCAAACACAAGCGTACCAGCTTATAAACAAAAGCCACAGACTCTAGAAGCTTTACTCAGTGGACTTAATTGTGTTTCTTCCTATTCTTTATTAGTCACTGTGCATGAACATTGCAGGCTTATGCTCAAAACAAACTAGTTTGTGCTGTGCAACATGTCGTCAGACCATGTTGGAAAGTGTTTATAGCTGTCCAAGGCAGGGAGAAAATCCTCCTGTCATCGAGAGTGGGGAGCCATGATAATCGTTTAAATATGGGGATAACTGAGCACGCTTTCAGACAGACTTCTCTGAAAGGTATTCATATTGTTACACTCTGATGTACACATGAGAAGTGACAGAAATAAACAAAAAACGAGCCTAAGAGAGAAGTTCAAAATGAGCTTATGGTTTCACTTTTGCAGAGGTTTAAGTAATTTTCTCATCGACTCCGCACAGCAACTAAACTGTTTTTTGAAAGATGTTGACACAAAGATTATACATTTCATTTTGTAAATCAGATTTCAGTATTTACAAAAGCTGTGGTGTTTTGGACACGTGGGTCCCAATAGTCTAATAACGCTATTGTTCAGCATCATTTCCCTCAGTGTTTTTTGATTTATTTATTTTGTGCTGAGTCATCACTGCCTCGGGTTTCAACTGAGAAAATAAATAGTCGGTTTTCTCTACAGGGATTCAAATGATGTCATTCTATACACCCTCTATCTTGTTGTGAGAGGATGATTTATCACCAGAGCTGTAGTTCAAATGAGGGAATGCTGTTTTAGTCTTTCAACATTTTGAGATGATTCTGGCACAGGTGAAACACACCATGTGGATATATTTAAAGCTGCTGTGAGACTGTTACTGTAGAGCTGAGATACTTGTCAGTTTAACAAAACAAAATGAGCAACAACTACTATCATATTCAGTAGGTCAATGAAATCCATTTTCAGTTGACTCCTTTTTTTAAAATCCCTTGACAGTGTACGGCATCTTGTATTTCCCACGCTTCCACTATCCTGACTGACAGACCCTTTGGTCTCCAGGCAGTGTGCCTGAAAATTATCAGGTGGAAGCGGCTGCTCTGGTGCCTCACCAATGTGGGGGCTGTTTTATACATTGTGTTTTGTGTTGTGTGCATTGTGTGCATGTCGACCAGCAGGCAAGTTTACTGCAAAGGCTTATATTCACAGTTGCACACACACATACATACAGACACTGCCAGAGGCACAGCACAAAGAGCAAACACGTTTGCTATCTGTGCTGGTCAGTAAGGACAAAGAAAACTGATCTCTCAGGCAGTTTTTTTCTCTGTCTGTGGGTGTCAGCGCACAGACAATGACTTTTTATGTCAGTGTAAGTTCTTCCCTGTGGATATCAATGTGTGTGTTTTGTACGAGTCATTAACTGGCCAGGAAATGAATAAACTATGCATTTATATAGCTGTGTAGTGTATAGATGTGTGCTGTAAATATGAACTGCACTTCCCAATAATTACGTACCTGTGATAATCAGTGTGGAAAAGGTCATATGCTGTTTGGGTGTGTGCAAATACATCTTTGGGTTTTACAAGTAAAAACTAACAAAAAGCTTGTTATTTTAAAGGGCATTCAAGCACGTTATCATGCTACAATTATCAGTGTGAAGTGTTTACATACGACAGAAGCTAATGCTAGTGGCATTCATAAAAGAGCTTTGATCCAATGGCAGGAAAATGTCGTTGTCTTAGCTCTGAACATTTGAGTTTATTGTGCTGAGATGAAATTTCAGAACTTTTATCACATTGTGGTGTTTGTGTGTTTTACCTGTGGTATGTAGTTGCGTCTCTCTTGGCAGACAGCATGGAACCAGGCCAGACAGAACAGAGACTGGGCTCTGGCCAGGACGCCTCCTGCACACAAACAATCAACAACATGTCACAACAAAAATAATTATGATAAGCAATCATTCATGTTTTATAAACCAGAGGGCAGACATCTTTTATAATTCATCAAACAAAATACAACAGAGAGGACTGGGAGGAGAATCCAGCATGCTGTATTCTGCTGTGGATGGCTTTTAACTTTTTTGGACATATTGTTTGCTGCTGTTAATTTTTTGTCCCAGACCCTGCAAGCTCGCTGGGTGTCTTTGTTTACAGGACTCAAGGCTGATCTAATAATCACGCACTGATATCACTACCACTGATAACAGTAACACATAGCATTGTGTGGAAGGAAGAGAAGAGAAGAGCCAACCTTTACTGATCTGCTCTGGAGTCCACGACTCGTATGTTCTTAACAGATTTTTCTTCAACCCAGGAGGAGCCTGGAGATGGAGATAGGCAGACAGGGGAGGGACAAGGTAAATCAGGAAAAAGGGGAGAAAAGAGGTTTTATTATGATGGAATCCCTGAAACATTCAGATGTCAAATGCATTTTCAGATTGCAAGGTCTAAACATTGTCCTGTCACACAAGCACATGGCAAAGCACAGGGAGACCTTGAACATGTATGAAAGACTTCTGTGTTGCATAGGAAGATACTACAGGACACACTGGGTGGCACCAAAAAAAAAAAAAAAAGGCACTGCTGGGATTTGAACCCAGGATCTCCTGTTTACTAGACAGGCGCTTTAACCAACTAAGCCACAGCGCCCATGGCAACAAGAAAAACTGTGACAAAATTACAGTGAGTTTGTAGAACAAATGTAGGTATAATAAAATACCTGACTACTGGTAAAACAAAGGGTAGGGGATACTTCTTGGACACAGATCTATGATACCCTCTTTCCACCGAAATTAGCGCATGCATGCAGGGTTCTTTTTAAACGAGGAAACATCTGCTAAAAATAGGAAACACACTCCCATTCCTAGTAAACTTGAGCCATGACCACAGCTCTACAGCTCTTTTTTTTTGACTGGTGCGACATGTGAAAAGTCACAGGCCGGCCAGAATACAGTATTTTGTTTATCAATTATGTGTTCTTGGCGAGACCAAGTAGAAGCTGTGAAAGCAATGTTGAATGTGTGTCATGTTGTTTCGTTTCACAGTATGTTGTGTTGTTCTAGTGTAAACCCAGAATGCAGGAGCAGTACACATTTGATCAAATGTAACAAAGTCTTTCTCTCATTACAAAACTGTCATACAGCTGTAGAAACAAACTGGACTGGTCAGACAATACGGAGACAGGTCATATCTGATAGAGGGACTGAAGAATTGCAAGCAAAAGACTGTGCTGTTTAAATCATTTGTAGCTCAATGTTAGTATCCCTGGGAATTACAAACACTCTACAAATATACTGGAAAAAATATTGCTGGGTCAGGATTGAACACCCAGTAACGATTACCACCTATGTTCTTGAGTTATGCTGCACTTTAGTTGGTACATGAGTCAGCACATATTGTATCTCAGACCAAGTTCTCTGTACATTTGATTCCTCTGGCAACATTATGCTCTGTTTATAATAGAAACAAAAAGCATACATTGACATTAGTTCGCACATTATCAGCTTTGCCGAACATTTGGTACCTCCATCTGGAGGTTTTGATAATACACACAGCCAGTAATGCATATGTACTAAATTTGCCAAAATTGGCAAAACAATCCCTGCATATGTTACCAATCTCAGCAGATGAAGTGTATTTGCCATGTGATTACTTTTTATGTTGTACATCCACAGTCAGTCTGAATTTCACTTGTTTCAGCTGCAGTAGAAATGTTTTCCATTTGTGCATCAGTGAAGGTTCATCTTACGCTTTTATTCGCCCTCAAGGAAGTAAGGCGTTATTATTTTATTCTCACATGAAGCTACTTCATTCTGGCTCTGTATATTATCATTGAAAATACATTTGTAGAATTAAATATTTGCTCTATAAGAAGTTTGAGCTGTTGGTTTACACTGCCAGTCTAATGCGAGGCACTAAATATATTTACTCTCTGAAGCTTCAACACTAAACTGTAAAGGGGAATTGAGTGTGGGTATTTGGGGTCTGGTGGAGGAGCTGTAGTCAGTGGAACACAGTTGCTCTGACTGTAGCTTTTTAAACTGTGTTTTTGCTACACGGGTGCACTGTATTTTCGTCATTCCCGTTGGTTATGGCAAGTAATTTCACATACTGTAAATTCACATGTACAGTATCACTGTTAACACTACAACGACAACACATATCTCGCATGGATCAACTGAGAAATGCCTTGAGCCTCCTCAGCAACACTCTTGCAGTTCAGCTCTGCACGATCCTAATACAATCACGCTGGCAAAAAACATCACAGTTACTTCACTAGGGGTGTGTTCAGACATATAAAGTATGCCTGTACGTTTGTCCATGAAAGAGTGTGACTGTGTCTGAAAGCCAGAAAAGAAAACAGGTAGACAGAGAGAGAGAGATAGAGGCTGTTTGTGCAGCATGCTTGGCTGCCGAAGCAGCTAACCCCTTGAGCATGACTCCCATCAGAAACACACTGAGCACTAAAGCACGCATCACTAACACACAAGCTGCAGGTTTCTGCGTCTCCTTACGAATGTACAGTAAATGTGGCTTCATTGTGTCTGTAGCCATTATACAGAGGACTAAAGAAACACAAACTTTCATGAATTCACTTGACATTTCAAACAAACAGCACACATCCTACACTCCTGTGAGTATGCTGTAACCTAGTAACATGGCCCGCTGGGGCTGAGACAAACACGACTGCATTCTGACGGAATCCGCAAAGACCAAAGGTCTATATTTGGGAAAATTAAAAGTTTCAACGCTGTATATAAATAAAGCAAAATGCAGATTAAAGAGCATTTGTGCACAGTGTGCCTGCAAAACTGTGTGGGTGCATGTTTGCGAGAAAAGTCGAGGTAGGTCAATACTACAGTAAACTTCTTCGTAGGCTACTGTAGGAGTATTGTGGTGTTATTGTTCCTATGCCTGTATGTATGGGGTGGGGAATGTGTGTGTGTGAGTACCTCGTATGTGATCTTCAGACTGGACTGCAGCAGTATGGGTGGAAATCTGGGGTGAACTTCAGCTGTCAGCCACAGACGGAAGCCTGGTTTGGGATGTAGCACATTTAACTCCTGTGGAGGAAGGACAGACACACATGAGACACATTGTACACTTGAAGAGAGCACCACATGATACAAGACCAGACTGCTTGTGCAGTAATATTTGGCTGTAAATACAAGTGTTAGCTGAGGTCTTTCTTGCCACATGCATCTCCACCCACACACACATATGCAAAAACACACAACTATACTGACTAATACATAAAATTTACTCATAAGTTGGAACAGTTAGAGAAGACTTCATTGCACACATTGCCCAGATACTGTATCGTGTAGGTCAATCAGTTGTCTAAACTGCTAATCTTGTGTAAGGTTGCAAAGGGCTGGGATGTATCTCAGTACATCCACAAAGGTAGGATGGATTTAAAGGAGAAGTCAGGTTTTTTTGCGCTTTAAGCCCCATTTTTGGGTTGTTTGATGAAATAGAGTGGTTAAGACCAAAATAGTGACGGTGGCTCCTTTTCAGAGAATTTGGCTTTCCCCTGCCTGGCTTAACACTGCTGCCTATGGCCATGTGTGAATCTGTCCTAAAACCCCCCTAAACATTCATTTTCAAAGTCATGAAACTCACCGAGTGGTCAGTGGTGTTCGTTGATGTTCTGACATAAAAATCGTAGCAAATTGTGGTTTTCATGATGATTTAGTTGACATTTTGTGTAATCCACTGGTTTTCTATAGGAAGCCTCATTGTCCGTCGGTAGTAATCCGCCACCGGAAACAGAAAGGGGGTTGTTTACTGTACAATGGATTACTCGCTTATAAACAACCTTTGCATTTCAATGCCTTTGAACACAACGCCAACCTTTTTCTTCTGCTTCTTTTCTGTGGCCCATTACTTTGCAATGGTTTCCTGCCGGTTGGTGACACCCACATAAAGGAGCATTATTGTCATCAAGTGGGCTGGAGTGTTTAACACTTCAGGGTCAAATCAACGATCAAGCGGACGTTTAAACACGGGTGTGAGGCAGCTGAAGAAATAGTTCCACAGTCGAGATGAATAGCGAAAACACGGATGGAAAACACAGTTTGCCACGATTTTTATGTCAACCATTGCTCATCATGTAGTGCTGCGCCATTGCATTTAATGAGCTGCAGCCACTCTCAACACTTTTCCTGCACCTGAAGGCTGACTGACTGAACTTCGCTCACACTTCACAGCAGCATATCTTGTTTTAGTATTATTATTTTTTCGTCAGAAAGGAATTCAGCATTCTTTATTTTTATAATTCGCACATTCTTCTTGCTTAATTATTATAGCCCTATTATCATCCCCCTTACACACACACACACACAGCAGACGATAGGCTTCTTCAACTCGAACACTTTATTAAAAACGGTAACTATAACCTTCAAACATCAACAACATAACATTGAATAATGAATGGATTTGGAAAAATCTTAACAGACATGCATATTTTCTTCCTCACAGGCTGCTCAGAAGTGAGAACCATGGACAGCAGCATTGTGTGTTAGTGCTGCTGTCACACCCTCACACAGTGCGCTTCTCTGACAGACACACTTTTTTCTCTCTCTCTCTGCTGTCCGTGCCCGACTCAGTCCACCCCAATTGACTTAATTAGTCGGCCCAAACCAGCGACCTGTCGGGCTTATTTGGGTCGGGCTCGGGCTCGTTTTGAAATCGAGAACTCTAGTGCACACCACTGACCACCTGGTGAGTTTCATGGCTTTGAAAACAAATGTTAGGGTGGTTTTAGTACAGGTTCACACATGGCCATAGGCAGCAGTGTTAAGTCAGGCAGGTGAAAGCCAAATTCTCCAAAAGGAGCAATCGTCACAATTTTGGTCTTAACCACTCTATTTCATCTTAAACAACCCAGAAATGGGGCCCGCAGTGCAACATTTTTGTTCTCCTTTAAACACACGGCCTTGTTGCTGTGAGGTAAAAGTGCTAACCACAAAGTTCATACAAGATAAGAGAAATAACTTTATACTGCACTAAATGCAGTTTTTCCACATCCATAACTTTGGAGGGAAAAATCTGCTGACTCCCACATATTCCCTAAAAGCAAGTTTCTAATCTTTAACTGAAAATTTATCTGAGCGTAGATGTAACTAAACCCCACCATGCCAAACAATATTTTTTACTGAGAAAACATTTCTTCATAAATGTATATTTGCAAACATGCAGGTATATTAAGTCAACTTTATTTATATAGTGTGGTCCAATGAACTATAAGGATATCAACCACTATAGTATCTATCAAGTAGATAAACAAAATATTTCCCTTTTTTCCTCTTGGTTCCTTTTTTCATGTAATTCTTTCGCCATTAGAATCACCGCACAGGGACAGATTCTCACTTCTTTTTATTTGTTCCCATCTTTCTTTCTCTCTCTCTGCATCTCTTCTTTTCACTGTCTCCATCGCTGTCTCAATTTCCAGCTTTCTATCTCTTACTTCTCTTCTTACATGCCTTCCTCCTCTCTTTCTATCCATCTCAAAGACTTGTGGTTAAAAATAGCAAGCTGGCACCTAAGGGTCTTGTGTCATCTGATTGGGTACTCACACACACACGCACACGCACACACACACACACACACACACACAGAAATGTAATCAATGTGTTTCTGCATCATTTGGAACCTAATTCATTCTCGTGGAAGCACACATGATCACAGAAAATCAAATAACACAGGAACTGACATCCCTCGAAGAAAACTCCACTGCCTCTCATTGAGTGTGTATGTGTGTGTGTGTGTGTGTGTGTGTGTGTGTGTGTGTGTGTGTGTGTGTGATGTTTTGTCAACCAGAATTCCACTGGAACAAATGACAGTATTGCAAAAAGATCCAAGACAGAAACACTGACAATGAAGAAGAGATGGGGAGATAAAGACAAAGGACAGAGTGGGAGAGAGCACAAATTTATTTTACTGTTTGCACATCAAAATCCGTCTTTGACAGAACATATCCATATTATTCAGACTGACTCATACGCAGATAGATACTCAAACCCAACAGGCTTTACTTAAAATTGTTGCTGATTGGAAAGCTGCATCTGCACACAACAGATAAGAACCATATGGTACAGCAACTCCTGATACAATCATATCACAATGTTTTCATAGATTTGAATCATAAAGACACTATCTAATTTATTTATTATGCTGCAAAACACTGCAACTAAATATATCCGTGGTTATTTCATTATATTGTTACGGGCAAACAGTGAAACATTTAGAGTGGTAGATAGGAAGATATATCCATAAGTAGATGGACGGAGTGGGTGATATGAAAAATGAGAGACAGAACAGTGCAAGTGGAAGAATATGAGTAGACAGGAATGAAAGGACATCTGCACTGCCAACTTCAATTATGAACACTAACTGCTCTCCTTCGCTGTCTCTCTTCCCTCCTCTCTCCTCTCTCTAACTGACCAACTGGTTCAGTGAAGGAGGGGAGGACTGGAGAGACAGATGGCAAAAAGAAGCCGGAAAAATTTAGAAACATTGAGAGATACAGTAAGACCGAGCAGATGGACGCGGCTACAGAAACAGAGGCAGATACTAACACAGAATTTCCACCTGCCTGCTGAAGGCTAAGTTCATTCTTTCCCTTTTCCCTCCTCTTACATCCACTGTATCTTCATTCTTTCTTTCCTATGCTCACTGCCTCCCTCGTTCCCCTTGTTGCGTCAGTTTTTCATTTCAAGCTCGACTGCCGAGACCGCAACCTCATCGGTTGCTGGGCAAAGAGCGAGACAATGAAATAGTGAGAAAAAGAGGAACAGACAGAGGGTTTTACTTATACAACATAAGATAAACAGGGAAGAATCCAGCTGGGAAAGGTGGAAACAAATGGAGGAAAAACAGGGACAAAATACAAAATTAGATACCAGGAGGAGAGAGGAGCAAGAGGTGAGAAGAGTGGAACGAGGAAGGAAAAGAGTAGAAGAGGAGAGCTGTAATAATCTATGGTTTAAGTCACACCGGGAGCACAGACAACTCTGGACAGGAGAGATCTCAGGCTAACCCCAGGGTACACACATGCACTCACACACACAAAATAACACACTCACACATACAGGTGAGGGCACACACATAGACACAGGCCAATCACTGCCAACAGCTGTGGCTCCAAGTGAGATATGACCTGCTACAGTGACACAGCACTGAACAAAACTCCAGCAAGAGCACACAGACACAAATAAACACAAAGAAATTGGAAGACACATATTAACCCACTTACTGTATGTACTGTGACACACAAACACATGTACAAGTGTGTGCCCAGAGACAAAGGTACGTACAAAAAGTTAGACAAATAAACAAACACACAGGGTAACAGACACAGCCGCACAAACAGCAGCACAGTGACTAATACGGGCCGACAGGTAGAGAGCAAAATGTGTATGCACAGGCAAAGGACGTAAGGTAATTTTAGATATGGAAATTTGGGCAGCCAGCAGAATGTCTTCTTGTGTTCATATGTTTAGCGTGTTGTAATATTATAGATAAACACTGACAAGCCGGTGAAACATGGAATTACACACACACTTGAAGTACATCACATCCTCCAGGCTCCCTCCTTTGGGAAGTATGTAGTGTGCATCTCCACTAATCTGTATTGTTGTGAGGCGACACATTTTTTACAGGAACATTGTCCCACATGAGGCCTCTGTTGGACTCTGTTATGTGTCAGCATCAGTTGCATGTTTCTCATTCTTATGCAAATTTACTGGCACTCTACTGTCAGCAATACGTACCATGGGTCTCATTCATGAAAAGTGAGTAAATCTGTGTGTAGATTTGCACATAAAAGCCTACGCTACTAAAAAAATACTACGGATTCAGGAACGCCGCAGGAAACTCAGATTTGATCGTAAAAACACATGTGTATGATCATGAATGCCAATCCATCGTAAAGTGACAGCGCGCTCCAGGTAATCAGCAATTGGCATAAATCCCTGCCCATGAATAGCCAATGACCACCATATAAGGAGGTGTAGGTGCATCCTGTCGACCTGTCAGTCACGACGCAAAGAAAGAAAGAGAGAGAAAGAATTAAGAATTTTTCCGAAGCGGAGATCGAAATAATTTTGGGTGAAGTGGACTTAAGACAAAACATTTTATTTTCTTCAGTTAGTAGTGGTGTGACAGGGACAGGCAAAGCGCAGGCCTGGAGGGAGGTAACAGATGCTGTTAATGTTGTCTCCGTAGTACAAAGATCCATGTCAGAGGTGAAGCGTAAATGGTTTGATATGAAACTGGAGGCAAAGAAACGCATAAGCACACACACAAAACATACAGCGGTCACCAAACAAACAGAAGATTCAGTTGTGGGGTTTTGAATGAAGTGGGAACGGGAACCCAGACATGTTTTGTGCGCAATGGATAAACTCTAAATCAGTGATGGCTGTCGGAATGTAGAGCTACTTAACATTTATTTTAGCAAATGATACAGATAACATATAGCCTACAGCAGTTTTGTATGCATCGTCTTCAAATTATTTGAATCTTAATAGACTAAAGCTCTGTTTTATACAACGTACAGTAAATTAAACATTCAAATCAGATTTATTCATTCAAATGATCAAAAAGCCACAAAAAACAAAACAAAACAAACAAAAAAACGTGTTGTCTCAAATAATTCTTTCAGCTGGCACGTGCTCCTTCGTGGCTCCACCACCTGCTGCCCCTGCTGAACCCAGGCACAGAGGCCAAAGAGGCTGTGATCCGGCTGTCCTTACAGATATTTTTATTATCGTCATTCAGCATGTAGAAAGAACGTGTAATCTATTGAGTCAATTTACATAGATAATTCACAATCATGAACCTAATCTGGATCTTAAACCTGCAAATTGCCAACTAATTTAACTAAATGTGTTATATTTTAAATATTTTTGTCATGTTTAGATTACGTGTTTCAAAGGCATCTGTGTATTGTGCACACAACAGAGCACAATACGAATTAAAATTGTAATTTCCAACAGTGACAAGCAATATTTATGTGCTTTACTAAATTTACACAAGCACTATGAGTGGTCAGGAGCAGGAGTAGATTTTGTTAGTAGCTACGAAAAGATTGGAGCTACTAAAATATTGATGAATGCGGACACGCACGTAAATTCTGCGAAGAGTTTACAAACAAAATCCTTCTGCTCACGTTTCATGAATGAGACTCCATGTGTGCCCATGTGAGGTTACACTTTTTCACGAGGAAACTGCCTGACTTGAGGTCTCTGTACAATTCTTCGATTTGTCAGCATCAGTTACATGTTTTTTCATTTTCATGCAGATATACTGGAATTTTGCTCTTACTAGCATGTACCATGTGTGTCCACCATTGTGTTTTGTAGTCCGATTTTAAAACACCTGCCCCGTGTGAGGTTCGAACTCACAACCTTCAGATTATGAGACTGACGCGCTGCCTACTGCGCCAACGAGGCTCTGAAATAGGCATGAAATAGAATACAATGGTATGTGGCAGTCAGTCAAGTGAGTGATGGATGTATATGCATGGATGAGTGAGAGGTATGGTGTCAGGGTGCTGGATAGCATAAAACAAACAAAGATGAGCAGGAGAGATGCTGGACTTGGGGCAGCCCTCTCACCTTTAAGAAACTACTGTATGAAGGAAACGTTTTCAGCGTTTCAAAAGAAAAAAGTGCACAAAAAGTTGACCTCGATTTTTGGAGTTGATAAATGACACCCAGCCCTAGTCTCAGGTTCCAACTACAACTTTTAATTTGAGTTTTTGATTCTTATGCTGAACCAGTAGTTCTTCAGTCCTAGTACTTTACTACACACGCAGTTATTTAACAATAATGACGATGAGTAATATGTTTCCTCTTCATTGTATTCTATAATTTGCCTTAAATGGGTGCCCCGTGTTAGGTTTGAACTCACAACTCTTAGATTTACTCACAAGCTTCAGATTATTCAGATGTGCCATTGAGGCTTAAAATCTTCTATTTATGGTGCAGTCGAGTCCTTGAGACTATTCATGGTATTTACAGCATACATATACTTTTGAAAGTATGTGGTTTCAGTCTCCTCTATTCTATGTTTTGTGAGGTGACACATTTTCACGAGGAAACTACCAACTTCAGGCCTCTGTAAGATTGATTTTTTCAGCATCGGTTATTATGTTTTTCCATTTTTCACCTATATGTACCATGTGTGTCCTCCATTGTGTTTTGTAATGCAATTTTAAAATCCCTGCCCCGTGTGAGGCTCGAACTCACGACCTTCAGATTATGAGACTGACGCGCTGCCTACTGCGCCAACGAGGCATGAAAAGCTCTATTTCATGAATACAACAAATTCTCACAGTTGCAACTGTGACATGACTTGGTTTTTCTTCTGTAGAAACTATGATTCTACTGTAAATGTGCTTTAACTAACTATCCAGTAATATTACTGTATTTTCTGACAACAACAAAAATAAAGTGCATGTGCAGATGATACTGATGTGCTGCCTTCCCTCCAGTTCTTACTTTGATTCACCATAATATGGGACCAGCAGTTCACCAGCAAGAAAATATGACTCAGACAAAAATGTAGGCAGGGTTAAGCCTGGTCACAACCTGGAGGGGACACCATATGAGCAACACACTGATGAGGAGAGGCTGGGACCATCATTTTGTTCCCTGAGGACAAACCAGCATCCCTTTGATATCTTGTTTAAAGCTCCTTTGAGATTATTTTATATTCAGAGGAGTTCCTCTACCTTCTTGGCACTGTGGCCTTGAGATAATGTTAACAGGTGCTTGTTTCAGTGGGCACTTTTCTTCAATTTATTTTCATGGACTTAGTATTTGTAGAGTTGCTCCTGTGCTCTGGCCAACTGGTGCCTTATCCTAGATGCATGTTTCCATTCAAAGAAGAGAGGGCCGCAATCAGAAATGTAACATTGAAAAAAAGTTTACTTTATCATTTGTCTGGCAATTTATTGTATTGCAAATTAATCAAGTAAACTTTGTGCGACTCTCCTCTTTGAATGGGTTTTCATGGACTAGGCCTACAGGACTTATTAAATTGGATGTTTCCCTGCAGATCTTTTTCTTGGACTAACTTTGGAAGTGTTATGATGGATTTATCATATTAGTTTTGGACTTGTTATAGTCCCCTTGCTGGGTCCTTGCATCATGTTTTTGAACTACACCCATGGCTCCTGATGTCAACCTGGCTTTGCACAGATGTGGCTGCAGAATAATATAATTATAAAGTAATTACTGTTACATATGTGACAGAAATTGTTGATGCAATGCAACTCATACTCATGCAATCCTATTGTGGACAGACACATATCCATATCCAAACACATAGAACCTCTGTAGGGTAAACACAGTGAGTTTGATCATGCTCTCCAGGAATTGATCAATAAAGGTCTATGTCAGGGGCAACTACGCAATAACTAGAGATAGCAGAATGTTTCAACCATAAAGCACTAACTGCAGAGAATACAGAAGAGACATACACACATAAACATTAACACCAGTCGCTAGGACATTACCACACACAAAGTACCTACTTTTTCCAGGAGCGGCAGCCAAGTAGTGACAAGGTGAAGGTTTTTCAGGCAAAGCCAGTCTCCATTTCGAGAACATTCTCTGAGTGTAGCTAAGGCCACATCAGCCTGTCCCTGACCCATGGAGATCTAGACAGACAGAGGGAGTGGGGAGAGGTGGGAGGGGGCGAGAAACAGAAGCAGTGGGATGGAAAATTTGATTCTACATTGTAATTTCTCAGAAGTTAGGGGGCAGATAATCTGATTCAGTATTTGAATTCATCCAGCTCCTCAGCGGGAGAAACAATGAAATACTTGCAAAGTGAGATTTCCATTGTGAGTTTTATCAATAGATTTCCCACAGAGGCCAGTAACTCAGAACTAATCTGATTTATATTTATATTGAACTGATTTGACTTCTAGTAATGTTATCTGCAGCATATGAGTGGGACGCTGCACGTACTTCAGTGCCCAATGTATGGGTTCACTTGTGTGTGTGTGCGTGTGTTTGTGTGTGTGCCTTTTTTTCCTTGTTAAAGGTTTACTTGGGGTACTTCTCCCTTATCCGCTGTGAGGGTACAGAGGATGTCATATGGTGTAAAGCCCCCTAAGGCAAATTGTGATTTGTGATATTGGGCTATATAAATTAAAATTTACTGAATATATATATATATATATATATATATATATATACATATATATGTATATTTGGTGTGTGTTGTCAACAGTCTTTTGAAGACAGTGGAGTTCTGTGGACTGGGGGCGGAGGCTATGTGTCAAGGCTCTGACTACACTGATATTACATCCTAGTAAGTTACATTTCTTTGTGGGTTTGGTTCTCAGACTTCTTACAAAAAGGTAAAATAATACCAGCATTGGTTTTGAAGAACTATAAACCGCAAGTTGAATAGCTTCAAGTGCGTCAGAGCGTCAAGGGCAAAGGCAGTTTTCTCAGACATCTTGAAATATATGTAATTATAAAATATTACAATTGATGAACTCTATTGGCAGAACTTCACCAAGAGCTATTCAATACAACACTGAATAGCTCTTGTAGCGCTCTCTCTTTGAGATGCAAAATAGACCACTCTGTGGATCTGATCTTGGTATTCTGCTGGAAATACTCCCTTGCACTTGCTAATCTGCGGTGACTTCTCCCATTTATACCAGTTATCGTCTACCTCATGATAGTTGTCCCTGCCCACGGTTTCTGCTGCTAGTTCCGCAAGCTCCTGGGACGGGTCTGCCCCTGGAGAGATGATGATCAACACCGGCTCCCATTCCAAAGTCTCAGTGTAGAGACGACGCAGGTTCAGAGGAGGTGGGGAGAGCTCTTTCATACCTGCACAGAAGAGGGGAGGAAGATACAGAGATAATGAAGGGTGTGAAAGACAGATCCGTGAAGAGTGTTTCAACATTTTAAGTTGATATACTACTCAAAGTCAAAGTGACTGGATATGGTGCGCAGAGAGGGTACACCAGTTGGGGACAGATAAAATGCGAAACGAAGGAGCAGGAAACAAGAGGTGGTGGTAAATGATAGTAAGTAGCATCAAAGGGGCATTAGGTGAGGGTAGATGGAAAAGAAAAAGACACAGACTGGCTAGACAAATCAAGTGGGAAAAGATGACAGGGAGACAGAGGGGCATGAACGGAGAGGGGTAGACAGTGCCTTAAGGGGAGTGATGGAGAAGGAAGGTTGGGGAAAAGGGAAGAAAAAAAGTAGAAGAAGAGGGAGAGCAGAAGGGAGGCGTTGATGGAGAAAGAGAGCGAGGGCACAAGAGGAAGAGAGAGGGTGAGAGAGATTAGGAGCATGATGTGCTGTGCATACTGAGTGCTAGGTATGCAGCAGTATTCACCACACATAGCAGAAGAATACCTTGTCAGCCCCCTGGTGTTGGGAAGCAAGGCTCTTTGTGCATGTGCCTAAGTGTGTGTCTGCATGTGTGCGTTTCCTCACTGAGCATTAGGCTCTAATCCTGCTGTAATATTGTGAATGATATATCAGATACGGGTTAATAGTGACACACAAGCAGCGATACAGGCTCACACAGTGTGAGTGGCTGGAAATTCCGCTGTGACGTTATTTACACATATATCAGCAGATATCTCTTGCAGACACACACGCATGCGTACAGACACACACACACACACACACACACACACACACACACGCACAGTGCTGTCTTTTCTGGTTGAGACGACCGCTCCAGCCTGAACATTCTTTTGGTGTCTGCTGCCAAATGCAATCTGCTGCACAAGAAATACACATACACATACGTGCACGCGCACGAGGTCTTGGTAGAGAACATCTTGGCACGACCTTTTGCTGCATCACCATGGCAACACTAAGAAAAACAGTCATCTGACCACATGGCTTGTGATGTCTGACTGCAAAAAAGGGAGCATTTACAGAACGTGCCCGTGCACAAATACATACACAACTATCTTTGACATGGGCAGGTAATCAGTATTCGTGCTGCAGACCAGCATCCTCTGTCTGTGAATAGCAAAGTTCACCTTGGCTTTTATGACACACAATCAGGGCAGAAAGGAGCCTAGAAAAAGACACAGTCTGCCTATAGTTCAAACGCTGCTTAGTGGCGGAAACACTGAATGGCTAAAAATTAATGATCAGACACTTGGTAGCGCACAACACTTGACATTACAGAAACTGACAGGATGCATTTGCATTTAAAAGCTGATTGATTGTTAAAACAAAAAAGGGTGTCGTCTAAACCGGATGATTGATAAATAAATAACTGAAAGACAGAGAGAGATGCTTTTTATGCATATGTGAAAGAGGGTTTTTATTTTTTGAGAAGTAGAGTGAGCAAGCCAGTGAGTGAGCACAAGTGTGTGTGTGTGTGTGTGTGTGTGTGTGTGTGTGTGTGTGTGTGTGTGTGTGTGTGTGTTTGTGTTCACCCAGGCATGCCTGTGTGCGTGAGCAGTGCCCAGGCCTGGACTGGGGGGATTGAGTGAGATTAGCTGTAAGAGGATTACAGACCATGCCTCATTAGCATACTGATTTACTGCCAAAAACACATACACATACACACAAAATCTTCTTCTCCCCTGTTCTTCTTTTTTCATCTGTCTGTCTTTCTCTCACTCTCTCATTCAGACATACAATCTCACCCACATCGTGCACTTTCAGACACACACTACACCTTCATCAATGGGTTCACTTGGCGTTCAAGGAGTGCAAGGACTATCTATTTATCAGCATACTGCAACTGTGTGCTTCATGAGAACTGCCAGACAAACAAGAAGAGGGACAACAAAAGTGCCATTTGTGCTTTTGGTACATGAGCTCTAATGGACACACAGATACACACCTTTGAAGAATAGGAGAGAGATGGGATGTTTGACACCCACAACCTCAAGTGTTCATGTAGCCACATATACACAAAGACGAAGAAAGAAGAAAAACACACTGTCACAAACATACAAAGGCTACTGTGTTATCCTGAATAGACATTTTTCTCATATTTGACAAAAGCATTCACAACCTTGTTGGGCTTGGTGTAGTGGTTAGTGTGTTGGTCTCACTATCTGAAGGCTGTGAGTTTAAGTGTCATGTGGGTCAGGTCATTCAAAGAAAACTAACTGTGTGGAAACAAAAAGATGAATGAATGGAGAAACACAATCAATGAGGTGCAATTATAATATACGCCATCAAAGTTGGAGAGATGGGCTGACGGACACCCACAAACAGCGATATACAGATAGGCGCACACAAAGGCTGGAGTGTGCCCCTCAGTGAGCAAGTATTATAATTAGCACTCTGGAGCAGCTGCACAACAGCTGACACTGAGTTTCAGTGAATAGAGCTTTTGCTATCAGTAGGAAGCAAGGCAGTCAGAGTATTCTGGCTCACCAAAGTGCTGTCTCCCTCTCTGTCTATATCTTCTCCCTTCCATCCTTTTTTGCAACCACTTCTTTTCCTCTGGGGCTCTTTTGAATGTCCTATTAACAAAATTGGTGAAACACTTTGAGAGTTGAGAAAAAATGCTTCACTAAATTCCAGAGGAAAAAAACACATAGAGGATTTTGGTTCAAGAAAACAAGTTGAGCTATTTTTGTCACTGTGACATATCTACTCATTTTCAAGGTCTCATTAGTGAAGTAAGCAGTGCCTCAGTCGCATATTCTGAAGGTCTCGAGTTGAAGCCTCATGCAGGGCAACTTTTGAAGTCACGAAACACACTAAAGAAGTGACACACCACATGGTGTCAGTATTGACGTCACATTGCTGTGGGCACATAAAGAGTTAGAGAGCATTGTTCGTTATACGGATTTTCACCTTACAGCCTCATCGGCCAAAAGGTAGTGCGTCAGTCCCAAAATCTGAAAACTGGACATTTGAGCCTCACAGGAGAGAGGCTGCAGAGCTTGTGGCTCGCTACGTGGTCGGAGAAATGCTGCTGTTGTCTGCGGTGGAGTCTAAATAGGTGGAGTAGGACTCGCTGACAGACATATTTCAGACTCAGGACTTGCATTATGGCTGGTACACGCTACGCGCTGGTACTCACCAATTATCCCCGGTCATCTTTCACGGTGTGTGTGATGTCATTGGGTTATTCTTGTCCTGTTTTTATTACTTTTACTATTATTTGAGTCACTGTGTCTATTCATGTGCCAGCTGACATGTTGTTGTAGTCACCTAAAAGCGTCAGCAGATGGCAGGAGCTACATTTGAAGCGCCATACGTAAACTGTCAAGCTACTGTATCTTCCACAGGAAGTTATGACAAATGTTTCAGAATAAAAGCCTATTTAGAAAATGGAGGGATTCTCTAGCCGAGGTTATAAGGGGCTTTTAATTCGAAACAAGTGTTGAGTTTGAAATGACGGTGCAATATGTTAACTTCACAAAGACAACGGAGCGGATAAAAAGTAAATATATAAACACACAGAGGGATTAATAAATAACGGACGTCTATAATGTAGTTTGTTTCAAATGAAGCTGAGAGCCTCTGCAGTTGTGGTGAGTAAAAGCCCCGCCGCTATTTGTTAATGTTATTACTTTATGTCCGACCGTGAGGATGTACCATTGTTTACTAGCTTGATGCTAATGACAGTAACGTTAACTCAGCAGGTTGACCAACTGCTTCTGCTGTTTCACACCATCATTTCCCCCTTTTACTCTGTGTGGTAACATCCCAAGAAGACATATTAAAAATGCTGGGGTGTTGTTGTCATACAGTTGTCTACGGCAGCAGATCGTTCTGTGTTTTTACTGGTCAAAGTGACGGCTGTGATGGGAGAACTGGATCTCAGTGAAGGGTGCCTGACTTGAGGTCTCTGTACAATTCTTTGATTTGTCAGGATCAGTTACATGTTTTTTCATTTTTATGCAGATATTCTGGAATTTTGCTCTTACTAGCATGTACCATGTGTGTCCACCATTGTGTTTTGTAGTCCGATTTTAAAACACCTGCCCCGTGTGAGGTTTGAACTCACGACCTTCAGATTATGAGACTGACGCGCTGCCTACTGCGCCAACGAGGCTCTGAAACAGGCATGAAATATGGAAAATAGAATACAGTGGTATGTGGCAGTCAGTCAAGTGAGTGATGGATGTATATGCATGGATGAGTGAGAGGTATGGTGTCAGGGTGCTGGATAGCATAAAACAAACAAAGATGAGCAGGAGAGATGCTGGACTTGGGGCAGCCCTCTCACCTTTAAGGCAATCACAGATACAGTAACACAAGAATAATGAAAAATATAAAAAGAAACTACTGCATGAAGGAAACGTTTTCAGCGTTTCAAAAGAAAAAAGTGCACAAAAAGTTGACCTACGGTTTTAGAGTTGATAAATGACACCCAGCCCTAGTCTCAGGTTCCAACTACAACTTTTAATGTGAGTTTTTGATTCTTATGCTGAACCAGTAGTTCTTCAGTCCTAGTACTTTACTACACACGCAGTTATTTAACAATAATGACGATGAGTAATATGTTTCCTCTTCATTGTATTCTATAATTTGCCTTAAATGGGTGCCCCGTGTGAGGTTTGAACTCACAACTCTTAGATTTACTCACAAGCTTCAGATTATTCAGATGTGCCATTGAGGCTTAAAATCTTCTATTTATGGTGCAGTCGAGTCCTTGAGACTATTCATGGTATTTACAGCATACATATACTTTTGAAAGTATGTGGTTTCAGTCTCCTCTATTCTATGTTTTTGTGAGGTGACACATTTTCACGAGGAAACTACCAACTACAGAAGATTGATTTTTTCAGCATCGGTTATATGTTTTTCCATTTTTCACTTATATGT
This sequence comes from Epinephelus awoara, assembly GCA_035609425.1. Classification (NCBI taxonomy): domain Eukaryota; kingdom Metazoa; phylum Chordata; class Actinopteri; order Perciformes; family Serranidae; genus Epinephelus; species Epinephelus awoara. The sequence goes on from CM069297.1 coordinate 28,701,874, forward strand.
ACCATGTGTGTCCTCCATCGTGTTTTGTAATGCAATTTTAAAACACCTGCCCCGTGTGAGGCTCGAACTCACGACCTTCAGATTATGAGACTGACGCGCTGCCTACTGCGCCAACGAGGCTACGAAAAAGCTGTCTCAATCATGGAGGAAAAAAAATTAAAAGGATAGCATTTTAGTCTCTACACTCAATTACAGTAATATATCCATGACAATTTATCAAAAGTCAAGACAAAAAATGTCAACTGTATGTTGGTGCTAGAGGTAAATTAAAGGGAACACCAAAGTTAATAGGATTCATTCCCTGAGACCCATGAATGTTCCTACCAGATTCAAAGGCAGTTCTTCCAATAGTTGTTAAGATTTGTCAGACTGGATGAAACCACCTGGCCGACATTACCATACTGGTTAAAAACTGCTTGTGGTTTTCATGTACAAATTCAGCCTTGGACAGACCAATACTTTATTATTACACTGCATTATTTTTGCTTTTGACAGCATGTTGTTGTATGAATAAATCTCCGTGGCTTCTTTCAGACTGATAGGTTTAACGACAGCCGTTGCTGTTTCGGAGCTGAAGGACCAGCCTTCTAAAAGCAACGGAAGTAACTGATGTCTTGTTTGAAAATGTGCTTAAGTATTTGATTACTCAAACAGCAAACTAACGCGTTAGGTTACTCGTTACTACAAAAAGTAATCAAAGTACTCTAATGCGTTACTTTGTAACACGTTATATCCAACTCAGGCTGCGAGTATGTCACCTCACAATTTAGAACAACGATAAGGAATACTGATGCTGAAAAATCAAAGAATCTTATAGAGGCCTGAAGTCGGGCAGTTTCCTCGTGAAAATCTAAGAGTCGTGAGTTCAAACCTTAATTGTGAATTAACTGGGTGAACCTGAGACCAGGGCTGGGTGTTATCAACTCTAAAAATGTATGTCAGCTTTTTGTGCACATTTTTTTGTAAAGCTGAAAATGTTTCCTTCATACAGTAGTTTATTTTTATATTTTACATTATTCTTGTGTTACTTATCTGTGATTGCCTTAAAGGTGAGAGGGCTGCCCCAAGTCCACCATCTCTCCTGCTCAACTTTGTTTGCTTTATGCTATCCAGCACCCTGACACCATACCTGTCACTCATCCATGCATATACACCCATCACTCACTTGACTGACTGCCATATACCATTGTATTCTCATTTTCCATATTTCATGCCTGTTTCAGAGCCTCGTTGGCGCAGTAGGCAGCGCGTCAGTCTCATAATCTGAAGGTCGTGAGTTCGAACCTCACACGGGGCAGGTGTTTTAAAATCAGACTACAAAACACATTGGTGGACACATGTGGTACATGCCTGTGAGAGCAAAATTCCAGTATATCTGCATAAAAATTAAAAACATTCAACAGATGCCAGAGAATCTTACAGAAGCCTCCCATGAGGCAGCTTCCTCATGAAAAAGTGTCACCTCACAACGAAACAGAATAGAGGAGACTCAAACCACGTACTGCTGTAAGTATATGTATCTGGAAACATCATCATTCAGTAGTGTTTTGTTATTGGTTGTGTGTCTGTGATTGCACTTCAGCTGATCTCAGTTCAGCATCTATATTGCTCAGCTTTGTTTGTTTTAAGCTATCCAGCATATATCTGTGACACCATACCTCTTGTTTATCCAAGCACACATATTCACCACTGATGTGACTACTACATGCACTTTACTATTATTTATTTTGTTGTGGTTATCCTCTTAGCCTTGTGAATTCCTTTAGTATGAAAATACTTTTAAATACCTTTTTAAAGGTCAATTTTGAACGCTTGCAGAATTTGGTGTATTAAACAAGTTTTAAGCAGAAGGTGATTTGTTCAATAACTGGGTTTATTTATTTTAGAGTTCATCTGTCACCTACTGGCCAGGAATTAATCAATTTGGCTTTAAACAATACATTTCTCTTTTGAAACATCAGTATTTCTTCAGCAACTCAACTCTTATTAAAGTTCCACTGAGACTTGAACTTGGATCACTGGAAGTCCAGAGTGCTAACCATTACACCATGGAACCACAGACAACACAATTCATAAAATATAAAGAAATAATCGCAGTAGGCATCACGGCAGTCTCACAATCATGAGGTCGTGAGTTCAAACCTCACATGGGGCAGCCTTTTAAGGCAAATTCTAAAATATATATTTAGCATCATTATATGAAATAACTGGGTATGTAGTGAAGAACTATGACTCAAGAACCACTGGTGTGGGACAAGAATCAAAAACTCAAGTTAAAAGTTGTAGTTGGAACCTGAGACTAGGGATGGGTGTTGCCATTAACTTTTTGTGCACATTTTTTGGAACACTGAAGACGTTACTTTTATACTGTTGGTATTATTGTATCTGTGCCTTAAGGGTTAGGGGACTGCCCCCAGCCCAGCAACTGGGAGCAACTCTGTTTGCTTTATGCTATCCAGCACCCTGACACCATACCTCTCACTCATCCATGCATATACATTCATCACTCACTTGACTGACTGCCATATACCATTGTGTTCTCATTTCTTTTGAACTGCAGATATCATCATAGTTTTTTTCTTCCCCCAACCTGTGTCACATCCCTCTTTGTCATGGCTTTAGTTCTGGGTCATGAGAATATCAGGTTGATTGTAACCTTTCTGTCAACATCTTGTAGTTCAAATACATTGTTGGTATTTATGTTTATTATTTCATTTTGTCAATATTATGACCAACTTTCAAAGCCTCGTTGGCGCAGTAGGCAGCGCGTCAGTCTCATAATCTGAAGGCCGTGAGTTCAAACCTCACACGGGGCAGGTGTTTTTAAAACAGATGACAAACACAATGGTGAACTCATATGGCACATGTTAATGAAAGCAAAGTGCCAGTGTATCTGCATAGAAATGAAAAGCATACAACTGATGCTGAAAAATCAAAGAATCTTACTGAGGCCTCAAGTATATGTATGCTGTGACTACCATGAATAGTCTCAATGACTTGACTACACCATGAATAGTACCTTTAAAGCCTTGATGGTGAATCTGAATTATCTGACGGTTATGAGTAAATGTAAGAGTTTTGATTTCAAACCTCACACGGGGCACCCATTTAAGACAAATTATAGAATACAATGAAGAGAAAACATTACTCAGCATCATTATTGTGAAATAACTGTGTACGTAGAGAAATTACGTAATGAGAATAGCAAGTTGACTATAACCTCAATGTCAACATTTTGTAGTCCAAATACATTGTTGTTATGTATGTATACAGACTGAATGTTATCATTTCATTATTTCAATATTTTATCCTACTTTCTATAGCCTCGTTGGCGCAGTAGGCAGCGCGTCAGTCTCATAATCTGAAGGCCGTGAGTTCGAACCTCACACGAGGCAGGTGTTTTGAAATTCGACTGCAAAACACAATGGTGGACACAAGTGGTGCATATTAGTGAAAGCAAAATTCCAGTATAGCTGCATGAGATTGAAAAACATTCAACAGATGCCAAAAAATCGTACAGAGGCCTCCCATGAGGCAGCTTCCTTGTGAAAAAGTGTCACCTCACAACAACATAGAATAGAGGAGACGGAAACCACATACCGCCAAAAGTATACAGTACAGGCCAAAAGTTTGGACACACCTTCTCATTCAATGCGTTTTCTTTATTTTCATGACTATTTACATTGTAGATTCTCACTGAAGGCATCAAAACTATGAATGAACACATGTGGAGTTATGTACTTAACAAAAAAAGGTGAAATAACTGAAAACATGTTTTATATTCTAGTTTCTTCAAAATAGCCACCCTTTGCTCTGATTACTGCTTTGCACACTCTTGGCATTCTCTCGATGAGCTTCAAGAGGTAGTCACCTGAAATAGTTTTCCAACAGTCTTGAAGGAGTTCCCAGAGGTGTTTAGCACTTGTTGGCCCCTTTGCCTTCACTCTGCGGTCCAGCTCACCCCAAACCATCTCGATTGGGTTCAGGTCCGGTGACTGTGGAGGCCAGGTCATCTGCCGCAGCACTCCATCACTCTCCTTCTTGGTCAAATAGCCCTTACACAGCCTGGAGGTGTGTTTGGGGTCATTGTCCTGTTGAAAAATAAATGATCGTCCAACTAAACGCAAACCGGATGGGATAGCATGTCGCTGCAGGATGCTGTGGTAGCCATGCTGGTTCAGTGTGCCTTCAATTTTGAATAAATCCCCAACAGTGTCACCAGCAAAACACCCCCACACCATCACACCTCCTCCTCCATGCTTCACAGTGGGAACCAGGCATGTGGAATCCATCCGTTCACCTTTTCTGCGTCTCACAAAGACACGGCGGTTGGAACCAAAGATCTCAAATTTGGACTCATCAGACCAAAGCACAGATTTCCACTGGTCTAATGTCCATTCCTTGTGTTTCTTGGCCCAAACAAATCTCTTCTGCTTGTTGCCTCTCCTTAGCAGTGGTTTCCTAGCAGCTATTTGACCATGAAGGCCTGATTCGCGCAGTCTCCTCTTAACAGTTGTTCTAGAGATGGGTCTGCTGCTAGAACTCTGTGTGGCATTCATCTGGTCTCCGATCTGAGCTGCTGTTAACTTGCGATTTCTGAGGCTGGTGACTCGGATTAACTTATCCTCAGAAGCAGAGGTGACTTTTGGTCTTCCTTTCCTGGGTCGGTCCTCATGTGTGCCAGTTTCGTTGTAGCGCTTGATGGTTTTTGCGACTCCACTTGGGGACACATTTAAAGTTTTTGCAATTTTCCGCACTGACTGACCTTCATTTCTTAAAGTAATGATGGCCACTCGTTTTTCTTTAGTTAGCTGATTGGTTCTTGCCATAATATGAATTTTTATCTGTTGTCCAATAGGGCTGTCGGCTGTGTATTAACCTGACTTCTGCACAACACAACTGATGGTCCCAACCCCATTGATAAAGCAAGAAATTCCACTAATTAACCCTGATAAGGCACACCTGTGAAGTGGAAACCATTTCAGGTGACTACCTCTTGAAGCTCATCGAGAGAATGCCAAGAGTGTGCAAAGCAGTAATCAGAGCAAAGGGTGGCTATTTTGAAGAAACTAGAATATAAAACATGTTTTCAGTTATTTCACCTTTTTTTGTTAAGTACATAACTCCACATGTGTTCATTCATAGTTTTGATGCCTTCAGTGAGAATCTACAATGTAAATAGTCATGAAAATAAAGAAAACGCATTGAATGAGAAGGTGTGTCCAAACTTTTGGCCTGTACTGTATGTATTCGGAAACATTATCACAACCCCACCAGTCATTCAGTAGTGTTTTGTTATTGGTTGTGTGTTGGTGATTGCACTAGAGTTGCTCACAGTTCAGCATCTCTCCTGCTCAGCTTTGTTTGTTTTACACTATCCAGCGTAAATCTGTGACACCATACCTCACACTCATCCAAGCACAAATAGTCACCAGTGTGCCTAATGTGACTACTACACACAGTCTACTATTTCTTTTGTTGGGTTTATCTTCTTAGCCCTATGATTAGTGTATTAAACATGAATCCAGCACAAGATGATTTGTTCAATAACTCCAATGTGCCTGTTTGTTTTGGAGTCCATCTGTCACCTACTGGCCAGGAATCAGTTCATTTAGCTTTAACCAATAAATTTCTCTTTTTATACGTAAGTATTTCTTCTGCAATCCAACTCTAATTAAGGTTCGACCGAGACCTGAACACGGATCACTGGATTCAGAGTCCAAAGTGCTAACCATTACACCATGGAACCACAGAAACAATATGATCATAGCCTTTTTGTGACCATTTTTGGTGTGCAGAGGCATAGATGTTAATGAGTATACAGGCTAAATTGTTATGCTTTCAGTTATTTTCCCGTAAAGGCAAGAGATTTTGTGGCTTCTTGGCGCAGTAGTTGTTAGTGGTCAGTAGTCAGTCTTAATAATCTGACAGTTGAGAGTATGTCACCTCACATTTAGAACAACAATAAAGAATACTGATGCTGAAAAATCAAAGCATCTTACAGAGGCCTGAAGTCGGGCAGTTTCCTCGTGAAAATCTAAGAGTCGTGAGTTTGTGAATTAACTGGGTGAACCTGAGACCAGGGCTGGGTGTTATCAACTCTAAAAATATATGTCAGCTTTTTGTGCACATTTTTTTGTAAAGCTGAAAATGTTTCCTTCATACAGTAGTTTCTTTCTATATTTTTCATTATTCTTGTGTTATTGTATCTGTGATTACCGCAAGGGTTAGAGGACTGCGCCAAGTCCACCATCTCTCCTGCTCATCTTTGTTTGTTTTATGCTATCAAACACCCTGACACCATGACACTCATCCATGCACATACATTCATCACTCACTTGACTGACTGACTGCCATATACCATTGTATTCTCATTTTTTGTCTTCCCACAACCTGTGTCACATCCCTCTTTGTCATGGCTTTAGTTCTGGGTCATGAGAATATCAGGTTGACTGTAACCTTTATGTCAACATCTTGTAGTTCAAATACATTGTTGGTATGTATGTATACAGACTGAATGTTTATCATTTCATTTTTTCAATATTTTAACCTACTTTCAGAGCCTCGTTGGCGCAGTAGGCAGCGCGTCAGTCTCATAATCTGAAGGCCGTGAGTTCGAACCTCACACGGGGCAGGTGTTTTATCAAAATCACAGTGGGACAGATGCTGAAAGACGACAGTATATACTGTCCAATGCCAACTGTTTGGTTTGAACGTCATCTTTGGATTTAGCTTGTTTAGTTGTTTTTTTCTTTTTTACTGCGAATATTAAAGCCATGTCATGATAAGGGACTGTGAATTAGCCCAAAATACATTACATCAGTTTATGTTTAGCCACCATAGCTCCATGGATTGAAATGCAGTCTGTTAGCCGGTCAGTCCACCACTTTGGTCCAGACTGATAGATCATATTGGATGAACTGTCATGACATTAAGACACTAGATTCTAATGGCTTTTATGGTCCCCTGACATTCCCCATTACACCACGATGAGGTTCAAAATTGTGTACCATACCTCTCACTCATCCATGCACATACATTCATCACTCACTTGACTGACTGCCATATACCATTGTATTCTTGTTTTTTTTGTCTTCCCTCAACCTGTGTCACATCCGTCTTTGTCATGGCTTTATCATGGTTTTGTCATGTCAACCTGAGAATATCAGGTTGATTGTAACCTTTGTTTCGACAACTTGTAGTTCAAATACATTGTTATGTATGTACACAAATTGAATGTTGATTTGTGTTTTCATTTTTTCAATATTTTTACTTAATCGCAAAGCCTCGTTGGCGCAGTAGGCAGCGTGTCAGTCTCATAATCTGAAGGCCGTGAGTTCGAACCTCACACGGGGCAGGTGTTTTATTAAAATCACAGTAGGACAATTACAGCATATACTGTGTATTGCCCATTGTTTGGTCTGGACACCGTCCTCAGATTATGTTTGTTTAGGTGTTGTTTTACTGTGAATTTAAAAGCCTTATCATGGATTGTGTCTGTGAATTAGCTCCAATACATTACAGTTCAGTTCAGTTCATACATCAGTTGTTTTATTTCTAGCCATGATAGCGGCATGGCTCTATGGATGACAATGCAGTCTGTTGGTCGGTCAGTCCACCACTTTGGTCTAGACTGAAATATTGTATTTGATGAACTGTCATGACATTCAGACACTAAATTCTGATTCTTATGCCATCATGAGGCACAAACTTGTGTGGTGGGTGAAATGTCTCCACAACTACTGGACAATTGCTATAAACGATCCAGACATTCATTTCATTGTCAGTATAAACTAAATTAACTTTGATGATCCCTTGACTTTCCATGTAATACCATTATCAGGTCAGAAATTGGATTTGTCATTTATTAACAATTACCTGCAGAAATAACCAACGTTGCCATCAGTGTCAGATGAATTTTGTGTGTCGTGCTAATTAGCAAATGTTAGCATACTAACATGGTCAACTACGGTAACAGAGTAAACCTTTCTTTCCCAGAGCTGCTAGTGTGACCTTAGGGGGCGATCACACAGAAATGAGACGCTAGAAACGCGACGCCAGTAAAACCACTGTTTTCCTATGATATGGTGCGTCTGACCGGCATTCAAGTGTCTTTTTAGATGGGTGTTTTTCGGGCGTCTTTTTAGATGCGCATTTTTATAGATGCTTCTTTTTAGTTGCACGTAGACGCTGAAAAGTTAAAATATTTTCAATTTTTTGAGCGTCAGACACCAGTAGCACCATCCGTCATTATCGTCATTGGCCCAGGCAGCCAATCAAATCCTCATTCCTGTTTTGTTATGGCAGTTATGGCAGTTTGGTCAGTTACGGCAGTTATGAGCGACAGACAACACAATGCAATCCGAAGATGAGAAATTTATCCTGACAATATTTGATTTTGAAGAATTATACAACACACGCACACCTCAGTACTCGAACAAACACAGGAGGAGACACACATGGAGCTGTGTGAGCAGCGCAACGAATTTGTCTGGTGAGTACAATGTAATTGACGACAACAATTGTCGTAGCAGCTAGTTACCTTTCAGAGAGTGGGATTTGTAAGAGGGCTGGTGACCTTATTTCGTAGTTCACAGTTTTTGTGCTGTATTTTAATGCATGAAAAGTGCTATATAAACAAAGTTGGATTTGAGCTCGTGACAGTTTCATGTAAGCTACTGTCTTTGTTGGAAACACTATATTCAAGGGGAGACATAGGGAGATGACAGGAGGTGTGTGTGTGTTGTGCAAGCACCCTCGCTCCATAGGCGCTCCTTGCTGGGGTTTTTTTGTCTAGCGTGCATTGAGTAAGCGCTTCCAGCATTTCAAGCGTCTTTGAAGCATCCGCGTTTCTAGTGTCTCATTTCTGTGTGATTGCCCCCTTAGACTCTCAGTCTTAAAGTAGCTTAAAAAATGACATATCACTGGACCACTGTTACCTGATGACATCATAGTCTCACACAGGTTTACTTTACTGTCAAAAGCGATTGGAACAGCAAAATGTAAATTACACTTTGGGGTGGATTTTCTGATTAAAATATGGAATGTTTGGCCTTGAGGTATTGTTTGTTCATTAATGAATATTCATATGACAAAGGTGCTGACGTCCAAAGCAGATAGAGTTCCCCAAGGTTAACACACCCAGTTAGGCTTTTTAAAATGCATGTGTGTATTTGGTATACTGTATGACTGTTAAAGGCAGGGGCTGGACCAGAAAGTAAAGTAAATAATAACTGTGTTCTTGTTCTTGGTTGATATTAACCTTCATAACAGTTTATTAGAAATAGCAACTAGTATTTCCAATGAGATGATCAGAGAGGAAAACACTGTGAAAACATTTGGACAACCAAGAATTTACTGTGGAAGAAGAGTTTCATATCAGGTAGCTCAGGTTGTGTGTCGGTGTGTTATATATGATATGTTCCGCATGGTTTATTTTGTATATTTTCTATATTTAATCAGAGTAGCAACTCCTTTTTCCTCGTTTTTTTGTTTGTTTTGTTTGTTTGTTGTTGTTTTTTTACCTACAAGCTAAATTGTCTGGAAAATTACTTTTGGCCTTCGTAATTAACTGGATCATAAGCAGCTCAAAAATGTCCATGAACACACCCACACACCCACACACACTCACACTCACACACAAAGCTGACATATTGTACATGCTTTTTCTCACACAAACAAAACAATCCTACTTTGCCAATAAAAGCAGAACCTATGAACCTAATAACACCAGAAGTCAATTAGCATGTCTTGTCACACAGCACACAGCACTGAAAATTGGTTTCATACACATACTTTAACACCTGCATATTAGTTTCACCTGACATCAATTAGCAGCGTCCCAGATATTGCAGTCAAAAGCCAACACACCATTAGGATTATCTGGACTGAATGAATGGGCTCATTAAGCACAATAAACTAACCACTCTCTAGCAACATCATTACTGCGTGTGTGTGTGTGTGTGTGTGTGTGTGTGCGTGTGTGTGTGTGTGTGTGTGTGTGTGTGTGTTCGAGAGAGAGAGACAATAGGAAAAGAGAACAGAGAAGTGTGTGTATGTGTTTGTGTATGTGGCATTTACTCAAGGACAGTGGCATTCTCACAGTGATGGAAGGTACACTAAGAGAAAGGGTGGAGAGGACTTTCGTGATATCTCACCGTTGACAAGAAGTGGACAAGTAATGCTCAGACATTCAGACTAAAAGCCTTGTCTGAGAATATTTTGTTTGGGTGGAGTATGAAGGTAGAAGGTGCTTGTGAGAAACAAAGCATGTTTCTGTAGAGCAGAATGAATGTGCAGAAGTAAAGTAGTCTTTCCAAACGGGTAAAGGAGGATCTCGTCATTTTTGATGTTTGCAGCTCGTTATTCAGATTAATCGCACAAATTCAGACAGGCAAATATTTACTGAAGCTTCATCAGAAGAAACAGAAGTCACGTTGTTCACATCTTTCAAGAGCTCATCAAATTCCTGTTGCTTTGTACAAAGAAGAGCTTCACTTAATTTGTTGGTTTGTTCTTCTTTAATATCTGCAATACACTTAAAGAAGTGAAACATGTCTATAATATTCATTATTGTGATACTCACTTGCTCAGACTAAGACCCTAAATGAGTATCACAATAATATTCATTATTGTGATACTCATTTAGGGTCTTAGTCTGAGCAAGTGAGTGCAAAGACATAAGGAAAGAAGAAAAACCTTGTAAAATATTAAGTCGAGACCCATTATTAGAGTGGTTACTATATAATTATGTTGTGAATGTGGTTGATTTCTTTGTTAGTAGTAAATTCTTTATATTCGTACACATTCTGGTCCATGTCAGTACAATTGAGTCATTGATTGAAATAATAAAAAAAATCCTAAAATAAATAAAGTCCTAATATAAAACACTTACCCAGGGCCTGGGTGGCAAATGCTGCCATGGCACTCTGCAGTCTGTCTGGTCTGACAGCCTGAACCAATAACAGCTGGGGAGAGCAAAGAGAAAACACAACAGATATCTATTAAAACCTTGCAGACAGTGGGTCAGTCCCACACATATCAAACAAAATGTCACATATCCAAAAGCAAAAAAAGGCTTATTCAGATACACATCTGTTGTCAAATTCATAGTCTTTGAGATCTTTAAAAAAATTGAGAACACAATACACGAATGAAAGGAGTAAGTCAATTGGTGTGACAGTCGAGTGTGGATACTTGACTTTAGTGATAAGTGGCTGCTGTCTTGTTCATGCTTTGAAATGAGATTAGCTAAATCTTTATTCAATCTCAAACCACATGTGAAGGGGTGTGCTCAAAGGCACAAACATCATTTCTGCTGCCATCACAATGTCTTGTCTTCTTTAGTGAAAAAAAAAAAAATAAATAAAAGATTTAGTGGGCTGTCACTGCAGACATCACAGTAATCATGAGAAAAGATTTAGAGAGCTCACACCTCTGCCAAGGCTGCCCTAGTCTATAAATTTATTATTTAGTAAATGAACTTAATGATAAACGACATCATTAATATTGTTTTGGAGAAGAATTGTTTGGTCATGTTTTTATATAGGTGGATGAATTGTGCAAAATTCCAAGTCACCGCCACTGCAACTGAGTTCAGGTCATTTAAACTGATTATGCTGCTGTGGCACCAACAGTTGGTGAAATGCAAATGCACTATGTGTTTAAAGTCCCAGTGAAACGGACCTTAGAGCGTCTTTAGCTTCTGTACTGTGACGTATTTATCACTGAGATGGATACTTGATCAGTGTACAGACATAATAAATACACACACACACACACACACACACACACACACAAACACATATTTAGATATAGATATTACTTATATACTCACTGCTCACACATATACATAAACATATATCCATAAGCACACATACATATTATACAATGTTATACAAATGCAAGTCTATACATGTGTTTTTTTGATTATATAATAAGGATTTTATATAGATTTGTGGAACATCAATCATGATGGCTTTTAGAGTGTTTATCAAAAACTGTTCTGCAAATAATAGCAGACAGTTTAGCCCCATTTCCACCAAGCAGTATGGTTCAGTTCAGTTCGGTACGCTTTTTACCCCGTTTCCACTGTGAAAAGTTGTGGATGGTACCAATGGAACCGTTTCATACTGTCCCCATTTTTGGTCCCCCCTCTGTTGGGGTACCTAGCACACAGATCTGGTACTAAAAGGTGGAGCTGTGAACACTGCAGTCTGTTGATTGGTCAATAGCAGACGGTCACTCTGCTCAGGGCTGAGCTATGGCTGGTTTTGAGGCTCATGTAACCACTGTTCACACTGTGGAGAGTTTTATTAGTAAACTGGAACTATATAATGAAAGGATGTTTTGCTGCCTCTCGCTGCAGCTGCAGTCTTCATTCACTGGGCCGACTGCCGTCATCTTTTAAGGTGGAATGTTAACCTGTAATGTTACTCAGTGCATGAGTTGATAACGTGAATCCATCAGCACACCTTAAATTTCACTTTAACAACTTTGACCATTCCATTAGTTTTCATATGACATACACTACTAGTAATGAGTGTATCTTCAAGCGTTTATATATATATATATTATTTTCGACTGAGTTATGTGAACTGTATATATTCTAATCCTAACTCTGTGTCGTTCCTGTGGGTCCGGCAACACTAAACCTCAGAGCTTGCCTTAGAGGGACATGGAGAGAGACTCTCACTGCAGCCTGTTCTATTTTGTTCTGAAAATGTTGGTGTGCAACCCTGTTCTGTGGTCGATAAAAGAGGCACAGACTTCCCTCTGTGTCACCGGTAATGAGGAAATACAGTCAGTCCTGGATGGAGCAGTGAGTGACAACAACCCCGCCTACATTTAAGAGTACCGTCTATGGTGGAAACATAAGGGTCTAGGTACCATGTCTGAGGGGTTACTTTGGTTCCAAAGGTACCATACTGAAAGTGTTTGGTGGAAACAGGGCTTTTGTTTAAGCAGAAGTGGATGTACCATAATTGTCATCTTGAAACAACATATCTCAGGGTAAAATAATATTTTTGTTGCTATGCGTCACAGTTAAGAAGAACAAGACAACACCTACACCCACCTCCCTACACTGAAGCCTGATCAGTTCTTCCCAGACCTACTGTATAGACTAACTTTACAACAGACTCTGCTATAATCTGCTGACTGACAGAGAAACAATCAAACAAATTGAGCTCCAAACACAACTTTTTTTGGCAGAGGTAACAAATGCATAAAATCTTTGAGTGTGTAGACTTTTGATACACTCTGTAAATAATGATAACTTCTTCCATTTGGCTGATGAAATGACTGTTTTTTTTCTGTCTTTTTTTCCTGTCTTTTTCTTTTTTTTGATTGAAAGCTGACCTGCTGGAAGGGAGTAATCTTCTTGGCAACGGAGGAAGGGATTTCCTGTTCACACTGCGAGCTCTGCGAGAAGGACAGCCAAAGGTCTGAGTCACTCAAACACAGGGACTGGTAGAGGGCTGGGAATGTAGTCTGTGAGAGAGGGATGGCAAAAGTTAAAAGGGTGAAAGACAGGTCAAGAAACAATGTTAGATAAATCAGTATGGTTTGCTTTACTGGCATTCTATTTAAATCTGATTAAGCTATTATTTCATATTTGTACTGGTTGGAGAAATATCCTACAAGCACTATTCTGTAATTTTGTCACAGATGGCTATACAGCTGATGGGTAGCGTGTGCGTCAGTGTGTGTATCAGTGTTTACTTTAAAAATGGCCACTGCTCCTTGCCTCTCCTGATCAATCCAAGAAGGGAACTCCTGCAGAGAGGAGACAAGAGGAGGTCAAATACAAATACAGAAACAGTATGGCCTATTTTTCAGACAAAAAGCTTCACTCTTACCTCTTTCTTAAACATTTCTCCTACAATGGATCCAGTGAAGACATCCCATTCCTACAACAAGAGTAGTGTTAACATTTGGCAGTTACAAAGCTGAAATGAGCTATTTTTAATTTTACTCTCAAATAAATACGCAGATCCACGAACTACAAAGATACTCACATTCTCCTGGAAGAGTTCAGGGTACATGCCTTTCACAAAGTGCATAGCAAACATCAGCTGGTCAGCCTGAGAAAGAGAGAAGAAAGCAAAGAGAGACTGATGCATGGATGAAATATGTCACATGTATAACAACATGGTTTTTTTTGTCCTGCTCAAAACCCAGCTACAAAGAAAGAAAGTCATGGCAGAGCACAGAATGTCAGCATCTATGCCAGACCGAGGAGAGGCAAACACACACGTGTTCCCATTGCATGATATGCAGCTCAGCCTGCCTAACTAAGGGGCTTGTAAAGGGTTGCTACACACTGACAAAATAGCCCCAGGGACTTCAAGAACCACACTGGCTGTTCTATCATCCCTACACGCTCTCTCTGTGTGTATGTCTGTGTGTATGTGTGTGTGTGTGTGTCTCTGCCTCTCTTTCTTTTTCATCCACTGGTGGAGTTCGAGAGAGATAACAGAAACAGCAACTAATCAAGATGCTTATCCCGCTCCCACCCACAGAGAGAAACAGAGGGACAGTGACCAAGAATATCCAGTGGTTACGGTAAACATGGTAGAAAGAAAAGCAAAGTTTGAACCCCCCTCTGAAGCCATAGTTTTCATTCTGTTAAAAAAAAACAACAGCTTGTAAACAACCAAATATGCGCTGCAAATGTTTTTAAAGACAGATGGAAAGATATGGAGAAACACATACATATAAGAGATAGGTGGGGCAAAAAAAACCTAAACTTTGGTGTCACAGTTGGCACAATACAGTAGCACAGTACAACGTACACAAATCTACATGCCTGACATATTGAAATGAAGTTCAGTGGTGTGAATGGCCTCCAAGAGCGTTAATTTAATGACTTATTTCTCTCTACAATCACTTGTTATTACTGATTATCTGATATTTTGCTGGAAATAACATTACCACCATAATTATTCGCTAAATTTAATAACAGGCAGCACACCTAATGGCATTCACATTGAAATACAGCCACACTGCCTCCGTGCTGGTCAAGTATATATTTATATAAATCTCATTTTATGCACTTAACTGGCTGGCAAGGACGACCAAATGAGAAATACCACGCAATTCAGTAATACCTCTCAACGCTGTGTTTTGTAAAGTGGCAATAAGTCAAATGACAGTGTTAATCTAATCGGTTGGGCTATTCACAGAAGCTGATATCACTGCTACCAGATGTAGGCATTGTTGCTGAAAATTCAGGTACATAAGGGAGATAGTAGTCTATTTGAGTAAACCTCGTTTGCAGCCACAGCGGCTATAATCATTCAGATGTGCTTACTGAATAGTTAATGAATTAGAGTATTATTGGATGAGATTAAATCCTGTTTGCCACAGAGACAGCTCGGGCAATAAAGGGCATCAGCATCTAATGATCAAATGAGATTATCTGGACTCCCCGTCTTTTACATCCATCTTCAAGTGCACCTAGGCACGTTTAAAAAAAAAATACTTATACTAATAATAGTATTTTGTTTGTTTAACATGGTTTTCCCACATAGTAGATCTATGTGAAAAAAAATCTGAAATAGGGCGCGAAGCAGATTCACTCTCTCATTGAGAGATTTTGGATCTGGCCTCCGCCCACTACTGCTGCCTGCCTTAGGTTTTGCTTTCCACTTTCTCCAGCTCTGCTTGCACTAATTCGAACAGTGAAAACGCAGTGTGCATCTAGATGGCTAGTGTTAGCTTTAAAGGACACATAGGAGGAATTCAGGCACACATGCTTGAGCCACAGTCAGACCCAGGCTCGTGCAGGATATATACTTCTGCGTCGAATCGCATACTTACGGCGCAGGCTCTACTTCTTTTTTTTTTTTAGGATTGTTTTGGGACATTTTTTGCATTTAATGGACAGGACAGTTAAGTGTGAAGGGGAGAAAGAGGGGGGATGACATGCGGCAAAGGGCCACAGGCTGGACTCAAACCCTGGCCGCTGTACGCCTTGTACGTGGGGCGCCTGCTCTATCTAAGGCACTGACACACCGCGTAGACTCTACTTCGACATAGAGCCTACGCCATACCCTACGACGACGCCTGACGTGCACCTCCCCAGAAATGTAACTACACATTGTGGCAATGCAGACCTCCTGTCAATTTTTTAAGCATTTATTTACTTTAATTTGACAGATAAGAACAATAAACAACGAAGATAATAAAGCATCCAAGTCTGTGCTGATGCACAAGTATAAATCCCGCTTTAGATAAGGAGTTCTGTTGTGCGCCAAAATGGTGTAAAGTGTAGTTAGCATCTTTTATTTGTTTATGTTGTTTGCTGGCTTGAAGTCTAACTGACAGTGGCTGACACAGTGTTAGTGGTTGAAACATACAATAATATCTGCTATAGTGTGATGGAAGGAAGCTTGAAGGTCCACTTTACATCCAAAAACTGCACAGTCACAAAAACTGCACAAACCTTTCACTATGCTAATGCTAACGTTTACTGCCTGCACTGACCAGTCCAGTAGAGGTTTCAGGTTTCTTGCTGGTGGTGTCAAAGTCTGTCAAAGTGTGTTCCCTATATTAGATACCTCTCTTGTGAAAAACAGATACAAGATACAGATTCAAGTCAGTATACTCAAGGTCAGTCATTTTAGGGGTCATAAACATAAGAAAACACATTTTTGAATGGAGGGGGACTTTAACATATGCGCTACTAGCAAGAACACTATAGAAATATTTGAAGAATAGTGCTATAGTGCAATTTGCCACAGCAATCCAATCTTGTGCCTCCTGTGTTCAACCTACATTTCCAAACATAGGACCAAGCCATGTGGGACCCTTGTACACCAAACCACACGACCCACAATATTCCTGTGTCAAGCTGTTATCACAAGACGCAAGCACGGGACACAGGTCAGGTAGTGTGTCACATTACTATCTAAACCCACAGACTGATACACAATAGCTTTTGTTTTTTTTTCCTCCAAAGAATAAAATGGATTTCAGTCTCTTGCACACATTATGTTTAGCGCTTCCCTAGTTTTTCTTTTCACCTCCCCGCAACTGTCGTGCTCAGCTCGATGGGTTTTGATCTTACAGTCTATGTGTAGTTGTGATAAGGTTTAAGACTATAACTGAAAGTGTAGATACTTGTTGAACAATGGATTCATTCTTTCCTGTGGTAGGTATCTGGGCACGTGCAATAACTGAATTTTAAAAATTATTTCTGTATATTCCACATCTTTAAAGACCTTAGCCTGCATGTCCCCCAATATTACATTAGGTACTTTACCAACAGCTGTAGAACCAGCTTGAGCAGCGGTGAGGCTAACCTTCAAGCTACATTTGGACTAAAGCTCATCGCCACTATGCCCTATTTCTGACCCTCTCTGTGGTTTGTCTCTTGATCCGATGTCTGGATGATTTACACCAAGCTGCCAAGTTCAACTCCATCAACTGAGGTGACAGTGGACACAGCTGAACTGAGAGAGCTGCTCAAGATGATATGACTGATCAAAAAGAAAATGGCACAATGTCCCGTCATTCTGGTGCATGTCCTGATCTGTGTGTGCATATCTGTCAGACAGAAATGAAGCAAACAGAGTACAATGAGGATAAAAAGTCTGTGAGTGTTTGTGTGAACTGCCGTCATACTGACAGTGACAGGACAGGAACCTCAGTAGACAGTACAACCTGGAATATGTCACACTTCAGCACATCAGTGCAACTCAAACTTCTGCATGTACCGAGAGATGCATCCACAGTCACACACACCAGCACGCATGAGGACCTAACATGACAAGTGTTTCCACATAGACATCCACGTACGTTTAACACAGATACACATCTTATTGTTTTCTATATTTAATGGTTTACTACTTTACTACTCTAAAAATATAATCTCCTCAGTGTGCACCCCTCCAGTGTACACCAGTGTGTCAAAAAGAAAAGCTTTCACGTTGTTATTGTTGCATGTTCTCTACGGACTTCTCTATGAACATTTCCAAAAACAGGACGATTTACTAAGGTACTATACAGACAAGTAAAAAAAAGCCTACATGTAATATCTATTGTATCTGAAGCACTTGTTTTGTCACAATAAAGTTAAACCTCCAGGTCATTGCAGAGGTAAAAAATATTATCATTTTCTAAACTTTATATTAATTGAAAAACTGTTAAATATAATAAATATTTTTTATGAGACCCAACCAGCCCAAAAAGATGGGATAAAACCCTAAAAAACACAGATTGTAAAGCCCCTTGAAATAAATTTATCATTTTTGATATTGGGCTTTATAAATAAAATCTGATTTGACTTGACAGTATCTGTACTAGATATCTGCCCGCCTGTTCGATAAACACACCCCCACGGGCAAATCCAGGCAGTTAAACACTGAAAACATTGCTGTTCAGGACACGTCTTTGGTTAAAATGAAAGCTGTTAAAAAAAATACAAAATAGAAATAAGGCTTTGCTTATGAGAGGTTCAACAATCTATATTTGGTAGAGCAACACTGTTTAAAGCTTTGATGTGTCTAGCCATTCTCAATCAATACCTCATTAAGTTGAATCAGATGTGTTTGCGCTGGAATTTAACACATACAAAATAGTCTGAGTGTCTGCCGCAAAATCATAATGTGTTTTTCTTTAAGTTTTCTAATATTATCTCCTCTCGAATTCTTCTTGTCTCTTTTTCCCCCATTATGCTTTCCGCATTTTTACCCTCTCTGCCAATTATCCACCTTTATCTTTGCACTGGACCCCTTCTCCCACCTCTCTCCTCTCCCCACTGAAGTTATCTCTTCTGTAGCACAGGCAGCGGGTGTTGACAGGAGCACTGATAATGTAGTCCAATGTTTCCTCTCTGCTAATGACTAGACTGCTGCTGTCGACATGTTTGTGTGTGTGTGTGCGCGCATGTGTGTGTTTGTTTGTGTGCACGTGTTGATAGCCTGTGGACGTGATCAGCAGTTAACAGCCACCCCAACTCTGCCTCAAACCGCCATTACCATTCAGACAACACACACACACACACACACACACACACACACACACACGCACAAGACAGTGAAATTACATTTACCATTTACTGCCTGATCAATGCAATGATTGCTCTGTTGGTCAATATTTGACACTTCATTACTGTGTTAGCTGCAGAGGTTTGATTGTATAAGTGTGTAAATATACGTGATTATCTGATTGTGCATTTGCTCTAAACAATCATTAAGAATACTACCATACTCCTGCTTTATATTACAAAATGACAAAGTTTCCAGTGCACCTGCAGAACAACCAACCTTGTTACGTGTAAACCAGCTAAAACCTTGCATTATGATTCGGAGTATGCAGGTCAAGAAATCAAAATGCCAGTATAATACTTCAGTTGTTCAGTCTATATTACACTTCAGGTGATTAGGTTTGAGTAGGTTTGGGCAGTTTCTATTTTTCCTACTTTCCTGACATTTAAAAAAAATGTCAGGTAAAAAAGATACTTGACAGAAACAAAATAAAACTCACTAAAACTGTCTTGGTTAATCTTTCCATTGCTCCAAGCACCAACCCTAGTTTGGTTGAAATAAACCCTTAATTCACTGAGACGTGAAAAAATGCTTTCTCTACACGCTGTTGATCAACCCTGCTTCCTGCAATTAGTCCCTCTAGGATGTCACGATGTTGCAACAATGAACACAAATTCAGCCAATCCCCAAGAATTCCCCACAACCTTGCAATTTTTTTCCAATCACTGCAACTTTACCGCAAATGTTACTATTTGAAACAGCGAAAATCTTATTGTAAAGCTGCGCGCAGTGTTTGGATTCGGTCAGGTTATCATGAGATTACTGCTGTGAGCCTGGAGCCCTGTGGCTGGGACGGTCACACACACACACAGTGACAGGGCTAATTGTTAGCACCACACAACGAACATTACTGATTATTAATGGGTTTCACGTCCCTTCTGAGCCTTTTCGGTGTTAATGGCTCGGTGACGGATGTTAACCACTGCTGCAGGGCCTCTGCCCAAGCTGCAAAACATGACGAGTACGGATGAGATCACACTGTCGAACAGCAACAACAGTTGATTGTCCATAATCACATACACGTAGCGTGACTTTACTCTCTGTTCAGGATGCCACTTACTCACTTACTTACTCACACCCCTTTTGGGGTACAGGCCGTCGACAAGGGACCTCCAGAGCACCCAATTGTTGGCTTTCTTTTCTTTCTGTGACCATGTGTAGCTCCTCCCTCTTTGTTAATGATGCTGCCCAAGTCAGTGAAGGACTCTACTTCTTCAAGATGAGTATCTTCAAGTGATATTGGTTCCACACTATTTGCGTTTGTGTGGATGATAGTGTGGAACCAACCCAACCGACCACTATATCTTTACAGAGCAAATATTTGCTTTCTGTTATATATCGATGCTCTGAATATCTGAATATAGAGCTCCTTTAAGTACACTTTCGTGTCAGACATGTTTACTACTTATTCATAACAACATTAGGTAGCTGGGGAGACATTTGTTTGGCTCATGATGAGTGATGTGTTTATAGTTAATGGCCGTTGTTTTCAGATTAGCATCCCATCATTTGAACCAAAAAGTAACAACAAAGCAAAACTAAAACTGTTGGGGGTCTACTTCAAAACAGGCTGAGCCCGTTTTGCAATGCAAAGCCATCTGATAGGTTACATCAAGGAGGAAAATGCCTCACTCTGTTGCCACCCACAAATTACTGCAGTGATGACAGTAATTTTTAGAGATGCCCAAAATCACCTGTATTCTATTTCTGTGTGAAAGTGTGTTTGTATTACCTTGAAAAGCGACCGGCAGACGTACTCATACACCATATTCTTCAAGCTGGCCTCTAAAGCAGCAATCCTGGTTTCAGTGTTCTCCGCCTCCTAAAATACACACACATACACACACATGCATGCGCACAATGACAGAGGGAAAAGGACAAAAAGAGAAATTAAAGTAGTGAGACGAGGTATGAGGGATTTGCTGTCACTCAAGAGACTTAGAGGGTTT
This sequence comes from Epinephelus awoara, assembly GCA_035609425.1. Taxonomy (NCBI): domain Eukaryota; kingdom Metazoa; phylum Chordata; class Actinopteri; order Perciformes; family Serranidae; genus Epinephelus; species Epinephelus awoara. Next base: position 28,722,875 of record CM069297.1, read on the forward strand.
TTCCTCAGCCTTCAATAATATAATACAGTACATGTACCTCTGTGTTATGTGCTTCTAATTCTAGCTGAATATGAGCTACTTTTGTTAGCAGTGATGAAATTAAAACGTCTTCTCTCTTTCTGTCTCATCAGGTTAACTTGATCTCCTCAGGGTTGTTCAACAGACGCAAAGAAACACTTATCTTTTATCCTGTTTCTTCCCATACATAGTTACACTATGCAGGAATTGTTGGTTACTGTTTCTAAACAGCACCGCCAGTGATAACGAAAGTGAAAGCCAACCCCAGACTCACTCTCATTTGGAACAAGCTTTGTCTGCTTGGCGTTTCACCTGGCTATATTTGTGTTTTTCAGTGCCGTCTCTTGGATGCATGCTGCTTACGGTCTGGCACCTAGTCGCTACCTTTTGATAAAGTATCAACCTCATCTGTGTGCTGTGCCCATAAACGTCCCAAAACAGCAAAATAAGAAGACGCTAAGAAAATACAGGCAGTGGACAGAGTCTCTGCAAATAAATACACCGCCACACACTTCTCATAGGTCATAAGTGATGATTAAGAGGGATTCATTTTGTATAAGTCTATACATTGTTCAGGAAAATCCATACTGTGTGTGGAATCGAAACAATTCAACTTGATAGCAATAGTGAAAAAGAAAAAATAATACATGAGAATCAGACGCATAAAAAATGCCTGAGAAATGGAGAGACATGCTGAGAAAAAGAGAAATGTCAGATGTACTTCTTTCTTTCTATCCCATGTTCACAGTTCAGTATGTCCGTTTGTCTTATTCTCCTGCCTAGACCTCTGTTTGAGGTTTTCTGCAGGCATGTTTTTCATGTAAAAACCTGTGTTTGGTGTGTTTTGTGTATCCAGGACAGTACATGAGTAGGAACATATGTGTGTCTCTGCTAATATGTTTGTGCATGTTGGCTAATAAGAGGACTGCTCAGTGTGTTATATTAGTCATGAGAGGTTAAAATTCTCTGTCCAAATCTCGGGAACCATCTGCAGCTCATGGCAAATTAAACTTGCTCATTCAAAACAACAAACAACCAGAAGATACAAAGGGACAGAGAGTCCATGAATCAATGTAGTATTCTGACTACACTCACCGAATGTGTCCACGAGCCTACCTACATGCACACACACACACACACACACACACACACACACACACACACACACACACACACACAAACACACACACACACACACACACACACACACACACACACACACACACACACACACACACACTCACATAAACATGTAACAGTGGTGACCAGCTGCTGCCTGGTGACATTCTTGGATGACAGCACTGGCTCTAACAACCCACACAGGATTTGGGGAATTAGTGCTCAATCTCTCAACCCAATGTCTGTGTGCCTTTGTGTGTGTGAGAGTGAGTGAGTGAGTGAGTGTGTGTGTGTGTGTGTGTGTGTGTGTGTGTGTGTGTGTGTGTGTGTGTGTGTGTGTGTGTGTGCTCTGGTTATCAGACAGTGTTTAGGGCTCAGATGGAGAACAGCAGTGTGATAGACAGTCCATGATGCTCTCCAGCTGCACAGGTCAGACTGAGATAAACTCAGTGAAAACAAAAATGAGCTGAAATAAATCAAGCCGACCTAAACTGAATTAAATTTCATCAAAATCATTTTTTTTTAAAAAGTACATGGAGTTTAACTTAGTTTATCAAAACTACAACGAACTAAATATTCCCAAACAATAAAGGAATATAGTATTTCTGTCACAATGTGGCCACGTAAATGTATTGTCTTGCATTCATTTTCTACCAATTGTACTGAAACAAATAAGACCGAAAACTAGTTATACTTAATGTCTATACCTAAAGTTACTGCACCTGGCCAAGAAAAAGTCCAAAACATAAAGCTTTGTGGAATGGCGACTTATCATTTTCATGGCTTGTTTTTTAATGGATTAAAACAAAAAATATAAAAACAAAAGAAAAATCATGATAGAACATTTTGATTAGTGAGCTTAAGAGGTGCATTTGGACTATTTTTTACCGGTGGACAGAGCCAGACTAGCTGTCTCCCCCTGTTTCCAGTCGTTATGCTAAGCTAAGCTAAGCTAACCAGCTGCTGGCTGTAGCCCTGTATTTAACGGACAGATATGAGAGTGGTATCAATGTTTTCATCGATCTCTCTTTCAGAAAGTGAAAACATGTATGTCCCAACTTATCAAACTATTCCTTTAAGCTGTACTTTCATACATACCATGGTCATTTTCTACATGAAGCTCAAACAAGACTTTACTTTAGCATTATTCAGCTGGCATTACAGAAACAATGTCTTTTTTTTTCTTTCAATAATAACTATTGTTCAATTAACTAGAGGCTATGCCTCACTCCATCACTGGGACTGCTCTGGTCTTTACCTTCCTTTTTTTCAACATGTGCATTTTTACTTTGTTTAGCTTTACTTTTTGTTGTCTACAATTTGTTTAATAGAAAAAATTCCTTCAACTTTTCTTTTGGCCTAATACCAAAGCCGTGATGGCTGACCATGAGTGAGGTCAACAAACTCATGAACGATGACATTTTATTTCTTCAAATACACTAACAGAGGTGAAGTTTACACTTGAAGCAGCTCACAGGAGAGGCACATTGCTATTTTAGAGTTTCCTATATATATGAAGGAGAAGAATTGGCTTCCAAAACTAATGTGCATCTTCTAACTGTGAAACCAGGTAAAATGCAGCCTACAACCCCTTCTCGACAGTCATGTACATGTTTCCATCGTCACTCTTGGCCGTGGCGAGTAAAAACATGCTGCCAGTTTAGACGTGCCATGCCGCACCTAGCCGTGCCAGAGACAGACCTTCTCAGGAACAGGACCAAAAACCGGGCTGCCTGCCCTCAAGCAGGTGGCAGTGACATCTCACGGACCACAGCCAACCCCTGACAACCCCGGTTTCTCTCCCCAAACAAGCATGTGTGTTACAGGACTCACTTCTGTCTGCAGGACACCAGAGAGAAAGGGGTTTTTAAAGTCTCTGTGTTCAGTTTTCAGTACTTTTGCAGCTTCGAACTTTATCTCTGTGGTTTGGAGTTTAGTTTCTCTCCTGCGTCCTGTCTTTACTTTAGATATCTGCTTTATTTTACTGTTAAATGTAAATGTGTTTATTACTGCATTAGAGGAACTTATTCTGTCAGTACTGTGTGGGTGCGTGATGTAAAGTTCTGTTACCCTTTATGTAGGGACACACCGAATACCGAACACCGTTGTTTAGTTTTCATTAGTTTTTGCAGATGAACCCCCTCCAGATTAGTGTTGTCACAGTACCAAAATTGGGACCCACGGTACGATACCAGTGAAAATATCATGGTGTTCTGAGTAGTATCATGATACCACAGCAAAAAATGAGGCAGATGTGCCTTTTGTCATTTATAAAAAGGTAAATCACTTCTCTATAACACATCAATGATATTTCAATGGAATAAATTACTTATTGATTTATTCATACTTCAAAAACAGTATCAATAAGTGATTAACATAGGGGGGATCAAAATGAAATAAAATAAAAATCAACCAGCCACCCTCCTCCCCTGACAAGTAAAGAACAGTCCCTTCATAAGTAAAGAACAGTCCCTAAAGTGCGGTGAGGTTTGTGGGCCGTTACCTGCCACAAGAGAGAAATGTGAACGGCTCTTTCTCCTCTGACACATCACATACCTGTGTGTGTCATCTGTACTCACACAGCGTGCTGAATGATTTATTTTGCTCGCACAAAACTATTTTTAGTCGCAAATGCGAGTGCGGTGACGGACAGAGTAAAATATCGCCACACTGCCAACATTTTACTCCATCCGTCACCGCACACTGTTTGATTGCGTTATCAAAACATGCCACTATTATTCTGCCTTGCTTTTCACTTATTCTACCCAATACCGAATGTGTGGGTTTTTTTTTGCAATATTCAGCCAAATATATTCAGTTACCGAATATCCGGTGCATCCCTACCATTATGCCATGACTACCAAACTGAAATGTGTACAGTAAAACCTGCTTTAAATGTGCGAAGTAGTATTTTTGTTTATCTATCAAATAATTTATTTATTAGTCTAGTTATATAAAGGTGTTGAAGTTGGTTTCACTCAAGAACATATGATTTGGAACAATTTTGCAAAATAAACATGTTGACGCACTGCTATGTTGGGTGCAAATGGAATTCTTATAAGATCTGAGTGTTGCTCAGTCACCTTCTTGGCCTGAAGAGCCCTTTGGAAGAGGCGCAGAAATGAAGCAAGGCTGAAGCGGTACATGTTGTTGATCTTTGACAGGTCTGTGATGACAAAATACATTTTGCTGGCACTCTCTGCAAGAGGCAGGTAGGCATCCCGCTCCTAAAATAAAAACAAGGAGAGATCAAAAAAGAGGGGCCAGAGAGAAAGAGGGAGAGTCAAAGGCAGAGAGTTGTAGAAAATACCACAGATGAATGGATGGCAGAGAGAATGGATATGAAGAAAAGTAGAAATGAAAATGTTTATTTCAACCACAATGGAAGGACACACAGAGAGAAATAAGGGTAGACAACATAAGGTGTGATAAGACAGGAAATGTGAGGGAACAGAACAGGGGGGTGAATATGAGAAAGACAGAAACAGGGGAGAGATAAATAAATAAAAGCAAGTGAGAAAGAAGTGCAATAACAGTTCTGGTGTAACACTGCACCCTAGAGGACGATTGTGTAATGCATCTCCAATAACTCCTTGCTTGTGCCTCTGCGCAATCTAATGTTTGTCGTACGAGTGAGTGGCTGTGAGTTCGTTTATCTGTAGACCACTCAAATGAGCAGCAATGTTTGTGCCCAAACACTAGATAATACTGCATCATTGTAAATAATAGCGTGCACTCTTCAATTTCACTAAAAGTATTGAAATGTAAAATGATGATTTGTTCCAGAAATTACACAAAAGTACAAAAGTGGAGAGATTTGCAGACTGGGAATAAATGTCATTATACATTCAATACAATTCGCCTCTGTCTGAATCTCTGACTGTTGTTTTCTGTGTACTTTCTCTATCACATGCCTCCCTCTACCCTGAGTCTCTCTGTGGTGTGTGTTTGATCTGTCTCTTTCTCTCCCTCTCTGTAACAGCTCCCAATGTCCATCTGTATTCTCTCTATCGCTCTCTTATTGTGAGTGGACTGATTATTACGCTATGGTCATCCACTGCTGACCATTACCGCTTTTTAAAATCAATTAAAACACGTAATAGGTTGTGCTGTGAGGTTGGCTGTGAACACTGTTTTTCCTGACACTGTTTTTGTGTGTGTGTGTGTGTAGGCATGTGTGCTTAGGGTACATTACCTGGTCCAGGGACGCTTGCAGCCTGTGTGATTCCAGCAGTGACTCCTGGATCAAGGCACTGCTCGCCTTGGTCTGGTTCAGACTGTTTATTAGCTCCCTGTTCTCCAGAATATTACCCTGAGCTGTAGCCAGGGTCTGACACAGGAAAAAGACAAGACAAATGAACAGTTGGGTACAAAAAAAGGAGGAAAAAAAAGATACAGCGAGGATTAAACAGGGGCAGAAAGGGAGTGCTTGATAAGTAAGAGGGGTTGAGGGGGGCACAAGAGGTGAAAGAGACTGTTGTCATGTGTCCGTCAGTTAGCTAAAATCTCTCATCTGATAAAAGTTGGAGTTGGAGGAGTGAGAGTAGTTTTATAATAGCCTGATGCGGGGCGTTTATTTAAAACTTTCTTTTTAGGCTTGACTTGCCCATTCTGTGGAATCTACTCCTTGAAACGAACTGATAGAATTTATTTAAATAAATTCAAATAAAATATATGAGAAAGCAGTGGAGCATGGAAATGTCAAGTTGAATATGCTCCTACAATTCTGGAATAATTACATGTCTAGTACCACTGAAGCAGTGACATCCAGCCGTTGGCACTATCTGTGGGTGTGTATGTGTGTCCAAATTTCCCCTTCCACTGTGTGCACAATAAATTATCATTAGACTGATTGTCTGTGTGTCACAGTGTCCATCAACTGTGTGTGTTTGATTGTGGAAGCATATATGTATTAAGCGCTGTGTGTTTTTGCCTGAAATACAGGGAGCCCCATTAAGAAGTTGGACAGTAACAATCTGTTTGATGCTTTGGCTCCGTATTCTCATTATCGTGAATGCAAAATGACCTCACACCTGCCTACAAATTTCTCTATACAAGTTTGAAGTGCATGAATAAGTGAAAAGAACTGCAATGCAAGAAAGCTCCTAAAGTGGTCCACTGATGAAGGCAGCTGGGTGGTGCAGAGGAAAAAGCATTCCTCCACTACCACAGAGACACAGGCTCAGTACCCAGCAGTGGTGCTTCCGGCTTGGCTGAGTGCTCCATCAAACTCATCTGGCAGTGTTCGCGGGAGGGAAGCTGGTGACAGATCACATCCTTGTTGCAGCACTAGCAGCTCCCCCTGCTTGCTCTGTGCATATTGTCTTATTCTGTCTACTACACCCTGCTCATACCAACAGTGGGAGTTAGCAACAACATGGTCTGCAGTGCAGGGGGGGGCTGAGCATTCCAGATTGGAAAAATGGGCACAGATTTTCTCAACATTGTCCAATGATTATATATTGATTGGAGCCACATTTTTTTTTATCACTGGGGCACATCATTGTGTTTTTGCAGGTACAAATAGTAAGCAGACTGTAATATACTTAATACAGTATTGGGTGTTGCCCCAGCAACAAGGGAGAATTCTCTTCTACATGTCTACATGTGTACCTGTAACAGCGATTCTTCCAGCTGAGCCAGCTGTATCTTCTTGTCTTCCTCTTGTTGTAGCAGTCTTGATTTTTCACTCTCCAATTCTGGCTTCTCCTGCTGGATGGTCAAGGCTAGCAGCTGACACAAAGACACGCACACACGACAACAGAAACACACTGTAACCATGACTACACACAGTACATGCTTTGTATAGGCACTGTATTTCATACAATAGGAAAAGCACTTGTTCCACACGGATTCTGCTCACGAAGCACTAAATTGGGTCAAACTGCTGAAAAACAGCCTTTGAAGCTATGGTCACAAAAAGGGGAGACCAAACCTTTAATTTCATTGCATTGGTTTAATTTTAAATAAGACCACCACAGACTATGGCCTCACACAATGTGGAGCCACTGTGACATCATCAAATGGTTTGTGGACTTGCGTATGGAAGCCTAGAGTTTTTTTTGAGGCATTTTGGCCGTCACCATCTTTGCTTTTTGGAGCCAGAAGTGCCCATATTTAAACAAGAGGGTCGAACTGTGGATCTGACTGAGAACCCCAGGACATTGCTGAGGTAGAAATGTCAACAATAAGGTAGCCACATCCTAAAACCTGCCCTGCTTTATAATTTTTGTAACTCTAAATGGGACCATAATTTATAACATGAGCATCATGCTGTATTGACGAAGACTTGAGATTAGCAAATGAGACCATAAACTGATTAGGAAAATGTTTACTAGGGTAGTAAATTAGGTGAGAAGTACGGTCATTTTCTCATAAACTTCTATACAATTGGACCTTCTTTTGCAACCAGTGGAGTCGCCCCCTGCTGGCCATTAGACAGATTGATGGTTTCGGGTACTTCGCATTGACTTAACAGGGATACGTCCGCTTTATACATACAGTCCATAAGTTTAATCAATGCCACTCTAACAGAGTGTCAGAAAAATGAACATAGATTCACATATGTGTGGGTTACCTGTCCTCGCAAGCCTGCTCTTGTGGTGGTGAAGTTAACCTCTGTAACCACGGAAACGGCATCGGGGGGGATGAAGGGGGCGGGATTCCGTGTTGCCAGGAAGAGACGGAAGTCCTCATTGTAATCTATGACCTTGTCTCCTATTTGAACCACATACCTTGGACCTGTGTCAGTGTGCGTGTGTGTGGGCGCATATGTGTTGAAGTTGGACAGAGAAAAAAGTATCTGTTAACAACATACTGTATCATATAACTTTGAGCACTTTGAACCATATTTTCACCTTTTAGCTTTCTCCCCTACTCTCTACTCTCTGTCTTCTAAAAGTCTGCAATGCAGTACTGCCATGCCTTTGTCTCACCTCTTTTTTCCATCCTGTTCAACACCACTTTTAAGTGGATAACTTGGCCTTTCTTACACTTTCTCCGCCCCCACTCTTTCCAATTCAGCTTCAAATAGACAACCGCCTCTCCCTGGATGATTCACAGCCTTATGAATCACCCTCATTTTCACAGGTATATTCAACCTCTGTTTACACGTACTTGCAGCTGTAATTGGTATGCAATTACCTGAGCCAAGAAACTAAAATATCACAAGTGAAATCAAAAGATTTAAAAACAGCCGTGCATCAACATAAGACGTGTTTTTTTGTGCATCTCATTTTTAATTAGGAGAAGTATTTAAAAAGCATTTATAAATAAAAAAGAATGCACATTCAAGTGTGGAGCACATCTGCATGCTGATTTTATATAATAAATATTAATTTCCAATAACTGCAGAGTATGTCAGAAGTCTGAATTATTTAGTGGCTCAAACCACCACTCTTTCTGTTGACTTTGAATTAGCAAGGTTATACTACATATAATCACCATCACTTCTTAAAATGACCACGGAAATAGTGTTTGATGTTTCACAAATGTGCTTGTCTTTCAACTTTGTTAAATTCTCTGGTAACACACACACACATATATATAATACATATGTAAAGAGTCAGACATTTTAATTAATGTAATTAGTTATCCCCTTTGTATAGAGGAATTATGATCTGTCACTAAAGACATGCTTGGTGCGTGTATATGTACTGTATGTACATGTGTCATAAGCATGACCTTACGAACAACTGAACATAACAGCGCTGGTGTAAATTAGTAGGTTTTTATGTATAGAAGGTGTTTTCTGAAGGGTCTATTTCTGTGCTATACACAGAAAACATTTTTTCCAATGTACTTAAGAGTGATAATGAATAACGCACCGATCATGCAACAAACTGTTTTTCTTCTTAAGTTATCTGTATTTATTTAGCGTCTTCTTTGTTCACACTTTTCTCTCCTAAGTCTTCTGTAAAGCTCCCCCACAGTATGCTCATTTTTACCTCTACCTCATAGGCAATTTGATACAATGCACAGTTTGCCATGTGCCTCTCTGTTTCTACAGCCTTATTAGCATCAGCCTTGGACAAATATGGAGTCACAGGAAAGTCTTTCTGCGGAAAACAAGAGGGGTTTGATCATAATTGTCTGTTTTTATGGCTGCCTCTTCAAACTGCTTCATGTGCTGCCAATAAAAACTAGTTGACTGAAAGAGTTGGCAGGTAACTTGCGCTCATTAACAACAATTATCATGTTCAGGCAATATCCTTTAAAATAGGATTTCACAGCAGTGTAGAAAAGAAGCTGTCAGATAGAGGTGGGTGATCAGCTTGTTAGTTAGCAACCAGTTGTTGGTGACACAGGATTAATTAGTTTTCTCACACCTAGTTTGACTGAAAATGTACTGCATAGATATTATCGTACATTGTTAAGACTCTACAGAATGAAGTTGTTAAATAACAACAGCTGCTGGAAATGTAAAAGTGAAATAGGAACTCTCCTGCACTGTACATGGGAATGTAGTTTGGTCAGACCTCTCTGGATCAGAGTATTAGACATATTAAGTCATTGGTTTAGTTCAGAAATCCATTTGAGTCCAAAGTTGTGTTTCCTGGGGGCTCAGTCGCATCTGGATGAGCCATTTGAATTTGATGACCGCCCACATTTATTTGAACACAGAGTACACGGACGTACACCGAGACAGAGCTCATTGAAATTGAAGAGCGGATGAGGAGAGAGACGGAGCAGCAACAGGCAGAGGAACATGTTAAAATTCAGCTAAAGGTAAACACAGACGTTCATTCCTCCTTTCCGTTATGTTGTCGGATAATTATACTAACAATCCAAGCCTATCCGTGTGGAAAAAAATGCACTTTTAGTGGACGTATTTTTTTTGACGTTGTTTGACGCTGGCTGATTGGCCTATTATTTAATATAGCACGTGCTCACGGGCTGCAGGCAGGTCAGCCCGACCTTCGTACTGGAGAAATATCAAATACTGAACATCCTATCATTCATTTAGACAAAAGTAGATTGGAAAATAGGACCCAGGTTGAAAAAAACATTAGTTCCCCTTTAAGACACTGGAAGACAACAAAGACCCCGGAATTGAAAGAATGGGTTTATGCAGTGGTGGAAATAGCATATTATAAATGTATGTTCAGTCGAATAAATGGCGATCAGGAAAAAGAGGAGTATCCCTGAGGGACCAGTTATGTACTCATATTAAAACAGAATATAAGCCAACATAATTATGAACTTGCGCTGTGACTATGTGAGACAGTGATGTATGAGGACATATGTACGACATGTTATAGACTTATTTGTTAATATTATTATCATAATATCACCATATCATAAAAATATGTGCCTTGTATTCAAGTGTGCCCAGAAAATAATGTTTGTATGCCATTTACCAAGCCTTCAAAAACAATCAAAACTTGAATTAAAAAAATAAAAATATGTGTGTGTGTGTGTGTGTGTGTGTGTGTGTGTGTGTGTGTGTGTGTGTGTGTGTGAGTGTGTGTGTGCATACCCTGTGCTACAAGGTCCCTCCTCAGCAGTGGGTAGAGCACAGGTTCAACTCCATCCATCTCTTGGATAATAAGAGTTTTTCCAAATCTAACCGCCAGCTCCAGGGATGTCATGAAGTTACTATCCTGAAGAGAGATGACACAAAGACACAGAATTGGAAAAATACCTTGAATACCAGTATTGGTTGGTGACAGTACTCTGTAACATATTCAGCAACAATTAGAGAATAATCTATTGGTTCCAGGTTACTTAACTGAGAGAGAGTCTATAACCATGTTCTTTTTCATCTTAATAATAGATATACAAAGAAAAAAAAGATGAAAGACCTCTTACTCACTAATTCATATTGCTATATTGCTGACAATAGACATAACAAACTGGGAATAAATATATATATATATACATGTGTGTGTGCGTGTGTGTGTGTGTGTGTGTGTGTGTGTGTGTGTGTGTGTGTGTGTGCGAGCGCGTCAAGCTGCAATTGTGTATTGTGTGTAGACACAGGAGACAAAGACGATATTCAGTCTTCTCAAGAGCACTGTGCCACTAAATCTGACTCACTGCTTTAATGGTGTAATAAATAATGACACTAATTTTGCAAATGCTAACTCGTGATTAGTAAGTAATGAGTAATACCGTCAAGTATTGATTAATGTAATCGTATCATTTTTTTTAAATCAACACCTGAACGAATCGGGGAGAGAGGTAAAGGTGGCTTAATCATACACTCTGTCAAACGGTGGTGGCAACTTCATGATAAATAAGCGTATACTAATGAACTTAAGGCTTGGACTCATTGGGAAAAAGAAATGAGATCAATCAAGGACATCTAATGAAACACTTCAAAGGAATGTTCGACGGTGATGACTTTAGAGGCTCCTGCAGACATAAAAGTTACCTCAGTGTTAGCTTAGGTTAAGGGCTGATTGATTTCTCACCACTGTGTGTATGTGTGTGTACGATAATGAGTTTGCAAATACAACTGGATGGTTGATGACCGCAACTGTGTGCATGATATGCGTGTGCATGTTTGTGTGTGTTTACCTGTTGGTTGATGACCTCTAGTCGGTGCTGTTGGAGATGTGTGCGGAGCCACTCTGTAGCTCGGCATGACGGGTCAATCAGGAACGGACAGGCAACACTCTGAGTATAGAACAACAATAAAGAATTGTGTTTCAGCTTAAGTTGTTTTGGGATAGTTTTACTTAGAAAGGGACTCAGTTACTGAAGAAAGGGAAGTGTGTGTGTGTGTGTGTGTGTGTGTGTGTGTGTGTGTGTGTGTGGTTCGGTCCCGTCTCACTGCTGTCATGCTTATCGACCAGCGTCATTCCTATGCCAGGCACAGGAATGAAGTCCACCACCCTCCTTTCATCCTGTGCTCTTCCATTTCATGGTCTCTTGCTCAAAGATTCTCCTCCTCAAACCTGTGTATTGCCCCCAGCCTTATCGTACTCTACGTGCTGAAAGACGTTATCCTGGTCTGGTTTCTTTTGTGTGCGAGTGTTTCACGAGCATCTACACATATTTCTAATCTATCTCCTTTACAATCAGTAACTAACTCAGTACGTACTACATTCACTACTGCTACAACTGTGTGAATTGATTTCTTTCAATACGCTGCAATTTCCTCTGTACAAAGAAGGCTGACTGACTGAGATGATTCCGTTGTCAATTTTACCAACACATACAGGTGTGTTTAAGTGTATGCTCTTTGAAATAAGGGTTCCAAAAGGATTCCTGAAGAGCTGAGGTTTTACCCAGAACCATTTGCTTCTGAAGAACCTGATGATTATTGAAAGCATAGGTGATAATAGATCCTAACCCTCAAATATTTAAATGTTTGCCCATGGTTCAGATGTTATTTTTAAATGTAGATCCCCTTAATCAATTCTAGTACTTGTATTTTGCCATGGTTGATATCTTTACTATCATTTCATGAAATACAATACCACATGGCCTGCCGAAATCCTTTTTTAAAAAATGTTTTTTACGGGTACCTGGTACTTGGCATTTTGTATACTGTTCTAATTTGGAACTGCATTTCAGTTTCCAACCCTACCACACCACAGAAATAGTAGAGGCTGTAGTAGTAGTGATTTTATAAAATCTCCACCCCCTAAAAACATGGTTGTCAACCAAGAGTGTTGTAGGTTGTGTTGGACCCGAGGCTGCTGGATGTGCTTCCCCTGGCTTCAGGCTGACCTATTAAACTAAAACCCTGATTAAAGGGAGAGAAATCTATGGGTAATGCAGTCAGTTACTATTTAAAGAGCCCCTCTGGGAGGGCTCTAGATGAATCCCTCCAATATGAACAGGCAATTGGTAGAACACCCTGGGTGGGTTCTTGTTTGCACCCTTAAAAGGTAGAGAGGTTCTGAAGAGATTCCCAGAAAGAGTTATGAGTACAATCATTACACCATAGAACCTAGATGGTTCTAGGTATAACCCTTTTTTGTTTGGTTCTGGGTAGAAACCCTGAAAGCCTTCCTGGATCTACCAGGATCCAAAATGGCTTCTGCTATGGGGACAAGGTCCCTAGGAGGTTCTAGTTAGGACCTTTAATATATAGTATAGAGGTATGACGATAATCACAAACTTGTAAGGAAGTCTCACATACACACACAGACAATGAAAGAAACAGAGAGGCTACACTAAACTAAGTGTGGGCTACAAGAATGAATGATGGAACGACTTCTTACCCGTAATTTGAGTTGACTGATCTGAAGGCAGCAATGGTAAAAATAAAACACAATACAGACAAATGGAGGACAGATGAATGGCAACAAGGGCAGAATTATTGATATGACTATTATTATGGAGGTTGGCTGTCACAAGTAAGTGCTGGAAGACAAAGACTTATTGTAAGCTTGTATAAAAATAGTCTGCAATAACTTCAGTCACACAGAAACTAAGATAAGTGGGGAGATACAGAGATGGAAATTGGTGATTAAATTGTTTTATTAGCATAAATCATTCTGTGACAAAGCCGAATTGTAATGAAGAGGATTAAAACAAAAGTGGAGAGATTAACAAGATTTAATGGATCGGCAAATGGATGTCTAACCTGCAGTATGACAAGTGCATTCTCCATGGAGAGGTCATCAGATGGCAGCCCTTGACTCTTCCAGATCAGCTGCTCACTCTCCGAGCACAGGAATGACCGCAAGTCAAACTCTGATACAAACACACACAACACAAATGCGCATGCTTATTGTTGCTTTTATATTTGCTAACAGGAAACAGTGTTGGTAATTTTAATCAAACCTCACAAATGCTGCAGTCACTGACAACAATTCCCAATTCCTCAACAGTGCCTAAACACATTATACTACACTTAAGTGGGGTCATTAAGTAAACCTGACAACCAATTTTTGGAGAATCCATGGAAGGGACGTAAGGATTTAGAAACGATAGTGGGTCAACTGGATGACTGAGCTGTTTGGGAGTTACATGCACATTTGAGGCCCTCTGGGAAAAGAGGTTGCCAAGCAGAATTATATGGTCAGAGCTATTAATAAGACAACAATTAGTGGTGAAAGAGACTCCGCACATGTTTTGCAGGTTCATTTGTGCAGATGGAATATTAATATCTGAATAGAGGAGCTGACAAATTAAGGTGATTATGCTTAGCAGATGAGAAGTAAAAATCCAGTGCTGAAAAACAGGATTATTAAGTAGTGTAATCCTTAATGAGTGAGTGTGTAAGAATTTTTTTTTTAACATTTCTACGTGGTGGGTTACTCACACGATTAAAAACAAGAATGATTTCTGAGTGAGGGATGTAAAATAAACATCCACATGATTGGGAAGTTAGGTAGTTAGTATTGTTAACTGTAGACTTGGAGTGTTGAATTGTTACTAGTTACTATAGTTGAAGCGTAAATTCAACCAGGAACCCATTTTCCCACGTTTTTGTGTCTAAGTGACTTAAGTGAACATCTTTTGAACTTGGTCCAGATTGACTACATTACCTATAGATCTCTCTCACACTAATGCCAACAGCTGTGAAACAGTTTGCAGTGTAACCACTCGAGGTTTGCTGGCACTGTCATTACATCCACTTAAAGTGTTTGTTTTTGCCAGATAGTCTCAGATTGATTATTAACCATCTGAAAACATTATGGAAAGCATCCCTATAGAGGTATACCGTGTTGTTAAATAGTCTTTTTTGTTAAACCAGACACAGCTCTGGAAACACCATTGACAATTCCACCAGTCTCCATTTAAATAATCAGTAATTTTAGCGTGTATTGAGGCAGCGTATTTTTGCATCTAACTGGGTGAATTAAGGGTCTATTTCAACCACACCAGAATTGAATGCTGGAACATTGGAAAGAAGAACCAGGACAGCCGCTGTGAGTTTTATTGTATTTCTGTCGACTTTGAATAAAGTAACTGCAGTTTATTTAAATGGAGTCCGGTGGGTTTGGCAATTGCAATTTCAGGGCTGTTTATGGTTAAACAAAAAAGACCTGACTTTTAACAAAACATCTATGTTTGAAGGGATCCTTTCCATAAGTTGTCAGACATCTAAAATTAATCAGTGGCAAATACAAGCTCTTTGAATGGACATCAATTAATGGTGTGAACATGTCTCAAGTGGTTACACTGCAGCCCGTTTCGGGGCTGCTGGCTGCAGCATCTTCAGCTCAGCACTGGACCAGCTTCAAAAATTGTTGTTCTATTTAGTCATTTAGACAAAAAAACACTGGAATATAGGGTCCAGGTACATTCATTCATTTTCCGTATCCGCGAAAATGCAACACACAGAAGGGCTCCCCCACCTCAGGGTTCAAACCCTCCACCCCGAGTTTGAACCAGCAACCTTTTTGCTGTGAGGCGACAATCACAACCACTGCACCACCATGAAAAACACCGAACTCACCCCTTAACTAGTTAGAAGATGATTCAAATATTTAAAAAAAACAGCACCCATATTGAGAAGAGCCAGGAGCTTGCAAGAGTTGTATAAGTACCATATGTATCACCACAGCGCATTGTGCCATGTGTGGGCAGAAGTGTGCTTGCATAAGCTGTTAGCACAAGAGTTGACATATACTGCTGCTTGTGTATTAGCTTAAAGTTTTAACAGGGGTGTGTTTACTCTGTAGTCCAGTCTGAGCCATCCACGTCTCCAGACAGTGTCTTCTTTGGTCCTCAGGAGCTGCAGACAGATAGGTGATGAAGGCTGCAGCAAGCATGGCCCTCATTGGGAGCGTGTCCAGCTCATTCTTTATCTCAGACATCTGATAGAAAGAGAGATGGGTAGGTGATTAGGATGACAAAAGTATGCAAAGAGGAAGACAGGAAAGGGAAGGGCACCACAAGGATTGGGAGGAATCAGATGGAAGAATGTAAAGAAAAGTAAGGATGAAAGAAAAGAAAGATGGAAGAAAAATAAGGTAAGTAACTTGAACCATGGGTTACAGCATGTAACCCCTCGTTCCTTCTTCCAAACTGATAATCGGTAAACTTGTAGCCTCAAAAAATCCAAGTTTCTACACTGACAAAAACACAAGATAAAAGCTACCTACAAATGCAGAGACACTCACACACTTAACATTATGAGCTAATGTGACATCACTGCTGTAAGTTCTATGTTGATCAGGACTCCTTTGAGCCTACCAGCATGTCACATGCACATGCTTGGCGAGTAACTATGCATCAGGTTTAATTGTCAAGTCCTATGACCCTTGAATGCCCACATCTCTGTGGCTGCAGGCCATGTAGTCTCTGATCTACTACACTGTCAAACATCCTGCCACATTCTATGCTTCAACTCGAAACATACCTGCTATTTCTGCACCATTTACTCTGTGGTTGTGTACCCCTCTAGTCGTGTACCCCTCTCTCTATGATGCTCTCCCCTCCCTTGAAACACATAAACAACTTCGAGGCATTAACATATAGGGAACCACAGCTACTGCATACTGTGCAAAATAGTTAGGGATGAAGTGTGTATGTGTGAGTGTATGGAAATACGTGAGCAGAGAGTAAACTGGCTCTTTGGTGTGGGCCTTGAGGGAGGCAGTGAGTGTGAGGGTGTGTGCGTACGAGAGAGAGTGTGTGTGTGTGTGTGTGTGTGTGTGTGTGTGTGTGTGTCAGGAAGAGATTGAGTGTTTTAATTAAGGTGCAGACAGATGCTGCAGAGAGGAGTAAAAACAGCCAGAAGGGACCCAAGACAGCAGGATACATCCCCCTGTCACACACTCACACAGAGGCAGGCACACACACCTCCTGTTGCTCTTACATGGTAAATGAGCTCCTTTCTTAGTAAATGTGTATAACCTCCCGCACCAATACACACATCAACACACTCATACATCAAACTACCTGTGCGTTCCACCGTGTGTGTTCTCCGTCCAGTTGCGATATGAGCTGCTGGGCAGCAGTGATAGTGTCCTGGGCTTTCGTCACCTCAGCCTCCAACTTAGCTGCCTCTGTGGTATGACACTGAAACCTGAGGGAAAGGGTAAGGCGGAGGAAAAGAAATCAATAAGTAGCTAAGTGTGTTTGATGTGGGATCATTGGAGATTTCTAAGATTGACATTCTGATATTTGTTTAATCTACCAAAGACAGATTAAATAGATCGAGAAGATAAAATAATTTCTCTGATGTTTAAAAAATTTGTAGCTCATTTAATGCCGTTGAAAGTAGAATACAAATCTGTACATATGCCATTAAATTTGACAGACATTGCAGTGTGAAGTGAGGTGAAGTGAGGTGAGGTGAGGTGAGGTGAGGTGAAGTGAGGTGCCAAGAGACTACAGAGGGAGAAGGGTAGAGAGAAGAAGAACGGCCGAAGCAATGGTGGTATGAACAGGGATAGATAAAAAGATAACTGGCAGAACATACAGTTGGAGAAAGCAAAGGTTGAAGATGCTAGAGGAAAGAGCAACAGAGAGAGAGCAGAAGAGCTCGGTCACACCTGCAGTGTGAAGTCCACCTTTGTTGACCTATGACCTGATAAGAAGTGAGACTGGCCAATGTCCAGCCAGAAGAGGGTGGAAAAGACCTCACCTTCAGGCATTATTGATTGTTTGTATCCTTGCTTATATAACGCCATGGTGGAAGAAGAACTACAAAAAAGTTTTATTTATTTTCTTGTGGGATTCTGTTGTTAGCCTGCTAGCCAAGCATACTTGCTTTTTCACAGCAGCTTGAAAGTTAGTCTCAATTTGCCAGTTCTGGGGTCTCATTTATAAAACAGTGAGCAGGATCCATACTAAAAGTGTACATGCGGACAAAAGCAGGAAATGGCTTGCATCAAAGCATACTCTGATTTATGAAACCGTGTGTGCGCCTGCCAGTGTGCAATTTCCTTTTATAAATCCCAAATCAATTTGGAATTGTCTGCGCTTGGATCAGCCTCATATTCCGCCCTCTACATGCTCACATTCAATCATGCACGGTCAATGCAAAGCACCACATGAATGTCGAGTGTCACCACAATGTGTTTAAGTGTTTACATCATCAGACTGATTGTTTCACAGCTTGCCAAAAATGATCACGATAATCACTGGTATCCCTGACCCTGATACTGAGCTTGAAAATTCAAGCTTGACAAGTGTACACTATTTAGTTATTCATTTATTTAAGTTTCTTATGGCAATCTTGGTCTGCATTATGATAAGGACTCATAGTGAGGATATATAGTTTAATAATTGTGCGAGGACTGTCATGGGCTTAATTTAAAGACTTTGTCAATTTACACAGCCCACTTGTGCATCTGGTAAAGATGTACATAAGGTGACTGGAAAATGTGTAGTGTGTGTAGCAGCCACTGCCCAAACTGATGTTCAGTACAGCAATTTTACACACAAAAAATTAAAACTACACTAAAAACTGGAACTAAAATCACACTTGGTGATACTTATTTACCATATTGGAAGATATTATTGAACATTGTTGACACTCTGCCTTGCAATAATTTAATGCTATTTCATGTGCACATTTCAACAGCTGTGGAGTGCTCCAGCTGACCTCTAGTGTCAGCAACACACAGTTTGGCCCTCTCCTCCGTGGTTTGGGTGTGGGGAATATGATAATGAGGCAGAGCTGATGAAATAATGAGCAGAATTCAATGTGAGATTTGAGTTGGTTTATTATTTTTTACGACTTATAAAGGTGGTTATGGAATAGTTATGGCTCACTAGCACAAATAAATTGGCCGGATTGTATATTCATTATAAAGTGGATCTTTAAGTAAGGTGTGATATGAGAAATTGAATGTGTGAAAGGAAGCATTATACATATAATGCTTCCTCTCACACATTTAATTTCCACAACCTGGCTTCTATTCGCAACCTCACCATCTGCAACCCCAATTTACTGTCTCCAAAATGTTTGTACGCATGGGTCAGACGTTCCCTATAGGTGCACATTTTCCTTTCAAATTTGTTTTTATACATCACAACTGTTGCATGGTAAGCGCCACACGCCTCTTTCAGGCTTTGGTTTGTGTGTCCGCAACAGTTATAAATGAGACGCCTGGTCTTGCCATGCCAAAAACAAATAAGTTCTTTTCTTGTCCCTGCTATTTTCTTTTCTATTTTCACTTGAAGTCAGGGCTGGTCATGGTGGAATGATGGAAGAATTCAAATTATGATTTTTTACAAAAACATTGCAAGGGTAATTTATGACAAGGCTGCAACCATTAGATTTTGTGACGGCTGAAAAACATTGGAAATGGAAGGATCAAAGGCTGGAGGAATAGACGGAATGATGCATTGAGGCATACTTCTCTTTCAACTCGTTGACTCTGGCTCCAACAGAGTTGAGCTGGTCCTCTAGCTTGTTCTTCCTACTCTCCGTCTTCCTCAGGTTTCTGGACACACACACGAAAACACAGAAATATATTGCGTGTGCCAATATTTTATGTGCATAAGAGAGTATGAGTATGAGCTGGCAGATTAAGATCAAGAACACAAGTTTATTGACAAGCCTGTAATCTTTATCTACATTCGCAAAATTGGACATTTCTTTGCCAAAAACTGCAGCTTGAAACAGCTCATGGTCATGTGTGGTTGTGTTCAAGAAATCAAAACCGATTAATGTCTTGATCTTGCTATTTTTCTATAGATACATAAAACTTAAATAGAGGGGGCAAAAAATACAACTGAGGGGACTAACCCCCCTTAAGACCCCTCCTGGCACTAGGCCCAGTGTGTGTGTGTGTGTGTGTGTGTGTGTGTGTGTGTGTGTGTGTGTGTGTGTGTGTGTGTGTGTGTGTGTGTGTAAGTGTGTGTGTGTATTCCTACTCCAGTAGTCCGGCCTGCTCTCTCTCCAGTGGCTCAATTTTTTCTTGGACGTGGGAATATTGGACGTTGGCTTTGACCCAGGCAGCCAAGGGAGCAGCTGCTGCACTTGCACGCTTTGCGTTCTGACCATAATAACAACAGCATCACAAATCAGACACAACTCAGTAGAAACAGCAGCCACAATACCATCTTCAGCCAACAACAAAAAAAAACAAACACAAATCTAATTCGTATTCTACCATAATGGCTAGCTTACCTTGGGATCGAAGGAGGCTTTGTTCCTGTTGAGCAGCTCTTCCACACTCTGGCGAATTTCAGGGGTGATGTTCCTCACCTCAAAGGTAGCTATGTCCTCCCTCACACCACGCTTAGCTAAAAAGCTGCAGAAAAACCAGAGAGGAATGGACATGATCAGGTGACAAATAAAACAGTGAAAGAAGAGACACACAAACAGAAAAGATGTGTGTCAGTTTGATGTTACATGTCATGGCAATAAAGAGAAGCCAAGAAGTAAATTAGAGAGGGAAAAAGAATAAAGCGATTTTTTTATCCAGAAAATGAGGAAGTTAATTCAAGCCTAAAATTATGAGACTTGAACTTTTTTAATCCCTAATTAAGCGCAAACTGTTGAAATTTATTCTCTTTGTTACTCATGAAGAGCCCCCCCCTCACACAGACACACAAATATATACACACACACACACACACACACATACTCACGCGCCATCACTTAAGAGACCATTGCTCAGGATTATCACCTGCGGGGACCACCCTTTCCAGGGCTCATACAGCTCTGAAAAAAATCACCAATGATCAGCAACAGTCAGACATTACAAAAGTCTGTTGAAAAAAGCAGAATTCCAAAAAAAAGGATTCACAGGAGTCAGGGTTGTCATCTATGGGGACCACTCTCCCGCTTTGTCACTTGTTAGACCCATTTTTACACACTTCTCTTACAACATCACTTTTGAGCCCCTGTGTTACACACCTCTCTAATTTTGTCACTTGTTGCACCCATTTTACACACTTCTCTGTGTCACTTATTGGACCCATATTATTACACACCTCTCTAATTTTGTCACTTGTTGCACCCATTTTACACACTTCTCTGTGTCACTTATTGGACCCATATTTACACACTTCTCTAATTTTGTCACTTGTTGCACCCATTTTACACACTTCTCTGTGTCACTTATTGGACCCATATTTACACACTTCTCTAACTTTGTCACTTGTTGCACCCATTTTACACACTTCTCTGTGTCACTTATTGGACCCATATTTACACACTTCTCTAATTTTGTCACTTGTTGCACCCATTTTACACACGTCTTTGTGTCACTTATTGGACCCATATTATTACACACCTCTCTAAATCTGTCACTTGTTGCACCCATTTTACACACTTCTCTGTGTCACTTATTGGACGCATATTTACACACTTCTCTAATTTTTAGGGCTGACCTTCGAATCCATATTTGGACATTTGAAGCTTCGGAGGTCAGATCGAATATAATTCGAAGCATTCGACGACGGGGGGGGGGGGGGGGGGGGGGGGGACTCCACAGATGTCCGCAAGCCCTGTGCGCACGGATTCCGCTCTGCGCACCATTGTCACTCAAAAGACTGCTCCACATGTATTGTTCACATCGCCATGACAGAAACGTGCAAGAATTGGGGGTAACGTAGTGTTTCACAGACATTTTCATTGGAAACTACAACGTGGAAGTGCGCTCAACGCTCCGCTTATAGTGCGCCCGAGTCTGTGAGCACCTTAGATTAAAACTCTCGGCACACACTGCGACACAATCAAACAGATGTGCAACTCAGAGGATCAGAAGTGTCTCTGACACCAGACTCAGAGCGGCTCTGAGTGTGCTCGGGGCTCGTTGACGGTGTTAGTGTTGCGTTTAAGGCCTCCCCCAAAAAAAGGGAAAAAAAGCGTCGAAGCTTTGAATATTTTTTTTTCACAATTGAATCCCGTGCCATCAAACGAAGCTTCGAAGCTTCGATTTTTTGGGGTCAGCCCTACTAATTTTGTCACTTGTTGCACCCATTTTACACACTTCTCTGTGTCACTTATGGGACCCATATTATTACACACTTCTCTAAATTGTCACTTGTTGCACCCATTTTACACACTTCTCTGTGTCACTTATGGGACCCATATTATTACACACTTCTCTAATTTTGTCACTTGTTGCACCCATTTTACACACTTCTCTGTGTCACTTATTGGACCCATATTACTACACACTTCGCTAAATCTGTCACTTGTTGCACCCATTTTACACACTTCTCTGTGTCACTTATTGGACCCATATTACTACACACTTCGCTAAATCTGTCACTTGTTGCACCCATTTTACACACTTCTCTGTCACTTATTGGACCCATATTATTACACACCTCTCTAAATCTGTCACTTGTTGCACCCATTTTACACACTTCTGTGTCACTTATTGGACCCATATTATTACACACTTCTCTAAATTGTCACTTGTTGCACCCATTTACACACTTCTGTGTCACTTATTGGACCCATATTATTACACACTTCTCCAAGTATCACTTGTGGACCCTTTGTTATCAACATCTCTAATTAATAATCATTAGATTTTTGGGCTATTGCAGCATACTATTTTAGAATTAAGTTTTCAGATAGAAGTGTAATGCTCATTGAGGGTGGAAAAAGGTGGAAAAGTTACCTTTTGACAGACAAAATCACAACATACTATTCATTTATGTGCACAATTTTGGAATGAAAAGGTAACTGTTACCTAAAAGGTGATTAGTTTGTCTTTCTGTATGTTGAAATCAAACTGTAATCTGTAACATTAAATACCTGATTTGTGGCTATAGATTTATTATACAGTAACAAAGAGAGCAAGACCACTGAGTGTACATTAATGATAAATCCAAGCATGAGATTACCATAAACGCTTCATTTTACCTAACACAAACACACTCAACCTTCATGGCAAGTGGAAACCTCCTAAAGTGAAATATTTGGCAATGACAGACTGGAGAGTTTGTGCAGACCCAGAAATCAGCCAATCATTCATCCTCCTTTAAACCAATTGGGATGACACAAAAACAAAATACAGACATTTACAGACAAACACGCAATCACTATGCCGAAAAGCAACCTCCGAACGAACATTTTGGCAACCACAGGCAATTTCAAGAAGAGAGAGATATTCTGAGTTCAATGACAACATCAGGAAACAGACTCTGGATTGAGACTATTACTCTTAGAAGACAGAGGTCTATGGTAAGTCGTTTTAACATTTAATCGCTAAGTTTGCCTGTCCCAATATCACCATTATAGGTATCTATAATGTCATTTTGACTAGTAGTAATGCCATTGTGACTAGTATGAATTTTAATTTAAGATATCTCTAACGTCATTCTGACTGGTCAAAACTTAATTACAGATATCTATAACGTCATTTTGACTAGTCAAAACTGAATTACAAATATCTATAACGTCATTCTGACTAGTCAAAACTACAGTTACAGATATCTGTAATTCAGTTTTGACTAGTAAGATTCAAACTATTTTTGCCATTCATGTGTATGGGGTTTGTCATTATAGATATCTACAGTTACATTATGACTCTCTATAATTCCAGTTATATATCTACAACGCCATTATGACTAGTCAAAATGACAATGTAGATATCTACAACGTCATTTTGACTAGTCATAATTCAGTTGCGGATATCTACAATGTCATTTTGACTATCTGAAACTCAATTCACGATATCTAGAAAGGACCATGTAGATATCTTCAATGATGATAATTAAAGATATCTTGAAATTGAATTATGACTAGTCAAAATTAAATTGTAGATATCTCAAACTGGAATTACAGATATCCACAATTCAGATAGCCACAACTACATTGTAGATATCTATAATGACAAACCCCATACACATGAATGGCAAAAATAGTTTGAATCTTACTAGTCAAAACTGAATTCCAGATATCTGTAATTAGAGTTTTGACTAGTCAAAATCTAATTACAGATATCTTGAATAAGAGTTTTGACTAGGCAAAATTATGTTGCAGATATCAGTAATGAATATCCAGTCTAGCGATTAAATGTTAAAACGGCTTGCCATAGAGGTTGGCACCGCTTCAAAACAGCAGCAAGTTAAAAAAAAAAAAAGCAATAGCAGCTGCCCTGAACAATGACTGTTTATTGAGGCAGTGGATCATTTTTGCTGCTGAATGAGATATATAGAATATATTCCACCATGTACAAGTGTAAACAGCTCAGATAGTAAGTGAATGACTGATCAGATTGATTCCAAGAGAGGATAACTCAAATGTAGGATATCAAAAGGTTTGCAAAAAGTTAAAGCAATACTGGATGTGTCTATGCCTCTCAGCCTCTCCCCAGTGGCACAGGCAGACATGACATTTTAGATGGGCTTGATAAAAATGGGTGGGCCTAGTGCTGTGCGATATTACGATATATATCATAGTGCTATATAAAAATTACTACTGTACGATATAACCCTTTATTGTTTATATCATAATTTTAATGTGTGGGTTAGGATACTGGATTACTATGGGTCGCAGGACACGTCTGTTCCGGTGATATGATGAAGTCAGCAGTGTAAAACTCGAGGATGTTGGACTTTGAAACATCCCTGAATGCTACGAGTGACAGGCAAACAGCCAATCATTTAACTGCTTTGTAGTTCAGTTACAACAGAACAGCTGTAGCGAGAACATGACGCTGAAGGAGAGGAGATTATAAACCAAAAACGACATGTTAGCTCATTGGTACGGTAACGGTAACAGGTGACTGTTTATATGAGTTGTGGGAAAAAAAAGTTGTGTGGCCCGTGATTGAGGTGCAGACGAGAGAGAGCAAGATGACGTGGCTGTAGCCGCCGTGATATGACGACCCCGCCCATGCTGAAGAGGGACTATGAAGAACTCAGCTGTAATGGAAAAGCACCTAAACCAAGTTGAGTGGAGCCAAGCCGAGTAGAGCTGCAACTGTGCAGTGGAAAGGGGCCATTACTGTGTATCTGCCCCAACTCTGACGTAGCGGCGGTAATAATAAAGCAGTGGCAGCTCACCGTCACTGAAACACTCGATGAAATCTATTACTAGATTAAATACGATGAGTGGTGGTTCTCTAAGTTAAATATGAAAAAAAAATCTTTTTTATTTTCATAGATGGAATATATTACACGGTGCATGGGTAATTCTGAGTGCGTTCCTGACATCAAAAACTGAGTGAATTGTAGAGGAATGGATATCTCTCCTCTGTGTCCTGTTCTCTGCTGTGAGTTCTGCAGAGGGAGGAGCTGCTTGTCTCAGTCAGGAGTATAGAAGAGTTTGCAGGATTTTAGTCAAATGGTAAGATGATATACAAGACAGCCTTCTCTTTAGCTTGTTTGTAACAATTAATGTTAGCTGCCGAGCTAGCGTGTTGTGCTTGTGACTAGGGATGCACATTTTGATTTTTTTTTCCTGACTGATAACTGACGCTCCTTAACCGACTAATAACTGTTAACTGATAAGTATAAAAAGGCTCAATTGAGTGTCTGTATTGCATAGCAGACGGGGGTGGCCAAGTGGAGCAGCCTCTACGGCAAGCAACTGCATTGTCATGCAGGTCTGGTGGGGCATTGTGGTGGAACCGGAGCAGTTGTGCGGGCATTATGGCCGAGCTGAGTGACCAGCAACCACATCGTCATGCAGCCGTTCTGGCATCAATGGTGTCAGTGGCAATGGCCAACAGATTATCAAAACTTAGACACACATGAACCCTCTCGGCGCTCCAACTACAAAAAAAGACCTCTGCTGATCAGCGGTTTTAAACAGTTTGTTTTAAAGGAAGATCTATGTAATCAGGTCAGTCCTGCCTCAGTCCTCGGCATAGTGGACAACTTGTCTACGGGGTTTTATTAAAAAAGAAACAACATGTGAACACGCTCTGAGATGAGCCTGGTGTGCAGGCTGTTCACTGTGAGACCTGCAGTGTATAATACCTGCTCAGATGGGAGAGAGAATATGTAACATGATTACAACAGACATGCTGCCAATAAACGTCGTTGAAGGACAGGGATTTCAAGCAGTGATAAAGTACATCGAGCCAGGGTATAATATCCCCTCTAGAATTACCATAACTACCCAAGCTACGTGAGGAAGAAGGTCGGGTTGAAAACACAACTCACAACCGCGAATGTGGCCCTCACAACCAACTGTTGGACTTCCTTAAATACAGAAAGCGTCGTTGAACGAAGCTGTGGAAACATGGGGACTCACCGGGCGTGTAGTTGCTTGTGTACATGACAATGCATAGAATACTGTCTCAGCATAAAGTCCCACACGAGTCAGTTGGAACTTGGTTCCATGCTTCACGCATACTCTGCAGCTGGCCATTAATAACGGGTTCGCTACCTACATTAACCGAGTCATTGTTGCTGCCAGCAGACTGGTACAACACTTCAATCATAGCAATCCAGCAAACAAAGCACTCGAAGCAAAACAGAAACAGATGCAGCTGCCATCTAATAAACTCATCCAATCCTGTAAAACCTGGTGGAATTCTGTCTGTGACATGTTTAGCAGACTAACGGCCGTGTCTGCTGTACTATCAGACCGCATAGTGACCAAACTCACAGATGCGAGGACACTGGAGTTGAGAGATGAGTACTGGCAGTTGATGGAAGATGTGGCGCCAGTGCTGGAAACACTCAAGTGTGCAACTACCGTTATGTCTACTGAGACTGAGGTGTCCATATCAGACACGTATCCCATCACCTTCAGCCTGATCAACATGCATCTCAAGACAGAAGAGGGAGACACCAGCAAAGTGGGGGAATTCAAATCCAGAGTGCGCACTTCACTGGGTGAAAGGATGAAGGTAAGCTAGGTCCATTAATTAAATTATTGTGGAATTATTGCAGATCTTTTTAACTGTATGCACAAAAAGCACTTTATGTTTGACAGTTGTTTTTTTAACTGCTTCTACTGTCTATCTAATTAATAATTAATAGCAACTAAGCAATTAATAATGGACCACTATTAATGATTAATAGTCAGGGTTCAATGCTAAGGTTTTTTTTCACTTGCCTAGTCGGGCAAGTTGGTCAGAGATTTACTTGCCCGAAGTCAGTTTTTGCTTGCCCTATAAAAATTGTTTAATTTAAGGGGCTATCAATGAACAAAGACTGCAGTTTTATGTTATGTGATCTTTATTCACACTGTATTTATTAATTAAAACAACATATGTCATGTATTGTAGCTTAATTCCTACACAAATATGACAGCGTCAGGGCTTAAAGTGAAAAATTTGTCAATCATTCTCCATCTGTGATTTGCCAGTCCAGGGAGCTGTGCTTCAGAGACGCAGTGCTTGTGCTTTTCTAATGGGTGAAAACTATGCCACGAGGAGCACCGATGACGTAGAAAAAGAAGTGGACAGCTTTCTGAAGGATCCGCCACCACTCCTTGATTCTAGTCCCAAAGTCAATGAAGGAAGGTTTGGCTGGCAAACCTGACACGAACGTACTTGGCCATACCAAGCATGTCAGTCCCAGCTGAGCGTGTATTCTCAGCAGCTGGCCTTACTGTAAACAGGCTGACTTACTCCTGACCATGTTGATATGCTGATATTCTTGAACAAAAATAGGTCTGTAGTATCTATGCTATGAGGAGCACCAGGAATGTGTTTTTGGTTCTGTTTTAGGCAGGTGAGCACATATATCTTTCTCAGGGATGTTTTTTTGTTGTTGTTTTCAGGCAGTCTATATTTTTAGTTAACTAGAGCTACAATAGTCCAGTCCTCGTCTACTAATGTTATTGTAAGATTGTCACATTTCCCAGGGATTATAAATGCTGCTAATATTCCACGTGACAGATGAGACAGTGCACAATGTATTACATTAACCTTATTTAATTTTCTTTTCAGAATTTATTTTATTGATTTTATTATGCTGCTAAGAGACAGTGCACTAATTTATTTTCATGTTAAGTAGCCTGCGTAATACTGATATTTACTGTTCAGAATATCTTTGATATGCTACCAAAATGCTTCCCTCAAATATATGCCAAAATAAATCTTTTATTAAGGAATATGATTTGCATTTTTTCTGTTTATCATAAGGAAGATATAGCTTTTTATGTTATATATAGATAGAACCTATTGATTCACAGGGAAATTCAGCTTCTCAGGAAAATCACCACACATCAATTAATCGATCATCGATCGATAAGATTAAACAACTATCAATTAATGAATTAATTGATAATTTGCATCCCTAATCATCATTATTATCATAATTATCTATATTACTCTTATTACTATCATTATTATTATTATTATTATTATTATTACTACAACAACATACTGCATCTTATTTATTTAACCTCTCAAAATGAACGGACCCGATCATAAAAACAGGAAAACACAAACACACAGTTTCACTTTAAAATCTGAGAGAAACTAATAAGCATGTCGGATGATTATACTGAATTGTGTTAGTTTCAGCCCACACTGACCATTTTAGGCGGTGGCAGCCACCACCAAAATTAATATGCAGGGGGAAAAAAAGCCTGATTATCTGTTTCATGCCTGCGAATAAAAACAACCCCCCAAATTGACATTAGAGCCAAGTCCTGTTTACTTCTGAGTCCCAATAAGGAGATAAACACATGCTTGATGTGTGATTTTACAGCTTGGTTGTAAATGTCTGAACAAGTTGAAAAAGCAACAACGCACACTTTGAATACCTGTGTCAAAATTTCATTACCTATTAGGCAAGGCAATTTTATTTGTATAACCCATTTTTACAAACAGTTTGTCTATCATAACAACATCCTCTGCCCTTAAACCCTTACATCAACTGAAGAAAAACTCCCAGGAAAACCTTTAACAGGGAAAAAATTGGAGAAACCTCAGGGTGAGCAACAGAGGAGGGGATCCCTCACCCAGGACAGGCAGACGTGCAATAGATGTTGTATACAGACAAGAAAACAGTTTACAACACAGAATATGCAAAACATGGAAATGGTTAACAAGAGCTGATGAAGGCAGCTTCTGGTGGGAGGGAAGGCAGGCCAGCTTAATGGGAGTACTATTATAGTGACATGCGTGGCTTCTACAGGCTGTGGTTTCGAGAACTCAGGTGCTCACCCTGCAACAGTCCCTTCACAGCCAGTTGACATGTGACAGTGCTCATTACACCTTAACAAACTCACAGTCAACCTCTATGACAAACGGCAACCTCCCAGGGTAAACATGGTGACCACAACAACTTTTTCTCCATGATACGCGCACATACACACCCACAAGTCAAATGGTCCCCACAAGTGGAGTGGGCTTACTCCTTTTCGTCCCCACAAGTGATGGCATGGGAGAGCAAAGCATGACAACAAGCAAAAAAGTTTTCTGAATGGAGTTCAGATATCATTTTAGCTGCTCACTCAAAATAACGTCATCTAACGGCATGAATATGACAGCGATATTATTATTTATATGTATGCCTGATGTCAGCTGGGATATGCTCCAGCCCCCCCGCGACCCTCACGAGGATGAAGCGGTTAGAAGATGAATGAATGAATGAATGAATGAATGTATAAATATCTACACACTTCATAACTTTAAATTATATAAACTCACCACCGGCATTTAAGACGTTTCAGCAGCGGATGAGGTAGACTGCTGAGCTGAGGGTCTGTAACTCTGGGGTTAGCTCCAGCTAACATTAGGTTGTTGGATCCATAAAGTCCAAAAAGTAAACTCCCTTCATCCATAAACAGCTCCGAAGAGAACTCCTGCCGCCCGGAGAACTTGGTGCGGTGACACGGCTTGTGTTATTTCCTCCAGCAGCAACATGCTAACGTGTAGCTGCTAAAGTAACATACAGGTTGTCAGATCCTAAAAGTTAAAAATAAATCAACTCCTCCCGTCCATAAACAGCTCCGGATTTAGTGGAGAACTTGTTGTGGTGGCCCGGTCTGTGATTCTTCCTTCTGAAAAACTCCTTTTCTATTCCTCAAGCAGTGAGACGCAACATAGCCTCGTTTCACCGGCGTCTTCCCGTACGAGCCTGGCTCTAGATTCTGTTTCCGGTCTAGAGAGCAGACGGCATTCACTAAATTCGCCAAAGTAAAAGTGTTCACCAAAGTAAAACTTTGAATTGTGGCGCACCATCGATTTTGGGTGATGAGGGACATAAGAAAATCGATTAGCTGAATGGTTTGGGGCTTTTCATGCACATTATATTCTTTAAATTAAAAAGTTTAATCACATTTTTATCAGCGTGGTGCTTTTATTTTGAAAGACAAGCGCATCCATCAAATTCAGGTGGGGGGAAGGGAGGGATGGTTTGTTATTAATTTGTTAAATGCTAATAAAAAAAAAGACTTCATGCAAACAAATCAGTGTGGACACTGCAAAGTGAGGCATATGACTTTTCCAATAATAGTAGCAGTAAATGAGATTATGATTTTAATTTTTGATCTAATGCAATTTTTCAACATTTTGTATGACAATATTAGCGCTCCATCATTAAAATAGGTCATGAAAGGGTTTATAATTTATGAATATATCCATGAAATAACACATCACAAAACAAATAAAATTAAGCAAATATTAAAAATAATTGTAATACATATTTTTACTTTCACGTAGTATCTGTTGGGATCATAGGGCCCAAAAATGGACCCAATAGGAACAAAGATGGAGGAAACAACACTTCCCAGTCGCATCCTCTGTGCCCCCTCTCTCTTTCTGGGGGTGGGGGGTCCCAGCCAAACCCAGCTTGGGCCTGTGGAACAGATCGGCCCAGGTCAGATATGACAGAGAGAGAGAGAGAGAGAGAGAGAGAGAGAGAGACAGCTGAGATACGGGAGAGAGTGAAATGGCTATAGATTGGGGGTTGCAATTCACACATACAATAAGAGGGGTGGGTGGGGTAGAGATAAGTGGGAGGGACAAC
This sequence comes from Epinephelus awoara, assembly GCA_035609425.1. Lineage (NCBI taxonomy): Eukaryota > Metazoa > Chordata > Actinopteri > Perciformes > Serranidae > Epinephelus > Epinephelus awoara. The sequence goes on from CM069297.1 coordinate 28,753,724, forward strand.
GACTTTCTGCTCGTCCCAGGCCACTGAACAACATATTAAAGGATCAAACGTCCACGACTTTTAGAAAAGAATTTGCTTCAAACTGGCCGGCTGTGTCAGAGGCTGTTAGCGTTTGTTGGAGACATTCAGTTAAGAAAATTAAATGACTTGAGGGGTTTATTATTTGTATTTTTATTTTTAAAGATTATTTTTGGGGGCTTTTTTGCCTTTAATGTACAGGACAGTGTGAAATGGGGAGACAAAGAGAGTGGGGGGACGACATGCAGCAAAGGGTTGCAAGCCAGAGTTGAACTCACGACCGCTGCAGCGAGGCATCGCCTCTATACATGGGGCGCCGGCACTATCCACTAAGCTACTGACACCGCATTATTTGTATTCTTGTATCGGGGCCTGATCGCACCCTCTGTGCTGACTCTGGGGTTTCTCGGGGGATGGGGGAAAACACAGGTCCCCATAAGTCACATAAATCTCCAAAATTTGAGGGAAACGCTTTTCTTTAATATTTCATAAAGGCTTTGAGCCAGAAGGCTGATAATTTAGTATGTTCATTGTGACCGGGAGCGTGACGAGTGTGCTGAGTTTCAGACCTGAGTGACCTTCAGAAGTGTCAAAGGTCAGGGGGTATCTGACAGGAGAGGCCTAATGCTGAATTTCACTGTTTAACCTTTGACCTCCCCCTAACCTAATCCTGACCATTTATGAATATGTTGCTCAACAGAGGGTTTCGTGCGTGGATTCCTTGGTCCTGTTGCAATACGACCACCGTAGAGCTACTTAGCTTTCCCAAAGGCCTACTGGCTTGAGACTGGAGGCCATCAATCTATGTCTAAAATAGAGTTCACACACCAAGTTTCAAGTCATTTCGTCCATTTTTGTGCTAATGGCAAACGCTTGAAGTTTCAAAAAGGCGATTACTTGAAGGCCCGCCCATCAAAAAGTACAGGTCTGAGCGACACCAAACCAACGCCTTTCTGCTCGTCCCAGGCCACTGAACGACATATTAGAAGATCAGACTTACACGACTTTTAGAAAAGAATTTGCTTCAAACTGGCCAGCTGTGTCAGAGGCTGTTAGGGTGTATGTGTCTGACACCCTCTTGAATTTGACTTTGTGAGACATCCAGTTAAGAAAATGAAATGACTTGAGGGGTTTATTATTTGTATTCTTTTATTTTTAAAGATTATTTTTTTGGGGGCTTTTTTGCCTTTAATGTACAGGACAGTGTGAAATGGGGAGACAGAGAGAGTGGGGGGATGACATGCAGCAAAGGGTTGCAAGCCAGAGTCGAACTCACGACCGCTGCAGCGAGGCATCGCCTCTATACATGGGGCGCCGGCACTATCCACTAAGCTACTGACGCCCCACTATTTGTATTCTTGTATCGGGGCCGGATCGCACCCTCTGTGCTGACTCTGGGGTTTCTCGGGGGATGGGGGAAAACACAGGTCCCCATAAGTCACATAAATCTCCAAAATTTGAGGGAAACGCTTTTCTTTAATATTTCATAAAGGCTTTGAGCCAGAAGGCTGATAATTTAGTATGTTCATTGTGACCGGGAGCGTGACGAGTGTGCTGAGTTTCAGACCTGAGTGACCTTCAGAAGTGTCAAAGGTCAGGGGGTATCTGACAGGAGAGGCCTAATGCTGAATTTCACTGTTTAACCTTTGACCTCCCCCTAACCTAATCCTGACCATTTATGAATATGTTGCTCAACAGAGGGTTTCGTGCGTGGATTCCTTGGTCCTGTTGCAATACGACCACCGTAGAGCTACTTAGCTTTCCCAAAGGCCTACTGGCTTGAGACTGGAGGCCATCAATCTATGTCTAAAATAGAGTTCACACACCAAGTTTCAAGTCATTTCGTCCATTTTTGTGCTAATGGCAACCGCTTGAAGTTTCAAAAAGGCGATTACTTGAAGGCCCGCCCATCAAAAAGTACAGGTCTGAGCGACACCAAACCAACGCCTTTCTGCTCGTCCCAGGCCACTGAACGACATATTAGAAGATCAGACTTACACGACTTTTAGAAAAGAATTTGCTTCAAACTGGCCAGCTGTGTCAGAGGCTGTTAGGGTGTATGTGTCTGACACCCTCTTGAATTTGACTTTGTGAGACATCCAGTTAAGAAAATTAAATGACTTGAGGGGTTTATTATTTGTATTCTTTTATTTTTAAAGATTATTTTTTTGGGGGCTTTTTTGCCTTTAATGTACAGGACAGTGTGAAATGGGGAGACAAAGAGAGTGGGGGGACGACATGCAGCAAAGGGTTGCAAGCCAGAGTTGAACTCACGACCGCTGCAGCGAGGCATCGCCTCTATACATGGGGCGCCGGCACTATCCACTAAGCTACTGACACCGCATTATTTGTATTCTTGTATCGGGGCCTGATCGCACCCTCTGTGCTGACTCTGGGGTTTCTCGGGGGATGGGGGAAAACACAGGTCCCCATAAGTCACATAAATCTCCAAAATTTGAGGGAAACGCTTTTCTTTAATATTTCATAAAGGCTTTGAGCCAGAAGGCTGATAATTTAGTATGTTCATTGTGACCGGGAGCGTGACGAGTGTGCTGAGTTTCAGACCTGAGTGACCTTCAGAAGTGTCAAAGGTCAGGGGGTATCTGACAGGAGAGGCCTAATGCTGAATTTAACTGTTTAACCTTTGACCTCCCCCTAACCTAATCCTGACCATTTATGAATATGTTGCTCAACAGAGGGTTTCGTGCGTGGATTCCTTGGTCCTGTTGCAATACGACCACCGTAGAGCTACTTAGCTTTCCCAAAGGCCTACTGGCTTGAGACTGGAGGACATCAATCTATGTCTAAAATAGAGTTCACACACCAAGTTTCAAGTCATTTGGTCCATTTTTGTGCTAATGGCAAACGCTTGAAGTTTCAAAAAGGCGATTACTTGAAGGCCCGCCCATCAAAAAGTACAGGTCTGAGCGACACCAAACCAACGCCTTTCTGCTCGTCCCAGGCCACTGAACGACATATTAGAAGATCAGACTTCCACGACTTTTAGAAAAGAATTTGCTTCAAACTGGCCAGCTGTGTCAGAGGCTGTTAGGGTGTATGTGTCTGACACCCTCTTGAATTTGACTTTGTGAGACATCCAGTTAAGAAAATGAAATGACTTGAGGGGTTTATTATTTGTATTCTTTTATTTTTAAAGATTATTTTTTTGGGGGCTTTTTTGCCTTTAATGTACAGGACAGTGTGAAATGGGGAGACAAAGAGAGTGGGGGGACGACATGCAGCAAAGGGTTGCAAGCCAGAGTTGAACTCACGACCGCTGCAGCGAGGCATCGCCTCTATACATGGGGCGCCGGCACTATCCACTAAGCTACTGACGCCCCACTATTTGTATTCTTGTATCGGGGCCTGATCGCACCCTCTGTGCTGACTCTGGGGTTTCTCGGGGGATGGGGGAAAACACAGGTCCCCATAAGTCACATAAATCTCCAAAATTTGAGGGAAACGCTTTTCTTTAATATTTCATAAAGGCTTTGAGCCAGAAGGCTGATAATTTAGTATGTTCATTGTGACCGGAAGCGTGACGAGTGTGCTGAGTTTCAGACCTGAGTGACCTTCAGAAGTGTCAAAGGTCAGGGGGTATCTGACAGGAGAGGCCTAATGCTGAATTTCACTGTTTAACCTTTGACCTCCCCCTAACCTAATCCTGACCATTTATGAATATGTTGCTCAACAGAGGGTTTCGTGCGTGGATTCCTTGGTCCTGTTGCAATACGACCACCGTAGAGCTACTTAGCTTTCCCAAAGGCCTACTGGCTTGAGACTGGAGGCCATCAATCTATGTCGAAAATAGAGTTCACACACCAAGTTTCAAGTCATTTCGTCCATTTTTGTGCTATTGGCAAACGCTTGAAGTTTCAAAAAGGCGATTACTTGAAGGCCCGCCCATCAAAAAGTACAGGTCTGAGCGACACCAAACCAACGCCTTTCTGCTCGTCCCAGGCCACTGAAAGACATATTAGAAGATCAGACTTCCACGACTTTTAGAAAAGAATTTGCTTCAAACTGGCCAGCTGTGTCAGAGGCTGTTAGCGTGTATGTGTCTGACACCCTCTTGAATTTGACTTTGTGAGACATTCAGTTAAGAAAATTAAATGACTTGAGGGGTTTATTATTTGTATTTTTATTTTTAAAGATTATTTTTTTGGGCTTTTTTGCCTTTAATGTACAGGACAGTGTGAAATGGGGAGACAGAGAGAGTGGGGGGAAGACATGCAGCAAAGGGTTGCAAGCCAGAGTCGAACTCACGACCGCTGCAGCGAGGCATCGCCTCTATACATGGGGCGTCGGCACTATCCACTAAGCTACTGACACCCCATTATTTGTATTCTTGTATCGGGGCCTGATCGCACCCTCTATGCTGACTCTGGGGTTTCTCGGGGGATGGGGGAAAACACAGGTCCCCATAAGTCACATAAATCTCCAAAATTGGAGGGAAACGCTTTTCTTTAATATTTCATAAAGGCTTTGAGCCAGAAGGCTGATAATTTAGTATGTTCATTGTGACCGGGAGCGTGACGAGTGTGCTGAGTTTCAGACCTGAGTGACCTTCAGAAGTGTCAAAGGTCAGGGGGTATCTGACAGGAGAGGCCTAATGCTGAATTTAACTGTTTAACCTTTGACCTCCCCCTAACCTAATCCTGACCATTTATGAATATGTTGCTCAACAGAGGGTTTCGTGCGTGGATTCCTTGGTCCTGTTGCAATACGACCACCGTAGAGCTACTTAGCTTTCCCAAAGGCCTACTGGCTTGAGACTGGAGGCCATCAATCTATGTCTAAAATAGAGTTCACACACCAAGTTTCAAGTCATTTGGTCCATTTTTGTGCTAATGGCAAACGCTTGAAGTTTCAAAAAGGCGATTACTTGAAGGCCCGCCCATCAAAAAGTACAGGTCTGAGCGACACCAAACCAACGCCTTTCTGCTCGTCCCAGGCCACTGAACGACATATTAGAAGATCAGACTTCCACGACTTTTAGAAAAGAATTTGCTTCAAACTGGCCAGCTGTGTCAGAGGCTGTTAGCGTGTATGTGCCTGACACCCTCTTGAATTTGACTTTGTGAGACATCCAGGTAAGAAAATTAAATGACTTGAGGGGTTTATTATTTGTATTCTTTTATTTTTAAAGATTATTTTTTGGGGGCTTTTTTGCCTTTAATGTACAGGACAGTGTGAAATGGGGAGACAGAGAGAGTGGGGGGACGACATGCAGCAAAGGGTTGCAAGCCAGAGTCGAACTCACGACCGCTGCAGCGAGGCATCGCCTCTATACATGGGGCGCCGGCACTATCCACTAAGCTACTGACACCGCATTATTTGAATTCTTGTATCGGGGCCTGATCGCACCCTCTGTGCTGACTCTGGGGTTTATCGGGGGATGGGGGAAAACACAGGTCCCCATAAGTCACATAAATCTCCAAAATTGGAGGGAAACACTTTTCTTTAATATTTCATAAAGGCTTTGAGCCAGAAGGCTGATAATTTAGTATGTTCATTGTGACCGGGAGCGTGACGAGTGTGCTGAGTTTCAGACCTGAGTGACCTTCAGAAGTGTCAAAGGTCAGGGGGTATCTGACAGGAGAGGCCTAATGCTGAATTTCACTGTTTAACCTTTGACCTCCCCCTAACCTAATCCTGACCATTTATGAATATGTTGCTCAACAGAGGGTTTCGTGCGTGGATTCCTTGGTCCTGTTGCAATACGACCACCGTAGAGCTACTTAGCTTTCCCAAAGGCCTACTGGCTTGAGACTGGAGGCCATCAATCTATGTCTAAAATAGAGTTCACACACCAAGTTTCAAGTCATTTCGTCCATTTTTGTGCTAATGGCAAACGCTTGAAGTTTCAAAAAGGCGATGACTTGAAGGCCCGCCCATCAAAAAGTACAGGTCTGAGCGACACCAAACCAACGCCTTTCTGCTCGTCCCAGGCCACTGAACGACATATTAGAAGATCAGACTTCCACGACTTTTAGAAAAGAATTTGCTTCAAACTGGCAAGCTGTGTCAGAGGCTGTTAGCGTGTATGTGCCTGAAACCCTCTTGAATTTGACTTTGTGAGACATCCAGTTAAGAAAATGAAATGACTTGAGGGGTTTATTATTTGTATTCTTTTATTTTTAAAGATTATTTTTTTGGGGGCTTTTTTGCCTTTAATGTACAGGACAGTGTGAAATGGGGAGACAGAGAGAGTGGGGGGGACGACATGCAGCAAAGGGTTGCAAGCCAGAGTCGAACTCACAACCGCTGCAGCGAGGCATCGCCTCTATACATGGGGCGCCGGCACTATCCACTAAGCTACTGACGCCCCACTATTTGTATTCTTGTATCGGGGCCTGATCGCACCCTCTGTGCTGACTCTGGGGTTTCTCGGGGGATGGGGGAAAACACAGGTCCCCATAAGTCACATAAATCTCCAAAATTTGAGGGAAACGCTTTTCTTTAATATTTCATAAAGGCTTTGAGCCAGAAGGCTGATAATTTAGTATGTTCATTGTGACCGGGAGCGTGACGAGTGTGCTGAGTTTCAGACCTGAGTGACCTTCAGAAGTGTCAAAGGTCAGGGGGTATCTGACAGGAGAGGCCTAATGCTGAATTTCACTGTTTAACCTTTGACCTCCCCCTAACCTAATCCTGACCATTTATGAATATGTTGCTCAACAGAGGGTTTCGTGCGTGGATTCCTTGGTCCTGTTGCAATACGACCACCGTAGAGCTACTTAGCTTTCCCAAAGGCCTACTGGCTTGAGACTGGAGGCCATCAATCTATGTCTAAAATAGAGTTCACACACCAAGTTTCAAGTCATTTCGTCCATTTTTGTGCTAATGGCAAACGCTTGAAGTTTCAAAAAGGCGATGACTTGAAGGCCCGCCCATCAAAAAGTACAGGTCTGAGCGACACCAAACCAACGCCTTTCTGCTCGTCCCAGGCCACTGAACGACATATTAGAAGATCAGACTTCCACGACTTTTAGAAAAGAATTTGCTTCAAACTGGCCAGCTGTGTCAGAGGCTGTTAGCGTGTATGTGTCTGACACCCTCTTGAATTTGACTTTGTGAGACATTCAGTTAAGAAAATTAAATGACTTGAGGGGTTTATTATTTGTATTTTTATTTTTAAAGATTATTTTTTTGGGCTTTTTTGCCTTTAATGTACAGGACAGTGTGAAATGGGGAGACAGAGAGAGTGGGGGGAAGACATGCAGCAAAGGGTTGCAAGCCAGAGTCGAACTCACGACCGCTGCAGCGAGGCATCGCCTCTATACATGGGGCGCCGGCACTATCCACTAAGCTACTGACACCGCATTATTTGTATTCTTGTATCGGGGCCTGATCGCACCCTCTGTGCTGACTCTGGGGTTTCTCGGGGGATGGGGGAAAACACAGGTCCCCATAAGTCACATAAATCTCCAAAATTTGAGGCCAACGCTTTTCTTTAATATTTCATAAAGGCTTTGAGCCAGAAGGCTGATAATTTAGTATGTTCATTGTGACCGGGAGCGTGACGAGTGTGCTGAGTTTCAGACCTGAGTGACCTTCAGAAGTGTCAAAGGTCAGGGGGTATCTGACAGGAGAGGCCTAATGCTGAATTTAACTGTTTAACCTTTGACCTCCCCCTAACCTAATCCTGACCATTTATGAATATGTTACTCAACAGAGGGTTATGTGCGTGGATTCCTTGGTCCTGTTGCAATACGACCACCGTAGAGCTACTTAGCTTTCCCAAAGGCCTACTGGCTTGAGACTGGAGGCCATCAATCTATGTCTAAAATAGAGTTCACACACCAAGTTTCAAGTCATTTGGTCCATTTTTGTGCTAATGGCAAACGCTTGAAGTTTCAAAAAGGCAATTACTTGAAGGCCCGCCCATCAAAAAGTACAGGTCTGAGCGACACCAAACCAACGCCTTTCTGCTCGTCCCAGGCCACTGAACGACATATTAGAAGATCAGACTTCCACGACTTTTAGAAAAGAATTTGCTTCAAACTGGCCAGCTGTGTCAGAGGCTGTTAGCGTGTATGTGCCTGACACCCTCTTGAATTTGACTTTGTGAGACATCCAGTTAAGAAAATGAAATGACTTGAGGGGTTTATTATTTGTATTCTTGTATCGGGGCCTGATCGCACCCTCTGTGCTGACTCTGGGGTTTCTCGGGGGATGGGGGAAAACACAGGTCCCCATAAGTCACATAAATCTCCAAAATTGGAGGGAAACGCTTTTCTTTAATATTTCATAAAGGCTTTGAGCCAGAAGGCTGATAATTTAGTATGTTCATTGTGACCGGGAGCGTGACGAGTGTGCTGAGTTTCAGACCTGAGTGACCTTCAGAAGTGTCAAAGGTCAGGGGGTATCTGACAGGAGAGGCCTAATGCTGAATTTCACTGTTTAACCTTTGACCTCCCCCTAACCTAATCCTGACCATTTATGAATATGTTGCTCAACAGAGGGTTTCGTGCGTGGATTCCTTGGTCCTGTTGCAATACGACCACCGTAGAGCTACTTAGCTTTCCCAAAGGCCTACTGGCTTGAGACTGGAGGCCATCAATCTATGTCTAAAATAGAGTTCACACACCAAGTTTCAAGTCATTTCGTCCATTTTTGTGCTAATGGCAAACGCTTGAAGTTTCAAAAAGGCGATGACTTGAAGGCCCGCCCATCAAAAAGTACAGGTCTGAGCGACACCAAACCAACGCCTTTCTGCTCGTCCCAGGCCACTGAACGACATATTAGAAGATCAGACTTCCACGACTTTTAGAAAAGAATTTGCTTCAAACTGGCAAGCTGTGTCAGAGGCTGTTAGGGTGTATGTGCCTGACACCCTCTTGAATTTGACTTTGTGAGACATCCAGTTAAGAAAATGAAATGACTTGAGGGGTTTATTATTTGTTTTCTTTTATTTTTAAAGATTATTTTTTTGGGGGCTTTTTTGCCTTTAATGTACAGGACAGTGTGAAATGGGGAGACAAAGAGAGTGGGGGGACGACATGCAGCAAAGGGTTGCAAGCCAGAGTTGAACTCACGACCGCTGCAGCGAGGCATCGCCTCTATACATGGGGCGCCGGCACTATCCACTAAGCTACTGACGCCCCACTATTTGTATTCTTGTATCGGGGCCTGATCGCACCCTCTGTGCTGACTCTGGGGTTTCTCGGGGGATGGGGGAAAACACAGGTCCCCATAAGTCACATAAATCTCCAAAATTTGAGGGAAACGCTTTTCTTTAATATTTCATAAAGGCTTTGAGCCAGAAGGCTGATAATTTAGTATGTTCATTGTGACCGGGAGCGTGACGAGTGTGCTGAGTTTCAGACCTGAGTGACCTTCAGAAGTGTCAAAGGTCAGGGGGTATCTGACAGGAGAGGCCTAATGCTGAATTTCACTGTTTAACCTTTGACCTCCCCCTAACCTAATCCTGACCATTTATGAATATGTTGCTCAACAGAGGGTTTCGTGCGTGGATTCCTTGGTCCTGTTGCAATACGACCACCGTAGAGCTACTTAGCTTTCCCAAAGGCCTACTGGCTTGAGACTGGAGGCCATCAATCTATGTCTAAAATAGAGTTCACACACCAAGTTTCAAGTCATTTGGTCCATTTTTGTGCTAATGGCAAACGCTTGAAGTTTCAAAAAGGCGATTACTTGAAGGCCCGCCCATCAAAAAGTACAGGTCTGAGCGACACCAAACCAACGCCTTTCTGCTCGTCCCAGGCCACTGAACGACATATTAGAAGATCAGACTTCCACGACTTTTAGAAAAGAATTTGCTTCAAACTGGCCAGCTGTGTCAGAGGCTGTTAGCGTGTATGTGTCTGACACCCTCTTGAATTTGACTTTGTGAGACATTCAGTTAAGAAAATTAATTTACTTGAGGGGTTTATTATTTGTATTCTTTTATTTTTAAAGATTATTTTTTTGGGCTTTTTTGCCTTTAATGTACAGGACAGTGTGAAATGGGGAGACAGAGAGAGTGGGGGGAAGACATGCAGCAAAGGGTTGCAAGCCAGAGTCGAACTCACGACCGCTGCAGCGAGGCATCGCCTCTATACATGGGGCGTCGGCACTATCCACTAAGCTACTGACACCCCATTATTTGTATTCTTGTATCGGGGCCTGATCGCACCCTCTGTGCTGACTCTGGGGTTTCTCGGGGGATGGGGGAAAACACAGGTCCCCATAAGTCACATAAATCTCCAAAATTGGAGGGAAACGCTTTTCTTTAATATTTCATAAAGGCTTTGAGCCAGAAGGCTGATAATTTAGTATGTTCATTGTGACCGGGAGCGTGACGAGTGTGCTGAGTTTCAGACCTGAGTGACCTTCAGAAGTGTCAAAGGTCAGGGGGTATCTGACAGGAGAGGCCTAATGCTGAATTTAACTGTTTAACCTTTGACCTCCCCCTAACCTAATCCTGACCATTTATGAATATGTTGCTCAACAGAGGGTTTCGTGCGTGGATTCCTTGGTCCTGTTGCAATACGACCACCGTAGAGCTACTTAGCTTTCCCAAAGGCCTACTGGCTTGAGACTGGAGGCCATCAATCTATGTCTAAAATAGAGTTCACACACCAAGTTTCAAGTCATTTGGTCCATTTTTGTGCTAATGGCAAACGCTTGAAGTTTCAAAAAGGCGATTACTTGAAGGCCCGCCCATCAAAAAGTACAGGTCTGAGCGACACCAAACCAACGCCTTTCTGCTCGTCCCAGGCCACTGAACGACATATTAGAAGATCAGACTTCCACGACTTTTTAGAAAAGAATTTGCTTCAAACTGGCCAGCTGTGTCAGAGGCTGTTAGCGTGTATGTGCCTGACACCCTCTTGAATTTGACTTTGTGAGACATCCAGGTAAGAAAATTAAATGACTTGAGGGGTTTATTATTTGTATTCTTTTATTTTTAAAGATTATTTTTTGGGGGCTTTTTTGCCTTTAATGTACAGGACAGTGTGAAATGGGGAGACAGAGAGAATGGGGGGACGACATGCAGCAAAGGGTTGCAAGCCAGAGTCGAACTCGCGACCGCTGCAGCGAGGCATCGCCTCTATACATGGGGCGCCGGCACTATCCACTAAGCTACTGACACCGCATTATTTGTATTCTTGTATCGGGGCCTGATCGCACCCTCTGTGCTGACTCTGGGGTTTCTCGGGGGATGGGGGAAAACACAGGTCCCCATAAGTCACATAAATCTCCAAAATTGGAGGGAAACGCTTTTCTTTAATATTTCATAAAGGCTTTGAGCCAGAAGGCTGATAATTTAGTATGTTCATTGTGACCGGGAGCGTGACGAGTGTGCTGAGTTTCAGACCTGAGTGACCTTCAGAAGTGTCAAAGGTCAGGGGGTATCTGACAGGAGAGGCCTAATGCTGAATTTCACTGTTTAACCTTTGACCTCCCCCTAACCTAATCCTGACCATTTATGAATATGTTGCTCAACAGAGGGTTTCGTGCGTGGATTCCTTGGTCCTGTTGCAATACGACCACCGTAGAGCTACTTAGCTTTCCCAAAGGCCTACTGGCTTGAGACTGGAGGCCATCAATCTATGTCTAAAATAGAGTTCACACACCAAGTTTCAAGTCATTTCGTCCATTTTTGTGCTAATGGCAAACGCTTGAAGTTTCAAAAAGGCGATGACTTGAAGGCCCGCCCATCAAAAAGTACAGGTCTGAGCGACACCAAACCAACGCCTTTCTGCTCGTCCCAGGCCACTGAACGACATATTAGAAGATCAGACTTCCACGACTTTTAGAAAAGAATTTGCTTCAAACTGGCAAGCTGTGTCAGAGGCTGTTAGGGTGTATGTGCCTGACACCCTCTTGAATTTGACTTTGTGAGACATCCAGTTAAGAAAATGAAATGACTTGAGGGGTTTATTATTTGTTTTCTTTTATTTTTAAAGATTATTTTTTTGGGGGCTTTTTTGCCTTTAATGTACAGGACAGTGTGAAATGGGGAGACAAAGAGAGTGGGGGGACGACATGCAGCAAAGGGTTGCAAGCCAGAGTTGAACTCACGACCGCTGCAGCGAGGCATCGCCTCTATACATGGGGCGCCGGCACTATCCACTAAGCTACTGACGCCCCACTATTTGTATTCTTGTATCGGGGCCTGATCGCACCCTCTGTGCTGACTCTGGGGTTTCTCGGGGGATGGGGGAAAACACAGGTCCCCATAAGTCACATAAATCTCCAAAATTTGAGGGAAACGCTTTTCTTTAATATTTCATAAAGGCTTTGAGCCAGAAGGCTGATAATTTAGTATGTTCATTGTGACCGGGAGCGTGACGAGTGTGCTGAGTTTCAGACCTGAGTGACCTTCAGAAGTGTCAAAGGTCAGGGGGTATCTGACAGGAGAGGCCTAATGCTGAATTTCACTGTTTAACCTTTGACCTCCCCCTAACCTAATCCTGACCATTTATGAATATGTTGCTCAACAGAGGGTTTCGTGCGTGGATTCCTTGGTCCTGTTGCAATACGACCACCGTAGAGCTACTTAGCTTTCCCAAAGGCCTACTGGCTTGAGACTGGAGGCCATCAATCTATGTCTAAAATAGAGTTCACACACCAAGTTTCAAGTCATTTGGTCCATTTTTGTGCTAATGGCAAACGCTTGAAGTTTCAAAAAGGCGATTACTTGAAGGCCCGCCCATCAAAAAGTACAGGTCTGAGCGACACCAAACCAACGCCTTTCTGCTCGTCCCAGGCCACTGAACGACATATTAGAAGATCAGACTTCCACGACTTTTAGAAAAGAATTTGCTTCAAACTGGCCAGCTGTGTCAGAGGCTGTTAGCGTGTATGTGTCTGACACCCTCTTGAATTTGACTTTGTGAGACATTCAGTTAAGAAAATTAATTTACTTGAGGGGTTTATTATTTGTATTTTTATTTTTAAAGATTATTTTTTTGGGCTTTTTTGCCTTTAATGTACAGGACAGTGTGAAATGGGGAGACAGAGAGAGTGGGGGGAAGACATGCAGCAAAGGGTTGCAAGCCAGAGTCGAACTCACGACCGCTGCAGCGAGGCATCGCCTCTATACATGGGGCGTCGGCACTATCCACTAAGCTACTGACACCCCATTATTTGTATTCTTGTATCGGGGCCTGATCGCACCCTCTATGCTGACTCTGGGGTTTCTCGGGGGATGGGGGAAAACACAGGTCCCCATAAGTCACATAAATCTCCAAAATTGGAGGGAAACGCTTTTCTTTAATATTTCATAAAGGCTTTGAGCCAGAAGGCTGATAATTTAGTATGTTCATTGTGACCGGGAGCGTGACGAGTGTGCTGAGTTTCAGACCTGAGTGACCTTCAGAAGTGTCAAAGGTCAGGGGGTATCTGACAGGAGAGGCCTAATGCTGAATTTAACTGTTTAACCTTTGACCTCCCCCTAACCTAATCCTGACCATTTATGAATATGTTGCTCAACAGAGGGTTTCGTGCGTGGATTCCTTGGTCCTGTTGCAATACGACCACCGTAGAGCTACTTAGCTTTCCCAAAGGCCTACTGGCTTGAGACTGGAGGCCATCAATCTATGTCTAAAATAGAGTTCACACACCAAGTTTCAAGTCATTTGGTCCATTTTTGTGCTAATGGCAAACGCTTGAAGTTTCAAAAAGGCGATTACTTGAAGGCCCGCCCATCAAAAAGTACAGGTCTGAGCGACACCAAACCAACGCCTTTCTGCTCGTCCCAGGCCACTGAACGACATATTAGAAGATCAGACTTCCACGACTTTTTAGAAAAGAATTTGCTTCAAACTGGCCAGCTGTGTCAGAGGCTGTTAGCGTGTATGTGCCTGACACCCTCTTGAATTTGACTTTGTGAGACATCCAGGTAAGAAAATTAAATGACTTGAGGGGTTTATTATTTGTATTCTTTTATTTTTAAAGATTATTTTTTGGGGGCTTTTTTGCCTTTAATGTACAGGACAGTGTGAAATGGGGAGACAGAGAGAATGGGGGGACGACATGCAGCAAAGGGTTGCAAGCCAGAGTCGAACTCGCGACCGCTGCAGCGAGGCATCGCCTCTATACATGGGGCGCCGGCACTATCCACTAAGCTACTGACACCGCATTATTTGTATTCTTGTATCGGGGCCTGATCGCACCCTCTATGCTGACTCTGGGGTTTCTCGGGGGATGGGGGAAAACACAGGTCCCCATAAGTCACATAAATCTCCAAAATTTGAGGGAAACGCTTTTCTTTAATATTTCATAAAGGCTTTGAGCCAGAAGGCTGATAATTTAGTATGTTCATTGTGACCGGGAGCGTGACGAGTGTGCTGAGTTTCAGACCTGAGTGACCTTCAGAAGTGTCAAAGGTCAGGGGGTATCTGACAGGAGAGGCCTAATGCTGAATTTAACTGTTTAACCTTTGACCTCCCCCTAACCTAATCCTGACCATTTATGAATATGTTACTCAACAGAGGGTTATGTGCGTGGATTCCTTGGTCCTGTTGCAATACGACCACCGTAGAGCTACTTAGCTTTCCCAAAGGCCTACTGGCTTGAGACTGGAGGCCATCAATCTATGTCTAAAATAGAGTTCACACACCAAGTTTCAAGTCATTTGGTCCATTTTTGTGCTAATGGCAAACGCTTGAAGTTTCAAAAAGGCGATTACTTGAAGGCCCGCCCATCAAAAAGTACAGGTCTGAGCGACACCAAACCAACGCCTTTCTGCTCGTCCCAGGCCACTGAACGACATATTAGAAGATCAGACTTCCACGACTTTTAGAAAAGAATTTGCTTCAAACTGGCCAGCTGTGTCAGAGGCTGTTAGCGTGTATGTGCCTGACACCCTCTTGAATTTGACTTTGTGAGACATCCAGTTAAGAAAATGAAATGACTTGAGGGGTTTATTATTTGTATTCTTGTATCGGGGCCTGATCGCACCCTCTGTGCTGACTCTGGGGTTTCTCGGGGGATGGGGGAAAACACAGGTCCCCATAAATCTCCAAAATCTCCAAAATTGGAGGGAAACGCTTTTCTTTAATATTTCATAAAGGCTTTGAGCCAGAAGGCTGATAATTTAGTATGTTCATTGTGCCCGGGAGCGTGACGAGTGTGCTGAGTTTCAGACCTGAGTGACCTTCAGAAGTGTCAAAGGTCAGGGGGTATCTGACAGGAGAGGCCTAATGCTGAATTTAACTGTTTAACCTTTGACCTCCCCCTAACCTAATCCTGACCATTTATGAATATGTTGCTCAACAGAGGGTTTCGTGCGTGGATTCCTTGGTCCTGTTGCAATACGACCACCGTAGAGCTACTTAGCTTTCCCAAAGGCCTACTGGCTTGAGACTGGAGGCCATCAATCTATGTCTAAAATAGAGTTCACACACCAAGTTTCAAGTCATTTGGTCCATTTTTGTGCTAATGGCAAACGCTTGAAGTTTCAAAAAGGCGATTACTTGAAGGCCCGCCCATCAAAAAGTACAGGTCTGAGCGACACCAAACCAACGCCTTTCTGCTCGTCCCAGGCCACTGAACGACATATTAGAAGATCAGACTTCCACGACTTTTTAGAAAAGAATTTGCTTCAAACTGGCCAGCTGTGTCAGAGGCTGTTAGCGTGTATGTGCCTGACACCCTCTTGAATTTGACTTTGTGAGACATCCAGGTAAGAAAATTAAATGACTTGAGGGGTTTATTATTTGTATTCTTTTATTTTTAAAGATTATTTTTTGGGGGCTTTTTTGCCTTTAATGTACAGGACAGTGTGAAATGGGGAGACAGAGAGAATGGGGGGACGACATGCAGCAAAGGGTTGCAAGCCAGAGTCGAACTCGCGACCGCTGCAGCGAGGCATCGCCTCTATACATGGGGCGCCGGCACTATCCACTAAGCTACTGACACCGCATTATTTGTATTCTTGTATCGGGGCCTGATCGCACCCTCTGTGCTGACTCTGGGGTTTCTCGGGGGATGGGGGAAAACACAGGTCCCCATAAGTCACATAAATCTCCAAAATTTGAGGGAAACGCTTTTCTTTAATATTTCATAAAGGCTTTGAGCCAGAAGGCTGATAATTTAGTATGTTCATTGTGACCGGGAGCGTGACGAGTGTGCTGAGTTTCAGACCTGAGTGACCTTCAGAAGTGTCAAAGGTCAGGGGGTATCTGACAGGAGAGGCCTAATGCTGAATTTCACTGTTTAACCTTTGACCTCCCCCTAACCTAATCCTGACCATTTATGAATATGTTGCTCAACAGAGGGTTTCGTGCGTGGATTCCTTGGTCCTGTTGCAATACGACCACCGTAGAGCTACTTAGCTTTCCCAAAGGCCTACTGGCTTGAGACTGGAGGCCATCAATCTATGTCTAAAATAGAGTTCACACACCAAGTTTCAAGTCATTTCGTCCATTTTTGTGCTAATGGCAAACGCTTGAAGTTTCAAAAAGGCGATGACTTGAAGGCCCGCCCATCAAAAAGTACAGGTCTGAGCGACACCAAACCAACGCCTTTCTGCTCGTCCCAGGCCACTGAACGACATATTAGAAGATCAGACTTCCACGACTTTTAGAAAAGAATTTGCTTCAAACTGGCAAGCTGTGTCAGAGGCTGTTAGGGTGTATGTGCCTGACACCCTCTTGAATTTGACTTTGTGAGACATCCAGTTAAGAAAATGAAATGACTTGAGGGGTTTATTATTTGTATTCTTGTATCGGGGCCTGATCGCACCCTCTGTGCTGACTCTGGGGTTTCTCGGGGGATGGGGGAAAACACAGGTCCCCATAAGTCACATAAATCTCCAAAATTGGAGGGAAACGCTTTTCTTTAATATTTCATAAAGGCTTTGAGCCAGAAGGCTGATAATTTAGTATGTTCATTGTGACCGGGAGCGTGACGAGTGTGCTGAGTTTCAGACCTGAGTGACCTTCAGAAGTGTCAAAGGTCAGGGGGTATCTGACAGGAGAGGCCTAATCCTGAATTTCACTGTTTAACCTTTGACCTCCCCCTAACCTAATCCTGACCATTTATGAATATGTTGCTCAACAGAGGGTTTCGTGCGTGGATTCCTTGGTCCTGTTGCAATACGACCACCGTAGAGCTACTTAGCTTTCCCAAAGGCCTACTGGCTTGAGACTGGAGGCCATCAATCTATGTCTAAAATAGAGTTCACACACCAAGTTTCAAGTCATTTGGTCCATTTTTGCGGTACCCTCTGGTCCTGTTGGTCCATAAATGGGACCGCCCTCTATTTCATTTGGTTGTCATTATGGCTGTGATCATGGTATTAATTTCCTAGGTTGCACAGAGGTCACTTTTGTAGGGTACATCATTGTCATGGAAGATCTCCTGTTTTCAACTTAAAATGGGCTATATACAACATTGGGTCCTGTTCTCCTGTTATGGCCCAAAATGGGCCCTATTGAAACCCATTGTAAAATGAAAAAAAAAGCCACACATTTTAACTGGTGGTTATTTTTTCTAAGAAAGATGAGTTCTCTATTTTCATGGCTTAATTCACAACAGGGAAAGTCAAAATTTAGGTTTCTGAGCAATTTTTGAAAATTCATTCCAGAATACCACATACCCTTCAGCCACAGGTGGATTATGAGAGAACAGGCCCTTGGCATACGGCCTGGTAAAAGGCCTCTTGTCGAAATATTTTGAATAGCAAGAGGATCTACAGTGCACATACACAGGCTACAGTTATCAACAGAGCCATGGTTCCCCCACTTTTTGGTCTGGGGTAGCAGGGTTAGTGGGTCAAGGTCAAATATAACCTATCTGCAATAGTTTGGCTATATATCAAGACTATGCCTGCAAGATCAATAAAAGTGAACTACTCAAAATGACTAAATACTGCAGTACCTTGTTCAAAGGCTTTTCTTGGTTGGGTAGTTTGTAATGGGTTTGTCTCAATGAAAGCAGTGTTGATGAGCCAGTTGTAATTGTAACTAGGTACGTCTCAGGATCACACTTCTTGTTTGCCTGGGAGTAGGGGCTTTCTTCCTACCTGTTGTATCTAACTGTAATTATAGTGTTACAAGCAGATGCAAAGCATTTATACCTGACCTTGTCATTATAAAATGCTTTATAATGTGAGTATTTAGTGCTTACAATTGCAATTTTACTGTTATAAGCAGATTATAATTTATCATAAGCATGACTATAACGCATCATAAACATGGGATGCATTGCTGCTGTTACCCAGCATTCTATTGATATTAAAAAGAAAATGTACTATTGAACACTTTTTGAAAAGCTGAAAAGCAACTGACTTCACATTGACCAAAGTAATTTAAGGTTAAGAAACCCTGCTCTAAGCACTGACTCTTAATGACTTTTTAAATAATTCATGAATACACATTTTGTACAATTTACTAGCAGACAAAGCAGCCAGCAGGTTCAAACCTACAGAAAAAAACACTCAGCATTTACACCAATAGTAATAAGCTAGTTAGAATATGTGTATATTAAAAATAAATTCACATCCAAACATGAGATTTCAACGAGAACATGGTTTATTTCTTTTGCTGAACAAGCACATTACTTTTTGTTTGGTTTCTTTTTTTTTATCGACACTGGAGGACTCCCACTCTGATTCATCACCCAAGTGATCCACCCGATGTCTTCCGTTTTGTCTGGGTCTGTTATGCCGCCTTTTTGTCCATGTTTTTCTGCAGGGGGTAAAACAAAGAAAGAGAAACTCATGACTGAAAGTTCTTCTTAAACCATGTCACAATCTGTGATTTGTCAGAGCATGTGAAGAGTGCATGGTGATTCCTAAACAACTACCACAGTGCAGAACTACTGTATGTTGTTTAGGCGTTATCATTCTAAACCCATGTTCTGGTCGTGCCATGGTATCACAGACTTGGTGACGAAATCACAGACTGAGGCTCTAAAGCTTTGCCTTTATGAAATATCCAATCATCAAAATTAACACGCTCTGAAAATGACTGAAGCCCACCCATATAACCCACTTAACACAAGGTCTGCAAAAGCTTTTGAGATTTCGAAGGGTGCCCTGTTCGGATATGTTGTAAAGGGATATTTCAGATCTTTCCACATGAAACTGAATGACATTCCTATTAACATTAACAGAATGTGTTCTATAACGGCAAGAAAAAAAAATCGTCCTCTCAGTCGCTGACAGAGGATCTGGTTGCTGATCGGCACAACTGTTACAGACGTTTAATAGAGCATTTTAATTGTTTCATTAAAGCCTATGGCAAAAAGTTGCCTAATGATAGGAAAACGGTGAAATGTATACGGTGAATCAGACAGATTCTTGTTGTTACAGCCCAGATAATCACAAGTCCGCATAATTTTTTATATTTTCTTGTATAATAATATATTTATTGCTCTAGCTATCACGTGAACTCTCTCACATCACAGCGGTCATCATCAGAGCATGTAAACGCTGTGAAACAGGTTATGGAGACGTGCACGGCTGTCGACAGGCTGCAGCGCGCAGTGATATGAAAGGAGAGAAACGCACAGCGTCAGGTGTGCAGAACCTGCATTGGTACTGCTGTTGTCTCACGGGGCCAACGCTGATCCGTATAATTAATCAACCACAAAGCCATGTATGATTGCTGCGTGGTTAAAATGAAGACAGCCAGTGAGTCTCACAAGTCAAATATCTGCCGACACGGGTCACTGACTGAAGAGTTTGACAGTATAACAAACTTAGTATAACCAAATCAGACGCTACTGTGATTTAAGTTGTTAAATTAAAAGATGTAATTCATATTAACTCGAACATTATTTAATATCATAACATATAGGGGTGACCAAAGGCTAATTTATGCTTAATGTGTCAAATATTGTGTTGATCATAATACACAACAAGTGACTGCTTGTGTCTGTTGATTAAAAATATAATATTTACATGTTTGTATATTCTGGGTCACATTAGAAGTGTTTAGGGTGTTTTTACTGTTCTGTTTTATTTCGTCACTTCTCGTTTCTGTGGTCTTTCTTTTAGTGTAAAGCAGTTTGAGTTTTACTTTATGTATGAAAAGTGCTGTATACATAAAGATCATCATCATTATCATTATACGTCCATCCATAACAAGATAAAAAATGAAGTTTGGAAAGTGTTTGGGTCACTCACTGTTTTCTGTAACTGGCTTTTGTGAAATGTCAGATTGCTCACCTTTTTCAGCATTTATGCATAATGCTTCATGATGCTTGTCAGTCTTCTTCTTAATTTGCGATATTGCGTCCGCTTTTAGATCAGCCCTCTGTCTTTTATCTCTCCCTGCCATCCCCTGAGAGCTGAATGACAGGGTTGACTCCTCCTGGACGCCCCACACCACAAATCCAACGCTCCCTCCACTGCTATCCTGCAATAACACACTGCTGAGAGGAGGAAGAGGAGGAGGAGGAGGAGGAGAGGGGAAGGAGAGTGGAGAGGGGAGAGGGGAGGGGAGTGGAGGAAGAGAGAGAAGAGGAGGAGGAGGAGGAGGAGAGAGGAGAGGAAGGAGAGAGGAGGAGAAAGAGAGGGGAAGAGAGGAGAGGAAGGAGGAGGAGGAGAGGGGAAGAGAGGAGGAGGAGAGGGGAAGAGAGGAGAGGAATGAGAGAAGAGAGGAGGAGGAGAGGGGAAGAGAGGAGAGGAATGAGAGAGGAGGAGAGGGGAAGAGAGGAGAGGGGAAGAGAGGAGAGGAATGAGAGAAGAGAGGAGTAGGAGAGGGGAAGAATGACAGAGGAGAGAGGAGGAGGAGAGGGGAAGAGAGGAGAGGAATAAGAGAGGAGGAGAGGGGAAGAGAGGAGAGGAATGAGAGAGGAGGAGAGGGGAAGAGAGGAGAGGGGAAGAGAGGAGAGGAATGAGAGAGAAGAGAGGAGGAGGAGAGGGGAAGAAAGGAGAGGAAGGAGAGATGAGAAGAGAGGAGGAGAGGGGAAAGAGATAGGGAGGGGAGGAGGAGGAGAAGGAGACGGGAGAGGAGGAAGGAAGGAGAGAGGGAGGAGAGGAAGAGGAGCAGGAAGGAGAGAAGAGAGAGGAGAAGTAAAGGAGAGCAGAGGGGAAGGAAGAGGAATGAGAGGATGAGAGAAGATGATGTCACTTTTATGAAAGACATGTTTTCCAAATTAAAACATAGCTTACTGAGGATCGATTCAACCATTCATTTGTGATTACACTGATTACTAGCTTTTAGTAGAGTTTCTGAGCTTTCTGTGGGTATAACCGAAACCTCATGAGGGGAAGACGGAGCTTATTAAGTCCGACGTGCCCGGTGTTTCGGTTTAACTGGTGACCGTGTTAACTGGTGACCTCTCGTAATGTAATGTAATGTAATGTTAGAAAGTCGCCAGTTAACACGCTCACCAGTTAAACCGAACCGTAACACCCGGGCATCCTAACTTAGCATCCCTGTTTTGCTCATATCTTTTCCCTTTCAAAATAAATCGCGTATTTGACGCAGCTAAGCGGGGCTAAAGTTAGCAACATCACTCGTCGTTTCATGTAATCCGGTACTTCCGCCACTATTCCGTTCGTTAACATTAAGCATTAAACAGTTCAAAGTATCAGCAATGTTAGGACAGGACTAATGGTGGGCCTACTAAACAGTCACGCTTTATTAACATATTTAATAACAAAATAATTAACAAAATATTCTTACCTGTAGCGAACCATGACATAGACCTGTCAATCTCACAGATGATGACTGGAGTAGGACGATTCGCATTGGCTGGATGGGCGGAGGGGCGGGGATAATCATACACACTTCCGGAAGTGTGTATCAAAGTGTAGTAGCATGGTCCCGCCGGCAGGGGCGCAAAGCATACACACATGATACACACAAATCTCAAAAATCGTGACTTATTGAACCCTCTCTGAAACTTCACTGGAGCATTCTGGAGGTGTTCCTGAGTTGATTTAAATGAAAAAACTTGTGGGGTCCGATTTTTGGACCCCACAAGTGAAGTGGTCCCCACGAGATGAGTGGGCTAACTCCTTTTTGGCCCCACAAGTTATGGCATGGGAGAGCACACACACACACACACACACACACCCACACACACATACATACACACAGATACACACACGTCACCCTCACTCACTCTCTTTGTTACTCGCAGTGCTCAGAGTGGAGTCTGCTCACCCAATTAACACGAGTCATTAGCAGGGCAGAATGATTTTTGTCTGTCTGATCCCCTCTAAAGGTGCCCAGGGCGAGATGAGTGACTTGTACCAAAAGCTAAATTTAAATCAACATTGAAACACAAAAGAATTGCATAGACACAATCATGCAGCATATGCACATCTGTTTAAATTTTTTTTCGGCCATGAGAATAATTTGTGGAAAATATACATGTTTGAATGAGATGACAAATTGCAATATTTTGTCTTGATAACAGCTGAAACATGAACAGTTTCTGGTGTTTTTCTGATTAAAATAAACTTTTTAAAAAACCCACACCTCCTTTTCATCCTTTCCTAGCTGTGCAAAACCTTTCATCCTCTTCCTCCTCTATCCCATCCATCCCTTCACACCCCCATCACCTCTTCACACCTCTTTTTGGTAACCCAAAAGGTGTTGAAGATCGTCAGTTTAATTACTCCCAACGGCGCAACTTTCTCCTTATCTATCTATCATCCTTCTTTTTCGCCCCCCTGTCCTGTCTATCCTTTTACACACTCTTCCAATCTCTTCCCCCTCTCACCTCTTCATGCTGACCCAGGAGGTGTCGAAGATGCCCATCAGTCTCAGTACCCCCTCCAGGATGTCTCTGATGACATCAGGGGGCATGCGGAGAGAACGGATCTCAGACAGAGCTTCAGGCTTGATGTTTCCAACTGCACGCTTTGCTTCATCTACCAAGGGCTAGAGGGCAGCCATAGCAAGACAGGGGAGGGGAATAGAGGTAAAGACAGGATAAGTACTGCAGGGATGGCAAGTATGGAGACGGTAATGGGCAGTTTTACGCATATGTATTTCTAGAAACTGACATGTAATGTTAAACTGACTGCACAAGTCAAACTTACCTGCACTTCCCTGAGCTCATTATCTATTTTGGCCTTTCTCTCTTCAATCTTGGATACCTCTTGAGCCATCTTCGCTTTTATCTTTTCCATTTCTGTCTTCTGGTCACTGGCATTCTGAACAACCGAAGAGATGATGGGATATTCATAATGTTGGAAAATACAGATTTCAAATGTTCCAAATTCTGAAACAGGAGAATATTATGGACCATGTTTTTAATTTGCTTTTTACCAAGTAAACTTGAACCCTTGACCTCGAGATACAACAACGTCAAAGTGTCTAAACAACCTTTGAAAATGTGAAAATGTAAATAAGTCTCTTTTTCAGTTCTTCAGTTCTGAGATGCGTCAGACATACAGCCCAGTCATCCTCTGAGTAAAGATGAAAGATTTGGTTTCGGAACAACTAGAATAAGACAATGTTGAGGATGAGTGTTTGGCAGCATCATTTTCCAACACTTCTCTCTCTCTCCTTTCTATCCTCAGAATCTAACCATCTTATCACATCTCACCCAAAGCTAAACTCTTTATTGACCGTCTCCCCATTCCTCCAGTTCTTGCCCTGTCAAGCCTTGACCCCTTCCTATGTTTCCCTCATTCTCTCTCCAAATGTCATTTTTTGTCCTCCTCCACTGCATCTACTCTCACTGTTTCCATCTGTCTCAAGCCACTATCACTCTTCCATCTAGTTTGTTTCCACTCTTCATCTTTTGTCCAAGTCCTCCTCCTTTTTTCCCTCCCCGCTGTCTCCATCTCTACAGGAGACATAGCTGCCGCAGCCTAAAGGGACGAGTCTAGTCGTTAATTATCACTCTGCAAACTGACTTTGCTGACAGTTTTTCCTTCTCTTGTTTCTCGTTTCTTCTCACTCCCTCCTTCACTCCGTCTCACTCAAGACACAGAGTCCCCACAGAGAGAAAGACAGAGGGATATCATAACTAATGAACAGGGTTCAGCTTCCTTTTTCCCCTCCACACATCTATCTATGCACCCATCCATCCTCCAGACAGAGCCAGCAAGAGGAAATGGAAACGGGGATACAAGGAGATAGAAAGCACTGGATGAGGAGTCACAGAACAAACAAATGCTCATAGGCACACACACTAAACAAATAGCATCTTCACAGCAGGGGAGACACAGTCATGGGAAATCCAGAAAAAGTTGCCTGTATAACACAATGCAGAGGAGAAGAGAAGAGAAGAGAAGAGAAGAGAAGAGAAGAGGGCTAACAGCGAGGAGGGCCGCAGTGAGAGTTCAGAGGAGGATAGATATTACTTGGAGGAGACATGAAACCCTGCAGGACCTCGATCCAACCTGTCACTGAGTGTCAAAATTACACACACGGACACACACACACACACCTGCATGGAAGTGGTGATTTCCTGCAGGGCAGAATCTGCCTCCTGTTGTTTAGTCTTCAGCAACGCACTCTGCTCTGCAGCCCGCCTCTTCAACTCATCCACCAATGCTTTGGCTTCGTTCAGTTTAGACACACCTGCCTGCAGAGACAAGTCAGACATGAAATGTGAGCGACATGAAAAATGACTCCGACACAAGACAAAAAAATACCCAAGAAAGTTTTAACATTGCTCTTAATTCTAAGGGCAAGTGGCCACTAACGGACACTGCATTTTTTTATTCAGATGAGCCTTTATCCTTGAAGCCTTTATTTTTTTATGATTGTTAGACACATTCAGTGATTAAGACAGACTGCTGTACATTCAAATCAAAGTTTATCAGAGTCTATCCAGATTGGCTAGAAATAAATATTCTCCTGCTATCGTTTGCCAATATCAGCCTGGCATCACCACACTTATTCAAATGTTTGGAATCTCTCAGCTCCATGTTTGATTTCTGGGAGGGTTATCACGAGCACAGACCAAAATGCCTCTGGACGCAAGTGGAAAGGCTTACAACCAGTCAGGGGAGCAGTGCTTGGTCCGTTTTCAAGCAGGAATAAAATGGCAGCCTGTTTACAAACTCTAAAATTTTAGCTAAACAGTACACTAAAATGTGTTTCTGAAAACATTTGAGGCAGGCAATAGGCAATGCAGGAACAGAATCTTGATTCATCTTTGATCAGCACTAACTTTTTGACAATTTAATTTGATGTGTTGCACTGGACG
The DNA here is from genome assembly GCA_035609425.1 of Epinephelus awoara. Taxonomy (NCBI): domain Eukaryota; kingdom Metazoa; phylum Chordata; class Actinopteri; order Perciformes; family Serranidae; genus Epinephelus; species Epinephelus awoara. Next base: position 28,778,828 of record CM069297.1, read on the forward strand.
GAGCAAACTGGACGCAATTACAACCAATCTGAGCTGCGTGATCTGTGTGATGCGTGACTTTTCGAATCTGGACCGGTGACGCTCCTCTGCCAATCACTGTATCAAACCCGCCCCATAATATATGAAGAGTTGTGATTTGCACAAGGCGGGCCAGGCCAGTTGGAAATCTGTCTGAATGGGAGGGGGACTAGACACATCTACCGGGGCAAATGAAACACAAGCTTGCAGATTCATCTGGTTCCCAGGCTTTGCTAATATATGGGATTTTGCCAACATGCTACATGTACACAGTACTGATAACTGTTTTTGTTCATTTCTATTTAAACATTTAACCAGTCTTAAAATGAACATACTTTTACTTTTATATTTTCAAGTACATAACAACTTTTCTTTCGTCTTTAGCTGCTAAGTGGATTTGTGTGGAGAAAAAAAAAACAAACAAACAAATTGCGTGAGCACATTTCCATGCATGCATCTTGGTCCTTTGTGCACATGGACCTTGTAATTAATCTGCTGTTGTACCTGCAGGTGCTGTTGTCTCGTTGTGAGCTGGCTCTGCTTCCGGCTAAATATTGCAGTGTAAACATGCAGAAAGGCCATGTACTGGCTGGGTGTTGCACCATGTTCTCTGCATGACTCATGGACCATCAGGAACAAACGGCACAAGTCTCCCTGACCAGACCCTGCTGGGAGCGGAGGATGAGGAAGACTGTGAGCACAAACTGGTTTAAATTTAGGAGGTCACTTTCATAACATAAAACACAGTCCAACACAGCTAGAAACAATGTTAATTAGCTTCTGAGTTACTTACAAATCAGATAACGATGAAGAAAAAACAGCTGTAGTTTGAAAATGCATAATGTATGGTTAAATTACCTCTGTGTCAGTGGTAGAAATGTTTGTCTTTATATCTGTTAACTACTTTATACACTGAATCTTGTCAAAAAAAGCAATTTTTCAGCTTTTTGAAGTCGCAGTACTAAGATTATATTCAAAGAAGACAAGTACAATTACAGGATATGGCAGGGATGCCCTACAAAAATAACCATCTTTATTATAAATAACACAGTCACACAATTCAAAAAGGTTATTAAATCAAAAAAGGGGTCATTTTCGAAACAATTTTAATTTGCTGTGTACATGTACTCCTACCTGAGCTTTTCCCCTTTATGGCCTTTTCTCTGTCATTCTCCTCTCCTCCTTCTGTCTTTGACAGCAGCAGCTCAGGAATCTGACAAGGTGCAGGTTTACACACAACATGTGAAAGTTAGATAGAAAGCATTGACACTTATCTCACCTGCATTTAAAAATAATGTGTCACGTGTCCAATTTAAATTTTAGCTACCACAAATTTGCATCTTAAGCCCTGCAGTGATAGGGTCAATATTCAATATAACTCCACTGGATACTTGTACCATACAAGTATGTATGAGGTTATGCCAGAGTAAGCATTGGCTCAACAGAGATACTATCAGAGTCTGGGCTGCACTGTCTTTTCAGTGTTTATGGGCATACAGTAGATAAAACTCCATCCTCAACACTGTCAGTGGGATTCATTGATTTGAAATACTAGTGTGAATTATATCAGGAATTGCTGATGTCATATCTGGTTTTGATGTTGTCACTGTCCTCCTCTTCCTCCACTGACCTTCTTCATGCTGCTCTCAGACCATCCCTCCATCCACTGTACAGAACACTTCCGGTAAAAAGCTGGGTTGCTCTCACAGTTGATGGTGAAGTTAGAGTTGGAGCAGTCCATGATCAGAACAATGTGGAGGTTTTGCTGGATTCCTAAGTGGGTGTGATGCAAGAAAGTAGCACAACAGTCAGGGAATAAAAACAGTTGAGCTTAATCATAAAATGTTGTTTTGAGACAGCAAATGAGAGGAACCAGAGGCAGTAAGTTTTTGTGACACTGATGTTGTCCCTTTTAGGTTCTACCTCGCTGATAGAGTTGGATAGTGGGGGTGATGAAGGAGTAGGGAGTATACTTTGACAATAATAGAGCTACTGATTGTACTCTGTAGCAGTAACCTCAACCTCAGTGACACTGAGCCATTTTTACAGTCAACACACCACTGCACAGCAGGGGAGCACAGGAACAGGGTCTGATACAATCACAGCAGAGTTAAAACAATCAGAGAAAAGAAATGGCACGTGATGTAGACTTTTACAGTGAGAAGAAGATCGAAGTACCACGTATATCAGATAGATGGGAACAGACCAAAACTAAAGACCATCTTCCAATCGGATCACACTAGCCATACCGTCAATCTGTGACTTAAAACAAATGTGAGGCAGGCAAATGGCCCATTCCCCTTCCAATTCCGGGGCCCTTGCTCAAAGCAAATACATCTTTGAGCTCGACCTTCATTGTGATCTCAACTACACACACGTGAAGTTTCGTGACTGTATTTTGCACAGTTGTGACGCTACCGCAGTGTCAAAGTCTTTCCACAGACATATAAACACTTGGCAAAGTACTCAAAACCACTTCTGTGGTAGTTCCTGCAACAATAGGTGTCTCCAGGACCACACTGTGCCGTGATGACACAGAGGGACTGTGCTGTCGATAAGGATACAGTACTTACTGTGAGAAAAATAGTTGTAGAGTGGTCCAGTAAATCCATCCTGGGAAGCAGCATCTTTGAGGGGGGAAAGAAGAGGCTCCAGTTCTTCTGGAGTGTACAGACCTGGAACTTCACCTGAAACATAACACACAAAGAAATAACTATAGAGTGTCTTTACACAGCATCAACTCTCAGAAGAAACTGAATAGAAATGAGTAGGGCCAGGACACATTAAAACTGCAAGCTATGATTGGTGCAGCATAGCTTTTGCTATAATTACAAGTACAAGGTTCATATTTAAGTGTAGACTATACTCACAAACAAGGGCTACAACATGAGTTTGTCTGTATTTCCTTGATCACAAACAGTAAGTGGTAACCTCTTGAGATCAAAAAAAGTGTTCTCAAGAAAATGGAAGAAAGGGAAAACATACAAACACAATACACACCTGATGACAGCAGGCTGTTGACCATTTCTAAGAAAGCTGAGTGAACAAACTGATAGTCTTCCAACAGCAGAACCACCTGCTGGCCCTCCAGACCTGCAAGCTGCATCACCTACACACAGTATTAATACACAAACATAACACGTTTATAAAGATTCAAATAAACACAGCACACCACAGGGATACTGACAGCAAAAATCCTTTTCACAAACTTGCCAGCACAATCCAATTATCTCATCTGCATACTGCAAAAATTAGTTAGCTCGGCACAATGTGAACCAGTTAAGCCAATAAAAAAGCCAAACCACTCTTACCGTCTTGAGATCATTGCTGAAATGCTTAAGACTATAACCACGGGAGATTTTAGGCGTGAACAATGTGTATCCGTGCATGTGTGACACCAGGCATGTGGCTGTGTGACGGCCCACTCCACTGCGACCTGCCAGAAGCAGAGAGCCACCGGGTCGGCTCAGGACTCGATCCACCCGGGACACAAAGTCACACACTTCCCAGAATAGGAGAAGATCCAGCTCCCTGTTATCACGGCTGTACTGAGCTACTCCCTAGAGCCAGGAGAGGGAGGAACACACACAGGTGAGGAGCTATGCGCCAGACATTTTAGACAAATTCGAAAAACTTATGTTAGAAAACAAAGACAAAGAAACACAACCTCATGAATGAGACACAAAACATAAAAGCATCAGCTCATTGTATGAACGTTGTAGCAAAGCAGCAAAAGGAAATAACTGCACTTAAGTACGTTGTATTTTACTGTACTGCTGTCAACACATATGTATGTAGTAAGTGTACGCCTAACTACACACACAACACACCAGACAACAGTTCCTCTAAGACGTGTACCTTCTGTATGACTTGTTTTAGGTCAGCAGATTCCAGACGTCCCAGTTGTTTGCCATGAGCAGGTAGAGACTGGCCTGGAGCCATTACAGCCCCTTCAGAGGCTCCCCATGTCACATAAAAACCATCTGTACACAGGGGAAGCATTACACACTGTTAGTAAAACATCTGCACATGTGCACATCAAATTACTTTCACTTGAGGCTGTCAACAGAGGTAAGATAAAATACACAGCACCGTGATGGAAAGCACTATCACAGAAATGAACTAATATGAGTCACCTACATGTGAAAATTAGTAGGATCTGTGTCTGAACGTTCAACCCTGCAACAGGCATTTTGATCTGTTTTCAAATCCCACAGCTAACTCACCAGATGTTTTAGAGAAGCAGGCAGGTGTTTGTTGCGCAGGCGGACTGCACTTTTGGCCATAATTTGGAAGAGGGATTTTTCTCTCAGGTTACAAAGTACCAGCCTTTAGCTGATGCTCTCTCACAGGTTAGATATATGCAGTAAGGATGTGAGATAACATATTTTTGCCGATATCAGATAGGCCAATATTTTCCAACTAGTTTGGTCTGATTGCCAATGCCAATACTGATATATGCACATATTCCTTCCACCTAATTGCAGAGAACATCAAGTCTCTCTTGTAGTGAAATTAACATACTACCACACAATTCAGGCTACATTTAAAATATGCCATGATAACATTTTCATGCAAAACTGTAAAATTAATCCTACTTTAATATGTCCTGATGGTGCTCTCCCTGAGACACTTCTGACAATAGTCAGTGAGACCTATTTTAACAAATTAAAGCCTCATCTCATCAGCTTGTCATACTGGCAGAAATGTTCATTTCGGGACAATGCCAATATTTCATTTTAAAGCCTGTATCTTCGGATACCGATAACATGCTGATAGTATCATGCATCCCTAAAATGCAGACTGCTTATGTTTATTTTCAGCAGTCTAGGCAATTCCTAGAAGGGAAAGCAGATGACATGGATGTTCAAGAAAAAAGCTATTACACTTGCAAGTTACTGCTCTGTCTCTGCAATCATTGCCAGATGCCCCATTCTGGGATATTGCAGTTTCGTGACTTTTAGTCACTGAGCATGCGTTATAAGTATGCTCCCCCAATGTTGTGTTTAAACACTTGGTAAGTTAGTTCTCGGTATGACATTGTAGCTAGAAACACGCCTTGGATGTGCTGATGTGATGAAAAGAATTTGTCCTTTATGCTTCTGCCTTTCTAATGTCTTTAGTCTCACTGCCAGCACTGTAAGTCTTCGTTAAGCAGTTTCAAGGGCTTTGGTTATAGATATGTCATTGTATTTATTCAGCAGCCAGGGTCTGCTCTTGATCATTACACCTCTTCAAGTTGAGCCAGCTTTCTTTGAATGCTTTCTTTTTATGGGCTTCCAATGTAAGTTTACATGAAGAAAACTGGCTATGTATAGTTTGCTCCTGGTTTGTTGTGCTGATTATTACCAAGCATTGCATACATTTGCATTATGAAATATCTTTATACATAAGGAGGGTGGGATCTTCTATCCTTTACTTTAATTCCTCTTAGGGGACCTCCTGTACAGTGCAGGCAATACTACACATCATTAGCTCCATCAGGCATATGCTTGGAGAGGAACACAAGTTCAGTCATGTGTGTGAGTATCTGGCTGTCCACAGCTTGTCTCACATACTACTGGAGCTATCAGCTTAATATTTTTTGTGTACGCTTATGACTTTATGCTCAACGCTCTCTCTCAATATTGTTTCCAGTAGGGACAACATACGTTTTTCATTGGCAAATTCTTTTGTTGGCATTTTCTCTTTGAAACTGACACTTTGCATCGCTGTTTAGGAATTGTTCCTATCTAGATATACACACCCAGGTAAGACAACACAGTCTCTCAACCCTGGTTACACCTTGATAATGTAGCCTGCATACCATCTCCCCTTCATTCCACCACTGTCATTCATACACGCTAGACACACAGCCTGCCCTGCACTCCCTGTTCCTCACACACATTCCCCCCAGACACACCTGGCAGAGACTTCTAGTTTCGATATGACTTGATTCTTGTATGACTTTGTTCCTTTTTATCTCACACCAGGACTTGGCAGGCAAGTGTAGCATTGGAGTCTTGCCAGATCCAACCAGGATTTAAATACACCTGCAAACATTTTACTCGTGCTATAACCAAATACTTAAAATGTTATTAACTGTAGATGGTGCTATATTCTTGAACATTGTTAAGCACATTAATTTTGTTTATATTGTAAGTGGTTTGAAGAAGTCAAACCGGCTGAAAAAAGGAACCAATTCATTAATGTCATGCTGTTTTAGAATAAGCAAACAGACCATTAGCTGAAAAGCTGCCATTAATGCAGAGCTGACAAAAGAGCAGAGCTAATCAAATAATGCTTTCAATCAGGCATGAGTAGCAAACCTGAAAACGTTGGCATGAATTGCATCAATGCTTAATCCCTTATGGAACAGCTGTTTTGTATGTGTGATGTGAACGGAGGTGTATGTCAGTGAGAATTGAGCGATCTCATACCAGCCATGTTGTCGAGAGCATCAGAGCCCCAGTCTCCCCGTATGATGGAGGAGAGGATGTTGTCAAAGGTGTGAAGGTCTTTGGAGGAAACTAGCCGGTCTCTGAACAGCCTCCTGGCCTCACATGCTACCACCTCCAACACACTGTCTGTCACGTTAGATTGAGCTAAAAAGGAATACATCACAAACACACACACACACACACACACACACACACACACACGCACACGCACACACACAGATACTTAGATTAATACCCAATAGGATATCCGCAGCCATCCACCTGCTTGCATTCACACACAAGATGAGATCTGTTGATTTTTCTTGAAATGTGTTTACTAATACAACATTCAGCACAAACTGACTTAAACACTCAGTGATTCATCTGCAAATAGATTTTTTTTCTTTCTCTTTTCATTTATTTCACACTTACACCCTAACACATGCAATGACTATTTAGTGGTCTGTCCATATCCGTCATAGTTGTTTAATTTTCATAAAGGGTAGACACAGACACAACCACAGTATTTACACTGTGACTCAGGCCTCAGCATGAGTCAAAGGGGCTGTTTTTGGTTAGATCAGGCATGACAAAAGCACCTCCCAGGGTAAGACTAAATTTACCAAATTCCCCCAAGAATCAGCAGAGTGCTGCGAGCTAAAAAGAGAGCGCCACAGGGACAGGCTGGAGTCGTGGTCTCATAGGCCACTGGTCTGTCACATTTTATTGAAAGAGCTGAAGAAGGAAGTCAAATAGAGATACTGTTGACCCTCCAGGGTTTTCCAAGCATATTAAATTTTAAAGATCACTAAGGAAAAGAAAACACTTGCACTGCTAAGTTGTCATGTGAGACATTTTCTATGCCTATGGCTTTCAAATGATTTCTGTGCCCAAAACCCACCACGGTAGTGATCATGGAAACAGAGCCCATGAAGACAGTAAAGTCTGACAAATCCTGGAATTTTTGAGGCAGGAACTGATCCTGATATTTGACAGCATAAAAAATCTGTCAACCAAATTAGATTTTTAATAAAAACACTGTTTTTAAATGACCTCAAACATATCTTTGGCATTTCCATTGTCTTTTTGTGTTACTTACTGGCTGGCATATCCTTTGATACTGTTAAATCTGTGATAATTTTAAAGTGGTTGATGATATCAGCCATTCCAATATCAGCTACTTCAATGTATCGCTCAGCATACATGACATCCTTATCATTTATATGGGTAAATACACACAATAACGCTTGGTCTTGGGTAGAAGTTCAAAGTTAAGGCTATCTCCATTAAATATAACAATACAATATGTAACTTGAAGACAAAAATTAAACCTGTAAAAGTAATTTTTTATTTTTTTTTTTTAAGATATTTTTTGGGGCATTTTTGCCTTTATTGGACAGGACAGATAAGCTTGAAGGAGGGAGAGAGAGAGGGGGGATGACATGCAGCAAAGGGCCGCAGGCTGGATTCAAACCTGGGCTGCTGCAGCAACAGCCTTGTACATGGGGCGCCTACTTTAACCACTAAGCCACCAACGCCCCCAAAAGTAATTTTTTAAACACATGTAGGTAGTGTGAACAAGATGTGACCACAGCAATGACTTATCATGACGATCACAAGTGCTATATCGTAGGCTTAACTGGACTTGCTTGAGTTTCTTGAAGATGTTTCACCTCTCATCCAAGGAGCTTCTTCAGTTCGACCAGACTGGTGCGGAGTTGCAGGCTTTAAACTCTGTATGGGTGTGAACCCTTACAGAGTTGTTGAGGTCACATGTGAGCTCTGAGTTTTAGAGTCATTAAGGTCACAATGTGAGTCGTTGACCCACCTGGCCATCTTGTGTGTCGTTGGGGTTAGATGGGTCCAGGTGAGAATGGGGACTGCATTGTAGTGGTGTTGTAGGCCACCTCCTCTGTAAAATGGCAGTAGCAGTTTGACATGGATGGCTTCTTCTACAACTCTTTTAAACCGTATGTCTTCTCTGGCCAAGATGAGAATGTTGCTGTTCTTCAATGTCTTCAAGAAACGTCTTCAAGAAAATCAAGCAAGTCCAGTTGAGCCTACGATATAGCACTTATGACTACCATGACATGGATGCAGAGAATCTTCACCAACATGACTTAGGTGATACGGCTTCATCTCAATATGCAAGTCCAATATTCACTCTCTTTTAGCTCTGCTTTTGATTTCCACCAACTCTTGAGGGAAATATGTGTCTCTTTAGCCGCTAAATGCTCCACTATGTCCAAAAGCTAGTCACTGTCTGTGTCTGTCTGCAGTTAGGTGCTGGGCAGGTAGTGCACAGTGGACTTTAGAAGCTTTTCCACTGAGAACAGCTGCATGCTGAGGCCAAAAACAACGTTATGATAATCACATCATGTTGTTTGTGATCACATGCACACTCAAATGCACCAAATACATCAACATAGTCACAGAATGAAGGTGAAGAAAGGAGAGGTTTTTTTTTACATACCATAAAGAAGGTAAGCAGCAAGAGGGGATAAGAGGGAAGATGAAGTAAGAGTAAGTTAAAAAAAATGATGAGCATAGGGAAAGAGAAGTTTGTCCGCTGACGTGTTTAATTAAAATAAATGATTGGACTCACTATCACAGCAGGAACACATTGCAGAAGGAGAGAAAGAGTGACAGAGGGAGAGATGAAAGGACAGCAAAGGGAGAGGATGATAAAAGAGGGGGAGAGAGACAAGTGACAGAGAGGAAGTGAGGACAGAGGAGAGAGGAGAGATCGAACGAAGAACAAGGTGAGAGTTGGAGACAGTAGCTCTGAGCTAAAAGAATACTGACATGAAACTAAGCCATCTGGTGCTGTCCTTTTGATTCTGGCATCAAAACTGACAAAGTTATTAATGCTTTATGTTCCTCAGTGGCAGCAAAATTATTCTACGTGAGGACTCTGAGGGATTTGGAGAAAAACAGTGGGTCATTCAGTCTAATACTCTGTTTTTATTTGGATATAGCAGTGCCTCTGACAATGTGGGTGAAAGCCCTTTACTGGGCCTTGGTCTGATTCTTTCGGGTTCCCAGTATAGGTCCAAATGAAGGTTCTTACTTGTTCCCTGACTTAGAGAAGAAAAACTGCTCAAACACACACATATTAATATGCATGCATTCTTACCTGCAGTGAGGTCATATCGCAGCAGGCTGAGGACCCATTCTGTGAGGATACATGGGGTAAATAGGTAGTGGCTGTGGTCATCCACGGTAAACTTGGCTTTCACCTGAGAATCAAAGTAGATGGAGAGATAGACGATACATACATAACTATATGACAACATTTACTGGCAATTGACAATATGTCAAATGTTCGAATTTACAGTGATTCATCGAAGTAGGTGTCTTTGTATTGCTCCCTCATCAGCATAAAAGGCACATGACACCAACATTAAACAGATACTTAACCTCTAAGGGCATAATTTGGGTACCATTCATAGCTACAATTTAGAACAAGCCATTTTGGTCTATTTCACTGATAGCATGTGCCTGTGCAATGTCCCAGACAAGATCAAATGACTCTCCAGTAAAACTCTGGCTTGTTTCAAACACATCACATGGGAGCAGCTTTGTTAAAAATCTTTGTAATTCACTGGCGATGTATGTGGCACTTTTGACTTTTATTAAGTGTGATACACAGTCATTTCATGAAGTTAAATAAAGGAGCCAGATATGCTAATGTCTGTGCTCTCAATATCTCAGGTAAGGCTATGCTGCTACGAATATAAATGTGAACATGAATGAACACCCTGTCCAAGTCAATACCTGTTCATAGAGCTGCACGAGAGACCCAGCCAGCTGGTGTGTTTTCCCCGTGCTGGCCCAGGATGCCTGGCTGCCCAGGCTATACTGGAGAACTGGCTGCAGGTATGCTGAGTAGATAGTCTGCAGCTGCTCCCTGTCTGGATAGCTAAAGGCAGAGGCAAAGAGGCAGAGAAACAGATGGATGTAGGAAAATAAAAAGAGAGGGGATCAGGGTCAGGGTTAGAGGGAGACCGACCATGAAACAAACAAACAACGAGAGATGAAGAAAACATAGTGATGTTGGGTAACAAGATGGAGAGGGCGTGCATGCATGTACATGTATACTTTCATGCTGTTTGGCAATGTTTCACATGTTTATTTACACCATACTTACTCTATAGTGCAGATGCGAACTATAGATGAGAAGCGGGAGGTGAGGGAATGGCTCCCCACAGCACCCCCTGTGGACATGGAGGCCACCACCTGGATGTTCTCAAGACTCACCCAGTCCAGATTTTCATCATAGAATCCCTTATATGTCAAAACCTAGGGGAAAGACAGAAAGACAGATAAGCAACACAGAATTAAGCAGGTTGTAAAAATAGGGGTGTTGATGTGAGAGGAACCAGTGTCCAAGCCTGAGCTTCTGAGGGTGGGCATTGGGATTGGAGCTATATTTTTCTTTCCTTCAACATCATCCATTCAATAATTTGCTGGCTTATCTGCATGTATTTTCTACCTGTTGCAGGAAGGCAGTGAGGTTGCTGGTCCCCCATTTGTCAGGTTTGGGCAGGTTGATGTCTTTTAGGTAGAGCACCAGGTTCTCGCAGTCTTTGGGTCTGAAGACTCGGCCGGTGTTAGAGCTGAGCAGCAGGCAGGTCTGACCAAGCTTCTGTAGGACATGACGAGATGAGGTCTGGGCACTGCAGTGAACCACAGCGACCTGGGTGGACCGCAGCCGAGAGAAGGCGTAGCGCAGGAGCATGCTGGGCAGAAAACAATAAATAGAAAAAAAGGTCAAGAAACAGACAGGCATTTCTTTTTTAGAAGGTGTGACCAGACAGGGTCTAACAACTTCAGCCAAATGAATAAAGGCTATAACTCTTAGTCCTGTCATATATGTTTAGGATGTTGCCCAGACCACAGGAAATGATGAGAAGAAGAAGTGAGAGTTAGTAATGTATTTAACAAGAGGGCCACTTGGGATCTACAGAACAATATTTGTCAGAACAGACCCAAAGGCAAAGAGAGACATTTTGTGAGGGTGCAAACAGAGAGAGAAAATAATTGGAAAGTAAATTATGCGCACGCGCATGTGTAGTGTATGTGTGTGTAAATTAATTAGATGTTCTTTTATCAGAAGAGTAAGCTGACAAACCCAGTGCCTCATTGGCACAGTGACCTTTCGGACAAAGTCAGGCAAGACGAGAGGACGAGAAAAGGAGACTTTTGAGTGAGACTCAACTGGAGTGTAAAAGGCAAACTGTGTGACCCTTGTTCTTCAAAAACCCTGGGGAGGGAAGCAATTACTTTTGAGGCAACGACTCTCTGTGTACACAAGCACATGCACCACACACACGTGCACACGCACGTCTGATCCTTATCCGGACTTGTCAGTGCCTTTACACGAAAGGTCAAGTCTTGAATATAAGAAGCTCTGATATCAGTGTTGATTGTGCGCTTGTATCATTTGGAGTGTCCAAATTCGAGTGCCTCTGCTTCACAATCCATACTGCACACTCTTCCCCCGTCATCTCACTAACCTTTTCTCTACAGGGAGACAAGCACAAGGTTTTCCTGGGACAGTGTCTATTTAAACTGTTTACATAGACTGACATTTTATGAATGACCTGAAACAATCACAGCAATGTTGTTCAACACATTTTTAGTTAATATTCACAAAATTTTTTGTGTGATTCACATTTCACTTTTGTGTGCAATGTTGTGATATGTATACACAGTGTATATACACATAGTGTCTCCATATACATTACATTGCAAGATTGTGCAAATGCCTTCCCAGTTTATAATTACTGTATGCAAATGTTTGTGCTCTGTGTGTATGTAATTACCCCTTTCCACAGCCCTCAGGACCCACCACCATGAAGGGCTGCCTGTGCTGACTGGTGAGCCATGGGGAGAAGCAGTGCAGACCTCTCTGCATGTCTGGAGTCTCAATAACAGGCAGTGTGTGCGTATGAGAGAGCTGTTCCAATGTGAGACCCTCAGGACGCTGGAATGTATAGGCTGCTAGATGGCCGCTGTCAGAGTCATAGTAGGTATCCAGTGGTTTTTTGGTGTCTGGTGGGCTTTCCCTGGCCCAGCTCAGCAGCTACAGAAATACAGAGAAATAAGGGCGAACATTATGACCAGGACTGATATCTTTCTCCAGAGAGGCATCACAGCAATTCCCCACTAGCTGCATATCCTGTATTTGTACTTGAATGATGACTCATCCCACTATTTCTTTTATCAGTTACAGCTGAGGAGACTTACTGTAAGAAGCAAGTCTTTAAGTTTGAGACATGAATAAAATTTTAATACTAAGCTTGAACTACTCTTCTAGCCACACTCTGCCAGTACAAAAAACACAGGGGTCCTCACCTCTTTGGCAAACTCCTGTCTTGTTTTAAGGTTGAGGTTTCCTCCCAAACCCCTGAGAAGACCAACGATGAACTGACCTCTCTCTGTCACAGCACTGAGGTGTGACAGACCATTAAACACTGTACCCACCAGACTTGTCTCCACCACAAAGTCATTCTGATGAAAGGAGACAAGAAAAGAGGAGGACATACCGTTTGAATTAAACCCAGCAAAGATTTACATATTGTTCAGTGCATGCAAAATCAAGCCCAGGCAAAAACCTAGGTTTTTAAATGTGTGTTTGACTGTATTTGAGCCAGTGTGTAAAAATGGGATAGGGCAAAGTTTACCTCTTTGAGGACCCAGTCCAGGGCTCGTTGGAAGTAGTCTCCAGCCAGTTTTCGAGGTTACTGCGACACTCCTCTGGCTGACCCCTCAACCACGACTTCAACAGGGCACCCACATCAATGTCCTCGTCGCTAAAGATATGAGCGGAAAAAGAGGAGGTAAAAACAGTGAGACAAGCTAGTTGAGAATGATGGAATTTGGTACACTTAAAACCCTTTCTGCATTGGCTGACTGACCTGAGAAAGATCATTCCCATGCCGGGATATGGTGGCTGGTGAGGCACAGCTAAGGTCGTGAGTCTCAAACAGGAAGTTAACATTGGGTCCAAACTGGATTCGCTCTCCACTAGGCATGGTTAACAGCCGGTTATCATCAAGCACAGAGTTCAGACTCTCAATCCACTCTGGGTCAATGTCGCCGTCGCACACAAATCCATGAGTTCACCCTAGAAAACCCCAAAATACATATACGTATTTACTCTACATAAATGCAGTACATTAACTCAAATACACAGAGTGCAGAGTATAGCAAATGTAGACCACTTTAGGCAGACTGTATCCTGTTTCTTGTAAGGTGCACTGGTCTACAACTTTTACAGTCTAAGTTCATCCCAGCTGCCAAAGTTCTGGCTTAGTGAGACAGACTTACCTTGTGGTTCTCTGACCACATTCCTCGCACTATGTGTGAGGACACCATCAGCCCATTCTCTGGTGTCCATGTCTATGTGTCCCAGCAGCTGTTGTCTAGGCATGGCCTTCGGATTCATTGTGTACTGCTTCACCTACAAAAATGCAGCATTAGTTATAGATAACATACAAGATTGGGAAAGGGTTTTTTAACTGACCAATAAACTAACAAAAAATAGTGCTTTATATGCTAATTATTATTGTAACCTAAGCCTTACAAAATGTAAATTAACAGCATTTTGAATATATTTACAAGTTTTATCATGAATTAGGTGTAATGTATAGTACGTCTCTATGAATGAAAATAAAGGTAGGCGGTTTGTCTGTGACTCACCACTTTGCCCGTCTTGCTGAGAGCAGCCCTTAACATCCTCCAGAGTGTAGACTTCCCTGCTCCGCTTGGCCCAACGATAACTATGCCCATGCGTTGTCTCAGTTGTTCATTCAGCTCTAGGGCCTTCTTCAGCTACACAGAGATGGAAAAGCAGTTGGCAGTTATATGATGTTTTAACCATTTTACTAGCAAATTATCCAACCTTTGTCTCTGTTTATGTTTAAGACTTATTGCAATACAAAGTGAGCCCAAACACTGACTGAATACCCATTCAGATCATGTATGTTTATGATGTCTTCATACACACACACACACCTGGCTGGGTATAAGTTCAAGCCGTGCCTCCTTGTAGACTTCCTCCAGGGCATGCATCAGTATCTGGTCCTCCACGTCGGTGAAATTTACCCCAGAGAAGACATCTCTGACCAGAGCATCAAACCGGGAGCTATCGGCAAACGTCAGCTTGGACATGGTGTTCAGTCTCAATGCCTGTACCACCAGACTACTCTCCTGAACTGCATGTTGATGAAAAAGATTTATGTCTGATTCCAGTCTGTAACAGTATAGGCATGTAAAGAATACTTCAATGAGGATTTGATTAAAAATTCAAAGTCGCTTTATACTGGTGAAAGAAGACGATACGCAGAGAGAAATGCAGGGAGAAAAACACAAAAACACAAGGTTATGGCAATTAATGTGTCCAGTCATTATTGCTTTGCTCTTGCACGTGCCCCCTGTTATACAAGTGCTAATTACCAAAGCCTGTCATGATTTAAGAGTTTGTCAATACTTCTGTTCTCTTCTCCAAAGATGCTGGCCTTCCCTGCAGGCACAAATGTGGTGTTTCTTTCACAGCAGAGAGGAACACTTGGCCAGGCTACACACAGAGACAAACACAAGAAAACCTTGGGGACTCATCGACAGACAGGAGGTGCATGTGCTGTGTGGGTGTTTGTGTGCACATTTGTGTGTGTTGGACAGATAAAGGGCGAGTGGTGGAATCACCAATAGAAGAATTTGAAAGAGACAGGGATGGGTTCAAGAAAAGGCAGAGAGGAGAATGAAGAGAGAGATAGGGGGAAAGAATTGAAAAGCAGAGACATGAAGGGGAGATGGGGATGAGAAACAGAGGGCAGCGAGTGAGAACGAGTGGGACGAGAGCGGCATCGACAGCCAGGTATCAGAGAGAGAGCTAACAAGAGGTCAGAGGGAGGGGGAAGGAGGTGAGGAAAGAGGTACTGAAGAGGTAAACAAACTCTGGCAAAGTGTTTGGGAACGAGAAAAGGAAGGACAAAAGTACAGACAAGCAAAAAGCCCAAGGGAAGAAAAGTTTTTAAGGGGGGCATTTGGGCTAAATGTCAATTGATGGCGTGTCTGTATTAGAGGATTTAGAGGGCAAAGACGGCAGCAGGTGTCCAGAGAAAGTGTTGGTCAATAAAGCCTTTTGATGTTCAAGTACACTCATGCATAGTGTTTCTCAAACTGCATCTGAGAGATATCCACACACCAAAACACAGATTATCAAAACATTTTGTGGTGTAACCCTGGCGGGGACAGGATAAGCATCTCCAAACCAGCCGAATTTTCACTATCACCTTATCCTTTAATCCTTTTCATCAGCTCAACAGCTGTCTATCTCTCAGGTCAGACGCCTCAGTGCAACAGTTTCAGCACTTCTCAGGGGACACATTTTAGAGATACTTCCACCAAATGACCAAAAATTACACTTTCAGATTATCGACTTTTTGTGGGAAAAAAAAATATTGGATCATTTCACTTTAAGCCGATACACTTCAGGGACGTTAGAAGCTATATAGATACACTGCAGTACAGTCAGTTTCACTGTTGTGACTGTTCTGTTATGCCCTGGCATCATTCGATCTTTCAGTTCATTGTTTTTCCAAGGGTTGTAATTTACAGAGGATCAAAATGCCGCTTGACACAATTGACAGACCTACAACCAATCAGAGCATTGAAACTTGTGACGTAGCATTGAGCAACGGAAAAATGTCAGCCTGCTAAAGCATGCAGAGATGAGCCATGATGGTAAAGCATCAGTATGTCTGTGAAGGAGTGTTGCTGTTTTTGCCATCAGAAGTTGAAAATAGTACCTCTTTACTAAGCTAGGTTTACGCTTGCCGTCATGTCACAGGTGGGAGGGTGTGTGAGCTAAAAATGATGGCATTGCTTACTTTGCGGTAAGCGCAAAGGCTTCGCAAGTTGTCGGTCATCATCTGAAACACCCCATATTAAATAATGGTTGTGACTGGTCTGACCCGGAAAAATGTTTGAACGAGGAGACCAGACGCATCTGCCAGAGCTAATAAAATATGAGCTTGCAGATTTGTCTGGTTCCCAGGCTACTTCTGTTAAATAATGTATATGTGAATATGAAAAAGATCCCATGTTGATATTTTGATCAACTCAATTAGCCTTCAGCTGTCTGCATGTTATGTCACATGACAGTATAGCAAAGATTTTTCTGCCTCTGTGGTGCAGTAAATTTGTTTCTGATCTGTCGAGCAGGCTGTCACAAGCCAGAAGAGTCAGGTGTCTGACAATCACGTAACTGAAATGCCACACTTGATTAAATAATTTGCTGTCGGCGATAGACACCACTGGTGGATTAGTGCATTTAGACTATAGACATCTGAACTGGGCTGGTCTATAAAAGTTAAAACCGTGGACCATGGCACAAGTACTCAAATCTTCTGAATCAGTGAAATAACAAAAAAATCTAAATATCATAAGTGGAAATGTTTTGTTTGAGCCTTTCTATGCTCAAACAATTGTGGCATGTGAAAGTCCTTTGTAAAATTGAGTTACTTGATGGACTTCTTCCACATTTGAAGCATGACTAAGTTCTTATACTGAGCAGTGAAGACATGTGAAACCGACAATGTCATTTTCAGAAGCTCTCATTACCAGTTATCAACACTGAAATAATAAGATTCCTGACCCATTTAGTATGCTAAGGAACACTGCACAAACTGTAAAATCTGTATAACAGCAAAGCTCTATATCTCAGTATCATATAACAGTGAGCATATACATATTCTATTCTCTTCAAAACATCTGACAGGAGCTAAATATAGAATAAATTTTGCAGATTTTTACGGTGACATTTGTTATAGATACATTTGGTCATTTGTGTAAAATGAGTGCTCAAAAATGTATTAATTGTGTATCCTTCTGTTTATTTCATTTTGTCACAAGGATAAACTCACTACAAACATTTCAGTTTTCAGTAAAACTAATGTTGGCCAATATACTGACCAGTATAAGGTTACTGTATATATATTGTATCAACGTATATGTCAGCTGAAAAGTACCAAGTAATTGCAATGCAGACGTGCTAAACTAGGTTTGGAGTAATTTAGAAAAAGTGACACAATTAAATACTTGGTATGTAACTTGGTCCCAAAAAATAAAATCAATAAAATCTATGGGATCCATATCAACACTGATGCTTTTTGTTTGTTTAAAGTGTTGTGTTGCTGCACAACTTCAGCTTCAGGCAGGAAGAAGTTTTCAGTTGGTGTCATGTTTGACTATAATGAAAGCCAGACCCTTTTCCATCCCTGCTGACATGTGATTGAACATTCTGACATGTTTATGTCTATGTCAAATAAAGTTTTAAATTGACAGATGCTTGCAGTATACGTGTAACATTGTGACAAACAACAAGTTATGGTACTGTGAACTTTTGACAGCGATGAATGTGACTTGAGGTCATGGTCAAACAGGCACCGTCTATCTCCTAACTTTCCTGTCACGCTCCCCTACTGGAAAGCCTCACGGAAATATTGTACCTTAAAATAAAAAAATAGCCAGAGGGGGTCTTACTCTTGTCCTTGTCATGACTCCTCCTCTGTTGCTGCAGGAGACTGCCACAGGCCTTCAGCACTGTCTTCAGAGCACGCAAACCCCAGTCGTAGTGCTGCTGGGGAGTCAACAGCTCCCTGGACACACACATAAAGGCACATTTTCACACATATTCACACACTTTGAATTGACTATAGTACGGGTTGTAGTGCTAAGGAGAGGGAGGTAGAAGATGACTTGCCCACAAAATCAATATACTGAAATAGACTGTAGTGGCTTAGTAAACAATTTTGAATAAATTCAGCACTCACAGCACAACTTGAATTGGAACACAAAAAATACCAGTTAGTGTACCACACAGACATTAAGACCAGATTGGTGACATAGGTCACATTCATACTGTATAAATAGTACTCTGGTGACAAGTTTACAGACACTGTAATAAATATCACATTCCTACTCCATCCAACCTCAACCAAAAAAAAAAAAAAAAAAAAGTTTTAGTAAAAATGTCTACCTGGCCAGGTTGAAAATTGCAACCAGTTTGCGTCCAAGCATTTCTCCATTTTTAAAGCCCTCCGAGTAGAGGATGACCTCAGCAATGAGCTCATTGTCTGGCCTGCTCATTGCCACAGGCCTGAACAGCTGCTTCAGGTTGTCGGGCAGCTTCTGTCTGCCTCCATATCCCTTTCCTGCCGGATTTAATGTGATGAACACCCCAGAGTTTGGGTCCAAATCCACCTGGATGATGAAAAGAAAAAGAAGGAAAAGCCATTGTCATTGATAATAAGTGTTTTAAACTTACATGAGTATAGTTAGATTGATTGTCTGATGATTAAAGACCAACTCCTCCACAATGGATGAATATAAATAACTGATATATAGACACATGATGCTGAGGACAGAAGGTTAAAGGTAAAATCTATGTATATACAAGCCAGTTTTAATTAAACAGAAATATATAATAATTGAGAACAAGGTACAAAAATATGGGCTTGAGAACTAGTGAGTACTTTTTGGCATCAGCACTTGGAAACATTCCTGCATTGTTCTGTAATTTTTCTTATTTCCTGACCTCCTTCCCCAGCAGTTCACACGTGTTCTTGTGATGTTTGAGGGAGTCCTGAATGGCCTGAATCTGCATGGAAACTGCAGACAACACTGCTTCCTCCAAGCGGTTAAACTCGTCAAAGCAGCCCCATGCTCCACACTTCACCAACCCCACAAAGATTCGTCCCATTGACTTCACATCGATACCCTGAAAAAGAGATGGGCGTAAACCAAGTAAAAAAGATCTTCCTATGTGTTTTGCTTTGTGTGTGGTCACACGTTTAATGATCAGAAACTGCACATTCACATACCATGCATATGTTCATGGTATGTCAGAAAAATTGATATCAACATAATGTTTGGGATGCAAGGTCAAACGCATCACATACTCTTTAGAAGCGTCCTTATACCTCATCACAGTTAAACACCAGCACTTGGCGCCCGAACAGCCCCCCCAGGGCTTTGACCGACTCAGTCTTGCCTGTGCCAGCAGGCCCGTAGGGGTTTCCCCCAAGTCCCATCTTCATGGCCTGGGTCAGAGTCAGGTAGCACTTATCAGTCAGTGGAGTGTGCACCAGCTTAGCCGCATTCCCCTGGGAGATAGGTGGAGAAGAAAGTGAGCGATAAAGACAGAAAGGAAGTGACAGAAACACAGTGAGATAGCCAGACAGAAATAAAGATATGGCGAGTGAGGGCAGGGTGGTAGGGTGCGCAAGGGAGAGGAGGGGGGGAAGAAGTCAGCAGAGGATAAAGGCAAACAGACAGATGAGGGATTAAGAGGGGACGGAATGAAAAACAAATGAATAACAGGTAAAGAAAATGAAAACGAGTGAGACTGAGTCTAGCAGGTGTTATTTTAATGGAACTGCAGAGGTGAAATAAAGCAATGTGTCGTCAGTGCCCCTCATATCTGCATGAACAGTGCCCTCTAAAGGTAAAAAAAAGAAGTTCAACCAATATTCCTAGAACATTTTTTTTGTGAGACCCTGGATGAGTAACAAGATAGCAATTTCTCTCAGCATTCAAGATGCTGTTTCTCTACAGAAACCAGTTAATCTAAAGTTATTTAAGGGATTGTGGTAGCATCAGTAGAGGAGCTTAAAAAACACATATCCTGCATATTCAAGTTGAACAGTCTTCCTGTTTACAAGACCGCACTGATGCCTGGAACTACCTATAACTCAGTGGTTGTTGTGCATACGGTTACATAACCATACCAGGGTGATACTACAGTACAAGTGACTATGGTACATACAGTATGCACTATGTCTACAGTATTTATGAGCTTGTCAAAAGAGACCGTGCAGGCACAAGGACTTCTAATATGCATTTGCTGATGAATTGCAGTGAGAAAATCTAAACTGCACGCACAGTATTTGATTATATAGCATGTGTTTGTGTGTGTGAAGTCTGAGTCATGAATGTGAGACGACTAATTAGTACAAAAAATAAATAAATAACTGATCCAAATCTGGTGATTAATGCACAATTTTTGTCATGAACAAAAAAAAAAAACAACCAAACTTACTAATTATGCAAATTAGCTGCCTCACAAAGAAGATGGAAATGTTTGTTGCTTTCCTCCCTTTTGAGTTATTGAAGACTGAAAACTAAGTAAACAAATTCATTCCCACTTTGGACTTTGATGTTATATTCTGACTGATCAAGAAGTAGCTAATCACACTTAATTATAGAAATGTATATCCAAATTATATTTACATGCAAACACACCTGGTATTCGTATGTGTAGCTGAACTGTGCATCCACCATATGTATGATGCAGCATTTGTCTGTTCCCATGTAGAAGCGAAGCTGCTTCTTCCACGCCCAGGCATCAAGGCTGGTAACTCCTGCCTGGCTAAGTTGCTTCACCACACTGATGTTGTGAATAATATCCAGGATCAAAGCCTTCAGCTTCAGCTGCAGGACGCTGGATTCTGCACAGGAAGACGTGAGAATATTAGGATGGCAGAATTGGTAAAGTTCTGCAAATGACAAACTTGATTATAAATGAGGACTGTTTTTGCACAGGAGTTAACACAAACATTTGTATCATCCAATATTCTACAGTGTGCTGTACAAGAGCAATGAGAAATGTAATTTTCTCTACTTCCCCTTCTTTGATCAATTACATTAAAAGACTCTTATTTAGATGAACTTTATAAACTAGCAAATTAATTACTACTTTATTCAGTGCTCTGTAATGTTCACCCCACGTCATTAAATAACCCCAACAGGCACTCTTTTGCTGCTTTGTAAGTGTTATGTGAGCAGACAGAATGGCAACAGCTTAAATGTTACCATAAACCAGCAGTGTTTGACAGTTGTAAGGAAAGCTGTTAAAAGTAAAAATTCTGAAATGCATCGATTGGTGAGAGAATAAATAGGACCACTCACTGTGTGAGCCAACAGCAATTTAGAAAGGGAAACTTTGTCAGACACGAATACAGCCACACTGATATTCTGAAAAGTCAATACCACCGACCAATACTGTCATAAATGACTGCAGAAAAATGAACTTGAGGCTACTTAGAAACTCTGTCACTGCAACTAACTTGTCCGGCTGCCCTAATTATTTAGTACCCCCTGTAGTTTGAGAACAGTGTCACAGCTGAGCAAAAAGGAAAAGAAATAAGTAACAAATACAGCAAGAATAACACCTTAAGTTTAGAGTTTGACTGAAACATGCCCTGTTACAAGCATGTATCTTGGTCACGACAACTTAAACAAATATTTGAGGAATCCTAACAAAATATATTTATTTATCAATGCATACAAATATGCATAAATTCGAATGACTAGTCTAAACTACAGCAACAAGCCCCCTTAAAACGGTAGAGCTACTGCCTTACATGCAAGAATGTTTAGGCTTAGAATACCTTTTACTCCTATATCTTTACTGTAGATTACGTTTCTACATGTATCTCTGAAGCCGGGACTTCATCTTGTAAATCATAGTTGGTTTAATAATGACGCACTGGGTAGGTGCTTTGAATTCCGTGTGAGTAGGAATGCATCAGTGATGTCAGCCTAGCCCCAGAAGCATAAAAAAATACCTTGCCAAATGAACACCATCTTGTCTTGTCTCTGTGCCAAACGGGAGATCACTCCCACTCCCCACCTGGGTTTATGGCCCATTAATGTAGACTTGGTAATTAGATTATCCTCCTTGCTATTGCTTTAGCTACTTTAATCAGCACTGCCACTCCGAAGCCTCTTCAGCCTACCTGGTTGTTTTAAGAGAGCTGGTAATTTAATGAGATGTTATCATGGAAATGGCTTCTATTTCAAGTGTGGGTGGTAGAGATTTGAAGTCACGACACTCACCATAAGAACCATATTATCTGCAAATGTAATAATTTCCCAAAATCTAAATAAGTGATAATGAAAAATTTGTCTCCAGTAACACTTTATGCAAGTAAAACAAGCACTGTGTTCATAGTTACATTCCAAATGACACAGAAATTTGGAATTTGGCAGCAATGTACCGTGAAATTATGCCACTACCAGGGTTATTGAAGAGCTTTTCATCTCACGCATGAGTAAAAACGATTTAAATTTAAAAATCCTTCTTACAAATTCAAGTTCTGTTGAAGAAAAACTCCGCTGTCATGTTTTATGTAGCCATATATTCGATCCCGAGTCATTAAATTAGCTTTCCAGCTACTGCATCTGCAGCGTTATAGGGTACTGGCCCTCTGCAGCCTCTCGTGTCTGACTGGCTATCAAGAGATTCACACAAGAGCAGTCATTCGACATTAATCTCCCAGTCCTAAGTAGCAACCCAAGATTTTGATCAGAGCTCAATCATTAACAACACAAGAGGGAGTCTGATAATGGAACAAAAAGCAAGAGGGACGTAGCAAGTGTTTAAAGGGCATGGCAATTTGGGGAGGCTAATATTATCATGACTGTGATCAGCGATCAGCAACCAGAAAGCAGAAGAAAATAGGGGTGAGAGAGAAGGACAACATCTTGAACATCATTTGACACGCTACAAATAGAGTTTGTCTGAACATTTACTGACCTCTTCACACAAAAAAAACACCACACAGGGCTTCTCGTGTCTGGGTTTGTATCAGTCTCACATCAGAGGTCCTTTTATCCTCTCAATTTTCAATTTTGACAGCCCAAATTACAATCGCAATTTAGTCATTGCCAGCATAGGGAGATACAGTATATGGTTGAAGAAATTTAAGGATACGGTCAAAGGGTTTTGTATGCACTAAGACATTTATTTAACCTGAGCGCCAGCTATACAAACACATATTTTTCTTCATACCATCCCTATCATCATTTAGCTTTTATTTATTCAACATGCATGAAATGCATCCAGGCCAATGTTTAAAAATGCATTAATTCATTTTGGCCACTAGTGGTCAGAAAAACTCCAAAACAAGCAGACACACAGCACTATCACATTATCAGCTTCTAATGTTGCTATAGCTAACATGTTAGCATATGATTGCCTACTCCATGTTCAGGACATTTTAAAGGGCATTTAAGAGGCACAACCAGATTCTCTCTGGTGCAAACAGAGGGGAGAGCATGGATACATTTACCAATGCAGACACACAAACACAGACACCACTACCTGTGTTAGTTTGATCATCAGAGCTGGTGTCCACTGTAGTATAGTGTTCTAGTTTGGCATTGAGCTCCAGCTCCAGCTGCTGCAAATTTTGCTCCTTCAAAGCTCTTTCCACATCTTCAGTAAACTGGATTTGCTCAGCCAGACACAGAATCTAAACCAAAAATTAGAGCATTCAGACATTTCAGATGCTTTTATGTACATGGTCTTGGATTTCAACTTTATAAAAAAGTACTGTGGGTTGTATAAAAGTATGCATATACCTGTGATGGGTAGCGTGAGGGGTCCAGCGCCCCTTTCTTTCCTGCTGACAGACATTCATACAGAAGGTGTTTCAGAGTCTCCTTCATTTCCACAGAGAGATTACTGAGCCACTCCTTGAGAGAAGGAACACAGCCACAAACAGGTATGCAAATAAAATTAGCGCGTAAAACTTTATTTCAAAAAACAAATGCAATATGCTCTACTGTAAACAAACTAAAAACATCAACACATTCATGCAAAGCTTTCAGGGTCCAATTAATACTGTTCAGTAGCTTTACCTCCACAAGGCTGGTGATGCGTATGATGTTTCTGAGCGGCACTATTTCTCCCTCCAAGGAGCACATGGCGACAATGTGCTGGCACTGCTCATCAAAAACAACACTGTGGATGCCTGCACAGATAATTAACACACAGATTATATTCACTGTCCAAAATAATATGCTATGATACAAGGGATGCACGGAAGACAGGAGAAGATAAGAGAACAGAACAATGGATAGGACAGAAAAACAAAGAAGAGCACAATATAACATTATGTTCCATGACAATAAGTGCATTCAACCATGTGGGTACAACCCAAGAAAGTGCAATAATCATGCAGGTACATCAACTTCATCAAATATGCTGCTCTACATCAAGAGTGTGTAGAGTTTCTACTGTCCGGATGTCAATAGGGAGTTTGCTCCACCATTGTGAAGTCAGGACAGATAACAGTCTTGGCTTTGCAGAGCAGTAGCTGGGCCTCCTTCATATTGAGGGAGTAGCAAGTCAGTTGGCGGTAGTAGAGCACACTGAATGGGCTGGGGTGTATGGTTTGACCATGCCTAAGACGCAGGATGGGCCTGAGCCATCTCCAGCATAGTTGGCATAATCGGTGCAGAGTACAGAGTAGTGGGGCAGTGTGGCAGAACTTGGACAGGATGAAGACCAGCTGAGCTGCTGCATTCTGGATGAACTGCAGAGGTCGGACGGCACATTGAGGCACACCAGCCAGGAGCAAGATGCAGTAGTTTTGGCATGAGATGACGAGAAAACAATAGAACAAAACAAGTTTCTGACCTGCAAAGAGTTTCTTGAGGTGTGACTGGATGACAGTTGGGTTTGTTGCCTGACCAAGAATCTCTAACAGATCATCGTCTCCTATGAAGTAGAACCTTGGGAAGGCAGAGCGCTTCTCCTGCAACACATAAAAAAGATAAGTGGTGATGCTTACAACCTATGTTTTACTAATGTAGTCTCATAAAGTGCGTGTGTGTGTACCTCCAGGAACTCATTGAGTGACTTTTGGCAACGCTGCAGCTGATCCAGTATGGTGACCAGGGAGTTCCTGATGCCAGCCCTTGAGCTCAGAGAAACAACTCTGTTGTCTCTCTGAATGTCTGACATTATAGACCTGTTACACATACGGGGAAAGTATTTTGTTACTGACTGCACAAAAAGAAATCCCGCCTGTGATTCAAATTCTATTTGTGCATTTCTCCCAGCAAAAGACACAATCCTAGTGTTATACTGAGGACTCGGCCGCAATAAACCTGAACATTAAACAGAAATGAACAGTACATCAAAACATATCTGTGCAGTAAGTTAAATTTAAGGGTGTTTATATTCACATATGATGGATAGTGCTTCATTTCAAACTGGGAGTTTATGGGAGTGGACAGTGTGCTTGCAACCTCTTGGTCAAATTCAATAGATACACATTTGACCTGCATTACTCTCGCTGACAACCAATTTGCAATGTAGAGCAAAAGCTCTCTGGATACGGACCAGGCGCCTCAGAGACAGTTTTTACCCCCAGGTGGTTAGATTACACAACAGCAAGCACTTTGAATAACTCTCAGTGTTGCAGGACACACAGGACACACATCTGGCATTTTAAATGTTTTTATGTGAGGTACTGCAAGCACTTTAAAACGTTTAGATTATTGTAGAACAGCAAGCACTCCAAAATTGTTAGATGTGGAAAAGCGAGCACTTGTATTCGAATGTACACTGTACTTTTTAATGTGTCTGACAAAATAAACACGAACTTGAAACTTGGATGGGATACAGTCACTCTCTCTCGCACGCATACACACAGATTACCTGAAGTCTTCATCAACGCGTTTGAAGCGGGCCTCCTCACGGGGCAATGCCCCTCGTCCAAAAATGGGCTCCAGATAAACCCAGCGCCTCTGGATGGCATTCAGACTCAGCAGGTACTCGTCTAAGTCTGACAGACGAACCTCCCACAGACTGACCTGAACATATGCAAAGTAAATACAGTAACATACAGTAAACAACAGTAACAAAAAACATGCAAAAACACTACAGCAATTCATTAAATTAGGTTAACACTGGGGAGATTTACATTATACTAAAAATAAAATGAAGCACTTAAAGATTATAAAAGTATATTCATAGATTCTTTGACCTGACCTTGTCTTGAAAGCCGCGGTAGTAGGGAGAGTCTTTCAGAGACTGCAGCAGACAGCGGTTATCTCCCACCTGGATGGGCACAGAGCGGTGATAAAGCCAATGTTTGCTAATCCTTAAGATTTCATTTAATGGTGCCTGTAGATATGCCTGCATTTTCCTTAAGACTCTTTTGTGTCTTCTGAGTCGATCTACAAAATGGCCACTTTAATTGACCTGCCTGACATAATGATTATTAAAAAATAATGAAACAAAAGGAAATTCAAACAACAGCTGAAGGCGACTTTCCAAATGATTTAATGTTTTCAAAAGCACTGCCTTGTATGCAGAATTTACTTTTGTATTTTTGGATACTATCTTAATAAACAACATTATGCTGAGTCAAAGTCCAATATTTTGGCTAACACTTTTATCTGTATCTTACCTTTATCAAGTAAGCAAAAACAGGGAACACTAAAGGAGCCACATCCTTGATCACACTGTCATATCATTTGTTAAATCTATCTAGGGCCCAGCCCAAATTCAATGACAGAGAAAAAGTCTAATTTATTTGAAACAATAACATCTTCACAGAGAAAAGATGACTTAACTACAGTGGAACAAATTATGCTGAATAGGGATGAGATGTTTTATTATTACAGAGGGTTATGTGCAGAGAGGCAATCATGGGACCTGTAACAGATGACAGATGATATTAGAAAGCAGTGTTTGGTGTTAAAAGCGAAAAGATATTTGGTGGTTACTCAAAACAGAAAGCAGATGCTGAAGAATTTATTGGTTGCAGGCATACCAGTCAGGCTGAGAAGAATTAGTGGAGATACAGAATTAATAAAACAATGTAACACAGCCTTCTCATTTGGTGGATGCCATCTGCTTTGTACAAGAGGGTTATGGTCAAAGTGTGGCTGATAAAACTGTAGCCAGTTGTGATAAACTGTAATTTACTTTGCTGATTAAGCTGTAGAGCCAATGACATACCCTGGCTCCGTGTAACAAGAGTGTGTTTTGTGTTTAGATGCAATATGTGAGTCCATCTTTGTTTGTTTCTGCATGCCCAAGTGTCTACCTGGTTGACTATATCCTTCCAGTCCTTGATGAGGGTGAGAGTGCGCTTGCTGCTGTCCGTATACTCTGTGAGGTTGAAGGTAGCTGCAGCTCCCCACAAATCCAGCTCCCTCAGCGCTTCTCTGATTGTCACCTCTGCCTGAGCACGGCTGTTCAGATCCTATAACACACACACAAACGTATGTGGCCTGTTCAGTCAAATTTTCAAGACAAACTATGAAGATGCAGATTTTCTAAGTGGCAATGTGAGGCAATGAAAATCCAGAAAAAAGAGAAACTTCATTGAACATTTTCCTTTACCAAAACTATCTCATAATACATATTGTTTCTGAATATAATTACTGAATCAGTCTGTTACGAAATAAAACACTGCACTTATCAGTCAAATTATTCCATTATGGCCTGCATGCCAAACCTATGGACTGTGTATGTAAATGTCTGTAACCCTACAGTATGGCCATGAGCTTTCGCTGTACTAAAACATATGCAATTTCTTACTTACTGCTTCCCCCTTGTGGCCTCAGACATGTATTGCGGTAACATTGGCAACCTTTACAATTCATATTTATTTAACAAACATTGTCCCATACCTAAAAAGGTAAAAATATAAAATGAAATATTTAAAAGAGGTGTGTGTCCCTGTAGGAGTGCTTCCGCCCATTATGTATACATCTGTGCTTGAGTGTGTGCACGCATACCTTGAGCTCCAAGGCCTTCTCTATGATGGTGTTTGCCACACTGAGGAGGTCATTAAAGGTGAGTCTCTCCAAAGTCGTCCCTCTTGGAAGGCCAAGCAAACGGAACATGTCCAACCAGTGGTCCTGGGACAGGTGCTCCCCACGCACATACTTCAATACTGGGACCATGTTCTAGACATGCAGACACAAAAGTGTGAACATAAAAGTAAAGTTTGAACAAAATATATTGCATAAGGCTGACTGCCATGACATTTTCTAAACAAATGTACGCTACCCAAAAGAAGAATCATTTTAAATTTGGTGATACCATGAATACTCCGACAATGCTCGACTGACTAACCTCACATTTTAACACCCCGGCAGGCTCTAAGAATTGCTGAACTGTCTGTTCGCATTGTTGACTGTAATAAACGCTGTAGCCTTTAAGCCCTGTTTTTGTAGACTTGTTCCTCTCTAATAAATACACTCAAAGTGAAGAGAAGGCAATGCTATGTTAGTCCATCAACTATATTACTGTCTACCTTGTATTTGTCCACTTCTCCTTGCAGTTTGACAGACATGGCAGTAGGCTGCTCCAGCTTCCTAAGTCTGTCCTGCCACGTCAACAGGAACTCCTCAAACACATATGTCTTACTCCTGTAAAACAAAAGAAACATACATATCAACACATAACTGAACACAAGGTAGTGACGAAAAGTTCCAAATTAAGAAGATTGAGATCCCTTTACAGCAGGCCGAAACTTTACCCCCTACCTGAATGTGATCCAGTCCTCCTGGGCCTTTTCTGTGAAGCCTTGCTGCCACTCCTCATACAGACCCCACATCTGGCTGTGCTCCTCCATGTCTGCTTTTGTCTCTTCTGCAAGAGAGAAATCTGGAGCCCCCAGGTCAAAATAGGCACAGTCCTCACTGAGGAGATGAGAGGAGAGGAAAGCAGAAGAGAGGAGTGCAGAGGAAAGGAGAGGAGAGTGATTGCCACTTAATCCAACAGTTCTCTCAGGTGAAATGCAGGAGAGGCACTCATCTCTGAACTATGATATTATGATTATTATAATTATGATATATGTTATTTTTGAACTGAGAGCAGGATGCACACTTTTTACTTCTTTGAGTGTATCAACACTTGACGTAAAGGCACTAGAACACGTCCTTATAGGTGTAAGCGAGGTGACTTCACAAGTAGACTTGTATATTAGTTCTGCTCTGGGGCAGCTGCCCTGCACGGTGCCCTGGGCTGAAGTGTAATTGGGTAAAGGCTATGAATAATATTGTAATTTATTAAACAAAACCCAGCCCTTACTAGAACGCTGTGTTTTGTTGAGTCACAAACATTTATAGTGGATCTGAATAATAAGTCAAACTTGTGACTAAAATCTAAAAGGCTATAATCGTATCACATTAGATTTAGTTAAGTTACTAAAAATCCCATCAATATTGAAAAAAAAAGAAAAAAAAATTTCTAACTATTTTCTGACCACAGCAACACACCATTTTATCCAACTACAGTATGCTCTAAAAAGATGAAGGCAATATACATCTGAATCAGCTGCCCCAACTCTCTGAGCAAAGAAAAAACAGTTCAGCATATTAAAAAGGACTTACAGCAGTTTACTGCGCACAAGCTCGAGCTCCTGGAACTCCTGCTGCTTGTCCCTGATGGTCTGGAGGCACGCAAGAAGAGCAGCATGATCACCGCTCTCAAGCATCTCATCTTTAGGCTTCAGCTGGTCCCAGCGGGCTTTAAAACGTTCCAGATCCGCTCTGTAGATGTCAATACGACTCGCCGCGTTACTTCGCATCACCTCCACCTAAGAGGGGAACAGGGCGAGGGAGAGCAAATAGCACAAGAGCACAGCCAGGGACAGAAAGGAAGGGTGATTAGGGTAAATGGGCATTGTTATTTTTCATCTAAAGACTTTCAAAAGATGAGCACTAGCAGGAAGCCTTTGTAGAAAATCTGGGATGTGAAGTTTTTAAACCATAATCCAACATGTTTGTGAGTTTATGTCACCTGATCTTTGATCATGAGCTGGTGGCTCTCCATGACAAGCTCTAGTTTGTCCCATTTGGCCCTCAGTGAGGACAGGGAGTCCAGACCACCCCCAGCCACAGCTCGCAGCAAGCGGTTCTTCTCCTCAGCAGACTGGAACTGAGGTAGGATCTATGCGCATACAAACTCTAGTTAATTAGTTACACTGTCATGTCAAACATGTGGCCTGTTCCACATGGAACTACCTGTACAAGACACTGCTATGTGTGAAACATCAGAAATATAACAACAACATATACAGCATAAATTCCCATACACTTATAAATCCATGTGTGCCATGTCATTGACAGTAGGGGCTTACATAGAAAAGGCTCATTAAAGCTACAATTGGAAACAGTCACTATATTTTGAAAGAGGGTCAAGGAGCCTCTAACACTGCTGTCAATGATGCCAATCACTGCTCATAAACTGCAGTCAAACTTTCAAACTAGGCAGCGCTGATCAAATATGATTCAAGATTCTGTTATTGCATTCTTGCCTCAAATGTTTTCAGCAACATATTTTCCTGTACTATTTCAAATTACCAACTAAGGCTTTGCAAAAATGTTTACAAAAAATCTGAAAAAATTACTAGTATTAGTATTTTTTGTTCAAGAAAGTTCACGTGCAGAGTTATGGAGTGTGTTACTTTGTCTTACTTCTGGTTTGCGGGCTAATATCTGGTTATATTTGCCACTGGCCGCACCAATCTCCTCCATGGTCTGTGGTCGGTTGGACAAGGCCTCTATTGACTCTGAAACAAAACTGTCTATGGCCTGGGTGTGCCCTGAAAGCAAGAGGGAGGGTGGTACACACACAAAGGAAACGGAAAAGGAAAGAGAAAGTAAGAGCAAAGGGGATGCCAAGAGAATGAAAAACAAAATTGAAATAAAGACGAAAAGTCAAAGAAAATGAAATAAGAAAAGTCTGGGCTTGTGACTCAGGTAAAATACATTGTTATCTTTACAGAAAATGCAATTCATAATATTGAGACAGAATGAAAGCGAAGTTGGAAAAAATTAAAGTAAAAAGACCAGTCAGTTTGTACCTTGTATGGATTTCCTGAGTGATAACAGCAGCATGTCGAATAGCCTCTGGATTAGGTCATCGATGACAGCTTTTACTGGCTCACAATTGACTGTAATGCAGTCTACTTTCTCCTGACTAACAGAAGAAAGAAAGGATCAGTGCCTGGGACTCTACTGATATGGTGAAACATCTTGTATTTGCAGAGTCAGTTACAATGAACTGAACCAAAGAAGTGAATTTAATCCTGGCAGGGGGAGTAAATTCCAGCTACAGTGCAAAAGGCCAAAATAATTAGCAGACCCCGCTTGTGCCAATAACAAGTCAGTCTTAACAAGTCATCTGCCTTAAGATACCAAAATAGTTAATGGTGACCATCCTGGTTAAATTCTGAGCCTTCACATGTTGTGTTTTCCCCCACTGTTTTGTAATAAATGTGTATTTCATAAAGGTACTATAAATATGAACATTTTACATTTGAGAGCTCTTCTGTGGAATCATCTCCACATTTAAGCACTTAAGACTTTCCTGTTTGATAAAGCTTATAGTCAGGGCTGGCTCAGGCTTGTCTTAGACCAGCCCCTAGTTAGGCTGACTAAGGCCTCCTCTGCCAAGGGACCTCCTATAATACACTGAGCACCTTCTCTCCTTCTCTGCTTCTCTCTCTCCTTAGTTTCTGAAAACTTGGTTCTTTATTTGCTAACATTTACATCCTATTTCTTCACATCCCTATCTTGGCTTCTTCTCCGGAGCCTTTGTGCTCCTGTCTCGCAGGTTAACTCGTATCGCAGCTACGCCTGGATTTTGTGTCATGGTTGTGCTGCTGCCGTGGTCCTGCCTGACGCATCCTTCTGCTGCTGTTATTATTAGTCATACTTACTGTTATTATACACATACAATTATTATTATTGTCACATACATATACAAATATATATTAATATATACTTACAACATATGTTAGCAAAATTATTGTTATTGTAGCTATTGTCATTACTGCTTGCCTTGCATCTCTGTCTCAATTTCTCTCTCTGTCTCTCCCTCTCTTTATGTATCTTTTTGTCATATGGATTACTGTAAATTTATTATAATGATCTGTTCTGTACAACATATATTTTGCACGTCTATCCACCCTGGAAGAGGGATCCCTCCTCAGTTGCTCTTCCTGAGGTTTCTACCATTTTTTCCCCGTTTTTGGGAGTTTTTCTTTATCCGCTGCGAGGGTCCAAAGAACAGAGGGATGTCGTAATGCTGTAATGCCCTCTGAGGAAAACTGTGATTTGTGGTATTGGGCTTTATAAATAAAATTGAATTGAAACTGATGGGTTTTTTTTATCATTTGACTTGTGTTTATCATGTGTGATGCATACCTGGGCAGACGTTCTGACTCCTTCCCTTTGGCTTTCAGGGCCTTGAAATTTCTCTCCCAGTCTTGCACGGAGTTCAGATGCTTCTCCACTAACTTCTCTAAATCAACCTGGCCCAGCACCACCCACTCCTAGAAAACACACACACACACAAAAAAATCACAGCGGTTAGGTGCTTTGTATATCTCCCAATTTTAAATGTTTCTGTATGAAAGGTTACAAAATCTACATGTAATACCAAGAAATAGGTGACTAGATAAAAACAAAACAAAGTAGGGGTGACAGAAGAGAAGTCTAGGGGTGGCCGAGGGATTCCCCCTACGATTTATATATGCATGGCTGCAGACAGAAGGGAAAAGATAATATACTGTGCTCACTGTTCTATTAAGGTAGTGTTAAGGGGGAACATGCTGACAATGAAGACAATACAGCTTCAGTACATAAGAAGGGAAGCATGACTAATTTAAACTGTATTCTTTCAAAGAAAACCATACAGTAATGGTTCCTTGCAATGATTCAATGAGCAAAGGACCTCTGAGGCCTTTGTCAAATCCCTGAACTGTCAAAGAGCAGCATGCTTGCGACAGAATTTGATGCATTCCTTACATTGTCTCTGCATTGTTTTCACATCTGTTTCTACTCATTACATTAATGCAGATCTTTTGGACTATTATCTCTGTTCTCCATGCTATGAACTTTTGCACATCCCCAATCAATATTTTTTGCATATCTTGCATAAAACTGTACAACTTTTTTCGAATCATTAAAGCAGCTAATCTAAGCTAAACATGCTCTACTAGAAACCCTGCATACAAGTTTGAAACTGAAAATGAGAGTACAGTATGTGACCTTTAATATGTTCACTGTATAGATATTACTTTTATTACTTGGATTCATTAGTATTCATTAGAATAGTTTCATTTTGTATATGGATAATTACCCTACACATGACGATAATTGTTGCACTTCTCTTATCTTTATACAGATGCTTTTAATGGGACAGTTGACTGAAAATAATCTGTCATAATCAGCATCAGTGTCAAAAAAGCTGCTGTTCAGGCACCTTGAACTTGTGTTGTATAGCCAGCAGACGACTGAAGAGGTCCTCGGCCTTGCTGAAAATGGTGAGGAACCCAGAAGCGTTTCTATCAATCATCACGCTAAAGATGAGCTCTTCCCCCTGGGCGCTGACCCCTTTGAACTGGTTTGGGATTGAGATGAACCTTTTCATCTCCCTGAAATAGCGTGCTCGCACTTCCTCAAATGGAGGACGGAACTGCAAGCGACCCTGTCTATTCACAAGAAGGAGAGGAAAAAATAAAAAAGGGGGGAAAAACTGCTGATTAATTATGTTGTTGCATGAGAGAGGGGAAATACTGTGTGTGTTTGAGAGAAAGAGAAAAAAGGCGACAACAAGGCAGAGTTGAGAGTGAAACAGAAAAAGAGAACAGACATAAGGAGCAAGACAGTCAAAATGTGTGCTGACTTAAAAGTGAGGTCTATGTTTATCTCAGGCAGGTTCTTGTTCAGAGCTTCCAGTCCTGTCTGGTACTGGTGTTCAAGAGCCTTGTACAGCTGATGGTTCCAGTGCTGACGCCATGCCCGCATGTCATCAGACCTGAAGCCCTAAACATACAGACACATACATGCATAGTTTTTCCAAGAATTAAAATTTGTTGTACAGGTTGTGTATATCCAAAGACAAGCTTTGTAATGACTGCTAAAAAGGTTTTGTAACATGCTTTTTTTACAGTGATAATCGCAGAACTCCGTGGTGTTTTGTTCACATGTTTGAAGTCATTCATATAAAAATAATGTATTCAGTAAAAATATGTAGATAAAATTACATGAAGGCTGGCAGCAAAGACACTTACACTTCTGACAGTTAACAATACCTGAGCCTCCAGAGTGGCAAAGCCAGTGCGGAGGTCCTGAAGGCCATCCTTCCACCGCTGCTGATGTCTCAGTAGGTCCACATTCATCAGTGTCACCACCTGAGAAATGTCCCCAGAGGTGTGCGAGCAAATACACAGGAAGGCTTTAGTTACTAATCTCAGATTATGATTCCAAAGGAATATGCTCACAATAAATAATTCAAATTAGTGCCAATTGCCTCTCTATTTAATAATTTAGTGAACAACTGAAGTCAAAATACAGTCTAACGGCATGATGCAACCTTGTCGGTGAAGTCAGTGTGCCATTTTCGTAACTTCCTGTTCTCGGTGGAGAGTTTCTCTGCAGCAGACTGCAGCTTGGCAATGTAAACTTCCAATTCTTTGGGGTTGTCCCAGGTGATCTGCAGTTTACCACCCGAGTCCTTTGACTGAGAACGAGGATTCTAAAAAAGAAAAGCAGAAATATCATCTCAAGTCCAAAATAAGAAATCAGCGCCAGAAACAATTCATCGATGACAAGTAAGTTTCGTATATAAAATGTTTTGTTGTGTTAAAGAAATTTCAAGAACTATATTTTGTGTTCTATGGTAAATGTTTTTTTACCACAGTATTGTATGGTTTTAAATAATGTACATACCGTATTATCTGAATTCCTCTGAGAGGCCAAACAACATCAGGCAAAGGCACTGCTGATAAAAAGTAGCCTTTCTGCTAATATTTAAACATTTACATTTGTTTAAGTGTTGACTAATGTACATTCATCCTTTTTGATATTTAGCGTGCGATGCCTGGAAAGTAAAAATGATCATTTCCAGCTATGTGCTATGTGCAGTACCTTGATGACCTGTTCAAAGGCCAGGGCAAGACTAAGCATCATCGGTCTCTGAGAGGGAATCATCTGCTGGTCAATGGTGTTGTAGAAATGGGCCACCTACAATGCAGTAACACTTTGTTACAATATGAGTGTGAAACTAAATAATGAGACAGATATGAATAATAATGTCAGGAAAATGTGTTTGTGTGTCTTGACACACACACTCACCTGTTTTAGGACGATAGCTTGTCTGTAGAATTTGTCTGCAGTATTAGCAGCCTGCTGTATCTTGGCTGGGATGGGAAAGCCCAGGGCAGAAAGCTGTCTGACCTCCCTGACCAGACTGACCAGCCTGTCTGAATACTGGATCTTCAGCCTGCCGTCCACATGGTCTAGGTCCATCACACGGTTACTGGCCTGGAGACTATACAGAGGGAGAGAGTTTTAATTAGATCCAATCAAACTGGCACCTATTCCAACTGAGGTACCCTT
Organism: Epinephelus awoara; assembly: GCA_035609425.1. NCBI lineage: Eukaryota > Metazoa > Chordata > Actinopteri > Perciformes > Serranidae > Epinephelus > Epinephelus awoara. The sequence goes on from CM069297.1 coordinate 28,814,500, forward strand.
CATCAATGTGCTAAATCCCTTATCCCTTTAATCATTTTTATTTATTTTTATTTTTATTTTTATTTATTTTATTTTATGTCTTGTGCATTTTATTATTTTTAAATTTTCTAAACCCTAACATTTTTATACATTTTATCATTATTGCCTGTTTTTATTCCACTGTCTTAATCTTTTAGTTTTTAGCTCCAGTGTTTCCTCATGGGGGCCCTCCACGCTGGGAATTGTGTCTGGTCTGCCCACGGGGGCGTCGCCCTGGGGATCCCTCAGACCCGGGGGACTGGGGCGGCTCTGCAGTTGGTATGGTGTCTGCCCTGGTCTGTCCGGGTTGAGCGGGGGTCTCTGTAGCAGCTCCCTGTGGCTGCGGACTGTGGTGCCTCTCGGTGTGGATGGCCCCCATGGGTGGCTTCTCCTCACCTGGATCCTCAGTGCCAAGCCATGTTACCAGTCTGCTTACTGTATGTGTGACTGTGGGCGTGTGTGCAGATGTTTGTGAGTGTGAGTGTGAGTGTGGGTGTGTGTGTGGGTGTGGGTGTGAATGCGGGGGGTGGGAGGGACGGGCTTTCACTTTTTATTGTTGTATGTTTCATTATTTTATTATGTTTTATCTTGTGAAGCACCTTGAGTTGCATTTTTTATGTATGAAAAGTGCTATATAAATAAAGTTTTGATTGATTGATTGAAATAACATGATGATGAACATGGAAAAGGAAAATGGCAGAAAACAGTATAGATTATGTTAACAAATTAATAAGATTTTACTGAGAAATGTATGTATGCTGCTATCTAAGATACTGTGACATATACTTTGAATACAATGCTTTCAGTGGCAATAAAGATGAAATTTGGTGTTGCTCTGAACTTCTCTTGTATGTTATGTTAGCTGAGGTCACAGTGTGGAGTGTTTCCAACCTGATGCCTGACTTTGAGTCAGCCAGTCCTGATAAAATATCTCTTGACCAGTCCCCGACCTGTTCCTGTTCATACGCCCTCAGAACCTCCAGCAGGTCATCACAGAAATGCAGGAACCCCTTAAAACCGGACAGGTCTGAGAGCAGTGCCTCAGCTATGCGCATAGAGTCTTCAACCTAATGTAAGGAATAAAAAAAAAATTAGTACACACTAATCATCACTGTCATTGGATTTTTTTGTATTTGTCACATCAGCAAAAAGTTGCAGTTGTGTGATCAGATCACTATCAGTCAAATTATCGGATGTAGGCCCATGCAAATTAACAACAGAAGAGGAAGTCCATGTTATTCAGTTGCCAGTCTCATACAGGATATGTGCGCATATGCACATACACAGAGACGTGCTCTGTTACCTTGTGTGTGAGCTGTCGGACCCAGACGATTTTGTTCACCACCTCAGGGAGGTTCCTGCCAATGAGTGGCCCAGATTTGTCTCCAGGGCCTCCATGACATCGGTTCTCAAAGTCAGTCTTCAGCCCTAAGAAAATCAATGAAGTAAAGAGACGTCAACGATGGGGAACAACAGTGTGTCACCACTGAATGTCCCTTCATCATATACATTATTTTTTTCTGAGTCACTTACTACAAGAGTGCAGGTAGTGCTTCAGCTAAAGAATATATTTCTCTTACTCTCACAACCAAGACATCTTACTGCGCCATTTCAACTAAATCACTTCTGAAACAACAAGCTGTGTACCCTTGTTGTAGTCGAGTAGTCTAGCCAGTAAGGTCTCTCTCTCTGACTGCAGCTCTTTGCTGATGGTGGGACGTCTGATCAACTCCTTGTGCTTTTGAAACACCTGCAACAGCTAGACAGCAAACACAAACACACAAAGGCACATAACGTAAGTTTTCACAATAACACACACAATATTTTACAACCTGAGCTGAGGCAGTGTGTTTCACTACCTGTTGTGGGTTGTCCTGTACATCAGCAATGTAGCTCTTTAGTCTGCCGGCGACTTCCTGCTCTGACGGAGCCATTAGGCGCTCAAACTGAGCCACTGCTGCTCTCCAAACAGGCTACAAAAAAAAACATACAACAAAATGTCATATGCTAAGTTGGAGAGGGATGTTTCATGCTTGCTTCAGTTACATGAGAAGCAATGTATAGTATTATAATTTAATTCTAGCTAGTGGCTATGTAAATCTGTTGCTATTTTTATTGTAAAAGGCACTGACATTAACGAAGTACAGGCCTGAGGAAAGCTCAAACAAGGTAAATCAGAAGTCTTACATGCTCATAACACATGTACACTCCCTGCTTCTTAGTACTAACCTCAGTGTAGGGGTTGTAATGCAGAGGGTTGAGTCCAGAGAAAGGTTCAAACACCCTATCTGAAGTCAGAGCCTGCTGCTTCCCGCCTGGCAGCAGACGCAGCAGTTTTTCATGAACCATACGTAGAGTCACGACCTAGTGGACATAAAGCAGGAGAGCGTTTTCACATTATCTATGTCAATTGTTATTTATGTTTGGTTACCAGGGTCACAGGAGTCAACATGACTTACAATTTGTGACTGACCTTTCCAATTATGGTGCTCATTCTAAGATAGTGTGTATACGGGTATGGGAGACTAAGAAATAGAGATGTCCATAAGCAAGATAAACTGACATGTCGAACCTTTAATAGAAATGCTAACACGGCAGATATTAGATGGCTCCCACATTTATCATTCTGTCCACAGGGGAAATGATACAATTTATTTTAAAGAGGAAAGACTCATCTGTATGTATGTGACAGTGGCTATATGTCTCTGGATCAATGTGGCCACTTCCCCAAGTCTGTGGTAGGGTTTCTAGGCCAAAAAAAATCCTATCTCCAGGTCAAGTGAGGTTTTAACGGCATCATAGATCTGTACTACAGCTAAGCAGTTTTTTCAGAGGGTACAAGGAGGATCCTGGTCTGCAAACACTGCCATGCATACAAATAGCTACTAAGGGCAGGTAATTTATCAAAGACAATGTCCCAATTCAGGGCCTCACTCCTTCATAGTCTGCATTTCAAGACAGTTCCTTCAAGCCCATAAAGGTTCACAATTTGTGTAAAGATAAAAGTTGGGATCAAATCTGTACCTATAAACGTTTCATGAATGTCCAATGTGAGTGGATGACTTTTGGGTCAATAAGGGGCTTAACAATAGTGCTATACATTTAACAATATTGTTTTAAAGGTTCTGTATAAGACATTCAAAGCATTAATATACTGTAGCAGCAAACCACTATTTGCTACGGAAAGATATCGTGGAGTAATGGTGAGAATTAGGTCATGCTACCTCTGTGTGTGTTGTAATCACAGCTTCTTTGGTGTTTGTTGTGGTAAGCTGATCCAGCCACACGTGTGTTAGTGCAAGTGTGTATCCCAGAGGCTTTACACTGAACTCAAACAGCGATTACCGCTGATATCATGACGGTGTTGTTGTGGAAGTGTGGTGTACTCCCTACAGTTCCCCCCGGTTACCTCTGTTAGTTATGTCAGCACTGTCACTGTTGTTTAGCTCTGTTTGTGGAGTTAACACTGTTAGCTGCTAGCTCAGCCACCTCATGTTAAGATCCTTGTCCAGACAACTCATTTGCTCTGATTTTCACATAGTGTGCCTTTAATAGAGAAGTGTTTAAGCAGTCGTGAGAAGAGCAAAGAAGGTAAAGGTCAAAAAAGGTGAGTATCTTTTACAACCCATATATGGCTCATCTTCCTTCCTTGTTCTGGTTTCAAAATAAACATCAAGAGGAAATTCCATGTAAATGTGACGTCTACTAGTCCACAAACAAGCACAAAGGGGGAGGGGACAACTATGAGAATGCTTGCAGACATATTTTAAGGTCTGAATGTGATGCAACCAGTGTATCACAATGCTGTGTGAAAAGAAGAAATATGCACTATGGAAAAATGTCTACTCCGCAGAGCGTGTTTCCTTGTCCCTGGATTTGAACCATATCTTACCTCATCTAGCCTTTTTGCAAGACAATGAAGGGTTTGCGGGCAGTGCTTGTTTCCCTTCCAGAGGTGGGGAGCATGTCTCTTCCATACCTGAGATAAAATAAGGCAATTAAATAGTTTGCTTTTATTTTACAAGTAGAGATGGATTTTCAGTCACATTTTATGTTTAAATACACTGCTTCCAGTTGAATTGAAATGAGGGGTTTAAATGTGACAGCAAACAGTAAAGGTTTTGATTTTTGAGGAACCATTTTGTGCATACTTTTCCCCCATACTAATCTTTCATACCTGTCCAGTCAGATGTTCACAGGCTACCACCCACTGTTCGCAAATGGCGACGCCCGTTCTCAGGTTCTCTCTCATCGATACAAACGGCTCCTCAAAGATTTTAAGATCACTCAGCTTCCTCTGAACATATCTTCCCAGGGCTCCACCTTGTGCACAAACAAACACAAACATCCACACACAGTGACACACATGCACTGAGGGAACATTACCAATACATCACTGCAATCTCAAGCATTTCAACATTCTGTTGACTGCTCATGTTCTGTATGTATGGTAGTGCATACTGTATTTCTGTATGCTGAGGAGTTCCAAGGAAAACAAAGTCAGTTTCATTTCTCAAGAGATGTGCATTTCATCAACAGTCACAGGAGCTAACACAGAAGTCTTAACACACACTGTATGTTAAAGACAACATCAGCAAATATTTGTTTTCATTTCCTGATTTGGGTTGCGTATGTGTGGAAGAGTCTCACCGATAACATCCATGAGTCGGACCATGCGTGTTTCGGGATATGGCTCAAAATCAGTCTGTCTCCAAACATCATCCAGAGTGTCTCTGCTCTGCTCCACCAGGTCCACAACATCAGGCATAGACAAGCCATCAAGACCACAATACTCCTGATGGAAACACAAAGAGATACACAGTTTGGTGTGTCAGTTAAATGTAGTTTAATCCCAGTAAGTTCACTGTGATTTAAATTTCAGCTTCTTGAAGAACTATTAAATGCTGTTCAAAACCAACTTATCAACTTGTCTGAAAAATCAACGTTAAGTACAGTTAAAGATTTTAGTTCTTATCTCAATAACTAATTCAACTGGGAACCACCCTGTAAACAAACAATATGTGGTAACTCAACTCAACTCAACTTTATTTATAGAGCACTTTAAAAACAACCACAGCTGAAACAAAGTGCTGTACAAAAATAAAAACATAAGACAAACAATAAAAAAACAATAGAACAGTAAAACAAGAACAGAGTCTCATGCTGGTTTAAAAGCCAAGGAGTAAAAATAGGTTTTAAGACTGGTTTTAAAAACGGACAGTGAGGGGGCCAGTCTAATGTGGACAGGTAAATCATTCCACAATCTGGGGGCTGCCACAGAAAAGGCTCTGTCCCCTCTGAGGGGGGGGGGGGTCATTAGAGCTATTTGGACCAAACACCATCACCTCTGTTTTCTTTTCATTGAAATTTAAAAAGTTTAAGGCCATCCAGGCTTTAATGTCATCAAGACATGACAGAAGCGGTTGTAGGGAGAAAGCATCTCATGTAACTGTAACTGTAATGCAGCCAGTCCTAACACATAAAGGTTTGCTTGCATACCTTCTGTATGGGTTTAAATTGCTCTGTGAAATATGTAGCCCTTTCTCTCGCACTGTTCTTCTCTGCAGATTGAGAGAGATCATCCCAGTATTGGAATTCATCACTAGGAGTCAGGATGCCTGCATGGGGAGGACAAAAATATGAGTACACTGTTTCAAAATGATTATGTAACCTTGTTCTTATCAGATTCAGTAAAGAGGGGTTTTTATTATAAAATTGCAATTTTAGTTGCAGCTATCCAGTATAGTTTAGCTGAAAGAGCATGTCACGACAGCTCCAATTTACCAAATTGCATGCATAATGTTATGTCCCTCTAAAATCCAAGTATTTGAATAGCCATCTATCACTCTATTGTCACTCTGGCCCTGACCTGTGAACTCCTTTCTGCAAATATATATTTATGCATACCAAGAACATCATCCTCTGTGCGGCCCCGCTTGGCAGAGGGTTGTGCTCCAGACTGGCGTACCACTGAGCCCAGGCCAAGCTCCAGCTCACTCAGCAGGCCTGCAAGCTTAGGGTCAAGTGCTGAACGCCAGTGATCATCCTGGAGAGAAGTGAAAGAGACACTTTTAGGCTGCAACTTTTAGACCTAATGGTCTTGTTCTCTGCTCTTGCCTAATCTCTCATCAGCAAACCCTTTCAAATACTTCAAATTAAAAAGTGTTTTTTTTTTAACTACAACTATAGGAAATGTTTTAACTAAATCCAACTTGAAACATGTTCCAAATAGTAGCTTCAGAAATGTTACACTTGCTTTGGATATTGTTGACTGTGTGGTCCAGAAGAATCTTCCACTCTGGTTGATGCTACTACTAAAGCCTACATCTTTCAAAAAGCATCTATGGAATTCTTTAATACACAGAGACAGGCTCACCTTCAGCAGTACAGGTGCATAGACTTGTCTTACAGCCTTGTAGAGGGTGTTGATGGGAGACTCCAGCATGGATGACACAAGGAGATTCTGGTGAAGGTTGTCTTCTGTGATCACTGTTGGATGCAGCTTGAAGAACACCAACACCTTCTCTCCGCTGTCCCCCAACGCTTCAATCTGACAAAGCAAAATGACACAGTTTCATTGTCAAGTCAACTGTTGCTGTTTGATATTAACAGTTTTAGTGTTATTTCCTTCTTTTAGATTTAACACACATTCAACAAGGGAAAATCAAATAGGAAAGGCACAAGAATAGGAAATAAACAAGACAGAGCTAAACAAAACAGTATGAAGCAAACAGTAATCAAAAAAGGGATGGGGGGAGGATGTGAGGGTGACATTTATATGTAAAATAAATTGAATCTTGTACATCCATTGTATACAAGCCTTTTAAACTGGGGGCTGCTGTTTTAAAAGTGCACAGACAGCATCTCAGTGGTCTTCCAGCCCCTTATCCAAGTCTTTTAACTGGCTGTTCCATGTTTAGTAAGTCCAGGTATTCCTTCAGCAACAGTCCCTTGTGAAGCAGGCTGCTTTACACTTGCTCCACTTTAGAAGAATTAGTCTCTTAGTAGATAAACAACCCAGCAGTGTCTATAGGCACTCGACAGTTATTCCAACATTATTGTCCAAGTTCAGGCCCAGCAAGCATTTGGGGCATACTGGGAAACTGACATCGAAAAACTGTTTTTACAGCTGGAAAATCCCAAAAATTGTATAATTCTAAATCTCACACACTGAGAAGATCTCAAAGCCAGCCTCCAAATCATGTTCCACTGGGAAGCAGTCAGAGATGTATTTAGGTCGTGCTACCAAGCGAGCTGGACAGAACAATATGCATTAGGGGCAGGTATAGACATTAAGTTATAGATATCTGAGACCACACCTCTTGCAAGGGTTGCCTTCTTTAGAGGCTGACTCAGAAGCAACTGTTGCTGTTTAAAGTATGACACAACATGGCCTGCACATGTACATACTACCAGGCTATCTGACACATACAAATCTGTAAAGGAAATGCTGTTGAGAATCAGTAGAAACCAGATGTTTTTGTCTATTTGACCACCTAATAACAAAAATTGGCTGAAATTGAAGTTGAAATATTTGCCTTATGAGTCATGAGGCAAAAGATTTCACATGGATATGTTGCTCTGTCTTGGGAAACTTTACCAATGTAATGATGCTTTAGACATGTGTGTTACCTTATTTGACAAGTGAAGGTCACTGTCATGTCTGCTGACGGACAGGACAAATTCATTCCCATCATCCAGGAAGTTATTGAGCTCTGGGCTGTCCACCAGGGACGATGAAGGCTTTATCCCATAGAAGCTTCCAGTTGTGGTCAAGATAAACTTTTTGCGAGCATCATCCAACCCCTGGGGCATCTTTCAGCTGCAGTGACGTACTGAAGCTGAGAAAGCTGGAGTATAAAGAAAATAACACTGTGTGAAGAATATGGCAAACATGTGGTTATTGTGTAAAACAGATACTTGTACAAATCATTATTAAGTCTCAAGTGTCTTATTGCTGCAGATTCTTTATACTTGAGAAACTGCTTTAAACCCCCCCCTCATTTCTCTCCATCACCCAAGTGAACTAGGCTGTGCTGCGACAGGACCCGTCCCAGTTTGAGCCTTTTAACCTATGAGCGGCACAAACTGGGGCGATACATGCCTAAAACACACACCGTTAGTTGTGCTTTGAACGAATACGTAATGTTATACCTTTATTTGCCGACCAAGAAACATGAAAAAATACATAATAAGAGTTCGTCAAACCACATGACCATTCAAGTTTCCTGGTTCACTGTCTATGCAACTATAACTAGTTACTTTGCCCTAAAGAATGGTGGGTAAGTTAACATTTAAGGTAGCTTTAACGCATTAAAAGTGATGCGTTAGCACCGCAAACGTTACCTGAGCTGATTTGCTGCTAACTAAGGTTGTTACCATCTTAAAGGTGCTAGCGCTGACACGTTAGCTTAAAGTTATAACACCACCACACGTTCAGGTAGTCCTCTTTGTTTAGGTGGCGTATTCTACTGACACTGTAGGGTTTGCTTTAATGTTCACAAAGTTATGGTACAGCATTGTAACTAAGCAATGGCTATGGTAGGAGAGATACCATCGGCTAGCTAGCTAGCTAGCGTTAGCTCACCGCCTCTGTGAGATAAAGTTAAGCATTTTAGCTAGCTAGCTTGTCGCAGCACGCTAGCGAACTGATAGAAACATTGGTTTCGTACCGTTTGCCACCAAAAGTCCCACTCTCGGATAGTTTTGGTAACTCAATTCATGGAGGGAACTTGTATCAATCTGTTACTCGATGTGTGCCTCTGAGATTATGCTTGCGTGGTTACCAAGCAACTACTTCTTCTTCTTATGAATTTACGGCAGGCTGGATGCCTTGCGGCACATTGCTGCCTCCCGCAGGTCGGGCTGAGATTGCAGTTTTAGGCCATTCCCATTTCCAAAATTGTAATCCTGTGGTAATCCAGTCCACAGTGTCCAAATCTTAGTCTTGTCATTATCACAGAGTGTTTCCGCTCACGGCCCAGGTAGCACTGGTCTGCCTTTACACCATTTTGTATTGACAAGCAATGCTGCCCTCTTTTTTCCATTCTCCCACTGTTTCTGCCACTGAGCTGCTACGTCATCCAGAGTGACATTCAGATATCCCAGTGTCCACAGTCAATTCAACATCCCTTCTTAATGGCCTTTTAGTGTCATATCTGCCATCTCATTCCCCTCCACCCCAACATGGGCGGGCACCCACAGAAAACCCACCATGCCTCCGGCCTGCTCAATTCTATACAACAGAGTGAGGAGCTCCACCACCTGGTCTGGTTGGGTCTGAGTCTGAGCATATAACTGTCCTCCTCAGCCTGACCTCCTCCATCCACTGTAGAGCCAATATAATGGCAATCAACTCTGTTTGACACCCCCTCAGCCAGTCGTTTGAGCTTTATCATTTTGAAATCCAGGATGTAATAGGCAAAACCTGATTTTCTTGATTTGGGATCTTGGGCCCCGTTCATGTAAATCTGGAGATAATGCTCCCAGTTGCTTTTTAGTCTGTCCGTTACCAAGTCTGAGCACACAGCACTTCCCTGTGTTTTATTGTGTCCAGTATGCTACAATCTATTTCTGGTGTGGGTAGGAGCCATGGAGGTACAGCTGACCAGAGGACTTGAAGGGCCACCCCTACCTTTTCTAATCCCTGCTTCTTCACTCGGTTACACATATTGAAAATGAAACATTTACCACGAAACTACGGTCCTTCGTAGCACGTAACATTGAAGAAAACAACTCATATGCAATGTACTTACGCCATTCACATACAGTAGAGAAGGTGCACAGGCTCCTTTCAGCCGTATTTCTCACATAGGTCTTTATGAGAAGCTTAAGGTATTCAAAAATATTAGTGTCTTGGGTGGTGAAATTTGACTGTGCATGTTTGCTTTTACAAAACAATTAACCTCTTTGCATTACACAGTACATAACAAATCTCACAGCTCATATGTGGTCAGCATTACCCAGTAGATCTCCACTGAGAAAGAGCAAGACATGTGATACCTTTTCTGTGGCCTGGTGACTTCCAAGAAGACACTGTGTGTCACGAGTTTTTTAATGTTCAAGGTAGATAGATAGATAGATAGATAGATAGATAGATAGATAGATAGATAGATAGATAGATAGATAGATAGATAGATAGATAGATAGATAGATAGATAGATAGATAGATAGATAGATAGATAGATAGATAGATAGATAGATAGATAGTTTTATTGGCCTGTCACAGCAAGCCATAAAAGTGTACAGTGAGTCATTCCCTTTATTATTTACATTTGTGTTTTTTAGAAAAACACATGTTACTTAAAAAGAACTAAATGTCTCCTCTGGACCCTAGGGCAAAATGAGCTACTTGCTCCCTGTTAAACCTTCATCTATGACCATTATGTGTAGTATTTATGTGCTGGATAACCTGGCCCCAGGTTTGCTATTTGGAAATGTATTTGTAACACAATTAAGCACCATAAGAAAAAATAAATAACTGAAAAAATTGTCTTAAAATAAGAATTTAGCATCCCCTCTCATGAGCCCTCTGATAAAGAAGGACCTACCTAACACACACATACACACACACACACACACACACACACACACACACACACACACACACACACACACACACACACACACACACACACAGACAAACAAACAAACAAACAAAGCCACTTAACGACAGGGAATCCCTTGCTAGAGTTTCATTTCTGTCACTGACCATACATAGACATAAGGGAAACTCTAATCTGCTCTTTTACCCTACTGCATGTAATTAAAGCTCCGGGAAACCATGATGGCCTTTTTTTTTTATTGTTGACCACAAGGATTAACAGTAACACTGATAAAACAACCTCTAAACCTCTATCACTTTCCCAAACTGACACAAGCAAATTAACAGAGCTATAGAAAGACATGCAGATAGCAGATAGACACGTCACCAACTGCAGACTTTGCAGCACCATGCAATTTTTTTTTTTTTTTTTGCAGGGATGTTGCACATTTGCTCAGCTAAAGTGAGCACTTTTCAAACAGGAAGTTGTTGAAAAGAGCTGGTGGTGCTTAAGGTGAGATTGTCTTAAGTTTCAAAAAACCCCAGAATGATGAGAACTGATTTGTTTATTAACTCTATTGAGGAGCTGGTTATGACCTCAGAGGCGTTCCTCCCACACACTGCTCACTGGCCAACAAATTCCTGTTCATTACCTCAGCAAGGCTTTAAGTTAAGGAAACCTGTGTGGGTGTTAAACTTTCCACTAGGTTAAAAAGAAGATCTTCCACAATTCTTTGTCATTTGTCAACTTTGTCAGTATGTTTTTGATAAGGCACAAAGCACATTTCCTCTTTGACTTTAACACATTCTGTCCCACAGTCATTTAACTCTATAAGGGGGGCAATTCATTTTCATTGTTCATAAATATCTTTACTGGTAACATTTGCAGTGCCATGATTCAAGGAGACACCAGATAGTATGTTGTGACAGACTACATGAAGATAATGGGGGTGAGTCAAGGACAAGTGAGAAAGAGACTTGACTTTCTCTGTAGTTTTGTCAAATTTCTCAGGGATACACATGGAAAACACCCTCTATTCCTTGTTTATTGTATCTTCCTTAAACTCTACTGTTGTGACTAAATTCAGGACCAGCAGTTTCTTTTAAGCAGCATGTTCCCTGCCAAAGCAGCAACAGCTGATTTATAGTCTTCTTATCCTCTTACAGTGTAGGTTTGTTTGCTACAGAACAAAGGCATATGGACCAAGTTCACAGTCCCAGTGCGAGACCTTTAACCCCTTTAGGGCATTCCCCTGCTTTCCACACAGGTGGGATAGACCTATTCCCAAACTGGACTTTTTTCTCTTACCACATTTTCTTGACCTCATCGGAAAAACGATCACAAGGTTAATAACAGCTGCAAAGAACAAGCTTTATTCTCCACATGTCAAAGCAGATATTAAAATAAATATCAAAATTAAAATGTATACATTAGAGACTGTCGACTTCTTTTATTCACTTCAGTTACCTGGGAACCTTGCAAATTATCAGGGGGTTTTTAACGATGATTGATGGGGTGGGTTAAAGGGTAATGAGCATCAATAATTACATTACTAATTTTAATATCCATTGTAAGACAAGGTGTTATAACAAACTGATTGAAAACAGAAGTGAAATGAGGTTCCACCGAATGTGACAGAGGAAAAAAAGAACAAAGCCTGAATGTGAAACATGCTGTGGTTAGCTGCTGAGGTGTTACGAGCAAACTCACTGTGGGAGTATACTGTAAGTTTTTGAGAAAATAGCCCACCACCTGAAGCAAATGTCAGAGAAAGTCAAGTCAAGCCCAAGAGCCAGATTGTGCACTCACACACATGACTGATTTTCATGGATAAACCATCATCTATATGAACCTCATGTCAGCGATGTCCACTTTGAAGAGACGCATTTGAGATATTGTGTGACATACAGGCATTTAAGCGCACTTTGCAGCACCCCCCTCAGACCAATCACTACACCGCAAAAACAGATAAGAGATATTGGCTGTGACTAATGACCAAACTCCATATAATGCAATTTCACATTTTTTACTATCTTAAATTATGCATCTTGCTGCTGTATTCATGGATGTATTACCACACAAGCAGACAGAGGCCCCCGGCCTTTGCCTGAAAATGCCACTCATATTAACAGATATCAACCAGGAGATGCAAAGAGATGCAAAGAAACTGCAAACAGACACAAAAAGCAGCAAAACATCAACAGAGAGGCACAAGATGATGATAAAAATGCACAACACAACACAACCAAAAACTGATGCAAAATGACCTAAAAAAGACACACAAACACAAAATAGAGGCAAAACCACCACAATGGGTGTGGTTACATGATTCAGAATTAAACTTTTTCCAGGTAGTTTACATGGGAAATATTCATTCCGAATGAGGGTTTACATGGGAGCCTTTTAATCACCTTTATAGAGTGCCGAAGTCACGCCCCTTCCGGTAGAGCTCATGGGACCTTAGATCGGGAAAAAATATGAATGGCAGTGAATGGGGAGAGCAATATTATCTTTTGTTCCCGTTTGAGTTGCGACATGAAATCTAAATATGTAGAGCTCTTGGGAACAGACATCACTCATCTCAAACAGTTTTACCACAAAGTATGACTTTCTTGACCTTAAAATTGATGTTTTAAATTCATTAACGACATATTTGGATTTCATGTCACAACTCAAACGGGACCAAAAGATAACATGGCTCTCCTCATTCACTGCCATTCATATTTTTTCCGATCTAAGGTCCCATGAGCTTCACCGGAAGGGGCGTGACTCCTGTTCCTGATAACAAGATGCTTGATGACGTCGTTCCTGGTGCCTTTTTCAGCCTTGTTTTGCTTATATTCTTGAAGCAGCAGTACGACAACAACCTTGTTCTGCTAATGCTTCGTTGTTGAAGAGGAGAAGGGAGGTAGAAGGTCGAAGAACCAACTCCAACTCCTCAGTAAGAAAAGTAGCTATTGGCTGTCCTAAAAGTAGCAGAAGTCGCTAAATGATGTCATCGCCTAATTTGCATAATTGTCCATATGCATGTAGAAGAGAGGAATGATGTCGTGGGAGAGACAAAAACTGAGTAAAAAACACCCTAAATATGTTTAGAACTACAAATGAACCTTTTTTCAGTGATTTATATTAGACAAAGAAAATTTTACATTTACATCCCGCCCTGACTATAAGCCAAGTCGCGATCAGGCAGCGGCGGCTCCGCGCGTGTGCGATTCACTTGCAGCTGTTGGGGCGGCATCCGCTGCTTGTTGAGAAGAATAAGAACGATACATGCTTTCACTTCAGAGTCTCCAAAAGTCTCCAATAGCATCATAAAAAGTTGCTAGATTTGTCGCTAGTCGCTTTTTTGAAAAATAGTCGCTAGAGGGGTCTGAAAAGTCGCTAGGATGGCAACACTGCACGCTATATATACGTCATCGCGCCAGAAGGGCAAGGAAACGAGCATGCGCAGAAAGACCGGAATGAGCCTGAGGAGGAATGAGTGTATACAAGTGCGAGAAATTCTTTCATCCAGAATTAGGCTAGAAACGGAATACTCCAGCCCCACGGCATGGTGGTGCGGTGGTTAGCACTGTCGCCTCACAGCAAGAGGGTTTCTGGTTCAATCCCGGGTGTGGGAGCCCTTCTGTGCAGCATGTTCTCCCCGTGTCAGGGTGGGTTTTCTCCAGGTACTCCGGCTTCCTCCCACAGTCCAAAGACATGCAGGTTAATTGATAACTCTAAATTATCCGTAGATGTGAATGTGAGTGTGTATGGTTGTCTGTCTCTATGTGTCAGCCCTGCGATAGTCTGGCGACCTGTCCAGGGTGTACCCTGCCTCTTGCCCAAAGTCAGCCAGGATAGGCTACAGACCCCCCGTGACCCCGTGAAGTGGTGAGAAAATGGATGGATGGATATTCCAGCCTCTTACATTGGAATGAATTTTCAATTTCATTGGCCATTTTCATTCCAAATTAGGTGTTTACAAGATCACTTTTAATAAGAATGAACTTTCATTCCGAATTAAACTGTCCATGTAAACACACTCACTATATGTGTCTCGCAGCAGTGTAGGAGAGATGTTGGGGCCTTTTGCATAGCTGCACCCAGGGGCCTGTTGACTCATAATCCATCCACGTATTCTACCATTCAAAGTTGCCTGTAGTGGCCAAAGTCTTTTTTTTAACAGCTCATAAAAGGTGAAATATGTATTGATTTACTAGTCATAAATTGTCTACATTGCATGTTTGCTATTGCCTTGCCAACGACTCTCTGCTTTCACAATAGAACATTATCTTATGACATTTTCTCAGGAAGAAAAATCCTTGTTTCCACTTCTCCCCTGTCATGTCTTAAGTCAGACTGTGTAATACTGGTTGACCTTGTCATTAAACTTAAGTTAACTCTGATCTTTTGTTTCTCTTCTCCTCTCACTTAGCAGACTCTGGCTCTGACGCACTTCTGCCCATTGTCACATATTCCAAAACACATTATGTCAAAAAAAAAAAAAGCCAAAACAAACATAGCAACATAATATTTTGGATGCATCCCAGCTGTTATCTGCCATGATTAATCATTACGATCCCATCCAAAGACTGACAGTAGTTCGGCTGATACTGAACTTCTAAGCAGACAGGGAAGTTCATCGAGCTTCCTGATATCATCTGTGTGGCGTCACTATAAACGTAGTGAAAGCAGGCACAGTCATGTGCAAATGCAACTCTCATACTCTCTCACCGCTCCTGTGGAAGCTCTCTTCAAGCTGCTCAACAGTAAGTTATTCACAGCAAAATAAACCTTAGCTACATATTTGTTACAACAGGCCTGTTTAACAGTAGCCATTATGACATATGGGGTTCATGTTGACTGGATAGATTACTGACACTTGAATAGAATTGAGCCATTGTTAATATTATTAACCTATTAACCTTTCCTTACTATGAGTAGTAAGGCTGACACCAAGTGTTTTTCACAGATTGTTGACTGTATGTGATTAAAAAAAAAAGTCAAATGACTCATTCAGCTCCACCCATATTTTTTTTTATGAAGAGGAAGTTTCATTCTCTTACTCGGTCAGACTGCCAGTGGAGAAGACACATCACAATGGTAAGAGCTTGTTTTTTCCCTCTTTCTTTTCTCTTGTCTCTTTTAAAACCAGTTCATATTATTATAGTAAATAAGGCTATTATTTTGTGTCATGTTGAGGTCGGAAAGGAAGACTCTTTCTCATGTATTTAGTTTTCTGTATGAAAGACATACTTGAAATGCCACTGAGCAGAAGCCCGTGAACACTGTGTTTGGAGGTGTGTATGAGTGTGTAGATGCGTGTGTGTGTGTGCGGGCTTGGTGCTTCCCAGAAATCTCGGCAGGAAGAGTTTCTGAGTGCCCTGCGGCAGTTTAAGTTGCTAGATCGTTGCATGCAGCAGAAGGAAAAATCTAGTTAGTTGTACTCATCGGTAAACTAACACCTGCATGCAAATCACAACGTCATTTTAGCCTCTGCAAGACTGATCTATTTTACAGTGCAAATACGTGCCACTGATATTTACCCAGCTTTGTGTGTATGACAATATTTGCGACTAAGAGATAGAAAGTGAATGCTATGAGTGTGTTAGCAGTGTAAACACATTTAATGATTTCTTCCTGAGTGGCTTAGTTAAAGGATAACGAGGCAGAGCTAGAGTTGAAGATACACTTACTGCCTGAATGGGATTATGAAACAGGTATACAGTTATACACTGCTGGAATCTAAAATGATAAAGGAAATAGAAAGTGAGCATGTGTTTTTTTCTGTCTTGACTATAAAAGTTTCAGCTGTGAAGGAACAGTTCAACAAAAAAAAACTTGTTGAGCTTGTGGTGTCACAGGTCTCTCACCACAGTTTGATCAGTTTCACCCAATAGAAAATCCTGGCTTTCCTCTCTACTTTTACACTCACGAAGCATCGTACAGCTCCCACTTCAAAAAGATATGAAACTCAATGTGAGATTAATTGAACGTGTGAAGGTGGTATGTGGTTTCTTAGCCTTTCTGATTGGCCAAAGGCATGCTTGGGTTAATGACCTTGAAAAAATACAGCAGAGCAAGTAGTGCTTCGAAAATCATGTTGCGTCATGTGGGATTCCCCAGACTAATTCAACTCCAGTGTGTGAACGTGTAATCAATCATCGGTGTAATGACTATAGGCAGAAGTGGTAGAAGAGTACACACACACACACGAGTACACACACACATACCACAGTCAGTCAGTGCTCTCTGCTTTGTCATATATCTTTACTTGGATTCGTATACATTGTATTGTACAATACATTCAAACTATAGCCTCAAAAATTGCTCTAGAGTTGGTTTAACACCTTTCTGACAGTCTCAACAAAGAAAATTGACATAAGCTGTCACAAAGGTATGATCAATGCAGAGTTATTATATCAGCTTGGATAATTATTGTAGCTGCCGGTGTAGCAACAGACAGAGTCATAGAAATCTCGAAACCATCGTCACAATCATTTCAAACTGTAGAAGCCATGATGCATATTTTAGCCTCATAATGAATCAAAAAATTCCACAGTTATTAATAAGACTTTCATGATCCATCTGGTATAACTTTTCCTGAAACTGAACACAATGTTAAGTACTTTAGGTAATTATACAGGGCCCTTGGGAATTCCCTCAGTTGTGGTTTCTATTAAGGGAAGACACTGCTGGTCATTCTGAAGCAAGGTGCTTCCCCTGGAGTTTCTGAGAAGGTTCTACTTTCTTTGTTGTTGTTGTCGTGTAGTCTCTGACATGCCATATTGTTTGATGTCCTGGGTGTGTTATGATCAGTTAGGGGCCCAGGTCAAGACTTTATTATGGCCCAGGTCAAGGATTGATAAGCTGTCTCTCTGTCACCTGTCTCATTTTGTCCCAAAGTTCAATAGAACAACCAACCTATGTATACAGAAATGGTTTATTACAAGAAGTACAGCATCAAATCAAGCACCTAGGATTGACTGAGAGAGGCTTCAAAGCCAATATGAATTGCTCCGAATAACAGCTCCAACTACCCTGCCATTCGGAGCAATTCATATTGGCTTTGAAGCCTCTCTCAGGCAATCCTAGGTGCTTGATTTGATGCTGTACTTCTTGTAATAAACCTTTTCTGTATACAAGCAAGACGGTGTCAGCGGAGTCTCCCTCATCACCTTCACATCATCGCTATTTCATAAACAACAGCTGCAAAGCGCTTGATTTTCTGTGAATTTGTTTTAACCGCAAAACTCAAAACAGTGACAGCAGCCTGTGCACTTTCTAAATTGTGTATGTACTGGAATTATGAGTAATGTGAAACCAGGTGCTTACAAAGATAAGGAATGTGACAGACTTTGATTGACAGACTTTTACTGTCCCTTTCCTTGTATATATTGTGTTACACCACAGCCTACATCTAAAACAATTTAGATGATCTCTTCCGCCTGGGGATTACCTGAAGTTTAGGTTTACCAATATGCATGTCTTTCAGGAAATTGAGCATCTGATCACTTAAAAACAAAAAGTATGCACAACCTGAAACAACATATGTGGTAGTGTCTGATACTTTCAGCACTGGGTTTCTTTGATACTGCACACAAAATAAGAGAATACTAGAAGGTGCTGTCTGAAACCAGCAGTAAAGCACACCTCACTGGGACTTTCCTCTCGCTTGATGTTTGCTGAAAACACTGTTTGGATATTTTCTTTCAGCATGACAGAAACCACTTTCCTTCACAAGACTGACTGTAATGGGCCGGATATATATATATCAGATAAGACTGACTTTTGGTTGTGTATAGATTCACAGATTGCACAAACCAAGACAATATGGAAAGAATGTGAATTGAAACAAACCTGTGGTTGTTTGAGAAGAGCTGGTTGGGTGTATTTTAAGCAACTACAGCACAAGGCCTACTCTTGTACTCTTGTACGAATATGAACATTTATGAAAAATTTAGAGCAAACAGGATTTACTGCCTGCCTGGTTAATGTTACAGTGCACTGCTTTAAAAGATAATCAGTCCTATCCCAGTGATTAACTTGTTTGTCTTTTCAACAGGCATCCTGTTGCAACATGCTGTGTTTTCTGTAAGTACCCCTGCCATTTTCTGTCATTTGAAACCATCAGCAGTAGATATTACAATGCTGTGACTCACTTGACATCTATTGCAAAACGGTCAGCATTCTTCTACCATGTTTATACCGTTAGAGAATGATGTCATAACCTGAATTGTCAGTATTTTTCAAAGTCTTATTTGGGTGGGGCGCCTAAGATGACTTCCACAGAACAGTCAGTGGTGTGGTCATGGAAATTAGCACTAATCTGGTTCATATGAGTGTCAAACATCTTTTTGTAAGGCAAACACAATGGATAGCCAGGAAACCACCAAAAATATCCTCCCAGCTCCCATCAGTCTGAGCTGAGAACTAACCAAGACAAACAGGTTTCATCAGGACACAATGACCCCTTTCCCACCGGACAAAACCCCCGCAAACACCCACTAACATCTGGCTTTTGTCTTTAGTGAGAAAAATCACAATCAGCAATGATTCATGGGACATATGGCTGTGACATGATGGAAACATGACACCTGTGTGGACGCACTCAATTTCACCCCCTTTCCAGTGCGAGACAATAACGCACCACCACAAATCCATCTCCATCCAAGCAACACACGAACATCGTTCCAAAGTAGTTGGCACCGACTTTGAAAGGGAGACTGAATAAGTAAAACATGTAAAAAAGTAATCACCTTAACATTTTCACTGGCCTCCGTGCTGCCTTCTACTGATTACTCACCTTTTTTCCAGGATGTTTGTGTCATAGAACATAACACACCAGTAAAAAAAAAAGACAAAAAGGCATACTTGTCAACTAGTTGTTTAAAGTTGTTTATCACCTATTCTTTCCCACATTTAAAAAAACATCATATACACACAAATTTCGCTGGAGAAGGGAACAGCAACAGCAACATGGACCCAGATTATCTATCAGGATAAGGATATTGAGAACTGAGAGTTAATGTATTTCCTGTAATAAACTCCCAGAAAGTAGGCTAGCGTGCTCACATATTTACATTCATAACCATATTGCTAAACCACATGTGGGGCTTTACATTGATCACAGCCATGAGTGTGTGCTTGTTTTTATAGAGTAGAGATGGATTAGTCATTTCAGCGTTAGAAAGAATGAGGGTTATTGACAGAGGAGGACAGGTTCAGTAAATATGAGCACATGTGGTTTCAGAGGCAGCATACACTGGCACTCAACTACAGTATCTCTGGGCACAGGGCCAGAGGAATTTAAGTATTAAGTATCAAGTAAGGAAGTGATTTCTTTTGGGGAGGGATACCTGTATTGAATTAATGCATCACTATGTGTCACCATAATGCCCCCAAGTTACCTGGGTAACCATGTAAATAATTATGTTTCCTCCTCTTCCAAGAAACAGAAAGCTTCCCCTCCAGCTGCTGATTGTTTTGACTATAACAACGCACTTGGCTGACACAGGTGAGCAGCGCCATCATAACAGTGCATTTACGACACACCTTTATCTTGGTTTTATAGATACCAGTTATCTCATATGCAGATCACACATGCAAAAGGACTAGCGATATCACAGCAGTACTTAATCACAGTTACACCAGTAAAGCAGCACTAAATGTATTACAAACCGGCAGTATTGAAGCTCCAGATAAATTAACTACATATAATGTGAAAGGTTTGCTCGCTGAGATGAACACACAAATAATTATTATCCAACTCTTTTGTTCTCTTTTATCACTTTGTTTTGGTTTTAAAAGAAAAGTTTGGGAAATATACTTATTTGCTTTTTTGACGATGATCTTCGCATCACGGCAAGAAAGCCTAACTATTCACTAACTATTCCTATAAGGCCCATAATTTTACTATTACAGTCCAACTGCTCTCATCGATCCTACATCTGTTTTCAACAGAATATTTGACTTATGACAACTCTAAATGACCAAAAACTGCCCTAAATAATCTCAGACAGACAAAGTTCATGACCTCGGAGGAAAAATGAATATCAAGCAAGCTAAAGACATGGACATTTTTGTGGGGGGGCAATCAAAATGGACAGCTGGTAACTTCTATGTAAATAACTTTGGGTCATAGTTACTAAAACTGTCACTATGTTCTGAAAGAAAACATGAAATATAAATCAAGATTCTTTTACTACATTGCCTGTTTCTCACCTCAAATGTTTTCAGAAACATATTTCAGTGTACTGTTTAGCTGTAAAATGAGAACATTTGTGACCCGGCCACCATGTTGGATAAATGTTGACCAAAGTACTGCCCACTCACTCATTTTACAGCCAAACGGTACACTAAAATATCCATCCATCCATTTTCGTAACCGGACCTCCTGGACAGGTGGACAGACTATGGCAGGGCTGACACATAGAGACAGGCAACTATTGACACTCACATTTACACGTAAGGACAATTTGGAGTCATACATAAAGGCCTGCATGTCTTTGAACTGTGGGAGGAAGCCGGAATACCCAGCGAAAACCCACGCTGACACAGGGAGAACATGCCAACTCTGCACAGAAGGGCTCCCTCCTGGGATCAAACCAGGAACCCACTTGCTGTGAGGCAACAGTGCTAACCACCACAGCACCGTGCTGCCCACACTAAAATATGTTTCTGAAAACATTTGAGGTGAGAAATGGGCAATGCAGTTACAGAATCTCGATTAACATCCGTTCAGCGCTGCCTAGTTCGACTGCAGTTTACAAGCAGTGACTGACGTGACTGACAGCTGTGTTAGAGACTCCTCGGCTCTGATTGGTTGATTTCATTCATGAGTGGTAAGGCCAGTAGGAGTGTTACAAGGCAATAGCAGTGTTGGCAGCAGAAATCAGGACAGTTTATTCGGCCCAATTCTGGGGCATAATCAATGCTGAATAGTGCAGCCAGATGCAGCCCGACTTACTTCTTCTGGTGTGCCGAGTTTGGGCCAATGCTGGGCCAGCTCATTTTGGCTACCTCAGTAAAAATGTGATTTTTTTTTGCAAATTTTTTCTCTCATTTAGTGTTGTGTAAATGTATAAGCAGTTTCAGCAAATACAACAAAAACTTTATGTCTTTTTAAATAAAAGTTACCAACTACAGCTTTGATGGGGTGGCCAAGAACACACATACACACACTGACAACGGAAAGCAAAACTTTCAGCATGCTGTAACATCACTTTCGATATAGTGACCTTAAGATCATTTATACATATGAAAGGGACTCTGATAGCTGTGTACTTTACACAAACAGGCAAACAGACTGAAGAGGAACTGAAAATTAGTCTAATACGTCATAAAGAGGAGCTATAAAAAAAAAAGCCTTGACCAAAAACCCTGACCTTTACACACGCCCACAGCTGTTGATTTAAAGTACAATGCTTAGCTTTATTTCAAATCAAATAATAAAGATAGCAAACCATTTTGGTCATGGTTTTCTGTTAAGCAACATAACCAACATTTCGGCTTGTTCCATGTTACACTTCACACATCATTAGTCTTTCAATCCTCACTTACATTTAGGCTACTTTAAGCAATCATGGTGCATAGTGTCTATAATATATTTCACAAAAATGCTACCAACTCAGACATAATGTGAAACACAATTTGCCTGCAGTTACAGATGACACATTTCTGATGTTAAATAGCCTAAAATTGCATCTTGTGTACAAAGTCTTGCATTCATTTCTCACTTAAGACAATTTCACTCTGTGTCATAAAAGGTTTCCTTGCATGCTCTGACCCTTTGCCCCCTCTTACTTTTCTTTTCCAGAAACTGCTGTTCCTGTTGAGCTCAGAGGGGAGGTTGGTGGGAGTGTGAGCCTTCAGTGCCCCTTTGACCACAAAAGGCCATTAATATTTTTGTACTTTCAACGGGGCGATATATTTGTGAATGGCTACCATTCATCAAAACCACTACCAAACACATGGGAGAACACCAGAGTGGATCATGACACGACCATGCTCATGCAAGATTTAAATGTTTCTCACAGTGGCAGCTATCAGTGTCATATCCGCTACAAGGATGGTCAGATTAATTTGAACCATACAGTTTTCCATCTGAGTGTCACAGGTATGTGTTTAAATGTATTTGATCGTTTGAGTTTTAGGTTGTAAGAAGTTTCTGTTTCTAACTATTTACAGTAGGAATAATGCAGTATACTGCACATATATTCTGAGTTAGGCATTTCTCTAGCTCATTTCTAACATCAGAAGTGAAGAGTAGTTTTTACCCCAAGAGTGGTGCAGATGAGATGTTTTTTTTTTTTTTTTTAATTTTCACCAAGTATATGAAAATCTGTCAAATTGAAATATTTCTGTTCTGCTGGGGAAAAAAACTCTTTTAAAACCTAGACATTAGTTAAAAGTACATCATCTTCATTAAAAAAAAAAAAAAAATTAAAAAAAATCTAAGTTACCACTTATCAAATAACTGTGCAATCAAGATGGGCTGTAGTACCATAGAAATTTGAATGATTGGAATGACAAGGAACAAAGTCAGTGCCCTTGATCCGAATTGATTTGAACACAGAAGTATGTCTATGTGCTCTAGCCAAGCCCTGTCTCCTAGAAATCACACCAACTAATTTAAAACAGCATATGCAATAGAGGGAAACATAATGCTAAGCAAACTGCATTTTCTACTAAAATAATAAGGAAATGGAAATGTTGATACTTACGTAATACGTACCAGCAAAATGTTCACAGATAATGTATTTCCATTATTACCACCAAAATAGGCAATCTTGCAATACAACATCCACTCGTGGTGATCACGTGGCAACCACCAGGAATGAAAAATGAAGCCGGAAATGCCAAAAGCTTGGCAAAAGCAAATCCTTAAATGGTTACTTGAGGCTGTCTCCAGAAGCAAGTAAATACCCATAGACACGTTAAAATACCCAGGTTTACAGCAAAAATAAAAGACGCAGAAAAACCAAAAACTGAATGTTTGTATTACTCAACCGTTTACATTTTATTGAGGCATAAAATTACACATATTTAAGGTAAATGGATGGACCTGTACAGTGCCTCTCTAGTCATCTGACCACTCAAAGCGTACTTTACACTTCAAGTCACATTCACACACTGGTGGCCAAAGCTACCATACAAGGTGCCACCTGCCACTAACACACCGATGGAACAGCCATCAGGAGAAATTTAGGGTTCAGCATATTGCTCAAGGATACATCAACACGCAGACCGGAGGAGCCAGGGATCAAACTGGTGATGTTCCAAGTATTGGATGACCTGCTTTACCTCTGAGCCACAGCTGCTGGGTGGGGCTGCTTTGAGTGACTTTCTGTCTGCGAGGCGTTGCTACATTCAGTGAGTCAGATCCCCCCCTCACTCCTCTGTAGCTCCACCCTCTCGTCCAAATATGGTCGCTCCTGACTCCAAAAAACCCAAGATCATGATGGCTGAAATGCCAAACATGCATTGCAGCACATCATTTGAGAACCACTGCATTATTTCATATACTCTATGGTAGTGACTATAGCTTTGTTTGCTTCCATTACCTTTTTTTTTTAAAATTAACATTTAACCGAAATCATAATCTTTCCCTGACCTTAACGAAAATCGCCTACACCTAAAACAAAAGTCTTTGTCATTACGTGTTTTTGTTGTTTTTTTAAATCCTCAACCAAGGTGCTTTTGTTGCCTAAACCTAGGAGAGTGGTCTGGATGTGAACCCAATGTTCTGGTGTCAGAGTCCTGCCCTTTGTGCGCCTGTCATCCTCCCCAGCAACCTCCTTTCAAAGTCGACATGGCACATGAATGTAGTGTTTCACACCTGTTGAACATAATCCAGGCCACAATTACTTTGCCACAACAACTTAAAAAAGAAAGCAGTTTAGTAACTTTCAAATGTAATTTCTGGGAGACAGGATTGCCTAGCCAGCTGGATCTAAAGGTAATCCTTTGCCATGCGAGTATTAACCTTGATTTCATTGTCAATTAGCTGTACATGTTAAAGCGGGGATGTGCTTGTTGAGGTGAAGGAAATCTCACTCACAGGACAATTCATGACAAGTATTCTCCAAGCCCATTTATTCAGGAATGAAGCAGTCTGGAGTCCATCCCAGCATGACCTTTAAAAAAGCAGGGAAACTCTCGATAGGTTATCTATCACATAACCACCATTGTGAACAGACTTAAAATAATTCCAGTATAATTAAAAAAAAAAAAAAATCCCTTTGCTTTAAGCCATCATTCTCTCAGTAATGGTGAAGCATGACTGAGGGCTTTGTGAAAAACCCCTTGCATCATTAAAAAGTTGAACAGTGACACATGGTCATTGGCAGAAACCTTGACATGCTGGAGATACATCCTGCAACCTGACAGTGCTTTTTTTCTCTGCCACTCTCTCCTAGCAAACTACAGCAAACCAAATCTAACGGTGAACTGTGGCGATGAAAACCATCGCTTCAGTTGCTGGGCGACGTGTGCCTCACATGGCGGTTACCCAGGCACCAAGGTGACATGGAACGTACCGAAAAGTCAGATATGGAGTGAAGTGAACAACACTGAAATGCAAGATCCACACACTATGCTGGTTAACAGCTCCAGTACTGCATTCTTCAACTGCTCCAACAACGAGCTGACATCCCTCAGCTGCTCTGTGGGCGGCGTCACCTCCAAGAGGTTCCCAATCTGTAAGTGATTCAAAAAGACCAGTCCCAATGGTTTCTCCACCAAAATCAGTTTCATGTATTGACCCCTTGGTAAGTTTTGGGAAGTGTGAATAATAATGGAAACCCCTCGCACAGATGTCCTTTGATGACTACTGTTTAAGGAATGTGTGAGGGATTTTTTTGCATCCTTGTACATCCTGGTAATGTTTGAGTTTCTGTGAAGTTATTTTAAAGCCTTAACATGACCAAGACACTGTAGCCAAGCCAACAGGTCTGTGAGGATGGAATCAGGCACAGGTGTGCTATGAGCTTAAATGCTGACAATGAAAATGCTGTTGTTCACCATGGGCTAGCATGCTAACATTGCTAATTAGCAACAGACACAACTGAAGCTGATGGGAATTTTTTTGACCTGATGATGGTACTAGATGAAAAGTGTCTGTGCAAAATTTCCAATCTGACATTTTTTCAGTCTCGGCCAGAGTGGTGAGCTGACCAACCAACTCAGCTAAAATGCTGCTGGATCACATGTTTAGGTTTCTCATTTCTAATGAATTTTTGCCATAGACCAAATCACTGTGACGTCACCCTATCACTTCCAGATAGACAACTCATTCTGAATTGCAGAAATATGTGAAATCAGCAAACTTGATTACAGTATTCCAGTTGTCATTTTCAGCTGTAACTGTACTGTTTTAAGATATATAAAAACAATGGTGGGACCTTTCTGACGTTACTGCTGTGCTTATTTTATGTACTGAGTCGTTCAAGTAATGTCGTTTATAAACCAAATCTCCCAGCATAGGAGCTACCAATGCACCGCTGTGGACGGGGGCCCAAGCACATTTTAGCCACCTAAAAAACCTACCGCAAAAAAATCAATATCAGTTTAAGTATATGCTACATTTGGAGTGTTTTCACCACTTTACCTTACACACCAACCAGTCAAGACAGTTGTAGACCAGCAACTCCTGTGTCCTAAAGTGACTTTTGTAAATAGAGTCTGGTGGCTTTGAGATCACAGCTTCACTTCCCCATTTGAAAGGGCTGTCTGACGGCAAGATAAAGTGGTTAAAATATTCTAAGAATAACATACACTTAAACTAATAAACAGCTATGTGCCGAAATATCTATCTATCTATCTATATCTATATCTATATATATATATATATATATATACATTTATATATATATATATATATATATATATATATATATATATATATATATATATACACATTTATATATATATATATATATATATATATATATATATACACATTTATATATATATATATATATATATATAAATGTGTATATATATATATATATATATAGTCTAATACTATAACATTTGTGTTATAGTATTAGACTCACAAAAAGTAGAACTCAACTTAATTGTAGTTGAATTTAATCAGGAATGAAAGAAATCTTAAAACCAGGGAAAATATAAGCAAACACTATCTGCGTGGCCATCAAGACAGAAAATGTTTTTAGGTTGTTGTATTTTTTATTTTTTGGTAATTTGGATGGAGTGACCCTTTAAAGGATTTTGTCTTGTAATTTATATTTCTTTTGTCAGCAAACTTCATGCAAAGAATAAAACCAACAATGAACTGATGTAGCTTTATTCTTCTGTGCCATAGAGCTCCATTATTATTCAATAACTATTTAATGAGCCAAATAATCATTACCATGAACATAGGCAGTGAGTCAGTCACGTATACACAGAACACTCACTAGCGCATAAAATGTGTATTAATAGACAGTTAAAAATAGTCCCAAACAAATACAAAATGTACTCCCACTTGAGGATTATTTGCTTAAAACTACAGTGTTCAGCTGTTTTCGGAAATTATTTACCCTTTTAAAAATGAAACTATATGTGTTATATATATAATGATGTGTGGGGTGAGTTTCTGTGGTTGCCTTCCAGAATCCCAATCTGCAATACATATAAGGAGTTACAATACAATATCCTACAAAACAGTAATATATCACCACATATTTATAGTAAGTATAAAGCTGGAAGTTCACCAAATTGCCCCAAATGTAAAACTAATGTAGGCACTAGTTTACGTTGCCAGTGGGAGTGTGACAAAATTCAGTTATTGTGGAGGACAATATGGTTTGGTCCCCAGTACAGACATTTATCCAATTTTTATCCATTATATTTAAGTCTAAGTGATTCCAATGGTTCCATCCACTTCTGTAGAAAAAGATGAGTCCTTTCAGAGTCACAACCTCAGAGACCAAAGATTTCCACATAGAAACAGAAGGAGGGTCGCCCCAAACCCATTTCATCTCACCAGCATTAAAAGCCATTGAACCACTTCCTTATGCTGTTAAAGACAGTCACGGATATGTCCAAGCAGATATAAAAGTGGATTTGCTGACACCTGTTGACCTGTTGCTGTACTGATGTTAGTGAAAATGTTGAGAGGACTAACTGAGTACGACACTGTCAGTTTTGGTGTCTTAATTTGTTGACAATAAGAATAAGAAAATATAACACACTGCTTATGCTTTTAAGCTCACCTGTCCCAGTTCACGTGTTTGACTGTGATAAACATTTTTCTCATCTGAAGGTACAGAAAAAGAAACATCGAAAACGTTTAGTCCTCATGTGATAACAGCAGCCGTCTGTGCAGTGGTGGTGGCCATTATCATTACGCTGGTGCTCTGGCTCAAATGCAAGAAAGGACAGAGAAGTAAGGACATATATTGGGTTTGTCCCAGAGTAGCTGTTCTACACACATTTGCATATCTGTTTGTGAAAATACAAAGATGGTAGTGTGAATGACTCAGAGACAGGCAAAAACTGCAGCAGTTTTTCTTTTGGTTTTCAGGAGCAGCAGCAGCAGTAGCAGCAGCACCAGCAGCAGATGTGCGGCAAGTAAATGAATGTCAGGAGTAAGTGGATGTTTTGGAACATTGTAAAAGGTCACAATACACTGATTGCATTCATAAGTAATGTAAAATGTAAGCTGATAATGAGCTCCATGAGGCAAACTTAACGTGTAGCCACTAATGTTATCCCTCCCTTTCTTTTCCTCTCTTTTCTATTTTTCATGTTCTCCAGGGAATTAACAGTCCTCAATGAAACTTAAGAAGAGGGGAAAGACGCATCTTGAGTGCTGAATTGGCGAAGAGGGGTGTCAGAAGTTCTAGGATCTAGAACTAAAATTTTATGTCACTCAAGTGTATGTTACATTAGTGACTGACTGGCTGCATAAAGGCATGAACGGCCAGTGTCCATAGTGGTCAGTGACTCACTGGGGGCCGCATGCTGTCAACATTTCACTGACATTTGTGACTTTTAAGTGTTTGAGGAAGTATTCCTTATAAAGTATCCCTTTAAAGGTGATGTACAGTGCGTCATCCAACTCAGAGTGGCTTACTTCTCAAAAAAGAGGACTTTTCCAGTGGTTTGTGGTGAGGTTGTTGTTGTATACTGGAAAACAGTGTCGGGGGAGCGGAGGTGGGGATGAATGTACTTCCTAGCATTGGTGAAATCAAAAGCACAAAAAATGTAGTTTAATGAATTATCTGTTTTATCTTTACGTGACCTCTACTGGATGGAGTGGGACATGTTACATGCTACAAGTGTCAGTTTTTGACTGTGACTTATCTTTTATAAATACAGTAAATTATTGTTGTTGCACTTTAAAGTTACCCGGAGCCTTTTTCTTAAAGGAATACCTCACTCCCAAAATGATCGCTTGTATATCAATTACTCACTCTGTGAACATTCATTGTAAAACTCAGTGAATGAAGAATCCAAAAAGGGGAAAATGGAGTCAGCCAAATGGGCAGCCAATTTCAATGGAAGGCATGAGCAGAGTTCAAACGCGTGCACTTGCCAAGGCACGTTACTTATGCGTGCGGAACTGTTTAAACTCATGTACGAAGTAAACCGGATGCCCATTCATTCCTGTGGGTATCTCCATGATATCTGATGTGCCTGTGAAACCCATCCCCTCTGTAATATTGCGGCCCAGAACTTGTTTCGAGTAGGTTAAAAAAAAAAAAAAAAAACTTCTGCAGTGGATTTTGGAAGGACTGTATGACAGTGTGCTAGCTTAGCTAAAAGGCAGCTAACTAGCTAACAGGCTATTTTCTTCAATTCAGTTTGTATGATTAAAAAGAACTTGTTTATCTAGTTCTAAGACATTGCATAAGTTGTGTGAGAGTTTGTAAACAGATATTTTGATATAGTTTTAAAACTGGCTCCTGTTTACTTTCAAATCATCAAGAGTATTCTCTGTTTTTGGATTCTTCGTTCACCGTGTAACGTAAATGTAACGTTACACAAAGTGAGTGACTGGTATTTGAATGGTCATTATGGTGGTGAAGTAGTTCCTCAAATATAGCCCTTTAGTGTTCAGATTTGTTTTATTTTTTTTTTTTATTTAATATACGCAATAGAGCAGTCAATATTAGTCATGTCACATTATCTGATAATAATAATAATAATAATAATCTGATTATTTTTGTTTTGAGGGTGATCAAAAAGGAGTGTTGTCTATCAGAAATCAGTAAAAAAAAAAAAGCTGTGAAAAATATGCGTCAATGCAGAAAAGATCGTCTGAACACATGAATTTGTTCTGTATAGTTTATTAAGCAAGTTTTCTGCAATTGACTCCAGTATTCCAGGATTCCCCTGTAAGGTGCAATATTAAATATAAAGGGAAGGGGGCGTTCTTTATTAGTTAAATTGTTGTTACCCTCATGATTAATATTGTAGCCTTTAAACAACTCTGACATTTTTTTTCCTCAGGTGACTGTTCTCATGTAAAATGTTGCTATTTATTATTTTATATTATTTGCTGTGTTTACACTGTTTGGGGTAATTTTGGCTGTTAATCCTCCTTCCTCAGAATTACCAAACCATCTCAAAGGGCTGCTTTCATTTCCTAAATTTGTTAGGAACACTCCTTATGAATAGCTATTTTTGAATTTGCCTTGTTTGTGTGGCATTTACATGGCCTCTCAATCCTGCTCTGTCACTCATTTTTATTCTTTGGTACTAAAATCTTCAACCAATTAAACTTGTGTCATTTATTTTTTATTGTGTTATGGGAAGAATTACCTCCTATAGATCCAATTCCCACATCACTTTTAAAAACATTTTATGGATTCTTTGAGGAACAGCTTTTAAATACTGCAAATTACTCTCTTCAGATGGGTGTCTTCCCCACTTCCTTTAAAACGGCAGTGGTGAGGCCTCTTCTGAAGAAGAGTAATTTACATCCCAACATTCTTAATAATTACCGACCTGTATCCAACTTACCGTTTTTAAGTAAGATTTTAGAAAAACTAGGAAATGATTTTTTAAGTAGAAAAAATATTTTGGAGAAATATATATCTTGTTTTAGGATGAACCACAGGGCCGAGACAGCCCTTTTAACGATTTTAAATGACATCAGGTATAATGCAGATTGACAAAAACTCACTTTCTTGGTACTACTGGATCTACACGCTGCTTTTGATACAGTAGATCACCACATTTTATTAAACAGACTCAGAAACCTGATCAGCCTCTTTGGTACTGTTTTTAACTGGTTCAGCTCTTATCTCACAGATTGATGTTTCTTTGTAAGTATGGATACATGTTCCTCCAGAACACATGAAATTAGGTGTGGGGTGCCCCAAGGGTCAACTTTAGGCCCAATTATTTTTTATCTATATATGCTTCCACTTGGGGACATCATCAGGAGACACGGCATCAGCTTCCACAGTTACGCAGATGATGCACAGCTGTACCTCGCCGTGTCTCCTGATGATATAGGGCCAATTGATACCCTTTTTAACTGTATTTTAGATATCAAGTCATGGATGGCAGTAAATTTCCTACAGCTCAACCAGGACAAAACAGAGGTCTTAGTTATTGGTCCTGAAGGCAAGAGAGAGAAACTTTTACCAAAACTACTAAGACCGTTTAGACTATTGTAATGCCCTGCTCTCTGGTCTTCCCAAAAAGACCATCTTCAAAACTCAGCCGCACATGTGCTGACGCAGACCATAGGGCGGACGCACATTACGCCAATTTTAAAATCGCTGCATTGGCTGCCTGTGTGTTTCAGGATCGATTTTAAGGTTCTTTTTTTCGTTTTTAAATATCTTAATGGTCTTGGGCCATCTTATTTATCTGACCTGCTTTTATCATATCAATCCTGGCGGATCCTGAGGTCCTCTGGCACCAGCCTTTTAATCATCCCAAAAGTTAGAACAAAAACCCACGGTGAGGCTGCATTCAGCCATTATGGCCCACACTTGTGGAATAGCTTGCCGGAGAGCATCAGGGCTGCAGAGACTGTTGATGTTTATAAAGGAGGCTCAAGACTTACCTCTTTAATTTGGCCTTTAACTGATTTCTTCTACTCTTCTTTTATTATATTTTATATTTTATTTCATTTATTTATTTTTATTTATTTTTTAATGTCTAATGTTCTTAATGATCTACTTTTAAATCCTTATGCATTTTATTATTTTTAATTTTTAACTCTTTATTTTTAAATTTTTTTAAATCTTTAAATTTTCTAAATCTTTAAATTTCTTATGTATTTTATCATTATTCTATCTTACGCCTGTTTTTATCCTACCCTATTGTCTTTTAGTCTTATAGTTTTTAGCTTCAGTGTTTCCTCATGGGTGGACTCCACACTGAGAGGTGTGTCCGGTCTGCCCGGACGGACGTCGTCCTGGAGATCCCTCAGGCCCGGAGGACTGGGGGGCTCTGCACCATGTGTGGAGTCCACCCCGGTCTATCTGGGTCTGGGTGGTCTCTGTGGTGGCACGTGTGGATGGCTCCT
This sequence comes from Epinephelus awoara, assembly GCA_035609425.1. Lineage (NCBI taxonomy): Eukaryota > Metazoa > Chordata > Actinopteri > Perciformes > Serranidae > Epinephelus > Epinephelus awoara. The sequence goes on from CM069297.1 coordinate 28,846,543, forward strand.
CATAGGTGGTTTTTCCTCACCTGGTGCCTCAGTGCCCTGTCATGTTACTATACTATACTATCCTGCCTACTGGCAGTTAGTGAGTGCTGTGTGTGTGTGTGTGTGTGTGTGTGTGTGCGTGTTATACGTGGGGGATGGGAGGGGCGGGTTTTTCATTGTTTTTATTTTGTTAAACACTTTGTGTTGCATTTTTAATGTATGAAAAGTGCTATATAAATAAAGTTTGATTTGATTTGACATGGTCAGAATACATTTGAACTGCTGCAGTAGACTGTATTCACATTTTACACTGCTTTAAGATGTGATTTGGGTTTTTAGTCACCCAAAACACCAGGAAATAGAGCTGCACCCTAACTTATTTTAAGCTGCAGTGCAGTTTTATTGCCACTAGATGTCACACTAGCACCACAGAGTCACGACACATCCCCTGCTGTCATGACTGATTGGTGCTGTGTATACTAAAACATCTGAATATTATTTTGAAGTACCACATCCATGAGCCTGATCACAATTGTGAGCTAGCCTGCAAAACCAACTTCATGTCCGCCTGCTTGGGGAACGAAACAATGTTTGTCTATTTGGCACGTGATGTAAATGTGAGCACACTCCTTTTTAATGGGTATACATGATGTCTCTCTGACCTCAATATGTGGTCACCTACCAGGAGGAGGATGAGTAGCCCTGCTTTACTAAAGAAAAAGGGAAGAGGACTGAGTCTATGAGCGAGGAGACAAGAAGATGTCCTGTCTAACACAGGATATTATTGACATGATAGACATTGTACATACTTCTCCGCCTCAAACGAATCCCCCCACCACTCTCTCTTGCTCCCATTCTCTTTCTCCTTCTTTGCACTTTTTATTCTTTCGTAACACCTCCATTTCTCTTCCTCGCTTGCTTTCTCTCAGTCTCATGAGTCACTGTGACAGGCTGTCAGTCCACCTCTCTGCCCAGTGTTTACATTGGGCAGCAGAGCAGCACCAGGCTGGTTGCACTCCAGGAATGTAACCCCCAAGGTCCCTGCCCTCCTCCTCCTCCTCTTTTCCCTTCTCCCCACATCTATCCTCCCCATCCTTTCCTCTCCCTCCTTCATTCTTTTTTCCCCTCATTGCACAAACTCACTTCCTCCCCATCTCACTTTCCTTCTTCCATCATTTCCCCTCCGCTCCTCTCCTCCCTCTAATTATCCTCCCCTCTGCCCCATCAGCCCCCCCCAACAGCGGCTCCCTTCCTCTCCTTCTGCCACCTTTCTCTCCTCTTTTCTTCCCCACGCTTTCTCTCCTCCGAACCTCCACTCCCCTTCTCCCTCGCCTTTTTTTTTTTTATCCCCCCTCTTTAAAATTCAGAGAGCATTGTCCAAACTCACTCGCACCCCCACATTCCCCTGTCATCGTCCCCTCACCTCCCGCTCCTCCCCATCCCTCTGTCCTCCCTCCCTCATTCCTCTGCTGTCTAACCCAAACAAACCAGGGAGGACTTTCCTCTGTGGTGGCTGCAGGAGAAACACACCACATGTCAGACTTGGTTTAAACATAAACATTAGTCAATTTGAGGTACTGGAAAAGGATATGAGGCGCTTAAGTTCAACATGAGATAGAGCTACTATTAGGAAATCTTAACGCTAAAACGTACCACTGTGTATACAAAAAATCAGAGCAGAGAACTGTATATTTTGGTGTATATTGGCAAATGTATATTCTTTGGAATGAGGCAACTGTATCAAAGAAGGACTAAAATCAATGGACTGCATAGAAAAACAATTTTAAACAGCCCTAAAGTTAAAAACTACAAAGCACAACCCAAGTTTTTTTTATACATTTAATATGAAGAGTGCCTTGGATTTCATTTGTATTTGTTGATGAATATCCGTTATAACCTGTAAACTAACTTTATATATAAATAAAATCTATTGTGAGATTAAAAATAAATATTTTTAGGGGATAGAAACGCTTGTATTTGAGATACTGCACTCTTGGGTCACACTTTCTTTGCAAATGGAATTAAACATGCAAGAATTAAAGTATTTATTAGCACATTAGGAGTCAAGGCAAATAAAGTCGATCTAATAATTAGGAACAATCTACGCACACTGTTCTGTTTTCCAGTGACGCAGCAGAGTGTGTAATCTCCTGCTTAACGGTGGAACCTTTTCAGTCAGAACACAGTCCTGTGGCATTTCTCAGCAAGCGGCGCGTGACCTCTGCTGCACTGTTCTGTGTGGCGTCCATACCAGGGGGATTTATAATCAGATTATGCAAGTTATGAAAGTCAACTAGATTAGTTTTAGTGCGGGAAGCCAGAGCACAAGGCATCGATTCACAGCGTGAGAGCGGAGCTGATCAGCATGAGGGAGATTGGGCTGTTAACGGTCTCAAAATAACATCAGGCATTTCACTGTCGCAAAATCAGATAAGTGTGTGTGTGCATGTGTGTAGTAATGCAAACAGTGCAGAGTAAAGTGGAACTCTCACGAAGAAAAATCACATTTTATTTGGAGGCATCACAAACAATAGTTGATTTAGTTGTTTTCTTAAGTTTATCCCTGCTCTCCGAGATCTGTTAGTTTCCTGTGCTTTGAATTTTGGTGATGCGTGGCCCCTTTTGTGTACACTTAAGCAGATACCTTTTGTAGATGGGGTAGTCAGAAGCAACAGAATGAGGCAGATGGAGCAGAGACAGGTCAGAAGGTTCAGCTCTGGTGCTTCAGCTGAGTGATCATGTTGTTGCTGTCACTGCAAAAAACGTCTCCCTGACCTCCAGAGACAGGAGAGGTGACCTGGAAGCATTTATCACCTCTGTGCTTTCTGACCCATGACCTGAAGCCTGAGATAGGGAAAAAGAACACTAACACACCAGAGAGAAAAGAGGAAGATAAAGAAAGACACAGGGAAGGGGTGACTAATGCAACAATGCACAAGTAGCTATTTGTTATGCTAAATTAGCAAAATAGAATCGCTTGTTACGTGAGAGGAATTGGTTTCTGTACTTTAAAGTAATAATAGCGGGTTTATGAAACTGCTGGAAACCGGCGTGGACTTTGTGAACGTGCATCAATGGCAATATTTGTCTTGGTCAGAGGATGAAAACATGGCCGGTGTGTATGTGTGGTCCTGTTTTTGGTTGAGCCAAAAACCATCAGCGGAGACTTGAAAGAGCTTGAAACAAGTTGGGAGAGAGAGATGTTTGCTGGCTCGCAGCCCAATAGAACTATTAACACCTCTCTGTAATAGTGATACACCAAAGGAGTTCTTGGCCAAGGCCTTTTCAACTAGGCTATGACCCAATACCTAAAGTTGTGTGTCCATGTGTGTGTGTGTTGATGAGCGAAATCTGAGCAGACATTGACTAGAGTCACATCTCCTTTGAATATTTATAGAACTGCTTAAGATGTGACCTTTACTTTTGCACACAGACACCGTCACACACATACACACAGTCAGAGAACACTTTAAAAGTCTATGTATCCGCCTATGTATCCATGTATGAAACTGTACAGTAGACATTGTTCTGCTGCCTGAAACACTCAGACAGGTGATCATACCGAAGCCGACTGTCCCACGGGAGGGTCGTATGAGGAGAGCCAACGAGAACAAGCGAGACCAGAATGAGGGACTTGTGGGTAAGATGCCCAGTTGGCTGCAGACGGTTGGCAGCCTCATGTTTCTGCAGAGGCTGAACATCAAAGACCATCAAAAGTGCTTCTAATGTGTGTTGTGAGAGACTGTAAGTGACATCACACTGATGTTTGTTACTTCCTACGACATTTCATGTCTGGCCACTCGCTGCTCCACGGTGCTGTGATAACCGAGGATGGATATTTACATTTAACAGCCGACTACTGTGAAAATTCCTGTGCTGTGACCTTATTTGGTTACTGTGACATTTTCCTTTACACTGCAGGCAACTGCACAGCCATAAATCGCAGAGTCTTGGCTTGTTTGCTTTTCTCTTCACGGACATGAATAAGGAATTCAGTGTTGAATAAAGAGACAGGGTGGCTTATTGGAGACCAGATAATGAAACTGGAAGAGATTAATTAATATGGTGTACAATAATAGGCCATAACTAATACACAGCTGATTTGGGGTTTGATTCCTTGGGTTTATCAGAGCCAAGACATTGTGTGATGTTTCCAGATGAATAATCAACCTCCTCAGTTAATGAAGATCACAAACTCTTCGTTAGCAGACGTGTACTTAAGCCAGCAAATACTAAGTATATCGAAGTTATGGCACTGAAAGATGATCAGACTGTTTGCTGTGTGTGTGTGTGTGTGTGTGTGTGTCTGGATGCACGGAATCTGTCACCTCTGGCAATGGCTGTTGCAACAGCTGTGTGACATCCTATCATTTTCTGCATCTTTTGGATATTAACTGCTGCTGTAAGTTAGAGGCGTACAGATGGGAAACTAACAACAACAACAACAAAAGTTTGAATGTTTCTGTGTGTGCGCTCGGGCCAAAGGGCTGCAGATGAAGGGGACACCACTGAAACTGAGTAAAGACAAGAAGAAAAATGGCTGACATGCTGTGCAAGCTGGAGATACTTGACACCAACAGGTCCCTACGGCAACCTCCACTTAAATTTATCTCCACACCCCAGACGTGGTGAGGGATTTGAGGAGGGACAGGGTGTACAGACGCCGATGTGGCTGAAATACAGACAAATGAAGGCAGTTTATTTACAGAAAAGACAAAATGTTTGGGTACGTTGGCTGTTGTATTTATCAAGGCAATGACCTGTGTGTGAGCTTGAATGTGTAAGAGAGAAACGAAGGTGCACGTATATGCATGTGTGTATTTGCGTGTGTGTAATAAGAGACACCTGAGACAGTTAGAAGGTCATTCCTGGAGTCTGGTCACATAGCTTTGATCATTTTCTCGTCGCCTCAGAAATAGACCAGGGAGGATGGTGTGTGTGTGTGTGTGTGTGTGTGTGTAACCAAGGGAGAGCACTAGCCCAACAGCCTGACAGGGAATCGGCACTTGTTTGAAGTGCACAAGCCTGTGTTTGCATGACTGCACTGATGCATTTGCACCAATACCTTTCTTTGGCACTGCTTGCATTTGCTGCATGAAAGTGTTCATGCATATGTATGCAAATGTGTGCGAGGACAGTGTGTGCGTGCACTCTTGCATGGGTCTCACATCAGATTCTGAGAGCTGCCCCACCGTAGACAACATTATCACACACCGTTCACATGCAAATTTGGTCGCAGACACACACAGAACACAGTCTTAAGGTCCAAACACACCAAACCATCATCAAAGAACTAGTGGCGACGAAGGCAGACTGTTGCGTCGTTTCTCATTGCCTGTGTCTTGGCTCACCGATGGGCTCCAGTGTCTCGATGCCAATTCCTTATCCTGAACCAGCTGATTAAAAGCCAGCAAAGGCCTACTACTGCAAATGGTGCGAGACGTGCGGCAAAAACGTCAGACCCTTACTGATGGTCCAACATTGAGCAATGTCCGATGGGCAGCAAATGGTAAATAGACTGCACTTGTATAGCGCTTTTCTAGTCTTCCGGCCACTCAAAGCACTTTTTAAACTACCTGTCACATTCATCCATTCAGACACCAGTAACTGAGGCTACCATATCAACACATTCTCACTCCGACCTCGTCATATATTGACGTTTTGGTCATGGACTTTCCACGTCCATGTACAACGTGAAAGGTACCCTGGGTGCGTTGGTTATTGACGTTCTGGGACACTGTGTCAAGTTCTCTTCTTTCAAGATACACTTCCATTTCACAGGAAATTTAACATTTACATACTTTCAAAGTACACTGCAACATCGCAAGTTGACTTTTTTTTTCTTCAACAACAAACACACATGGTTGGATTTAGGCAACAAAAACATGGTTAGGTTTAGGTAAAAATAACAGGGTTTGGCTTTGAATCTTACGGGACACAAACACCATTCTCTTGGGTGAACGTCGGACCCATCCACCACCCCTCCCGCCCGCCCTACTCGGACTTTCACTACCTTAACTTTCATCCTTGTCTTACTGCGTTTCCCCCTGATGCTGCGGGCGCTGCAAGTCATTGCCCAAGCGCCAGTTTTCGTCGACTTTGGAGTGAGCCATCAGGAGCAATTTGGGGTTCAGTATCTTGCCCAAGGATACTTCAAAATGCGGACTGGAGGAGCCAGGGCTTCAACCACCATTTGTTAACATTCTGCAAACATCATCATTATCTTAGTGTCATTTCTGAGTTTGAGCTTGTTAGATTTGAAGTAACAACTATTGTAGTTACTTTGAGTGGCACAGTTACATACCTAGCAAATGTGTTGATCAATTTCCATCTCACTGACGGTGGCTTTTTAATGGGGTGTGGTATTTTAACAAGTTGGAGAACAGGTTTACGAGGGGCAGGAGTAGATGTTGTGGAAAGAGATGCCCTGCACTGTGTTTGGTTTATGGAATTATGACCTCAGCAACCCTTGTAAGGCAAGGATTCATTCAGTGCAGAGTTTCAAGAAGGCCTTAAAGTATTTAATTTGCCCATAAAGCTGCACACATGTAGATGGGAAATGACTCACCATGCAGGGCACCAATCAACAGTGAAAGAAAACCACCCAGCAGGCAAAAATGATTCGGCTTTTTCCATCAGAAAAAAAAAGCGTGTGACCAGTTTTCTGTTGACATGCAGCTGCACTCACAAGGGAAGTGAAATGAGCGGAGACATTTAGCACAGATTACACAATTTAGTTAAAACATTAAAGCTGGAAAATTACATTTTAAAATGATGGTGTTTTCAGAATGTCAAATACCAAAGAGGGATTTCTTTGTGCTTACTTTTTGCCCACTAAAAGTTGCTGGAAATTCCACTTCCTGACACAAAGGCACACAAAGGAAAGCCAATTTATGCTTAACAAGTACATGTATAATTCTTTTTACTCCTTAGTTATTTCAACCTTTAGGCTGAGCAACACTGGTTGGCCTTCAAATGCAAAAAGCAAGAGTATTATTATCTGATGTAATGGAGCCGTACACTTATTCAGACAGACATCTGCTTTACAGTCACATGTTTTATACACTCTCCAACCGTATAAAACCACAACGTAATATAAACATTTCGGTCTATAAATGGATCTAGTGCTTATCTTTCCTGCATACACAACTGTTCTGCTCTATATCTTTTCTTGCTATATGCAATGTAACTCCATCCAGCTCCTTCCAATATCCAAATACTTGATAACATGCATGTAAACATGCTACTGTTACTGTTGCTATGTGAACATGCTGGAGTCAGCACGATGCCAGCTCAGCTCAAAGAACAGCTGAGGCCCACAATGTGCAGTTTAGACAAAGTCTTTTAACATAAAGCTGAGCTTGATGTCCTAAAATGGCCACTGTATACAGGAAAAAAACCCTTTTTACTTAGTTAACAATATAATCTTTCCTGTAGCATCAACCTCAGGCCATAGTTTGCCAGGGGAGGAGCCAGATGTTGTAAACACCCAGGCCTTAGCCCAAACCTTAGGGGACGTGGGGGCATGTTCTCCTGAGGAGATTTATTTTTCCCCCAAATTTAGGGCAACTATATGCACTATATTTCAAGCAACTATAGACAATGGAATGCCGAAATATCTGAACATCATTTGAAAAAAAAAATCATCCTGTAGAGCCTATATCCTATTTCCTTATTGTCTAATTGTTCTCCAACTGTCCTGATCAATCTGAATACCATAACACAACGTAAGGATACCTAATTTTCACTCCTGCCATCTGATGTTACTGTTTTTAATTTCCATAACACAGAGTAGAAATTTGGTGTTACCAGTGTTTCTAATCTTGAAACCTATTTTGGTTTTGCTGTAGTACAATTCACAGAATGAATTTTTCACTCACAAATATGCTACATACAAATCTATGTGATAATAATCTGGGCTACTCTAATTGCAAATCCAGGATATTCAACAATGCCAAGTAAATGTGGCCAATTATATCATATTTCTTTATGGAGTATGGCAGGATATATAACATGGGCATATTTTATTAACTGAATGACACAAACTTTAAATAACCTAAACGATTCAGGGCATTAGAGCAACAATGTCTTTTGGTTTATTAGTAAGCATTACAGTCTCACTGGCTGCTAGTGTGGCTTTAGACTTTCAGCCTAGCGGATATAATGTGATTGTAAAGAAAGGGAACCAACCTACGCTTAAACATGGTGTTTGTTAAGACCAATCCATGACTATTGCAGAAGTCCAATAACATAATGCCACTCGGGTTCAGACCAGGCAGGCCGTTGCTCCCAATCACCCCTCATCAGGTTTCTCCATCATTGCCCACATGAGTGTTAAAGTCCCCTGGAAGAACTATAGAGTCCCCAGTTGGTATACTGGGTGCCTTCCAATCCCAAACATGGTGTTCGTTATGGCCAATCCATTAATATCACAGAAGTCCAACAACATAACGCCACTCAGGTTTAGAGCCATTCCTTCCAATCATCCCCCTCCAGGTTTCTCCATCTTTGCAACATGAGTGTTGAAGTCCTCCAGAAGAACTACTGAGTCTCTGTTCGGTATACTTGGCGCCTTCCACTAGAGGTGCTCCAGGCTCGTCCAACTGGTAGGAGGTCCCGGGCAGACCCAGAACATGCTGGAGGGATTACATATCTCGTCCGACGTGGGAACGCCTTGGAATCTCCCAGGAGGAGCTGGAAAACGCTGATGGGGAGAAGGACATCTGGAGTATCTTGTTCAGTCTGTTGCCCTTGCAGGCGGCCCCGGACAAGCAGATGAAAATGGATGGATGGAGAGAAGGAGACAGAGAAGGGCTGGATGAGGGCAACTCCTTTGCCACAACCTTTCCTGACAGCAGCTAGCCTTTGAGTCAGCTGCCATCATTGCAGGTGTCATAAAAATGATCAAACTTATGTCAGGAAAAAAACAAACAAACATGAAAAGACAAATGAACAAATCCTTTCGCAGCCCCCCTGACCTCTGAGAGGACCATGTTGTCACTGGCATGCACAAGCAGAAAAGACTATGAAGCTGTTTGAAGTGCAATCATGGAAATCTTTTTAGTGCTGGCAGGCCCTTTTTAAAATGATGCTGTTGGGCTGGTTCCTAATCTGTGTAAAGCAACAGCAGTAAATCCTGCACAGCAACAAGTCCCCGGGTGTTACACCAGATATGAGGTCCAGGGGAATGGGACAGAAAAGAACAAGGTCTCTTTAGATTGATGCTACCTCTGAGTGTTGTTCTGCCTGGAGTTTCAACCAAACATGGACTCTAACATTTACTTGATGAGGATTTTGGTCTGAGCCGTTACACAGTAAATAAAAAAAAAAAAAAAAAAAGTTGATGCTTGTTTGAATTAATGCCCGGAAAAAAAGGAGTAACCTATGTTTGTTTGAAACTTTGCTCAGAGACCATGTTTGGTTGCATTTCAAAACGCGGAGAGGCCCACAGGCACCATCAATCCATTTTAAAGGTATTGCAGCATCTCATCTTTCTCAGAGTAGAGCATCGGAGGGGGGGGGATGCAACGCATGCTTGGCCGACTCTCCCAGCAGCTCTAGTGAGACAAATCTCTGGAAGCAGAACAGACATTTATAAAGCACGTCACCATGGGACGCGGTTCAGGCTCACCTTCCTGTTTCACAACCCAGAAAATAGCTGAGAAAGATGTACACTCACAGAGACAAATGCACCCAAACATGCAGACAATCGCTCCGAGGCCGGAGGGAAAAGCAAACACTGAGCAACACACACCCACAACTAACACTCACAAGAGACTGGGTGTAAATCAAAAGCATGTTGTATGCAAACAGACCAGGGGAAATCAGGAGCCCTGAGGATGGGGAGGAAGTTTGTGATCGAAGCACAGAATTTATAACGAGAGAGCGGGGAATATCTACAATTTGTGTCTCCACTAAATCAGAATTCTTTGTTGCTCCTGTGAGACATTTTCCATCCACATCTGCGAGCACGAACACAAAAAAAGTAGAAATTTAATATTCAGCATGACTTCTTTAGATTTGGATGTAATATATCACACAGAATTGTAGACCGTTATTAGAACCTAAGCTGCGTGAGACATTGAGACGAAGAAAATTAGCCGTTGGCTTTTAAATTTACGGATTCGTATTGTGAATACGTAATATGCAAGCTGGTTTCACAAGTGGAAAGCAATATAACAGGAAGCCAGCACTGGGAGTGAGACAAAACTGCTGGCAGATTCTAAATAATACTGGGTTTTGTTGCTGTGTCAGAGGTTTTTGACAAAACAGGCCTGCTCACACTGGGTGTGCCGCGGCTCCGCTATGTAAATCCAACAAGACTGATATCACTGCCCGCACCTCATATACACAGTAGACATTATTATCTCAGTTATGAGCAGAAGTCAACATTTCTAAGGTCAGTGATGGTGTCTGGAGGTTACGGCAGAAAGTTTTGTTCTTCATAGCTCAATTTGTGCTGCAGTAAATGTGTCTGACAGGTTCTCCAAGCCTGCTCAGACTCACATTGCCTGCACATTTTTTCTCAAGTATGTACACTTAACTGCATTTATCTGTATTATGTTACTGTATTTTACCTCCTCTCCCAAACGTTCCCCTTTTGTTTTCATTCCTTTCATGTGTGCGGGGAGGTTGGGGAAATGAAAAATATGAACTGCATACCTTTCTACCAAATCAAACGTTGAGTGATTATGAGGCTAAAAACTGTTTTCCCCCCTCTTACCGACAGACCGCTGGATGACTCTTAGTATTGGTAAGCAATTACAAAAGAATTACACACACACAGAGATAATTAATTTGCACTTGCTATCCCTTTACTGTACAATATGATTGCCTTTTGTTTGTGAATTTCTCTTTCTCCTGCTCCCCACACTCAAACGCTGGAGGCACCTTTCTCTCCCTGAGGCCATCAATTTGTTGTCAGCTATTGATCCCGTATTGTCAGAAGGCATAACAATAGAGATGTCTTGACATTTGGATATCGAGATACATCAAATATACATCAAAGGGCCTCATTGATTTGAAGGCTTGCAAAGACAATGGAGGGAGAAAAAAGAAGTAAACAAGTGTGAGCCTTTTGTTGCGCGATGCACATATAGCTTCTAGCAAAGCAGCTAATGTGTCTGCAATAACCTGAAATTTTATCCACAAACACATGTATAATTGACCAGAAAAAACACCGCAGTAGAAGACACTCGCTTCTTGCTGGAGTGTTTTTGTTATGATATGTTGTCTTGGTGTTCTGGCTAGCATTTCTGGAGGAGTGCTTTGTTCAAAAATATCCAATGTAAGACAATGGAGCATTTAAACGGTGGGATTTATTTTAACCTCATGCTCTTATATCAGGCAGGGGAGTTCCGTTTGGCAAACACAAGTACCCAAAGAGCCAGAAAGTGACTTACCTGGCAGTGTTATACCCAACAGATACAAACTGTATAAAATCAATACAAATGTGCATAGAATTGACAGTGGAGTAGTTTATGTGGAGGAGGGCATACAGTATTTTGTCTTTTACACACAGACATTCCTTTGCTACTGATGAGGGGAGAGCATGTGCTCTGCAGCTAGTCGCTATTTTACACTGAAAGCCAAGCTTACCCAGAAGCTTTATAAATCCACAAAATGACCAGCGTACTACCGGGCCAGGAAAAATCTGCTCAAATACTGCAACAGCCAAGACACATTTTCACATGTTCAAAAATATTATAGAAGGCCGCCAAATTATATTCATAAGAACAAAGCGCCTGTCCAGAGTTTTGATACAATCCAAAGGCTGTCTTGATGTCTTCCAAAAACGCTGTGTCTCCATTTATGCCATTAAAAAGAAAAACTGTAACACTGGGATAATGAGAACGAAACATGACCTGGAGGCCGAGCCAAACCACCGAAAATGCATTGTCAAATATCAAAAATACATTGTCGTCAATCAAAACAAACATGTTTTTCCTGAATCCTGAAAAGTTAATGTGAGGTTTCAGTGGGCTACCGCTGTTTTTCTAAAAGTCACTACACAAAACCAAAAGGAGCTCAGAGCTGGAAAGCAAAACTGGCGAAAACCTGATCTCAGAATCAGAATGACAATCCGTCTTTCATGTTGTTTTTGGCGGCGCTCCTTAATAATAAGGAATAAATTGACTTGGAAGCATACCCGACTCCTCGATCTGTCCGCCCCCCTGTCTATCCAAACCATCCTCCTCCCCTCCGCCTCCAACAATTACCCCCTCTTTCCTAGCTCCCCCACCCAGGCAACCCCTTTGCCCTCTTGTATCCGGCCATTTAGCGTGACAATCCATTATTTTGACGGCTCCCAGAGAAAGAAAGAGAGAGACAAAGAGACAGAAAGACGGGGGTTACTTTGACTTTCAGACATGGGCCCCAATTTTTTTTTTATATATCTCCATCTTTCCTCTTCTTTCTTGCCTTCATCTCCTCTTTATCTACCCCTCTTTTACCCTTTCTACTTCACTTTTCCCTCCTTCTATTTAAAGTTCCTCCCTCCTCACTTTCTCTCCTCTGCCATCTCCGCTCTCACCCCCTTTTTACTCCTCATGCCTTTTCATTTCCTTCCCCCTTTCTCTACCTCCAGACCCACTTTACCCCCCCCCCCCCAAACTCTTACCCCTGCAACCACTCTACACCCCTCCGACTTTTTGGCTCTGTATTGCTTTGTTGCTGGCAGCCTTTAGGAAACCTGATAAGGCCTATAGAGCAGGAGGACCCAGGGTCTAAAATGTCTCAAGTCGACCCCCTCCGAGAAAGCAGCCTCCACTTGTATCAACCGTACACCCACCCCAACCAAACATAAACCCCAATCGGTCTTCTAGCACGCTGGCACCCTGAGCATCACTGCCACAACTACACAGGGTATTTTCCAACCCACCCTAAAATGGTCACATGCTAATTAACACCCCGTCCTCAACATCCTCCCCCACTGACCTCAGAGCCTGTTGCAAACCCAAAACAAACACCTCTCCCAAATACATTCAGGTATTTAGCTGGCACTATTATCCGAAGCATATTACAGGTAATGTTTTTACAAGCTGGGTACAGTAAAAATTAGATTTTAATCTAAGGCAATACTCTGCTTATTATAACTACACTGATCTATGTCATATAACCAAGTTATTTGTCTTGCTTTGTGCTCACAGTGACAGTACGCATAAGTTGATTAGGCAAACTGGGTTATGTGTCAGTGTTTTGAATTACTCTTGTCGTGCATGCAATGTGCTCTGGTTACTGGTGTTTGAATTCTGTGCATGTGTCAAAAAGGGCACAGAGACAAAGCAGAGGCACGGGCAAAAGCAGTGGTACAATAAATCATGTATATGGTAATAAAACACATAAGTAAAATGGTTTCCACGTAACAGTGGAGGTATAGTGACAAAAACATTTACAGGAACTATTTTCCAACTGTACATCCAATGAAAGCTGGCCAAAGTAAGGTCTGCTGATTATCCAGTGTAACAATAACACAGTCTCTTGAAAGACATGTTGCTATTAAACAATTTTAACGCAATTTTTCACTGTGAGCAGAATTTAAAACAAACGTCATTACACTGGCATTGGAGTGGAGGCAGAAATTTTAGAAATTATATCAAAATATTACACAACCAAAGCTAGATACCATGGCTAGATACCACTGGGGTAAGCAGTAATAAAAACAAGTTTCTTTTTCTAATTTGGGTGAAAAAAAGGCCTTGAAACGTGCTGTGTGAATAAATATCAAAAAACACCCCAAGTCTTAAATTTTCAATTATATTCCAAACATGTAAACAACTTTGACATGTTAACACGGTGCACTTGGGAAACTTTGGTTAAACCCCTGTTCAGCATTTAGAACCAGCATATAAACATTTAATGACTGCAGCTATAATGTAGCTGTAAGCAGATATAAGTGATTATGAATGTACTTTTCCTCACCTGGTTTCACCCCCAACTCGTTAAATATTTATGCTTGGTCAGTGTCCCTTGGTGTCACATGCTGATGCACAAAAGGCACCATTCAGCAGCCATATGAGTCAACGAGGCAGCATCATCTTTTGATGCTCTGAGCAAATACTTAAGTAGAAAGATTGACAAATTGAGCATAGGGTGGGCTGGAGTCATGGAGTGGATGGGTCAAACACACTCCAGACTCTCATCCAGGACACTGCTGGTCATGTCAGATGTGAAACCAAAAGTAAATTGAGCTATTTTAATGACAACGTAGCATGCTAGTATATGTCGTTGTGCAACCTTCTAAAAACCTGCTGGCTCACAACAATGCAACTAGATAAGATGGTGTATCATCTCTATGCAACAACTCTCTGCACCTTCACTGTGTTTCCAGCTTTTCAGACTTATTTTGTGGCTGAACATAATTTGTAGCTTCTTAAAATATGAATGAGGACAGTGATAGTGAGATACTGGCTACAGTTGGATTTGTAGTGGTGATGAAACGGCAAAAAACATGACAGCACAGACAGCGAGCAGCGACAGCGACCTACCGTCAGACACTGGCACACCATGAGGATGGAAACAGAGGGCTCGGCGGAGCACCTGTCACAGTGTGCGAACACACCTTCTGCGGTCATTTTGACCTGACCAGCAGACTTCACTACAAGCCGATTGGCAATAGAAATAGGTGACAAGCTTTACGTTCTAAAACCAGCCGCCAGCGATATGGCCAGTGGCATTGCAGGTGACACCATCAGCCGGTGAGAGTCGAGCTCAGACTGGCCAGTTCACACCACTGCAACTTTTCTCCGCAACGTTCTGTAACAGTTTCATGTCACGAATCTTTGGTTCGGACTGGGAATAATGAGCGTCAATTGACATGCCGACCCTCAACATCCAAAACTGATGCTGGACTGGGGGTAGCTAGAGCTTCACAGTTTGACTTGTAGAGCCAGTGACGAAGCATTGGAGTGAGAATGTGTGGGAAACCTTAACTTGTGTGAACAGATAATGAATGACAATAAAGTAAAATCTACTTGCCGTATAAAATGTGCCGCCTTGAAAGTAAGAATTGTGTACAAATACCATACAGTAGAAAACACTACTTAAAATGGTGCGTCAATCTAGCATATGGATTATTGAAATACCAAGTGCAAAAGGAGAACAAAAATCAGGGCCTTAGCACACACAATCATGTGGGAGTGAAGCACAAGAAAATGAAAAGAAAAAAAGGTAAGAACCCGTTCCTTTCCTTTAAACTGTTCTCGCCCCTCATACAAAACAGACAACCCCCCAAACTCTTACGCTATTTCCCCGTGGACTCTGTAAAATGTGTGTCAGGGCCTTAGAAGTGTGGCCAAGGCAAACACCTGGCACAGCGCAGCGATCTGCTACATTTCACCTTCTACCACAGAAATATGCACACAGGGAGTTCATACGCACAGACATAAACTCACACTACATTGCAGTGTGTGCATATTAACACACGCAGCAGATGCTGGAAAATACAGACAGACACACTCACTCGCACACGCACACACACACATGCATGCATGCGCACACAGACACACAGGCAAACAGTCGCTAAAACGGAGGGAGAAACAAGTGAAACGTGGGCTTCACCCCCCCTTCTCTCTTTCTGTCTCTCTCCCTGGTGGTGTGTCATGTTTCGGGGGGATAATAGGTGTCACAGTGAGACCCCTTTGGTCTCAGCGCTCTGGGGGACTCTAATGACACACACACACACACACATACACACAGTCAACCATGTGAGCACAAGCAGCTCATTCTCTGGACCATGGGAACCACAGATGACTCCCCACTCCTCTCACCTTTCTCTACCTCCATCAGCTTCTCTCTTTTTCTCCTTCACTTTCTTTTTCCTTCTCTCTGCTTTATTCTGAACTTCATCTGGCTTATTTTTGGAACCACTGCTCCCCTTGGCTGAGTAGCTCACGAGTGAAGTCTCTCTGTTTCTTTTGGTCTCTCTCTTTGTTGCTAACCTTTGTTTTGTTTTTAGGCTATAGCAGATGATCAAACAGGTTTTACCTTTAACCACCAAGACTCATAAAACGGACAGCAAAAAGTAGCCACAATATAGGCTGACTGTTACCCTCAAGTCCCCTATGTCTCGGCCAAAAAGTTGCACCTAAACACACCGCAGAGACAACTGCCAACGGCCAACTAGCACAAACGTTCTGCACCTGTGTGAGAGGAAATAACTCTCCATAGCAGCAGGTGGTGGGAAACTGGAAGACCGACAGGACGTTTTCAATAGTTAGCCAGTTAGCACATTAACAACACAACCCAGTGTTGAGGAAACAAAAGGTAATTTACTGTGCGCCAGCAAACAATAACACAAACTGTTTCTGCTGAAGAGCTAAATGGTGACTAATGCCAACAGTGCAGGACACACTGCAAAAACTAGGGCGACAGATGCTCACTGAGCGCCATAAGTAAAGGAAATGAAAAGGAAAAAGGAAAGGAAAGGAAAAATCAATTTCCTGGGTAAACTGTAGAGCTTTAGGCCTAGTTTAAAATTTTGGGAAATACACTTGTTTGTGTTTTTGTTAAGAGTTACGCACATTTTTTGGACAGAATCAGGCTAGTTGTTGCCCCTTGATTCCTGTCTTTGAGCAAGGCTAAGCTAATTGGCTGCTAGCTGGAGCTTCATGCTCATTATTCTGGTTAAAGTATTTTCTAGTTTTCTAGCCTACCACATCTACAACACTTTAACGAAGCAGTAAGAGATTATTATGGATGTCACAGGTGCATTCACTTTAAATTTACCGTCACATAAAGTTATTTAGATAATCTGGTTAAACTGTTTGTTGTCTGCCCTCTTGTTTCTTTGTGACGTCAGATTTAGTTACTGTCACCATGTTCCCAAATTTCTGCAATCACCTTAGTGAGATCAATGTCAACATAGTGAAACTATGGTCAAAGCTAAGAAAATGCTTCCCAACATTGTAATATATTGGAATTATACTTTAAAACTTTCTTCATTCTGCACATGCACTGATGAGGACATACACTGATGCAGAAGTCACTTTGGATTTAAAAATTAATGGATATTTGAAAATGAGGCTATGCACCTTTTGTGACCTACTTCATGATTATACATTATTATACACAGTGAAAGAGCCACATTACATACATACTTGAAGGGTTTCATTCAACAACATCAAAATGAGGCTTTTATTGCACTACTTTTTTGTCAGCAGGCCCGTTCAGGATGACAGACACATGATAAACTACCATGACCTACTCCTGTATCAACTTTCACGTATTATATTACTTATCCTCTGTCTCTCCCTTTCTAGTAAGACGGGGAGAAGGACAACTGCTCACAGCCACAAGGCAGAAAGAGGGAGGGATGAAATGAGAAGAGGAGGGGGGAGTATATACCTGCAGGTATAGTGTGGGAGGCGCCTGTCTTCTCTTCCTCCACCTGCACCTCCTCTCTCAGGATCCAGGGGGTAAATGCGTGGGTGTGTATTAATGAAAGCACAATTGTGCACTTGAAGTGTAAGTGCACAGTATAAACATGTTTTTAAAGCATTCTGCTTATCTCTAATGTTGTTAGTAATTATTGGCATTTTCCTGTACTTGAGCGAAATGTAAGCCATTAACAGCTTCTCATCTTTCACCTCCTAGACACCTTGGCCAGGTGAGTCTCGGCCTTCAGCCAATCACAGTGGGGAATTACAACAGACTCTGTTAATCCAGCCCGCCAACCTCCAACTGTCACCAGTTTATGTCATCCTTGTGACGCCAGGCTAAAGGTCTTCAGTCTGACTTTTTTGATGAATGTGAATATTGATGTATATATGTGGTCTTCATATGATGACTGAGATATTTTAAATATTCTGCTTCCTCTGGTTTGTTATTAAAGGGAAACTTTAGCATTTTTCAACCTGGACCCTACTGCAGGTCAGTAGTGGCGAAATATAATCCAGATTGACAACATTATGGACAAGTCACCTCTTGCAAGATTTCAGAACGACACTTCTCCTTAAGAGAGAACTTGGTATAATAAGTGAGAAGTAATGAATGATTAGTTACTAGTTTGTGTGGCTAGGCGGGTGTGTCAGAGTTAAAAAAAGGAATGACTCACGAAGAAAGTGGTCATTATTTTGATAACAGATATTTATGACCTTATGATTCATCAATAAAGTATCTCCTTGTCGTTGTCTGGTAACTCATCATTATCAACTATATAGTCCTTGAGTCAGAGTTATTCAGAAACTACTCATTGCCAGAATTATCTGGTTACTCCTAAATTGTTCCTCACTCGTTACCATATTCATTGATTTTAAAAAAATTGACAGGTTAAAAAATTTGCACCAATGCAGTCCTTGACTTTTCCCTTTACATTTTTGTTTCACATGCCTCTCTGGATGTCACTGTCAAACATGGTCTCTCCATTTAGAGACAAAAATGAGACAGTAGAGTTGAAAATGTATAAGGACAAGGAAGCAAAGAAAGAAAACCAGTAAATGAGCGAGGAACATGCATCATCAAGGAGCAGCGGCTCTACTGCCGAGCTTCCAAGGGATGTCCGAGCTATCTCTAAGGCTGAGCCCAGCCACCGTTCTGAGGAAACTCATTTCGGCAGCTTGTAGCTGCGATCTCATTCTTTCGGTCACTACCCAGAGCTCATGACCACAGGTGAGGGTTGGGACGCAGATGTACCAGTACATCGAAAGCTTTGCCTTCCAGCTCAGCTCTCTCATCACCACTATGATCCGGTGCTGCGCCCGCATTACTGCAGGCACTGCACCAAACTGCCAATCCAGCTAAAGCTTCATTCTACCCTCACTTGTGAACAAGACCCTGAAATGCTTAAGGCAGTAACTAACAGTGTAATAAGAGGTAGGTTTATCCTTCACAGAGGAGAGAAACTGTAGTCAGTTTGATTTCATGTCAGTCAATCTGCTCACTTGGCATTTTGCAAATAATAATTATTTCACCAAATAATGGAGAAATGCACCGTCTTCACTTGAAGTGACCAATACTGTCTGTCTGCATGCATGTTTTTTGTTGTTGTTGTTGTTAAAATATAATCCTTTTACTCCTTCCATGTTATAAATAACTCGTTTCTCCAGCCACGAGACACATTTCCCCTTTCACACAGCCACATACACAAACTACTACCACAGTTATTAATATCTTAACAGTGTTTATGACATACTTTACAATGTCACACAACTCTGTGTCTCACCGCTCTGCCTCTGTCTGCATGCGCATGTGTGTGTGTTCATCCTAGCAACGGTTGTTTCGTATGCTAAACAAAGCGGGTTGCTATTTTATAACCCTATGTCTTTTAATCTAAGCACTGGTGTGTGACTGGACATGTTCACACTTCTCCCCTTAACTGCTCTCACTCCGCGATCACATCATCATGACTTAACCCTGGAAGCTCATCCAAAAGTTACAAACAGATGCAACACGCTAAATATTTGGCATGGCAACGTGGGTTTCAAATCCAAGCTTTCACTTTAAACTCGCTACCAAAGTGTTTTATATACTGTGCAGCGAAAAACACGGTCATGATTCTGTTTAGATGCGGCGCAAGACACTCAAAAGGGTTTACACATGATCCATTATGTGTATTCTGTTGATAGCAGCAGTAGTTACTCTGCAATCAAAAATTTAAACGTGCACAGCTTTCTAGTCAATATTAACAATCTGCATGTTTCTCTAACTACTAAGCTTCTCTTTATCTGTCTTCATACACTCCTGCACGGCTCCTGACATAAATCTTGAGGTTAACAGGAAGACAAACCACAGTGTCATGTCTACAAAATAGGACAGACATGTGTTGTAAACATCTGGAGGAAGCAAGCGTCAGCGTCGAACATTTGACAGACATGAGTTATGTGAGTGTTGCATGACGTTTTGTTTAAGGCGGAAAAGATATAATTTACAACTTGACAAGTAGTGTTTGAGCACAGTGTGAGAGTGATGCTGTTGCTCCTTGTTTCTTAGTCAACACAGATTTTATTTTTAACTCGTCTCCATAGGAGCCGAGGTCATTTCTCTTTACCTTTGTTGTCTTGAATTGTTCCTGATAGCCCTGAGCTTAGAGCACAAAACTCTTTCAAGTGCTTTCTAACGTCAGCCGGCAAACTCAACACCAGCCCGGTGCAACCGTGACATCAGCCATGACAACCATGACTTCCCTGTTTTTTTGGCTCACACAGACTTGTATGCAGAGACACACCTACAGTTTAAAATAAAGAGTGTAACCTGCATGAGTTTGAGACGCTCACACAAGCCTGTGCTAGTCCGTCTTACTGTATTCCAGCCACTGCTTTATCACATCATGACCGTTAATCAAGGCCACAGTAGACGGGGTACGGACGTGGCGCGTCACATAAGCGGGGCTGAGCGGGGTTTTACCTGCCTAACGGACTCCATCTTTGCAGTGTGTGGTTGCAGCCAGCTTCTCTGTGCATACTGAGTTTTGCAAAATGACAGTGCAGTTGGTTATGCAGGGTTTGGAAGCATAGACTATATTAACTGCTACTGAATTATTACCAGATTCATTTTAACTACAAGATGCGTACATTTGAGTGAGTTATTTCAATGTGAAATGTTGCATCACATTGTCTCTAGTACAATGAGGTGTTCGTTATAGTCCTTTTTAAATAGATTGTACTTGTTTTTTACACAGTTATATGTAGTTTTTACCTGTTGGACAGAAGTGGAGCCATGCATAGAAAAATCCAGCCACATAAAAATAGGGAAGAACCTTGCATTCCCCGGGTGGGCAAGTGTGGGCAAGCACGGCCTCTGTGGTCAGTGTAGTAGCTTTACTTGATTATTATGGACTCGCTCTGCTGTAGGCATGCTGTGGCAGATGGGTCGCAACACTTCCGTGCCCCATATATTTCGACCATTAACTGGCTGGCACTAATCAGTGAGTGCGTACATACAGTATGTTTCTTATACATGTGGTTTGAGAGAGTTCGGGCAAAGACATCCATGTGCAAAAATGAAGAAAAGAAACTGAACATATTGAAGATGAGAAGACATAAAGATGGAGGTGTAACATAAATTGGCTCAGGGTGACAGCTGAAGTTATAATCTCAGAGTCCAGTCTCTTTAAAGGCATCAGTGTACTGGAGATGCTCCAGTTAACCCTTTCACATCTGCTTCCTCTCTTCTTTATCTCTCACTTTAGTTTAGTCATGTCCCCATCGACCCTCACATCCTTCTCATCCATTTGAACCTCTTTTTATGTCCTTCCCTTCTCCCCATCTTATTCTCTGGTATTCTGTCTTCACTACAGGAGGTACAGTGCAGAACAAGGTCTCTCTCCCCCTGCCATGTATTTAATTTCCTCCATTTCTACCTTTCAATCATCCTCTCCCACAGCCTCATCCCAAACTGGACCAGGACCTGCTGACCTGCCCACTGACCCCTCTGCTGATCGCCACCCCCCGCTGTATGTTGCTACGGTGAGGCCTGAGGATTAGTCGCTATGGAAACAGTAGCCACTCTTGTCCTTTTGTTTTTCTTAGGTCTTGAGGGTAGCAGCGAGTATTTGACTTTGTATTTCCAGAGACAAAACTATGAGTTATTGGGGGAAGGAATGCTTGCATAGGAGTGTGTGTGTGTGTGTGTGTGTGTGTGTGTGTGTGTGTGTGTGTGTGTGTGTGTGTGTGTGTGTGTGTGTGTCAGACAGGGGAGTATGGAGGGGTAACCCATGACCCCTGGATTCCTGTAGTCCCACTAGCAGCCTAATCATTCCCAGCAGAAATAATTGGAACACTAATACACCCTTCAAACACAGACACACACACACTCACACACTTATTTCAAGTGAGCCGCCATTTCAGCGCTGTAATTTAATGTTTTTCATTACAACATATGTGAATGCGGGAGTATATGTACTCCCACATTCATGCAGCAGATTCCTGTCATGACCCTCACACATGCATACACACACACTAATGTATAAATAAGACATAGACAGATTGAACTTGTCCACTATGGAGATATTATCTACTGAATGGGAGGGTATAAGAGTTCATATTTTCTATTATATTTTTCTGACAAACTGAGGATGAACTTTTCAACCTTTTTCAAGAAATTTCAGGAAAAAAAAGGCAACTGATGTTGTAGTCGGGGTCGAAGCAAATAGTGTGTATGAAAATTACAGCACATCTACACAGGAGGCGTTTAAGTTGTTTATCTTGCATCTGTTATTATCAGCCCTGCTGTCTACACAGTTTACATAACTGCATGCGTTTTACTCCTGCTGTACTTCAAGTCTATTTTCTTCTATTGTTAGTGCATAACTACAGTGTCTGTGTATATGTCTGTGAACGCTGCCAAAATGTGAATGATCTACACTCAATACTGAGCCTGTGTCTCCTGTGTAGACACAGACGGAGGACTGAAGCTGCTGCTCTGCTAACATGTTGCACATTCTGCCTCTTGTTTCCATTTGTGAGGATGTCTGCAGCGGTGGGGGTCACCACCATGCTGTCACTAAACCAAAGCTGGCAGAACAATCCATCACTAAAGTCAAAGTTCAGCTCTGGGGTGCCTAAATATGAGACGAACACTACACACACACCACCACATACACACACAAACACTCTCACATGTGCCCATACATCGACTGCCCCCAAACCATCCAAATCATTCTGCTTTTAGCTACTAATTAGGCATATTGAGAGGGGAAACAAAGGGCTTTGAGTGGAGGTGAGATGCAAAGTGAACTTGGATTAGTCTGCTTGGATTAAGAAACTCGTGCTCACGCTGCACTCTTCTACAGAAACATAAAGCACAACCATATGGTGGTCAAACATCGTGTGAAGCAACTTCTGAATGCTTTATGGCCGTCGAAACAATTACAAGACGTCTGCGTAAAGCAACTATCAATCTTCGTAGACAGAGCAACCACTGGGTGAGGAAAGGACTCCGACAATTTCAGTAGAAATTGATTAACAGCTTGAAAAGTGGAACACAGAATCAGAGCCTAAGGACAACGGCCTTGAATAGAGTTGCAGTGTGTAAACACAACAGACGGCTGCTGGTCAAAGTGTGAAATTTTATTTTATGGACATATGTGTGTAACAGAGGAGTAAAAATACACACATATATTCTGTAGTCACCAGCTGGGAAATCTCTCCCACTGTTTCCATTCTGTGGCAAAACAAGAGAAGAGAGGAAGGGGGGGAAAAAACAAAAGAAAAAACAAAGCATGAGGTCAAAAGGTTTTAGCTGGCCAGTGGCAAGAGTCAAAGGTTAAAGCCAGACTGCATCCTGTCAACAAATAGCTGAGGGAGCCATGTTGTCTGCTCATTACACAGTTTCCCGGATAATGTAGGATAACCATTGTGTAGGAAACTACAATGTATTGAGAAGGTATACTTAATTAATCCCACAAGTGGAAATGCATTTATTTTTACCTCTGTTACACAATATGTATATTCGTACACACACATAAGCCCAAATACACACATGCACAAACAGAACCTATACACATGCAGACACAGAGTGAGGGGGCTGCCTCACAGAATGGCACGCTGAGCAGTTGGGGGTTCGGTGACTTGCTCAAGCGCATCGTGCATTGCCCAAGAGGTGAACTGGCACCTTTCCGATAACCAGTCCACACTCGCCACTTGTTCCAGTGCGGGGACTTGAACAGGCAACCCTACAGTTCCCAAGCCAAGTCCCCACAGACCTACCTTCTGTACATGGCTCTCCGTCCCTTTGGGCCCTGACACATCAAGTCAACGGTCGACCATTGGTGAATGTCAGGCCGTTGGTGAGCGTCTGCCGTCCTAGTTTTTTTGCTGAGACGGCAGAACCTGTCAATAAATGAATTCACTCTGACTGGCGGTTTAGCGATTGGCGATTAGCGGCATGAGAAGAAAAGTGAGAAAAGCTGACACACGGCTAGAGTCAAGAGGGCATTAGGTCGAAACAAACTTATTATATTAGGTAAGATTATATTTCTATCCATTGAGCTCTTCAGCAAAAGTGGTTCATAAAAGTTTGTGTTACTGTCTGTTAACGCACGGTAAATATCCTTTGTTCTTTAACTTACAAACTAGCAACTTGAAAATCCGTCCTGTTGGCCTTCCAGTTTCCCTTATTTAATGACAAATAGAGGCTACTGACCACCGCTGGTATCGAGAGTTAACGCAAGTCAAGTGCAGAATGTGCTAGTTTGCCATAGGCTGTAATCTTTGCGGTGTGTTCAGGTGCAAACTTTTGACTGAGACATAAGCCATGTGAGGCAATGCCGGTCTTCGTTGCCACTGGTTCTTTGATGTCAGATGGTGTGTTTGGGCCTTTATATATATATAAAAATAGTGATGTAAAGCAATATGACTGCCATACACACACACTTGAGCAACAAGCCACTGCGTCTCAAATCTGCTCCCCACCCGGCTTTATACACTGGGTCTGACACTACTTAGCTGGGGTATAAGAGGGTAAACGCACTTACTTAGTTACTATAGTAACTAGAGGATTAGTAATAGGGTTACTATAGGATTCTGTAGTAGAGCTCTGGTAAGCTTAACTGTTAGGAGCTGGGAAGGAGACCAAATGAGGGGAGCAAATATTGTAAACTAGACTGTTTGTCTTCCGTGTTGAATCATCACTATTACAGCAGGTTTTGCCCAAACACAGAACTATATTTTGGTAACACTCAGTGGTGTTTGTTACTACACTTTCGAACCTGGGACTGGTAGCCAAATGTGGGTCAAATACATGTTCCAGTATCCCATGTTGTGAACAGGGTGTTTGAAACTTGAGCTATCCCTTTAAAAAGAGACAAAAACGGAAATGTCTTTATACCCTGCACACATGGCGTATTGTGTCCTTTGAAATGGTTTGTAAGTAGATCTGCCTTCCTTTCATCTCACTCATGAAAATCAACAAATCGACTATGTGAAATATTGTGTGCAGCGCTGCAGGTTTTTCGACTTCTGCTTATGTGGTGTCAATGGAGAAGTTTCTAGGGGATTTAAACAAGTTTTCAAAGGGGGGAAAAAGAAGCAGGACTAACCTATCAGGGGATGAGCCTGGCGATCATTTACAGATGACAGGGTAAAAAAGAAAATCGGTAAGAATTGAGGTGTGAAAGGGGCTGAAGAAAGAGCGGAGAGAACAGCAGAGATACCACAAGAGGGTTCTGTGTCCGTCACAGATGGAGGACATGCACACAAACACACACACACAAAAGTCTCTCTACAATGCCGGAGCTTTTCTCATCAAACACATGTAATGCCAGCTGAACAAGAGGCCCGACTAATCAACTCAGAGGTAGGTGTCCCTGTGTTTACACTCTGATCCAGGCCTGCTAATAGAGTGCCAGGAATCACTGGATTAACATGACAAAGACCTCTGATCCTCAAAGAAAGACCAGATAGGAAAGTAGTAATCCTCAAACAGCTCACATTAAACCAGCCTGTGTTTCTAAAGAGATGTTACATTTGTGTTATCCTGGTATGTGCATAACATTTTGGGTTTGAATGACAGCCCTCATGTTTTTATCTGTCAGAGTGCACTAGGTACTACTTTCTTTTTAATCTTCATCTTTGTTATAATTGTTACTGGGACAGTGCACATTGGTCAACAATACTGCAATCTTGGCAGTGTTAACTAAGAGTAGAGGTTCAACTCTTGCCGTTGGACAGTAAACTACCCATCAAATCACAACACAGATGCTTAATGGTGTATGACAAGCAATATTCATAGCAGGAAACAAATTCCAATTCCAAATAAGATAAGAACTCAGAGAGGTAAAGCGCCCCAAGTCATCTCTTTTTCGTCATTTTCTTCCCCATTGTCCAACTGGATGATTTGCAACCTCTTTTTTGGGCTCTCATGTATTCACACAGATCTCTGTTTCCCTGTGCCCAACAAACTACTGACAGCCTCTCACCCTCAACCAGAGCTACAGCAAGTCCCCTCTGCCTGTCCATTTAAGGAACTACATACTGATTGCTAAAAAAACATTAGACTGATTACATGGGAAGGTTAGTGTAAGGAGGTGATGGGGTTGTTGCCTGGCAACAACAACAAAAAAAGCTGACTGCCTAACGTGACATATGTTTGAAAACATAACCTTCTTATTATCTTTGGATTACATACACACATATCGATAATGTTCCTCTGAGAAATTTGCTCACAGTTCCAAAAGAAAGTTCACTTTAGAGTCACACGGCATCAACACACTCTCTGAGAACTTGGCTGGTTTAAGATCATCTCTATCATCTGTGTAACAAAGTCTACATTTTTGTGCGACACTGAATCTCAGCATTTTGGAATAAGGGGCTGAATGGTCAGCCTCGTTTAAAGTGATGACAAGCTGAAAAAGCAACAGAGGGGCAGACAGAGAGACGGAGCTAGGGAGAGAAAGCGAGCAAGAGAGTGAAAGCAAGAGATGACAGAAAGCGAGGCAGAGGTCTGTTTTTATTGGACTGTTTCTGGAAGCAACAAATGTTCCTTTAACTTTACAGGGGAAAATTCTCCCACAAAGATTTTTACAGACTATGGTGCAGAAGAGAAGATGGAGAAGCAGAAGGTAAAGCAAAAGGGGAGGAGAGGAGAGGAGAGGAGAGGAGAGGAGAGGAGAGGAGAGGAGAGGAGAGGACCTTTAACCCTTGTATGGGCTGGCATTTGTAGAGCCAAACCATTTCCATTCACACCAGCCCTGTCCATGGGCTGTTTAGCCATTACACTTCCGAAAGCAGACAGAGAATGTTTCATAGTTATGTCATGGAAATTAGCAGTAGTCCAGTGTATGACTCTCTGAGCACTGATTTGTTACCATAACAATGGACCCATTTGGCCAAACATTTCATTGTGTAAAGCTTTCTATGTTGTGTATCTGGGTGGCCTGCTGATGACAAAGGCCATCTTGCAAACAGCAGCTGGACGATCAATGGAACAACACAGGCAAAAAAGAATTCAGAATATTTTTTACAATAAAGATTAAAGCTCCCAGCGCCATCTTGCCAGAAATGTCCCACGACACATCAGTTTTGTGTTCTACCACTTGTAAAATGCACCTTTTTATGATAGCTTATTTGGGCCATTGTAGGTGAAGAGCCATGCAAATCTGTGCAAGAATTAGCCATTTTGTCTAGTAATACTATTTACTAATACCTACTAATGCCTTTTAAGGATTTCTTTCTCATGAAATTGAGAATTGTTTTATAGAATTTATTAGAATTATAATTCTCAGAGAATGTTAAGACTTTTTTTAACTAAACATTCTTTGGAGTTTTCTCATAAATTTACCACTAATCCCAGATAATATCCAAATTTTTATCTGGTAGATTCATTTTTTTGTAGTTACTGTTAGGGTTTTTTTTGTTTGTTGTTTTTTCCCTTGCAATGGACCTAATACACTCGGCCACTTTATTAGGTACACCTGTTCAACTGCTTGGTATCTCAAACTGGTTTCTTGAACATGACAATGAGTTCACTGTACTCCAATGGCCTCCACAGTCACCAGATCTCAGTCCAATAGAGCACCTTTGGGATGTGGTGGAACGGGAAATTCACATCATGGATGTGCAGCTGACAAATCTGCAGCAACTGTGTGATGCTATCATGTCAGTATGGACCAAAATCTCTGAGGAATGTTTCCAGCACCTTGTTGAATCTATGCCATCAAGATTTAAGGCAGTTTTGTAGGCAAAAGGGGTCCAACACGGTACTAGCAAGGTGTATCTAATAAAGTGGCTACTGAGTGTGCACTGTACTTCTTTTCTTTGTGTCCACCATCACAAATAGACACATCCCCATCTCTTCAAAGGTCAGGGGACAAGTGTGTTTCTCTACTGTCTTTCCCCTTCTCTTTTCAGCTCGTCCTTCATTCCTCCAAAGGCGAGTTCCTCAGGGGACAGGTGTGTCGCTCCCCTCATTCCAACCTATCCATCCCTCCCTGGCGCCAAGGGACAGGTGTGGGGTGTTCTGGCCTTGCATTGACCTCCTTACCTGGGGGGTAGTCTGGGGGGTCTCCTCCTCCTCTTTCTGCCATTGTTTTCTTCCTGAACCTATGGTCCTGCCTTCCACCTGCTCCAAAGCCATCTGCTTTTAAAGAGGGAGTTTGGATCTGGATATGGAGGGGGTAAACAAGGGAGATAGCAGGGGAGATGGTTGGGTAAGAGATCAAGAATGAGAAAGATAGAAGTGCGCTGGGGGCAGGACAAATGCAAAGGAGTCAAACATCTCCAAGAGTGAATGCTCTGAGTGTGTAAGTGAGTAACAGAGCAAAGAGTCAGAGCGTAATTCCCAAAAGCGTAACTCCCCAGAGTGAGACAGACATGCGATACGCCACAGCCCACCAGTTTTCTTTGTTCTTCCCCTCCAGCAACTGACAGACAGGACAATAGCACCTGGCACTGCTCCTTCTCTCTCTATCGCTCCTCCCCCTCCTTTTCTCCTCATCTCTGGCTCTCCAGCTTCATTCATCTCCATGTCGCACCCTTGCAAACAGCGGAAGTTTTAAATAAAGCCAACAAAACCTCATAATCATGTGTTTTGGTAATTATGCGCTGGGGCGACTCTCACCCCTAGTTTCCACTCTTATCTCAGTGCCTCGAGCAAACACAGGGCCAAACTGTGAACCGTGGGGAAAAAACCCAGCAGCATCTGAAGCATTGTGACTGCAGAGTGAAAATAAAATTTGAAAAAGAAACAAAGAAACTGAACTTCACATGTGTGCTTGTGTGTGAAAGTCCATCACCTTCCCTTTCATTCCCTGGACTCTCTCCCCTCTTCTCCCACCCATCCGATATCCTCAGATGCCAGCTGGTCATTCTTAAGGCTGCTTTCTACTTCAAAAGAAGTGCTCTTTAACACATCAAAAAGTCACTTTCTGGCAGCCAGAGTGGAGAGTGCTTTCTAAAGCTAACAAACAAACACTCAAGTGTGCACAGCCAGGTGCACCATGTGTAAACTACAACTACGTATTCTAAAACATGGATGCTTCACACACAGCTCAGAAGACCTATACAATCGCCACAGTGATTGGTGTCACCAATTCAGTATCTGACCCAATGTCTCCCCCCGTGTACCTGAGTTATAATGTTAAAGAACAGAAAGGAAAGTGTTTTTGTAGAACATTATGATGAATTAGAGAAGGTGACCTTTAACTTTTTGGATAAAAATGCCATCACTTCAACATTTTATTTTGACATGAGTGTAAAATTGTGTCAGGATTAGTATGTGAATTCTTGAGTTATGGCCAAAAATGTGTTTTGTGAGGTCACAGTGACCTTGACCTTAGAGAGTCAACCACTGAATCCTAATCAGTTAATTTAAGAGTCAAAGGGGATGTTTATACCAAATCTTAAGAAATTCCCTCAACACGAATGGAACGGATGAGGGGTCACAGTGACCTTGACCTTTGACCACTAAGGTCTGAGTAGGTCAACGTTATGGCCACAGGGACGTTTGTGCCAAATTTAAAGAAACTCCCTCATAGTAATCTTGATATATCTTGTTCACAAGAATAGGAAAGTACAAACGGATGTACAATCCGAACACATAATGCCCCCAGCCATAGCTATTGCCAGTACGGAGGCATAAAAATGGGCAAGGTATGCTGATTCTATATTGATGATTGTTATTATCACCATTTTGTTTGCTGGTGAACTTCTGAATGGGTTTAAAAAGACATTTGTTGCTGTTCAGATTGAGCGACTAACAATTATTTGGATTACAGATTAATCTGCTGATTGTTTACTTGATTAATACATTATCTGTTTAGTCTATGAAAAATAAAAAAAGAGTTTTGCACATTACATTTGAGCCCAAAATGACACATTGCCTGTTTTGCCCAACCAACAGTCCAAAACTGAAATGTATTTTATTCATTATCATACAGCATGACAAACAAAAGCACGCCAATCGTCAAAATGTGTTCGCTGTAGCCTGTAACTGTTGGCTTTTTTTATTTAATTGATTTAAAAGATTTATTTACTTTCGATTGCCTTATCAATGGACTTATTGTGCAGCTCTTTTGATGTGAGCCTCAGTTCCCTCAATAGCAACTCTTTGCCTTTTAATAACTCCATGTCTCTCTTCAGTCGACACCTCATTGCTGAACTTTTGACTTTCCAGTTTCTAACAGCTATGAATGACCTGGCTGAAGCGTCTGATATACTTGGACAATGCACTGTACAGAGTAGTTCATTTGAAAGATTCAGAGGCATTTTTATTATTATTATTTTATTATTTTTCTCCTTTATTTCCCTCTTTGCTTTTTCCTTGTTCTCCCTCTGAACTCTTCACCCCGTGGTTGCACTTCTGACTCTGTCTCTGCTTTGCTTCCCCACGCAGAGCACACAAAGACTCATTCACACACACACATGCACACACACCTGCCTTGTATTCAAACACACACCCGCACATATTAGCGTGGAGAAGAAGTCTGGCTCTCTTTCAGTTTAATCGAGGTCAGACAGACCTTAAGGCATGTTACGGTCATTTAAATATATTATCTAGTAGAATAAGTGTCATCAAAATACTACTTATAAAACTAGACAAATAGTGTAGCAGGCTGGAAAGAAACACTTTCACCACTGAGCAGGGAATATTGTGTAGGGAGTGGAAAGCAAGGTATGGAAGGGCCTCTTTCCACACTAACACTCCTGAGACCTATCCATTGTCCAGCCAACATCCTCTTTGTGTGTGTCAGTGTGTGTGTGTGTGTGTGTGTGTGTGTGTGTGTGTGTGTGTGTGTGTGTGTGTGTGTGTGTGTGTAACAGGATGTCCCTGACATCTCTGAAAAGCAACTTTACCTCCCTCCACACCCCGCACACCCATTCCTGTGCATTGTTTCCTACAGAGAAGCAAGACGGACAGAGAAGGAGTTTATGTGCGTGCGTGTGCGTAAGCAAGAGACAGAAACAAAGCGAGGTAGTAAATAGGTGCGCACAGAAAGGCAGACAGAGAATGAGTGCACATGGGAGATATTATTGTGCAGCAGAATGTGAGAGTTTTTTTTTAGACAGGGGAGTCAGACGGGCAGACAGAAGGGGGGAGTCGGCCAGAGATGACAAAGGGACTGAAAGGAGGAGAGGAGAGATGGAGGGATAATGGATGATAATGTGAGAAACAGGAGAGGAGCCAGTGAAAGAGATTATCTGATCTGACTGCTCTCCATACAGCAAAGACACGGTGGGCACACACACAGAAACACACAGGCCAAACAGGAGAAGAGAGAGAAAACACTCACAGGCTTTCTGGCCTTTTCTTTCTCTTTGTCCACCAACACTTTGCCTTACTATGATTTGTTGCGAAATTACAGCTCAGAACATGGAGTAGGTGAGAGGTCAGTGCATAGACATTATCCTAATTTCTTGTAGCATGAACCACATTCCTCAAATATGGGACTGGCTTGGTTTTGGAGCCTGACTTGGGAAAAGTCTGTCCACATTTTGTTGAACACCACCACTAAAAAACACTGCGTATTGCTTAAGGTTTTGTGTGATTGATTATCCTTCTCCATATTTACTTTAAATACACTCACATTACACACAATGGTGTTTCAGCATTTGTGCCTAAAACAGCTAAATGTGTTTTACTGTGTGTCCCATTGGGTGTATTTGCCTGACAAAAAAACCCTAGAAAATTGTAAAAATGTAACTTTTGTTCTGTTCCTGTAATAAGCTCTAAGACTGCCAAAATCTGGTATTACCCTACATAGCCTGCACTGTGAGGCCAACACAATATCCTAATGAATGTGTAACACACATATAAATAGGCCACAACTCTAGGTACCCCTTATACCAAGAATAGGAAGACTAAAAGCTCAACTCCAACACAATCTTATTTGACATTACTTAGCACTGCACCCTGCTATCAACATGAAACATACTAAAAGATCTGTAGACACACGAAAAGGATGAAGCCACCCACAAGGTCTGCTGTTTGCAAATGCAACCCCGAGAGAACTTCCATCTACAACCACTATTATTTAAAGATACAATCTGAAAATGGTCAACAGCGTTACACTCCAACAATCATGCTAAAAGCAAAGTAGGTGTTTGGCAGGCTACCCTGCTGATCCACTGCACAGTGATGAGGTACTGTATTTCCTTAAAGGAATAATTTGACATTTTGGGAAATGCGCTTATTTGCTTTCTTTCCAAGTCAGATTTGTTTCTCAAATTAGATTTTAAGAGAGACTGTCCTCACTGTTTGCAAGTGCTCAGATTGGATTTGTGTGTCCAGACACCAAAATATCTGCTGTGGTAACAATGCAGGCATCAGTAACTACATAGCTACACTAGTGATGCAGCTTTCCAAAACAAATTAGGAATGAAGGTCCATCATTTCACCCTCCAAACAACTGCGCTGTCAAATCGTGGTTATTACTTTCATTTCGTTTTGGTGTCTTGTCTGTCGCAGCAGGGTGGGGGTTTCTGGCACAACTTCTCTCGCAATACTTACGGTGATGTAAGAACAATCCATTTCAGTCTGTTGTTTTCATCAGGATCATTATGAAAAACATTACAAAAAACATTTCAATGGGGTAGGCATGAAGCTGGAAAAAATACAAAACTGAGAGACAACCAATCATTTACATCAACACACACTTATAGCCAATGGTGTATCTACAAAGGTGGTTTGGGTATATGGTCATGTATCCTCAGGCGTCTCATCTGTCAACAGACCGTTGTTTTCCATGTAGTCACCCACAGCGCTCTGCTAGTAGCAGCGTGGATTCTGCTCAGAGCTTTTGTCCCTCTGGATTTGAGGTTGTTGTTGTATATCGCAATGTGAGTCATACAAAAGAAACTCTTTTTGAGTGGCCAGAGCACCCGGACTGTAGACACATCTGTAGAAATCTGACTGGAATTGCATTTCAAAGCAAAAACAGATGTGGTTTGGATCCGATTTGCAAAAATCACATTTTGTGTGTTTTTTTGCTGTCCAAAATTTTAAAATCAATTTGGATACAATCTGGATGTGCCAAAAAATTGATGTGGGCTCACAGAAGATTTATAACACTCACAGAAGATTTATAACACGTCTGTCACCAATTAGCTTAGCTTAAAGGCTGCTAGTCTGGCTCTATCCAGCACCTCCAAAGCTCACTCATTTACATGTGATATCTTGTGTGATCTGTAGGTATGTGGGGATATGTACTGAACTATTTCTTGGCTGGGTCCAGCCAGGCTACCACTGGAGACTCAAGGAAGTCACTGGCAAGATTTCAAAGTCATAGCAATCTTCCCATCTAACTCAAAGCAAGTAAGCATACATATTTCCCAAAATGTAAAACACTTCCTTTACAGCTGTTGATCCATGTCTACCTAGATCCAGCAACCTGCTGTGAAGGCCCACTTTGAGATCAGGACTCCCTTGCAGAGGAGATTGCTCAGTAAAAAAGGAAATAAGCTCTAACTGTCCCACCAGTGTAGACAGTGATGTTACAAATGTCCACATCTTGTGTGAATGAGGCTTACTGTGTGGGATACTATGAGTCATGATATTTGGCGTAAGAAGATGAAGACGACCCAGCTCTTTTCTCAAGAAATGTAAAAATACAGACTGAAGCAAAGGATCACCCACACTGTACCACGATCGACGCTGGGGAGGCAGTGACATAAAAATGCTCCGTCTGTCTGCTGCTCTGTCTGGTTCTGTGGGATTCTGGGTGTTTGCCCAACTATTTCTCTGCCTGAGTATGTTTTGAATGACTGTATATGCATATTCCAGCTGAGTGTTATTGGGCTACAACTGAATCATGACTTTGAACTTTGGATCTAGAGGGTGACTGGAGTGCATCCTTCACACATAGTGCTAAAACCAGTGAAACAATCTTGAGCCACAGATGCTGATTGTTTAAGATTATAAGAGTTGCAAGATTTCGGAGTCCCTTGTTTGCTATAATTCTGTGGGCTGAGTTGACCTGGGAACTTTTTGGGAAACATGCCTCAGAGGCAGAGGGGGCAGAGGTTGGCTAAAATAGGGACATACCATCGTAATTTGACCATGAGAACTTTTCCATGTGTGCGACAGTGTGCACTTGACTGTTTGGATTGCGGAGCGCATTTTGTGTGTGTGTGCAGATATGAGTGTAGATACATGTGTGTTCAAGTATGTGCATCTGTGCATGTGTGTGGGCCCTGTGTGTGTTGGTGTGTCTGTGCTTAATCCTCAGACAATGAGGGATGTGTATGATATTTCTCAGGCTTCAGCCCCGATGACAGAAGTGCTTTTGCATTAAACTACCCTGCCTCTTTGTCTCTCTTCTTTCTTCCCTTCCGACTTTCATTCTCTCCTTCCCCATCCCCCTTTACCACCTGTCTTTTTCTCCTCCATCCCCCTCCATCTTCCTCTGCTGTCTCTCAGGTATCAATCTCACTTCTCCATCTATCTCTTTCTCTCAGACCCTTCATGCTACCTCCCCTCACACTGTACCCATCTAACTTCACTCGCCTCATGCCTCTCCCCCTCCTCTCTTGCTCTTGCTGTACGTTTTCAGGCCTTGTATGTGCTGACAGCCCCAATGAGGTGGTCCACTGGCAGACATCTGAAAAATGTACCTGCGCAATTACTACCACTCTGTAGACGCAGATACACAGAGCAAAGGAGAAGGGAAAAAAATCAAATTCCACGATGGAGAAACATGTATTTAGAGTTTCAACACTCTTAAAAGCCAAGACCCAGCACAGACAGTGTGACATACACCCAAACTTATCAACAGGATACACTAACGTGCTCCCACAAGTGAGGGTTACACACTTGGGATGATGATTGAATGTTTTGGTGCAACAAGACAGAAAAAAGCTAATCTGACAGCATATCATTTGGATTTTCAGTTGTTATATGGACCCATTTAAAGAAAAATAAGATAATCGTGAGGGAACTCAAGACTACACATAGAGTGCTGCTTATATAGTAATGCATGAGTACTGTATGTTGTCATATTATCTGCCTGTGCGTGCAACTGTGTGTGTTTGTGTGTCATGACGCAATGTCCAGCCTGTGAGCGATTGTCTCTTTGGACGTTTTGTAGTGTCAGTTGTCACAAAACAAGGGAAAAGATGGCATCCCAGCGGAAATATATGTGTGTGCATGTGTGCGTGCATGTTTTGTCTGTGTGTGAGAGTGTATGAGAGTGAAACAGAGACAGAGGATATCATATACAGCCTTTCAGGAAGGGCCATTGTCTGTCGGGAAGGTTTATATTGTCAACAGTGCCAGAATAACAGAATAGGGGACATCCCAACGGAAGTGTGTGTGTGTGTGTGTGTGTGTGTGTGTGTAGGCAGCTTATTTTGACAGTAAACCCACATGCTTGTCTGCCTACAATCAAGACTTGCGGCATTTTTTTTGTAACCTCAAAAAACGCGCATATGAATATGAATTAAGTTTCCAAACCGCAGATATGGATAGTTTCTGTGGAAAAACATCATGAAGGCTTGTATCGTATTAGCTGTGATGCACCATAGACTTTTATTTAACCTCCTCTGTATCAATATAAACTGGAATGGTTTGTAGACAGCTACAAGACGGGAATTGATGGTATACATACTTCCTTTTAAACTGCACCTATTGGCCACAGAATGGGGTTGCATGCTGACAATTTCAGAATGAAACAGAGGCTGGAGTGAGAGTCTCTCTCCATGGGATATTTAGACGTAATCAGTTTGTGTATTTAGTCTTTCTAAGGCAAGCTCAGGGGTTTGGTGCTGCTGGATCCCATGAAAGATGCTCAGCAATGCTTTTTTTTTCTCCGAGTGAGGACTGGGATTTATGCAGTTCAAATAATCCGGTAAAAATTGATATACATATTTAAACACTTGAGGATCCACTCATTACTAAAAGTGCATGTCATCAAAGAAAGACTCTAAAAAGTAAAGTAATGGTCAAAGTTGTCACAGTGAAATTTAAGGTGTGCTGATGGATTCACATCGTCAACATAACAAGTAAATAGTCGCCGGCAGCTGCTGCAAGAGGCAGCAAAATATCCTTTCATCTTATAATTATCGTTTACTAATATATGCAAAACTCTCCACAGTATGAACAGTGGTTACATGAGCCTCAAAACCAGCCGCAACTCAGCCCTGAGCAGAGTGACCGTCCGCTATTGACCAATCAACAGACTGCAGTGTTCACAGCTCCACCTTTTAGTACCAGACCTGTGTGCTAGGTACCCCAACAGAGGGGGGACCACAAATGGGGACAGTATGGAACAGTTCCATTGGTACCATCCACAACTTTTCACAGTGGAAACGGAAAACAAGTGTACTGAACTGAACTTTACCGTACTGTACTGCTTGGTGGAAATGGGGCTTTAAACAATGCATGTGGCACAGCTGCGGCTGGGTGGAATTATCCCTCCTGGCTCCCTCACAGGCAAAATGTCTACAAAGATAACAAAAACTGTTTTTTATTTCATCTTGTTTTGTGGTTCATAACTTATTGAATATGGAATTAATCTGCAGATGATCCGGTTAAAAATGAGACCAAACTTTTATTCTATGGATACCAGTTTTGTGTGGCCTGCAACAGACAGAAAAGCTTCTTGCTTTTAACAGAGACGACATCTGGAAATGCCTTTTGCTCTATTTCTATGCTACAAGTACTTGATTTTGCTAATGACTTGCAGACCCTGCCAGCTGGTTAAGAGAAGTGAGGAGTCAGCAGCCGATGATGGTATAAAACAGTCAATAAAACAGGTTTTTAAACAATTGTGACTCATCGCAACCAAGAGAGGTTCTTGAGCATACAGTCAAAAATGTGGACACGAAATATTCGGCTGATTGGTCCACTAGTTTGGGAGATTAGCTGCGGACAGACAGATACACACACGCACATGCACACACACTACTAAACGCATGAATATAATTACTGCAAATGCTCCTCTAATATGGGACATTATATTACAGTGTCTGACATTTATTATTTCATCACTTGTTGCAGGCGATGTTTTTATCATTAACTCTAAAGCCAACCCCAAGCTCAATTCTGAAGTTGTCAGCCTGTACTCTTAACTTGCCCTGTCTTTTAAATCAATCATATTATTTTATCTCTAACATGCTACAACTTCAAGAGGTCCCTAAATAATATGCTGCACAGCTTTTAGATTAAAACACTTGCTTTCAGCCACAGTGAAAGTGAGCCCTACAGAGCCACAGAAAACATCGTTAGAGCTTTGAGGTATGCAAAAGCCCTCCAACCATGACAATAGGACCAGAGGAGCAGCGAGCCGCTTTAATTGCCTGAAGCACTCCGTCCATGCTCTGAACCTTTAGACTGCCATATCCACCATTTCAATCAGCACTCTTATTCACTCTTTTCACTCTTCCTCTCGTTCACTCTGTGCCTCTCCTTTTCTTTAACTCCCCCTGTCCTTCTCCCTCTCTCTTAACTAGCTCTCTAATTCTTTGGCTTTTAGGCCTTTATTCCATTCAGCCTCTCCTGTGAAACCAGCTAACTAATTCATCTCCAGACAAATTGCCAATCAGCTGCGGACAAAGAGAAGAGGAGAAAAGAGACTGGTCCTCAATAGAGCCGATCGCTGTTTTACTAAACGTTCCTTCAGAGGAGGAGGGGAGGGGGGACCGGAGGGGGAGGCAAAGGGGAGAGTGCCTTTAAATGTGTGTGTGTTTGTCTGTATGTTCGTGGGGTGTGTATAATTTTGGTCCGTGGGGGTATTTGTGAGTGTCAGTGGGGGTGTATGCGTGTATGTCTGTGTGTTCATTAAGACGGTGTGTGTCCTCATCACCCCTCCTGCCAGGGTTCACCACTCTCTGTATGCGGAGGTTAACGACCTTGCCGTCCAATCACATTCTCCTGTCAGGGCCCCGTCGCCAACAGCAACAGGTGGTCTGGCCAATTGGTATCCTGCAGAGCGGAAAAGTAGGGGGAGAAAGAGATGAGAGGATGAAGGATGGAGAAAGACTGAATGGAACAGACTGGATCATGAGAGTGTAGTTTCCCCCAAATAATTTACTCTTAAATTACTTTGTGCGTCGGGGTTCTTAAACTCTGTGTGTAGACTCTGATGACGTTCTTTGTTATCATTAAGTAAATCCAGTACTCAGCACTGATGTGGACCCTCAAGCAGCCGACAACCAGCCCCCTTGTGTCTAAACTTCTTAGAGACCCCACCTTAGGTGAAAGCCAAGTGACACCAGTTTATGCTTGCTTTTTCGTCACAGCTATCCAGTCGCAAACAAGCTTGTGAAGAATGACGAGCCACAATTGGAATGGACTCCCCAGCATTTACACTGATCTGATTTGAAATGCCAAGACTGCACCCAAAGCAAGAACGAGTGCTGCTAACCTGAGACAATTCTCAACCCGGATTTCTGCAATTCCGCATCCCCAGACCCTACCCAGATCTGGCAGGCATATACGAGCCAAAGCTGGCTCACATTTCATCCTCCGGTGCCAGAGTACAGTCAAGT
Source organism: Epinephelus awoara (assembly GCA_035609425.1). Taxonomy (NCBI): domain Eukaryota; kingdom Metazoa; phylum Chordata; class Actinopteri; order Perciformes; family Serranidae; genus Epinephelus; species Epinephelus awoara. The sequence continues at coordinate 28,884,876 of CM069297.1, forward strand.
GCCCCAACGCTCCTCAGCCATAATCAGCCTGACTCAGATGGCAACCTGTGGAGCAACTTTATCCCAATTATAATCATGTTGAGCTGTCATATGACTCAGTGACTGCAGTAACATGTACAGGACAAATGAACTGCTATAAACTGAAAGTGGGCATTAGTTTCCTAATGCTTCAAAGCATTCTTAAAGGACTTGAATTGGGAATAATTAAGTTAGGATTTTATGTATCTGCACATCTTTGTTGCATAATGTACTGTAGATTTCTGCATGTCTGAATGAATCAAAGTCTCTTGAATAAAATCAAGAAGCTCAAGAGGCGAAAAACTGGGTACTCAGGTAAATAGACTGTTTACTTCTGACACAGTTTTCTAAATCCTGTTGACACACCTACATTTCTGCTGGAGAATCCTGATACTCTGCCAATATGCACGGCGTATGAGGGTGTCAAACAAGATTTATACAAGACTACATGTTAGGGTTGGGCATTATGTTAAAATTTTCCAACCAGCACCGAACTACCGCTGATTTCCTATATATTGGCGCAAGCACAACTGTCTTTGTTAGTCTTTCCACTGTTCCAACAATCACCAGCTGTGGTTTGATTGAAATGTAAAAATTTACCCCAAAAAAATGTCTGGTCTTCAGTCTGGACTCTGGAACAAGCAGGAGACCTCTACGCATAGGTTCATAAGAGACTAACAGGTCTAAACTGGTGTGGTTGTGTTTCTTGGTTTTGGTTAAAAGCCTTGTGGCTGAGTTCTGAACAATCTGAAGTCCTTGCAAGGTTTTTTGATTGAGGCTGTTGCAATAATCAAGTCTCTAAGAGATAAAAGCATGTACAACTTCATAAAACCTTTGCCAGTTTGGTTTAAAACATATGTAACAGGAGAGGTCAGACTGCCGAACAGCTGCATGTCTAAGTGGGTTTTTGCAGAAACCAGGCTGATTTCCTGCCTTAACTCGAATTTCCCAATAACCTGGTTCCTTGTGTGAATATAATCTCAGTGAATGTCAAAGAGACGCACAGGAAGAACATGTGAGAAAGGATGGACGTAAGGAGGAGGGGGGGGCAGGGCAGGAAAGGAAAGGGTGGAGCAGCGACAAGTTTAATAGCTCTAGTCTGTCAGTTAATGATCACAGTGATCTCTCTCTTTCTTGTCCTCCCTCCCTTAAACTCTCCTTTTCTTTGGCTACTAATTAAGCAGCTAACAAGACTCATAAAAAAAAAGGGGGAAGACAAAAGGGGAAGGAGAAAGGCGGCATTAGTCTGGGCTGAGTGCTCCTGTCCTGTTAGACAGAGAGGGAGACTGAGAGTGAGTGAGACTCAGCCGCTCCAGCATCTGTTTGATCATTAACTCACTTAGCCAGACGCAGCCATAAAACCTGTCACCCCTCCGCTCTGTTTTGTGTACTCATTCACAATTATTGAGCTCTGTTATATCTGCCAGTCCTTGCCTTGTGTTTGTTTTGCGTGTGAACTTTTCTATCTTGTCTGTCCTCTTAAACAGAGGCCATAAGGATACAATTCATATCCGCCGTTGGCTTCTGTTCACACACACATAAAAACACAAACCCCCCTCCTCTATACAGACACCAGGAGGCTATAGGAGGCAGCAGGGTAAGGTATCACTGCTATGATGCGTTTAGCATTGTATTTAAAACAACAGACTGTCTAAAAGGAAGGAGGGGTGGTTCGTGAACATTATGCACAAACTCACACACTTTTTTCTCACACACCAGATGACACAAACCAGATTGTGGGCACAGAGAGAGGCTAAGTAAAAATCACATTAGCCAGATGAGGCAGAAAATGATGAAAAAAGAATAACAATAATAGCTGGTGGTAGAGGTGAGGAAAGACAGTCATGGAAAGCAGAAAGAAAGGAGTAAAATAAGGCCAAGAAATTGAGATTTTAACCAGCTTTCCCAGACAGTGACTACAGTCTATCAGCCAAGACACAGGGAAGTGAGGGAGGAAAGCGGGCAGAGAAGCAAAAGATACTGAGAGAGACTGAGATGTAGAGGAAGGAAAGAGGGATTTGGGCCTGTTTCCCAAATGTGATTAAACGTAGGAAACCAGGCAGACTAGTGTAGACCCCAGAGCTCCTGCTCTCCCCATTAACCCCCTACTAACTGTGTGTGCACGTGTGTGTAGCTTTGTCTATATAGGACGGAGCACTCTCAGAGGAGCGATACAGTGCTTTCCTTCTCCAAACCCCGTCACTGTGTCTGCAATACATATCCTATTGTTACAATCCAATCCAAATAAGATCAATACTCACATATGCTTTTCCTATCATCTTCAAATAGTTGATTCTACATATGCAAACCAAAGTCAACTCAGTGGAATGTGGAAGTTGGGAGCTTTTCCAGTTTAACAGTCAACTTTGTAGGTCTGTGGAGCACAACTGTAGAGGACGGTAATGCAAAGGGAAGGAGAAAAAACATCAGGAGTTTGTATCTGATTGCAAGAGTTCCCTCATGAGTAGATACTAAGCAGCTTCATGGAAACAAGAACTTGTGCAAGACTTTCAACTGTCAATATTTGATGAAAGCCTCTTATTACCGATACAGCAACACTGCACTGATTTATATAAAGTTGGTTTCTTGGGGATCAGACCTTTGAATCCAACCACTCAACCGAGTTTAAGTAGGCTGATTCGTCTGGCATCATGACAGTAAACAGCAGTTTCTCGGTTAAAATAAAAAACCAACCACTGAGTGCTGCAGTGGAACTCTATTAGCAAATCAGCGGCATGAAACTAATGGTGTCAAGCTGCTGTCAAGCAATGCACTGCAACCAACGGGGAAAAATAACAATATGGACAAGATAGATGCTGCTATTGCAGCTGTTCTAAACCAATATGCACTCTTAAAGGGATAGTGCACCCAAAAATAAAAATTCAGCCATTATCTACTCACCCATATGCCGAGGGAGGCTCAGGTGAAGTTTTAGAGTCCTCACATCACATGTGGAGATCCCAAGGGAGAGGAGGTAGCAATGAAACTCCACCTAATGGAGGCTGATGGCGCCCCAGATTCAAACGTCCAAAAACACATAATTGAAACCACAAAATATCTCCATGCTGCTCGTCCATAGTGATCCAAGTGTCCTGAAGCCCCGACATAAAAAGTTGTTTGGAAAAACATCATTTTTGGACGTTTGAATCTGGGACGGCATAAGCCTGGGGAGACAAGGAATTGCGCGCCCTCCTTGCCCTCGCAAACGAAGAGGCCATTAATTGCCGAAGGACTGACCAGTCGCGGCTTCCCTCCCGCGTCACTGTTTACGTCACACGCTGAGCTACATGTTTTGTTACTAGATCCTCAACTACGTAGCTTCTGTGCAAACTAGATGTGATGTAGTGATGGTAATCAGATGGGTCAGTGATAAGTCTCCAGTCAAACACAGCATAGAAATTTACCATGCATATCCCACTGTGTTGACATAACCAAGATCCAGGAAATCGTCTTAGATGTTGTTTGCTCAGACTAAATATGCCAATAATACCACTGAATATGGTTTTAGAGTAGATGATCTCTTCATTCGGGTTCGGGTCAGGGACAAATGGAAGAAATGAGCGCAACAAACAACAGGATTCATTTTCTCCACCAGCCAAACCCTTTATTCGTTTGCATCTCATTCTCACAGTCTGTCTTTGTTTGGAGTTTCAACATGTTAGCTTTGTAAGCTTTACTGAACAACAGTAATGACGTTATAATCAGCACTTAGCGTTTCATTCAGTGAGTATCAGTTTACGTTCTAATCACAGCTGTTGCCTTGCTGCGAGCCAGATATGAAAGTTGATCTTTCTGTAGTTTTCTTTGATTGATTAGGAGTTTTTTGTGTCTCCATTTATAGGCAATAAAACATTGTAATTCTAAGTTCAGGTTTTAAGTTCAACATTGCCATTTGTGTGACCTTACCCCTCTATCTAAGATTTATATCTACCAGTTGTTCATTTTGTTGTGTAGTTTGCTATATTCCTTTAATAAGGGGTCATTATATTTCATCAGAGCTGCTTGGCGGATGGTAGACTAGCTTTGGAAACCCCCTCTCCACACATCTTTCTGATGCCACACTGTCAGTCCATTTCCTTAATTTTTTTTGCCGAAACCAGTGATCACACTGTGACTGACCAGCTGAGTGAGAGTGAGAAAACACCCAGGGTTGAAACGTCTCTCTCTAGTTCTCCTTTTCATTCTTGACACAAGTATTTCTGAAATTTTGCACGTGAACAGCTGAGTGCAACATTATGAATGACTTCCAAGAGAGACCAAAAATGTGAGCTGATATCCCCATATTTAAACGGAAACCGAAAGTGTGTTTTCCCTCCAAAACTGGAAAGACACAAGACCTTAAATGGTCATTTATCTTTTTTTCCCTCTCTGTTTTAGCACCTCTGGCCAAGACTACATCTCACCCCGATCACAAAAACACCCTGCCAGACATGCACACACACACACACGCACAGTCCATTGAAGCTTACATCTATCACCATTATTCACAAAATGTCCAAACAAACATCCCTCACACTGAGTAGGTCAGAACCAGGATCAACATTGAATGTGACAGTGAGTAAGTGAGTGTGTGCGGCTGCTTGAGCCGGTGCCAGGTTTAATGGTATGAAAGCACATATATGGTAAGTGCACGACTGCCTCGACGAATCTGCCAAAATATCTACATTTTATGTGAAAACTGTAAAACGTTACCGCGCTGCCAATGTTTAACAAGTGTCACTTAGATTCCAGAGTTTTATAAACAGTTAATAAAAGTTATAAATTTTAACACTGACAACCCTCTCGCTCCCTTACACACACTCACACACACACAGAAATTCACACTGTGTACTTTCCTTCTGCAAAAGTACAAATCATGTGATGTTTATTAGCAGGTTTATGAATAAGTGTGACAACCGTGAATGAGACCGAAACTAGAGGGGGTTTTCCTGAGACTTTGTCCAATCAGGACGCCGGAAGCCAAACCCTTCCGTTTAAACACACACACACACACACATTCACGCACACACAGACACACACACACACACATTCTTAAACACACCCAGCAGGGACAGAAGCCGAGCTGAAGCAGTGTGATTTTCTTAATCTTTCTTACACCCAGTCCTTTGTGCCTGGCTCTATACGACCCCATGCTCACACACACATCCTCACAAACACCCACACACATCCATACACAAACATCAACATAATACGCACACATTCCCGCACATTCAGTCACACATTTCTGCAGCATAGCATCATTAATTCGTCTGCCATAAGGAAACACAGAACACTAAGTAACACACAGTTAAAATGGTAATTATTTAGCTCGGTTACAGTGTGTGTATTGGGAGGGCATGTGCTTGTAAAAAAGTGAATGTGCTTACATGTGTTTCGGTGTACGTGCATGTATGTGTGTATGCGCGCAAGACAGTGTGTGTGCGCTACAGTGTGCACGTGCGTGTTGGGGGGAAATGGGCTAATTTGTCTGTGTATCCTGACCATGTTCATACGCGCTGCTGCCGCTGCTTTAATGAGGAACACATTTGGGCTGATATTACTTCCACATGCCGTGGAGACAGGAGGGGGGCTTTTTAGAATACAAACAGTGCTTATTCAGCACACACGGACACACACTTACACTGGTGTTTTTATAGTACTCCATCTTTATAATTGTTGAGAAAGTTACAGGGCTAATTGGGACGCGGCAGCAGCAATACAACCAGAAGAAAACATTAATACATAATCCAGAGTCTACAGCTCATAATAGCCTCAGTGCAAACTGATTTATAACATAATTAACATGTTTTAAACAATGGCTGCACAGTTGGTAACACTGAAAATGTTCAATACATTGGGAATTACGTCTTTTATTAAGCATATGTCATAAAACACGGTCACCGCAATGTTCAGACCAGCTTGCTCGCCACAGCAGACGAGGAACTTGGCACTCATTTGGTGAAACTATTGCTGTTTACTGGAGTGCATTATGTGCTAAATGTGCCCTGAAATGCGATTTCCAGACAGGTATTTCTGTTGGCCTCTATGTCGATTCTGGCCTCTTCAGCTATGGCTTTAATCCCACTCTAAGTGCCTGGGACGAACAAACCAGGGCAAAAATAGCCCATTTGCTGCACATCAAGTCTAGAAGATGATTGTTATACATTACAAGCCAACCCCATCACCAGACAGGAATGTTAATACTGGCTGATTCTGTGAAACGCCACATTATATGTTCAACGACAACGTTTTTTTTAACATTTAACGCCAACTTTTTATGTATTGAGGTGTGGCAACTATATAGCTAAGAATATAGAAAGACTGTGGTTATGGAAAATAAACTATGGTTAAATATAGACTGGCTTATGCAACTAAAATATGTGGTGGAGATTGGGTTAACATTGTGGTCTCCAAGTCTCCCTGATGAAAGTCGGAAGCACTGCATGTCCATCCATAACCCCGACCTCCAAACCTTCACACACTACTTCCTACTCTGGCGCTGAGCACTGGCACTGGATGTAATCCGTGAGGTGCAGATTTGTTCAATATAAACATAATTCCTTAGAATTCTGAGCTGCAGCAGCAGGCACAACAAAAAGAGTCTGAATAAGTTCTCTAAAATTGGAAAGGGAGATGAAAGAGCAAATTTGCGATCAACAGCAGCAGCAGCATGGAAAGCTGGCCGAAGAACAACTGCACACAAAGAAACCAGGTTATTTGGAGAAATCAAGTTAAGGCAACATGTTTTCCATGCAGCACAACCTTCTCACGCTTGTGCCTAGTTAGTTTTTGTGTATTAGATCACCCTCCTCCTGAGAACCACTCATTCACAATCAAGTACATCTTTTAGGAATCATCTTAAGCTGCTTAAATCAAGAAAATAAAACACAAAGAAGAAAAAAGAATCAGATCAGTGTGTGTGTGCTCATTACAAACTGGTGCTAAATTGAGCATTTCGGGTGTTGAGTTTTTGGAGGTCACTTGGTGTGTGACGTCTTTTGACTGATGATAAAGACCTCTCAGTTTGACACAAACATAATGGATCTATCTGATCTGCTCACAAATCAGTCACTGTCAGAAAGGGATGACAGAGTGAGGCATGAAGGGAGAGGTTGTACGTAAAAGAAAGGAGGGAGGATTTGAAGAAGGAAGTCAAACGGACGGAAGAAAAACAGAGAAGCTAAAAGGGATAAAAAGACTCTAGGGTTTTTTGTTATCTGAGGGAATGCAGAGAATTGAATGCTTGGACATGTGAAACAGTGCAGACCTACACCCCGAGCCAGTTCACTTCCCCTGGAGGAGATTTGGAAATGGGGGGAGGAGAAGAAAAAGGAGTGGGGAGGAAAGGAGAGTCAAGGGTAATGTGGGAGAGCAGATATGTGGATTACATGTTAGAGAGAAGACAGAAAATAAAATAAGATATGAATAAAATGTGGGACGAGAGAGGACGCGGAGGAGGGGTGGAAAATAAGAAGGTTTGGAGGATATCATGCAGCGAGGGGACAGAGAGATGAGGGGGGAGGAGGGAGAGGAGAAAATGTAGGAGAAGAGGAGGAGGAGGGGGTCATTAAAGAGCTCTAATGACCTGCTGATGGACGAGGGGCCCAAACTCTGACCCCAAATTACTACAGAGCCTGAGAACCAGTCCTCTGTTCTGCTAGCGTGTGGAGGTGGGCATCTGTGTAGAGGCGCAATTTCTGCACATGCTACAACTTCTGACACACCCCGTGAAATATTCACAGACACACAGATGCACACCTTAAATGCTTTCCTCTATTTGAATCCACCAGTTGCATTCAAGCAGGCAGTATTCAAATACGCATTCTTCAACGCTCAAAACCCAGCTTGTGCCACACAGACAGGCAACCTGCTGCAGCTGAGGTGGAACTAAAGTTTGCCAGCTGTCTAGCTCCTTTTTTGGTACGCCTGTAAATCATAACAGTCAGATTGTGAACATGCCCAAGGCTACCAAATATCAGTATCACTAATCTACATTCCCAGCCCACAGATATTTGTAACAAGGGTACCTAGAGTTATTAGAAGCAGCAGCATCCATCAAAGAGTAAAAACCAAAGCCCATCGAAATGACTCAGCTACAAAGTGAAGCAGCTTTACAGAATATTGTTATGATTGTAATTAACAATGGATCATATGGCTGCCTGTATGTGGACCGCTCATTTTGACGACCCCACAGATCAAGTATCACCCACCCCTAATACCCCTCATGGCTACAGAGTGTTTTAGCATAATTCAGCTCATTTTTGGTTTTCAAGTCCGCAGCCTTCCTGTTTTTGTTTCACTCTCAGCGGCCCCAGGCTGCAGCAGGCATGTGGTGTCAGCTCAAACCGACTGTATGCTACTTACAAGCTAGTGACTAAAATTAAGTATCTGGTAGCTGAAGGGCTGGTGGAGACTAAATCAAGAAGTTAAGACCAAAAACACAATTTAAATGAATGCGAAGGTTGGACGCACATTGAAGATACATTCGTTAGGAGGACACAAACACAAAGTTCAGCACATCACCAAAAATATAAAAAGAGGCATTGTAGTGATCGTGCATTAGTATCAATAGTATCCCAAGCAGTCACGCTAGTTACTAGTTATAAGGCGCACACACACCACTGGCAAAGGAATCTAATTAAGGGAGCTTTGCTACTTTTTCCACCTATTCATTTCTCTCTTGTCCTTTCTTACTGCTGCTTTTCTGTTTAAAAGGCATGACTGCTTGCTGGACTTGCAGATGTGTTCAGCTCGTCAGTCTTGACAGATTTTGCTCCGAAACTAGCTACTGTATCATACCATCTTGTCACATGATTAAAAAGAGACATGACACTGGGCAACATTAACAGACATGTTACCCAACAATCATCATTGCATACCTGTCAAAACAAAATGACAAAAATATCAAAGAAAATACGAAATTATTGCCATCATTGAATAGTTCTTTATATATAGTTTATTTAGAATAAGCATTTAACTTTGTTACAAGGAAAAGAAAAGAAGGGCATATGGCCTATGGCAAATGGCACCATTTTTAATTCAATGTTTTTGTGTTTGTTTGTTTGTATTTTAATAAACACAGGTGGAGTTTCAAGGTGGCAACCTGATGGGCCCCTGCACTGTCTTCATTTGCAACCCTGATCCCAAGCTAATTCAACCTCTGCTACAGTATTCCAAATCTGGCCTCGTGAGTGAAAACTGCACATTCATATAATGTCTTTTTCTCAAACACACACTCACACAAACAGACACACAAACAGACACACACACACACACACACACACACACACACACACACACACACACACACACACACACACACACACACACACACACACACACACACACACACAGGCAGACAGTAACACACAGAAGCAGCCAAACATTTGTAGCCAAATGAAGACCAGATGAAGCAGCTATGAGATACTGCTGAAACACATGTTCACACACACGACACGCAAACACACACACACACTCTTTCAGCCCGTGCCCATGCTTCATCTAGAGCTGTAACAGCTTTATTTCTCTATTATCCCTGTTCTCCTCCCATGCACACACAAACAAGTCACACAGCAGGAGCAGCAGCACTGCTGCTTCATTACAGGGCTGTAAAGTGCAGAAATCTGTTTAACATGCAATAAAACTCTCTGTTTTTTCCACTCCTCCCCTTCCCCTCCTTTTTTCCTCTTTATGAGTAAACAAACAAAGTTGCTCTTGTTGACAGATGCAATCACTCACACTCCTCAATAAACGCTGCACATACCCACAGAATGACAGGAGCGTGTGGATGCAAGATAAATGGGGCTCATTATTTTTGGTTTGTATTTGTAAAAATGTGGTAATTTATCAGTGTTTACTTTGAATATTAAACGCCAGGGGAAAATCTGTTTAGAACAATCATTAATAAAGAATGTGTATGTGCATATTTAGTGGCTCATTTGCATTTTCTCCCATTTTTTTTGTCTTTACTGTCTATTACTGGAAGCACAATATGAGCTGCCCTCACTGCAAAAGGACCCTGTTTACTGTAAACTGTCGAAAAACACTGCCTTCATGCAGCGCAAAACACAGCAAGTCTTAACGCACCGGGAAATAAACCCCAGTTGAAAATTCATTAAAAATTCAACAGATTCTTTTACAAAAAAAAAATATTTTTCAGGCTAAATCCCAAAACGATAAACGTTAAAGATAAAAAAAGATGAACCAAACAGCTCATAGAGAGAGAAAGAGGGCACAGGAGAAAAGACTGACTGTGTGTGTGTGCGTGTACATGTTTGTGTGTGTATGTGTGTGTGTGTGTGTGTAATTGATAGGAGAATTTGGCCGAAAGCACAGTATGACCTCATTGCTTGCCTGATTTCTCAGCGTTCACAGTTTTACACAAGCTTAGGATCAGGTTAACATAGAAGGCTAGCCGGCGCGCACACACACACACACACACACACACTCACATCACACACACGCACACAATCTTCACCATTCCACCACATCTTTCAGCTGCTTAAGAAAGCTATTTTCCGAAGCTCAGACAAACCACAGACTAATTTAGGAGTGCAATTCTGCGGCTGTTGACACATAAACACACACACTTCCACAGCAGAAGAACATACGTGCACAAAACACAGCAGAAACACGCGAGCCTAAGTGCACCCAGATAACATCTTAAAACAACTATTACTTGTGGTGTGTGGTGTGGGATAAGTGCTGAGAAGTGATGACTGTTACCTAAAACAAACACCAGTGAAACAACACACGGGAGGGAACAGGCAAGAGAGGAAAAGAAGTAGAGTCTGACACAAGAGGCGGAAGAAGAAGAGGACTAAGAATAATGCGTGCATTAGGTTACAAGCTCCTTCACTTTGCAACCTTCTCCTTTGTAACAAGGCCTCTGTTCAAGCTCTTTCTAAGGACCAGAAGTGTATCAGTGCAGGACCATATAACTCACCCTACCAGCTTTTGTGAAACCCAAATAAATATCAATATCGTGATAGGAGACTAAACATCGTCTAAAATTTCGTTATCATTATATTGCAAGTGTTGTCTTTTCCTGGTTTAAAAGACAGTAAAGTGATGTTATTTTCTGATGTTTTCAGACTCTATGTTGTTCCATTATTTGCCTTTACCCACTTAGTCATTACATTCACATTACATGTGCATGTAAATATTTTGATTTTCTCCATCTAGTTTAAGACAGTTTTTCTGATCATGGAAAATTCTGAATTGTTATAGACCTACATAAATGCTCATATATTAGGCTCTGAATCAAAGACAACGCCTGACAAAGTGCTGTGAAACATACCCCCAGTGGCGCAAAAAACAGCAAACTAACTCGTACAAATTTAAGATTTTAGATTTATATTTACATGATTTTAGATTTATAAGTTCTTCATTGACATTTTTCAGTACTTGCATACGTTACAAAACTTGTATGCATTTAACCCATCCTATACACTATACAACAAAGAAAAAAACAAACAACGACATGTCGAATCCCAGAATTGAAAATTGACAACCTATCCAAAAAATAAACATCCAAATAGTTGAATATTCATGTCCAGCTCTAGTTGACACAACAATGATCACCAAAGTCTTATGTGGGGAAAAAGCAGCTTATGTTTCAGTTTAAAGCTGCAGTCAAAACATCTAATTTGAAATTGCATCCATGGCGAAACTGTTTGATAATCCATAAAAGAGATATCCAAAAGCAGTCCATTTGTATGTTTCATACATATAGGCCAACATAGCTCAGATGACATGTATATGAGATTGAGCATAGTGCTAGTTCAGACAGGACATGATGTCAAGCTCAGCTCACATCCCAGCAACATCAGCTGATCTCAAACAGTCCAATCAACTGATAGAACAGCTGAGTGATGGAAGGGAATCAGCTGATAGATCACATGATTCCTTTCGATGCAACAAACCCATCAAAATCTCATTCAGGGCGCCCTATTTAAACTGCTCTGCCCTGCCTACTGTTGCTGTTTCCTCTGCGAGCTGCTTTGCAGGCCGCCTCCACCCCAGCTCCTCCTTTTCATACTGTGTCTGACTTATCAGTGTCATTTCTGTTTGTCATTGATGCTTCTCTGCTCTGTTCCCGGGGGTCTTTGCTGCTGCTCTCCCTGCCTTAGGCTTTCCATGTAGGCGCATGGAAGGGCAGGGAGGTTTGCTCTCTCTGCCTCCAGCTTTCCTCGTTTGCGCATGGAAGGACAGAGACCTGGATGATTGCGAATCTTCACCGACAAGGGCAGAGCGGTGTGCTCTCTCTGCCTTAGTGTAGGCCTAAGAAAGGCAGAGAGGCCCCAGAACAGAGCCATACCACCAAATATAATACTAACAGAAATAAAGTTTTCCTTGACTCAAGTGGTCCAGACTGAGTTTTTCATCAGGACGAGGACAATATGGTAAATGGTGTGACACCTCAGATAGCGAGATGGCTGCCAAGAAGCAGACAACAGCAGACCACTGTTCAAGATCAACATAATTGGTATTTTTAACAACAGGTTGGGACATTTACAGCTGTGTTTGTAGCAACAACAGCGGGTAATTTGAACCAAAGTGTGATCTTTTTTCCTGACCATATCATGGTGGTTACCACACACTAACATGGGATTGTTAGAACAAAAAAACTGAATTATCAAATGTAAAGTTTCAACATATCTGCTAAATATGAAATGAAAAATGGTCACATACCTGTGGTTTGCAGAAACATATAATATAAACATTTATTCTAGTGACTGGGTTGCCAAAATGCTTCCTACATATTGCAGCAACATGGGCTGGGTGAAAGTGTCCATCCTATAGTATGAGAAAACAGCTTTGAAAGAAAGAAAGAAAGAAAGAAAGAAAGAAAGAACCACTTCTTGGCCCACTACAATGAACATTTTGCTTTTAATCAATCTTTTCTAAGGGCACAGATGCAAGTAGAAAGGCAAGAACAGCGACAACACCATAAAACAAGAATTACAACAACTTGGAATCTACTACAGACACAAGGGAATTAAAGAGTCTTGAATAAATAAGAGTGAAAAACGAGAGACGGAGGCATGTAGCCAAAGACCTGCGGGGTGTGAGGGGCCCTGTAATGCCTCCCTTTGGCTCCTCAGGTGAGAACAAGAAACCCAAATGAACCTGACACAACCACATACACATGCAGTCTGTATGAGCAGATGGTGTGATGGTGGTAGGGCTGGCAGTCATGTTTACTTTCTGTTTATTGTGATTTTTTTTTCCACTTTAGACATTGTTGGATGTAATTGCTCTCCTGGTAGAGAGCTGGCAGTGTTTGGTGGTGGAGTGTGTGTGTGTGTATATGTGTAGTGTATGTCAGAGTTCACATGTGTTTCTGTGCATTTTGGGTGTGTGTACACCTTGTACTGCTAAAATGTGCAGCTGCAGACATGGTCTTACTGACAAATGATGTACAAGATGAGTGTAATGACAAAGGAGTGGACATGTGTTCACCAGCGGGCAAGACTGAGTGAGTGACAAAGAGACAGAGATAAAGAGAGACAGAGGAGAAGGTCTCAGAGGGTCATTATGGAACAAATAGCTCATCCCATCTACAGAAGAAGGGAGAGCCAGCTGGACAGGTTCCCAGCCTGTAGATTTATGGCAGCATACTGAAGTGAGTCTGAAAGAAGAAAGTCAGTACAACACAGGGGGAGTAACAAATGAATGCACCATTACTACTACAATGTTAAAATTGTTTCCCATCCATCATGGGTGCATCTGTATCAAGTGAGCTTTAGCCTGTCAATCGCAGCAAGAAAGTACCGTGACTTTGGAGAGAAAACTGGAGATCTTCTAGGAAAAGAATCAGAGGGGAGCTATCTCTACTGCACTGCTTTGCAAACACTTTAGGGTTTATCAGGAAAGAAATGAAAAATATAAAAAGTAACTTTTGTGGAAGCTGCATATAAATATATACGCGTTTCCTGCTTCAACATCCTAGACAGATTTGTTACCATAGATAAAACCATCTCCTGGGTGTTGTGCAATAGCCCACACAAAAATGAGTAGGGGAACTGCCTCAGTATTAGCCTTGCTAAGATGTGGACTGCTGGTCCGAGCCTGCCATTGGCCGCCTAGCTCAGACAGAATTATTCTCCCCTTCTGTTTTCAAAATCTACGTCGCTATTCAACACTAGTCTCGCATAGCTAAGGCCTATCTCCGCACTTCGTTTTCGGGCTCTACATGAAACAACTCCCGCGCTAGCAAGCTACATGCTAAAATATCTTTCAATGTTTTATGTGGTGTTTTCTTTGGCAGGGATTTAGCCATTTTAATGTCAGGGCTTGCCTTCCGATGTGCAAATGTTCCCATAAAACAAGTTCCCTCCTGACACTATTTTGCAAGAGCTCTGTTACTGCGTCCTGGGCTTAGCGCTGCCCAAGATGACTGTGATTGGTTAAAAGAAATACAAACAATTTTTTCCCCCCTTTCTGTGGAATTATGAAGGATTCAGCCAGTGTTGGCCAAACTTCAACTTTATTTTGTCCCTAGAGGGCAAGTAGTTGCACAGCAAGTAAAAACATAAAAGGCACGCAAGAATACATAAAAATATAAATACTCAACAGTCGGACCAAATACAGAGATCTGAAATATCAACATCAACATCATCAACATCATCATCATCATCATCATCATCATCATCACTCAGCACGCAATCATAACAAGCTCAAGCCCAGCTTAAGATATGGTCAGGCTATGCGAGACTATCTCAATATAGACCTAATGAGTCCCTTGAATTTGAGACATTTTAGATCCTGGAGTGCAGAAATGGTTACAGAGATAAGAGAGAGGCACAAAGACCACACCAATGTCTCCTCTAATGTGCATTTTTGGACCCTCCATTCACGCAAAATCTGTGTTATTGGCACCCTTTGAATCTTTTTGTAAATAGTCTCCAAAGATTTTGAGATTTTGGCTTTCTTAATTAAGACTTACAGCAAAAACCTAACTATTGCTAGGGTTGAGCATCATTCTTGCCTCTTTCTGTAATTCAGTCCTTGAATATAAGTGATCACACATTGCAGTGGTTTTGACACGTCTTTGTTTGTGTTGCAAGCATGAAATACTCATGTGACTGCAGGTCGCAGAGCCCAGGGATTACTGTAGCAGCTGAAATGACCCTAAATCAATTCACTGCTTTATACTGTGTTTTTACATTACAGTGTGGGACACAAACTTAAAGGAATTACTGAAAATAAATCAAAGAGTAAATCAAACACTTTTCAACTTTTACAAATACTCAGGGAGAAAGTTAAAAATAAAGGGAAAATAATGAACAAGAGACAGAAAGCCCAAACAAGGAAGAGAGAGGGAGAGTTTTCCATTTTTTGGCCGAGCCACAGTTGGTAGTACAGTACATTTTGCTCTCTGTGGGTAAAGAGAAGGTAGGAGGCCTCCTTCCCTCTCCACTAATCACACTTAATGATTCAAATGGGCCTAAGACATACCTTTGAAATCAAATCCACTTACAACCACACAAAAGTGTACACACGTACACACACGCACACACACACACACACACACGCACGCACAAACCAAGAGCCATACAAACACGCACAAAAAGAAGCACATGCACACACACACATGCAAACTGGGAGCAACGCAAGACATTGTTAGAGAGAGGAGGATGTATCTGAAGAAGTGTGTTTGCCTGGATGTTTCCAATCCATCAGCAGGCCCCTAACTAGCCACAGCTAATTGCTCCTAATGACCTCATAGGCATACACACACACACACATACACACACATACATACATACACAGGCACGCTCACATTTACTAGTGGCACATGTAAAGGAAAAAGAAGTTGAGCCAACTGGTGACCATAAAACACTGGCCTGTCTAACTGTGTGTGTGTGCAAGTGTGTGTGTGTGTGTGGACTAAGTAAAACCCTACAGCTACATCAGGCTCCTATAGCGGCATTTCCTGAAACCTCTACGCAGCAGAAGATATCCTCTTTCGCCCCCACCCCCAAACACACACACACACACACACACACACACACACACACACACACACACACACACACACACACACACACACACACACACACACACACACACACACACACACACACACACACACAGACTGCAGGCTTGGCCCTTGCAGGCTTGAAAGCAATTTGCTGTAGGATGAAATAAAGCTTTACTTTCAATTTTTCAAAGAATTACTGTGTAAGAACAGAAAGTGTGTTATTCAGTGACGGCTGGTTTTGTTTTC
This sequence comes from Epinephelus awoara, assembly GCA_035609425.1. NCBI lineage: Eukaryota > Metazoa > Chordata > Actinopteri > Perciformes > Serranidae > Epinephelus > Epinephelus awoara. Next base: position 28,901,107 of record CM069297.1, read on the forward strand.
ACTTGGCCAGCCTTTGAGTGCGTCTGTGGGGGGGGTGTGTGTGTCATCATGGCGAAATGTGGTCCTACTGACACCTATTGAACTACCGCTGAAGCCGTATTGAGTACTTTGCAGGGTGTTTATATGTATGTCCTGCTGTCTTTTGGTCTCATTGCCTGTGAACAGATTTCGTCAATGTATTAGTGTCCCAATGGTGCAAGACACATTCACAAAACCTTACAGGTGTGTACTTGAGATCTAAACGGTGGCTGACTTTAAAGATGGGTGTGGCCCAAGCAAGGGGTCTGGAAGTAGGGGGGTAGAAAGTCGGGAAGGGGACTCCACTTTAAGCCCTTGGCAAAGATTTGTTTTTAGTTGTAGGTCGCTATATCGTGGCTGGAGTCATCCCATCACAAGATAGTCTTTAGTTGTGCTCTGTAAGGGTTTCCATAAGCAGACAAAGGCTGTGTTTGTTCGTCTTTACAGCTATATGTGAGAGAGAACAAGATCATTTAAGAGGGAACTGGATTCGAATGAGTCTATAAAGTTATTTGGAAGCTGAAAACCATCAACATACATTACAAACATGGCAAAACACACACAAGCACATCAGATTTACAGTTGTGCACATTCAACCATAAGGATGCCTTTATACATGCACACATAATCCAAAAAGTATTCATTCATTCATTTGTACACACACATTAGACAAACTGTCACACACCAGCCAGAGAACTGTGAAGTTTTTCCCAAAATTACAAAAGTTTCTAATCAGGAAAACAAAACACCAAATACCCACACAGAAAAGTAAGCACATGTGCTTGTTCACACACCTAGAAACAAAATTTATTTCTCCTAAACCACCCCCTGCCCATCCAAACACTCATACTTGCATGCACACTCATTGAGAACAGCACTCCTGCTCCTGGGTGGTTGTACACACTGTGAACTGGCATCTACAGCTTTCTTTGTCTCTCCCACTAATCGCTTCATTATGGATTTTTATGGTTACCAATCATAGGTGGTACAAAGAGCCGTGTTTCTTCAAAACAGGCCTTCAGGTAAATATAAACACTCTTAGAAGTTAATATAATGGTCGGATGGTATTATGCTGGAACGAGTGGTTTAAGAGCTCTTTTTAAATGTTCTCATCTTTTAAAAATATTTCTAAAACATTTTTATAGAAGCAATTTAGCACCGCTTTAATAATACCTTTAATTTAGGTGACTGCAAAAACATGAGACATTGTTGAGATTTCTTCTTGATGCTAACCACACTCTCTAGCCCAGAAAGTATTTTACGTTGCCAGCAGCAACAGCATCATAATGGAGGAAGCTATGCTCTTGTGACAGGATTGCTTCTTTCATTTTCTGTCACTGAATGATTTGCATCCTCCAAATCTCCTCCATGGTGCACATGTGTTTATCATCCCCGCCGAGCAGCGCAACTCATCTTCCAACAACCGAATAACTACCTCAGTGCAACACGTTTTACTCTAAGAGTCTGTCTTCCCAAAATTTATGGTCACCAATAGATAGCAAAGCCCTCTGGTGGTTGCAGGAAATGTGACTCTTGTTGATCAGGCAGAGACAGTAGATTTATATGCACAGTTAAGTGGAGCTACGGTTATGGCACAACTAGGCCATTTAATTGGACTACTGTCCTTGTGGCTGTGCTGCCTGCTCTCTCCGGTTTTACGCCAGGCTCGGCTCCTTTCACAGACTCTTTGCGAAGCACTCCTCCAGGGTTTTTTCGGACCTAATTGTATTGCGCAGTTTTGCACAGCGGCGACCGGATATTTGCTCTCAAAACACAAAAAAATGTGATGGCACAATAGTCTCCTTTTGATCACCCTGTGCTGCAATAAAATGGTTAATCAGCAGTGCCGTGCACTGTAGAGCTGATGCGCTGCTGGTTCTGCCGGCCTGAATAGAATATAATGTCTACTGTGGTGTACAGCCTTTATAGACTGAGCCGAGTAGTGATGCGCGGGTCGACTCGTAACCCGCGGGACCCACAAATGGACCTGCGGATCGGGCAGCAGTGATCGTCTGTTAAATCAGTCTGTAAATGATATTTTGACATTATTATTATAATCTATTAATCTATAATCTATTACTGTCATGGCATCTGAAGGTACTGATGCGTTGAGCAGGTGACAGTCTGCGGCCGTTTTCAAAACACACTTGTGTCACACACTCCAAAAGAAACTTGTTGAAACTTTAAACAATAATTTATTGTACAAAACAGGGGAAACAAACGTTGACAAAAACGGTTCCAGAATTCATATTAAATTCAAAAGATAATGAAAAAACAGCTACAAGTTAGAGGGAATAGTGATACAGTGGTAAAACTTGGCATTGATCCACAGCCTCAGACAGATGTGCTCAAGCGTGCCGTGTGCACAAGCTCCATTGGTAGGCGATACTATATTTTCACATTTTTAACAATGCAATTTAAGAGTTTTGATTTTTATTGATAACCTACATTTACCAACAACAAAAAGACTATTTTTAGCACCAAAAAATATGTAAAAAAAACAAACAAAAAAACGAATATCGAATACCAAATTTTCATAACAAATACCTACCCAAAGAAATGAATATTCGAATATCCGAATATTTGGGTACAGCCCTAATGGATGGATGAATGGATGATTTGTAACAGATTTGGAAGACACTGACAAATTGAGATAGCATTTTATTGTTTAATTTGGAGACCTTGTTGAACTCTAGCTAGCTTGAACTCAGTTTCAGGCCTGTAGACCTTGACACTTAAAATACTGGAGGTCAAGCTCACCAGACCACTTGGAAAGGGATCAATAATATCATTTGACAGGTGCCTTTGTGTGCTAAAACCAAGAGACTGAAACATTTAATCTTAAGTTTTAATACTAAAAACAATGTTAAAAGTAATCTGGTATCTAAGTTTGTGTGCTGACAAAGTGAGTTTGGAGCTTGGTGTGCAGCAGAAAGAAACAAAACAAAAAGGAGTCAGGCAGCAGTAGCAATCTTGAATAGAGACAGATTCATGGGACTAAACCGACACATATATAAATCAAGACATGGCATATCGGATACATTCTTACAATTAACAATACCTTGTTCCATTTAATCAGCTTGTGTTTTGGGTGTGGAGTTCCTTTGGAAGCTCAGCTTATGGCTGGACTACGTTATGGGAACCAGGCTAATGGAACACACACATGCGCGCGCACACACACACACACACACACACACACACACACACACACACACACACACACACACACACACACACACATACATCTCCTTGTGTTGAGTTGAGAATCACAGGCCGTCTGCCAAATTGCAGTCAGACAAAATGGCTACAGCTTTGCTAAATACACTGTGGTCTGTGGTAGCGGTAGCACTCAGTAAGACAAACAAACACACCAGCCCACAACCACCACCACGCTCAAAGAGTGTGCGGTGTGTGTGCACATTAAAAGTCTTTGCATCCCTTCATGTATTCACACACCTTCGTATTTGCACAGAATTAATGCATTAGCATGTGTCAATGTTGGTGTGTGTGAGTAGGAGTGCGAGTGTGTCCAGTCGCAACTATCAGAGCCAAAACTACACGCCGCTGCCAGAATGGAAAGAAAGGAGAAAGAGGAGAGGGAAAATAATAGCTGTTCACAGTTTAAAAAAACAAACTATTCCAATAAATTTGCCCCCAATCCCCATCTGCCGCCCCTTTTTTCTTGTTCCGAGCTGCTTTTATGGGCGAAATTAGTCGTCCCCAACCCCCTGACAGCGCAATAAAAAACTCTGCCAGGTACATACACTTATACTAGGCCTTGGAGAGCGGAGAAGAAAGAGAAAAAACAGAGATGGAGGGAGAAAGTGGGCCATAGGGAAACAGAGAGACGAAAAGAAGGAATGAAGGCAAAAGAACAGGAATACTCAGAGAAGTGTGAGAAATAAGCAAATGGTAATGGAAATGTGAGAGGTGAAAAATGTAAAACAGGAAAAGGAACAAAAGGAGAGTTAACTAAGCGGGAAAAAGAACGAGACAGGAAGAATGATAGAGGATAGAGGAAAGCTAAAGAAAGAGGAGAGGAGCAGCACAGGAATGACTTTTACAACTGTGGCCAGAAAAATCCCTCTGGACGTTTTCACACAGCAACACACACAAACACACACACACGCACGCACACACACAGATTCATCCTTGACTGTCTGCTGAGACTTTTTAAACTGAAAACTTTACATCCTGAAATGTAGTTTTTTCCCTCCCCCTTGGAAGGAAAAGGAGGGATGTGGAAAAACATAAATTCAGGGGGGCTGTCGACAGCAGCCAGGAAAACAAGATGATGACTTGCCACAAGTGGCCGCATTAGGGTCAAGGGTCGCACACCCTGAGAAAAACAGCAAGACAAAAAAATAGAGAAACACAGAGAGGCAGGGGGGAGAGGAACGATTCCTGACTTGCCAATACGTCAGAGACACATTATAAAAAGCGTTTACACAGCTTTAATATGTAAACTATAAAAATGTGTTTATAAATGTGTTTTCATAATTTCAAAATGTTTCCATCGGCCAAGATGTCAGCTCGTGGGAATATAAATTATCATTAAGCACGAACCAGATCGTTTTATTGTGGAAATAATCTGGCACAGATCTTGACACATGCGTTTTCATCAAGTCCGTCCCACAAGCTAACATCATGTTAACTCCTCCTTTGGGACGTGCGTATTTTTGAAAACAGTCTTGCGGCTACCTAAAATGGAAAAGGTATGTTAAAGATGTCGGGTTTGAGGATGAAATACTAAACTCTTTTTCCAGATTCGAGGCAGTATCTTCTAAATCCAGCATGAATTATTGGACCCTCACATACTCCTCTTCATTCCACTCGAGGCACACGTTCTGTAAATTAGTTCTGTAAATTTTCATCCATCCAAAATGCCTTTTCGCCTGTGTTACATGTTACTGTAAAAAAAAAAATTGGGAAGATGTTTATAATCAGTTGCAGGAAATGCTGGTAGGAGTCAACGGAACTATAAACCATGTCTGTGAAAAATGCCTCGCAACACATTCCACAGTGCCTCCTCGCTGCGTCATGCAAGGGGGAAAAATGTCAGATTAGAGTCATGTTTTATTTTATCACTTTAGTCTATAAAGTGCTGTATCTTGTATTAAATATGTAAAGCAATAACATTTATCTATAAAATGTGTCAGCACCAGAAGCGGCGTACAGACCTTTCCTGGCGCAGAAACTTAGTTACAGTTACAACAGCACAAAATACTGTCACAAAAAGCTCCTCGTGTCTTTCTGTAATTGTTCAACCATACAATGAGTTTTAAAGAATAGCGTGCAGATACAAGGCAGCGCTGTCACACCCCTGCTGTCTCACATCATCACCCTGCAGCTCACAACGCAGTGAATACACAGCGCTCTATCTCTGCTGCAGTCAAACAGACAGGGACAAGTGTAATTGTGGCTTGTGGTTTGGCTGAGCATTCAAACGGAAAAGCAGCTTGTCCACATCTCTGTCTGTGTGTCAGCAAGGTCCATTTGTCTTCCAGTCTGTGCATGTGCTGGTGTGTGCTGGTGTGTGTAGAATGATTCAGTGTGCATGTAGATTATGTCTGTCAGCCGCTGTCTGTGGTAAATCTAGTAGTTGTGAGACAAAGATGGGACACATGGACACATAAACACGCACACGCACAAGTCAAACCACAATTGGGCTGAGCGGACCTGGTATGGTGAGAATGCTACGACGGGGCGCCCACTGCTGCAACAAACGTGAATAAGCCATTTGTGTAAAGTGTTTTCCCAGCACACACTCATGCACACACACACACACACACACCATATGCTGGATGACGTATGACTGTGAACCCACATCAGATATCAAAACTAAACACCCACATGATTGTATAATGTACACACAGGCATTACACGCTTCAACACGCTTATTAACCAAAAACAAACACACGCACACAATACTCTGAAAAACTATTGTAAAAACATTCATATTTTTAAAAACTTTATCAGCTTAATTAAGTACAGTACAAAAAAGTGTGTCCTCTAAATGTGAAATAAACTCCAATAATGCTCAAGTGCGACTTTGTTAAAGTACCAAAAGATAAAATCATAAGTACTGGTTAATTTCCGATGTGTGTGTGTGTGCATGAACATGCATTGTTTTGTAGTTATTCTTGTCCAGACTCTCTGAATGAGCGGCAAGAAAACAGGAATCTGACTGTTGAATGAAAAGTGCTCGTGTGTGTTTGTGAGAGCCGTAAGCTGAGGCCACCAGACAGACCACATATCAAACTGTTTGTGTGTGTGTGTTGTCTGTGTGTGGGGGGGTTTGATTTTTGTCATCCATGTAAATGCCAACTCCCTCCTTGTGTCCACTTCATTTTAGCAGTTTTAATTAAACAGTACACTCTATAGACACCACACACACACACACACACACACACACACACACACACACACACACACACACACACACACACACACACACATACACAGACTTCAGTGAATTTGACATTTCCAAAGGTTATCTAGTGAACATCAACAATCACCCTGATGGAAAAGTTGATTTTAACACCCACTTTAAATATTTGTACTGTCTCTCTTGTGGTTTTATGTTTCTACTCCACAGTATTTCTCTCTCGATCACACACACACACACACATGCACACAAACACACACACAAACAATGTGTGAGTGTTTTCAGTGATTAAGTCACAGGACACCATGCAGGCTGTCAGTCCAGTTCTTAGGAGCAGTGAACAGCTCATGCTGCTGCTGAGATCTGAAGGCTAGTCTAGGCTGGCATGACCTGACCATTGACTGAACGCTGAATTAATATATATATATATGTATATTTATTTCAAATAATTAATCACAGAAAAAAAAGCGTGAAAAAAATGAACGATGATTAGTCACGCTTTGAGGTGCCCTTTGACCCGGTGTGCCGTTGAAGGTCACAGTGGCTTTGTCACATGATTGAGGCAGACAAGACGACGCTGCTTGGCCCCATGACTATAACATTTACATTTTGAAAAAGCCCAAGGGGAACTGTTGATAAGAGCATCGTTTTTTGCATTTTCTGCAGTAAGGAATTTTCATACCATCAGACTACCTCAAGCTTGAAATATCACCTCAACACAAAGCATTTAGCAGCGAACCCGGAGGTCTCTGATGCTAGCACTAGCACTAGCCTCATCAAGCCACACTCCACCAGGCGTTCAGATGCAAACTGAGTGAAGACTAGTCACCTTGGGTCGGAGGTGAGTCGGCAGATAGTCTGCCACGTTGAGTCCTCATGTGTGAGCAAGCCTACGAGTGAGTCGCCCCCTCGTCTGTGACTGGGACTGGATATCTGGCATGCTAGAGAAAAGTGGAGAAGTCTGACACGACATGTGAACATCAGCCAATGAGAGGCAGGATACGTCCCACGTCAGCACGCAGGAGGACGGAAGAAATGTGAGGAGGACAAGCCGCAGGGTTGCCAGGTCTGCTTATTAACCGTGACTTTGGGCTTGTTTTTTGTAAAGTCGCTTACTTAATTGGTAGCCGCGGGTTGTGGTTCTTTGGCGGAGGTGCTTATTTGGGTTTGATCTCTAAACGTCGCCTTTCTCTATATCCGTCACTTCTTTTGGGCTTGTTTCCATAGCCCTGGTTGCTTCTTTCTCTCCCAAGATCTGGCAACACTAAGTCAAACCGGTAAGCAACAACAACAACAATGGCGGTGTCCACAGGATCACGGGGAGCGTGTAGTGTTTGGACCCAGGCCCTGGAGGCAGATCTGATTCAACACTGGAAAGAATATCCATGCCTTTATGATGTGTTGTCTCCAGGTTAAAAAACATAGTTTGGTGACGTCACCGCGTTATCTGGGGCTCTGTCGGCGAGGGCTCGGTGGAGAAATCTTGTAGTGTGCACACAGGTCGCTCACAATGACAGAAACACACGTCGCCAGGTATGAACACTCAAAAGATTGCCTCCGCGACACATTTTGCAGGATGAAAATTGTGTAATGTGCACTAGCCTTAAGTCTACCTGGGATCGACTAACTCCCTTACAAAATGGACCGCAGACCAGTTTGGGTAGTAGAGGACAGGGGGGACAATTGCGTCCAAAATCCAACAGCTTCACTATGATACATCTGCCAAAATTCCTTTGAACTGAAATCTTTCAAATACTTTAAACAGCAAAAGTTGATGTATGCAATTAATTTAGATTAATCACAGAGAATGTAATTAATTAGAATTTTTTTAATCACTTGATAGCCCTTATAAATATATTTGGTTCAAGCCATCATTTTTAGGCCTGCAGATAGCATTACCTAAACTAGGAGACAGTCTGACACTTGTGCATGAGGTGCAAAATTATTCAGTGAAAATAGTTTTAGTGCAAACCTAGACTCCACAGCACTTGTGGTTCAAGGCTGGACCAGATCTTGGCAGTGTGCTCTGCAGGAGTGTCCCGGACTGCCTAATCATGTAAACAAACATTAAACCAGCTGTTCATTCAGTGATAGCCTTGTAAGTGGCATTGGCTGCTTGGTTTTAAGGAAGGACATATCTCAGCACCTCTTTTACACTGCCTGTTCAAGGCAGGAGTATCACGTTGTTATCCTGCCTTGCTGTTCTGTACAAGAGGTGCAATTGCGGAAAGGGAGGACAGAGATGTCTCACCTTGAAGCTGGCAGCAGAGGTAGTAACAGTGCCGAATCAACGTCTGTGTAAAAGGGACAGCTGGCAGGACAGGACCATGGACGGGACGGGTGTGACATTTTGAGGATGCGTTATGTGTGTGACCCACCGCCAGGAGATATAAAGCAACCAGCAGCAGTTAGCAGCTGTCTGCAAATTGGAAAAACAATGAGGTCAGGGAGCTCCTTTCCCCTGAGCAGAAGCAAGATCGGCCACCATATAAGAGAGACGGTATATGGCTGTTATTATGCCACATTAATGCCATTGTTATTGTTTAGATTGTGCTGCCAACATGCATTTTATATTCCACACTGAAGTGCTGAAGCTGTTGTGGTTCACATCATGCCCCTCACATCTGTTTTGTTTGCGGGACGTGGCTATGCTATCTCAAATCACACACAGGGCTGGCATGATGTCGCTGTTGTTTGGTTCTGTGTAAAAAAGCAAAGGCAGCATGATAAAGGGTCTTTGTGACCCCTCTATCATTCGATCTCTGTGTAAAAAGGCTAATGATAATAGCACTAAATCACCAAGGCAAGTCATTTAAGTAATTCGCAGATGTAATTTTTATAGCTGCCCCTTGAGAGTCGAAGATTGGGATCATCAGTCGGAGACCCCTCGGTCAACTGAAATTGCTTCAAGTTGTCGTTGTTTTTTTTGCTGGTCAGTGTGCTGTGCATTGTACTTTTTTTTAGTTTTGGTCCCCAGAATTTGCTTACTCTTTGGCACAGCTGCGGACAAAATGCAGCAGCATAGAGAAGAAGCTTTGCACCGTAAGGCTCTGAGATAACATTATCTTCTGCCCTCTGCTTGGAAGTGGTGAAATTACAGCTCACAGCATTAATATAATATTGCTGTGATATGATTGGCATTATTGGCATTAGCTTGTTTACTATATTACATGAATGCCACTTTTACACTGAACATCCTGCTGAGCTCCGTTCAAACTTTATATGGAAAACAACTGAATCTGATTCGACTGACATAATTCGGAGTCGGGTACAGCCCTAGTAATTCTGCAATAGACCCTTTTTACATTGAATGCATGCACACGGTTTACTGTATGATGTTTTATGGTGGGCGGGGCTTAGCTGGAGGCAAGTTCTGTTGTCTTAGTTTTAGACAATATAAGACTAAAATACAAGTGGTGCATTCAGAAATATTCATTCCGAGTACCGGAGCCCACTCTGGCACACACTTGACCGTTCATAAATTCAGAGCGCTGTCTGAATGTACTGTTCAAGAGCACCGCAAGAGCACCGCAAGAGCACCGCACTCTTGGAGTGGCAGAGCGAACTCTGGGCACTCTGTCTGGGGAGACGGAGCAGCAGAGCACTGTGCGGAGTGAATGCGTGATTAACTTAGTTGTTCATTAACTCATACAGAAATATAACGCTCCATTTTCTTCAACCAACAGGGCTCTCATTTTCCTGTATTTGCAAACGTAGCATATCGGGTCACTCACTCTCTGGGACCGCCAGTGTTACTTGAAACAGTAAACACTGACCAACGGGACCGGACTGGCCGACCCGAATGCTCTCACTCAGTGGATGGATGATTTGACAGGATTGCCGAAGGTTTGATGGCCGGCTTTGTGGTTGATTGCTATGCTAATCTTACAAAGGAGGGCGACACTTGATCGGTTTCCTCCAGTTTGTTTTGCTACTGACGCTAACGTTAGTTTGTGCGCTAAAACTGAGCATTAGAGAAATCCAGTATTCTTAGTTTCTAATGAGGTGGATATGATAACCCTTAATACACATAACGTTTTTCATCCCTGCAACAGTAAATACCTTCTCCCTAGCCTGAACCTTAAGTGTGTGCTGCACACGTGAGAATTTTTGATGATCGCCTCCGTCCAGTCCTTTCATCTTATCACATTTAACCACAGTTGTCTTTGTTTTTGCAGACGGGCAGTGGCTGGTATGTGATAAAAATTTAAGTTTTGAGCCGTGACTCCTTCTGTTCTGGCTCCCAATAACACAACAAGAAGACATTTCATGTTTTGCCTCCAGCTATCAAACTGACGTCATTGTGACGTCGGCCCTAATAGGGTGTATAGCCGAGGTTTTTTATTTAACCTTCTGCACTGCCAGATTAAGTCATATGGGCATGAGCTCACTGTGTGCTGATTTGATCAGTTTGTCTAACATGCTGAAATCTTAGAGAGTGGTTTCATAAAACTGAGCAGCCATTGAAATAGTATGATATTAATCAAAACATTAGCTGCAGATTGGCCACAGACTTGCCCTCTGTGTGGTCAGATATGAACTGAGAGTGTATTACTATAGAGATAACCTTGTGTGTGTATGTGTGTGTGTTCCGTCAGAGTGGGTCAGTAATCCCACGGCAGGGCCGGTGTTTACTTTTCCTCTGGAGACATGCGTTCTATTTCAGGGAGTGGAGCAACAAGACAGGGAAAAGACAGGTGCCAAGGAAGTCAGCACAGAGGTCTATGAATAACAAACTGAAGGAGAAACGGATGATGGCGTGTTTGCAGTAGAAAGCAGCTTGCTAACTGAGAAAACAATGATTCACTTCTGACATTTACAGGGTTATGATAACTCTTTCAGTCAAATCACACAAAGAAGATTTGATGGACCAATCATTCGTCCCAACTTTACATCTCAAAAGTAGTCGTCCCTCTTTCCTCTCTGTGAGGAACTGTGTCGGAAAAACACCCACGTCCCTTCACTATGTGCAGTAAATCATTCTCTCTTTCTCTTCTAGCACAGCTGCATGTTGGACGCCGGCCCTTCACCTTTTCAGCACAGCAGTTGATAGAACATTTCCACTTACACACACATATATACACGTCCTTAACACCTCCAAAGTCCATTTTGCCTGGACTCAAAAAAATGTCACTATTAAAGCCAAACGCAACACATGCACAAACTACACACACGTCTAATATGAGCATTGTGTGTATGCGTGTGCAAGCCCTACATTCTCATCTGATGGTGTCACGGTGTCCACGGATGAATTACGTTCCAAGGACACACACGCAAACACACACACTCATGCTAGAGTGGTTCCCAGAAGTTGTCTGTCAAGTGGTAATCCTACTAGTCAATTATACATGCCTTCATGAAAAGGTTCAGCATCTTGGCTTTGTGCGATGTACAACGAAAAACACGGATCATGGAAACACACTTGGTTAAACGTGCAAACTGTAACCGCCACTCAGACTTGCCAGAAAATCCCACACTATGAAAATGATCGCATTATTTCCAGGCGCTGGTCAAATTCTAGCAATATCCCATCTACATTTGCATCTCCACTACTCTAAAAACAGGTTGCAAGTGCAGATTGGGTGTCTGTAAATGTTATTTTAATGCATTTCTTTGTCAAACAAATGTATGTTTGTTGAGGTATTTCACTAATCCCTCTCAGGCAACACTTAAGGCCCCACAATAATTTACTGCAGAAACAAATCCACACTGAATTAGGGCATACAAAAGGCATGTATTCATATGTTTAATGCAGTTCAGACATACATTGAATGCATGCACAGTCACCCACCCACACGCAAATGCAGCGAGCAGGGAGATAAATCAGTGTGTGAGCAGAGATCCATATTATGTGGTTACTTAGTTTCAGCACATTAATAAAACTCATCCCAGTCACCAGTCAGAGAGGAGAAACAGCTGTGTCTGTAGAAGGTCAGGAGGAGGAGGAACACTACTCCCTAATGCTCCGTATGTGTGTATGTGTGCAAACTTTATTGCAATTGAGCGCTCACATGATGTATTCCCCTCATGATTAATTCTAAATAACGACTACAAAAGAACACAGTCACAGCACAAAGAAACATATTCAGTGGCTACCTAATTAGTTTGCCCAGCCCACTTGGTTGACCTCAGTGATGATATGCTCCGCTACGATAGTTTTTTTCCATCCATTAAACCTCACTGTCCTGATATTTCTATAATCACAGGAAGCTGCCTTCAGCTGGCGGTGCAGATGTTCGATGGACGGGTGGTGACTTCTACTTTGCTATTTTTTCCTTCCGAGAGCCAAATTCTCACCCACGCAGCCATATACAGCAATGGGGACAATTCTTCGAGGCGAGCACGTCCATCCGCTTCCCAACTGGACCGCTACCACCTGCTCATCAGATTTCTGGGAAAATCTCATCAGCTGCCCTAGGCTGTGAGAGGGGAGTCTGCTGTTACAGACGAGCAGGGTTACAGGGGTTAACTCTCCAACAAGAGGCCGATTTACATCCAGGGACAGGAACCATCTATCAGCACTCTGTTGCCTGTCACCAAACAGGCCAGGCTTTGCTGCCTTAGGCCAAATTCACCGCTCAAAAAAGTGCCTTATAGAATTAAAAATGAATAGACGAGACATTTCCTGAGCATGGTAGCACCCTGCCAATGATGCTCATCTTATTACGCTGTTCTTAAAGACATTTGTATGTGGGATATTACCCATGCAGACAAGCTATTTTGTTTTTTTCCATTAGCCTGTGGTTTAAAAAAAAAAAAAGACAAAGACTGAATTTAAAGACATCTAGATATTCTTAAAAAAGGGCCTCCTTCTGAGACTGTTCATAAATTTGCTTTTATAGTGCTTCTGTAGTGTACAACCACAAGCAAACGAGCAAATAAAATAAATACAAGTAGTCCAGATGATTTTTATTATCTGCTTATCCAATATTTAGTGCACAAGATGAACTACTATCCTCTGTTTGTGGTTGACAGAGTAGAGAGAAAAACTTCTTAACAAACTTAACGGGAAGGCTTTTCTAGGAAATTCTCTGTGGTATCCCTAGACAGCGGATAAGGCCTCAAAGTGATGTTTCTAGGGATTAAACTTCAGTGATATTTACGTAATAAAAATGTGACAAAAAGAGACATGATGATGGTCCCCGTACTTTAATCTGAAAATAAGAAACTACATGGTCTTTTTAGGGTTTATTTGGAATAATAAAAAAAATGAAATAATGCAGACTACATCAGTTATGGTAACTTATTTTCTTATCAACCTTACGCAATAGCTTGTGATGACCAACACTGACTTCTGAAGCATCTTAAAAATTGAGGTTCTAGAGAATTGTGTGGGTGTAGAAGCTCTAGCACATCCAAAAAAATGACGTTTAACGTCAAACCACGCTGTTTTTCTGGTGAATAAGCATGAATAACAGGTTCACTGATGATACATTGTTTTGACAATGTCTAAAATATGTGGTCAAGAGTGTGTGAAAAAAAGCAGAAATAAGACACTTAATAGCAGAAGTTCATGAAATGTTAAATGGGTGTATAAAAGGTCCGGGATTGTTTGCATGTTTAACCTTGAAGAAAGATGTATAGAACAGGACTTCATTTGTGGAATGGATTTAAAACCACAAAAGAAAAATTTAATTTAACTGGAGCCATTGATCCCATGAAAGAACTTTGTTATAGGGGACCTATTATGCTTTCCTAATCTTGTTACATTTTACAATGAATTCTGTTAAACATGACCAAACTTTCAAAAATAATTAAGTAACTATTTCTAAAAGTAATTTCTGTGGGCTTCGGACTGTTCTGAATACTCTGTTTCCAATGTTTTATTCTCCTTTTGAGACAAGTTAACGTCAGCTCGGGACAGATTTCTTCATCTGCCCCAGCAATGCTACAAGTGTTGACACTACATGCACTGCTACATGTGGCTACTTGCACATAATCCTGATTGGTGATATTGTTAATTTGTCTCTGATTTCTGATCAGATTCCTGCTGGAATTGTCTGGTTGTGTTTAGAAGCTTATATTGGTGAATTAGTTTTACAGGAGAAAGTATCCTTATACTCTGTTACAGTCATTCTCTGGCTGCACTTATTGTACAGATATGCTGTAATGTGGAAGACCTGACCAATTAGAGTAAACTGCGCTTTCAAGATTTTTTTTTTTTAACATTAAAGCGTGTAAACATGTTCCAGTAGAAACCCAAAAATACAAGTATAACCAAAATAAGCATAATAGGTCTCACTGAAAGCATCTTACTGGCAGAACAACCAGGCTTACCTTTGTGTGTTAAGACATCAGTTTCCTCACATTTTTGACTGTTTTGTACATTCAGATGATTTTAAAGCAGGATCGTGTTGTACTGAACAGTTTAACTTGTAACTGGTAAGACATTCATATGTAAAACGTGTTGTAGTCTTCTTGTCTAAAGCCCAGTTCAGACCAAAGATTTGCAACAAGACAAAACCATTTTTGAACATTGCAGGGAATAGTTGTAATGGTGTGAACTGGTCGGTCTGAGCCCGACTCAAGCTGGCTGATGGTGTCACCTGTTGGTGTTACCTGCAACTCAGCTGGCAAATCACCGGTGTCTGGCCTAAGAACGCAAGGCTGGCCACCTGTTTCTACAGCCAATCAGCCTGTAATGAGGTCTGCTGGTCAAGTCAAAATAATCGCAGACGGCATGTTGGCTTGCTGTGGCAGGTTCTCTATCCTGTGTTTCCATCCTCTCAGTGTGCAGGTGTCAGATGGTGGGTTGCTGCTGCTGCTGCTGCTCGTTGGTTATTTACATTATTGTGGTGTATTGAATAAGAACATGAATATGAATACAGTCCATCTGATGCTCGTTTTATTTCATCACTACTACAAATGCAACTGTATCTCACTATCACTATCCTCATTCATATTTTAAGAAGCTAAAAATTATATTCAGCCACAAAATAAGCCTGAAAAGCTGGAGATCAGAACAGAAGTACAGAGAGTTGTTGCATAGAGATGATACACCATCTCATGTAGTTGCACTGGTGTGAGCCAGTAGGCTTTTAGAACGTTCCAGAACAGTGCATTGCAAGTGGCTGCCTCTTTCACCTCGTCACCAAAACTGTGGCTCTTTGGTCTGAACTGGACTTAAAAATGTGCATTTATTAGCAATAGTTTCTTCAAATTGTGTTGCTTGATCCAACATATCCAATGAGTGTTAGTCAACTAACATGGGAGCAGTAGTTGTAGGAAGCTGTGGATTCTAAATTGTACCATCCAACACAAGGCCCAATTCGAGGGGCGGCACCAAGTATGCATTTGAAAATATCACTGCACGCAACTGGATAACATTACGACCAATAAGAACAATACACAGGGTGACGTATCCAGAGCTTAGCTACCAGCGGAGCCAACTGGTAGATTAGACTCTTGCCGTATCCGGTCGGCAAACAGCAAAAACGTCCTTCTTGCAAAGGAAAGATTCGAGTGCCGTCTTCTGTTCCTCTTTTAGAGAAAAAGCCAAATCTAACTTGTTCATTGTAGCGGCCAAAGCCATTTTAAACAACTGGTGTTCATCCGTAGCCATCTTGTAATGTTTACTGACTGATTCCGGGTGGGTTTGCCCAAGTGGGCCCCACATGGATCATGCTATGGCTACCTGGGTAAGTGGGTATGGGTCCAAAATGGGCACCTTATCTGTGACCCACTTGGGTAAAAGTCCCATATAGGGCCTATTTTTTTCAGCCCATTTAGTATCCACAAGAGCCCCACATACAAATGTTGGCTGGGTAATTGCACATAGCGGTGATATGATATTGACATATATTGTGATATGGTATATTTTAGTCTTTGGGGAAACTGTTTATGGGTGAAATAAGACAGGAATTACAGTTTTTAGTAAATATAAAAGTCATCAGTGCATACATTGTATTAAAAGCCAATACTGCCATAAAGCACCGCTGTTACTTGACATTGCTCACAATGTTGTAATACAACCAGATGTATTATAAGCTGACAATTTAAGGCCCAACCTTACTGGCACTATTACTTGGCACTGAAGATGGAGAAACTGTACATTTGTTATTGTAACACTGTAGCGCTATAAGAATGATGTATTATTTTCATTATGTAAGCCCCTTTAATATGGATGAAATTTAATCAAATGACGCTGATCTTCAGAAAAACAACCTCCTCTGCATCACCTCATCCATCCCAGCACAAGCAGTAAACTGAAGGAAGGGAAATTGGAGAACGAGATGATGAGAGCACAAAAAAAGTGTTGCAGCAGTCAGCTTTGTGCCTGCATTAAAAAATAATTGAGCCCTCAAAATGGCTAGAAGAAAAATGTTAGTCACAGTTTGCAATTTGGACTCAATTTGGACAAGCTGCTCAAGTTAGAACCAGAAGCGGAGCAGATGTGTGACGGTGTTAAAAAGGGAGGGTGGGAGTGGCAGTAAGAGATGGAGTCAGAGCAGGAGGGTGGTGATAAAGAAAAAGTGTGTGATACTCTACTACAGGGTAACGTGAGCCTGCAGTCCCAGAGGGTACATATCACCTGTAGAAACCCCCTACTCGCTTCTATCAAACTTCCCCAACCCCCATAATGCCATAAGCACTTACTCCCACACATGCTCTCCCCCCACTTATCCTACACACCTGTACTCACACACACAGAAGCTTCAAAATACCCAAATCATGGCAGTAAAGCCACACAGCTTCAGACACACACTCCCGCATGCAGAATAGTTGCAGTTATGCACACTTACACCATTCCAAGGAGTTGGCAGGCCTATTAATACCACACTTCAAGGACTGAGGGATTGGGCATGGAGCCATAAGATGCTATCTGGTGACTGATACACACTTGTGTCTCTCTTTCTGTCCTCGGGGTACTGCCTTTCACTCTGCCTGCCAAGCTGAAAGGTTAGACTGGTTACATTCCCACAGTAAGACCAAGTTGGCCTCAACAGGGCTGTGGTCAACCCAACGTGTTTATGTATTCATTTAAAAAGAAGCAGGGGGGTGTATTACACATGTAAGAGAACCACATACTTTGAAGAGAGTTGCACTTTGACTTCCTTCAAAACCTAGTGCATCAACTGTGAATTTATTTAGCGGTTTTCCGAGAGCGTTTCATAATAGAGTGGTGGATTTTTCTCGTCTTACGACACAGTTTGAACCCCAGAATGTTTTTATGTGACAAAAGCAACTTCAAATTGTTTGACTCTTTAAAAAAACCCACGTCAAACAAAATGAATGGATATTAAATAATCACAGCACTGCTACAAAAAGAGGAACTTAGCGATAATATCTAAATTAATTCTGAACAGCTGACATTAAATCATTAAGAGCAGATGCAGTCACTGCCCATATCAGTGTTGTAGCTGATTTTAGCATCACTGAGGAGTTACAGCTGTCGGCTGCATTATTAATAACCATAAATCAATGCATCAACATTCCAACACGGTCTAATTTCAGGACCGACTGAGGATATTTCAATCCTAAAACAAGGCATAACTTTAACCAGCCTCTCCTCCCCCAAAATCCTTCCTTTATAACTACAGACTGAAGCTAAATCAAACAATAAAGTTGGCGTTGGCGTATTATATTTGCCCAGCCAGTCTACCTCATGTGGTACCTATAAGTCTGCACATGTATTTTTTGTTATTGTGGAAGTAACAAAGGTGGCAGTGATGCAGAGTGAGGATTAGGGAAGTTAAGACTGTGGGGAGGTTTGATCCCAGTCCAGCCAGGGCACATGTCCTTCCAAAGGCAGGGCTCTTAAGCATTAAACCATCAAAATGTTAGCAAGGGTGGGTAATTTGGGGAGGGAAACCACACCATCGAGTCCTTTCTGTTGGCATCAACACGATTAAAGAATCACATGAATGTTGTGTTGGAGGAAACTGTGTGGCAGAGATAATTAGAAAGCCCTGACTATTTTTTGCTTGGCCAACAGCAGTGGAAATGAGCCTTACTGGACTGCAAAACAAACTCTAGCTCAGACGTCATGCTGCATGTCCTGAGTTAAATTTAACAATTGGGTTTAATAATCAGAGAGCGTCGGCTATAGAGCCATAAAAACATGTAGGACTGCTTTCAAATATCACACACATTGACATATAATCATTGTAGCTGGTCCAGCTGCTGCCATCACTGACATGCACGGCTGAAATTCCTAAACCCTCCTCCACCTCCCACTTCCCGCTACCCACATCATGTTCTTAATACATTTTGATTGGATATTTACTGTGTCCAGAGCCCACTCCAGCAGCCTGCAAACACTGTTTTCCATAAAGTCACCATCAATTAACTAGTCAGCAAAAATGTTTATGTTACGCTTGCACTAACCCAATATTGGCAGCCTGACCTTCCCCTGGACCTAATTGCTGGTTTGGTCAGAAAGCGAGTTGTGCATAGAAGTAGGATGGTCAGAAAATACACGCCTTGTGGGTTCATGATAACCAGCACCAACGCACTAAAGTAAGTTATTAAAAACAGCCTGTATCAGCATTATTCAACTTTTATATCTGTGACCTTAGATGCACCTTAAATGTAGTGGGTTTTAAAAGCAGCAGTGCCCTCTTCTTTGCTCACCAGCCAAATGCCCATTTGAATGGGAAAGCCTGCTTGATCATTAACTCAGTGGTTTTATAGCTTAAAGGGTAACTGTGGTCATTATCCACTCAGTGTGATGGTCATTAGTCTGTCAATTCCAACACGTTGTCTGCTCACCCCTGCTATTCACACTCTACTGTGAAAGTAAACAGAGGGGACGGAGTGTGCTGGTGGCTCGCGCTGATAATGTGCTGCTGCAGCTCCTTACCTCGCCCTCCTTTATCTCTCTGCCTGCCTGGTTCTTCTTCTCTGTATCTACAGTTGAAAATTAATTGCCTTAATTAATTTGTGTGATAAAGTGCGTAAAAGTTGATAAAGGTGTTTTTTTCCTTTTTCTCCGTTGGCTCGAATGCCCTTCAAACGGAGCTTTGATTGCTTCTAAGTTTACTCCATTTCTTTTTTCCCATCTCAATTACTTCTTTCTTTTGAACACACACACATTCACACACCACGCCCCTGATAACCATCAGCTCCAGGGAAGAATCTATTGTTTTAGCTCAGTGCTAATTACTCCAGGTCTTGACCCCAGGTTCAGTCAAAGAGCAGCGGAGGGGGATGGTGTGTATGCAAATGTGTGTGTGTGAGAGTAGAGAGAAGTGTGTGTATATGTGTGTGTTGGGGGTTGGAGTAGGTTGGGTGGAGAGGTCATTGCTGCTGCCAATCAATTGTCACACTGGATTCGCCTAAACATCTCAGTATAATCCAGTAGGGAAAACACAGCAGCACAATGAGAGCAGCCAGCCAGTCTGCTGCTGCTGATGATTTGGTGTTTTAGGCATTTATGTGAGTGTCTTATCAAAAGCAACTCCCTACAAATACCTGACACAAACATGCCAAGTGAAGAAATATGAGCAAAGGAAAGGATTAGTACCAATGCACGGAGTAAATTGTTAGTCTGCAACCCTGGTCATTTTTCTTGTCTGACTCCAATCCCTCCTGCGCCGGCTCCTAACATTTATTTGCTTTGTGTCTTAAGGCAGATAAAGATAGATGGTTTGAGATCAAGAAGGCACATATCTGGGGCTCAGCCTCATTTCTTTATAGTAGTTGTGTGCTTCTGGGTCATGTGTGAACTCAGTTGTTTCACAGGGTTAATGCACGATATGTTTTCTGCCTCTAGCGTCAATCTTAACAATAAAAGTTGAAGCAATGCCATCATAGCGGTCAATTTCTCCTGGTTAGAATTCCTTCAGTGTTCACTGGTCATGAGGTTTTTACTAGGAGTCAAATTACCCTCAGAGGTTCAGTCCACTCCAAAACAAACAGACTAAGTGACTAAAACTGGTACAAACTCTTTATAAAGCAGTTTCACTCTAAATATAAATGTTTTACCAAGGCTGTTCGGCTCATCGAGGAGGGGCTGCTAGCTCAAAGCTTGCTAATGTGTGCTCACCTTTTTTCTCTGATTACCAAGAGCTGAATTATTAGCAGGAATCTCCTTCTCTCTAAAACTAATGGACCCTGTGATTTAAACCACTAAAAACACAGTATAAAGCAATTTCGCATTAAAAATCAATGTTTCTCCAATGCCGTTTGGCACAGCAAGGGCTGCAGCCAAACTCACACTAACGTTTGCTCAGCTTGCTTGACTGATAACTGAGGATCCAGACACCTCATGACTAAGATCCTTTTTGTTGTTCAAACATATAGTTAAAAACAACCAACATCTAACAAGTGTATTGGAAAAATGCGGCTTAAAAGTGGATAAAAAGTGAGTTTATAACAGCTTCTGTCGGCCAAGACCCTGACGCAATGGCAAAGGGGATATGATGCCACTGACCGGCAACAGCGACCAAATGACACTGACCGCATCCATAATGAAAATTACAGGTTCCTCTGGGTTTTAACATTGTTGGAAACAGTTGGGATAATGTCATACACAACTCAACACAATATACAACATTGCTCTATTTGTTTTAAGACATTAAATGTGGAAAAGTTACCTATTATATCTTGAGGTAAATAACACTAGCATGAAGCTGGACATGCAGAAATTGTTCATTTCAGAAGTCTCACCCTGTCTCTGAATGCATTTAGACTGAGTTAAACTTGGCAACTAAAATAAAATAAAGCATCTCACTGCCTGAAATTCAATCTTATCCGAATCCTGTTCCATTTAAACTCTGGGCAAAGTGACACTAGAATACAGTTTCAGGTATTTGTGGTATTTGAAAAGGTCTGTGGAGCTCTTAAGTTGAGTTTGATTACACTTGGCAGATGGTTTAAGCACCTCAGAATCGTACAAATCACTTGGAAGCAAACACAAATCAAGTATTTCTTGAGCTCTCCTCCTCCTGGAATATTTGCAACAAATCCAAGCACTTTCTCACCCAAGTCTACTTTTACAACACTGAAAAGCCAAAACAACACTCTTCACTGCTAGTTTCATGCTGTAAAAGAGAAGTCTTCTCCCAGGGTGCCACGAGCAAACAAAACCTGTCCAGTATGCGCATTCATTGCAATGCAAAACAGATTTCCAATGCTTCAGCATCACTTAAGGCCCTACTTTCAATTACAATGTCATGAGCACTTAAAGCTGACGGGCCTTTAGAGAGGGAGAGTGGAACCTGTGGTGAAGTTCCAGACGGGCTTAAAAGACCATTAGGGACTTTAAATATAAAATAAAAACACACACGCACTGAAAAATCAACTTTTCAGATGCTTATTTTCTAAAAATACAGCCAATAAAAATATATGTAAGCCACATCAGCCAGTATAAATACAGGTTCTGGATATTGTCAGAATTAGTTGGGGAGTGCTTGCTGATTTTCTTTGCAGGAGGAGAGGAGAGGAGGGAGCACGGGGAGAAGAGAACAGAATGGGATGAGAGAAGAAACAAGAAGACAGAAGAGGAGAAAATCTGAAGGAAGGGAGAGTAGAGGAGAGGGGATAAGGGGGAGAGGGGAGGAGATGAGGCTCACTCTTCTATTTTTCTCTTGGAGCCCGCCCTCCTGGTCAGGGGTTGGCCAGGAAAACCCAACTCCGGCGCACGGATTGGTCGGCTCTCCTCTGGACGGGCAAAATAGTCTCTCCTCACAGACACAATAAAGTTTAGAGCTGGACGCTTGCAGGCGCAAAAGCAGACCGCTGTGTCTCGTCGCTGCGCTCTGCGTCTCCGCAACGGGCAACAACGCAACAAGGACTGCGGGATTTATCCAAATGTAGGTTTTTATTTTAACTCCATGTGCGCATTTATTTTTGACCGAGAACACGCGCAGATCTCGCAATGATTCACTGCAGCTTTATGGATATTTTATTCTGCTGAATGGCTCGTTGGATACTATAAGCCTCCAAAAACGCACGGGACTACACGCGCTCCACTCCGGTTGGACTATAAACACGCGCTGCTGTTTCCAAGGCGACCCAACCTAACTTTGTGTTTGAGGATATTAACTGTGCCAGCATTTACACAGGGCAGCCGTGCAGTCAGTGCTCGCGGTGACCATGCCCGGGATGGTGATGATGATGATGTCGTTCAGCGGGGCAGCCTTGCTCCTCTTGTCCGGGCTGGTCGGTCCGCTGTGCGTGGTGCACGCTTTCGGCGATGAGGTGGAGGAAATGACCTGTGACCCGATCCGGATCAGCATGTGCCAGGGTCTCGGTTACAACGTCACCAAGATGCCCAATCTGGTCGGCAACGTGCTGCAGTCGGACGCCGAGCTGCAGCTGACCACGTTCACGCCGCTCATACAGTACGGCTGCTCCAGTCAACTCAAGGTACTGGGAATGATGGGAGGCACAGAAAATGCAGACTGATATGAGAATAGAATAGACGGCGCGTTACTAAAAGCACACACTGAGGCTGGTGCGCAATTTTAGGAGCACTGATCCTGGACTTAAAAAAGAGGCATGGCTGAGTCGACATAGTCTGCTATATTTGTGTGTGTGTGTGTGTGTGTTTGGAAAGAGTGGGGGGAACATAGTGTGGTCCCAGAGCACATGACAGGGAGCTACCAGCAACAGTGAACACTTCAGACCAATGGTGCCAGCTCTAATCAGGAGCATAATATAGGTTGGCCCCCAGAGAGTTAAAATAAGTGGAGGGGTCCCTGTCTTTTTCCTTCCTTCCTGTTGTGCCAGACTGTCATGCTAATTTCTGTGAAAATGCCCCCTCTGTCTGTTGACATTCTGAGTTCATGCCCCACACAGCAACAGCTGAGTCTTCAGTGCTATATACTGTACCGTCTTCTTGGTAACAATGGTGCCCTCAGTGTCCCTAAGACAAATGCTGCTTGTTTGCCTCATGCACCATGTAAGAAATAAAATTAGATTGGCCATTTCCTTGTCTTTAAGATTTGACTTGAGACTATAATTGGAACGAAAGGACAAAACAAATCAAATTGTAAGTGATTACGTGTGTTACTCTATTTATTTAGACATGTCATGCCTCACAAATGTACGTCTAAAGAGAGAGACATAAGTTACAGTTTACTTTTATTACTTTATTACCTTCTCAGTTATTTAGTGCACACAGTTGTAAGGAAATAGAAGTAAAAACATATATATTACATGTTAAATTTAAGCTCTTAAGAAACATTTGTGTCCATGTGTGTGAGACAGCCAGGCAGACCAAGGAGCAACTGCAGCGTAAAACCAAACTGTCCTCCTCCAGCTGAAAATTGTCCCGTAAGATTAGCTGACAACCCCCTCCTTATCCCCCTCTCTTTCTCACACACACACACACACACACACACACACACACACACACACACACGCTAAAGAGGGAGGAAAGGGGAAAGGGAAACCGTATCCCCTAACATTTGCTCTAATGGGAGGCTTCCTGACAAGTAACCGGAGCAGCTTTTAGCAGTGAAGTGACAGCACTCAGGTTACCAACGGTCGGAGGGGAAACACCCAGAATGTGTTAAATTACTGTCAGTGCTGTAATTCACTGTGAGAAATCCCAGGAATGGCATTTCATCTAATTTAATATCTTCTGTTTTTAGAAACTTTTTTTTCCTAAATGAATTTGAATGATGTGCAAATCACACAAACAAACCCTCCACTGATGCTCACACGCGAGGCAACTTTGTTGGTTTGTTAGCTTTTAAATTTTAATTTAACAGAGAATTACACACACAGTCCCGATATGTGTGGCTCAGCTGGGAACAAAGATTCTCTATTTTCAGTGAGACACTCAATACTGTCTGCAGATCAGCCACTCTGCTCTATTTGCAGAGATAAAGCGATGCTACAACAAATAACTTTAATTCTTACACAATCTATTCATCACACGTCATTTTTATAGTCTAATATGAACGTGGCACACAGATTCACATTTTCTGTGTTTACCTGGCTCACAAATTCTCACAGAAAAAGAGTTTAATATTTCTGTGTGTATTTATTTCCCAACCTTGACACCCTTCTGGGATTCATGTTTCAATCTGGGCTCCGTTCAAGGCCTGATTTCAAGCTGGGATTTCGCTATCACTGGACCAAGACTGCAAGCCCAAAACATTCTGTTCTCAATATGGTCCAGTAAATATTTGAGGATATTTCCGAAATGACAAAACTGCAGCAAACCCTCCATTCTGACACGTTTTAGTATTTACGGTCAGCTATCACCATGTCCTTCATCCTGGAGCGCTTGTTTGTTTTCTTTACCTGAAGGAAGCCGAGTGAAATGCACTTTCTGCTTCTGTTTATTTTCATATCACAAGCCTGGCGCGATTTTACATTCCGGCTTCAAACAGATTTCACTGTTAAGGCATGAAATCACCAAAAATTGCAACCTCTTGTAACCCCAGAGTACGTACTCCTCCACATCACCACCACCTCAAAGAGTCAAAAGTGACTTCAGACCGTTCACTATCTTTATCACCCTGATTTAGATATCTATTTCAAAACCACTGCCATGGGACAGAGAAAACTGAGCCTTGGATTAGGGGGGATTATGGAGCATTACATGGCACATGCCCTCAGTGTTGTCAAGTCCACAGATTGTTTTTAAAGACGTGGAGTTGTGTGTGTAACCTTGGAGCAGGTTGGTGTTGGCCGCGGCGTCTTCACTCAAGTCGCGGAGTTTCTTATTAGAAGTGAAAACAGAGACCCACCACTGGAAGAGGTGATGCAACGTACTGAAAGTAAAGACAGAGACAGCAGCAGGATAGTGAGTGGTAAATTGAAGTAGATGGAGGATCCATGCGTGTGGGAGTAGAAGGTGTAGCCATCTACCAGCTGTAATCCTGTTGTAATATATAGAAAGATTGGCCCGCAGGGTTCTTACCGCACAGTTTCCACTTCTTCAACAATTACTATGCCCATGACATGATTAACCCTCTGCCTCACAGTTTGCTTTAACTTCACTGGAACAAAGCCTCCAAAGCAGCGCACTGAAATATGACATAATATTGGATAACTGTTGCACTCTTACTGCACTGTCAGCTTAAATTGGTTTTGGTATACTGTACTTTTTCACTTTTAAAACTCTCCTCAATATGTTTGTTTCTCCCTTTTCTCTCTATAAAAGAATAGCCCTCGTTTGAATACACAATGCACTTGTAGCATCATCAGTTCAAGCTCAATTAATGACTTTTGTGCTTCAGTTCACTGTATGCTATGAAATGCCACTAAAGAACACATACACTACACGATTTTCTAACACACACTAAGAGCCAAATGTTCAACTTGTGATCTTTTATCTCCATTTTTCTCCAGTTCTTCCTGTGCTCAGTCTATGTGCCAATGTGCACAGACAAGGTTCCCATCCCCATTGGTCCCTGTGGTAGCATGTGTCTGTCCGTCAAGAGGAAATGCCTCCCTGTGCTCCACGAGTTTGGCTTCATATGGCCTGAGGTGAGTCACACCATCACAAGGATTCCCTGCATGTTTTAAGAAAGCAGAATGTACGAAATAGGACATAGGAAACCAAAGCTGTAAAACAAAATGTTCTTTTTTATGACTATTATTATGTAAATTAGCTCAACAATGTTGTTAACAGTGAATTACAGCTGTAACAAGCCATCAAAATTCCCACCACGCCTCTCTCCAGGTGCTCAACTGCAGCCTCTTCCCACCTCAAAACGACCACAATCACATGTGCATGGAGGGCCCAGGGGACGAGGACCCGCCCTATCAGCCCGTCCGCCATCCTCCCCACCAGGAGGAGTGCCAGGCATTGGGATCGGCTCCCGACCAGTATACCTGGTTAAAACAGACTGAGAGCTGCACTCTCCAGTGTGGCTACGACAGCGGGCTCTACCGACGCGGGGCCAAAGTCTTCACGGATGCGTGGATGGCAGTGTGGGCCGTGCTGTGTTTCCTGTCTACCACCCTGACAGTCCTGACGTTTCTCTTGGATTCACAGCGCTTCTCCTACCCAGAAAGGCCCATCATCTTCCTATCTATGTGCTGCAATCTGTACAGTGTTGCCTACCTGGTAAGTGGAAGATTTACATTTATATTGTCCCATTGAAGTTCATTTGTTTAGGGAGAATGAATAACAAGGAATCTATCAAAAAGCAGTGGCATAAAAACATTAACTAAAACATAATTTAGACCAGTGGGCCAGCCACGGGACCCCTTAGTCATTAGTCTAGGGTTTACACAGTAAAATATATTCAGCATCTTACTTTCATTAGGCCATGTCATCAGCTTGTATGCTGTCTGTTAAACACTCTACAACAGGAAACAACACTTCAAAACAAATGCAACAGGTTTGCCAGTCGCTTGTGGTCCAGTCAGAATGGACCAGCGACCCATTTTTGGACCACGAACCACCAGTTGGGAACCACTGATTTAGACTATAATGGCCATTATAATATGGACTTTAATACTAATATTTAATATTTGAATTTCAAAAAATATACAGGATTAGATATAGTAGTGTTCGCAAGATAATGGAATTTCTAGCTTAAATACAGTACCATGAAAAATATCCATATTTCATTTAAAACCATACCATGAGGATTAATGTACATTATTAAAAAATTAGTATAACAAGGCTACAACACAATGACTGATGCTTATTTTCTAGTCAGTAGCAGAGAACAGCAGAATGACTGTAGTAAACGTTAACACACTGCTACCGGTGTATTATACTGCTGAAAATGAGCACCCAAACAGTTTCAAATATTCAGAATCCACATGTATAGATAAATCAATTTTTTATCTTGCCTTTTTAACATTTGGCCAGGGACAACAGATACAAATTAGGCTAACAAGGCTTAGAGTTTTTACTCCTGTCGATCAATGAGCTTTGTCCAATAAAAATAATTAAATTAAATACATTAAAAGAACAATAACTGCACCAAGAAATTAATGGGGTGATCCCCATGAAATGTGTACATTATTCAACAAACCAAAGCAAATACAGATACCAGTCAAAACAATAAAGCAGTAATAAACCTAGTTTTAGGGTTTTTAATTACCAAATACTAATAAAACATATTTATGTTCTGCGTATCTAAATGGAAAAGTCAGATTTCGAGTTGGTTAGTAATAAGAATAACAGATTATGTGACTTTTGTCTTTTTTTGTATGAATTTTTTTTTAACCATTTTCTTTCCACTGTCACTGTCCGTCCTTTCCTGCAGGTACGGTTGACTCTGGGCAGGGAGCGTGTTTCGTGTGACCTGGATGCCACCGCTGTCCCGATTCTAGTACAAGAAGGGTTAAAGAGCACTGGCTGTGCCATCGTCTTCCTCCTGCTTTACTTCTTTGGCATGGCCTCCTCACTCTGGTTAGTACAAACACACACACACACACACATTTTATCGTATCAATCTTTCATGTCTTTGTCCCATTGTCATCAGCTGTTGTGAATGGACTTTTGTAGAACAATTGGAACACGAGACTTGCATCCTGTTTTCTTTAAAGTCTAACTATCCTGTCTCATAACCTCTGGACTAGATGGATTCATTTCCACGCACAAAGGCAGGCTTTGTAAAAAAAAAGAAAAAGAAAATGCCACTTTTTAAGTGCGTGCTGTACTACAGTCTCAGTGGAAGCACTCTGCTGTCGCAGCGCTTTTTCTTTCCTTTTCACTTTGCCCTCATTTTCCTGTTTGTCTTCACTTTTTCCTTTTGGAAGAGCAGCAGACTGAAAAGCTCAAGGACCTCACTGTCTCCTTAAACATGATCACATCCCTCTGTTATGTAACTCATAACTATCTCACGATGAGCTAATTACAACAGAGGGAATTTTAAGGAAATGTTATATAGAGGGCAAAGTTAAGTTCTGAGCTCTGCAGCAGTGAACAGTAGCACACTGTAACCTCAGCATCTTGTTTCCAGGAAACATGTGATTGTTATTTGCAACTGAATTGAATGCCAGTTCAGATATCTGATAACTGCACATATGAGCGGTGTTTAACCTTTTCTCTTACTCTCCTTGTGCTCTCTTTCTCTTAGGTGGGTGATCCTGACCCTCACATGGTTCTTGGCTGCTGGACTGAAGTGGGGCCATGAAGCCATTGAAATGCACAGCTCCTACTTCCACATAGCAGCCTGGGCTATCCCAGCCGTTAAAACCATCGTCATCCTCATTATGCGACTGGTGGATGCGGATGACCTGACTGGACTCTGCTATGTGGGCAACCAGCAGCAGGAGGCACTCACAGGCTTTGTGGTGGCACCGCTCGCCACATACCTTCTAATAGGTAATTACAACATGATAGTACAATCAGTTTATCTATTTATTAAGTTTCCTTATGTATTAAAATAAATAGTGCTTATACCAGAGGTGTGGACTTGACACAATTTGACAAAATGACTCATGTCCTCATTTGGACTTGAGCCTTTTGACCTTTGACTTGAAAATACTTGATACTTTTCCCCAAAGATATTAAAGTAGGTCATTTAAAAAGTGTGCCATGAATCAATTTATGTCCCCTTATTTCCTGAATCAGCTAACATTCATGCTATTCATTCCCAGTCGACATTTGAGCGCTCTGACATTTTCTGCATTGAACATCTGCAGACAGCTGCAATGACCTGGGCGCACCAATGGTTCTGTTCATTGTACAATTTGGGGCTCTGCCTCAGTTTCCAGCAAATAAAAGGAGAGCTGGTAGGTGAGCTTACCGTCCTCCTATTGCAGTGACTGTGGAGACTTTGACCACAGTGTTTTGGACAAGACTGGAGTATAGAACAAGAGGCTGGAGGATGCGCAGTCACCATGCTTGCTGTACATATAGTTTGCACGGTCACGTGGGTGGACGACGATATTTATGTCGCATGGACCGTCGCAGACACGGAAACTATGAATTGGTCCTAAATCCTCAGATGATGCAATTAGTTTGAACCTAGCCGAATTTTGTTCGAACTAGAAAAACACTCAGAGAGTGCAGACCTCGGCCAAGTAGGTGATATTCCCTCCCCCTCTGCATCAGATTTTGCAGCCTGCATCACAATTAGGTTATTTATAGAATCCTATTTTTTCGCGAGAGGCGCGTGTCTTGGAAGCATTTGCATGTGACTTCCCTATGGCGCTGGCGCTTGCGCACTGAAACGCGACGTGTCTGGTGAGAATGCCAACCAAACCCGCGTCGCTTCTGAGCCGCGTCTGGGACACACGCGAGCAAGAGGTAAGCAGTGAGAATCCAGCCTTTACTCTTCTGCCACCCGGATACAGGTTTCCACGTTAGCCCCACCCAGACATCAAGTTGGGAGGCAGTTTTAATCAACAGCAGCGTCTTGTACATACCGTGTTATTGAGTCAGGAAAAACCCCCATTCAGTCAGACGATAGACTTTATGTATTCCTGACGAGCCCAAGTAGGCCTACTCGCCACTGCCAACCGGTCACGCACATCTGGTCATGGAATGAGTCTATTCTAAAACTCGGTGAATACACAGTGCCATTTAGCGCTATTTTATTATTTTATCCACTTTGCTTCAACCAATCACCATCGAAATTGTATCATCTGATCATTGTCCTATTATCCACCTTTCCTGAAAATTTCATCAAAATCAGTTCATCACTTTTTGAGTTATTTTGCAGACAACAAACAGACAAACACTGGCGAAAACATAACCTCCTTGACGAAACAAATTATGATTTGTTTAGGAAACTCAAAGTTTAGGACTTGGGAGTTTCAGTGCAAAGACTTGAGACCCACTTGTGACTTGCAGACACAATGACTTGGTCCCACCTCTGGCTTATACCTATGTTACATATACACAGGCCCCACAGTCCTTCTCTAACATGTATAATCCCAAGTTCTTCAATTGCTTTGTGTGACTGTCATTATGTTTTTTTCTTATAACTGCTGGTCTTTATTTGACTATTGCTTCCCTCTCTGAACCTCAGGCACTCTGTTCATCTGTGCTGGCCTCGTGGCTCTTTTCAAGATCCGCTCCAATCTGCAGAAGGACGGTGCCAAAACAGACAAGCTGGAGCGTTTAATGGTGAAGATTGGAGTATTTTCTGTTCTCTACACCGTCCCGGCATCCACCGTTATTGGCTGTTACCTCTACCAGCTCTCCCACTGGGGGGAGTTCAGAGCCAGCACCCGGGACTCATACGTGGCATCAGAGATGCTTCGAATCTTCATGTCACTGCTCGTAGGCATCACATCAGGCATGTGGATCTGGTCAGCAAAAACCCTCCACACCTGGCAGCGCTGCTCTGCCCGCCTGCTCAGGGACAGCAGGGCAAACCGAGGGGGCAAAAGGGCTCCGGGCGAGGGCTGGATCAAACCGGGGAAAGGCAACGAGACAGTTGTGTGAGGAGGAAGAGAGAGGGAAATGGACTTCTACCTGCTTCTCTGTCACTTACAGATACTCACTCTGCCGAACAAAAGGTGGAGAGGACAGAGGAAAGAGATGAGAGGGAGAAGCAGGAGTTTCTCAAGGAAGCCACTGGATGTAATGGCATCATAAAAGCTCGCTGAGAGTCTGCAAGCATGCCTCACCCCCTCTAACTGCCTCTTACAGTGATAATAGAGGAGAAAAGTGGAGGATTGGGTCGTACATAAGTAGCAACAGTAGCCTCTCTACCTCTGTTAGACTTCCTTTGCCCAGAGAGATAGAGAAAGTGGAAAATGAAGGAGACAGAGAGACGAAAAAAGGCAGAACAGAAGCGTCAATATGCAGACCAGGCACACCCACAAGCTGTGTAGCACCACGTCTACCTCTGTGCCTCGCTTTCCTCCAGAGCCCTCAGCAGAAGAGACTGAACCTGCTGGGGATAGTAACCCCGATGCCGTTGTGTCTTTTGGAGGTCTTTTGAAGTTTTGAATTTTACACTGGAGAGTCCTGGTGCAGACATTATACAGGTGTAGGTTGACATTTCCCAAAAGCATCTGAGTTCCTGTGGGGTTTTTTTTATGTCCATACGGGAAATTAAAAATGAAATCCCAGACCAAGAGTAATTATAATATCATAAAAACATAAATATGGCCTTAAACCTGTGATTTGTTTACTTTTGAACCACGCTATTCTGCATTTTTGTAAATTATTACCTTTTGTACAATATGAAAGAGCAGGTGATTTTATTACTCAGAATTTTTGGGGGAAACCAGCTCTAAGCTGTAATAATGCACTATAATTCTCGACAATATGTGAAGTGTCTGTGCTTGTCACAAGTGCATTACCAGGGACGGCAGTGATGTAACAACAAATCATTACACAGTATGTTAATATGCAGAGAGCCTTTAACAATTTGGTCGATTTTCATAGTGAACGCTGCAGAAAAAATAACCAATTAAGTCTCAATCACTTTTTTTAACAAATATTGTGAAGGCAGAAGCAGCGAAACATAATGAGAGATTATCTTTTAAATATGTAATTGAGGTAAAGTGGTAGCTATAAAGCTCGCTGCAATGAATCCTGGGAGCCCCCCAGCCGTGCCTTTTATTGACCCATAAATGTGCAAGCGGTGAGGCGTCTGGGAAATGTAGGCCTGTGTGTTTTACCTCAGTAATCTACGGGAAGCTCAGCTAACTTCTAATGATGTGTGCAGTCTTTGTGCAAACCCTGTACTGTATATGGTCTTGAGTTACCATGAAATCCAGGAAATTAAATTATTCCCTCTGCCCGCTTTTCCAAACACCGGACCTGAGGCACGTCGAAGAGTTACAGGTTATTAGACAATCACTTGCCAAAAGACACATTATGCAATAACAGAGAGCTGTCACAGACACATGCATGTGAACATGCACATATATGCAGATACACACAGAGGAATCAGTTCCCACGAATCTCATCCGCCAGCAGTGATGATCGCTATCAGAGTAATAACTCCAATAATAAGAGACCGTATCTGCTTAATTATGTCTGATTTCCATCTTTTTTATGCTATGATTCTTCATCCTTTCAATTCATAAGGCCATCACTGTCTGTTCTACCTGCATATCTGTCTGTCCGTGTGTCTGTTGCTCTCATTAGCCCGCTGCCTGCCTGTTGCTCTTTAACCTCCTCTACTGCATGGCTCATTTCCCAGACAATCAAGTCATCCCTGGCAAAGATTATTGTGCATCACTGTACAGGGACGAGATAACTGCTTATAGAATGTACTATAAGCTTTAATTACAGCGAGTTACACCTGGTCTTTCTGCTGCACTCACCAAACCCTGCAACTGCTCCTGTGTACCATATATTTGCCTGACAATCTATCTAGCAAAGCTCTTGCGTTTCAGTAAGTCTTTGAATGTATAACACGTGGGGGTGTCACGTTACGTATGCCTTCTACATTTAAGTAAAGAAAATTTGGTTCTTGGCTATTTCAATGCATAAGGGCTTGAATAATTTGGAGCTTTCCCCCTGTGTGTCATCTGAAACCATATAGTGCCTCACACAGCTCGTCACAGGTATTTTAACATAGAAGGGGACAGAAAGTAGCTTTAAAGTGTGCACTGCCTTTTACCTAAATCATGCTAAATGTAACAGCAGCCTTATTGCATTCAGTTTACTTCTGGTGGTTCTGGTGAAACCTAGAACCCTGTTTTTCTCAAACCAGCACACCTTGGCACACTTACTGAATTTCCAGAGTCAAGCAAACATTACAGCGAGTTAAAATGAATTGAATTAACCTCTGACCACCTCCCCTCTGAGCTAATGCAGTTTCCCTCTGAAACTCAAGTTCTGGCCGTCCACTCTGGTATGACCACACTGAGCTTCAGGTGACATTTCCAAACAATCACTCAACGGTGGTGCCTTGAAACACGCTGAGTGTGTGCCGCGGCCTAATGAAGACTGAGAACCACTGTTACTACAGATGTGTGAACGCTTTTTCAGAAGCCCAGATATGCATTAAAGTTGGGGGTCAGTGTGTCGGCGCTGATCGTAGCCTTTAAGGTCTAGACTGTTCCTTTTGTGTAGAGAACTCATTGTCTTGATGATGTCATCAATGTATTATAAAGAAATTGCTAATTTATCCTTGTAAAAAAGTGACAGCAAATTTTAAGACTTGTTTGTTATTTAAAAACACTTTTGTATCAGAAGAAGATGATGAATAAAAACTTTTTGGTTTCCAATATGTGGACGCAAGTTTCCGTATTCACGTGTGTGTGTGTGTGTGTGTGTGTGTGTGTGTGTGTGAGTGCTTCAAATAAGTACAATAGAAATAGGGCTCTAACAATTTTTCTTTTTTTTCTTTTTTTGCAATTAATCCGCTGATTTTTTGGGGGGATTTTTTTTGTGACTGCTTGATTAATTTTTTGGTCAAGGTAAAAAAGCTTTTTACAATTTCCTGAAGCCCAGGGTGACGTTTTATTTTGTCCAACCAATAATTCAAAACCAAAACACATTCTGTTAACTATCACATTAGACAAAGAAAAGCAGCATATTTTTTACATGTGGTATCTTTGCTGATAAAACTATTAATAGATTTTTAAAATAGATGCTAACAAACTCATCTGCCAACTTAAATAACTACTGATCTGCGATGTGATACGATATGGTATGACTTTATTGTCCCTGAGGAAATTTGTTTTGGATACATGCCGTACCTGCCGTTAAAAAGATACAGAAAGTCTATTCATACAGTTCCTACATATACAGTCCATACACAGAGCTGTTGCAATTCTCAATCCCACATACTCAGTACCTACAGTACATGTACAGACTGCCATCAACCAAGAAATTCCACACTGCCCAGTGCACCACACATCTGTTTTACATAGTCGTCATAAAAATTACAGTTATGTTTAAAAAAAAAAGAAATATACACACATATTTATATATACACACACATAAATACACACTTTCACACACTTACATGCACATACATACCTATACATACACACTATGGTTGAGCTACAATTAGCTTCCCATTTAAGGCTTTAATGGACAAGGATACAAAAGAGTTTTTTAAGCGGTTAAGCCATCTATCAATCTGATCTATTGACTTATTGACTAACCACTTCAACTTCAAATGGAGTTAATGTCATGTATTCAGACCTGTACGGCTGGTAAACATGCTGATACTATTATATTGCTATCGTGATATGAGACTAAGTACCATCTTAGATTTTGGATATTTCTTAGGATGTTTTCAGACCTGAAAGTCCAAACCAAGGTTCATGTTTTTGTTACATTGTGTACATTTGGTCCCTTGGTTTTGCATTCACATTGCAATTCTGTGAGCAGACTGAAGAACTTTACATGACATAATTACGTTCATTGTGGGTTGCATCACCTTATATTTGACATCGATTGGTTTATAAATGGGCGGGGGTCTGGCGTCAGCGTGTTGTCAAGTAGGTGGGTAGGAATCCCCTCAATGTTTACAAACATGACCTCACGCAAATGGAAGAACCAATTCTGATAATCGCCACGCTACTCATGCTATTATGGCACTGCTGTCAGCTGCAGCACCAACCTAGAGCACAATACTCGGGGCTCGTACAAAAACGAAATATAAATCCACAACTTGTGCGAAGATGTCATCGTTGCCCGCAGGAAGGAGGAGGAGGAGACAGCTAGCAATGTTAGCAATGCTGAGAGCCCTGCCAACTCGGCAGCGACCAGTGTCGAGGTGAGTGACCATAGACGGCTCATTTTTGATGGTGGACTTGACTTCTCTCCTGGTGGAAAGTTTTCACACCTGCGGACCAAACTGGAAAGTCCAAAAGTCCGCACCAAACAACCTAGGTGTGAACAGGCCCTTAGTTTCAAAGGCTGCATTACAGTTTAGTAGTGTAATCTTCTGAACTTACCAGACTGCTCTAGCTATTCTATTATTTGCCCTTTGTTACCATTAGTCATTATATTCACAGTACTGATGTTATCAAAAATCAAGGTATTCGGTCAAAAATACTGTGATGTTTGATTGTCCCCAAATCACCAAGCCGTATAGAGCAGGTATCAAAGACAAAGGCCCAGACGCACCAAGAGTGGCATCAAAGAACCCATGGCGACAAGACCAGCTGCCGCGTCGCCTGAAGTTGCCTGTGTCTCAGCCAAAAAGTTGCACTTGAACATGCCACAAAACTACAGTCATCATCCAACTCGCACGAACATTCTGAGCCTGCATAAGATAAAATAACTCTCCAAACAGCAGGCAGCAGTAGTCTGTATTTGTCATTTAAAAAAAGAAAACCAGAGGACAGACGGGACGGATTCAAGACACTAGTTAACCAGTTACACACAACCCGATGTTTAAAAAAATCAAGGGATATTTACTGAGCAGTGACACAAAGAATCCCAAACTGTTTCTGCTGAGCTCACTGGCTAAAAAAAAATCTTACCTAACAACACGTTTGTTTCAATCTCAGGCCCTCTTGACTTTAGCCATTTGTTTGCTTTCCATAACCATGTTCCCTTTTCTTGCACTGAGCTGAACTACCAATCAGAGCTATGTCTTGCACAAACGGGCTTCGCCGTCTCTGATGCTGATTCAACACGCTGCATCGGCCGAAAAGGGGACGAGGGCCGACTAGTGCAGGACACACCTCAAAAAGTGGGGCAACAGATGCTCACTGGAAGCCCGACCGCTGGCCTGGTGTGCCAGGGCCCTTAGAGGTTAATGAGCAATCCTGCCTCAGTGTGTCATGAAAAGACATCTCCGTGCCGTATGAAAGCCGCTACTGGGTTGTTAGGAGTGAGTGAGCAAAATGATTGAGTGATTCTGGGTCTATGTCTATGATCTAAAACTCCTCTCCTCTCATTTGTGTTCACTTAATGAGTTGAACAATGCTGCCACCTCTTGTCTGATGAACAAATTAACCGTCTGTGCTTCATCAGGCACTCACTATATCTCCACGT
Organism: Epinephelus awoara; assembly: GCA_035609425.1. NCBI lineage: Eukaryota > Metazoa > Chordata > Actinopteri > Perciformes > Serranidae > Epinephelus > Epinephelus awoara. The sequence continues at coordinate 28,937,253 of CM069297.1, forward strand.
AGAGCATCCATACAGCAGCGACTCTGTTTTGATCTCTTTCACATTTCTTTTTAACAGTTTCTTTGGGTTAGGATAAGAAATGCTCCATGACCACTAAATTTGTTTTGAATCCACAGTGGAAACACAGTGATTATACTGTGTAAACATTACTGTACCATCAATCACATCTCATCAGCTATGAACTTACAACCTCCCCAACACACACACTCACTTACACGTACACACAGGAACACTCACAGAGGCACACACACACACACCTCCTCGCACTTCAAAATTAGTTGTAATTTGGTTTTCACAATTACACTTAATGCAAGCTAGACTGTAATTTACCAGCGCAGGGGTAAAATTGCATTTGGAGAAACTGATTAATTCTGGGCATGCTCTAGAGTGTGTGTGTGGGTGTGTGTGTGTGTGTCTGCAAAAGAGAAAAAGACAGAGTCCAAATATCTAAGTCTGCAGCTCAGATTGCCTTCCTGTAATTTACTGTGAGTGAATTGAGTGTTTGTTTAAGAACTTACTCAAAGGCCTGAGGTAAAGGGAAAGTGACAGCATCTACTGCTCTATTGTTTCCAGATGTGGCTCCACTAACACACACACACACAAACACACACACAAGCGTGCACGCACACGCATGCATGTTCACAAACTGACATGCACGTTCACACAAATAGACAGAAAGAGGAGGAGCTGGAGACGTTCAATGCTCTGAAATTCATACCCTACATGGTGGTTTCTGTATACAACAGTGTGTGTGTGTGTGTGTGGGTGTGTGGGTGGGTGTGTGTGTGTGTTTGTGCAAGTCTGTGTCAAAGCACACAACCAAATGCCACAGGTCATTTTATCTCCAGGCTTCTCCTCCCGGGCAGCAGTTTCCACGTTTCTGTGGTTCTTTGGAGATTCAGTAACTTGTCACACATACAAATCTTTAACAGCTAACAGTTCGCCCTGAATGCTGATTTTCCAGACTTAAAAATAACAGAAAATTACACTTCTAACTTTAATGCTTACTCACAAATGACAGCTTTTACCGTATAACCTCTGGATCTCCGCTCTTGCGGTGACATTTAGACACAAGCGGTTCACACACACGCACACTCAGTAACACACACTTTGTTCCACTCCGTTAGCAGGCAGCATGTTAGTGTTTCTTTTTTCTTACAAAGCCGAAATGTGAAAGGGCCCTATTAAAATTCCTTGGACTAATATTCCTGGGAATGTATTTTTTAGTGTCGAGTTCCCTTGTGTGTATACGTCTGTGTGGCACGCATGGCTGTGTGCGTGTGTAAAGAGGAAAAAGGGATTGCAATAAAAACTGAGTGACAAAGAGCGGGAGAGATGCTGACATGAGACAGAGAAATTCAAGAGACAGAAAAGAAGAAGTGAAAGAAAAGGGAGATATGGAGACAAAAATAGAGAAGGAAGGGAAAGTGAGAGTGCCAAGAAGAGAGAAAAGGAAATCTGTCATCCTCCAACGGCAGAATGCTGCAGCTGTTCCCTCTCAGTAATGTTGAAATCATTTTCCCATTCTGCTCAGCGTCTACGCTGTATGAATAGTTCTGAGTAATGGCCACCACTAGGGATTCTGGGTGACGTAGTCATCTTGGCCGGAGAGCCAATTTGGTGCAAGAAGGATTTGTAAATCCCGGTTCCCCGGCCAAACAAGCTAACGAGTTGAGACTGAAATCCGAAAGCGCGGCCAAGAGGGAGATTGGAGAATTATTCACCATCAAGCTGAAACAGAGAGCTCTTTATGCACAGCAGGGGGTGTGAAGGATTGGATTTATTTCATGCTAGACAAAGATATACTGCATGTTTAAGGTCAGGTCAGGTATTTAAAAAAAACATATTACTTTAAAGTCAAAGAATAATCTGTCAATTTTACTGCCTAAAACCAAAACAGCATATTAAAGCATCATGTCTGGATAAAGTGGAGCAATACTGGAGCTATAGTGAAATACACTGATCAGCCACAACATTAAAACCACTGGTGGGTGAAGTGAAGAACACTGATTATCACACTGCCATTGGTGAGTGCTGTTGCCATGAGGGGGCACACTTGGTCCGTAACGTGTTTAGGTGGGTGGTGCGTGTCAAGTTGCATCCACATGAATGCCAGGACCTAAGGTTTCCCAGCAGTACATAGCATTGTAACAAGATGATTTTCACACAACTTGTCATGGCTGATTGGTGTAGACTGTAGATTGTGCTTAATGTCTTCATGGTAGATTTCTGCCTCATTTTCCTCACAAAGTCATAATATCTCAAAACCTTTCAGTCCCTGAAAGAACCGACATCATGCTGAACCTCATAAAACCTGCACTTGACACGAGACAATTAATGTGTGAGCAGTGCTCATGCTATGACATTACACCACAACATAACGGTGCCCTGCCCTTTTGTCACCACTAGATGTCACTCTTTGTCCAGACCAATCCATCATGTTTCCATCCATCCATCCTAGTTTTATGTTCATTTGGTTGAATTAGAGATATCAATTGACCACAGACGTTGCTTACATATATCCCACACATTACTGGGGAAGGTGTTTTACTGAGATCATCATGTCTACTGGTTGGACAAGAAAAGAAGACTGATCTGATAATCAAAAATAAATCTGTAATAACTACACCTGTTCTTTGTATTTTACTCATGACATCCTGTCATTTCAGTACCATTTTTGGGGGGCTTGAAATCAGCTCAACAGCTGACAACATATTTCAAATGGAAGATAAAATCACTGTTTAGCATTTTGGATTATAGTTTATTTACTCATGTTTTCCTACTTCCTTATTCCTTTTACTCCACTACTTCCCACAGCTGTAGTTACTTATTACTTTGCAAATACGGCTCTGAACTACACACAGATGTTTTTAATTACTCTTGCTAATTAGACCTCTGGTGATGTGTAAGATGGTTGGAGCTACGCAATCATGTAATGCCGCTATACTCAATGTACTAATGATGCAAAAGAATGCTACAAGTGTAAGTCGTCCTGTGGGGGGAACGTCAATCATGCCCAGTCCGTGCTCACCCACATAGTCCTGAGAAGGATAACATAAGAGGATAACTGAGAGCACACTGTGTGAGTGGACTATGGATGAGCAGGGGCTCAAAAATATATGATCCCTCACATAAAGTGATATGTGTTGATCTATGTCATGCAGTACGTAAAGGGCACTCAGGAGTGCAATGTATTGTGTATAGAGGCTGTACTGTTGGAGGTGAAGCAAGTGTGTTACCATGAATAAATGTGGTACGATGGTGCAGAGAGGCTGAGTGATTCCATGTTATTTCAGCAGGCCATTTGTCAACTTTAGAATGTCAACCGGTCAATACAGTCACTTCATCTCTCTCCGTCTCACTCTCACAGACAAACAGGGAGACAGACAGAGAAGGAGAGAGAAAAAATGATTGAGTGGGGGAGGACAGGAAAGAGAAGGGAAAGAAGCTGGGATTGAAAAAGAGAATGACAGTGGCGGCGTTGTGTGCTTGTCGAGAAAAACTCGGAGAAAAAGATGGAAGGAAGAGTCTAACAAGCGGAGCATAAATGATGCTATTGTTTTCCTCAATCAGAAAGCCAGTTTGGCCAGCCAAATGACTGGAAATGACTCACACAAACATAATCTATCTCCAAGAGCCCGTCTGGGTTTGTTTCCCATTAGTTTTTTCCTGTGCGTCTGAGCTCAGACGGTACAGAAATAGAAGGCATAGAAAGACCTGGAAGGTCATTTTGTTGATGTCGTATTTTCTCCGTGTTCTGCTTTTATGTGTTTTGAACCACAACAAGTCAGCTGGTCTTATCACTGCTCCAGCTGCCTGTCGTCAACCTAGCCCTGAGCCCTCATGGGGAAATGGTTAGTTGTTGTTTCTATGTCATTACACACACTAGCTTTACTATTTTTGTTAAATGTAGTTCTGTTTTCAATATTTTCAGATGATCTTCCTCAACTTTTCCACTTCATGCGGGGGCATGTCCCTCTGTGATCATTCTGTGTCTGTTCTTTGAACTCAGAGGTTTTTGGGGGTCCCTGAAGGCAGCGCAAGCAAACTTTTCATGACTTCAGTTTGAGTCGCGGGGGAGATAATTAAGGAACAATTATCACAATTAAGACTTCCCTTCAATCAGTTTGTGGTCAGATCAATCTGAGCTGATCAGATTCAGATTGGATCGATGGATTAGACGAGCAGCTGCTGCAGAGCCAAGTGAAAGCAACTTCCTTCTGCTGCCGTTACGATGGTTGGACCAAGCGCTGGACCGCAGTGTGCAGTTTCCATGGCAATGCGGCCTGTTTCATCTAAAGCAGGTTGAACCAATACATGACATTAAAAACTATATGAAATGACGAACGCTTAAGTGTCACTTCTATCGTGCTTGGCACCCTGCTGCTCTGTCTGTGCCAAAAAGCAGCCATGCTCTGCCATGAACAAGGGACAGAGAGAGAGACGCACCTCTGGACGTTAGCAAGCACTATGACCGGGAGGACTAGCCTTCCTTTGCTAACCAAGCGCCGGAGCCTTCGCTCTGCTCCTCCCTGCCCTCCGCGCTTCCACTGCGGCCTGTTGTAACCAGGAATGCCTGCTGCTGGGGCTCAGCCTGGAGTCAAAAAGTAAACTATAACTGCGCTCTCTCCGCTGTAACAAGGTTGCATAGTCACAGATAGTGTTTGCTCTTAGTGTACCCCTGTCGTGACACATTAAAGCGAGGGAAACCAATAGAAGTAGCAAAATTTGACTCTAAGAGATCTGCAGCAGGGGAGCGCCATCTTGAACTATATGAGGCGGTAGATGGTGATGTTGTGGTGGTGCCACAGATAAATGGATGTGTGGGAAACCATGCACACCAATTCTTAGCAATCCATCCCATGGCTGTCATTTCACTAACTACTACAAATGTGATCCTGCTGGTGCCACCTCAGGACAAGTTACAAATTTAGGATTCATCCTCTGGTAACAATGAATGTCTGAACAAAATTAAATCTCGGGAACAATGGCAGATGCTTGGCTAATAACACAAATCCAGCTGCTTTGACTTCTAGATATCCGATTACTTTGATGATCTCGTCTTCGAATATGTAAAACTAGAACAACAAACTTTAAAGCCCAAATTTTAATTAGACCCTGAATGTCTCATCTCTAACATTTGCCAAATTTATTCAGGAAGTCATTGGATTTGTATGAAAGTTCCTGTATTTGGGTGGCCTGTGTGTCTGTATGTTGTGTTGGCACGTTAATGTGCCATCTCATGTTTGACAGTGTTTGTGCGTGTGTGTGTGTGTTGTCTTAGCCTCATGGGTCACTGACTTTGTACTGCCAGTTTTAAACTTTGGACGCCTGAATAGCAATGAGACAATTAGCTAAAGCCTATGATCCAGGACTCACTGTGCTCTGCTTATTAGAACTGGTCCACCTGCACCCCTGTCAAACCGATATGGAAATTAAATGGTGTGTACACGCTGTGTGTGCGTGCACACACACACACACACACACACACAGAGTTACAAATCAAAAGTCATCAGATAAGGAATAGAAATGCAGGCAGAATACGAGGAGAGACAGAGCAGCCCAGCAAACACATAACGTTCCCATAACATTCCCAGAATGTTCCCTACAAGTTTCCTACTGAACGTTCCCTAAAGAACATTCTAAGAACGTTGTATAAATGTTTTTGTTTAATGTAACATTCCTAAAACGTTCTAATAACCAGATGCCTGTAACGTTTTTTTTTTAAAGTAACCTTCAGAATGTTCCCCTAAGGTTCCCATTTAGTTGCATTTTGGATAACGTTCCCACAACGTTCCAAGAAAGTTCTACACATATTTGGTTTTTAATGTAACATTCTCAAAACGTTCTACTAACCACATGCTTGTAACGTTTTTTTGGAGTAATTTTTAGAATGTTCCCCTAAGGTTCTCGTTTGGTTGCATTTTGGGTAACCTTCCCACAACGTTCCAAGAAAGTTCTACACATATTTGGTTTTTAATGTAACATTCTTAAAACGTTCTACTAACCACATGCTTGTAACGTTTTTCTGGAGTAATTTTTAGAATGTTCCCCTAAGGTTCTCGTTTGGTTGCATTTTGGGTAACCTTCCCACAACGTTCCAAGAAAGTTCTACACATATTTGGTTTTTAATATAACATTCTTAAAACGTTCTACTAACCACATGCTTGTAACGTTTTTCTGGAGTAATTTTTAGAATGTTCCCCTAAGGTTCTCGTTTGGTTGCATTTTGGGTAACCTTCCCACAACGTTCCAAGAAAGTTCTACACATATTTGGTTTTTAATGTAACATTCTTAAAACGTTCTACTAACCACATGCTTGTAACGTTTTTCTGGAGTAATTTTTAGAATGTTCCCCTAAGGTTCTCGTTTGGTTGCATTTTGGGTAACCTTCCCACAACGTTCCAAGAAAGTTCTACACATATTTGGTTTTTAATGTAACATTCTTAAAACGTTCTACTAACCACATGCTTGTAACGTTTTTCTGGAGTAATTTTTAGAATGTTCCCCTAAGGTTCTCGTTTGGTTGCATTTTGGGTAACCTTCCCACAACGTTCCAAGAAAGTTCTACACATATTTGGTTTTTAATGTAACATTCTTAAAACGTTCTACTAACCACATGCTTGTAACGTTTTTCTGGAGTAATTTTTAGAATGTTCCCCTAAGGTTCTTGTTTGGTTGCATTTTGGGTAACCTTCCCACAACGTTCCAAGAAAGTTCTACACATATTTGGTTTTTAATGTAACATTCTTAAAACGTTCTACTAACCACATGCTTGTAACGTTTTTCTGGAGTAATTTTTAGAATGTTCCCCTAAGGTTCTTGTTTGGTTGCATTTTGGGTAACCTTCCCACAACGTTCCAAGAAAGTTCTACACATATTTGGTTTTTAATGTAACATTCTTAAAACGTTCTACTAACCACATGCTTGTAACGTTTTTCTGGAGTAATTTTTAGAATGTTCCCCTAAGGTTCTCGTTTGGTTGCATTTTGGGTAACCTTCCCACAACGTTCCAAGAAAGTTCTACACATATTTGGTTTTTAATGTAACATTCTTAAAACGTTCTACTAACCACATGCTTGTAACGTTTTTCTGGAGTAATTTTTAGAATGTTCCCCTAAGGTTCTCGTTTGGTTGCATTTTGGGTAACCTTCCCACAACGTTCCAAGAAAGTTCTACACATATTTGGTTTTTAATGTAACATTCTTAAAACGTTCTACTAACCACATGCTTGTAACGTTTTTCTGGAGTAATTTTTAGAATGTTCCCCTAAGGTTCTCGTTTGGTTGCATTTTGGGTAACCTTCCCACAACGTTCCAAGAAAGTTCTACACATATTTGGTTTTTAATGTAACATTCTTAAAACGTTCTACTAACCACATGCTTGTAACGTTTTTCTGGAGTAATTTTTAGAATGTTCCCCTAAGGTTCTTGTTTGGTTGCATTTTGGGTAACCTTCCCACAACGTTCCAAGAAAGTTCTACACATATTTGGTTTTTAATGTAACATTCTTAAAACGTTCTACTAACCACATGCTTGTAACGTTTTTCTGGAGTAATTTTTAGAATGTTCCCCTAAGGTTCTTGTTTGGTTGCATTTTGGGTAACCTTCCCACAACGTTCCAAGAAAGTTCTACACATATTTGGTTTTTAATGTAACATTCTTAAAACGTTCTACTAACCACATGCTTGTAACGTTTTTCTGGAGTAATTTTTAGAATGTTCCCCTAAGGTTCTTGTTTGGTTGCATTTTGGGTAACCTTCCCATAACGTTCCAAGAAAGTTCTACAAATATTTGGTTTTTAATGTAACATTCTTAAAACGTTCTACTAACCACATGCTTGTAACGTTTTTCTGGAGTAATTTTTAGAATGTTCCCCTAAGGTTCTCGTTTGGTTGCATTTTGGGTAACCTTCCCACAACGTTCCAAGAAAGTTCTACACATATTTGGTTTTTAATGTAACATTCTTAAAACGTTCTACTAACCACATGCTTGTAACGTTTTTCTGGAGTAATTTTTAGAATGTTCCCCTAAGGTTCTTGTTTGGTTGCATTTTGGGTAACCTTCCCACAACGTTCCAAGAAAGTTCTACACATATTTGGTTTTTAATGTAACATTCTTAAAACGTTCTACTAACCACATGCTTGTAACGTTTTTCTGGAGTAATTTTTAGAATGTTCCCCTAAGGTTCTCGTTTGGTTGCATTTTGGGTAACCTTCCCACAACGTTCCAAGAAAGTTCTACACATATTTGGTTTTTAATGTAACATTCTTAAAACGTTCTACTAACCACATGCTTGTAACGTTTTTTGTTTTTTTTTTGAGTAATTTTTAGAATGTTCCCCTAAGGTTCTTGTTTGGTTGCATTTTGGGTAACCTTCCCACAACGTTCTAATAAAGTTCTACAAATAATGTAACCTTCCCACAACGTTCTAAGAAAGTTCTACACATATTTGGTTTTTGATGTAACATTCCTAAAATGTTCTAATAACCAGATGCCTGTAACATTTTTTGAGAGTAATTTTATAATGTTCACCCGTTTGGTTGAATTGTGGATAGTTCTAAAAACATTACACAAATGATTTGTGTGTGTGAATTTTATAATGTTCTCCTGAGATCCCCGTTGATTGATTGATTGATTTGTATTTATTGACTCTGTCAGGAGAAATTCATCATGGGCATCCAACAGAGGTCAGGCATACACAGAATAACTCTAAATGACATAAACTACAGGGTCACCCAAAAACTAATCATATTTACAATTGCCTCCAACTGAACACCACAGAGATAAAGGAAATGATAGTGGATTTCCAAAAGTCCAAGCTCCTGGACCAGCCAGTGAACATTTGTGGGGTGGACATTGAGGTAATGCTAACCTACAAATATCTGGGAGTTCACCTGGACAACAAGTTGTACTTGTCCCCTAACATAGATACACTCTACAGAAAGGGACGGAGCAGCTCCTTTTCTTATGGAGGTTCAGATCCAAACATCTGCAAAAATATGCTGCAGATGTTTTTACCAATCTGTAGTGGCAAATGTACTGTTCTATGCTGCCGTCTGCTAGGAAGGCAACATAAAACAGAAAGATGAACGACAGCTTGACAGACGGGTGAAAAGAGCTGGCTTTGTGATAGGACTCAGATTAGACTCATTGGAGGCTGTGGTGAAGCAATGCACACACAATGGAAGTTAGAAACCATCTTCATAGCGCTGGTGGAATGGAAGGGATGAGGCAGAGATCGACTGATCCAGCTACGTTGCAGAACTGAGATTCTGGAAATGTTTCATACAAACTGCCATCAGAATACATAGTTTGTTGTGTTGAGCTACAATGCAATTTAATCTCCCTTCGAGGATCAATAAATTCTATCCTATTAATTCCTCTGCCCCTCCACCTCACACACACACCATCATTGCTGGCTGTGCAGCAGTTTGATTGAAAAAGGAATCAAAGAGAATTGTTACCTATTCAGTATACAGTTACAGGCAACATGTAACTTCTACTTAATGCATCAGCTGTAATGAACGAGGGAGGATGGGGGCAACACAACAATATTTTTACCAGCCCTCTGGTCATGTTTTGTGTTTTAGTTTTAATGGACAGGTTGCCATGTAATGGATAATGCACAGTGAGGTGGTCATTCTTGAGGATAAAAATCCTGACAGGATGATCGGTATCCTGATACAAATTCCCTTGAAGAGGTTTTCTGCAATAATAATCAACTCACTGTATTATCCTGCTTATTACATTTTTCACATGATTTTATTGAGTTAAAAATAAGTTTATCACTGCTCTGAATGAAAATAGTTGCATTTGTTCTTATGGACACAGAACTGTTTGCAATGATGTGTTACATGGCAACAGTCTGCTATCAAGACTTTGTAAAAATTATTTTCTTTATCATAACATTCCCAAAATGTTGACATAATGATTATTGGGGGTCATGTGGACAATACCAACTGCTTGTTCGCTACTGAATTCCTTTCACTAGCCTACTGGACTGCTTCAATATCACACAGCATGTTAAAGGGTGCACCCACACCAAAGGCCACACACTGGACCTTGTGAACTCCATTGGCACAATCCCATCCCATCTTCAGTGCTTGGACCTTGCTCTGTCTGACCAACATGCAATCGTCTTCACTGTTTTTGTCTCCCTGCCCTGGCAGCTCACAAAATGGACCATCACATACAGGAACATCAAGACAGTGAGTACACCAGCCCTAACCAATTTCATAACAACCCACTTGGCCTCTGCTCAGTCCAACATCCTTTTTGATTGGCTGGCTACTCACTGCCACTCCGCCTTATCCTGCTGGCTTGACTCTCTCGTCCCCCTCAAAATCAGGACTGTCTTCTATACCTATCTTGCCCCCTGGTTCACCACTGAACTCCACCCCTTGAAGGCCACTGGCATTAACTGGAGAGGTTCTCTAAAAGATTTGGCCTCACTGTCCACCTTGAGGCCTATGGATGTGAGGTCCTAGAAAGAAGCTCTCTCCCGGGCCAAAACTCACCACTACTCCGCCCTCATTATAGAACCAGCAAAACCAACCCAGAATGCTGTTTTCCACTATCAACCGGCTACTTCGCCCCCTAATAATAATAATTGTTGTTATTTTTATTATTATATTATTAATTTCTATACTGTTCCCCTTGATGTTCAATTCAAGTTATAATGATAATAATAATAATAATAACAATAATAATAATTGTTGTTTTTATTATTATATTATTAATTTCTATACTGTTCCCCTTGATGTTCAATTCAAGTTATAATGATAATAATAATAATAATAATAATAATAACAATAATAATAATTGTTGTTGTTTTTATTATTATATTATTAATTTCTATACTGTTCCCCTTGATGTTCAATTCAAGTTATTATTATAATAATAATAATAATAATAATGGTTGTTGTTGTTATTATTATATTATTAATTTCTATACTGTTCCCCTTGATGTTAAATTCAAGTTATAATAATAATAATAATAATAATAATAACAACAATAACAATAATAATTGTTGTTGTTTTTATAATTATATTGTTCCCCTTGATGTTCAATTCAAGTTATAATAATAATAATAATAATAATAACAATAATAATTGTTGTTTTTATAATTATATTATTAATTTCTATACTGTTCCCCTTGATGTTCAATTCAAGTTATAATAATAATAATAATAATAACAATAATAATTGTTGTTGTTTTTATAATTATATTATTAATTTCTATACTGTTCCCCTTGATGTTCAATTCAAGTTATAATAATAATAATAACAATAACAATAATAATAATAATGGTTGTTGTTGTTATTATTATATTATTAATTTCTATACTGTTCCCCTTGATGTTCAATTCAAATTATAATAATAATAATAATAATAACAACCACAACCTTAAAACATTTCTGTTTTCTGTTAAATGTCATATTCCCAAAACGTTTTGTAGCCTAACATTTATTGCTGGACGTTGGATTTATCCGAATTCCGAGTACAACTGAACGCAGCATATCCCATGTCGCATTGGGACATCGTGATCGCGCTCAACACAGCGCCGAAATACCTGCTGGTGACCGCGTGATCATCCGCAAGGAAGCGACCAACGAAAAGAAACCAGGAAAATACGACAAGGTGAGTAACTTCAAAGTTATTATATCCAGCTTCATCTGTCGTGTAAAGTTCCTATCTGCCTAATAGTCATATGTCGAAGTATTGTTCATGTGTAAGCTAGCTAAACTGTGTAAGCTAGCTAAACTGTGTAAACTAGCCTAAGCTGTGTAAACTAGCCAAGCTGTGTAAGCTAGCCTAAACTGTGTAAGCTAGCCAAGCTGTATAAACTAGCCTAAGCCACGGGGAATTACTGCACTGTCTCCGTGTGTCGGCTTCTGTCAGGACACGTGAAGCTGAAGCTAGTGTAACAGACTGTTTTGTATTTGCGATTTATGTTGAGAATGAGGAGCGGTGTCCAGGGGCGGACTGGCCACCGGGAGTACCGGGAGTTTTCCCGGTGGGCCGGTGGGTCAGCGGGCCGGCCCGGTACGGCGTGGTTACATCCACATTTTTCTACCGTCTATGAGCGAGAAGAGTGACTAATTAATGCAAGTGACAAGCATTAATTCTCGGTCCGAACCCGGCCAAAAAAAAAAAAAAAAAAAAAAAGAAGAGGCCCGAGGCCCAGCCCGGCCTGTCCGGTCGGGTTGGGCCATCCATGCTCACTTAATAGGAGCCAGTCCAGAGAGCAGAGGAACAGAGAGAGAGAGACAGCACAGCTACAGGTGTGTGTGTGTAGGCTACCTGCTGTAAAAGGTAGGCTAATACAGCATATTCCATAATCATAGTTGGCTGAAAATCTCAGGACATGTGTAAAGCTCAAGCATGTAGGAGCCTCCTTTCATATTTAATATCTGACAGTAAGCTCAAGATAGAGATGAGAATAGGGCAGAAGTGGTTGAAGAATAAAGTGTGGCCTGAAAGAGGCACATGGTGAAGCACAGGAAACGGCCCTTGAAATGCTGGTCCACGTCAAAAGATTTTTAAAAAATGAGTTTTGTTTTTGCTCTCCAGCCACAGCTCCCTACTAGACCAGTTCTGAGTTTAGTTTACATACACTCCAGCCATTATTGCCATTACAATGATAGGAACCTCAGTCAGTACTAAATCTGCTTTTTTATCTGAAACAATGTGGTCTTTTCCCTTTATTTTCTCTTCAGTGTACACCAGAATGTAGGGCTGCTCGATTATGGCAAAAACCATAATCCCGATTATTTTGATTCATACTGAAATCACGATTATTCAAAACGATTATTCATTGATTTGAGAATTTGCTTATATTGGACTTTAAACAGGTTTTCCTTTTTAACACAGTGACTAATGTTTAAATACAGTTTGACAAAAAGTAAATTAAAACAAAGTATAAATAATATATACAGGGCACCAGAATAACTTTTTTTACGAGGAGCACAGTGGCCCCTAACTTAAAATTTTAGGGGCGCAAGCAGAAAATTTAGGGGCACACACTGTAAATCAACTTGCAAAGTAAATATTCACATTTCCTCTCATTTTGTAATTGAAAATAAAATTTGATTAATTGCCCAGCTCTAAAGGACATTATAAAATTCATTTGTGGACATTAATTGCTTAATAGTCACCTGATTGCCATCCATTTGGAACCCCACTGGAATCTTGTAACCCACGGGATTCCTGAAAATCTGTCAGCATCATACTCATACATGAGTGCAGGCACACACATACACACCCTCTCTATGTATCTCTGTAGATTATTCACGTTATACTGTTTTAACTTAATTTTTTGTTTATTTAGGGGCATGTCAGAAGAATTTTAAGGCAAAACAGACAGAGGTGGAGGAAGCAGTCGCCACAACCCTGAAGTTTGCACCCCATCGAGGAAAGAAGCAGGTGTGTGTGTGTGTGTGTGTGTGTATAAATTGATGCGTGTTTGGCTTGCTGTTTTGCTTTATAGATTACACAACTTTTAAAGCTTTGAAGTAAAAACTAACACTTAAGCTCATTATATATATCATACTATTTGGCTGGTTTAAAAGAAAAAAGTATTGGTCATCTCATACAGGCCTGATACTTACCAATAACAGAAACTAAAGTTCTTGTTTATGTTCTGTATATATATATATATATATATATATATATATATATATATATATATATATATATATATACACACACATACATACATACACATATATACACACACACACAAAAAGTACAAGTTGCTTATATTTAGGTCATAGACTTAGACTTTTATTGTCATTTAGTGCACAAGTGTTACAGAACAAAATTTCATATGGCTCAGCACAGAATTAAAAATATATAAAATATATGCTCTGGGTCCACGTGCTGCAGCACATGACACAACAACCTATACATATCACGTTGCTTCTCATGAATGAAATCATTATGGCGAGTAGTAGGTAGTTTGCAAATGTTAGAAAACAAGACAGTGCACAGTTCACGTTTACACCCAGCTGTTTCTCTGTCGGATCCGTGACCGTGTCTCCGCCAGCGGCAGGACCAGGAGCCGCTGCTGACAGTGGTCCTGATGAAGCTGTGGACACCGAAGGCACCGCACCGGGTGTGAGTCGCACCTGGTTCTTGCTTCAGCATCCCATGTTGAACTCTATCAGATCGCTTGGATGATAATCCTTCGGCCAAAAGTGAGTGCCACACACGACCGCACTGTGTGGTGCAGAGGTGAAGTCCCGTGGCTGATAGCGTTCCGGTGCCGTCCCGGCCGGAGAGCCACTGTTGCAAAAATAAAGGAAAGAGTGCGCACCCTTCGATTCAGTGAGATCTGGCTGCCGTGTGGGAAATTATGGCTTTCCCTTTGATCTGGCCGAATCAAAGGGCACGCACTCTTTACTTTATTTTCCCAACAGCGGCTCGCCGGAGATCTGACGGCAGGTGTCACCGGAACACTATCATGTTCAGCCATGTGTTTGTTAAGCTGCGCAGAACGCACCCAGGCACTTTTTTCAATAGACGCAAACCGGTGGACTCGGTGTCCTGACAGGCTGAAGTTTGTGCAACCTCCCCAAACACAATAATTTACCGTAGAGATGTGCGGATGGCAGTTATAACCGCCTGGTCTGCGGTTAATCCGCGGGTCGGGTGATAAAAATGAACAATCTGATTAATGGCGGATGGATTATGGGCGGGTGAAAATAATAGCCTAATAATAACTTTTATTTAAATCGCACCCTTTAAAAACAAAGTTTACAAATTGCTTTGACAAACATTAATGAGGGGAAAATGTATTGCATGCTCTAAAATGTGAACAACACATTTTAATATTTATATTTAGTCAGGCACAATCTGGCCGGCGGCCTAATTGAGGACCCCTGTGTATGGACCAGAACACCAGAGCATGATGGAGGGCGCGAAGGCAGTCATGTGGAAGGGTTTATTTAACACAGTGATCCCCGCAGCAGCAGAAATGAGTGTCTCCTCATTAAGAGTGCCAATGTGCGCCTTTACGCACGGAGTAACGGCGCCGCTTTATTGATTATTTTAATGTCAGTCAGCTGACGGGATCAGCCAGGATCTAATCTTTCCTGATAATATAAACATGCGGGTGCGGGTGGATGCGGGTCTGTAATTATAGAAAATTAATTTGCTCGGATGGATGAGTGATGGATAGATGCGGATTCGGGTGCTGTCAGAGCCCATCCGCGCATCACTAATTTACCATGTTGATGATAAATTAACGCAATCCAAAACTACTGTAAACACACTGACTCACTTTAACACGACCGCCTCCACACTGATGGCAGTGCCTAGCATGTAACTCCCTATCGTGATGTAATATGACGCAGTGTTGACCAAAAAAAGTGTTTTTCGGTTAAATTTGTGTCCTATTGTCTTGAAAAACATTTTCAATTCTCAATCAACTTTTCAAAAGGTAATTTTTAGACAAGATTACACATGTATTTTGTAAAAAGTATAACCTGCAATATGCTCTTTAAACAGCTCATTCTGACAGGGACTGAAACTGGCAAGAATAGAGCTGGTGAGATCTCTTTCTGTGAGAGTGATTTTGTGCAAAGAACTTCATGAACATGTTTTGTATAGCCCAGAGACCTATTCTAACTTGTTTACAAAGAGTATAATATGTCCTATAGGGTTGGGCGATATGTTAAAAATTTCCAACCGGCCACCGTCAGCCCATCAACTGGCGGTTGCCGATATACAGTACAGGCCAAAAGTTTGGACACACCTTCTCATTCAATGCGTTTTCTTTATTTTCATGACTATTTACATTGTAGATTCTCACTGAAGGCATCAAAACTATGAAGGAACACATGTGGAGTCATGTACTTAACAAAAAAAGGTGAAATAACTGAAAACATGTTTTATATTCTAGTTTCTTCAAAATAGCCACCCTTTGCTCTGATTACTGCTTTGCACACTCTCGGCATTCTCTCGATGAGCTTCAAGAGGTAGTCACCTGAAATGGTTTTCCAACAGTCTTGAAGGAGTTCCCAGAGGTGTTTAGCACTTGTTGGCACCTTTGCCTTCACTCTGCGGTCCAGCTCACCCCAAACCATCTCGATTGGGTTCAGGTCCGGTGACTGTGGAGGCCAGGTCATCTGCCGCAGCACTCCATCACTCTCCTTCTTGGTCAAATAGCCCTTACACAGCCTGGAGGTGTGTTTGGGGTCATTGTCCTGTTGAAAAATAAATGATCGTCCAACTAAATGCAAACCGGATGGGATGGCATGTCGCTGCAGGATGCTGTGGTAGCCATGCTGGTTCAGTGTGCCTTCGATTTTGAATAAATCCCCAACAGTGTCACCAGCAAACCACCCCCACACCATCACACCACCAGGCACGTGGAATCCATCCGTTCACCTTTTCTGCGTCTCACAAAGACACGGCGGTTGGAAGCAAAGATCTCAAATTTGGACTCATCAGACCAAAGCACAGATTTCCACTGGTCTAATGTCCATTCCTTGTGTTTCTTGGCCCAAACAAATCTCTTCTGCTTGTTGCCTCTCCTTAGCAGTGGTTTCCTAGCAGCTATTTGACCATGAAGGCCTGATTCGCGGTCTCCTCTTAACAGTTGTTCTAGAGATAGGTCTGCTGCTAGAACTCTGTGTGGCATTCATCTGGTCTCTGATCTGAGCTGCTGTTAACTTGCCATTTCTGAGGCTGGTGACTTGGATGAACTTATCCTCAGAAGCAGAGGTGACTCTTGGTCTTCCTTTCCTGGGTCGGTCCTCATGTGTGCCAGTTTCGTTGTAGCGCTTGATGGTTTTTGCGACTCCACTTGGGGACGCATTTAAAGTTTTTGCAATTTTCCGGACTGACTGACCTTCATTTCTTAAAGTAATGTTGGCCACTCATTTTTCTTTAGTTAGCTGACTGGTTCTTGCCATAATATGAATTTTAACAGTTGTCCAATAGGGCTGTCGGTTGTGTATTAACCTGACTTCTGCACAACACAACTGATGGTCCCAACCCCATTGATAAAGCAAGAAATTCCACTAATTAACCCTGATAAGGCACACCTGTGAAGTGGAAACCATCAGGTGACTACCTCTTGAAGCTCATCAAGAGAATGCCAAGAGTGTGCAAAGCAGTAATCAGAGCAAAGGGTGGCTATTTTGAAGAAACTAGAATATAAAACATGTTTTCAGTTATTTCACCTTTTTTTGTTAAGTACATAACTCCACATGTGTTCATTCATAGTTTTGATGCCTTCAGTGAGAATCTACAATGTAAATAGTCTGTGTGTGTGGCAGAGAAAAAAAAAGAGGGGGGATGTTGCATTCATGTGATGTCGGAAAGAATCTAAAAATGACTTTCAGAATGGGATAATTCACATTAACGACACCTTATGTCAGAAAAACAACTGGGCAACTCGGATCTCCCGACACCACATGAATGCAACAAAAAAAATGCAGCGTGCTCCGCGAGCCCACTCATGTCCAACATGGCACAGAAATATCTGTGCGTACCGGCAACAAGCACGCCGTCAGAGAGGGTTTTTAGCACGGCTGATAACATTGTTAACCATATGCGCATATGAGTTCACGTTACGTCAAGCGCCTTGTTTACCGTTTGCTGAGCCATGATAGTTAAAGCATTTTCCACCTAAGTTATTACATATATTTGAGTAATCTACAAGTTTACTGTACTGTTTGTCATCTACTCGCTTTCAAATGTCCGCCACGGACATTTACACAATGTCACGGATAAACATTGGTAAATGCATGAAAAAAAAATCATCACATATCTCCTCTGATAATGGTTTATTTAAAAACACAGTGTGCTCTTTTAGCACACTATTTCATGTAGTTTTTATCTGCTGGAGAGTCGCGTAGGGAAGCATAGCGCGACAAAAATAGAAGAGCATCCTAAAATAGAGAGTTGTTGCGCTGCTCCCGTTGCCGGTGCAGCAGCTGTAATTGATAACAGAAGGGCGAGTTGCTACAGGACTCGTGCTGCAGACGTGTCCGCTGCTCCCGTTGCCGTTGCACCCCGGCCGTAACTTTCAGCTCCGCCATCACTGACGTGTTTTGTGAAAGACTCATGGGAAATCAGTGGAAGCTGCAGGTTCCAATACGCACACACATTGAATTGTGCTCTACATAGTAATTATGGACTATGTGTACCGAGTTGAATTCTGTGGAGACAGACCATTAATTTAGCAAAATAAAATGACAAAAATCGTCCAAAATGAAACCAACCATGATGGATTTAGCCGATGGGCGATTGGCGATATATTCGTCCAATCGCCCAAGCCTAATGTCCTAGGGCTGGACGATTATAGCAAAAATAGTAATCACGATTATTTTGACTGATATTGAAATCACGATTAATAAACATGATTATAAGTTGGTCGTGTTGCCTTGGGGGCAGACACCACAGCATGACAAACTTTGCAAACAATTTCTTTTTGCTTGACATCCGTCAACTTGAAGCCAAAATGTTTCCAGATGACTGAAGTTGTCCTACCTTTGTTCTCTACCAAAGGCTGCCTTTCTGCCATGTTTTCAATCACTCGCTCCACATATTATTGATCCACACACGTCACACGCTTGCTGCGGCTGTACGTAACACAGGTGCATTCACGGTGCTTTTCCAGCACAGGGACTTACATACACGCCGCACAGCGCATTAATCGTTTTTCTTCGATTATAATGTTCCCGTTTCCGTGACTGAACCTCGGCAGGTCCGTGGCAGATCCGTGACAGCTCCGTGCAAGCCTGCCGCCTGCTCCGTGGAGTTAATTTGTCCACGGGGAGGAGCAGTGATTATCACCAAAATACTGTAATATCTGCAGGTCTGGGAAAGACGGCTTATCAGCTGGTCCACTATTTAGCCTAGTAGCATTTTATGACTAGGTCAAATTACAACTACTGTAGGCAACCCATATTTTCTAAAATAATATTACCATGTGAAAAGCCAAGAGGACGCTCTCTTTTTATCTTCCAAAATCTACTTGTCCCTGTGTTTCCCGTTAATTAGGCTACCCCAGTATAATTAAACTCCATCTCATTTACTGTGCTTTGTGTGACATATTTTTTTTTTCGCCGTGTTATCATGATTCAAACTGAGGTATTTGGAGAAGATCCAAGAAATAAATAACATCGATCCGTATGAGCTACCTGCAGCTGGAGCAGGGAGGCGCGTTGCCACCCTGCACCTACATGCAGTTGGTTCACTAGGCTACTTAGTTTTCGGCATTATTTAGTATACAGGAATTTAAAAGCCTGAAATCACTGGACACCGCATTCCGTGGTGGCAGCACGTAATGAGATAAAATTACACCATAAAATAAAATAAATGTATTTTGCCAGCAGATAGCGTAGGGCTTTAAGAGCATTGTGGCGGATGTGGCGCGTTCCACTACTGTTTTGTAGCTGCTGTCTGCCGTCTTTGGGCTTCATTCCATTTCAGATTGCTGTCCGTCCGTAACTGAATCCAAATGCCACTAATAAATAAATAAATAAATACGAAGAATAAAATAAGGCTGAGCACGTAAGAACCAGAGAGGAAACACCATCACATGGAGCCGTCCACCCCCTGTCACCCTCCACTCCACCAAGGGAAAGCGGACCCCAAGCCAGCGCCACAGAACCAGCGGCCGCTGCCCCCGGCGCACACGGCTCCCACTGAGGAAACACTGGAGTTAAGAACTAAACTATGATAAATGACATAAAATATTAAGATGTAGGCCTAACATAAATAAATTCGTTATTGACCTCTTAAACTCCGGTGTCTGTGCTCCCTCCCTCCTCTGTTAAATGGGATCTCACAGGTGCACTACGTCATCAAATCATGTAATGCTTGGTATCTTCCCGAATCCGCCGTCGTTTTTCTTTAATTCCTTATGGTTTTCGCACAAGAGCAGCCTAAATACACGAAGTCCAAAATCGTGTTGAATGGTGACAAGCCATGACATGCCGTTTTTTGAGGGGGAAGGTTAAAGGATTATTCGCGATCTCATGCACAACCGTGAATGGATACATAGCTGGTTTATAAAAGGTGAGATCTCACTCCTACCACTATTTTTGGCTGAGATATACTGCCTAGAAAGTAGGATCACAACTTTCACGTTTCATATGGCTTTATTTGGTGATATTTTATGGTGTTTCTGTAACAAACAACATCAGCTATCATAATCACACCTGATTCAATAAGGTGTGATGTTTGAAGCTGGCTGAGTGTTGTTGAAGCAGAGTGACCGACTTGTCATTTGGAGGTCCGCCTGGATCTTTCTTATGGGGAAAAACACTGTAGAATGGTCATACTTTGAGCAATCTTCTTCAAACTTGAAACAAGTGTTCATTGATAGTGTGCCTACAGCCCCACAGTGTCATTTACCTGCTCAGATGAAGCCACAGACAGTTATTCATCCTGAAAAACATTTTTTTTTTAAATTTTAGGCAAAATCTTCAAATTCAGAGGCCCATTACTCTGTCTCTGTATCACCTAGAGTGTTTCTAACACTTTCACAGGAAACTTCAGGGAGTTTGCTTTCTGGCAAGACCTCATGCATGCATGTAGTCAGAGTGGTTCAGAAGCTACAGTCATTTTAATTTCGGTTTGTCATTTTAGGCATTTTTACTACAGAATGGGGGTGGAGTGCAAGAGGTTCAATAAATTCAAACATAAAGCCTACAGTAGATTGAAGTGGAGCATGCTAAAAGTAAATACAATAATAGGCTAAACAGTATCTAAGCAATAATAAAGTGTCTTAATAATAAATTGTATCTAAGATATCTATTAGGCTGCCATTCTGCTCTGTAAATAGATTTTAAAATTTCAATATAATTTTAATATTGTTTTTGCTTATTTCATGATTGTTATTATTGGTTTATTTTTTTAGTAGTATTGTATTGTCTGAGGATGACTCATTTTAGTAACTATCTACAGTAAAAAAAAAAAAAAAAAAAATACACTGGGCCTTCAGAGTCCTCTCTGAAACTACACCTGGCATGGCTTGTGTCCAAAAAATGAAAAAATCAAAACTTTGTCATAGAGCTAAACCAAATACATTATTGGAAAGGTCTCAACCTGGAGAGTAACATGTCAGTATGAAGATTCTGCATGGCTCCTGCTTTGAGCCATTGACCATTGAACCTTGGCCTCAGAGCATGTTTGAGGGCTATAACTCAGCAACTAAAGGGGGAACAGACATGGGACCAACTGTTATGGAGAGCTCTTGACCTCAACTATCATGTGAGTGTAGTCTACAACTGGGCGTGCTGTCAGATATGGGTAAAATATGGATAAAATTAATTTTCACCCATTTAGAAATTAGATCTTTAAAATCTGATTACACAAGTGTGTTTACCATCCCCTTGAAGTCCACTGTGTACTCTCAATTCAGTATTTACAACTTCCAAATCTAGGAAAAACACTTATATTTTTGAAAAACTACAATTCCCTGGGACCACGCCATGCAGCTTGATACATATCAGGAATATAGTTGTAGTTTTTCTGATTTGCAAAGTAGAGCTCTAAATAGGGTTTTAAAAAGATATATCTACTGAATATATCTAATATCTAGTAAAGCTGAACTAGTTATTACACTGCACCTAGATGAACTATTTAAGAAAACGTAAAGATGTCAGCTGATTTTCGCTATTTTAGCTAATACGCTAGAAGCAGTGTTTACAGTAGGTGTATGCGGCTTGTAAAATAGGGTTGTAAAAAGATACATCTATTGAATATATTTAATATCTAGTAAAGCCGAACTAGTTATTACACTGCACCTAGATGAACTATGTTAAGAAAAAAAGCAAGGATGTTGGCAAATTTCAGATATTTTTGATAGTACTCTAAAAATGGCGTTTTGGGGGTGGTAGTTTTTTTACCACTTGTTGTAAAATAAAGTTGTAAAAGATAGATCTACTGATTATATCAAATGTCTAGTAAAGATCAACTATCATGTTATTATTATTATTATGATGGGAAATTATAACAGAGGAATATATTTGCTGTTTTAATATCAAGAACACACTCATGTTTTTGTGTGTATACAGGAGGTTGTTGAATCAGGGAATTTGTGTGTCCATCACAAAAAAGGATCCTAATTGACTTTACATTGGCATTGTTTCCATGGTACCTGCACCTAATTTCAACTCATTTTAGTTTTACCACAAAGTATGACTTTCTTGACCTTAAAATTTATGTTTTAAATTCATATTTAGATTTCATGTCACAACTCAAACAGGAACAAAAGATAATATTTCTCTCCTCATTCACTGCCATTCATATTTTTTCTGATCTAAGGTCCCATGAGCTTCACTGGAAAGGGGCGTGACTTCGGCACTCTATACAGAGGGAACTTGTTTAGATGAGTCACAATGTAGCAATGATTGAGTGTTCACTTGCTCACTCAAAATGCCTGTAATGCCATGTCTGAGCACACCTGTTGAAACAATAAGGGTACTTGGCTTGCATTGTTAAAAAATTCCAGCGGTGGTTTTGGTGGTTTATACAAACTGCTTTTACCTCCATTTGCAATCCTTTTCATCCAACATAAAAATTAATTCATTGAATTCCTGCTGTATGTTAGTGTGTCAGCGTTTTATCCATGAAAGTCAGGGACACTTGTCTCCAACACACATTCAAGAACTTCTTGTCACGTCACTTCAAAAATTATTATAATATTAGGGGTGCCAAATTATCGCGTTAATTGTGAATAATTAATTACAGCCATATTTAACGTGCTGTGTTTTTTGATCGCGTTAATCTCATTTTTAATCTCTAACTTTACTGATTCTGTATGCCACAGAGTTGCCTTTAATAAAATCCGTCTGTAGGCGTACGATTAGGATTCTTTGTGCTTGAGTTGTGGGAGAGCTGCAGCGCTACAGAGCAGAGCCCAGCATCAGCATTAACTGTCCCCTGCAGTGGCGGTCTGCTCACTCAGGAGTCTATGAAAAGCTGTCTGCCCTAGCACGCAAGTATCTGACCTCCCCGGCAACCTCCGTGTAATTTTCGGGACAATCAGGGCATGATTCAGGATTCAGGACAACTGCTTAGATTTCGGGACTGTGCCGAAAAATCCAAGCAGTTGTCCTGAATCCTGAATCCTGCCCTGATTGTCCCAAAAATTACAACAGAGCAGAGTCTGGAGTAGTTATTGCCCGATAAAACATTAAAAACTGATCATGGCGGTTGAGTTGTCATGCAGCTCCCACCAGCTGCACATTGGCTGCAGCAGTTCCTACATGAATTGTGGGTGTTGTAGTTTGAAGAAGAGAAGACAGCGCAAGTTGCAGCCGCAAGGACAGGGAAGCGCAGGCAGCCACGAGAAGGAGTGATTTGCACATTGCAGTGCAGCCTCTTGTTCTAACTGTTCAAAACTGTTCTATAAACTGATACACTTGTAACGAATGTACCAGGTCTTTTATTTTGTTAGCTTTTTTTTTTATTAAGTTTAAAGGACAAGTGCTCTTACATTGATCACTTCCATGAAATAAAACGAGGTGGGTGGGGTCAGTATTGAGTTCACAAAGCTACTGTGGAACTAAATCTGGAAACGTCTTTCATTTGATTCTGACACTGTAAAATAAAGACAGATTGGGAGCTATATTTTTCGTATTTAAAATAAACAGCTGTGAGTATAAAAGCTTTCATTATCAGCTTTCAGGCGTGAGTTTTTTTCTCTCCTACCTTCCCAGCTGTAGAACAGTGTTGTGTTTTAAACCAAATGGACCGGTAGCAGCCGCAAAAATCCATTTTGTGTCCTCTTGTAGTATTCCAAAGCGGTACTTTAAAGAGCCATTCAGCATTTAACATAAGAAGGAGGAGAACAGTTCATATACAGCGTCCAACTGAAACTGTTTGAGAATTAGCAGTACTGTTATATTCTCTGCCGGACCTGTACAGTATACTACGGAAGCGCATTGCATTCACTGGATGAAAAAAAATTAGACACCTTATCTCGTAATTACGAGATCAGGATCTCGTAATTATGAGATCAGGAAAGGTGTCACTGTGGCCACTGCTTCGCTCAGAACCACATACTGCACATCCACGAAGGGGGGGCGGAACTACTGTAACCAGCTGCCACTCGGGTGGTGCCATTTTGACCATATCCCATATCTTTATTATAATTTATATATATTGTAAATTACGACGGAGTATTACACTCAGCAAGGACAACAGTGCGCACCGTATATATTTATATTGTTTGGCATTAATTGGTGACAGAAAATAACGAATTTCATTCTGCAGGGAAACGTGTGTCCTTACTGTGCATAATGAATCTTGAATCTATGTTTTATGAAGACCCTGTGTGCGCTCAGAGCTGTGGCACAAGTTACACACTGAAATCTGGCGGAAGAAAAATATTAATAAGACGATAAATAAGTAGGCTTGTCCGCTTTCATTGTGTTTATATCTTAACAGGAGCTGGCCACTACCGTGGTGCTGAAATCAATCGATCTCAGGCACATAGAGTAAGGACACGCATTTCCCTGCAGAATGAAAATCGTTCTTTTCTGTCACCAATTAATGCCAAACAATATAAATCTGAAGTATAAAATAGATCAAAATATATATACGGTGCGCACTGTTGTCCTTGCTCAGTGTAATATTAATGTGCCTGCTGCGGCCGGATCTGTGAGCGTTTGGTGGCTAAGAAGTCTGTTAAGAGTGGGTCAGCTCGATCTTACAACTCCTTCTTAATGAAAGATCTTCTTAAGCTAAGAGTGATGTGGGAAACGCGGCCATTATCATGTCAACACACAGGGAAAATGTGTCCAGAGTTGATGACATTTACCGGGAGAGCTAGAGCCATTTGACTAAAGCTGACGTTCTTACTGCTGTAATGATGTTATTAGGCTAAATATTACATTTCTAACGGTGTCTGAGCTGATTTATTGACACAGCATGCTTGTAGGCTGCTGTAACGTTAGGTTTACAGAGGAAATAACGGGATGTGACTTAATCGTTAAAATATCGTTAGTGAAACAGAAACAAGCGTTAGTTAGGGGACAAGAGTCAAGAGTCGCAAAGACTCACATAGGCTCTGTTAAAAGTTACTAAGAACCGGTGTATTTACTGTAGGCTATGTGTCCGGGGTCCTTCGCCGGTGGAACAAGTAACGTGACCACTAACTTGTCCCCAAACGATGTTTATGTGTTTCACTAACGATATTTTCACACGATTAAGTCACATCCCGTTATTTCCTCTGTAAACCTAACGTTACAGCAGCCTACAAGCATACTGTGTCAATAAATCAGCTCAGACACTGTTAGAAATGTAATATTTAGCCTAATAACATCATGCTACAAGAATTGTGAGCGCGCTTGGCGCGCATCTACATTGAAACTAATGGATTTGTGCGCGTAAAAGACGCTACATGTGAACGGCCCCATATGCAGTTACCTTATGTTACAGTTCCCTCAAACAATATCACGAAGCACAATACAAACCATATAAACAAGCTATCTATTAAGGGTACACTACTGATACAATCTGAAGGTGCTTAGGTGACATTTACCCACCTGAAAGAATAAATGAAAACATTTTGCTGGTCTTCAGTAGCTTTACTCTAAGTGTAACTGCCAACTCTATACCTATACCCAACTCTGCCTATATGTCACACATACATTTGCAGTTCTACATCATGACACTGAGATCACTAGGATAATAGGGGACCTAACACTGACCGCTGTGGAAATATCATAGTATAAATGTCGTTTATCAGTAGGCCTACTGCTAATTCTCAAACAGTTTCAGTTGGACGCTGTATCTCTACTGCTCGCATGTGCCACCTGCTGGTTGTTGTTGCGCACTGCAGCTACTCCTGGATCAATTGTTTCGCCCCCTTCACTGTGGCTGCGGCATTGAAATGAGTAACATCTGTATGTGAAATGGTTAACAAAGGACGACACAGGCTATTTCCACATATGTAATTAATTAGGCTATTATTTGTGTAATTACAAGATCTTTTCTCGTAATTATGAGATAAGGTGTCTAATTTTCTTTTTATCCAGTTAATGCAATGCGCTTCCGGGTCACGCAAGTTGGATCAAATGAAAAATCGAAATCAAATTTTAATCGTGGCACATTTTTCGATTTGCTATTTTTGATGTGAGCATAAAATCAAAAATAAGAAAAACAAACCGTTTTTTGTATTTTTGAATTTGATTATTTAACGAATAATGGAAAAACAAACCATTTTTTGATTTTAAATTGAAAATGGAATGAACGAATGATACACAGATTTTTTAAATTCCATTCTCTCATATTCTATTTTTAATTTCAAAATAAAATCAAAACAGCGAAAAATAGGCCGTTATTTGTTTTCCGATTTTTGATTTGAAAACGAGAAATGAAATAACAAGTTGTTATCCGTTTTCCGATTTTGGATTCTAAAACGGATATGGAATGAACGAATGATACACTGATACGCATACTCGTAGTCCAGCCATCCACAAGGTTTGCTCTCACCAGTGGCTGGGAGCAGCAGCCGACTCAGAGCTAGAAGTTTGTCGCGCAAGTTCTTATTCTGTGTCGACTCTGTAATAAAATTAAATTTGTCCAGTGTCTCATCCCCTTTTAAGGTCTGCAAAGACACTCTCAAATTAGCATGAAGGAAACTTTCCTTTCGATACACTG
This sequence comes from Epinephelus awoara, assembly GCA_035609425.1. Lineage (NCBI taxonomy): Eukaryota > Metazoa > Chordata > Actinopteri > Perciformes > Serranidae > Epinephelus > Epinephelus awoara. The sequence continues at coordinate 28,963,888 of CM069297.1, forward strand.
ATTTCCTCACAGCAGCCATTATGCTTGAATTGTTTGTGTTCCGCGGTCAACTTCTTCTGCTACTCTATTGGGTTTTCCGGTCAGTGACGTGTGCGCAAGTGGGAAATACCATTGTGGACCATGCAGGGTAACTTTATATAGCGAAGTATAAACCAAAACCTCTGCGTAAAATACGAATGGAAAACAAACAAAAAATCATACAAAACTTAACAAATTAAAGTTACATGACCCCCCCTGAAGCCAAAATAAAAACCATATGCGCCCCGCCGCCGCCCCCCTGTGCTCAAAAAAAAGTTCGGGGAACCCCCCCCCCCTGTTTTGGACCAGCCCCATTTGCATATAAATATCGATCAGCCCCTTACATCTTTTCGGTTATTTTTCTTTCAATTATTTTTTGAAGATGTGATCTCACTGATTAACTGAAAACAATTATACAATATCCAAAAAAATAATATCCAAACGAAAATAGAAGTGTAATCGAGTAAATACCATTCAGAAAGTGCATCAGTAAAGCCCAGTTCTATACGGCTGCCCGCTGCTGACACGCGCAGCGTGCGACTGAAATGTCTGCACTGCAGCACAGCTGCTGTGCCATATTCCACAATATCCAAACTTCAGAATGACGGATACTTTAGAAAAAAGAGGAAGGGCCGACATTTCGAATAATAAAGGCAGGAATTTTCGGAATGGTGGGACTTAAGAAAAAAAGGTGAAGGACCGCCAGTCCGAACAATGGAAGTTCGAAGAGGCAAGGTTTCGGAAAGGCAGACAGTTACCCCTGAAAAGAGTCATTGCTATAGAAAAGATACGCTTCCACGTTTGATAAACTAAATGACTGCAGGCTGTTTTTTGTGAGAGAGGCACCATCTCATGACGATACCCTGCAATTGAACGAGTGGGCGTGTCAAGGATTAAGGGGGGGGCTAGAGCCAGCTCGGCAGCTGGCTGGCAACCGGCTGGAACTTGGCTGGGATTTGGCTGGGATTTGACAGGCAGTTGGCCGAGGGAAGGAACTTTTGAGTGGCTCCTATTGTATTTGAGGGAGCGGGAGAGAGTCAACTGCGCTTAAAATTAACCGGATGTTTTATTTTGTTTCTGCGAACGACTTCCTGTTCCACACGATCTGCTCTGTGCTGAATTGCTGCGTTGTGCTCCTGCGTAAAAATAGAAGCTCTGCATATCTACTACGGATGCCTCGGAGCGCCGCAGCTGTGACAGAGCCGGTGGAACCACAAACATTGATTAGAATTGAAACGTATCAGCTCCACTGCAGACGCATCTGGTGGAATTTAGGGGTTAGGGGAGGGAGCAGGAGATGGTCAAAGAGGGAGATGCACCTTTCAGCAGCTGCATCAGGAACATTAAACCGATTTATAACTTTTCAATCGGGCCATCGGCTGGTTCAAGCTACACTGAGACTGATTCATTAATCTGTGTACCGATGCACTTGCATCTTTTAAATCAAAACCGATTTTCCGATTCAAATTGGTTATTCGTTACACCCCTGTCAGGTCAATTTTCCCGTAATATCAATCTTTCACTATTAGTCTATTCCTATTTCATATTGCATGTAGTTTGGGCCTTTTCTGTCTGTCTCCATGTCTCAAACCTTATCTGGCCCACAAGGTCAGTATATGTGAAGTAGTTTCTCTCTGTGTACGCAAAGGCGTTATCTGTTTCTCTGGCATAAGTACTTCCACTCTGTATGTCAATTTGTCTCTCATTCACCCAGGAGCTGAGGTTCCAGGGTCTGAGTGCTTAGAAAATAAACGCCCAAAGGACAGCTCTCTGTGTTTTTCATGATCACCATGAATTATTGCCATTACACAGGCATTTGACTGGTGAGCCAAAAATATAATTTTAGACCCTGCAATAGCTATTTAAAGCCAAGTCTTAGAAACTTTTGTTTGTTTGTATGATAGTGTGACGTGTGTTGCAATAAAAGATTATCTAACATGACTTTTTTTTCTATTTTACAGGGGGGTGAAGCAGCAGACCAAACTGCAGAAAGCCAGGACTAGGGCTGTGTTCCTCCATCTATGTTACTTCCTGTATGTTTCTTTAGCAGAAAGTGTTCCTGTTTGCTCTCCTGGTGTTTTTTTTTTTTCCTCGTAGTTTCCAATAAATTGGACAAATGTCAGTGTTGACAGAATTTTTTTCTCTCTGGTTTTTCAGTATGTGATGGTGACACTTCAGAAGTATTGATATTGATGTAAATGGTATTGTTAAAAAATTCTAGGAACATTCACTGAGTGTTTTAATTTCCTGGGAGTAGGAACAGAATCACATTTGTTTTATGATTTTCATGAAGGGAACATTAAACTGAAAACATTGTGGTAACCTTCCTATAATGTTCAGTTAACCTTGGGAACGTCAGGAAAACTTGCTATTTATAATTGTGTTTAAAACATTCAAACATTTTGGCAACCGTCCTATAATATTCAACTTACTTTCCCAGAACATTCAGGGAACATCAAAATAGCCTTCTGGTTATGGTAGGAAAACTTGCTGTTTTAACTTGGAAGGAATGTTTGAGGGAGAACTTTCTGGTAACCGTCTTAAAACGTTCAATTACCAGAATGTTCTCTGTAAAACGTTCCCTGCATGTTAAAACGGCAAGTTTTCCTGACGTAACCAGAAGGTTATTTTGATGTTCCCTGAACGTTCTTGGAAGGTTAATTGAAGGTTATAAGAAGGTTACCAGAATGTCTCCCCTCAAACGTTCCTTATAAGTTAAAACAGCAAGTTTTCCTGACATAACCAGAAGGTTATTTTGATGTTCCCTGAATGTTTTGGGAAGGTTAAATAACCTTCAATTAACCTTCCAAGAACGTTGAGGGAACATCAAAATAGCCTTCTGGTTACGTCAGGAAAACTTGCTGTTTTAACTTATAAGGAACGTTTGAGGGGAGACATTCTGGTAACCTTCTTATAACATTCAATTAACCTTCCAAGAACGTTGAGGGAACATCAAAATAACCTTCTGGTTACGTCAGGAAAACTTGCCGTTTTAACATGCAGGGAACGTTTTACGGAGAACATTCTGGTAACCTTCTTATAACCTTCAATTAACCTTCCAAGAACGTTGAGGGAACATAAAAATAACCTTCTGGTTACGTCAGGAAAACTTGCCGTTTTAACATGCAGGGAACGTTTTACGGAGAACATTCTGGTAACCTTCTTATAACCTTCAATTAACCTTCCAAGAACGTTGAGGGAACATCAAAATAACCTTCTGGTTACGTCAGGAAAACTTGCCGTTTTAACATGCAGGGAACGTTTTACAGAGAACATTCTGGTAACCTTCTTATAACGTTCAATTAACCTTCCAAGAACGTTCAGGGAACATCAAAATAACCTTCTGGTTACGTCAGGAAAACTTGCCGTTTTAACATGCAGGGAACGTTTTACAGAGAACATTCTGGTAACCTTCTTATAACGTTCAATTAACCTTCCAAGAACGTTGAGGGAACATCAAAATAACCTTCTGGTTACGTCAGGAAAACTTGCTGTTTTAACATGCAGGGAACGTTTTAGGGGAGACGTTTTGGTAACCTTCTTATAACGTTCAATTAACCTTCCAAAAACGTTTTGGGAACATCAGGATACAGTTAGGGTTACGTCAGGAAAACTTGCCGTTTATACCAGTATATTACGTTGTGTTGCAACGTTCAAAAAACGTTCCTATACCTTAAAACAAACGTTCCCAGAACGTTCAGGGAACCAAAATGTGTTTGCTGGGAGGGGAGGAGGAGAGGCCCGGAGGGTAAAAGATAGCATCTTTTTTGTTGCATGTTTTATCAGCCACATGACTACGGTAATAAACATATGACCTGGATCCAAAACTTTGCACTCTACGAAAAAGGACCAGAACTGATACTCTACAGCATTCATTAAAGATTATTGATAACCTACTTAAAACTCTTAAATTATTACTAAGAACTTTATTTACTGCTGGTTTGTTGTACTCCCAATTCAAGTCATAAGTGCACAGAGAAATGAGGAAGATGCTTTAGGCCACAAAAATATAAAACATTTTCTGCAGTGACAAATGTAATAAAACTGTCAGTGGTGGTTGGTTTGAGTTTTATTGCAGTGCCATCTATTTACGGTCTTAATATGATCATTTTTGAAAGGCTGAATTAAAGAGTTTACATTCAATTATTTAATCGTAAAATGCTATCTTCTCAATGCATATCCTTAATTCTATCACCGTGTGACACTGTCAACCTTGACACATGAACACCAAGTGAATCATATGTTTAGGATTGAGGACATTAGTTACTTATTTTTAACCTGTGGCACATATCCAAGAGGCCATTTTTGACAAGTATGTCACAAAAACTGCCTCGGGGTAATGCAGCGAAAGTATTAGTGGCAGTTTTCATTTGAAAAGGCTAAAATACTGGATAAAATGAAGAAAAAGTAAATATAGCGTAGCCACCTGATACATAACAACACTCACACCACATTAATCTCGTGTGTGTATTCTGGAGGTGCAACAATACATGCATTCGTATTGAGACTTTCAGTTTGTGAACTGTTACATCCCAAGTACACATTCAGCTTGCACCTAAAGTAGTTAAGCTATAATTGTGTGTACAGTACATCACACATAACGAGAAAGATGTTTGCCTGCGGGTTATTTCTAATGATGATAACTGGAGTTTCAAAGCCTGAATCGAGAGGAAAGGTTAGTTTTTTGCCACTGATGGGGGACTTTAGAAACTTGAGTTTTAATGTATTGCCAGATAGCACCAGGACAGGCAGCCTATCAACAAAACCAATCGTTTAAATTGATTCAATGATTTAAGAGCTTGAAATATTTTGATGGAAGAGTGAAGTAAATCTAAAACACAACTTCTATTATAATAATTAGAGTGTCTTCACAAAAACAGCTAACAGGTGACTGCAGTAGATGCTCATGAAGACAGAGTGGATATTCTGTCCTTTCTAAGAAAGATTCATATTTCAAATACGCTTGTGTATTACCGAGGCATTCCTCTCCTCCTCTCTGTTTGGTTGCAGCTTCATGTGCCCTTTCTTGTGTTTACGTTTTATCAAATTTGTGGTATAATGTTTGTAGCGGGCAGCTTCTCTGCAAATATCACAACTGGCATACATACGAGCAGGCCACAATGTTGCTCAAAATAGTAAAAAATATGCTACATTTTCAGACAGAAACCAGCTGAGCCACAGTGGCCAAGTCACAACTAATCTCCCCTTTTACTGTCAGCGGTGATTATGCTGTGGTACGAACACAGTCCAGCAGGAAATGGAAGAAGAATGGATTTGTTTTGAGCAAAGCACCAAGGAAGGAGAGTGCCATGGTTTTTAGTTGCAGACCTCCAGCTTTAAAAGATGAGGATGTCAGGTGGTTTTTGCACAGGCTGGACCCTAATTACATCAACTCCAAGGGCATGTGCACACACAGGATGTGAATGTGCACAAAACATTCAATGTTCAAATTGGACAATTAATCATATTTGCTTTTTCAGGCTCTATCCAGGGGAGCACCAAATACTACACCACTATTAAGTATGAATGCATAGCTGCTGTTTTCCTGTCAATCATGAATTAAACAGTTTTGTTTTGGGGTTTGGGGGGGAATGCCAAAGAGCCATAATGCCAAATAACAGCGTCTCTCATGAAGGAGTGGGACATCAGGGACAGATGCTGCTGCATTTCTGAAATTCAGCCATGCTGTTTGCATAAGTGCAGGACGTGGACACCTGTTCCTTCCACATACTGCAGCGTGTGAGAGCCACTGGCTCAGCTCTGGTATGACAGCAAACACTATCCCCTGGTGACCGCAGAAGAATATAACTATACAGGTGAGTGCTTCAGTGTGCCGTCATCCTTCAATGATGCCACCATGGAGCTGTCAGAGGAGGAGAGCTTTTGGCTCCAGTGCAATACCACTATCAAGAATGATTGAGTACTCTATCCTAGAAAGAAATCCCTACTGTGAACATTCATTGCAGTTTACCTAGGAGAAAACCTGAGTATAATGTCAATAACAACAACGCTGGAGCCAAGATTTAAGACCAAGAGATTCTTCAGCCAACACTGAGCTGCCAAGGCAACAATGGCTTACATCAAAGTGTACTTTACTAAAAACATCAAATCCCTCTGTAACATCACGACCATCAATGAAAACCTCATTTTCATCCCACACTGTTGTACTCGCAACCTTCTCAGGTGACCTTATGCTATATTTGATCTACAATACAGCTCGCATATTTGAGCATTATAATAGAAAACAAACAGATCAGCGAGCCCACAGTATTCAACAGTCTGTCACTATTCTTTAAGTGGAACCATCTGGGCGTATTTGTGGAGCGTAGCAGGAGGAGATAGTGTGACTGAAACAATGCAAATTAAGTACATCCTCACCTGCACAAGCTGGTCAGAATCTAAACGAAATCATTTCATGTTATATAAAGATTTTTTTTTTTAATAGTGTAGTTTTATTTTGTTTGTTTGGTGCGACATCTCTTGTCACCCCTCCATGTTTCTGGGGACACATAAGCACTTATGACTCACTTGTGTTGGCTGCACATTAAGCTACCCTTCTCTGCCTTTAAAATGTATTTATTTGTGTGCTATTTGAGAAATCAAAAGGCAACTGGCTTCCCACTTTTCTCGTGTTCGTAAGATGTGAATCACCCACAGAAGGTTAAATACTGCAGAACTCGCCCTCCAGTTAGCTGAAATGCTGAAGCCACTCAGACAAATGGCATCTTTTAAAACTTCACAGCAAGTTCATCTGTCTTTACCAGGGTGGTAGCTATCACCGACGGCATGAAAGTCTTGTTCTCAGTATTGTTTCAGGAGATTTGGAGGTTTTAATGACCTGCAGGGGAGTTATGCGTGGTATTTTTAGGCCTAATTCTGGTTCTCTTTGAATCCTTCCACTCCACCACAGTCGAGTTGACTGATTTGCCTGACATCGTCAAGGGCGTAGGTTTTGTTTCAAAACTGTGGGGGGCACATATGAAACAGGGGGTTATGGTTTGTCCCTTAGGAAATTCTAAGTGTCAAACATTTTATTTCCTGCATTCTGGTGAATGTTTATTCATATTTTTTTCATCAGTTTAGGATGGAAATATCTTTAGTTTTGTCAAAATAAAAGCCCTCTGCTATGGTAACGTTTTTATTGGGACAAATATACGTGTTCTACAAGTCAAGGCCTATGGGCATCATGACTAATGCCATTGTCAAGAGTTGGCAAGCTGTTCACTGGAACCAGTATGGAGTAATAACAACAATGGCAAGTGCTGTAGACTAAGAGAAGACAGACACTGCTATCAAGGCTGTTCTTAATTGACATGTCTTCTACATATCGCCCGACAACGTAGTTTGTTTCACTTACCTCCGTTCCACTCTTAAAACCCTGGCAAAATAGGTACGTTGGCTAATAAAAATCAGTGTGGACACATTGTCATGCTAACAATGAAAACCAGTTGACAATTCTGTCTGATAACAGGTAAGTGTTATTGCTTTAGGTCAAAAACATAAACTAAAATTAGAATTACTGCCCCACAGATGTATGCCTCCACGTACCAGTCAAGTTTATCTTACAGTTTAAATCCATGTCTTTGAAAACATGGATGCTTCAAACACACTGTCCTCCCGACAGCACAGGAGATTTATACAATCAGCACATAATCTGACCAAATATTTCCCCTTCTGTTCCTGAGATATGACACTGAATAATGGCCAGAGATATGTTTTAAGCAGAATATTATAATGTCACAGTGAAGCTGACTTCTGACCTTTTGGATATAAAATGTCATAACTGCATTATTTTATTCTATCAGACACTTGTGGGAAGTTTTGTCATAATTAGCCAATGAATTCTTGAGTTATGGCCCAAAACATATTTTGTGAGGTCACAGTGACCTTAACCTTTAATGTTCAACCACAGAGTTTATTCTTCAGTCCAAGTGGGTGTTTGTGTCAAATTTAAAGAAATTCCCTTAAGGTGAGCTTGAGATATCGCGTTAACAAGAATGAGACAGATGTAAGGTCACACTGACCTTGACCTTTGACCACCAAGATCCAATCAGTTCATTGTTGAATGCAAGTAAACACCTGTTCCAAAACTGAAGAAATTCCTTCAAGGTGTTCCTGAGAGATTGCATTCACAAAAATAAGACAATGTCACAGTGACCTTGACCTCAGACCACCAAAATCTAATTAGTTTATCCAAAAATGTGGAGAAAGAATTTTTAAACTTATTTTATGGTTGATCAAAAGATTCCTAGGGAGGTAAGGTTGCATTGCCCTGCTTTTCAGTCAAACAGACAAACCTTTCACAGACACACAGCAGTAGTTAGGAGTTAACTTTGGAAGGGCAGACAAGTTATTCTCACATGAAATGTTCAATAACTTGCTGATGTGCAATGAAACCATGAGTCATGTAGTGTATGTGCCAGTCTCTTGCCCTGCTGTGCCTCCCAATTCTCCTCTCAGTCAGGTAGCGCTGCCCCGGCCAAGTGATGATGTAATAATATCCAACTAAAATCCCCTTGAAGCTGACAGCTCTCTGGTTTCGGAGACTATGTGGTCTAATAAAAGCTGACACTGCCACATCTGTGGTTAGTTATTAGTTACTGCTTTAGGGAAAGTACAGAATAATCAGTCGAAGCAAGCATTAAAATTAAACCAATGAACCTACTGTATGAATATTGAATACATGATGTAACAGCTGGCTGTGTGCCATCTCTGATTTAGTGATGTAGTCATGTGACTCTCAGGAAATGTTTTCTTTTCTTTCTTTCCCTTGTGTTCATTGGGCTATTAGTTGTATTAACACTACATCTGATAATCCAGGTATATAAATTCATTTAGCAGCTTTCAGATATACAACATCAAAGTGTTTGCTTCGAGAAATGCACATAGATGAATAAATCCTATAGGATCAGACATTAAAATACTCATTACTTTTAGATTGAGCCCTGTTCCTGGCAGGCAGCCTCCCTGCTGTCTGTGCCGGCTCACCACCAGAGGGTGATCAGTGGGCAGCGCTGCACAATTTTTCCAATGATCCATGCTGATGTCCAAAACATATGCCTTCGGGTCTCGTTTAACAACTACAGAGTTAATCACCACCTCGATGAGTTCTGGCACTAATTGCACTTATAAACCACCATGTGTCAGGACAATAAATGTGTTCTGGACAGTCAAGGAGCAACACACAGAGATTGGCTGCTGTATATCAGTACTTAAAATTCCACTCCACCTCTGCCTCCCCTGTTTTCCCTCTGAGAAATGATGCACCAAATTCCCTGAGCCAGTTCATGTTGTCACGTTCAACATTACATTATGCTGCATCTAAGGCCGTTCTGCCCTGTTCCCTGTACACACCACCCTCATCCTTCACCTCGCAAATGAGCAAATATTATCTTTTCTCCCTGTGCTGGGATAGTCCTGGGTAATACTGGGGAATTTAGGGAGTCTTTGTAGGATCCTGCAGAGCAAGCAGGTCGTGTGAACATCGGTTCATCACTGGTATGTCCACCACATGGGGATGTGCAATGATTGAAACCGCACAGCCGAGTCTGAGAGACATTACCGCAACAAAAGAAGCCAAAGTACATAGACAAACGCACATGCACTTGAATGTGAAATGGCACACATAAGTGCGCTCACGTCTTTAAAGGGATACTCTCCTGGAATACACAATGACTCTCATACATGCAGGCACACTTACAAACGCTGAGGTGGGTGATCAGTCTGATTTTACAGCAACGTCTTGGGAGCAGTCTGCGAACATCTATGGTAAATTTAAATGTCAGACAAAGCTTTAATGACAAAGCTTTTATATCTGAAATGTCAAGAAAATCTACATACCTCTCGCTTCCTGGGTCTGTCCACGGAGATACACACATACACAAAGACACACACTGACATACCTATTAACAAGCACACCATGCCAATGCTACTCCACATTTCCATTTCTCTTCACTTCTCATCTCTCTTTTACATTTCTCTCGTCTCCTACTACATAGTGATGGCGATGTCAGTCGATCAGTCAGCAATCAGTCGTTAATCTCTCTTACACTGCAGTCCATGACAAGGTATCTCAATTAGGGCTGCAACTAATGATTATCATCATCAGTTATTCTCATGATCATTTTCTCAATTAGTCCACAAAATGTCAGAAAATTTTAAACAATGTCGGTCATTACTCCTTTAAGGCCACGGGAACACTCCATCAGTCAAAGATATTCACATTACAATGATATAAAACAGTGCAAAGCAGCAAATCCTAACATTTAAAAGGGCTGAAACTACCAACTGTTTAGCATGTTTGCTTATAAACTTGCTTGAAATGGGTGGCACAGTGGTGTAGTGGTTAGCACTGTCATCTCACAGAAAGAGGGCTCCTGGTTTGAACCCCATCCTGGGCGTTCAAACCCCGGGAGGGGGGAGTCCTTCTGTGCGAAGTTTGCATGTTCTCCCTGTGTCAGCGTGGGTTTTCTCTGGGTTGTCCAGCTTCCTCCCACAGTCCAAAGACATGCAGGTTAATTGGTGATTTTATTGTCCATAGGTGTGAATGTGAGTGTGAATGGTTGTCTGTCTCCATGTGTCAGCCCTGTGATAGTCTGGTGATCTGTCCAGGGTGTACCCTGCCTCTTGCCCAATGTCAGCTGGGATAGGCTCCAGCCCCCCACAACCCCTAACAGGCTATGTGGTAACTGAAAATACAACTACTACAACTACTAGAATGCACTGCACTGCTCTGGATCAATAAACCTTCCCACTGGTGAATGATGTAATGCAAGAATGGCCGTTTTGACCCAGGAAACAACATGGCAGCCAGCTGGTAACAAATGAACTCAGATCACAGTGAGACAGAAAGCTAGAATATGTTTCTGAAAACATTTTAGGTGAGAAATACGCAACGCAGTGACAGAATCTTGGTCCTTATTTGATCAGCACTGCTTGGATTTACATTTTGATCAAAGTTTGGTCTGACTTTGACGGTTAATGGCCTCTTTGTTTGTGAGGGCAACGAGGGCGCGCAATTCCTTGTCTTCCCAGTTGCTCATCTTTACAGCGTCTGTCAGGTTTAAAAATCTGGCAGTGTAAAAGGGGCTTTTGTTTGTAGTCACCTTAACAGCAGAATGAAGCACTCTTCATCAAGGTGTAGGGTGTAAACATAGTGGCAAGCTTTGAGACACACTTCCCTCTCAGTGGCGGAAAAAGGAGCTGTCGTTATATTGGTAACCATAGAGATAAGAAAAATCACTCCCATTTTATGTTATTTATACGTATTTATATCACTTTTTTTGATTCATGCTGCTGTAAACTTGAATTTGGGTAGCATATATCATCCTTTTGCCATAAAAAAAGAATAAATAAATTAACAAATGAGTGAATAAATAACATAAAAAGGTTTAAAATGTGTCCCTGGGATTTACTGGTGACATTTCTTGTCTTTTACTTTGTAAACATCTTTTTGTTTTTCACTCTGAAGTTTATAAGCTGCTCCCTTTTGCAACACCTTCTGATACACTACCATTGACAGCTGATGGGTTCAATAATACTACTGTTTTATAGAGACTAGAGAGGTGTATATAAGATCTGTGGATTTGAGATGGGAGATCTGGGTGCTGGTAAGATGAAGGCAACTTTAGCACAGTTCATTAACACATAATATTCACATTGTTATGATACAAAGCTGGTTAAAAATCAGTAAAGTGTCACTTTAATCATTTAAGCTCTAACCTCAATAACTTTTGGCCAAGTTTTCACTAAATTGGCTGTTGTTATTCAAAGACCCCAGAGGATGATTTGTTTTTTGGTAGCCTTTTGATCTTCCTCGTAGAATCACCAACAGTTTCTCTAAAGAGGAGAAATTTAATGAGCACACTTGGAAGATCAATATCATACTTTTTGAGCTTTGCTCTAGTTTCACCTTGAAGTCCAATTGTCAAGTTTGGACACGATACCTTACAATCTAATAGCTAGATTGAAATGAAATTTCAAGTACATTTATGTGCCCATCCTATTTTATTTCAGTGGAAGCAAAGTCACCCTCAGGACAAACTTCATGTTCTCAGAATACCAGCAAAATGGCAGTATGATGTTTGTCAGTCTCAAGAGGTTTCCCTTTCTCTGCCTTACACTTCTCCATATACCCATCCTTTCTTAGCGCAGTTTCCGCTTGAATTTGACACCTTCTCCCATCTCCTCCTACAGACCACACTCCTTTCTCCTCTCCTTTACAATCACCTCCTATTTTCCATAACCTCTTGTTCCACATTCATAATCCCCACATGTACTTATCTTTCCTGCTTCCACCTTAGCCTCATTCCTGGTCACCCCTTCTATCCCTTTCCATCCCTTTCCATCCCTCTCCTCCTATTGAGTGCTGCTTAAGGCCATAATCTGTCTTCCAGTGCTCACCGTTGATTGGGTCCGCAGGGAAATGGCAGCTGGAGACAGGTGGAGCAGCAGGGCAGCTGTGACTGAGAAATAGATCGTGTGTGTGTGTGTGTGTGTGTGTGTGCACGTGCGTGTGTGTTAGAGCATGTGTGTGCGTAACTGCGAGTGTGAGCGAGAGAAAGAGAGACAGAAGCAGGTGAGTGTATGAGAAGAGATGGAGGAGCACCTGAACATAGGAATGAAATCTCTGGCCCTCATTTACGTTTAACTTTTCTCTTCTTGTTAAGCTCCATTTTCTGTCAAACAGACACACGCAGTCAAACACACATGCTCGGTCTCTTTCCAATAACCATGCAGGAGTTGCATGCATTATGCATGAACGTGGATGAGGGCAAGGAATAGGCAGGTAATGTGTGCGTGCGTCTGTGAATGTGTGCTGGGCAGTGCAGTGTGACCTATCGGCTATACACTCCCAGTCCAAATCCCCTTTTAGACAGGTACGTGGCTTAGATCGATTCCTGAGATATATAAGAGATGTGTGTGCTCAAGCACAACTGTGCTTCACACTTCATGTCCACGTGCACATAATAAATCTGTGCCTGGCTACTAAATCTGTGTCTCTGTGTGCGTGTGTTTGTTGATCTCAGTCCTGGATGTTTGTTGTGCAATTTTTTCTAACAACCTTTACAGCAGGAGAGCTCATTTAAGTCCAGCAAGGCCCTCAGACTAACTCAAGAAGAAGAAGGTATTCTCAGCATATTAAACAAACTTGCGTACCACCAAAGCTCCACAAACTTTAAAACTTAAATCTTATGACTGCACCAGGCCCTTAAATGCAGGAAGGAAGTTTAATTCCTTTTCTGAAGACAGGCACTTTGCAAACTATGCATACAGCCATGGATGGATTACTGAATGGGCCAACCGAACACAGACCCAGGGGCCCAAACCATTAGGGGTGCTACCTGGCCTTCACCTGAAAAAATGTCAGTCAAGATGCACGGGACCAGGAAGAGACTCAAAATGGCCTCAAAGAGACACAGAGAGACCATAAAGAGATGCAAAGGAACTGCAGACACACAAAATAACTACACAAGGGGCCGAGACAACCACAAAGAGACACAAAATTACATCATGAGGCACAAAACAACCACAAAGAGATGCATAACAACTACAAAGAGACACAACAACAACAAAAAGAGGCAAAACCAGCCCAAAGTGGTGCAAGCCATGTTTCCCTCATTTGCATCTTTTCTTTGCATCTTAGTCCCTCCCACCAGGGATGCATGGAGAGATGCAAGAAAACCATGCAGATTGAAATATGTTTTTGAAGAAATGAGATGTTGTTTCCTCTGAAGGGTCTCGTGAAGCAACGACCGTTTCTGATGAAAGTGACATCTGATCACAGCTGGATCAGCTGTCAGTCGGCTTTAACAGCCGTAGAGACTTTTGATGGAGCTTGTGTCTGCACATGTGCACTGTGCTCATACTAAAAGTTCTCACTGCCAGTGCAACAGTGAGCTATCTATTCTCTGTTTAACAAACACCTTAACATAAATAACCTGCGTTCTGTATTTGTAATACATATGTACTGTGTCCCATTTGAAGGTACAGACTGCCTTTATATTATTTATTCATTATTTGCATCAGTATTTATTGATATTCTGATTGTTAATTCATATTCTAATAACCCAGAGTATGATTATTGTTAACACTGAAAATAATTTAGACCACATGTTTCAGGGAAAATTTAAATTATGCAGCTCATCAATCCGACGCTCAGAAATGATCAGCCTCGTGTGACTGAATGGAAATGATTATCGGTGATGTAGAAGTGTTTCTTGCTGACAGATACGCTCTCTGTGACTTTAATTATCTCCATAATAAATGTTAACGTTGTGACAGGAAAACTCTTTCTAATAAATTAAGAAAGCTGTCAGTCTTTACTTGTTAAGACCTTCTGTTTACACGGCTGATTTTGAACTAGATGATGAATCAGAGAAAGAAAATATAAAACTTGGGAGTGATACACTCGAGTTTATTTATCTCTTATCTGATTAACCCAGAGTGATCTGCTTGCAAAGTATGTTGTTTAACTTTAAAGTTATTACAGCACAGATTGTGGACTCTAACATACTATATTTGTGACAGTGAAGTTACATCTACAGTTCTGTCTGTTATTTCTATGTCCTATTGTTGTTTGTAATAATTATCATTATTATTTTGTGCACTTAAACAATCAATATTCCTATTATTAGTATTGGACTGGTCATCAGTCACTTAAATGCGCCGTCATCCATCATTACAACTTCTGACAGCTGTCATCTGTTTGCAGCCAGTAGATGCGACATATCGACCGCTGGGACATACTAAATCTTTTTCTGGCATGCTATATAGTATGGGTAGTATGGGTATTGGAATGCACAGTTGCCATGTGCCCTCTGTGTCTTGCTTCTGAGTGTGAGAGGGGGAGGGGCCTTTTGCATATCTGTGCCCAGGGGCTCATATTGTCTCATAATTCGCCCATGCATACAACTGACTATAACTTTACAACCACGCTCCTCAGGAGAGCCTCAATGAAAGTAACCACACATAAGGACAAACCATGCAATTCCTGAAAATGACCGACATAAATAAAATCAGACTATGACCACGGCGGGTGCAACAAAAATTACAGCAACACACAGATGCAAAAGCGATACAAACTCCTGCAGAAACTGCCATTTGGGGGGGACATCATGAGTCGCTGACGCTCGTTTGGAGAGTTCACCTGTACTCACCAGTTTGAACGTTGCGTCATTGCGTCTGGTCCAACCGATCCAGTCTGCCTCTCTGTCCCTTTGCGCTCTGTATTTATTTTCTATTCCCAATTTTGCGCACCTAAACTGAGTGTTCAACAGTCACAGAGCAGGAGCATATTAGGGAAACCACACAGGCCGTGCGCACCTGTCCGCAACTACAAGCCTCTACCATGCGCACAGCCACACCTAGCATGCACCTTGTCTGTTTGCTGCGCATCATTGCAGGTGTATTTGATTTGGTTCACACAGCTTGCCAGCCGGGTGGTGTTACATTCAGCAAGCTGCAACCTCTATAACCTATGCCAAAGTGTAATCCTCTTATCCATGATCACATCTCATAATGACTTGAAATTAATGCGGTGTCCTGTGTTCAGAAACTGCCAACACAACCACAAACTATTAAATTTAGCCCGTCCCTCCATCTTCATTGTTTAGGAGAAAAATAAATTAAAGACAAGACACCATATTAGTGCTTCACTCGCTGGTGTGATCTGTTTAGTAGCTTAGACATTAAGCTGGAGATCTCATGGTCATTTTTAGAGACCATTCTCTAACACTGTTATGTTATTTTCTCCCTGTGTGATTTTAATGTTCAACATGTCCAAAAAGAAGCCGTAAGTCTTTAATTGTAAGGGACCCTGAAACTTGATGTTTTAAATTATTGAAAAAGGCTCTGCTGTCAAGCTCTGTTCTATCTGCGCTGAGAGAAATTGATCTACGGTTAGATAGTTAGCCACAGGAATGACAGCATAAACCAGTAATGAAAGCAGGCACAGTAATCCAACGCAATCCGCTTTCAGAAGTGACTGTCATAATATGGATTTTGCCTTTAAGACTGATGGTCTTAAATGTTAAAGACATGCTGGCCAACAGTGAAAAGACCAACGCCAAGCCTCAGTATAATAGTGAAGCATAATGTGTGTTGATATTCAGTCAGTCACACCCAGTCCCACATCAGTGGTTGAGGCCACTTGTAGATCCAGAGGCATCATTATATTTTAATACAAAACTGAACTATGTAATGTTAGCCGTGGGCATATTCAGCTTTGCTATTTTATGACAGCAAATCTGTCTCTCCTCTATGGGCATCTGTGTGTGTGTGTGTAGGAGTTGGCTTGTGAGGGACAGTTGCAGAGGCTGACAGTGTGCCCATGAAGCCATTGCAGCAGGAGCGTCTGCCAGCCCATGGCACTTCATCAAAGACAACAAGATGGGGACAGAAAGAGAAAAAGACATGAAAGCGAGACGGGGTGATGGAGACGGGAGAGGGCTTGTGTTACAGCATATGGCCTGTGTGGGGAGACAGATGTTTCTGTGCGGATGGGAAAGGTGAGCGCATACGTGCCCTGTTGCGTCTGCAATTGCAATCCCCCCACTCCCCCGTGGGATGAACAGACAGATGTGTGGAGAGGCCGCACTGGCATGCTGCGAATCTCAGAGCTCATCCAACGTCTCTCTAATGAAATTCTCTCTTCTCCTCTCCACCATCGCCATCATCATGTCCTCTTCATCTCCTCATCACGCCTCACTTTCACGATTCCTCCAGAGTTGCTCATACTCTGGCATTTCTCCTCTCAGACCCCCCTCTTCACAGCTTTCTTTTCAGTTACTCATCTTCTCACTTCTCCTACAGTGTGCATGTTAGCCATTCTGTCGCCGGCACTCATGCATGTTCAGTGCGTGATCTACAAGTTTGTGCATAGAGTGTTTTAGGGTGTGCTCTTAGTGCCTTTTCTATAAACATGTCCCATGATTCCTGATTTAATTACTGCTATTTATTTGACAGAAGGTGCTCAGGGTAACATTTTGCCATTTTCAAATACCTAAACAAATAAGAGTGCTCCATTGACTCTAATTCAATCGTTTCAGATTTCCTTTATTTCCAGGCTGGTTTTGTGGATTTGGAGCTAAATCATGTATTAATGATACTCGTTACCTGGAGAGGTTGGAAAAAGATATACGTTTCTTCCCTGTTCCAAAACCAAAATCAAACCCTGAAAAGCGTAGGGTTAGCTAGCTATCCCTGCCCATCCCAGGTGGGGCAGCACGGGTGTGACGCCAAACACTGTTCATCTGCACACACTGCGATGCCACACAGCTGGTTCAATATCAGCAGAGTTTCCCTTTATATTCATTGTCTTGTGTGGCAACCAGCAGTGATGTGGTGGTTCACTTTTACACTGTGATCTGCAGCCTATAGTTCGGCTTTAGCTTCTAACTATCTGTTGTTGCTGCTAAGTCAGTTTGACATCCTGGATATATCCTTCAAACACAGACTGTAGACCCCTCTGTCTGCTTCTCTCTGCAATCACTGTTTCATTTTTCCAAACATATGATGATATTTCTTCAAGGAGTGCAGTTAGTGACAGTGTGGGCTCCATGCTTACTCTGACAGCTTGTCGGACCATCACAAAGGGGCGGGGCTTGGTGAAAAGTAAGTTCAAGACTTGGTGTGTTTGCAGGAAAATGAGACAGGTTAAAAACAATGTGGTGTTTAACTGTCTCTGGTGACAGTGCTGATGTAGCTGTGGTAGGTGAGCCTCAGTTTACAGATCAAGAGCAAGCCAAGCTGTACGATATACTCACAATATTACAATTATTCCCAAATGATCAGGAAAATAGTGATTGTGGTCCATGAAAAAAAGATAGGATGTGCTTCTCTGGCAGCTAAACTATCCCAATAATCCTACTTGTCCAATAGTGCGACAGTATGGCTTCCTGTTTATAAACGGCATGTGATATCCGCAGGTCTTCTTGGTGTATACATCACTACTGAAAGAATGTAGCATTTGTTCTTCTTTCTGTGAAATATGAATCTTGGAGAGCGTGTGCATCATCGCAACAGACCTCATATTTGTTTTCTTTTCACAGATTCTTCATCTATCTGCTATGTCCATTTATCTTCTGTCTTTCTCTCCTTCCCACTGTGGATGTGCACAGATGAGTATGGTGTCAGGTCTCAGGTGGTCTCATGTGTTTCTCCTGTTTTTATCCTTATCCCCTCTCCCAGGGACAGTTATAAATCACATTGTATGGTGTGTGTGTGTGTGTGTGTGTGTGTGTGTGTGTGTGTGTGTGTGTGTGTGACAGAGGGGGGATAGAGAGAAAAAGAGAGAGAGACTTGATTAAGGAGCAGAGAGTGAAGCAAAGGCTGGGGCAGGATGGTAAAGGTGAGACAGACACGTTGTCTTGCTTATAGAGGATTTCTGAATGTAAACGACTGCATTATAACATAATTTACAGTTTAGACATTTAGAGAGAAGAATTATAAGTAAACTGAGTGACCCATTGTTGAGGAATAAAGGAAGGTTTTGGCTGTGGTGCCACATTTACTTCTTTAAAAATATACTGTACAGGATTTATCTTTTTCTGCAGAGACTCTGCCCTCTGCATGTATTTTCTTATTTCTTTTTATCATTTTCTGTGCCTGGGACATTTATGGACGTGTACCCCCACAGGTCTCAGGTGAGGCTGGCGGTTTATAAAAAGGTAGCAACCAGGTGCCAGACTGTAAGCAGCTGACATCCAAGAGACACAACACCAAAAAACTCAAACATCCCAAGGTAATTTTTGGCACATAGCTTTTATTTTGAAGTGCCGTTTCCTGCTGTAGAATGACTGAAAATGGACAGCTACTTGACAGAGACAGCAAACTGGGTCAAGGACACAGCCAAACGTATGTATGGACCTTGAACTAATGGCTGCGGAGCAATCTGGACCCCGTGGCTGGACCACTTGGAAACCATTGCTTTAAAGGGTAATTTTATAATGAAGTGCTATTTTTAAATGCTGACAATATCTATAGGTCATAACACAGTACTGCTTTTATGGGACATATATAAATGAAACCATCTAACATTAATCAGTTATCATTCATAACCATCCAGTTGATTTAGTGCACCTGTTATTAGGCTAATAGATAATGAACCTGACAGAGTCGCTCTGATTTGATGCCTTGAGACACTCTGTGCGCACAGTTACAACAAACAGGTACAATGAAATATATACAGCATACAAACCTCCTTGTGTGCAATGAACTCCTTCGATGGATTATTCTGTGACAACTCCTGTTTATAATCAGCACCCTGGAAGGAAAGTCCTGCTGTGCACAGAGCAGTATTAGCATTAGCATTATATTAATGATATGTTACTGCAGCACTATTATGAGTCCAGTAACTTTGACTGGAGTGTGATCTGGATAAGAGCGTCAGCTGACTGGTAAATGTAAACATGGCGCCAGACTGTTATTACAGACTGAGCCTGAGAGAGAGATTAGATGTTTTGTCTGATGCAGGGCACATTCCTTGACCTTGCATGTGATGTGCAGCATTGATAATAATGCCCTAATCTGCTCCCAGTGCTACTGCCGTTACTATAACTGGGAGCAGTGGGTCGGGGTTACACACTGGTTTTAGTCTTGGGCAGAAAAACACATCACATGGAGCCACAATCAAACAACCAGACACTAGCTGCATGGTGAAGTTGTCAGCTGATGTTTTTACTGTCAGCATGTATATGTGATAGTAAAGCATCCATACCTAGCATATCCTTATACAATGGTTTGTTTGTTATCATCCATTAATGATGTTACATTCTTATCATACAGATACATAGATTAGGTTTTGGCAAGTAAAGTTACATAGGAAAAGAAACATTGTACTACCTTCTTTACTCCTGTCAGCGCGTTGATCACGTAATCGCAGCCTTCCTGTGTACATGGTTACATGGATTATGTAGATTATACACAAATTGTGGTGCATTACTTTTTGTAAGTATACATACAGACAGTGCGTGAGAACAGCCTACCACATGCCATCACCTTAAGTTTATATGGCTAACGAGTAAGCAGAGAGAATTTTGTTTATACACCCAGAAGACACAGAGCAACATGATTAGGAGGCGTGTTTCTATTGACCTGATGAATCTAAGATGAATATTCATTCCCCTTGTAGCTCTGTTTTGCTCCCCACCAACTCCTGAGGGAATTATCTAGCTTTATCTGCTAAGCTAGCTGCTGGAAATGACTGAACGAAACCAAAACAATGAGCTGATACCAAAGAAAAAAAAAAGTGAATGTAACTACTGTGATGTCACCCATTGGTTTGCAAACTGCCATTTTTAAACGTCCAATTTGGCATTTCAGCCATCGCCATCTTGGATTTTTGGAGCCAGAAGTGACCATATTTGGATGGTAGGGTGGAGCTGTGGAGGAGCAAAGGGTGAATCTGACTCACAGCGATGCCTAGCAGACAGTCATCACTTGCCCTCCCCTTTATTTATGCATAACTCTAAGCTTTAATTAAATGTAAACAAGTTGCTTATATAAAAATAAACCCCTCGTCCAGTTGTCATGAAGAGAGAAATTATAAATAGAGACCAAAACCGTATTTGTGCCAGGCTGCAAACATGTTTATTGCTGCTGTAAAATTGGGCGACTGAGTGACTGAGTCACCTCTGGAGCCAGCCTCAAGTGGCCATTAGAGGAACTGCAGTTTTTGGCACTTAATGTGTTGGCTTCATTTTTCATCCCTGGAGGTTATCACTTGGCTGAGATACACTAAAAGCATTTGAGAGAAACTGCAGAGTTGTGTGATGGTTTTCTGTGGGCTCGTCACCACAGATATCACCTTTCACATTACATATAATCCAAAAGTACAGATTACTGACAGGATCCATCTTTCAAAAACTGACTTTTAACATGCATTTGCTGTCTCTGCTATTCTTTCCATTTATCATCCTCTGGTGTACACATACAAGTCAGAGAAACTGAGGATTTATTACATTATTTTGTTGCTTTTTATAAGGTTACCAGTGTCTGTTTATCTTTGATGGTAATTTATTTATCTTTGGTACAAACTCCAGGAAACTCTAAGCACCGGTGAGAAACTAGAAATGCCTGAGGGTCACAAGCCTGACAGAGCTAAGCGGCCTCTGTGTTTTGATGTTAGAATTAATGGGCCGTGTGTGCGCCATGTAAGTTGGGGAGAGGGGGAGGTATGGTGAATTACAACTCCCTATGTAGGGATATCCCACCAGTGAGTCTATGCAGGTCATTAGAGCGAAAATCCAAACACACATACACACACACAAATAAACACTGTGGCAGCCTCGCTTCGATTTATTACCTCTATTTATATCTGTTACGGCCGTGGAGGAGAGGAGGAGGGGGATGGAGTAGGAGGAGGACTGGGGATTGGAGAATGCGGGGAAATGGGGCAAGAGAGAGAGGGATCTGGAGAATAGCAGGGGAGAGAGGTGGGAGGAGAGGAGGGGTGGGGGGCAGGATGAGGAGTGAGCGGGTGTTTTTGGTACAAAGAAAACAGAACATGAGAACACAAGAAAGAGACAAAGAAAGGCAAAGACAGACCAGAGAAGAGAGAGACGTCTGTAGGATTCTGGGACAGCTGAGATCTTGCGGAACAAGACGACATCCTCTGTTGCCATGACAACTGCCTCCACGTGAGCGATCGCTCGGTCCCATGCTTTCTCGCCCACGCAGAGAGGAGACACACACATGCTCATAGACACAACTCTTCAACATGCCCTCAAACTCCCACGCTGCCTGGCAACTTACCTCTCATCCACCCACCTCCTTCCTATCCGTCCTCCCACTCTCCAGCCATCAATCTATCTGTGCAGCCAGCACATCAGCATCCATGCGTCCTTGTGCTGTCTACCACCCTTATATATGTCCACGGAGTCATTTCCTTCCTTTAGGGATGTCTTTTGAGTTATCAGAGACGAGTGTTGAAAGTTTAGCAGATGTACAAATGCTTTAGGTATCACAGCCTTAGATCATGTGTTTAATTTTGCGATGCAATACCTTTCTTTTTTATCTCCACTTTAACATGTTTGTCTATGTGTTTGTGCAGCCAGATTATGTGGGAGTGTGTTTGTTGGTATGCAGTGTTTGTGCAATGCAACACATGCACTGCTAGATAGCGCTGTAAGGCACCACAGCTGCTGAACCGAATCCACAGACACCTACAGTGACTCCAGAGCACAAATCCATGCACAGTTTCTGAATGTGTGGGGGGAGAAGGAAAAAAAAAACACTCACTGACACACTGGATTGAACACACTCAGCGCAAGGTCACATTAACATGGATATTCTGTACACATGCTGTTCTGTACACATCCGCAGGAGGAGAGACAGTTGGCACAGAGGGGAAGGGCATTGCTGACCAATATTCTACCTAGCCTTTTTCTCTGCCAAGGCAAAGAGCGCCAGTAAACATGCTGCTGCCACACACACACACACACACACACACACACACACACACACACACTTTGGCCTTGGCCAAGTGAAACCCAGGGACAAACACAATGCAGCAGCAATCAACTTCCTGAGCGGAGAGACACTTGTTATAAAGTGGAAACCATTAAATCCATACTGACATAAATTTTGCTGACATTTCCTACCTCCTTTTGCCACAGCCGAAAGAGGGTTAACTGGACATATTGAGTGTAATTGTATGGTAATGTGACACAAATATAACCCTATTGTTTCAACGGAGGACACTGAGGCATTGTGCACCTATAGAACATGAATAAGTACCATAGACTGTATAAAATAAGTACATGGAAAAACAACAATTAAAGAGACACCCAGCCAACATTTGTATGTGGGGCCCATGTGGGTGGTAAATGGGCTGAAAAATGGACCCTATATTTCACCTAAAAAACATAGCTCGTCTCCGCCCTCACTCTCCCCCACTGCTGCTGAAACTCTCATCCATGCCTTGCTTCATCACATCCAGAATTGACTACTGTAGCAGCATTCTTTATGGTACACCATCCAAACACCTAAATAAACTCCAATACATCCAGGACTCTGCTGCCCGTCTGCTCACCCATTCCCGATCCCGCAATCACATCAGCCCATCGTTCAGAACCTCCACTGGCTTCCTGTCCCACAACGCATTCAATTCAAAGTCCTTCTCCTCACTCATAAAGCCCTCCATAACCAGCCCCCTCCCACCTCACTGACCTGCTCCACCGCCACACTCCTTCCCCGCAGCCTCTGCTCCTCTGATGCCAACCTCCTTACTCCACCACTCAGGACCAGGCTCTGGACCTGGGGCCACAGAGCCTTCTCCATAGCTGCCCCCTCCGTCTGGAACGTTCGAGACTGCTCTGACCTCTCAACTGAAATCACTACTCAAACCTAATCTTTTCAAAACGGCTTTAATGTGTGAATGATGTATGTATCTTATTGTATTCTATTTTGTGATCGATTGTAACCAATGTGCTAATGATTGTAAATGGGTTCCATAATGGCCACATGCCAATTGCCCACATGGGTGGGTTTACTCATAGGCCTGCCAGATTAGATGCCTATTTTGGGCTCACACCCACTTGGTACCCAGGTAGCCGTGGCGTAACCCATGTTGGACCCACAGGTAAACCCACCTATGTGAGCATGTGTCATGGGGCCATTACAAAACCCATGGACGATGCCATATAGGACCCTTTGTTCAGCCCATTTAATACCCACATGAACCCCTCATACAGATGTTGGCTGGGCAATAAGGTATAACATGTTGCAGTGACAATCAACAGCCCTGTTTTTAACATTCGGCACCAATATGTGTCACATCGCTGTCCAAGGTGCTGATCCTGGGACAGGCAGGGGTACAGAGCTGTTGATGTACTGACGGCAGTCTGGAACTGATAAAAATCACTAAGGGAAGACATGAAGACACAATACACTTATTTCTACACATCACTGTCACCTCTTAAATTATCTCAGTGTGTGTGCTGTATTTAATTTGAATATAAATTATACCATTATTTTCAAAGTGAATACAAAATAGTACTTATACCCCACAGTACAGGGCACATCATACATCATGTCATCCCTCCACTAGATGCACTTTTGAATGAGAAAAGAATGGCCTTGAGCGCTAAGACTTTCTCGTTTGCATGATGGCAGGCTAGGCTTCTCCCAGCATGCTCTAGAGAAACACCCTGAAAAGGTCAACAATCCACAAGGTTAACACAGACTCATACACAAACCTGCAGCCAACCTTTTCCTGACATTGATGTCCGCAGAGCCTTGGAAGGAACTGGAGCACTATAAGGGGAAACCTAAAAGGAAGACAATGCAAACTCATCACAGCATGTGTGTGAGTTTTTCTCACTGTGAGTTGACAGTGCTAATCACTGAGCCACTATGTCACCTCATACACAGACAGCCTGTTCAAATAGAAAGCAGGCGCTGTCGGTCACTGATGATCTGCACGGCGGTGTGGATGACAGGCGAGATTTGCAACTTAGGGGACGATGCCAGGTTTTCAAACCAGGCAGAGATCCAATTGCATACTAAGCGGTCTGTGATGAGTCTGTAAAAACAGTATTTGTCTTTTGTGTACATTCCAGCAATCCCCCCATAACTGTGTGAACCTGAATGTAAGTGACTACTTGCTGTTTTATGTGTGTGATGTAAAATTAATAGCAGCCAGTTTACTGAAAATAGTGAACTGAACATCACAACTATTTTAAAGTTTGTGGATGATTAAAAGTCAAACTCTAACATGGCTTGAAAGGAAAGTGTACACGTGCAATCCACAGAAATCTTCAGGGATTTTCAGTCTCTAATCGTAACAGATGATAGCATTCATCTCCTTTTCCTTTCATAACGTGCACAAACACAAGAAGGGAGTTCTTGTAGCATAGGAACAGCATTGAGATCTTAGAGCTGCATTTTCTTTCAAAGGTTCATCCAGGGACTTAAAGATGTTTCCTTTGTCTGACAGTGTTGTCAATAAGGTGAAACTAAGACTACACTGCTTGGTGTCAATAATATAGTGTTGGAAAAAAACACTCCAACAAAGGAGTCAAACTTCATCACATGTGTAAGGACAAACAGTCTGTGTTATTCTCCATCTTTAACTCAGCGCAGAAACAGCTCAAATAAATGACATCCTGCTCTCTGGCTCATTCAGTGCTTGTTAGAGTGACAGTGTAGGAACACTTGTCTGGCTTAGACAGAGACATACCTGATGTGCCCTCTTTAGCTCTCCCAGCACAGGTTTTTTTTTTGGGATATAGACAAAAAGCCCCTGGTGGGCAGTTCTTCGCTGTCTGGACAACCACTCAGTCAGGGGCTGCCCACAGTGCATTATTGTGTTTTTGGCCCAGTTGGCAGTACATTACATCACTAACAACCTTTGCTTCTGGATTTTAAGTCAATCAGAGGGCAGAAAAGACATGAAAGTAGAAAAGATGCAAAAGTGCACTAAAAAGTTTTCAGTCAAACATGAACAAGGGTTGAATGAGGTTTTTATTTACCTATTTACTAGGTTATTATCTTAATCGGAGGTGCTATCCTGCAGAATCTGAGTTTTATGAAATTAAATCAGGCTTCAGTTCAAATCCAAATAAGTACATCTCTAGATTGTAATAATAATGCTCTCCTTCATGCTGAACATTATAAACGCCTTGAATGTTAAAGAAAAATGGAAAAAAAGAAGCAAAAATTGAGCTTTCTGAAAAGGTTTGAGGGAAAACTTGCAGTTTTCAATCAACCTCCATGGGTTGGAGAGAACATGTGGGTAAAGAAATATCAGAAATGTTAAAATCCTGCACCAGCAAAACTCACAAGAATCTGAGTTGGACCAGCTTGAGACAATGTGGATCAGGGAGCAAATCATTTTCATATATTCTGGGACTGTCTGAGTTTATATTAGAAGGACATCCTCCAAACATTAAGCACATTATTTAACACTCCAATACTCCTGAACTTGGAGGCTTTCTTTATCTGAGACGTAAAATAAATACCTCGTCCTCATATTATATTCACAACTAAAATTCAAGAAGCATGTTAAGAAGTTGAGCAAACATACATACATTTAGACTTATCAGAGACCATTTACCATCTCACACTGCAAAGAGTTTTATGCATGCTGTTTTCACATTTAAGTTACTGTGTAAGCTCTTGGTCACAAGCAGCATCTACAATAACTAAGCCTCTTATGATGATATACAGTCAAGCAATTAAAATTTTGGACAGGAAACCAATAAGAGCACATCATTGTCATGTTCTTCAGAAACTAAGTTTTGATAATTGAATTAATTTTGCCAGTTTCAATCTCATCCATAAATGCCAACATAATCAGCCTCCCCAGGTGCTCAGTGACCTTGTGGTTCCACTTAGAGCTTCTGGCTCAGTAACACGTGGAGCAGCCAACGGGAATTGTGAGGTTCCCCTGTGTAAATCCTCATTTGGGCAAACAGCTTTTTCTGTCTGTGGAATTAACATGTGGAATCTTTACCTACAGGACTCAAATTGGATCCTGATTTAGATCACTCTCAACTCAAACTGAAACAGTTATGAAGAGGAATCAGTTATGCAGTCATAAATAATTTGGTGCTTCATATTCTATGGTGCTAATGATGTATCGCAGTTTGTGTCTTGTATTGTTCGGTCAGTATTTTATTGTTGTTTGTACTTTGCACTGTTACTTGTGTTCTTGTTGCTGAGTCTTTTGTCTTTTGTATTTCACAGCCCAGATAGGGACAGGCATTGCAAATTAGCTAAGGCTATAAATGCTGTGGTGTGTGTCATTTATGTATGCTACATACTCGTCCCTATACAAAAAAACACTAAATAAATAAATAGATGAACAAAGGAACTCACAACGACTAAGGAAAGGGACAAAACAATTGCAAAAAAATACAAACTGACTTCAAAGATGCAAAGCAACTACACAAAGACTCAAAACTACTACTTAAGCCCTATTCAGACAAGATTAGTTTTACACAGGTACGTGGGGTAAAGTAATAATTACCAGAGATTTCAGTCCCGTCCGAATGTGCCATGTCAGTAATCATTACTGCGCGATGTCAGTAAAGATTACCGCAACTTTTACCTTCTGTAAAAGGGTCCCGGAAAATTACCTCAGGTAATACTAATCCCGTGTGAATAGACCAGCAGTAAATATGCGTGTGTAGATATTTCGTCATATCCTGTTTACAAGTGTTTTTTCGTGGATTTTTAAGCATGGAGGCTCTTGAAGAAGCACTCAGTTTTGCACTTCACTGTCGGACAAGTTCGTGTGAAACCTCAGGTACTGTAGGCCTACGACAGGCACGATTCAAATGTGTTCGAGTGTAGTACGCACAGGAAGCAACGTCATACGCATATGACGACAGGAGGGGACGGCGGTGCGTGAATGGATTTACCCCTCCTGCTTTTGGTAGTTTTACTAATATTTCTTATCCCGTGCGAATTGGCCATTAATATTACCGACGTCCTGTGGTAAAGTGACATTACCCCACGAAATGACTATAAAGAGACTCAAAATGTCCACAAAGAGACACAAACTGACTACAAAGACACAAAATGACAACAAAGAGACTCAAAATGACCACAAGGAGACACAACATGACTACAAAGAGACACAAAATGACTACAGAGACTCAAAATGACAAGCACCCTCCCCAAATGCTTGACTCATTTAATAATTTCCATCTAATTTTAGTATTTCGGCTTTAGATGAATCAAATAGTGAGCCTAACCAGAACACAAATTAGCATTTTATGAGGGAATATCTACTAATTTGTACCAACGTATAACTGACATCATTAAAAACAAGCACAAATGAACAATCCTTTAATACACAGGCCTGTAAATCCCATCAAATCTAAAGGTACAAAGGCTGGTACTGGTGGCAAAAATGTTCAAACAATATCACGTCTTACACAACTGTATCACTGCTGTATGTGTAAGCGAATCCTCAGGTGCAGTCAGTATTTGCCTGCATGTGCGTGCGTGCGACCTGGGTCTGGCATTGAAGCGGATTCTCTCTCCAGCCAAGCTGGTTGCGAATGATGAATCATCCAGAGTGGGCCTTTGATATTCCACATAGGACTCCATTTCAAAACTCAGAGAAACTTCTGCTGCGGTGAGGTCGGTCACACACACACACACACACACACACACACACACACACACACACACACACACACACACACACACACACACACACACACACACACACACAGGTAGACGCAAACGCAGACAAAACCTCACACTTATCGATCAAAGTTGGAGGTGCAGCCGCTATTTTCATTCATGCAGAGTCTCCCTTGGCTCCTGCTATCGATTCCGTTTTACCGGGTGTTTAATTCACAGCCAGGGTACGCCTGCCACAGCCTCCACTTCCAACACCTCTCTCAATGTTTATCGACCGTATAGTTGCACTGCAGCCGAGCTCAGTGCCTGTATTTTCACTGTGACTGTTTTATTGCTGCACTTATAAGTCATATTATCCATACTCATATGTATCAATGCTGCAAAATCAAGATGCTTTATCTTGAAAGGGTATTTTGTCATTTAAGAACAAGAGGCTGAACTTACAGTGGACGGCCATTAGGATTTATTCTTGCAAAGTTTGTTCTTGCCAAGAAATCCTTGCAAACTCCAGCTGAAGGCTAATGCAAACATTTAATACCATGTACAGAACAATAACTGTGATGTCCTGACAGGTAGAGCTGTGTGCATATATATATATTGGTGTGTATGTGTGTGTTTGAGTTAGTGTGTGTGTGTAAGAAAGAGGGAGAAAGAAAAGCCTTTTAAGTCATCCTGCAATCACGTGCAGCTTATTTCCCCCTTATCCTGTATGACTGAGAAGTCTTGTGATTATAGTCCCTTGTTGTGGTTCCTCTCTCTCTCTTTTTTCCTCTCCCTCTGTTACATGGGAAAGGAATCTAGAAGAACTACAAGGACAAGGCCTGTGAGTAAAGAGAAACGACACTATCACTCTCTCTGCAGCGTGTTGCCTTAGAGACCAGCAGAGAGCAGATAAATCTGTGAAATCTTCTGATCATCTCTGTATGTGCGTGTGTTTCAGTGTGTGTGAGGAGGGTGCCTGTGTGGGTGCACAGAGAAGGGGGTCGGCATCTGACACACGGCAGAGGAAAATTCCCACATAACCTCGCTCCTTGCTCCCTCCGCCCTGTGTTGTCTCTTACAAATTGTTAGATCAAAGCTGAAAATCGGATCCAATTATTATTACAAATTACAGAGTGGCATCTTCTTTCTCCAGCACATGCCCTCACATCTGAACTGATAACCAACAGAGACTCTGTTAAACAATAGATTGTGTATTTTGGTCTCACTGGGATAAAAAGAAACCACAGTGTTAAACAAGGCAAAAAAATGTTATCTTCAGAGGGTGTTAATTAGATGGAGTGTGTGTCAGGATAAAGGCGAGGAGTGGCGGCGGCAAAAGACTGGAAAAGGTTGACTAACAGGACAGTCATGTTTTGGTACAACAAATTTACAAACTGAGCATCACCTCACCAAACTAGTGAAATTAGCATCTGAGGAAGCTGCAGCGGTTGAGTAGATATACCTGCAGCTGGAGCAGCTATGTGACGCACCCACATGCTACATGACTGCCCACACAATCAGCCGCCTTCACTCCTTGATCCAGAAGCAGAAGCCCTGAAGCAAAATGACAGGTAAGCACTTCACCAGCTATGAAATGTTATGTAGGATTTTCTACTTCTGCGTCAAATCGATGCTTACCTACATTGTAGGCTCTGCATAGACGTAGCGCCTACACCATACCCTACGCCATGGCCTAATGTGCACCTCTCCAGAAATGTAACAATACGTTGCGGCGACACAGACCTCCTGTCTATTTTTGCAAGCTGAAACCATTTCCTTCAGTGGAAACAAAGCTTTTAACTTTAATTTTACAGATAATAAAATAATTTGTGAAGACAAAATAGACAAAACAGAATAGCCTTTTAAGTCTTGTGTGTGATTTATCCTGGCTTCATAAGAGAAGGGGGAAATATCATCTCATTGCTAGGCTAATTTATACAATGTTAAATGCCATAGGCTTGGGCTAATAACATTAGCATGTTGTATTTGTGGGGAAAATGTGCCCAGATAAAGACAAGTGCTTTGTCTGTGAATGCTGCGAGTTATAGTGAAGCTGATTTGCAGTTGTGTTTGAAATTGTCTCTATTAAGCCATTTCTGTTTAATGTGTGTTTTGATTCAACCAAACTTTAAAGCACTTTACAGAAACCCCACCACCCACTAGTGTTTTGGAGGTGTAACTGCCGAATGACAGAAAACACTACCACACAAGTATAAATGCCCACAACAGCGCAAGGTTTGTGTGTAAGCTACGGCGTGGGCTCTGCATAGAGCTGACGCACAAGTATAAATCCCGCTTTAACTAAAAAAGTGAAGCAGTTTAGGTTAGGCAAAGGGTAAAGGTTAAATCTCAGTACTTCAAAAGTGAATCAGGCCTAAATGTATAATGAATTAGGTTGGAGCAGGAGATATGCATACACATATATATAGATATAGATATATATATGTATAGCTAAACTCCACTGGTTTTCTACCCTGAAGTATTTGTAAACAACAAGGTGATTCCCTCCGAAGGGACACTAACAACTCAAAGTACACATCAAATAAAATTTCTCCAAACACGTTTCTTGTTATTTTAGGTAGTTATTATCACGCTTATGTATGTTCAAGTGTTCATTGGTTTCAATTCTTATTTGATTCTATAAACACAGTCTGACCATCTCGAGCTTTTATTTTGGTACTTTCGGCAGTGTGAATTTGCATATTAGCTAAATGTTTCACCCAGAACATTTAGATTTAACATTTAACATTTAACATTCATATTTATATTTAGCATTTAGATTTAACATTTATATTTATATTTATATTCAACATTTATATTAATATTTATATTTAGCATTTAGATTAAACATTTAGATTTAGATTTAATATTTAGATTTAACATTTAGGTGCCACATTTAATATTTAGATTTAACTATTTAATATATTTCTAAGTTAACAAATATTGCTGTAAATGTGGTAAAGGGTGATGTTAAAAAATTCACAACACTTTTTTAAACATTGTTTGAAGCTAAATGTGGCAAAATGTTGATGTTATTTTCAGCATGAGCCACTTTACAAACGGCACCCCATAAGCCAGCAGATATTTTGGCAGACAACAGTCTCAATCAAATGTTGGTGGCAATGCTCCATCCAGTTGCAATTTGGCATTAAAAGAAAAGAAGAAGCAGCGATTTGAGACAACAATGTCCTGTCAAAATTCACCCATTACACAAGGACACAGTGTACACAGTGTTCCACATAAAAGTGTACTAACAGAAGTATTCAATTTAGACACAGCTGGATTAAAAAACACATACAAGTAAATCTAATTTAAATGTCACAGTTCTGCTTTGTGTGGTTGCTTTTTTGTCCTAGAGTGTGATGGTCACAGCCGCACACTCTTTAAACTCATTAGTTTGTCATCTGCACAGGTTACTTTCATTTACGGTCAACCATACCTGAACAAGTCACATCACACAGTTAACTAACACTTTTAACTTTACATTGTTTAATTTAAGTGTACACATTCTAGCATTGTAAGGTTACAAAGGCAAATTGTTTGATATTAATTATCTGTTTCTTTGTCTCTGAGTTACCGTGGTTGTCTGGGGAGGTCCCTTCCTGGTGGAGCAACAGGCGTGGCTGAGGGCTGAGGACTCCTAAATCCTGGAGCCAACTCATTGGACCAAACCATGTGCTGCCATGTCATGGGGGGATTTGGATTTAGTTAGTTTTGCTTTGTATTTAGTTGTAGTTTTTGGTTACCCCTTGTGTATTATTTGGATTGGCTGAGCCACTAGATATGCTCCCTTGTGTCTCATTTTGACAGGTCAGTTTGTTCAGTTATCACCTTGTTTAGTTATTATACTGAGTATAGTTATGTTATGTTGACCTTTTTTATAGGCCTATCTGTACATTTCTTGGTTTGAGATGTTTCATTCCTTTTTTGGGGAAAATAAAAACCCACGATTTTGTCAACAACTCCTGTGTCCTTTTGCCTCACTGCTTGGTTCCTAACATGACGAACTGGTGCTAGTCATTGAGAGGGTGTGTGGGTCAGCCACAGGTTTGCCTGTTCTTTGCTGTGACAGCCAAGGTGGAAGCTACACTTGGTCTTAAAGAAATGATCATCAACATCAAGAAATTCTAGGTACAGTATGACGTATTATGTTTGCGAAACAATGGACCACTACAGTGTTATCTAGTATGAAGGTAAAGACTGTGCAGTTCTGGCTGGCTGCAGTCATATGGCAGGTCAGAGGCAGGTCACTGAGGAAAGTAAATCAACAAACAAACTATTATACTGGAATCTGAACTCTCTGTGAAATCGGATTTTCATCATATTTAGTGGGGGTGACTGGTAACTCATACTGTGAGAAAAACATAACCCTCTCCTAAGAGGAACTGAATGAATGTTTGTCCATGAGCCCGACATTTCCTAAAAAGAGAGACACTGTAAATAAATCCTGTTGTTCAGTGCCAGAAGACTTCGACTTGCATAAACTGAAATGTGTTATGCTTTCACTGAACCTGTGAATCTGAAAGGTATGATGCAGCCTGATTTTTAGCAACCACCTTCTAACATAATACACCATTTATTTCTCATGTGGGTCCAGCAATGATGATGTAACTTTAAGCACAAATTAGGTTGTGTGTTATCTGATTGTAACAGTGAATGATTTGGAAAACGGTGAATTAATTAGCTGCGTCTTCAAAGGATATCTGACCTGAGTGGTTGTGAGGTTGCCGGTTGCAAAACTTTTACTCTTAGAAAAATTGGTTCATAACAAGGCTGATAAAATTACATGCTGCCTGTTTGTGGCAAGCTGCAAGCTTGTTAGTAATTTAGCCAGAAAAATAACAAGAGGATGTCAGTCATGCGCGATCTGGTCACAACCTAAAAACAAACTAACTGCCCACAGATATAAAACCCTCAAATTGATTGTCATTGCACCAGGGACACTCTCTTAAAGCCTTTGGAAACACATCTTGAAATAGTAAAAATGCATATATTATATCAAAGTCGAGTTTCTCATTAATCATCCACAAAAGTCTGAGTGAAAATAACCATTCCTACCTATTAGAAAACCTGGTTTAAAAACAGCTCATTTTGCTGTTTAGACCACTTGCCAGGACAGAGTGGGCGTGGCAGGCAGATAACGCTCTGATTGACAGCTCCTTGGCTCAGCTATTCACACCTTTATCATTGTTGGTCCAAATTGCTTGATTGAAAACACCCGGTTGTGCAGACTAAATCATAAAATCACATCCAGACATCGGTCAGTAAAGCAATGGTTTATTCATAAGAACATGTTGAAAACTGGATACATCTTTGGTTCTATAATCTGTCCTATTATTCTGTATATAATATGTACATGTTTGTATATATATATGCATTTATCCCATAATTACAAATATTACAAATATCAAACAATAGAATATAAATGTAATATAAAACCATTGAATTAGAATGGAAACTTCTTTCTTTAAGACACAAAATGTTGGTCATAGTATTTTGAATACATTGCAATGAGTGGAGTTCTATCACAGTGATGGAAAGTAAGGTACATACCTTTAAGTGCACTTATAAATAAAATATGTAGTGACTATATCTATTGAAGACATTAAATAAAATGGTTTGTGTCAGAAAAGGCACTTAGATCAATATAATCTGTTATACATTACAGCAGGTGGCAGATGTGCATGAGGGAAGACATACAAAGACAAATGACCGTGTAAAACAAGATGAAACCAGATCTAAAGAAACCATAGCTAATAATGTAGCTGTAGTGTTATCAGGACTGAGACTGATTTGCTTTGGATATTTTTGCCTGCTTATTAGCCCAGAATGACACGTGAGAAACTAAAAGATGTCTGTGAGGGATGAGGAGAAAGAAACAAGAAAGAGACACAGAAAAATAAAGAGTGGGCAAGAGAAGGAGGGAGAAATAGAGACAGCGTGGTTCGTAAATAGAGATTACATCCACAGACCTTTCTACAGATATACTGTGATTTGCTGCGATCTTTCTGTTCCTGTGTTCATTAACTGTGTCTCCATGGTAACCCAAGTGGCAGTGTCAAGGCTTGAAGTCGCCCAGAGGGTGACCTTGCCTTTGACAAGCGCACACAGCTGCATCCATCTCTCTTTCTGTCTCCGTTTCTTGAGCCAGCTGCCTGTCTGTCATCCGCTCACCCCCACCCACCGACCCAACCACTCCACCCAACCCGAGCTACCACACAGGAAAAAGAGTTGGCAACCCTACTTCCTTCCTTAAAAAGTGGTTCTCCCTCTGTCTCCTGCTCACAGACAAACTCGACTTTGTGTGTAACGACATACAAAAGGACATCCAACTGTCGGGGGCAGTTACTGGGATCTGAAGCAGGAGGAGCATGTCCCGCCTTTGTCATTCTCTAATTGGGGGGTGATGGTGTCGGGTACTTCTGATTGGAGCATGTCATTCTCACTGGCAATGATGTGTTTCACCAAGCAGTTCGCCGCTTCATCGATGTTGATGTTTTCCTGAAAAGAGAAGGGAAAAGTAGAGGAAACAAATAAAAATTGAGATTGAAATATGAGGAGGTGGGAGAGAGAAGAGAGGAGGAGGCAAGAGAAACACTTTTTATCAAAGAAACAAAAGTGCAGCAGGAAAAACCTGTGGGAGCAGGTGAGTGAAGCAAATGGACCGTTACTAAACTGAGTGGATGGATGACGCACCAGCCAGCAGCCATGATGTGAACACAAAGTGAAAAGGGAGTTTTACATAAATTTCTCCCCAGCTGCTGCCACTGTGTCGCTGCCGTGGGGGCAGTGACAAATGACAATACAACCTCATGCTTCATCTACGCACAAACACGATGTGATGACTGATCAAACAACTGCAACGTGGGAAATTTCTGAATTGAACAATAGCATTGGAGTGTAACAAATACAGACAGTAAACCAAAACAGAAGTTTCAACAGTGCGTCTACAAGTACAGTATTAGAAACTATTCTCAACTTGAATGTCAGTGCCTTACACGCTCTAGCAGATAAGGTATTGAGCATCTCCTCATTTTGGACGAGTTGGCTACACTCTCAATGATAAAAAGGCTATGGTTACATAAAAATACTACACAAGCACTCACATACAATACAGATATACCCATGCCAACCCAAATTAACTGTAATGATTAATCTATCCAAATTGTATTCCTGTTTCCAACCTGTATCTCACAACGTCAAACAAAATTCATCCAAAAGTAATTTCTTAGGTCCTGGATAATGTGAAAGATTGTTTTCTGTTACAGGTGAGTAGCTTGATTTGTCTTGCCTGATTCTACCTATTCTGCCCATCAAAATAAAACACAAATGCAAAATGAATTCTGAACAGCACCCAGAAATTAGACAGCACCAATACAAAAGATTCAGAGTGACTTGGACCACAGCTGAAGGCCAAGGGAACGAGAGAAATGGCCCTGGGCGTTCAAGTGAGGTTCACATGGGGAGAGGACCAGCAGCACCAGCGAGTATTAATGAGACACACACATACACACACACATGCACACTTGTTCTTAATATGTGATGCAGTAGCAGCAGAGATGCTGAATATTCATAAGATCTAACAGTGTGCTCAGTTGGATGTGACATGGTGCCGTCTGCAGCTCCCTGAGCTTCTCCCACATACAGAAAAACCCCTCTGTGTGCCATGTCGTGATCTATCCTGCTTACTGTTGGATCTGGAACAAAGGATTCTTGTGCATGCAGACCGTGTGCAGCATTGTTTAAGATAAAAGTTTGAAATGATTCTTCTGGCATGTTATTTGGCAGTGGGCTCAGAATACGTTGGATATCATCCTGATATGTTACAGACTCTATGCACTCAAATTCAAAAGTGTATAATTTCTTGTGGTGTCACGAAACTGAAAAAAAAAAAAAATCAATAGTCAATACCTTTTTTTAATACCACGGAAAAATGGACATAAAGGGCATTAAATGTAAAACTTATATTAAAAGACAAATGTAACAAGGCTGAAAAAGCACAGCTGGTAACGGTGTATCGATACTGTGTAAAATAAACATTAACACCATTTCAAATACTCAGAAAGAATCCATATGTATCGATAAATTAATATTGTTTGACAACGCTACTTTCTTATGCAAATGACACTTGAGGCATACGGATTTAATGGTCAATGGCTTTCTATATTCATGGTTATAAATATGAGGATTCTTGGCAGGATTTCACAAAACAAAGAGCTGTATGGGCTTAGAACTGCACAGTGTACACCGAGTCATCAGTGCAGCCATCATTTTTCACATACCAGCTCACACAGCGTGACCATCTGCAATTGAAAAAAAAAGTCACATGATTTGTGGTGACGTCTCAGTTCATTTACTGGTTTATTGCCCAAATATAAGTTTTTCTCATATACTTTTATCATTTGTGGGTTACTGCCTCGATTTCAACTGCTCCAATCCTAAATTTAACTTTGGCACCTGGGGGTGGCCTTTAAGAATAATGTACATAACTTCCAAATGGATCTACAGACTCCCACAAGATTTCTTTTGGGAAGACATGGTCATGAGCCAAAGGACAGCTGGTTAACAGTTCATGCCAATGGGGTATCAGTGGGAGTGGCCTATAACAAAAAATGCATATAACTTTAAAATGGATTAATGTGACATAACTAAACTTTGTAGACAGACAAACACACGCAGAAACACACACTCACAGACAAATACACACACCATTGTGCCATGTCTCCTTTCACAACTCATGAACTGGTTGTCGTAGGGAGGTGTCATTGGATGAGTGACGCATGTTTTGAGGTTGTGTGCCTGTGTGAATGCATGAACGCTTAGATGCTTGTGTGTGTGCTCATTCATTTCCTGTAACTGCTTATCCTGTTAGGGGTCACAGGGGGACTGGAGCCCACCCAGCTGACACTGGGCAAGGGGTGGGATACACCCTGGACAAGTTGCCAGACTATCACAAGGCTGAGACAAAGAGACATACAAATGTTCACGCTAGATTAAAATCAATAAACATTTTCTATTGCCTCTCTGTTGTCAGTGTGACACAGTTGTGCACCTCTGACAGCCACAGTGCACAAGAACACAAGAGAGAGAAAGCACGTCTCGGCTTTTTTTCCCTCACCTACCATCCAGCTGTGAGATTCCTGCGCCACATTAGCTGCTATCACTATCAGGCTTGTGTCTGTGTCTCACTGAGTTAGTGTGTAGGTGGGTGAATCCTCAGCTCATCTCACAGTCAGAGCTCAGTCACCACGTTCTTCCACTCCTGTCTGCGTCTAAGAGTCTTGACTTATACTGTACATTTATTTGTTAGTTTAAAAGTTTTATATTTGTGTTTCATATTTTCAGGTGTTTCCCCCTGTTTTCAGTCTTTGTGCAAAGCTAAGCTAACCATCTTCTAGCTCCAGCTTCCTATTTAACAACCATGACGGAGGAATCAGTCTTCTCATCTAACTCTGGACGAGAATGCAAGTCAGGGTATTTCCCAAAATGCCCCACTATTCCTTTAATGTCTGTATCCATTAGTAGAAATCAGTGAACTGATATATTCCCTCATCATTCTTGGACACCCTCCCTGGATGCGAGAAAAAAACTGATGCAAGTGCAGCTGACCTGAAATAACATAGTGGGAATGTCTGCTGTGAGACTCAGCTCTGCTCACTGACTGAAGCAAAAACTGAGTAGACTGAGAGTCTGTTAAACTCAGCACTTTTAAAGGAATACAATATGATCCTTTGTAAATCACTTACTTGCCCAGTGTAGCCTTGAATTCACAAGGAAAACGCAGTTATTTTGCATACCTCCCCGGTAAATTCTTCATGAATTGGAGTAAATGGAGGCGACAACAGTAAAACTACACCAAAACATCCGTTTACAAACCGTCACACAATTTGTGCAGTATAATGCGAGTCTCATTTATCCAGTCATATGCTTCCCAAATGCATGTGTTTTACACCACAACCTTACTATTTAAAATACTTCCACATTAACAGTCTCATGCGAGACGAGTAGCCCGCCAGGGCAAGGACCTACTTTGAAATCTGCTCTTGCATTCAAATGAGCAGATTCATCGCGCATTTTCTCCGTTTATGGATTCTTTGTTCAACTTGTTCAACTAAGTTTTCCTTGCCAATTAAATGTACCGCATGGTGAGTAAGTGATATAGAAATGGTCGTCATGTGGGTGAAGTATTCCTTTAAAGAATTTCTTCACTTCCTGAATGTGCCTCTATGGTAGCGTCTCCACGGGTTAATCAGGTGTTTGGTCTGCTACAGTCCAGCTGGTAGGGAGTCAGATGCTTCTCAAGGACATCTGAACAGGAAGGACATGCTTGCTTGAACCTCAGCGCTCCGTTGAAGGCTACTCTATGTAGCCACAGCAACAATCCTGACAGCTGTGTTGCTGCTTTGTATTCATGTGTGTGTGTGTGCCATCTTTCTCACCTTGGCAGACGTCTCGTACCATCCCACAAAGCCGTTCTCCTGGCAGAACTGCTCCATCTTTATTCCATTATTGGTCAGAACGTCCCGGCCCTGGTCACATTTATTGGCCAAAAGCACAGTGGCCACATGTTTCCCATTGGCAAGTGTCAGTTTGGAATCCAAGTCCTCCTTCCATTTGGTGACGGCCTCAAAGGAGGCGGGCCTTGTGACGTCAAACACAATGAAGGCGCCCATGGCCTCGCGGTAGTACACGCGGGTCATGTTGCCAAACCTCTCCTGACCTGGAAGACACACACGGACAAGGACATAGATGTATACACACAAAGAAAGAGATTGCAACTTTGGTACCAGTGTAAAGGTGTAAAGATGTGTCATACTTTCACAGATGCACATAAGAATTCATCTTTATGCTGGCACTGAAAGAACAGCAAGTGATGCTGCTTCACCTCAGCGGCAAACAGACAAAGAGGCATGCATCATCCGATTTACTCATTTTATCACACCCCTGTCTCATATGTGCTACCATGCAAGCATTCCCGATATACCCACTCTCTCTCTCTCTCACACACACACACGCACACACACACACATAATTACATGCATTTTTTTTAACTGTTAGAACTGCAGAAAGAGAAAGATAAGATGTAGATACGGATAGAGGCAGGATAGGAGGAGGAGAGAGGAGTCTTTGGTGTGTGCCTGCCTGTGAACTGTAAAAATTCCTCAGGGTAAAATTAATTCGATAAGCTCTGTAGGAATGTTGTATCCTCACAGATTTTTCCCATCCATAGCGTCTGCTAGAGCACCATCAGTACCAGCCTCACAGTTCAGCTTGTGGGCAAGACATTTTCACACTGTGGAGTAACCCCCAAAAATCTAAACCGATCCTTTCAAAAGCAGTTTGCATCCAGAGGAAGAGGAAACGAGATGGTATTAATTTCAGGGTTGTCAAATATACAGCCCATGGGCAGGAACTAACCCACCAAAGGGTCCAATCCAGCCAAGTGGACGACTTCACGCACTAAATATTGATGCACTTGCAAAGGCTAAGAGGAGCCAAGTTTCAGGAGCAAGGTAAACAACAATACTGCCTCAGAGGCTTTTCTACCCTGACCAGAACACAGCAAAACATATTCAACTTGATATTGAACACTGTAAAAAATACTGTCAATCAGCAGCTTCAGTACAAAGAAACATGTATCAGACTCCTGACTTAAAGCAATAGCTTTAGATTTGTGAACTGTTTGTAAGGCAGGGATAACTTCACCTGCTACCTGAATAGCTTCCAGGTTAGTTTGGTGTGGGGATGCCAGCCTTACTACACAGGAGTGGAAATGTATGGAAAAATTCACATGTAATGGTACTAAGTAGAGTTTGATACCCCTGCTTCACACGCGACTGTGTTGAGGCCCACGGGATCATTTGCTATTCACCTGGCGCATTATTTCGGAAACTTTCTAAGTTTGTCCTAACTGAGGGATTTCCCATCTACCATATTACCTTGAATTGGTGAAGTAATTTTTTTTCCTCACATGCCTCATGAAACATGGCGAACATATTGATTTATCGGGGGGCCACGTTTAATACAAACTCTCACACAACTCGAGCAGAATAATTCAAGTCTCATGTATGCTCAGTAATACCCCCACCCATACATTTTTGCTAAAAACCATATGATTTAAAACTGAACAGAAAGTGAAAGCTATCTATGCTTTCTTTGAAGCCAAACTCCATTGCTAAGGTTTTTCAGGGAATATTCATGTTCACTGTTAACCGTGGAGACATGCGAGACGAGTTTTCTTCACAAATTCAAAGTAACACGGCATGACTAACTGATTTACAAATGGTCATTTTGTAGGACAAGTATTCCTTTAACATAGATGCAGGCATGACAGGATGAGTACAAACTGAAAAATCTAATTTACAGTTGTAGTTAGGATTTCTTAAGACAAGATAAGATACGATAAGATAAGATAAGTTCAGATCAGAGCTCTGAGATAGGTTAGCACACACCCATGAATTTAGGAATTGCCTCTGTAATAGGAAGATAGAATTTGTCCTGTCTTTGACACTTAAGTTAACACAGGACAAGCAGTTAGGATATTTTTTTCTGTAATGAGGCCCCTGCTTTCCTGCACAGGTGGATCAGAGCACAGGGTCAGCTGCAGAACAGCTGGGAGAAGGTGTGTCTAGTTCAAGGACATGTCAGAAGGCAAAACACTGCATTAGATACATAGAAGTATCATAGTGTCACCGTATACCTAGTAAAAAATAATGTTCCCACCTTTCTGTCTGAGCCAACCAAACATACCAATGTTTTCCGGGCAATGACCCAGTAAAAATACTATAAAATGTTTTCAAACTTTACAACATGAATATTCATGATTAAATGTGTTCAGAAAAAGACAACAATATCAATTATGAATGTGAATCTACTTCATCAGGACTGTGTGGATGTAGTTTGATGAGATTTGACAGACAGTAGTTTAAATATTTTTAAATCATGATTGATGCACGTGTTTAAATGACATCACCTTTCCGAAATTGAATCTTTCCAAATTATACTGCTAAAAATGAACTCAGACAAAAAACATAAATACATAAATCTCTCATATAAAATAAACCAAACTGTTTTACGATGGCAAAAACTTGTGTGTTAATGTGTAGACCCCTGTGCTGATAGTAAGGAGCTGATTGAGAAAGCAGACAGAGCCTTTAAAGTGCAATGGCTTCATTAATAGAAATTAAAGGTGGTAAAAATTCCATCGAAATGAGGGAGGGAAGACACTCAAAACATCAGGAGTTCATCTCAGTATTGTGTCAAACCTGGTCTGCAGCCAAAGCCTCCCACTCAGCATGTATATCTATGTGATTTCAAGAGGCTGAACAGTATATAAAGCCCCCATAATCTGTCCTAAACCGGCTTCACTCACATCTTCATGCTATATTGAGCAGCTGGCCATGTCACCCTGTTGGCCCTGAGCATAGAAAAAATCGCAGTCAAAAATAGAACGGTTGAAGTTATTATTTGTCTTGAGAAACGCACAGAAACAGCAGGTGATTTATTACGTCTGTGGCATGAGAAAACTTCAGTCCAGCTTCAGATCCCCAAACAGACCCACAGCAGTGCTGGGGAAAGTAAATCTGTTCTAAAAAGGACATTTAATCCACATATTTGTTTTGTAACCTGTGATTATTTGGCAATGGACACATAATACGGCCTTCATAATATTATAATGGACAGACTGTGCAGAATTAAGATTAACAGGCTTTTTCCAAGGCCTCCACGACTTCAGAGTGACTGTAGGGAGCATATACAATACAGACCTATTGCTCTGAGGGAGACACTCATCCTTCGTTCACAATAAAAGCTTTCTGTATACAAGAGCTTGGGCCTCAAATCTCCCTCACATGAGTTTGAGACACATGACTGCTTGCGCTCACTGGAGAGGGCGCACAGGAGGGGAGAGAGCAGCAGGTCAGAGGATTCTTCTAAACCTCAGCCGACACTCATGTGAGATGAGACTGCTGTAGCCTTTAGGTTTCATGTCCTTTCCAATAGCAGCCCACTCAAAAGCCTTTATTATTTCAGTGTCTGCCAAAGGCAGTCAAAGCATTTCAACACTGACTGCGAAAAGATATTAGAACATCTTATTTGCACAGGAGATATTTTCTACGCTCTTATCAAAAGGACTGGGGTGGGCACGTCATATCTGAACCTCGATAAATGCATACAACATATTACAAAATAAATCTGAAAAAAGGCGAAGAATACAGAGTATCTTAAAGGTGAGGAATGTCACGCAGTACATAAGATTGCAGAGAAAAGGCAAGTGGCCACTGGAGGCAAGACAGAATTACTGTTACAGAATATATGTATCAATGAATGAATTCATGAGTAACATGACTTAAATCTTAAAGACAGCACAGATGCCACCTGCACATGGCCCCACAGAATAGAGCAGATTTAATTTTGTTTAAGAAAGGTGAAAGGTCATAAATACTTTCCTGATTTAATAACAACAATATATATAATGACATCCATAATCCATTATGTGATGTTTCTGAACCTTGGTTTCGGATAAAGTTTCTCTGTCTGGATTTGTGTGTGAGCTGCTTGTGAGTGTAAATAAAGAGAAACATGTAATTGCAGCAATGCATTGCCAAGTGATTTGAAGTGAGTCAGCTGGTGCACATGAGGAACATTAACCCCGGATCACAACTGTGACGAAATAGTCTCATGCTCATGCTCTGAATCGCTGTCTTTTTTCTTTATCACCAACCTCAAACTCTCTGTGTATCTAAAATACGCAATTCTTTGAAAGTCAGGTGTAACTTCTGACTTGAAACAACGTGTTTATGAGCAACGTTCTACTGGAGCATCTGAACACTCATAAATATTCACTTTATGATTTGGAAAGTTTTGTCTCTAACCTTAAACAACATGCATTAACATTGGAAAAAAATGATTTTAATAACCACCACATTGAGAGATTGTAGAGCAGATTTATTTAACCATGTACTATTCAAAAAAAGAACACGCAACATAATTATAAACATAATTTCCTCCAGGGCTAAAACTTGCAACTAACATTAATGAATTTCCAAATGTAGCCTTCAGCTATTTTTACTTAGAGGACATTTTCAATAGACTGAGTGCATTTATTTAATTGTCTATCAAAGTAGTTCAATTTTCAATTTCATCTGAAAAACAAACAACAAAAATAAGTATTTTCTAAAGCATATTAACTAGTAAACAGATATCCATCTATTTTAGAACAATGTGCCCTGCCATATGGGCTACATCTGCACAAATCCCAACTAATTTCTAATATATCTATTCATTTAAAGATACTAAATCGATTGTTCTCCTTTGCTGTGGCTTACTTAAAATATATATATAAAGTTTGAGTCAAAGAAAAGTCATAGAAGCGCCTGGTAATTTCAAACTTCAAATCAAACTTTCTATAATCCCTCATATTTGTTTGCGTAAAAGTTGGACCGTACCTGCAATGTCCCACAGCTGCAGACGCACCGTCTCCTGGTCCCAGTTGAGGACTTTGAGTGCGAAGTCCACCCCGATGGTGGCTCGGTAATTGGGGCTGAAGTTGTGATGCACATACCGCTTGATGATGCTGGTCTTGCCCACACCGAGGTCTCCTATGACAAGAATCTTATAGAGATGCTCCTTATTGTGGTTGTTCTGCATGGCGACCGAGGAGGGCGAGAGCTGAGCATGAATCCACCGTTGTGGAGAGGGCCGGGGATGAAAGGGGGAGACGTGCAGGACGGCGCACAGAGGACTGAGGGGGAGCTGGGAATGAGTTCAGAGGCGAGGCTGGAGAGAGGAGAGGGGAGGTGAGGTAACGTTACGCCCTGGCCCGCTGAGGGAAGCGGAGCAGAGACGTCTGGACCTTGTGACTCACGCAGGGGCGCTGCCTGGGTGTGCCGGGATTCCAGTGGACAGTGGAAGAAGTTATTAGATTACTTAAAAAAGTAGCAATCCGTTAGAAGTAAAAGTCTTGCATCTACAATGTAAAATAATTGTCAGCAAATTGTATTTAAAGTTTCAAAAGTACAAAGTGTGGTGGAAAATAACTACATTTACTCAAGTGAGGTAGGCTACTTAAGCACAATCTCCAGGTACCTGTATGTCCATGTTATGCTCCACGAGACCTCAGAGGCAAATATTATACTGTTTACTTTTTTTTATAACTTTGCAGACTCAGATTCTTAATACAAAATATAAATCAACAAATACATTATGGCTTATTATTATGGAGAAATATAACACTCTATTGAGAGTACAAAAAAAAGAAAATGCAATTATTTTTATTGTCACTGTAAATAAATACAACAAAATTCAATACACAGATTAAATTCATTTCAAGAGTGATAAATTAATAAAAAAGGAGGGGATATCATTCATTCATACTCTAAACACACACACACACTGCACACATACACACACACAAGCAGTGTCAACATATGCTGTGAATGTAAAATAAGAAAAAAGTAAAATAAAACCACCACCTCTTGGCGATGGTGAGGCCTTCTACGTTGAGAAAGAGACGTGCTAGCGCTGCAGTCTGTGAACACTGTGAAGACATTGGTTTCGCTTTTAG
This sequence comes from Epinephelus awoara, assembly GCA_035609425.1. Classification (NCBI taxonomy): domain Eukaryota; kingdom Metazoa; phylum Chordata; class Actinopteri; order Perciformes; family Serranidae; genus Epinephelus; species Epinephelus awoara. The sequence continues at coordinate 29,008,550 of CM069297.1, forward strand.
CATGTAACCTTGCAACTACTCTCTAGCTACTCGCGGGGGAGGCCACCTGGAGGGTGTCTTCAACTCCCCCTGAAACACAATCAAGGAACTACACAGATGACCTGGTCATTCTATTCAGCAAGCCATCCAGGGAAGCAGCAGAAGAGGGCCTCTCTGAAGACATGAACATCCTGTCTTCATACTGTACCTGAAGAACTGGCGCCTCAAGCTCAGTGTTGACAAGACCGTAGAATCAGTGTTCCGCCTCAACAACAAAGAAGCAACCCACGAAATACAGTTCTAGCCCTTCCCCACATATCTGTGTGTGAAGCTTGACAGGACACTGTCATTTAAACAACACCAGGTCAGTGTCAAGGCAAAGACGTCCGTGCCGCACTAATACACCGTCTAGCTGATGCCACATAAGGAGCCACCATGAAGACACTGAGCTTTTCCACCATGGCCTTAGTGTTTTCAGCCGCCGAGTACTGTGCTCCAGTCTGATGCTGTAGCCCCCTTCCCATGAAGCTGGACGCCACACTTGACGCCTCCCTACGGACTGTCTGCAGATGTCTACGAGCGGGGATCCACTACAATCTGTGGAACACATAATAACCAGCTGGCTCAAACACCAGCCACCAAATGGCGACTGTAGTCTAGCTGACCTGAACGATGAAACATTGGATTGGCTTGCCTCAACGGAGCTGAAGGTCTAAAGACCTACGCCAGAAGAAGAGTAAATACAAGCTACTTAGTTACTTTGGTCAGAAAGTTAAACTAAGATTTACCCACATAAAGGAGCTTGTGACAGTAAATCAACCATTTTTCCATTCCTTCACCTCCTACAGTTACATTGTTTTACTTGTAGTTTGTTGTTAACCTCATCATACATTTTGGTTTGTTATTAGAATCTTTGCTTGAGGATAAACTGTTGATTGAATCCAGTCAAAGCTAAAACAGACCTTAAATAAAATCAAACATTGCAGGAAGATTGATTTAAAAATTTGTTCCATCTATCACACACAAAGAAATCATGCAGACATTTTAAAATGCTTTTATTCTGTCAAATTTTTAAAAAAACAAAACAGTGCAAATCAGAATAAAAGGCACTACAATCAGTAAAATCCCTTTATTGATTCTGAATTCCCTTTTAAATGCTTCAAAGGAAACTCCTACAAATTGCCCCAGAGAGAAACATGGCAGTCACGGTTTCAATTTGATGCAAGGACAGAAGGTGTTACAATTCTCCACTGTTGCTTCCCTGAGACAAAGAATCAAGGTCCTGCACCTGACAGGCAAACACAAACACTGACTCCTCAGTTACCAGTTCCCTTTCAGTCAGAATCTATCACACTTCATGATTTGTCACAGCGTGTACCGAGGCATTTTGAATCCAAGTTTGTGTCGGCAGTTACAGCTTGAATTAAAATCGTCCATAGGCAGCTAATCAGTGATTGGTAAAATCAGGAAATGTTTAAAAATATAAAAGCAATGTGGTAGGCTAACATGCTAAAATCATGGCATCCAAAGAGCAGAAGAGCAGTTTTCCTCCAATTCAAATCTGCTGTAAACAGTATGTGTCAGTACTTACTTATGCTTTTAACTAATGTCAAGAGATGCTTAATTTTATGACATCTACAGTGGGTAGATGTTGAAACCATTCCTTTCTTTCATCCTCACTTTACAGCCTCTACAGTTTGGGGATGGGGTTGGCTGCAACGGCGATGCTCTCGATGGAACACTCATCGCTACCCCGGCGGATTCGGAAGTAGCCATCCTCGCCCCAGCCTGTGCCCCAGCTGTTCTTGACAATCCAGTACTTCTGTCCGGTCTTGTGGCAGCGGCCATACCCCACTAGCAGCACGGCATGGTTGGTCAGCTCGAAGGGATTGAAGGGGTCTGCGAGGCCTGTGTGGTGGTAGATGCCCTCCTTATAGATCATGAAGTCAGGGTAGACCTGTGGGAGGATAGGGACACTTTAAGACTAAGGATCTTTTGTTTCTCAGATAAGTTAAGGATTAAAACGCAATTTCTCAACCAAAACTCTAAGCTACACTGACAGAGCAAAACTATACTATACTGTATGTATAGAAACAGCAGCAGCTGTTTTACCTCAAAGGCCACTGCCATGGGTCCATTTTTGATGAGTTCCAACATCATGGCCATCTCACTGCAGCCGCCATAAAATCCACCGACGTAGTTGTATTCAGCGGTGTAAATGCGGCCGCAGTTTTGAGGAACGCCACATGGAGAGTCCTTCGCAATATACGGAAAGCATGACTCATCCACAATGCCAAAATCCTGTATATACTTCCCAATCAGATATGGGAACCCACCATCGCAACCTTAAAGAGGAGAGATGAACGTTAAATACTGTTTGTTCAAATAGGTCTGAAATTCATTATCATCACCAAAAAATATTATTGGAGGTCCTTGACTGTCTAACTGGGTAAAGAAAAACAAAACTGATTCTGATTAGGGAGGACAGTCTGTCCCAGAGCTCAGAGCCAAGAGCTCTCTCCATACAGCAATGCTTTTCCTTTATCATAATGTATCACAAGATAAATATTCGACTAAGTAGGGGAGACTGGGAACAGTTGTAACATTGTTTTGGTCTTGATGTCATTATTCCAAAATCTCTTGAGCTATTTGTATATAATTTTTATGTGGGTAACTTGTGTCTGTTTTGTACTTGATGACAGATATTAATTGTTTTTACAAGCAATGTTAGAGTCAGAACACTGATTAAAACATTAGAAGTTAAATGTTGCATCTGCCCCAAGGTGCAGGGGAGATTCAAACATTAGTCATTATCCAATGAACAATTAATTTTAGTTTAATTAGAACAGTATATTTAATAATACAGACATCAGTTTGTCTTTTGGCAGGCAGAGAGGGACCATCACAGACTACATGCATAATGGTGTCATAGCTCTGTCTCATTTCAGGTTTTCCCACACATTCATTCGTTTGTGGCGGCCCGCTGCAATTAAAACACCTGGTGCACGTAAAACATCAGTCATGTTTTGATTTTCAATTTTTGGAGCTGGACTGTTCATTACGGATTGCTGTTAGATTACACATACCATGTGGTTTTTCATAGCTCCATTAGACTGTAAAAATAAAAAATGTAGTTGCCGTGACGTCACTCATTGGTTTGTGGACTCTCGTTTTAAAGCCTCACGTTCTGCATTTCAGCCATCACAGTCTTGGTATTTTGGAGTGAGAAGTAAGTGTATTTGGGTGAGAGGCTGGCGCTGACGACAAGAGCAGCTGAGTACACTATCCACAGACAGCCTATCACCCAAAGTGGACCTCCCTTGATTATGCACAACTTTAAACCGTTAAAAAATGTAAATCGATGGGTTGTATAAAAATTCAGCCTGCAGTTGTCATGAAGGGTGAAATTAGCAATAGAGACAAAACCTGTATTTGTACCAGGCTGTAAACATGTTTATTTCTGCTGCAAAGTTAGGCATTTTAACATGACTGTGGGAACAGACTTGCATTTGCAGCCAGCCTCAAGTGGCCATTCAAAGAACTACAGGTTTTGGTGCCTCTGTGTTGCCTTCATTTGCAAGCCCCAGAGGCAGCTGCTTGATTACTCCACACTCTCAGAGCCCAGATCGCAAACTGGGCACTGACAGAGCAGCAGAATGTAGTGAAGTGAAACTAGGGTCTAAACGTTTGCCTCTGCAGCAGTTGCTCCAGATCAGATCGATTGATCAATAATCTAACCCACAACTCAAAACTCCTAAAGCTGCTGCGGATGAAAAAAATAACTCATGAAGAGCTCCACCTGTGGTGCCTTTGTGGACACAGAGTGATACAACAGGACACACGGGCAAAAAAAAAAAAAAAAAAAATTTTTTTAGAAGATCTTAGTTCTGATTGCCGCAATGTGAGATGTTACCATTGCTCCTGGTCTCCCCTACATCACCTACATTTTCTAACTGCTGCATGATTGATATCTACAATACACTGCATTTTTAATGTAAAATGAATCAATATGGTTGTGAAACAAGATTTTAGAGTTCGAGTTATTTACCTTGAGAATACTCAGAACAGGAAACCACTTGCTGCGGGCTGAGGATGGGATTCGCGGTGTTGTTGGTGAGGATTCGAATACGAGCTTCCAGCATTCCCATGGAGGCAAAGGAGTAGCAGCTTCCACATGATGCTGTAAACAGAACGTCAAAGATTCACCTTTGAGTTAAATCGCACTGCTGTGAAACAACACCTTTAACACTGTCAACAAAAACTGTCCAAAGATACTTTAGGTACCCGTCAACAGCACATGCAGTCCTCTAAAAGACCCCTAAAATAAAACCCTCACAACGTGGTAACTGGGCACTATAATTTGTTTAAGAATATATTTCATCAGTTGGTACCAAGTTTCTGTAATGTTCCTGCTCCAGTATACTTAACCGCATTAGTTGTAATGCATAATAATGGAGCAAGGCACAGACGCAGATACACTCATTAAAGCCGCTGGTTAGCATCAATAATGTGAGACACCAGGTTCTTAATAAAATGCTCTGCAGAAACAAATTAGGTCAGAGAACAGAGGCTGTGGGGATTTGCAGGGTGGTTTAATTGTAGTAATGATTCAAGTCAGGGTGACAGTGAGAACAGTTTTCATTTGGGTCCAAGACTTAAGTCTCTTAAGACTAATAAGATGTTACAACTTTAAATTAAAGATCTGCGCTAGTGGGAAAACTTTGCCGTCCTAATATTTTATAATATGATGTAATCAGTTCCCGAGATGAGAGATGAAAAGTTTGTCATGTTTGACCCACAGGACACAAAAGTTAGAGCTCCCTCAGGGGACTTATGAGGAAGCTTTAAAAGGAATACTTCACTCACAAAATGAGTTTTTGTACATCAGTTACCTCCTGTTACACTGACTTTGGGAAGAAAAATGGTTTTGCATTTTTCCTCACACGCCTCCACGGTGAAGGAAGAATCCAAAATCTGAGAAAATGATTAAAAAATTTGAGTAAAGGGGGCTGCAATAGCGAACAACAGCAGCAAATCCAGCTAAACCATCTGGATACAAACACTTACACAACTCTTGCAAGCCTAATTTATGCAGTACTTTCACATGCACGGGGTCAGGAACTGAAATACAAATGATCAATTTGTGGGTGAAGTATTTCTTTAAAGGGCACCTATTACTCTTTTCTGCACTCTAAGTGTTACAATGAAGGATGTTGATATTAAGCAGGGCCATACTTTCAAATAATGAGGCAAATGTATGTAGAAGTAATCCCTGTGAGACAAAACAACGAATTCCCACCATTCTGAATACTTTGTTTCCAGTTCTACTCTGTATGATGTCATAGTGTTTTAGATTTCTTTATCTGTTCCAGCGCACTACTGCAAGTGTTTACATAGTCTTACTGCTACACGAAGCTAAGCTAACGTCTGTTGTTATTGGTTTTTGCCTCCAATTTTGGATCATATTCCTGTTGGAACATGTCTGCTTTCATTTTGAATATTTTATAAGTGATTTTTTTGACAATAGAAAGTGCAGCTATTCTACGTTACAGCCATTCCTCAGTTGCAATGACAGTGCCAAGACGCTGAGATATGGAAGGAACACAGACCACTTAGAGCAGTCTGGGCTTTTTTGGTAGAGGGGCTTAAGGAGACAAGCGCTAAAACAGAGCATCTCAGACGTAAGGTGAATACAGGTGTTCCAGCCCAGACAGCACGAGGAAAATAAAGCATTTTCATACCAATTTTTGTGAACTGAAATGGAACCTACAAAGTCCACCTGACTCGAAACACTGAAGCAAAAATAAGCTCTGCAGCACTGCACAGTGGCTTAGAGGGCTTCTATTGAGACTCTCCAGCTCTCTCCAGATCCTTAAACCCAGCCCTACAGAGGCCCTCTCAGACACTCAAACTACTCAGCACGCATAATCTCTCCACTCACACACAAGGCTGTGCAGAAACACAGGAGGAGAGCAGAAAGCAGACCTGGGCCTGCCAAGAGGAGCGCAAAGTAGCTGGCGAACTGCTGTTCAGTGTCTGCCCTTACCGACAGCTGCTCAAGTGTAAAAGTGCGGCTTTTTCTGCCCCCTGCAAGTCTTCTGATTCATATCTGTGAAATTTCTAATATCATGTGTGCACAGGTATCGCACAGTTAACTCTCTGTCCCTTTAAACTTAATATGATACAGTCTCCAGTTTTGTTTGATATCTAGTGTTGGAAAAAATGTTGTACATTTCAGATCCATTGTTAGCATAGTAAGCACCCATTAGCTTGGAGGGCTAACTTGGCTTGTTTACTATATTTAGGTGAACGACACTGTCACCCAGAACATCCCGCTGAACGACATTCAAAAATCTGGCACTTCAATAAAGTAAGAAAAACGAGGAAACAGTCGAACAGTCAGTGAATCCAATTCGACTGACACAATACCGAGTCGTGTACAGCCCTATAACCAATTAACCTTGCATGTCAGCACACAACAGCAAAAAATAAAGCCTCAAGGTTTCTAAAGAATAGCAACTGAATGTCACCTTGGTTTCGCACAGGGCTGACAAAGTTAACGCCGTCAATGTTTCTCCAGTCCCAGTGCTCAGGTAGAGCTGCCGCCATCTTGGCTACGTTAGCTTCCACAGGCCTCGGGCGAACACGCCTAAAGTAAAAAGGAATGATAAGGGAACTTGACATTAGACAATTTGCCTTGAGAAACAGTTTTACAAGAAATTTAAGAGGCCATATTATACATTTTAGAGTAGACATTCACCCTTTAAATGCACTAGTTATTCATTTAGGAGATTATATGTCTAATATTTGTACACCAAAGTATTTTTTTCCCTTCACGGTTATAGTATGGGAAACGCAAATAAATACACACATGGGGATACGGGAGGCGGGCCCTCCTGCTCTGTAGTGAAGCTCCTGCAAAGTGTACATCTCAAGCTCTGGGTAGGGTGCAGCCTTCCAGGATTTCTGAACAGAGTTGATGGTTTCAATGAAGTCCAGGTTGTGTTTGTATGGCTTCTGGAGCAGCCTGGAGGGCAAATAATGTTACAGGTTAGGCTTTTTTTTTTTTTTTTTCATAAAAAGGGCGCTTATTTGCCACAGAAACATAAGAAAAAAAACACATTGCAAGCATCTGCTGAGTTAAATCACAGTGTTAGTTAGTATGTGCATCCTTGACTTTAAAATTATACAGTTGCACTGCAAAAAAGTACCACTTCCGTTAGTTTAAATTGGATTATTAAGACTTGCAAAGATATTTTCCAGTTATTCATACTTAACAGTTTTGCAAAGGGGTTTAGTGCTAAATTGTTCTCTTGAGGGCTGAAAGTATCCCAGTATGAAACTACATCTAACAGAAAGTTAAAAGGAAGGACAGTACAACTCCAAACACAAAGCAGAACTACAGAAACCATCCACTACTGAATTACGTGCAGAAATGTTAGTATATGTGCAGCCTTGACAGGAGCTCTGCAGATATTTTAACAAAAGGTGTGAATCATTATCATGAGTGCAGAGTTTCACATTTCATAGTGAAAGAAGAGGTTACCTACAGATTCATATTACAAAGTATACATTTCTCAATTGCAACTGTGAGGAAAAACAGTTTAGATAAATACAACACTTGCCATGCACCCCCCCTACTGCTTGCAAGTTGAGTGAAATAGCTCTCTTGTCATAGCAACAAAGAGGCTTAGATTGCAAAGCGTTGCCTTCACAAATAGACCTCAAATTCCACTGATCATTGTTGTCAGTGGAGGAACAAACATAGGTTAAACATTAAAACATCTTGGCATACTCTAAAAAAATACTTCTGCAGTCCAGTGCCCATGAGCAAACAGGGGCAAAGATGAAGACAAACAGACATTTTAAATGTGAAAATGCAACCCTTTTATAGTTTTATGATGTAACTGTGGTCAAGAAATATACTAAAAGAATAAAATAATATACTAAATAATAAACTGCAGATAAAATGAACCTGGTTGAGCTCCAGCTGGAACCAAAGAGGCCAGGAAGCAGCTTTATGTTGCCAGGAACTGTGTCAACATTCATTTTTCCACAAAGAATTTTGTTATCGCCTGTTCAGCAACATTTGTGTTTCAACATCAGATTTCTCAGACGTACATTCAGATTTCAGGGCGTGTCCAAGACTCACTGTGGCTAACTTATTCGCATCAGAGGAGGAAATGAAAGTGTTGATTAAAGTCGAGATGTCAAAGCTGCACAGCGCACTGAACGCGGGGATCATCAACACTGCCTGCGCTTACATTCTGCGTACATCTGCGCCATTGATGTCATGCTTGTTAGCTTAGCCATCATAATATACATACCAGCTGCCGAAGAGTGGTTTGTAATCTACACGGGGTGGTGCTGATTTCACTCTCTTCCCCACAAAACAGGCCCAGTTGTTGCCCAGAACATCATGGACCCACCCTGGCAGGGTCTGGTCACAGTAGCTGGTCACTTTAGAGCCCTCTTGAGTGTACTAGAGGTGTAGTAAGGCAGATTAGGGATTGTTGGTTTATATACAATTTTATGCAAATACAAACACTCAGGTCTTTAAAAAAGCAACTAAATTAATATCAGATTATTGTGTATAAAGTCAGATATTTTCAGCACATTATTCGGACATTCACTGTTATAAGTTTGAGAAGGAAAACAAACCAAAAAAAAACCCTCCATTCATCTCACTAAAGCAAGTCTAGAAAATGGGGAAGTTGAACTAGACATGGATAAATCATGACAGGCTTGAAGGCTGTCAAACTTCCCTCAGCTCAGTATCACATGAGTAACGACAAACATTAACACATGACTGAAAGATTAACCTTTAATATAGCTGCTTTCAAACAGTGCATTATTTCCTGATAATTTCAGGCTGGCCCAAAGATATGCACAGTTTCCAGATGAGAGCAGAGGAAACTGAGTGACAGTGAAACTAAACCTTTAATGTCAGGAGGTGCTGAATGATGAACTGAACTTTGACTGCATAAAGTTTGTGATCAGCGGGGCAGGAGATGAACAGTGCATGATACAAGCTGAGGTATAAGAACGGAATATTAACTGGTTTGTTGCAAGCATTTTCACTGGACCGTAGTGAACCTTGACCACCCAGGAAATTAAAAAATACTGAACAAACTGCTCAGATGTGCATCTTTTACCTTAAAGAAGGCGAACCACTTGTACCCATTAAGGACCACTTCATAGCCCTGGTTGTAGATGAGGGTGAAGAAGCCAGTGTGCCCCAGCTCATCTGTGGCTACAGACAGTTTCTCCAAGGTCACAGTCACAGTGCTCTCACCTGTGGCTGAGGAGGAGCACCACAACATGCGAGTGTTACACTGCAGGAAATGATTCAACTTTTCCTTTACAATCATCAGTACTTAACAACAAACGTCAACCAAATGCTCTTATATTGAGCGTGGCAATATTACAATCTGATAAAATGTTAATATAATGTTCTTAAAGGAGAACACTGCCTACATTAAGAATTTCAGTACATTATTTCCACAGTCTATGAAAGTTAAATCAATATTGAGAGCATGAGCTACTCTCTCAAAGCCAGAAACCAGAGACGTTACTTTAAACTTGTGATGTCATCAAGCACAAACTCTGGAGCTGCTCCACAGACAATGAATGAGAGCCTGATTTTGTGGATCCACAGAATATTCGCTTTCTGTTTTATACACAAATGAGATTTAGTCTAATATAACAAGCATGTCTAAAGTCCAGCCTGGGAGCAAATCGTGGCCTGTGGATCGATTTTAAACAGCCCCCAGCGTGTTCAAAATGTACTACATGTGGCTGACACACAATTTGGTTATTTAAGCAAGTTCACTTTGCATTTTTTCCGTTCACCTCACGAAGGCAAGACTATCACACAGTTTGTGGACATGCACCAAATAGGAACCATACAGGAAACTAATGTGTTTCCACAAAGAGATAGTAGGCAAGCAAACACACAGTCAACAGCAGACCTTTTCCTGCTAGGCAGCAAACACGGCCACAGCAAAGAAGAGATAACAGTTAGGGCAGCCGCTTTCAGGAGCACAAGGCAGTTGAATGTTGTATTCAATGATGAAACAACTGCATTTACCTCATTAGTATCCAATTTATTTGACACCTGACACGCCTGTATTATAGCGTATTTAGCTCTAAAACAGAAAATGTACCCATGTAACATCTTTGCTAATTCATTACCTAATGAGCACCTCCAGACTTTATGCTCTGTGACATCACAAATTTTACTTTTAGCTCTCCAGGCTTTTGGGGGGAGAGTTGCTCATGTTGACTAATATTTTTGGACTATCTTAGGCCATAGATATAACATGTATGCGATCTTAAGATGGACATAGTTCCCCTTTGAGTATTTGTATTTATACATGCATTCAAGTTAACATTTGTATTGTACCAATGTTAGCTTGAAGCTAATCTTCATCTTTAGTCCCTTGGCAGGTGAAAGCATACACACACTGGTGAAAGGACACCACTAAGTATACAGTGAAAAGTAGTATTTAAGAAATGAGTATACACACTATCCAAACCAGACAGATGGTACACAAAGAGGAAGAAATCAGGGGAGCATCAGGAAACCCCCTGCTTTCTGTCTGGAGTGAAAACCTAAACTCAGCAGGCCCTAAAATGTCACCTGATTTCCAAATTGCGAAACTACTTCCGTCTCTTCTGCCCAGCCCCAAGATGAGCAGTTTATTCAGTAGTAGTATGGTCTTTACCTTCAGCGGAGCAGTTCACGGTCTTGTCGTGTCCTCCTTTGGACAGCTGAAACACCCATGTCCCCAGCAGGTCCTCGTAGGTGCAGTTGGCCGGGGTGTCACCCCAAGACCCCTCAACCCACAGCAGCAGCACACACACAAGCACACCGCTCAGCCTCATCTTCATACACATCTAGCTAACCTGCCTGTACACACACTTTAAAAAATATGCAGCTAAACCTGCGTCCACTGAGAAAAGCTAAAGCTTGAGCCTGTTTGGTTTCAGCACCACCGGCCCCACTTTAACTTCTCTGTTGACCCCTGTCCTCTGCCTGTTATTTAAACTTTAAACAAAGAGACACACTTCTTCTTCCACGGTCAAGAGAACTACCTGAAGCTAAACACTGAACTGCACTTGCGCCCAAGTAGCTAGCTCTCAAGCATTTTCTAGATATACAAGAGTATGTTAACGACATTAGCTCATTAATGTTGATTAAATTATAAACATACGCGAGCTCTCAGCATGCTAACATGTCTTATCGTAACGTTTCATCTCGTCCACTTCTGACCAATCTTGCGGTGATTTCAGCGAACAAGGAACAACACACAGGTACACATCTCAACCTCGACCGTCCTTTGTCTGTTGTCGCTTTTTGGTTTCGGTTTCCTTGTCATGTGACTACCCGCCAGCTGCGGACATGCGCAGTAGACACGAGTATTGTCCCTTTTTTAATCTTAGGTAATAATGTCACCTTTAGTGATATTTTTAATCAAACATCAGTAAAACAAAATAATAAAAATGATGAGAAATAAATGAAATGTCATACAACACAATACAAAATAAAATGTAATTGTAAGAATCTGAAAGTGACACCATGATTTTAAAAATAAAGGAATAAATAATAAAATCTAAATACTATAGGGATTTTTATTTATTTATTTATTTTTGACTGTTGTTGTATATTTTGGAGGAAAAAAAATCTATACTTATGGATTCAGTGTTTTTAGAACCTGGGTTTTACTTTTGAAATTTTGGTCATACACTGTAGGCTTTTTTTCACAGCACACATTTTATTTTTTCATTGCAGAAAAAAGCAAAGCCAGATGGAATTAATAATGACAACTGCATTAAGCATATGTGTGCCACTTCCTAGGCCCACTGACAGGGCTTATTTGAACTTCCAAACAATCCCACAATTAAACAAATTAAAGCAGTGCCCACTATTAATTGTTAAAAATCCCTCAATGAAGTGCATCACGTTTCATAGATATAAAAAAAGATATGTGGTGTTCAGGCAGTATTTGATGATTGACATCGACTGTTTGCATGCTTTGTATGCTTTACAACGATCTCTAACGATCATGCTCATGCAACGCAGTTTGCTGCCACAGCTTGTTCAGCCACCCCATACTTCTCCTTAGTGTATATGATATCTTGCATTGTTGATTTAACTAAGATTTAATGATAATGTAGGCCTATGTGCTTTTTTCTAAGGGGGATTGGGTTTCTGAAGCAGAATCCTTGGATTCCTTAAGAGCATCATCAAACAGCAGAACCTATTCCACCAAATCTTAATGTCAGTAAGAGGCAAAATCATCTGAAAAATCACTTCGCTGCTCACTATAGAGTAAGCTAAATGTTTATTATATGGAGAGTCATAGTAGTGAATGAGCGAACCAGGTTGTGACTTCACACACAGCCAAAATATGACTACCAAACAAGCTGCAAGTAAATCTACATTTAACCATTGTATCTTAACTCTTCATATCACTTTATAATCGACCATTTTATGACTGCACACGCACTCAGCTGTGGTAGAAACCAAAAGTTGTTTTTAAACGACAGTTTGGTTAAAGAGATCTCCATTAGTACTTTGATCATGGAGCAATGTTGAAACATTAACAGGGTGCGTGATGTCTTGTGTGATGAGCCAGAAAGAGCAAATGACATTGCATCAAGAGCTGGCAGCGGGTGGAGTGGCAGCAAATTGCCTTACACAGAGAAGCTCACCCAGAGGTTGATCCTGGAGTGTTTGAACATACTGAGCCCCAAAAGTCACCTTTTGAATTAGTTTGTGTAAACAGGACAATAAGGTCCTGTTGATGCTGCTGTTTAGTTGCTGTTTGCCACTTTATATTCGTGTTTGCAATGCCACAGTATTCTTACAATCCCTGTGGACGACGTCTCTTTTTACTTTTCTCCTGAGGGAGGTCAGAGTGTCAACTTTCCTGTTTGCATGTGTGTTTGAGTGTGTGTGTGTGCGTGCATGTGTCACTGCATCCTGATGGGTCTGTATTAAAGGGGATAAAGAGCTTTATTTTTTTACCAGCGGGCACTTAAGGGAAGTGCTGGAGGCTTTGATCACCATAGTAACCATGACATAGACTGACTCATCTCCTTGACAGACCATAATAAGCACTCATCTGAAGAAGGGACTGAAGAGGTATTAGTCATGCAGTCTCATTAGTGCCATTACACTGTATTTGTGTGTGTGTGTGTGTGTGTGTGTGTGTGTGTGTGTGTGTGTGTGTGTGTGTGTGTGTGTGTGCATTAGTGTGGGCACATGTGTATATTATTGCGTTTATGTGACTGTGTGTGCCTATGCAATAACGCAAAATCGAGGAGCAGGGAGATGGAGGGATGATGTTATGAATGTTAACAGCCTGAACCCACTGAGCTCCCTCTGAGAGTGACTCATTGAAACTCATGTTTCAATCTTGATATTGTTCTCGCTTCCACTGGCAGGAAATTAAAACTCAAGTGACTTTCAGTTCTGCTATATTGGCACCCACAGATTTGTTCCCTGCTTGCATGGCTTCCTCTCTCCCTCCATCACACATTCTCTTATTCTGTCATGCCTTTTTGGTTTCTCTCCTCTCCATGCTTCCGACTAGTGTTGTTTAATTTCTTGTGCGTGTCTCAACACATAGTCACACAAGCTCGAGATCTGCTTTACACGTGTTTACACACCTATCAGTAACTCCCGTTCAATTATTTTTTTGATTTATTGATGTGAGTCATACAATGTGTTTGAAATGTCAAAGAAATCCATCACAGTTTCCAAGAGCCCAATGTGACACCTTTTAATATCTTATTTTGTCCAAAAATAGTCCAAAACACAACAATACTCTTACAGACTCATCCATCCATTTTCATCCGTATACCCGGGGCTGGGTCATGGGGGCAGCAGGCCAAGCAAAGCACCCCAGACATCCCTCTCCCCGGCAACACTTTCCAGCTCCTCCTGGGGGACCCCAAGGCGTTCCCAGGCCAGATGAGATATGTAATCCCTCCAGCATGTTCTGGTTCCTGATCAGCTGCCCGAACCACCTCAACTGACCCCTTTCGACGCGAAGGAGCAGCAGCTCTACTCCAAGCTCCTTCCTTATCTCTACGACTGAGCCCAGCCGCCCCACAGAGGAAACATTTTGGCCGGTCGTACCTGCGATCTCATTCTTTCAATCACTACCTAGAGCTCATGACCATAGGTGAGGGTTGGGACGTACATGGACCTGTAAATCGACAGCTTTGCCTTCAGGCTCAGCTCCCTCTTCACCACTTACAGATGAGGCCACCTAGAATTCCTTCTCCCAACTGACAGACTTTTGGCTGCCAGTCAGTTATCTGCCAGTTGCCAGTCAGCTCCCAGCAACGGGTCTCTTGACAGGGCATGTCTGGATCTCATTCCAGTCAAGGACCAGCAGTGGACAGGTCCCAGCAGGGATCCACCATGGACCTGCGTGGGCCCTGTCAGGGAGGAAAAAAAAAATGTTGATGGCTGAATCTGTATAAAAGGCAGCAAATACACAAAAAATATTCAGTATTTTTGCCTGAAAAAATAACTTAATAAATTGTTTCAGCTCCAGCCTGTGTGCAGGTATCTGTGTGTGAGTATGTGCACCTTTACAGGTGTACAGTATGTGTATGAGCGTAAGCACGTCTTCATCTGCACTTATCTTCTTTGTATTCTCTTCATAGTTCCTCACTCTCTAGCACATAAAAAACCCCTTTCCTGAAACTGCAGCAGCCGTTAGAGCGTGATCAATCCTGTATTACCCATTTATGCAAATTTATACTCTGAATAAATTACTGAAATTAATAGAAGTGTAATAATAAAAGTAATTTATGAAACCGTTTGCTCCAGTCCTCAGTTCAGACAAGTCATGTTCGAAGCTGTAAATACCTGATGAACATCTGTGACTAAACTGCCTTTAATTTCTACATTAACATGCTGTTTGAAGGCCATTAAACTCCTCATGTCGCTTATGTGACTTCAGCTGTTCAATCATGTTTTAGCTCCACTTGATGAGAGAGAACATTTTCTGCCTTTTTCTCACACATTGATCATCTGGAAAAAAAAGAATGCAAGAGCAGCATTTCATTAAGTTAGAGGTGTGGGTGGAGCCACTCCATCACAGAGTGGGGTTGGCCACTCCGGCCCCGTGGTGTTAATGTTACATCCTTCACATTTAAATTAAGTCCTCTGGAGTGGCTTCACGGTCACTTACCTCAGCCATACACAGACACCTACACACAGCAGAGCCGAATGAAATGCTTTCACCTCATACATATGTACATGCCCACACAGGCATGCTATGTATATACACGCACCTAATATGCATGTCCATGCACACGCATGCACAGTCTGACTCTTACTGTTAACCACATGCTGCCATGACACTCTTTGCCCACACACACTTTATATATAGGCTCCGCCTGACTACGCTGAACCCACAGCATGCGGTTTACATGGGAACAAGCAAGCACTGTACATATATGTTGTGGGATGTTGTATGAGGATTACTCACTACTTCCTGGTTTTATTCTAGTCTTTATTATTCAAAAAGCATGTAAAATGTCACACTGCAAATGTACAGTGTGACATTACAGTACCAAATGAACAGCTCACAGCTGAGTGAGGGTGTAAAGTAGAAAATTACAGAATTTAAGGGGCTCACTCAGGTGGTGTGACGTCACATCTAGCCTAGCATCTTAAGATACATTTTATGGCATCAGAAATCAAATCATAACTTTTATGTTTCTTTTAATATCAGGCACAATCACGGGTTTATTCACTTGAAGCAGGCCAACTAAAGCATTTACGGATGACCTCTGTGTTTGACCTTGTGGTAAATTCTCGATTGCACAACATTAAAATCTGCAAAACTGTATTCCTGCCAGGAGTTAAAGATTAATATCACTATAATGTCTCTGAATAGGGAGCTACAGAAGCAGTCAATTAGCTTAGCTTAGCATAAAGACTGGAAACAAGGGTGAACGGCTAGACCGGCTCTACCCATAGGTGCCAAGAGGCCTTCCAGTACCTTGAAAGCTCAGTAATGAACACGCTGTGTCAATCAAAGAGTCTAGACTGTCAAGCAGTGGGGCCTCCAGGAGGGCACAGGGACAGTTCCCCTCAAAAATCAAAAACACTGATTATTCCTCTTACATGTGGTGCCATTTATTAATTGTTTTGGTGTGAGTTGCTGAGTGTTGGAGATATCGGCTGTAGAGATGTCCTTCTCTCAGTTATACTGTGATGAAACTTGATGGCACTCGACTTGTGGTACTCAAAGCACCAAAAATGGATTATCTTGAGAAGCCAGATCAGGATTTCTAAAGAGAGACATTGCTGTTGAGATTTTTCAAATGCTTTGTGCCTCTAGTTCCATTACATTTGAGAGAGGGGAGACATCTCACCAACAGTCTCTGAGTTGCAGCCGACAACAGGTAAGCAGATGGGAACACTCACACTGTGGCGTTGACGAAAGGCAACAATGGAGCCACAGCAAAACAGGAACCAGAGGTGTTGACGCAGAGCTCATGGTTGGGGACAGAAGGCTGACGTGTTTACTGGGAGTAAGGCAGGTAGAGTTGGCAACAGTAGATCAGGCAGAAAAAGGGTTAGAACGCTGGGAAGTCTTGCATTAAGGTGACAAACAATCTGGCAATGGGTGAGTGAGCTGAAAAGGCTTATATACTGGGCTAATTGGAGATGAGCTGCAGCTGTGCTTGCAGATGAGTGGAGTTGGGTTGATGACGTGGGAGTGGCTGGCAGGTAGAGTGAAGCCGAGGCGGGGGAGAGTGGAAAATTGTTGAGGGAGAGGGAGAGCAGAGCTGTGACAGCCATGTTGTTTATACACATTGTTTTTTTCCCTACAAATTAAACAAGATACATGTTAATTGGTGAACTTAAAGGGATAGTGCACCCAAAAATGAATATTCAGCCATTATCTACTCACCTATATGCCGAGGGAGGCTCAGGTGAAGTTTTAGAGTCCTCACATCCTTTGCGGAGATCCGAGAGGAGAGGAGGTAGCAACACAACTCCACCTAATGCATGGCAAAAAAAATGAGAGTTGGAAAGTTTCTCTTTGGTCGAAAACAGTCAGGTTTGGTTGAGCTGCAGCCACCAGGGACTTCCAAACAAACTCAACGTATCTTATACTGTTATCTTTCCACAACAAGATATGTCGCTCCAAGCAGATTATCTATCAGGTTAATTTATTGTCTTTCACTGATTTCTTCTCTGGTTTTCACTTCAGCATCAATAATTATTGATTAGTTGCTGAAAATGAAGTTTGAGGACAAACAACCTAATTAATTAACCTCATACTGCTTTTTTTCAGCCACTAATATAAGAGTGTTATATGAGTACACATTCACTATACCAAGTCTTTATGAAGAGAACTATCGATGCTATCTATGACATTTATATAGATTGTCCCACAGCACTGACACAGGTTATTCAAACTGAAGCTACAGAGGCAGCTCTGGTGATCACTGAGCATTAAATCAATACATATTCCTTTGAGACACACGTGAGCATCCTACAGGAGATGACCGAAATAAATATTGATGCAGTCATGATACTTAAATAAACCTATCAATGACTGAGCTGATGAACGTGTTTGTGAGCATATTATATGCACTGCCCAAATTACCTCTATTGTAGTAAGAAACCAATTTCTGGCTTCCTTCATTTTGTTTTTTTCCATCTTTTTTATATTCCTGACATTTGCCCATCGCCTTTTCATCTCTTCCATTTACTTGAATAGCGGGTCATTTGCAACAATTTGGAGATTTCATCTGGAGAGAACATTTTCTGTACTAAGAGGTGAAGAAAGAGAAATAAAAGGATGATGACGGGGGGGAATACACAAGGGTGAAGTGAGGAGGCCGGGAGGAAATGGGGAGAGAGAATGAAAGATGGCAGGGTAATTTCATTGTCTTGACCTCTATGCCTTCCGTTAAATGGGGCTGTTTCATAGCGGAGCTGTGTCACCCTGTCACAGTGACTGTCACTGTGACACTGAAAGAGATGGAGGAAGTAATGGCAGCTCTACGGTGCTCCGGTAATATTAAGCCTGAACCCTCCTAACTGTGGTAAATATTTGTGCACATTTTTCACCCCATTAGTATTCTTTTGTTTATTCTTACATATGTATTGTTCATCTTTTGGAGAACCAAACCTAAAGGGGTGTTGGTATCTAACAGTTGTGACTGAGATATTTGGTACCTCTAAAATCACACATGACCCTGACCTGTTACCATTTGAATAGGTGTAGACATGCCACTTGGAAGAGGAAGTGAATATCACAGGAGCTGTCAAGGTGCTGTCTGGCAGCTTCCACTGACCAAGTTCAACATGTAGGCCAGAGACTCACAGACTGTTGAGTTCATTTAATGTGGGCGACAAAACTGGGAGTCTGTCCAGCTACTGGATGAATGAAGACTGGAAATGTAAGGTGTGAAAAACGTTTCTTCCTCCAGACCTGAGCAACATCTAGGTTTATTTTTCAATTCTTTTTGCATGATGATTGCTGCAATATTTATTTATGTGTGATTGGAAGATGCTGTGAGAAAATACTGCATGGATCCATGTGTATGTATGATTTATGGATATCTCCTGATACAGGCTATTATAAAAACTGAAACCTCACTGTGAGGAACTCATTGAAGTGAGTACACTTTTTAAATGACATTGATAAAATTAGTATTTCATGTTGATTAGCTGCTTAATGTGGTAAAACTCTGTGCATCTCCAATATAATCTGCATTCATTTATTATGCATTTGCTGTATATAGCTTTTATTAACATATTCCTTTCAGTCATGTGAAATTAAAAACCTAGGAGTGAAGAGATTTTAAACCTAAAGCCTATATATTTCTTAAATCTTATGTTTATTTCATTTGGACCATCAGCTATGTTGAATTTCCTGAATTAACATTTCAGTGACCACTTTTAATCCATTAATATTCAACATCCTGTTTGGTACACATATTTATGTACAGCCTGATTTACTTATGATGTGTTCAGATGAACTGACCATAAGTTTTTGACCCCAGATCAAAAGCCTTGTGAGCATAAGATGGGTACATCTACAATGCCAACATTTTCTTCTGACGACTGGGTTGGTTGACCGCGTTAAGGTTTGTATTAAAGGTCCAGTGCGTATATTGGCAATAAGTATGTTTTCTTTCATGTATTATGACCCATGAAGTAAGAATTGGTGTCTTCTTGTTACCTTAGAATAAGCCATTTATTTATACATAAGGAGCTGGTCTATGTTTATGGAGATCGCCATGTTGCACCGCCATGTTTCTACAGTAGCCCAGAACAGACAAACCAAACTCTAGATGGGGCCATTAGCATTTTTGCATTGGCCACCATAGTAAGAAGCCCAACTGCAATGACCAGTGGTGGAGTTACATGTGAAACTGTTTTACTCAGTTTAAATCACCTGCTCAGCTTGTTTGGAGAGAAGGAGACCTTTATGTTAATTCAGCTTCAACGTCTGGATCTTATGTTGTCGGGGAAAAAAGGTGACCACACACTAGCATGTGTCGGACTAGCCGCCACAGCGACATGCCAAACTGTGTCAAAAATACATTGATTTGTAATTTGAAACTGCGTGCTTCACTGTTTCACCAGTTTTAATCCTAAACCTTAAAAACCTCCTGACTGTCTGGACCAGAAAAAGGTGAGCACACAATAGCACGTTGTGGGTGAGCCGGCAGTAACCAAGATGCCAAGCAGTGTCGGAGATGCACTGATTTGTAACATTAAACTGCTTTATTTAGTGTTTTTATCCGTTTTAATCAACTGGTGGTTTGTTTTGAAGAAGTAGAAGACCTCTGTGGATAATTCAGCTCCCATTAAAAACCTCCTGAACAATGAACACTGAAGGAATCTCAGCCGTGGAAAGTTTAGCTTGTTGCACTCTGCAGTTCACTGCTAGACTTCCCTAAATCTTACACACTTCACCTTTAAACTGTTGCAACGTTCTTATCATATAAAGATTGTCTAAAAAGATGGAAAAGACAAAGAGGTCAGTCATAGATTTTTTTTAATAATGGTTTCAATAATGATTCAAAGGTACTTTTTAGTACACTTACACAATGATTTATCAACGGCAAAAAAAGGAATCAAAAAGCAAAACCCTTTCTTTGTTTGTTAGTTTTTTCCCCACACCATATCCCATCTCCTGTCTGACTCCACAGCACTGCTGCATGGTGGTCACACTGACTGGAGGGTCTCAGAATTGTAGCATTACATCCCAAGTAAAAAAACAAAACAAAACAAAAAAAACAACATGAAGAGAACCAAGTCATCGTGAAGAGCTGTAAGTTAGAGTTAATGAATGCCCTGTGACTTCTTTTGCTCCATGTAAAGAAGGCTACTCTCGCTCTTTCCTGGTGCTCAGTGTGTGGGCGTTTGACCGCGCCGAGTCAAACTACGGTGACTTTTAAAAATCCACCTGTTAATGCCAGAGTGCAGTGGTAGCACAGTGTGTCTGCAGAGAGGAGAAGTGCTCAACAAAAGATGTAATTCATGTGTTCCCTTACCCGACACAGTTACAAAATCACAGAGTTACTTCCTGGTATGTGGATATGCAGCAAACTATAGCCGCCTCATGCTCGTCTAACTTCTGGTGCTCACGGTTTCTCTTCATGCACAGGCTTCTAGAGGTTTGTGGTTCTTCTTAGATCACATTTAATGCATCTGCACTCCCAGCCTTGCAATATTAATGTATTGAACATATATATATATATATATATATATATATATATGAATATATTTATAGAGAGGTGTACCCACCTATGTTGTGCCACAGTTGGTGGTTTTGGGGAATTTTAAATAAATTTAATAAATAAATTGATTCATCTGCTAGTTTTTTAATCATACAATGTGTTTTTTATTGCTCCAAAACAACTGAAAATAATAAAGCACATCCATATAAAATGTATATGTGAACTTGCTCAAAGCCCTTCCAAAAATCTCACCGCTCCTCATTCCTTGTGTCCTCCAATAAACAAAAACAACTCTGTATGATTATATAAAGAGCACAGGGAGCATCCTGTTAACACTGCCCACTCTCCCCTCTCTTTACTGTTCCCAGTGGCCACAGATCAGCCCAGAGAGGTGCCTTCACAGGCATTGCCGAGGGCCAATTTGGAGTGAGGAGATAAAGATTCATTAATTGGGAGATGAGAAGAACTCTGTTTGGCCGCAACTGCTCGTGTTCTCGCTGCCAGGTCTTATGGGACACTCCAAAAAGCCTGTGAACGAGGCCCCAGTGTCAGTGGCAAAACAATCCAGTTTGGATCCCAGAACAATCTGAAAGCACTTCATTTGGTGATCAAACCTTTCTGGGAGCGAGACATCTTACAAAGGCCGAACTAGTCTAAAGCTAATTTGTGGCTGAAAACAAGGATCAAACATAAAATCTGCCTAAAGTAGACGTCTGCAACCCCTCCCCCACACCCACCCGTCATCAACCCCCACTAAAAAGCCACTTAGAAACATACTGTATTTCCAAATAGAGCCACACGCTATATTCTCACATTTCACAAAGCGGAGTGAAAATATTAAATAGAGAATCAAACATCCAAATATAAAACCATCTTCCATGATCACACTAATAGAAAGCATCAAATTACATTCTACAGTTCTGAACATCAGAGGAAGAAAAGCAAAAAAAAACAACAACACGCTTTTAAAAAGTCATGTTCATTGAACTAATTCACTTACTATCAAATGTCCCCGAGGGTGGATAAACACAAGGCTTCCTTTAAAAAAAATATGAATTTAAACCATCTTTTTTTTTTTACACAAACAAGATGTTGGCTTGTTAAACAGTTTTTGAAAAACATTTTTTTAATTTGAAGCTTTCACCACATGTAGATGTAAATTCAGTTTAATCAAATTTCTGAAGTGTTTATCCACCCCTAGCAAAAAAAAAAAAAAAAAAAGCAATAGCACTTGAATTAAAAAAAAAGATGAGAGAAAGTTGGCACTGAATGGTGGAGCTTATGTTAACGCTGCAATTCAATCTTAAGTTTGCTGTTCTTTTTTTTTTAAAGATAAATAAATAAATAGCACAGAATTTTCATTTCAGTAATGGTGACTGGCTGCCTGGAGTGAATAAATACCTCTAAATGAATATAGAAAAAATATATATTACATTCTACACACTCATTATAGGAAATTCAGCTCATTCCACTTCCCCTTAATTATGTTTATTGTAACTCATCACCATTTTCTTTTATCTAAACGAAGCCCAAACTAGCTGCTCCAGTGAGCTCGACTGAATTACGGTTTTGATAAACCTGGGTTGTAAAAAGATTGGAACACAACACAGTGCCTTCATTTATATGCAGATGAGCTGCCTTTGACGAGAATAAGTGAAATTTGTTTTCAGCTCTGATCATCATCCACCTCAGTGTCCCTGTAAAAAACAAAACAAAACAAAAAAACAACAACAACGTACATTTGCTTACAAGCTTGTAAAATGTCACAACAGCTGAAGTCAGTCATTAAACGTGATCATCTTGATTATCTCAAGTGAGCAGTACGCATGTAAACATCACTTCTAGGCAACATTCGTCTCCTTATTGATTTCTCTAACACAAAATAGAATCTCATCAGAATTTAAAGCAGGGGGTATTAATGGGATGTTGTTTCTGTTTGTGTCCACAGCAGTAATCCAAACAAGACGATCTATGGAGAATATAAAAAAGCACACAGCATAAAACCATGTTCTCTGACTCTCAAAGAAATCACCCACATCAGTGTTTCTTTGATCCTCCGTCATGCCCTGCAAGGATTCCTCTGTGTTGTACGGTGTAATATCACAGCTCAGTTTGGTGTAATTCTCTTATAAATAGAAACATGAGTAAATATATTTCACAAACCATCAATATACAATACTGTAAATTCTGCAACTTCTCTGTATTAAAAACAATAATGCCCCAAAGACGCACACAGACCTGCTTAATGAGTTATTCCACTTCCTCATAAATCCTGAAGCCAAATAAAAGCAAACTCCTCTCTTACTTCTTATCAGTATAACATAGAACCTTATTTCTTATACATAACTCCATGTCCTCTGTACTATATAACCTACACCGACTACCTAAGATCATTTTACTCTATAGGCTGAGGAAACAACCGCATATCAAAACACATATTCCTTAGGCTACTCAAGTTATAAAAAGCAACATTCAAATCAGCAGCTTCAGACAAACTTACAAAAATACGTTAATGATTTTTAAGACATCTAGCTGACAGCCCCCCCGGCCACGAGCTTCATTTAACCAACTGCAGCAAAAGTGGATTCATCCAAGGAAGAATGTGCCATTCTCAACAGTAGGGCTGGGTAACGCTCAGCAGGCGTTTCTTTTGCTCTTTAAAGGTCCAACGTGTAGGATTTAAGGGGATACACTGGCAGTAATTATGTTATCTTTAGTGTATAATCACCTGAAAATACGAATTTTTCTGTTGTTAACTTCGATTGAGCTGTTTATATCTACATAAGAAGCAGATCGTCATCTAAGGAGATTGCCATGTTGCACTGCCATGTTTCTACCGTAGCCTAGAATGGACAAACCAAACACTAGCTCTAGACAGGGCCATTCATGTTTTTGCTTCGCTCATTGTAGTTAGCAGCATCTCTGCTACAAGCAATGTAGTGGTTTTAGTGGTTAAAATCAGTGGGTAGATAATGCAGATAATTTGACTCGGGCTTTTTAGTAGGAATCTTATACGCACTGCTTTATACATGAGACCCCTGGTCTGTTTTGGAGAGGAAGAGACCTCTATGAATAATTTGGCCAATGAACAATGAACATTGAAGGAATTCTTACTAGGTAAAGTTTCAGCTGGTTGCAAACTGCAATCCTCACCACTAGATGCCACTAAATCCCCCTAAATCTTACACACTGTTCCTTTAAATATCCCATTTTTATCTCAAGAAAACAACTGACAAATGTGAAGTGATTTACTGCTTGACAAACAGAAGGAAGAGGGGCTGGCAGATCGTATCCGAGAGTTTCACAACACAGCCCTACTCATCACCTCCCTCAGTGTGGTTTAGGCCACATGAGCATCTTGCCATTTACTCATTTCATGAACACTGTTAAAAGGTAAGAAACAAAATGTAATGTCTACCAAATTACACTCATCAAGGTGTTCATCATGGCACATTATTTATAATAATTCCACGAGCGTCTGTGAATGTGGGCTGTCAAAACAAACTTCTCCCAGCCTGCCCTGACAGTGTATTCAACCATATGTCTATGTGGTGTTTACACAGTAAACATAGTTTTGTTCTCTGTATCAAATCAAACAAATAGTCATGCAGGGCAGCGGGAGAGGCTGCTGCTAGTCGAAGTTAAAAGGCCCCTCTTCTGAAAAACCGTATCCCTCATCGGTACATCACCAATCTGCCTCCAGATGCTGATTTACGCAACATAAAACTAAATCATACTGCACACTGAAACCAAGGCTCGCTTGAAATACAGTTATAAATAACACTAGAGGGAACCATGTGGAACAGCTCCATGATGACGTATATATCTGGCTCTGAACCAGGGCTGGTTTTATATTTTCATTCACAAAGTATAAAATAAATGACCTTGTGTCTTTTTTCTCTCCCTCCGAACAGCAGATGAGCACGTCTGGATTAAAAGTATTTTTGAGCACGGGGATTATCAATCCAATTCTTTAGAGTGCATTTTACAAAAATAAAAGCATTTTGGGTAGAAATCATCAGGAGATCATCTTCCCGGAGAGCATAAGATTTTACTCATCATCATCATGTTTTAGCTTGTATATGAGAGGAAATACCTATAACTGAGATCATCCCAGATTAATATGAGTGGTGGCTTTTTGTGATCCTTGAGGTAAGATGCAAAGCAATGGTTTTGGTGCAGAGAGCAAAATGTTCTGTCTGCAGCTCGACTTCTTTCATTTCCGTACAGGGATGATTACTATGCATTCTTCATGGGAAATGTTAGAAAGACAACAGAAGAGGCTGGATTCAAATGAAAGAGGGCCTGAAATCTTAATTTGTCAAAAAGCTACAGTGTCTGACAGATTATTTTCTATCTCCATGTGGTCCTGTGGGTTTATGTTGATCTTACAAGTTAATACTTGCATTATTTCTGCACACCAAATATAAACGAGGCCATGATTCTCTGCTGCTTCAACCTCCAATTTCCTACCAAGCCTGCTCTTGCAACCAGTATCCTTTTAATGACTACTTGATTTTAATAAAAGATGATGTCACAGCCCTTAAAGAGAATAAGACAGCAGTAGATATAAGCACGGATCCTGTCTTTTTCTGCAGAGGTAGCACACAACTGTCGAGCCTCACCCAGGGGGGCTGATAACACGCAGCTGAAGTGCTGAAGCAAGCTCCTTGTTACTCTCTCAGCATGTTTTAAACACTGTCGGTGACAGCAGCACACAAAACAACTCCTCCTCGATAACATCTCAGCGATAGCACTGGTTCGTTTTCCGACAACAGGTCAGGGCCTCGATTATTAAAATTAGATGAGGAGATGTGGAGGTAATGATGCACAGACAGCACTTTGAGACAGGAACCAATTATGTCAACAATTATGACCAACGGTTCTCGTTCGGTGCTTTTTCTGTGAACATTTTTAACCCTCTTATAAGCAAAAATCTCCGTGCAATTATTTCAGATGCTGATTGTGCGCACCCACTTTTTCCCCCCTGAAGAAATTTAACGTCTCACTCTGAGTTGTAGAGACATACTGTAGCTACTTTGAGGACACAAGATCAGGTTTGCATTGATTAACCGGTGCTTACAAAAACAGCAAAAAAAAAATATTAGCAACAATTATTGGCACACACAAAATCATGTCCTTAATTATCTCACACATCGGCTATGTCATCAGTGGACTGGACTCTGATCAAAACTTTAGATCAGAGACTGAACCAGGGATACACAGCAGAAACAGTGGAACAAGCCCCAGGTGAGAAGATAACACTGCAAAAATTAGGAGTCACACCTTCTTTGTTACTAGAAATTACGAAATGCATCCTTCTTATTACATAAAAAAAAAAAAGTCAGCGAATCTACCCGCCATCTTCCTTTCTTAATTGTCCGCCACACGGTACAGGAGGATGAAAAAGAACAACAATCTAAAACATTGTTTATGATTTAAGAAACCCCTCGGATGTGCACCTTGTATACATATGGATAATATTGCTTTAACACTGGAAAATGTGGAATATTTATATAGAAAATATCCAAAACAATAGAAACAGTTTTACATTTACATTTTTAAACATTTTTTTATGAAACCACTTATTTACCCACGAGCTAGTAAGCTAGACCCTCCCGGACCCCTTTGGCACAATAATCATATTAATATTAATTATTATATTGTTGAATTACAAGACATTTGAATAGGAATGGTCACTCACACATTCAGAGTAGTAACACAGTTTCTGTAGTCGTAACACATATTGGTACTGTATGATGTTATAACATAGTTCAAAAACATCTCTTTTTTTCATTTTTTTTTTCACCTTTGTTGATATGTAAATAAATTCACTTTCATCTGAAACAAAACAGAACTGTCTTTGCATGCCCTTAGTATTTACAGAATCCCTTTGTCTGAGTTTGTTCTTGCTGGCTACTGTAGAGCAGAAATACAACACTCACAAGGAGAAATCAGATCTTGGACTGCATCTGCATCGGTCGGCAGATGAATGCATGTGCTGCAGGAAACATGGAGATCATGATGGACAATAATACACAGGCAACATTTTGAAGTACTGACTTTAGTTGCAATACCAACAGTCCAATTATCTTTAATTATGTCATATACTGATTCATATCTTTGCTGCAGAGAACATTCCTCGTATAAAACATCTAAAAGTGTTTGTGTTGTGTATCACAGCCTACTGACTCTTGTTTTGTTTTTGACTTTGCTGAGTGTTTTCCTCTGCGGAGGGAGCTGTCACAAAGCCAGGGCCCCATTTCTCAAAAGCATCTTAGTGAATGCATTCATCGACACGTTTTAGATCTCAGTCTGGGTGTTCATGAATTCTGTTTAAATGTGGGCACATGTAAGTAAAATATATTCCTTTTTAAGACATACACTTTCAACCCAAATCTTAAAGGGACAGTTCACCCCAAAATGAAACTACATATTCTCCCTCTTATCTGTAGTGCTATTTAGCAATTTAGATTATTCTGGTGTGAGATGCCGAGTGTTGGAGGTATCGGCCAAAGAGAGGTCTGCCTTCTCTCAATATAATGGAACTAGATGGCACTCAGCTTGTGGTGCTCAAAGTGCCAAAAAAAAAAAACATTTGGAAAACTCAGCAGCAGTGTCTCTTTCCAGAAATCACAACCCCGTTATTCATGATAATAATAATCCACAGACCTTGTTGTGAACAGTTTCATGTGGTAACTATTTTCTTTCCACCAAACTACACCCAGCTCCCAACTACAAACGTTAGTGTCCATCTACTTATGGACGAGAGGCTAGTAATCATGACCACATGAGATGTAAACATTTGGGTGCCAGGTGAGCTAGCAATGGATGCACGCTTCCTTCTGCGTAGTGATATGGCTGCTGAATGTAGTTTAGTGGAAAGAAAATAGTCCCCTACATGAAACTGCTCACAACAAGGTCTGTGGATTATCTTGGGTAACCAGCTCATGATTTCTGGCAACAGACATTTTTGTCTCTTTGAGCACCATAAGCCGAATCCCATCTAATTCCATTATATTCAAGAAAGGGCAAACATCTCTATGGCCGATATCTCCAACATTCAGAAACTTACATCAAAACTATCAACATTGATAAATTGCACTACAGGTAAGAGTAAAAATTTGTATTTTTTTAATATATATATTTATTTTACTTTTGGTTGACCTGTCCGTTTAAATTTGGCCAAAGTAGATATTTTAGATTTTGCATTCTTATGTTAGTCAAGTTCTCACTCAGGTCTCACTTCGAAGTCGTCGAAAACGGGCACTTGGTCAGTGAATTCCGGTGTGAGACACCAATTAAAAAAAGCCGCCCTTTCGTGTCGGCATGATAAGCTGCCGTTATTGTTTACTGTTGCCCAGCAGCATCAGGGGGAAACGCGGTGGGACAAAAACGAAAGTTAAGGTGGTGGAAGTCCGAGTAGGATGGACAGGAGGGGTGGTGAAAGGGCTCCAACAACCACTGACTTTCACCCGGAACCCAACCACGTGCGAGTGTTTGCAAAACACTGTTTGGAAAAAAAGGAGGTAAATTTACGACATAGTGCGTTTATTTTGAAAGAGACTGTATGCAAACAGTACATTTCCTGTGAAAATGGAAGTGTGTTTTGAAAACAGGCGTTGCATGTAACAGGCAGAAGTTGACACGGCGCCCCAGAACATCATCAGCCAATGCACCCAGGGTACCTTGCACGCCATATCTTGACATGGAAAGTCCATGACCAAATGTACGCCACCTACACACCTACACAGAAGTCACATCTCATGTTAATATCACATGATCTACCACCGCTGCCGAATACTTTTTAGAGGAAAAAGTGATTATGACTTGGATTGTATTCACTCGCAACATTTTTCCCAGTACAGGAAGTTGGCATTGTTCTCAAGAGGACAGACCTCACTTTAAAGGAACAGACTGACATTTTGGCGATTCACTGCTTCGATTTCTTGCTGAGACAGACGGGAAGAACCTCTTCTGTTATTCTGCCCTCCTTCTTCTAAAAAGAGAGGAGAGGTTCAGAAAGGTCTTTCCACTTGTGCAACAGATGACCCTCTGATCAACCAATCTGTGCCCACAAACATTAGAGATGATTGTGATTCCAATTAGTCCTAATCAAAGCACTGTCTGTGATGAAACAGTGACACTTGTGTCCTGCTGACACATTGTGTAAAGAAAATGTCATGACTGGGATCCCGCTGAGCCTCGCATCATGCTTTGTCAAATGTCACACACCAACAATAAGCTCTGAGGTCAGGTTTCTGCCAATTATCCACCTGAACAAGATTCAATGACTAAGATGTTAATGGTGAAACAAGGCCTGGTCTTGTCAATCCCTCCTCTCCCTCTTTCTCGAGTCACAGACAGAGAGGTACAAAAGGTTTGGTCCCAACTGCTTCAGGAATCATGTAGAAAATATACATTCAAACTTCTGAAGAAAACAAACTGGAAGAGTAGAAAATACCGAAACACTGGCAGGATAAAAGAAAGCAGCGAGAGAAAGAGGGACTGAGGAAAAGAAAGCGATGCGGAGGGGACAGATTGGAGAGCTTAACGAATAAAAAGATGCGTTTGTGAGAAGGTTCGTCAGAGTAACATACAGTCTGGTATGTTAACGCAATGCACTTTTGTCAGAAGCACGTTGGATTTTATCACCAAAGAAAAATCCATAACCTCTCATATATTTACAGTGTTTTTCCCTTACATTGTATCTGTGTGTGCTCATGCCTAAGTGTTTGTGTGTGTGTGTGTGTGTGTGTGTGTGTGTGTGTGTGTGTGTGTGTGTGTGTGTGTGTGTGTGTGTGTGTGTGTGTATCAGCAAATGTACTATATGTGCCCTTGATAGCCTCTGTTAGTCTGCACAGGCTTTAGGAGTCTTACCTCATCAATACCCTTGGCTGTCTTGTTGGCATTTCATCTCACTGACTAAGATACGCCAAAACATACTCATGCACACACACACACACACACACACACACATACACCCACCCACACAAACACAAACACACTGACACTCACAATCTCTAATTAGTTGATAGCCATGATACCTTAAGGCCACTACCCAAATCTAAATGATACGTAGCTCTAGACCTTCGAGAATGATTTCTGACTTCACAGACAAAACACTGCAAAGTCATAGTGGCCCTTTTTGCAGCTCGTCACGTCCCACTTGTGAGAAACTGCACTAAGAAAATAGAAGCTTCTTATACTTGCATCTCACTGCAAACATGTAAACACAACAGCAGACAGCAGACTGTCGCAGCTTGGTGCCTTCACCAACCAGCCCTCCACGACTCCTCCACTGCAGGTTTTTTACTCCACGTAGGGACGAATGGATTTTAGTCTTTCCATCCTCCGATACTCTTCACTCACATTGACTGTGTTGTTTCTGAGCGCTCCTCTTCACTTCGGCGTTTTCTTGACTTGTCATGTCTGCCTCACAGTGAGGATGAACTCTGACTGTAGTTTCTGAGTGTCAGTCTGCTGTATCTGGGTGAAGGGGGAGACGGGGGAGGGTGGGAGGGGACCGGGGGGAGACATAGACCTGTCTCTGAGACAGGTGAGCCGCTACTCGATGCCAGGGAATCGCGGAAAGGCGACGGCGGAGTCAAAGCAATAAGCTCCTCTTCCAACTCCCCCCGCCTCAGAGGGGAGTTGTTGAGGCAGGTGATCAGGCCTCCTCGCATGGGGGAGACAGAGGGGGAGGTCTGGGTGTGAGGAGGTGGCAGGGGGTAAGGTGAATGAGGAATAGGGTGAGCGAGGCAGCCACTCCGGCCCCCCAGGCTGGACTCGACAGGTGGGAGGGGCTGGACGTCAGCGTAGGTGGTGAGGGTCGGGGGCATCTGGATTTCACGTGGCAGCAGGTATGGGTCGGCGGGGTGAGGGGAAGGAGGTGTGTGTTTGTGCGTGTGCGAGTGTGTCGGAGAGGATGACAACATCATGCTGTTGAGCTCGGTGATGTTGGCGGTGAAGCGGTTTACCACACAGCTGATCTGATCCATCAGTGAACTCTGTCCTGGGCGGTTGTCCACAGCAACCAAAAGACCGTCGCTCCCCATGATCAAACGACCATCACTGCATGCAACCAAGCGACTGTCACTCCCTGCAACCACAGAGCTGCTGCTGGCATGACCACAACTACTGCTGCCAACGCTGCCGCCACTGCCACCGCTGCAAATGCTGCTTGGGTAGTTTGGGATACCAGTCATCGGAGGCTCCTCCGATAATCCTGCCCCGAGCCTCTGGCTGACCGTGCTGATTGGTGAGGGCGTCTGCGGCCGGTATGTCATCGAGTAGTGCTCCTCTGCTTCAGAGAGCTCATACAGGGTCTTGTCCGTGCCAGAATCAGGATGAATGGACAGGGAGGACATGGAGGGGAGGGAGGGCAGAGGGACATGCGGTGGCAGGTCCCCCCCTCCACAGTAACGCTCCTCTGAAGTTTTGGAGAAGGGCTTGATGACGGCAGTCTGATTGTTCTCCTTCTTCTTGATGTGGAAGGACAGCCGTTGCCACAGGTGGTTGCCGCGTGAACCGCTGCGCTCCGTCTGCGCCCAGGACACTGATTTACCGTTGGAGCTGGAGAGCAGGAAGGAAGTGAAGGGAAAAGAGAGAAAAAGGAAAGAGAAGGAGTTGTTTATAGAGCTTGGAGGTAGATGTACCGCTTTTAGTTAATTAGTAGCTTTTTTTTTTCAGTTTGCTGTGAAAAATAAATTTAACTTTTTTAGTTTAAACAAATTATTTGATTTGAGATTATATAAAAGAGAAGTCACACAGTTTTATTCCATCTTTTTCAGTTTAAATACAGAAAAAGGTTTTTGATTTGCATGGTTGTATTTGTTATGTATAGGTCCTCGCTTCAGCTTGACGACAGGCTGTCTAAATGTTTTTCTCTCACTTATTCCAACTGCAGACTCTACTTTCTGAACATGGGCATTATAAACATACTGAAAGTTATTTACACTTTCCTCTCCTTTGTTTCTGTATCACATTATATGACATTCCAAACGTAGATGTGACAGCAACTACAGTCAGTTACTATAGCAGGTGATTTTATTGATCTTGAACGTGTAGCTTTCGTACTTGTTTCTACAATGAATGCTATTTTATTGTGCTGTTAATCATCAGTTCAGGGTTTTTCTTGATAGCAAATTTAGTAGTAAATTAGCATTACAAGCAAAATTCATGTTAAAAATACTGTTAAGTTGGCCTTACACAGCTTCTAGTTTAACCTCAGTTGGAGCACACTCCCGTGATTTGGATCGTTTGGTGTAAGGTGGTCATAAAACTCAGTCTGAGCTGTCTTTAGTTTTTTTTTTGCATCTCGTTCCTGCTTTGGTCCTTACACAGTGAGTCAATTTTTCGATGGAGTAAATTTCCTCTACGATGTCCAGCCACTGCTCTAACGTTGCAGGGTCACATTTTAACCAGCTCCTTGTGAAGACCTTTTTACATGCGTTTACATACAAAGTGTCAAGATTTTGAAGAGATACATGTCCTCCTTTAGAATTATGTCGCCTGGTTTCAATCCCAGGTACACAATCCGGGGATCCTTAGGAATCTTGAAATGTAAAACATCCTTGAGAGTCTGAGTAACCCTGTCCCACTACGTCATTATTTTTAAAGGGGCGCTGGCATAATATTTTCCACCAGGACAAAGGTTGGCAAATAATCTCAAAAGGAATCTAGTTCTTCCAAAGAGTGACCCTGCAAGATCCCCCGTCTTCTAGTCTGTGACTAAAAATGTCACAATGTCTTCAGAAGTGAGACAGTGTCAAACCTTAGCCTTTAAAATGTCTTTTCAAAGTCTTTTAGTGTATGGTAGGCATTAGTGATAAATTTGGATAAGGGCAAACAGTTTTTAAAAACTTCACTGCAACAAAACCAAACATGGCAAAAACATTACGTAAATGGCGCCTGTTTAATATGAGTTCTTTTTAAATATTAATCTACATTATTAATGTAATTTAATTGATGCAAAAATTTAAATGGAGCCTTGGCTCAACCACAAAAAATCAGTTGGATTTCACATGCGTAATTTCATTACAATTAATTTCCTGTTCTATTTTTTCCAGACAGTATGTTCTTCATTTGTCTTTGTCAGGTTCTCTCTTCCTCTCTCTGTTCCTCCCTCTATCTTACACTTTTCTCCACTTTTCTCAGCTTCACATTAGTCACAGTACTCTGTCCCCTGCCTCCCCCCCAACCTTTTTCCCTCTCATCCTTTTGTCAGGTTAATTAGTGTGATTAATCTATAGTGGAACTTCTGATTAAACCTCACACCACCGTGGCTGGGGGTGAAAAGAACTCAAATCACCCTGGACACACACACACATAGACACATATGCACACACTGCATGTCCACACACACACATCCATATGCTGCACATGTCAACCTGCACCTACACACACACACAGTGCTGTGATGTACTCATTTCAGCACACAGGAAGAGTCTCTGACAGACGCTTTTGGAGAAAGGTAGACCCAAGCCTGACCTGCAGAAACACATGTTGCACATACTGAAGGAGTGTTTGATTGATCTTATGTTATATACAGTGTGTCGCATCCAGTTCTGAGGCCGATGTTAATGTCTGGTGAAGGTAAGCTTCAGTAGTTCAAACATTTGGTTCAAACATCAGTCAAATATTTGTTCCTTCTTCTTCTTCTTTCTCTCCTTCCCCCCCGGTCTGCTGGTTTCATGTCTCCCTGTGTCTGTGCAGACTATACAATGACAGCATCTCAAAGGCAACAGCTTCCAACCCTGCACTGAGGAGATAGACAGCCCTGCCAATTACCACCACCCACAGGGGAAGATAGGACCAAAAGAGATGGAGAGGGGAAGAGAGGAATAAAAGGAACCAAGATGGAAGCACTCCTGACATTTCTCATAAGAGCGTGATTGAAATCTTGCTTGCCAAGCAGGGTGAGCTGCAGTAACGTGCTGACAAACGAAAATGTGTTCTTGTCTTTTTCCTTCCTTTTCATTCTGGGCAAGTGGCTGTGCATCACTCCCTTTGTGTCCTTTGATCGGTTCCCTGTCACTGTAGATGGCTGCTGGATGGCCTTAAGCTGGGTGTGAAAGCTATTATGTCTTTCTTCTTTGCACTATTACTTTAGCTCTTTCTTCTCTTTCTTCACCATCACTGCTGCTTTTCATCTCTCTGTCCATTCCCTCCTTCCTCTGTTTGTATTCAGATTTCTCTCCCTCCCTTCCTCTGTTCACTTCTCTCCTTCTTTGCCATGTCTCCATTAGGCAATTGTCTGCAGTTCATGTTAGGGTCAGAGGAACAGTCAAGCAGACTCAGGGGAGTTCAGAGAATCAATCTTTCAGAGAGCTCTAACACACACACACACACACACACACACACACACACACACACACACACACACCATAAATAGTCTCAGAGTGGGGCCATTACAGAAACGGTGCCTTGGACTGTAACTGAGGAGTAACCTGGCATTAACCTGGCCAATGAGCCTCTAGTGTACACACACTCACACACACGTACCTGAGTGTCTCTCCAGTGGAGCCTCTGCGTTTCCATAGGTTGACCAGACTAGAAGAACGGCTGGCGGCTGAGGACGATTTGCCGTCGCCCACGTGCATGCGCACCACTGTGCTAGTGGTAAAGGCACTGCGCACGTTACGCTCTGGTTTGGCTAGAATGATGTACACCTGTTATAAAATACAACATGATATTCAATATATGATGTTCAAATACAGCAAAACAGCTCTAAGACAAAGAGAACCACTTAATTTAATAATATACAGACAGAACAAATATCTACATCACTGCATCTGTTTTAATAAATGTTCTTTTCACAGGAGTGATGGAGGCGTCATAGTATGCCTTATTAATGTAAAACTCTAATGAAAACACAATTCTCAAAAGAGGCAACAGCTAATTGTTTTTATTGATTGTAATGCTGCTGCTGTGTCTGAGCACAAACTTTCTCCTTGAAGCTCCGCAGGAGTATCGAGCTATTACTGTGGAACGGGGAAAAAACATGATACGTGATAACATTCTAAATTAGCCTTTTCACTTCAGCGCAGGCGTTTGGTGATAATTTAATTTCAAGTTTCTAATCCCTTATTCAAAAACTGAAGTTGAACACTCACTTTCAATTACATGGTGTTTACTGGGAGTGCTGCCCGGCCATTACCGCTCTAATGACAGGGTTACTGTTAGACTGTCGATAGGAAAACAGTACCGTGGGGTGCTTTATCGTCAAATGTAAGTCTTCACATACCAAATTGTAGCTGTAAGTGTAGTTTACCACATGCATAACATGAGGACAGGTGTCAAGGTGAGTGTGAAAAAGTAAACTTGTGGGCAAAAACACAAAGAAAACAAGTTTCTTGGTTCTGGAGTTGGACATCAACATTCATACAGGGGACAAATAACTTAATCAGAGCAGCTCAGAGTGTATTACTGAAGTCAACCTGGATTGTCAGGAGTTTAACATGTTTGTACTGTAAGTCTATTTCAATAATGAGATTTAAATGCTGTAACAATGTAGCATGACATATCAGTACTGTTGTCATGGTTACCTCCTGTTTAAATAAACCTTGGACCGTGGATCGATGCAGAGGGCTTACAACCACAATATGTTTGAAGTTGAAGTGTGTGAAGAATTTTCTCAGTTTTTGGATTCTTCATTCACCAGAGGATTGTGAGAAAAATGTACTTTCTTTTTTTTTTTTGACAAATTCAGTGTAACATGGGGTGAGTAATACAACAGTGCAGAACAAAATAGACTACCAAGCTTTTATTGTCATTGTACTGCATACCATGTAAGTATTCCTTGAATGTTCAGGGACACTGAAAGATATATAAATCTAAAGGGATGACTGAGCGAGATGTACAAACCATGCATTTTAGCTTCAGCCTTACCTTGGGTACGAACATGCAGCACAGTGCCACAGTGGCACTGAGGCTGACACTGAAGCACATGGTGATAATCTTGTAGTTGGAGCCAAAGTAGATGGGTACAAAGGCCAGCCAGATGATACAGGTGGTGTACATGGTAAAGGCAATGTACTTCGCCTCATTGAAATTAGCTGGAACGTTACGGGTCTTGGGGAGAGATTGAGTCAGAGAAAAAGTGTAAGCAAATATTCATACATTTCTTTACTGTTGTTGAATCATTCTGTGGATTCTGCCGTAAAGCCCCTACAAGGAACTTTCATTTTGAGTTGATTTTGGCGACCCTGTGGACAAAAGCGGTAGTGTTTTCCCGGAATGAAGACTACATTTTCCATGAGCTCTAGCGTGTATTGTTGTAAAGACGCTCACCTGGCTCGCACATGTGTTTGTTTTGGGGATGAATGAAACGACAAGATGGGAAAACTTTTCCCCCGCTCCTATCAGGGATCCCAGCTCACCTCTGCCACGCCCCAGCTCCACCTCTCCGGCGTAAGCGCCACCGCCGCCGGGGTAAATGCAGCGGTCAGCTGGTAAGGCTTAAGGAGCTGTGCCTGACCTCTTTATTTCTCGGCACTCGCTGGACGCTGTCTACGCCTGGCTGGTACTTGTTGTCGGCCCTGATGAAGTGTACCAGCTCCGCGGCCCCTGCTCTCCTCGTCCCCACTGGCGCGGGGTGAATCTGCACAACCTGCGGCCTCTGTGTGTGGCTCCCAGGACAGCTAATGCCGTGGACGCACCGGCTCCTGCCAGGATTGGGCTGGTAAATGCTAGATTGCTAGCGTACAAAACGTTTATCCTGAGGGGTTTCCTGACTTCCCGAGGATTGGATTTTCTCTGTGTGACTGAGACGTGGCTGACTGTTTGAACTTTTACCCGATGATTGCTGCTATTTTAACTCCCTGCGGACTTCGGGTTGAGGGGGAGGAATAGCGACTATTTATAAGAGTCACTATAAATGTGAGCAGCTAGGTAAGATGATGTGTGCCGTCTGAGTGCCGTAAATCGTTTCGTCCTGGAAGCGACCTGGGGCGGACCCGGAGACAGTTTCCTAAAGGTATGGAAATACACTATATAGAAATAGCTTATCTTCACACCGATGGTCTCATTTGCTGTTGTAGGTCACGCACAGACATCAGCAGAAATGAGAGACTTTTGCATATCCAGTTAAAAGTTCCTTGTAGCGGCTTTAAACACAAAAAGAGAAACTGACAGCTTTGGACTACAGGCCTTTACAGAACCAGAAGTGACACTGCTACACACTATTACACACCTTTGCATTACCGCTACCCTCACCATTATGTGCTAATTAGTTGGATTGTTTTTCTGCTGCTGTGTTCATAAACAGGTTATTTATTTTCCTGATGTGCAGTGTATTTCAGGGTTTGTCTCCTTTTACCGTTCTGCTCTGCACTGCAAATGGATCGCTGCAGGCCACTGATAATCAAACACTGGCTTTATAATGTGTTCAACAGAATTTCATTTACTGCTGTTGAAAGTTGGAGAGCAGCAAAAACAAACAGCGGTTCAATCATTGCTTCTTACATTATGTCTGTGTGACCTTTCTTTTGTAAAGCACCTTCAACATAGTATGAGTACACATTTCTACAAATAAGGACTACGCTTGAGATATCCATTAAGATATTTTCATTTAGATCATACTCAACACTGAATCACAATAGTTACAAACACTTCAGCCAGTACCTTGAAGGCATAGAAGGTGCAGCTGAGGATGAGCAGGCCATTGTATCCCAGCGGAGCGACCACGCCCAGGTTAGTGGTGTTGCAAATGAGGTTGACCTGGCGGATGCTGGGGTAGTCATGAATCACCTACAGAAGACGGAGGAGGAATAAAAGTCAGTGATGAAAAGCTTTACTAAGTTTTTGCTACAAGCAAAACCAAAAACTCTTGTTGTTGTTGGAGTCTCCAGTTTAAAGTGTTCAAGCACGCATACACTCCCATTTTTCAGAAACCAGGATAATCCCATTTATGAGAAAACTGAATATCTTTGGTGGAGTGCTACAAAAGAAATTGGGATACTGCTGCATGTACACACCTTACCACATTGTCTCAGAGCCACCGACTACCTGCACAGGCATGGCTTTAGCCGTGTAACAGAAATAAATACAATGGCGGCAACGAAGCAAATTAAAGTCTTTCAGTAATGAAAAAGGCTGCACATCTTCATCCATTGCTCCCCTTTCCTACATGGTGGCAGACACAGCACTGGTCAAAATGGAGGACAGTGTTATTTCGAGGAGCATAGCTGCTTTCAGGAATAATGTTAGCTGAGTTTTGTGGTGCATTTGTGATTAAGAGAGAAAGACAGTGGAGGTGGTCAGAGCAGACAAATGTTAGCAATCAGAGCAGAGAAGAAATTGCACAGCGTAGTGTTCAGTATTTTCTATCGCTCTCATCTCCCATTGCTGATTTGTTTTCATAAACATTACAGGTCGCTGCCCAAATAAACTGCAGTAATCAGTAACTAGGTCACTAGTATATTTCATGTAGGGGAATAATCATAACCTGACTTCTCTGTGCCCATATAAACACCATATCTTGAATAAATAGGATTGTAAATGGGATAGCCCTCATAAACGGGTTATTCATGTCCATGTAAACACACTGTATGTGACAAGGGTGGCATTAAAATAAAGTGGGGAAGCAGTATAATTTCACAAACTAGCAATTCCCTTCAATACGCTGCCAAATTGAGATCAACACTTAAAGTCTGCTGGCAAAAATGACAAATAGAGCAGGACTGATTAACTGCTTTGGATAAAGGCAAGAAAAGTGCTTCATTCAAGATTCTACTGCCAAATAAGCTACAACTGTATAGGTCAAATGGTCTTAAAAACATAAGTGACTTAATAGAAACAGACTAAATGAGATCACAGGCCTAATTATAAGGTAACTTCTGCTCTTGAGTCGCCTTTATGTTTTTCTGTCTCTCGCCTACCTCAGGTGGCTCCATGAGGAAGAGAGCCACGATGATGCCCAGCTGCAGCAGGATGAGGAGGAAGGCAATGATGAGCTGAGCGCAGGCAGACATGAAGCGAGGTTTCTTTGTACAGATCTTCTTCTTGCTGCCTGCCAGGATCCGAGCGATGCGGTTTGTCTGAGGTCAGATTGCAAATAGCATTTAATAAAATATATACTGAACATACCGGCCCTCATTTGTCAATCTGTTGTACAAACCAGCTCAGATTTGAGTGCAGAAATCATCTAACAATAGGATTTATGTGCAATTCATGAAAGGTTCTTATCTTGCTGATGACAGTGTATGAACGATCAGGTGTCGATAAATGTTCTTGGTTTAGAGGCCTGGCCCCTCAAGTTTATGACATGGAAGGATGTAATTCGGCCAAGAGGAGAAACTTCTCTTAGCTAGAAATGGAAACAATGACGCCCCAATGCATATGGTGGCTATACATTTTTCAGTGATTAAATACTTGGATGCCAGTCAGAATATGGTCTAATAACAATTCTCCAACTCAGTTCGATTTACTAAGGTAAGGTAAGGTAAGGTAAGGTAAGGTAAAGTGAGGTGAGGTGAGGTGAGGTGAGGTGAGGAAACATATGGTAAACTTTAATGTCCCTGAGGGGCGATTTGAGATATAGACGGTAGTCCTGTGTACGACAAAACAGACAGTACAGTACATAACACACAGTATCCAGTATCACACTACAAGTGGCGGCACAGCGGTGCAGTGGTTAGCATTGTCATCTTGCAGCAAAAAGGTTCCTGGTTTGAACGTGGGGTTGGGGAGCTTGCATTTATCTCCAGGTACTCCAGCTTCCTCTCACAATTCAAAGACATGCAGGTTAATTGGTGACTCTAAATTGGCCGTATGTGCGAATGTGACCATGAATGGTTGCCTGTCTCTATGTGTCAGCCCTGGGATAGTCTGGTGACCTGTCCAGGGTGTACTGTCCAGGGCCCCAACAGGATAAGTGGTTACGGAAAATGAAGAAATGAATGAATGCAATGCAGACCAGTTCTCTGTCATGCTTTGGTTTGGTAAATGAGGGTCACTATATCAAAAATTCCAACCATCTGCTTTCTGTATTTCTACACTGCTGCTACTGTCCTTATGTAGATGTATTAGTATGAAAAACTTAAAAGATATTGCACACAGTAGTCAAGATCTAGTACGATACGCTCTAGATATTCTTTTATGGGAAGAACATTGCAGTTCGCTGCCATCATTGAATCCTGCCTCCCTGTTCCCTCAGCCCTCATTTGAAAAATCCCATGGGCAGGGTTAGGACAGACTGGCCCTGCTTGTAATGTTATAGTACAAATCTGCACTATCGAGCAACTACAGCCCCTGTTTTTAACCCAGTTTCTTCCTGATTATGTCCACAGTTTTACGTCCCCCCAAAGGTGTATCCCTGGTGCTGACTGTCCAGCATCTGAAGCTTTTCTGTGGCTATTCACTACAGACCACTGATGACCAAGGCAAGTTAGCATAGATCTAATGATAGGATTATTCCATGTCTTTAGAGGTAACCTCTTTAGCCCTACACCTCTCACAACTGCTTCACCCTACATCTCATACTTATTCCACAGATCCTTAGACATTACCTTGGTGACAAGTGCAGAGTAGCTCATAGCAGGTGACAAGCCTATTCCCAGTCGTTGGAGGTAGCAGTGGATGACATGGGGTTTGGCTATGAGGCTGAAGGTACACAGGTATCCGAGGCAGATCCCAGCCAGTATAATGTAGCACAGCTCCCTACTGGAGGATTTCACTACTGGGGTGTCCCGGAACCTAAACACATCCAAATAAACAATTATGCACAGATAAGTGTAAGGGATAACATACAGACATGCAGAAATGCAGATTATATACATCAATTTAAACATGCACAGTGGTTAAAACTGGGGTAGGCAGTTTAGAGCTCTGTCTCTATATCGCTCTGCTTCAATGATCCACTGTGGACTGCTCAGCTGGGAAAAGGGGAGCAGCGAATTCAGAGACAAACTGCAACTGCAGCAGCCAGCCACAGCACTGGATCTAACAACAGCAACAGAGTTGGGGAGTCAG
Source organism: Epinephelus awoara (assembly GCA_035609425.1). Taxonomy (NCBI): domain Eukaryota; kingdom Metazoa; phylum Chordata; class Actinopteri; order Perciformes; family Serranidae; genus Epinephelus; species Epinephelus awoara. The sequence continues at coordinate 29,049,245 of CM069297.1, forward strand.
GGCTGTTGATTCCCTGGCGCTGGTTGCTGCAGCTGCTAGCTGGGGTCCATCTCGAGAGCTGCTGCCTGCACTTCTCCCATCAAGGTGGTCTGTATCGGCAGGGACACACTGTAATTGTGACACTACCTAGCTACGTTAAAATGAACTTGAACTGGCCGCATATGTGAGCCTTTGGCTACAGCTGGCAACCCTAACCCTAAATTCATCCATCCAATTTCAACCACTTAACTGATGCTGAGTCAGAGGGGCAGCCGGCTGAGCTAAGTATTCCAGATGCAACTCTCCCAGGCAATGCTTTCCAGCACCTTCTGGCAAATCCCAAGGCATTCCCAGGCCAGATGAGATATGTAATTCCAACTGTTATCAACATTTTCTCTACATCTCTGAAATGCTTTGCCAATATTGATACACGTTTAATTTTATTTATTTATTTATTGTCAGACTCGCTTTTAGACTTTTTTGGTTGCTTGACAGTGTAGGCCATTGTTGCCAATGCTGCAATGGCAACTTTTTCTGCAGGATTCTCCGCCATTGAATCAGGCTTTTACAGAAGAGACGTGCATGTGCATTTGTCTTTGTAGAGCAGCCAATAGGAATGCCCTCTCTCTGAAATGACCTGTGATAGGCCAAAGTCTACAGTCACTGCCTACATTTTCTAAAGCCTAAATACAGAGCCCAGTAAAGGTGCAGAAGTCTGGTTTTCTCCCATACTACTTGAATTGCAGTATGCTCAAAGGTTATTATGGGATTTTTGCCCAATAAAGCAGAGTAACAAATAAATCAAACTGTCAGCTTTAAGAAAAGAGAAGATATGGTTTTGCATTGTCCTTCTCAGCTCTTCTATTTTCTAAGACAGATGAGAGATTGATTACCTGATGAAGACTGCAGTGACAAAGAATGTGAACATTAGACCAAGGCAGGCAAAGACCACAGCAGCAATGGGTTCAGGATCTCCCCACCGCAGATACTCCACTGGGATCGGGTCACAGCCTGGGCGTAGAAATATGAAAAGATGCAGTTCTTGAGACAAAATTAATCAAAGACTTCTTTAATGTGTGTGAAGCTTAGCAAAATGATAATACAGAGTGAGCTTTAGGCAAGACTGTCATATTTTGCCACACATTTAACTGTATCTTTATCTCTATCAATCTCTATTTCACTGTTGCTCTTGTAGTGCAGATTTTCCTGTTAAACTTCTTTCTTTGCCCCTCACATCATTCTGCCTTTTGACCTTGCAATACATACTTCTCCATTTTCCACACTTTCATCCGTGTCTCTATTTCTCCCCTTCTTTGTGTTCATCATTCAATCTTGGTATCTGTTTCCTGTCACTCTCTTTTTTTCTGTAACGCCTCATCCATCACTGTCCCTCTGTTTTCCCCTAATATCTCCCTTATCTCTCCTCATCCTCATCCCTCCTACCTTTCTCCCTAATTCTCTCCCTCCCTCCATCTCTGTCTTCCTCCTAGGCAGGGAGATAAAGTGTCATTAATTAAAGGGACAGTTCTAATTATGAACCATCTTCACGTTTGCTGAAATAATCTGGCTGGTTGGTCTAGACATATTGTAGCAGCAGGGACGCATGTAGACACTTTAAAAAACTTTCTGTCCCGATACTTCTTCACATTTCCCTCCATCTAAACTCTCTCTATCTCCCTGCTTCTCCCTTGCCCTTACGGTAACCCTCTCTTACAGACATGCACAAACACACACGCATGCAAGCACACACACCTGTTCATACAGTAATGTGAATCACAGAGAGAGTAAGAGTCATTATAAAAGACTAAAGTAATTTAATGACTTTGTCTTTAACACGGTCAATAAAGTTTATCAAATCAGTGAAGTGGTTAGGTCTAGGGGCATAAACAGCAGCCTAATTGCTAAATGGGAGCCAAGGGGATGGAAACAAACAGACAGAAAATAAGTCAGGCGCAAGCACTCTGCAGAGGATGTGGCTCACTTGCCGGCTTGCATCACTGAAAAGCTCAAAGTGCCATTTCAGTTAAAACTGAGTAAAATCTATGTAAATCATGATGTAAACAGTGTTAGGGTGCTGAACAACATGCAGTGTGTCTAGAACAAAATAATCTGTCCAATCATTTTATAACATAAACCATGCAAAATGTCAAAATGGAGCAGCTTCACAACATGATGAAAATGTAACTGTGTAACATCATGGCGGCACTTAAAGCTACAGTTGGTGTTCTTTGAGACTGTCACTATATTCTGAAAGAAGCATATCAGACAGATAGTCTGTGAAAAAAAATCATGTCTTCCTGCTGCCTTTAATGGCATTCACTGGAATCGAGCCTCTACCACAGCCATCAATCACGTCAGTCAGTGCTCGTGTACAGTCAAACTGTGCAGCGCTGATCATACATGAATCAACATTCTGTTACAACATTGCCAGTTTTTCATTTTCAGAAGAAATCGGCAAGTATGTTTTCAGAAACATATTTTAGTGTACTGTTTAGCTGCAAAATGAGAAACTTTGCGACCCAGTCACCATGTTGGAATTGGTCAATTAAAGTACCAACACCGCCTACCAGCCGGACCAACTTTCTCATTTTACAGCCGAACACAGTGGCGTGAGATAGTTACATCGGGCCCCAGTGTATACATGACTTCAACGCAACGTCACTCACTGCCGTAACAACGGCCACGCCCCCTATTGGGTAAAAGTTTTGAACTTGACCCGGGAGAGACGCTAGTCTCGGCTAGGAGTTCATAATGCTGAAAAGTTGCTGCTTTGTTCACTGCACAGCAAACAATAAAAAAAAAATAGGATTGCGATTTTCTTTGCTCCCGGATAGAGTGAAGAATGGGGAAAGAAGAAATCTGTGGCTCACAGCCATCAAACAACAGGGTAAAGACGGAAAGCTGTGGGATCCCGCCAGTCACTACACCTAACGTTACGTCTGTGGCAGGCACTTCATCATAGGTAATTTGGCTAACGTTAGCTAGCTAGCTAAAGTCAGTTGATCTCAACAATAACATGAGATGTTCAAAGCCAAGAAGTTAATTCTAATGAATGTTAAGTAGGCCTAATGAATCGACAGGACATTAATTGAATGAATGAATTGACAGAGTCATTCATCCACACAGAGGCTGGCAGCTGAAAAGGGCACACACCTCCTGTCATTTTCACTTGATCGTCATACCAAAGGCGATCAGGACATCGTAAACTGTCTCCATAGCATGAAGCCTGACTGGCCATTTCAACCGAAAGGGAAAGACTCAACTGATTTGCTTTTATTTACACTTTATGTGTGTGAAGAGCTCTGCCGCCAGTCAAAATCCCATGTTTCTATCACCTATGACGTCACCGGCATGCGACCCATTGTAGTTCGTTGTAGTCCCGTTGAAGTCATGTATGCTACTACAATAGCCCCATAGTGTACGCTATTGTGCACATATGGTCTCGTCACGTCAAAGACTTCATCATTATTATAGAAATTATTAATTTAACTTAACAATTTTAATAGTTTATTTATATTTATAGTATATTTATAGATTTTACAGATTATAGAAATATAATAATATTTTTGTGTTCGATAGCTACTGACTATTCAAGTTTTTTTCTAAAAAAAAAAAAAAAAAAGCAAAACTATGACAAAGATAGGTTTGCCTTTTTGAGGCCATATATAGCAAATGGCACCATTTTTAAATGAACACTAATCTCTCTACAGGCCTCTCCACCCCAGGGGCCCCTGTGCAATTGTACTGCCTGCACTATCTATATTGACACCCCTGGTTTCATCAAATACAATTGCAGTTATTTTTTCTTTATAAAAGTTACCAACTGTAGCTTTAAGTATATCCCCTCTTGAAGAGACGAGCACCACAGTAACTGTCCTGCCTAGCAATGAGGGGTGAGGACCACCCATCCATGAAAATGCAAGGTGGGAGGAAGCATTTGCTGAGAATTTAGCTCCAATTAATCCTGCTCAAATTAATCTAGATGTTGGGGCTGAAAATCCCAGATCAGTGTTTTTCCTCATGGGTTTTTCTCAGAGTAGTCGAAAAAGCATCGGCTACATCGGCATTTTAATACTTAATTAGTTCACGCAATCTGCAGGAAATGGTGTTGTGTTTGACCCTGGGCCAAACTACTGCAGTGAGGGGGAGGGAGGGCGTTTGGAGGGTTCGGTCGATATAAAGTTTTGAAGCAAACTCTTTCAAACATTTACAATCAAACTGTGGAACTTTACTGATCAGTGGAGAGGCTCAAATCCCAAAGCTAATCCTCCCTTTTTCTGCTCCTTTCACTCTCCCTGGCCGCTGCTTCTGTCAGTATTTATCTCCATCTCTCTCTTTTTCTCTTTCAGCCTCACTTTTTCTTCTTCTTCATGTTTCTCAGTCTCTTTCTTCTCGCTCTCTTTTTTCTTGTTTTTGCTCTATTTCCGTCACCAAAACTCTCCCATTGCTTTCTATGGTTTTCACACCCACTGTACCTCTGTCCCTGCCAGCTGAGACCTTGCTCTTTCTCCTCTGTTCCCTCTGCCTCTTTATCTCTCCCTCTCTTCATCTCTCTTTCTTTTTGGCCTCAGGGAGAGAGATCAAAATGTCTGCCGGAGGAACAGGGCAAGCAGTTTGTTTACACCTCATTATTACTGTTCCATATAGCCTCGCTGGGGAACACGCAGCACTTATTGTTGATGAAATGAGTTGCACACATGAACTCACACACATGTGCATGCAGTCAAACACACACAAAGTAATACATGGGTAACCCTGATCACTCTTTCAGTTCGTTCTCTCCCTCTTTTTTATACTGCCAACTTTCTCTTTGTCATTTTTTCACGGGTTTGCTCCCTGTTTTAGTGTACGGATGCTTCTCTCGCTGGCAGTGAAGCTCTATCTGAATTTTCAGCAGGGCTCGATTCATGTTTTAATCATTGAGCTTGGTGAGGAGCTAGCAAGCAGTATAATGAGCAGCTGAAAGCATAACAAGGCAATATCCAACCGCTTCCAACGCAATGGAGAGGAAATAAATTTTCATTGCAACTGAAGTGCATTTGCATTGAAAGCTGCTCTTGATGCAGAATAATTAAAACATTGGTGACCATGTTGGCAACAAATTAAAGGGATGAGAGAAAGGAACGAGAGGGGAGGGTGAAACTGAGAAATTTTCTCATTTTTTCTTTGTAATGTTACTGGTACAGGACTTACTGTATAAAAAATATGCTGTAATGGCTTGCTGTATCAGGAAAAACACAACTATCTAATTCTACAAAACATCCTTTACCCTATGACCCTACACACACACACATGCACACACAATGTGCAGCATGGGCAAATGCTGTCGCTTCATGTGCTCATTGCAGTGATTCTAATCTAATAAGTGTTGTCTTGACAGAGTAGAAACATCTCTGCGATTGCATTTACATATCATAAATCAAATAAACATGTGGGCACGTACACACAAACACACAGACACTGACCTGTGAGGTCATCAGTAGGCCAGGAGCCCAGTTCACAGGCTCGGCAGGTGTACTCGTCAAACACAAACTCATTTTCTTTACAGGGAGTGCACGTCCAGCAGCAGCTCACTTCACCTTTACGGATCACCTGGAAGGGACAGAATGCACGTCTGTGTGAGTACCCATACCTTTGTGTTGTGCATGCTTGCAACTCATGGGCACCAGCCACTGGAGCCTTTTATTCCACTAATAATCAGAGTGACGAAGCCTAATGTGCCCATCCTGCTCAGAACTATATTGGCCTATTAGAGATTTTAATTCATTTAAAAGAGGTAGTAAAACTTAGTAATCTATTCTTAATATAAAATTCTGTCATGTAAAGTCAGGCTTTTCTAGAAATTGTATATAATCCAGTAATTTGTATGTAACCTATGTAATCAATAAGGCTGTGATCACAGGACCAAAGCACTAACAGGAGTAAAGAAAAGAGTACAGACATAGTATAAAGAGCAAAAGTCTGCATAAGGAGGCAGGTTAGGAAACCATTCATACTACACTAATTCAGACAATATCCAACACATTCTCACGCTAACCTCATCACATTTGGTCATGGACTTTCCATGTCCAGATATGACATGAAAGTTGGTTGTTAACGTTCTGGGACGCCGTGTCAAGCTCTGCCTGTTACATGCATTGCCTTCTTTCAAAATACACTTCCTTTCTCACAGGAAATTTACCGTTTACATATTTCAAAATAAACGCACTACATCTGTACAACAAAAATTTCCTTTTTATCCTTCCTGGGTTTAGGCAACTAATGCACATGGTTAGGTTTAGGAAAAAAGAACAGTTTGGCTTTATAGTCTTACAAGAAACGAACACCACTCTCCCAGGTCGGTGTTTGTTGGACCCATGCACCATGCGTCATGCCCATCCTACTCAAACTTTCCCCGCCTTAACTTTTGTTCTCGTCCCACTGCGTTTCTCCTTGACATCAACGAGCGTCTGAAACTGTACCAGCGACCGGCTGCGTATCATGCTGAAGTTAAAGGACGTTTTTTTTGTCAGTGTCTGACGCCGCAAGTCACTGCCCAAGCACTGGATTATGATGACTGCGGAGTGAGACTGGGTTGAGATATCATACGAACCATTGCATGAGGATACATTGGTGAAGTAAATACTCTATGGTAGGGTGCTGGATTGACAATATTGCCTTTTTAACTTTAACTGACTGCAAAGTAAATACTTGAAAAATGCCCCAAAAAGAAAGACCGCTCACTGGAGGGGAAAATAATCGCCACCACAACATGCAACCAAGGGCTGAAACGCTAGAAAAATGCCTGTACTGTAGCTAGGATTACTTCAGCACCCTATGTCTTCCAGAGAGGAAAAGGAACATTGACAAACTCAATATTATCTCTCTATCTCATTGTCCTCTTCCATCCACCTAATTGCCTGTATCCACTTTTGTCTTCTTAATGGTTCAGCTTTTCAGTTTGGCATCTTATAAGACTAAATTCTGGATTATTCACACTGTTGGTCATGCATTCCACCACACAGAAGCTTCTAGGTATTTTTCTGTTGTCTGCTAGCAAACGGAAGTGACTATAAGACCCTTCATGCAATACAAAGTCACTGGAGAGCAATGGATTGTTGTCCTCTCTGGAGTGGGTGGAACTTAATTGCGTTCGTCTCTATGTAAGATGACATTTTATCTGTATGAGTAATCTTACCTTAATCTGTCCCTTGTCACAGGGTTCACTGCAGACTGACTTGATCATGGTGTCTTTGTTGGGCCAGATTTCATCGTCATCTATCTTCAAGCCTCTGTTGTCCCAACTGCCGACATTTATGTAGTCATAGTAGTCATTCCCCATCTTTTTAAAGTTCATTATTTCATACCTGTGGATGAGAGGTACACAGCATACATCCGACACATGAACACCCACATAGTCATACACCTAACGCATATGTGACAGCTCTGTTACAGTTACAGTTTGTACCTGCCAGGTGAGTCTCCATTCGCATCAAATAAGATGCCCTCTCCTGACACGCCTGTGAAGTTGGTTTTCATCAAGAAGTCCAGCAGTGTAGCACCATCTATAGGTCGCATGGCATCACACAGGCCCTTAAAATACATAAACAATCAAGTCATATCCAACAAAAATGCCCTGACCCAGAGCTTAACAATCACTGTTGCATGTAAGTTTTGTGAGCGCGCAAGTAACTTTGGAGATGGAGACAAATAATATGAACAGTAAAATATTACTAATATATTACTAATAAATCTCAGCTTCATTACAGTACATTCAAACGATAATTACTCTGCAGTTGGACTAAAATAATATAAAGATAAACTTGAAGCGATCGAAACACCAGCAGACAGGATGAGTCACCCCCCCAAGTTTAATGAAAATTGAATGTATGGTGAGCGGTGCCAAGCTGAATCATCTCATGACATTCAGTCAGAATTGAACCCTTGTGTACATAATATTACACTCCAGTTACATGTCTGCGAAAAGAAAATCTGAAGTCATTACCACAAAGTTACAAGAATGTGAGCCATAATCTGTACAAGTTAAGCAGCACTTACGTATCTTCTTCGGTATTTTCTGTCTGAGCTAAATGTGTTTTAGTTTCGTACCTTGCTGTCTAAATCAGCACATAATTAATTAGTTATGTTATTATATTTTTATATTTTGCACTTTCCTTGTGAAGTGTATAGTGCGACAATAAGTCAAAAATGGCCACCATGGTAACAAGGTTAAATATAATATGGCAGCATTACCCAGCTGGCACCTTCTTTTGCCCCCATTCATCTCCCTCCTTTATCTCCTTGCTGTGTCCTAGAGTGTTCCTCTATTCATCCATCAGAACAGTACATACCTGATAGCCTGGGCAGAGCGCCCGTTGCATGTTATGCAGACCATATGCCATTGAGTAAATGGCATTGATGACAAATCCCATCTTAGTGTCCTGTGCATACTGCTGCCGAAGCGACTCTCGCTCTGCAGAGGTGTGTGGGTAGAGTCAGGGGGGGAGGGAGGATTGGGTTGGTGAGGAAGAGTGGAAAGAGAAAGGCAGGTATATCAGAGAAACTCTTAATTTCCCCTCTAGTTTTATGAAACACAGCGTGCTTTTTTTCCCCTGACATCAAAGACCGCTCTCTTTCCTCTCGTTTCTTCTCATCGGCCACTTCCCACCTCCACATCTCTTTCTGTCTGCCTCTCTCTGTGTCCTGTTCATTTGTATTTCACGTCCCATTTCATTAGAATACATGAGACATGACTCCCTTTGATGCAGCTCTCGCACACCGTTTTGCCTATGAATGGAGAGAATGAAACAGAGAGAGAAAGACGAGAGGAGGAGACGAATACAAAGAAGTAAAGGGAGGGTGCACTCACAGCCACAAGGGATATCTCCAGATGAACCGGAAAGCTGTGTGCATCCATATGGTGTGTGTGTGTTCAGCCAGTCTGTTTGTATGTTATTTGCATTAATAATGGCCACTCTGAAAGCCTATCAATAAAAGTGCAGATTGTAACTGTAGCTTGTTATGTTGAGCCAAAGCAATGCAGACTCTGTCTCCCTCTGTACCCCAGATGGTCGTGGTCAAAACTGAAGTACTAACTCAAAAACACTGCGTCGTCTCTGTCCATACTCACTGCCACAGGTGTTCAACAGGTAACATTCAGGTCTTATCCCCATTGCCCTTGTATCTGTACTCACTGCTACAGGTGCGGTTGTATTTGCTGCTCTCCTGCGGGTGGCCTTTAAGTCGGCAGTGGAAGCGGTGCTGCCAGAACTCCGGAAACCAAGGGTTCCTGAGGTTGTTTTCAGGACGTAGTTTAAGGTAGTACTCATCAAACCATTTTACATCAGCCGACTGGAGCTTGATGGTAATACCACCCGCTGCTTCCCTCACATAGCCATCTGTTACATCGTACCGGTCCGCCCAACCGTCGCTGCAAAGAAACACAGGGAAAGACAAGTAGAAAAGTTTAGCAAACTCGAAAAATGAGAATACCTGACATTTTCTGCTTTTCAGAGGTATTTTTTTGTGGAGAAGCATAAGGTGGAGCCTCCCAGTGGCAAACCTGTAAGGTAAAACACACTGCCATTGCACCGCAGCATGTCATATGACACTTGTCAAGCGCCAAGTCTATGTCAACTGGTGTTGCTGTGCTGTGGCGGCCATTTTCCATGTCTAACCAGAAAACAGGAAGTTGTTGTAACTGTACATTGTCCAATCTGTCCCAGCCTCATGCCATCTACATGCCTAAATTAAGTTACAGACATAGCGCCACCTACTGGCAACAGGAAATGACATGTTTTATACTTTGACATACTCGTCCGACACGGTGACCAGATCCTCCTGATGCTTACCTGTGAGGATTGTGAGTTTAAATAGAAGGACACTGCTGTGGTGATGCCTTATTTGCCTAAAAACAGGAAGTTGTTGTAGCTTCCATGTACCTTGTTCAACCTGCCCCAAATTTCACTTGTTTTATAATGGACTGAAGCTACTAACATGCAAATAAGATGTCATGGTGATTGTGCCACTTACTGCAAACAGGAAGTACTGCAGACTTGTCAGACCATTATCTTTGGATTTACATGATGCAATTGATGTACAGAAACATGATGCATAATTAGTATGTTCTCCTGTGCCCCATAGTGGACACAGAAAGAAGTACCAAATGTGAAATAGGTAATTTCAGTACCCACACTCTATGAAGGATATATCATCTCACTCCTGCGTGCAGTGTCTGACTTTCACAAAAAGGAGCAGCGGCATCAGCCAACGTCCTGCCAGTACCCTCAACGTGAATGACAGTGCCAGGGCACGTTGACCGCTGCTTGCAGCTTTAATTAAACTTGATTTCTCACCTGAAGTGCTAATCTCCAGATAACTTGCCAGGCAATACCCTTTTTGTCATTGTCTATATAATGACAGGATTGTGGGTCGCGTAGCATGTGATATCTTTTGCCTCAGCATCTACTTTCTCCTCAACACATATGAGAAACAGCAACAGCAAGAGGTGAGGAAAGTAGTCGAGCTGCCACAGGAGCTGTACAAGCGGGGTGCGGCTGGAAATAGGACAGTGGCGTGAAGTGTTGTGGGGTGGCACATCAACAAGAGTGGGTGCATGTCTAGTTGTTTGGCGGCAAAGTGTTTGAGTCTTTACACCCTATCTGGACCCTATTACTGTTTTAACAGCCCCTGTCTTTGTCAGAGAGCCTCTTATGTCTAAAAGGGACCCTCTGGCAGGTGAGCTGCCTTGGGGAACTTTTACAGGGCCATCCCTCTGTGAGTGTGTACAGTACATTACAATGTGCAGAGATGCAAAGTTGAGTGGGTCAGCCTCTGGAGAGTGCTAAGCTGTCTTTATAGAGCTTATGTTACAATACACAACTATGGGTGTTGTGTGTGTGCAGTGAACAGCTGACATGCCTGTTATTGGATGAAATTACATTTTTGGGTGAGAGGTAAAGTGCAAGGGCAACAATATGTCAACATAACAAATAAACCCCATTTCACACACACACACACAAACACACACACACATTTACTTGGCGAGTGTTCCAGTTTTCACGGAGGAAGGGACAAACAAAAAGAATGAGCAGCAGAAAGATGGGGAAGAAGAGCGAGAGACAGGGAGGCAGAAATAGCAAATCAGGGAGAAAACCAGTAAGAGGAGGCACAAACAAAATGATTAGCGGAGAGGACATGTGGGAGGGAGCTCTTACATCATTATAGGCAACGTTCAACACTCATCATATCGCTGACAAATAGGCGTAAACACTACGCACAGGCACACATACACCAGCCGGGTGCTGAGATGATCTAGGTCAAATGGAGTATTTTGGCTGCAGCTCAGCAGCCGTGCCCCGTCAGACACCAGCAAGATGAATATAACCACCTCACAATACACACACTGACAAACTGTGGAGACATATCGCTGTAGTTTGCATTTTTTAAGGGGGAAGATTTGAGTTTACTGCTCCTCAAGGAAGCACAGATGGCACAGTGAGAGTGTGTGTGTGTGTGTGTGTGTGTGTGTGAGGGAGAGATAAAGAGAGGAAGGGAAAGAGAGAGAAATGGATGTGAATGACAAATCTTCTCTACTACTGCCAACATGGCCTCAAGCAGGACAATGATCCTCAGCTCCTCCTGTGGAAATTCTTATTTCTTTCTTTCTCCCTCTCTCTCTCTTTCCTTCCCTCTCTCTCTCCGAGCCTCCAGAGAACAAAACTCATTTTCTCCTACAGCAGGCCTTCCAGCCTCAGTCTGATTGGAGACCCAAAGTGTTTGTGTGTGTATGTGTGTGTGTGTGTGTGTGTATGTGTGTAAACTGCCTTCCCCGTCTGCCACCATTTGTGTCTCTCTAAGCGTCTCTCTTTTTCTTCTTTACTTCTGTCATTCCTCTTGTCACCCTCTGCCTCTAAGCAGTGGTCATAAATCACAGTGGAAGCATTTCTAGATGGTTATCCATTATATGATATACCATGGCTGTATCCATCCAAATAAATGTGTGACGGGGGTTGGGGGTTGAGCAAAGGTCATGTCGCCAAAGCTTGTTTGGCTTATTGTCACAGATGAGTGAAGAGACGCCACTTTAGTGGACACAGACTTGAGCTGAAGTGTGTTAACTGATTTCTTTTGGTTATTAGGGCTTAAAATATGTTTCAGAAAAACTATATATTGCATGAAAGAATTAAAAATTAATTCTAAATAAAATTCAGAGTCACCCTAACCTGCATGTCTTTGGACTGTGTGAGGAAGCCGGAGCACCTGAAGAAAACCGCCACGCCGCCCGAAAAAAACATTTGCTTTACAAAATTGTATTCATTTTATCATTCTTTCAGACATTCCTGTGATCTCTGCTTTTAAAAAAAATCGTCTAATTTGACTTCCCTGAGCCCAGAAATGACTCCATCACTTATTGGTTGACATGATAATAGCACGTAGACATATGCAGCCATGACCCACTGTGATGGGTCACAAGCAGACTTCATATTAAAGGAATACTTTATTTTCAAAATGATCATTTGTGTATCAATTACTCAACCCATGTAACATTTAATTCCTTAAAAAAAAGTATTTTTCTCAAATGCCTGCACTGTGAACTAATAACCTGAAAATGGAAATTGAAAATTAAAATCATAGGGTGCCACATTTAACCACAGCTATAGCACACAACTATATCAAAACACCTTCTTCAAACTCTCACACAACTTGCACAGTATAATCCAAGTCTCATTTATCCAGTTGTACGCTCACTACTTTCCAAACACATTCAAAACACCTTTGCATAAACAGTCTCACGCACAGATGAGTAGCACCTAGGCAAGCGCATGTGTTTGAACTCTGCTCGTGCATTCCATTAAAACGTTTCCCAGCTTGTTCTTTGGCCAGGAAGAGACAGGTGTTGGTGAGTGACAGCAGAACTCCTCGTCAGTAAACAAGCCAGACTGAAACTGTTAACGCTTAAGTGTTGTAAATAGTAAGATTTTAGGAAAAATGCACGTGTTTGGGAAGCACTGACGATGCAACTGGTTAAATGAGACTTGGATTATACTGCACAAGTTGTGTGGGACTTTGATTGTTTGGATATAGTTTTGCTGTTGTTAAATGTGGCCCCCTTTTATCTTAATCCATCAAGTATGTCGGCCTTTATGGATTCTTTGCCCCCGTTGAGGCATGTGAGAACAATACACTTTTCTTCACCATTTCAAGGTAACACAGGGTGAGTAACTGGTATACAAATGATCAGTTTGGGTCAAAAACCAAGATGGGAACAACACATTCTCGCTCCAACTTGGTCACATATCTATGCTTACTCATGGACTTTCAAAATACACTTCTGTTTTCACAGGATATGTACAATTCGCATACAGTCTCTTTCAAAATAAATGCACTGCGTTGGTACAACGCCGCAATTTCATGTTTTTTTTCCCTCTGTAACAAACGCATGTGGATATGTTTAGCCAACACACACACCTGGTTGGGTTTAGGCAACAAACGCACATGGTTGGGTTCAGAGATAAATAGCAGGGTATATATAAAGACTTTACAATCCACTCACTTCTAAAAGTTTATGTCATATAAAAACTAAAGTTATGGTCAAAATTGTCACAGTGATATTTAAGGTGTGCGTCATCAACGTCAACATCAACTCATGTATTGAGTAACATTCCTCCTTAAACGTTGGCGGCAGTCAGCCAAGTGTATTAAGTTTTTTTTTTGTCTGACTCCAGCTGCCACAACTCAGCCATCTGCTATTGACTAGTCAACGGACTGCAGTGTTCACAGCTCCACCTTTTAGTACCAGATCTGTGTGCTAGGTACCCCAACAGAGGGTCCAAAATTTGGGTCAGTACAGAACTGTTCCATTGGTACCATCCACAACTCACAGTGGAAATGGGAAAAAAGCGAACCAAACTCAACTGTACCGTACTGCTCGGTGGAAATGGGGCTTTACATTGTTGTCTAGCTGCATTCCCCTCTGACGACTGCCCAAGCACTGGTATTTGATGCCTTTGGAATGAGACCAAGATAATGGGAACCACTGGTTTATCTGATACCAGAGTTTACATCCTCTTCCACAGAGTCTACAAACTTATTATTCTTATGTGCTGTCACCTAGACATAAACTATCAATGTGTCTATAGGTGCTTTCATGCCTTCTGCAGTAACACTGCATTTGGTACATTACTTTTCATTTAACTAGCTGGATGATTCTTGGCACATATTGTTCTACAGTATGTTCTGTCTTGACTTAAAGCCAACTCCCTGCAAAATGAGTCTTGCGGCAAAAAAGCAAATCAATGGGCATTAAAATAGTTTTGAGCATTGACTGTTGTGGTTTTTATAAATCCACACTGTTTCTCAAATCATTGACTAGTTTTGGGTCTGGCATCATGCAGAGGATGCTGTCCACTGCAAAGCAGCAAAGCGCAATCATCGCACCGCATGTCCTCACAATGAATCAATCTGTAGCTCCCCTGAGGGAAGAATAAATAGGATTTAGGGTATTCATGTGCATATTCGCTCCAAGTTTGTGTCTCACAAAATGTTGTATTGACATTATGAGACACAATGAGTGGAGGAGTGAGAAAAAAACAAAGCTAGAAGAGTAGAGAAGAAAAAAATAAAGACAAAATCAAAGAGATTGACGAACGAGGCAGTGAAAACGTAAACAATCGATGATAATTAATCAGCACATTCTCATCCTGTTGATAGTTTTCTACTTTGTTTCTCACAGCTGTCTCTCTTGCCCTCTCGGACTAACAACTTCAGCTTTCCCTTGAGCTCCCTCACTCTGTTTTTCTACCCTTCATCTTCCCCGTCCTGTCACATTCCACTGCATCCATCTGCACTGTTTTTCTCATTTTCTTCACGCAACACATACACACATCTTAAATAACTCAAACACATGCACAGTATGTATTGTTTCTCTTGTGCTACGTCTTTTTTTTCTTCTTCTTAACCTTTTGTCCGGCCCTCATCCCTTCCTTTCTTCCACTTGTCATCTGTTTGGCAAGCTTCTGAGCAAGTCACACCTGCAGCTCCTCGGAGGCCAAAATGACAAGCAACACTGGCACCATAGACACAAATACACTCACAACCACTCCTTCACTAATCACCACTTGAAGGTCAAAATAAGCGACTCTGTTTGTGCTGCAGAGGTTTTGAACCTAACTGGTGACCTTCACTGTCTCACCAAACAGCTCCACTCTCACTGAATTACACTGTCCGTGATCAAATTCCAGAATTAAATAAGTAAAGATACTCATCAGCGATAATAGAAAAATAAATAAATGTTGAGTTTTATCACCAAATTCTAATTGCCCCTTCAGGAAGTGATATGTTTCGTAAGCTTTCCAGTACAATCACAGAAAATGCTCTGTTCTCTGTTTAGCACAAATAGTGTAAGAAATGTGATAATTTCCCAGTTAACACAGTGACTCCCACACACGTTGGAACACACAAATAACAACAGTACATTGCATTTTTATTTTTTATTTTTTTACATGTGAGTCAGTAACTGTTGTCGTGGTTCTGTTTTCTAGGCAGTGTTGTGCTTAATTGGGCAAAGTATCATAAACAATCATGCAGTGACTTCTGTTTAAGGATGATTTTTTATTTTCTTTTTTAAATCCTCATTAGTGAATTTTCTGGAATAGCTGGATGAAAGCAAGAATTGCTGATACAAGACAGTTCGCACTTCTATCAGCCTCAATAAAGAAACCTCCAACATGTAAGATGTGACGGTGCACACTGCACGGTGAAGAGCTCTTTTTCTAACACACAGCGAGGTCTGTCTTCACCTGCGCCCGTTTGGTATCTTGGTGACTCGCCTTGCGTCAAGTAGGCGGCGAGGCACAGTAGGGGTTGAATGCCACTGTCTTTCAAACAGAAACCTGCAATCTTGGTGTCAAAGCTGAACACAAATAAGTGCTCAAAATAGGTCTTTTGTAACAACTGTACTAAAACCCTTTACCTGCACATGTTTAATAAGTGTTTCAAACTCATAACCACTCACAATGGATACAAAACATAATATGCAGCCTTTCAGTGTCTCCAATAATGTTTATTTAACCGCAGTTCACTTCAGGGTACATCACAGGCTCTATGCTAGTATTCTCAGTCAGAAGAGTGGACTCTTTGTTCAATTATGAAGTGTCAGTAATTGGTGGTGGGGAGCTCACAGCTTTTAAAGGGATGAGTGGAGCTGATGTGATTGGCAATGATTGACAAGGGCCCCTAACACTGATAATGTATGATAATTGATTCCTTCCAGCCCATTTTGAAGCCGACCCCAATCACAAAAAACTAAAAGGTACACTGGTGAGTCCTCTGCATACAATCGCTGCTCTAAATTAAAAAACATAAATAAACATCCTGTTGAGTCTCATGTGCTGTACGGACTTTGAACCAAGTGCAACAAGCATACATTAAAAACACACACAGATGTTTACTGAGCAACATTTTCAGGGTGTAACTGTGTGGGCGATGCTGCCGCACGACAACGGCTTGACAAGAAGTCTTCAGGATAAATGTATACGTCAATGAAGAGCTAAGAGATAGAAGGAGTGTGTGTGAGTGTGTGCAAGGGGGGCAATGAGTCCCTATGAGTGTGTGTCAACAAAAATTAGACTGATCAATCACTCACTCTATTCTTGGTCAATATTACTGTAGTTAATGACATCCTGGTTCTTTCTCTCTCTTTCTCTCTTTCTCTATCTCTACATGTCTAAGAGCCCAATGCCGTTGCCATGGTTTCCAGCCCAAGCTCAACCTGCTGTCTGTACTTTGTGTCTCATTAGAGCGCACTGGATTTTAAGTGTATGCATACAGCTATACACACATACACACATGCACTCTCTCTCTCTCTCTCTCTCACACACACACATACACACACACACACACACACACACTTTCCTATTCACTATTCAATTAACATTAGACGGCCCGTCTCTACCAATATTGGAGATGCTATTTGCATAATAGTACAGTATGCCAGTGTTGTAGGCCAACGCACTACCTTAAGCAGAGCTTCTACAAACCAATTCTACATACTGAGGCCTGGGGCAATTGCCTTTCCATTCTGTTCACTCACAGTATAAATAGAAACTGGAACTCATTTGCGAGTGATTATTAATTTTCAGTTAGTTCTTTCTTGGTTGTGAAATCCATCTAAAGCAAGAAGTTTCTGACTCTTTGAATCCCAGCTAAAGTCGGCCAGTGGGATTTGGTAACAGGAGTAGTAAAAGCACTAAATAAATCCGTCTTTTATGTAACCTGTCGCTTAATAACACACTTTCTGGTGTCTACCCCTTCTTAAAATGGTTGCAACTGACAGTGCAAACAACTATCATCACAACTGAACAAGCGTGCAATACAAAAATGTGTGAAAAGACATTTAAACCGATCACTCTATCAATGGCAGTGCAAAGTAAAAGGAGAGTGCTGTGGCAAACCTTTTTCAGAGTCTCTCTCTCTTCAAGAAAAGAAGTTGCGTTTCGGCACAAAGCAAAGTGGATCTTGACTCAGTTTGACTGCTGTTGTGGGTTTTCACTCTTTTGTGACAAAAGGAGTCTATGGACGAATTCTCCGAAAGACTGTTGCTCTGACAACAAGCAGCAACTCTTTGCTTTACACTTCAGACTAATTTCCAAATAAACCAGGAACTCGATTTCCTCTGATTCCAGACTCCTGTCTGTTGTCAGTCTCTGTGTATTCATGAAGCCACACATCTTAGATGAACTACAAATTCACATTCTTATTTATTCTTCAGTTTTTAAAGGAGAGGGCCTGCATTTAAGACAGGGGCCATCAACTACATTCGTCCAAGCAGACACTGCAGGGGCCAGACTTTCACATTTAAAACACTTAACAAAACAAAAACTTTAGACCTAATTAGCATATAATACAGGGCAGCACAGTGGTGCAGTGGTTAGCATTGTCGCCTCCTGGTTCAAACATGAGGTGGGGGGTTCGAACTCCAGGTTGGGGGAGCCCCTTTATGTGAAGCTTGCTTGTTCTCCCTGTGTCAGTGTGGGTCTTCTCCATGTTCTGTGGCTTCCTCCCACAGTCCAAAGACATGCAGGTTAACTGGTGCCATAGGTGTGAATGTGAGCATCCATAGTTGTCTGTCTTTATGTGTCAGCCCTGTGATAGTCTGGCAACCTCTCTCCCAATGTCAGCTGGGATATGCTCCAGCACCACACCCACAACCTCTAACAGGGTCAGTGGTTAAGGGTGCTTTCACCCCTGCCCTGTTTGGTTAGGTTAAATCAGACTCAGGTTTGTTTGCCCCCTAAGTGCGGTTTGTTTGGGCAGGTGTGAACACAGCCATCACAATTGGGCGTGCACCAAAAAAACAGGTTGAGACCTTCTTGAAGAGGTGGTCTCGGTCCAGCTACAAACGAACTCTGATGCGGTATGTTTGTGGCAAGAATGTGTTCCAACCTGGATCTGAACCAACTGCAGTCACATGACACATTGTTTGGGTTAAACATGAGCATGTTACAGTCCTGGAGGATTATTAATGTGCACCTCCTCCTGTACTGCCTTAATATGCACATTCAGCACATCCAATGCATCAAGACATTGTTTTCTAGTTGGAGCCGCGCTTCGTTTTCAAACTGTATGGTTTGACTAAAATGAACAATGACAGCAATATAGTCCACGATGAGCAGCGCTAAAATCAACCTGTGTAGTTGTCCCTCCATTGTGACATTACAAAGTGTCATATTTATCTTGCAAGTGTACTCTTCTTCAACGTTTTGTTTACTTCCTGGATTTTTCCCGCATGGAAATTCTGACCAATCAAGAGCAGCTTTCTCACGCAAGGCATTTGATCTGGTCCGCTTGTAAATGCTGCCGTGAGAACACGAACCAACTCTAGGCAATTGTGCAACTTTGTAACAAAATCAGTCCCTGATTCAAGAATACATGAATGAATGAAAATAAATACATTCTAAATAAGTGCTATGAGTTTGTCCCCACTCTTGCGTAATGATATGGTGAAAGTTGTTTCAGCTTTACCTATACAATCCACACCAAAATATGCATTAATTAACCACATGATGAAACCTGCAAACCGCCAAATTGATGCATTAAAGTAACAAAATAGTCAGGACTGAGGACTGAGACAAGGACTGAGTGCTTTGGCATGTGTGCATAGGCTGACAAAACACGAGGTAGACAGTGGACTATTGCACGTGTTACTTAGTTATTTATAACTAAATCTGATGATCAGAATATTAGATTTTTTCTAGTGAGCGTACCTGGTGCTGCCCTGTGGGCTTTAGGTTAATCCACACGTCAATACTTATAAGCTGACAGATGGATTTATAACATCTTTAGCACCTGGAAGCACCTGGAAGAAGCACACATAACTGGGGGTGGGTAAATCATTGCTATTAACATCATGTCCATCTCAATTGTTTGAGGTTGCTTCAATATAGGAAGAAAACATTGCTAGATATCCTAAATGCCAGAACATGTTTATTTCCTCCTCACATTTTCTGAATTCATTAATATTTTGCGGGCCAGATGGGAAGCTTTGTGGGGCCATATGTGGCCCACAGGCCACCAGTTGATGATCAGTGATCTATTAAATGTTGTGATTCAATTAAAAGAGTTCATGAAATTGTCTAAGAATGGTAGAACTCAGAAGTAAGTAAACAGGAAAAAAAGTTGAACTTGACAAAGGACACAGTAAAAAGTATTGTGACTGTATTGATGCGCGAGCTCTGTGTTGTAAATAGAACCAAATCAAGAGCTGAATGTATCATTACATCTGTATGACTAAACGAGGTCATCCCTGCGGAGCATTTGAATTAAAGTGAGTTAACATTTGATCAGTGAATGAACCACAGTGGGGCTCCACAGCTTAAAGTGAATGTTCATTTGTGTTATTGTTTTCCTTTGACCTCAGTTGTGCTGCGCTTGGTCACGATGCATGTTTGATGAGAGAGTAGAGAGTGGAGGCATGCATTTCAATTTCGGCGCTGTTATAATAGGGTCCAAATTTGGATTGTTCTGTAATCACTGTAGAGAGATCAGTTGAGCTCGGGAAAATGAGGTCACAGATTTTGTATTGGCAAAATATTTGAATCTGATCTGAAGCTGCGCTGCCAATAGGTCACTATGGTAATTAATGTGTGAGTTCAATAATAACATACCACCCGACCCCAACCCACCCACTCTCTAGCTGCCATGGCAACCTGGCAGAGATTGTAGATGAGCATCTGCTGCTTACAACCATACATACTGTGCGCACACACACACACACACACACACACACACACACACACACACACACACACACACACACACACACACACACACCAGCAGTCCACTACCCAAACCTGACAGCATTAATTAGCTGGACAGACAACACAAGTTGGGAAAAAGAACACAGAGCGCACACAGACGGACCGATACAAGCTGACAGGGCAGAAAAAAATTGTAAGCTGCTCTGCATGTCCGTGAACATCCAAAACTTCAGCGTCGGCAGCACAACAGCTGTACGCGCACAAGCTCTGCTGTCAATTCAAACCCAGAAGACAAACAATAACCAAACAATGATGTTGTCCAAAGGCTTGTGTGAATTTGCTTGTGTAATACATGCAAAATGCTGCTGTTCATAAGCCCACGTTTAAGTCAAGGTAGCTGTATGTTCACTGAGCACGACGGCAAAGCAACAACTGTCAGTTTGTGTCAACACACATCGTAATCTGCAGCAGACTATTTCAACAAAATAGGATAATGCATGCAAAACACTGGTAGGGTGTGCTTTTTGCTAATCCTATGCAGTCATAATTTGTGAAGGAGAGAGCTCACGAGAGTCAGCTTAGTCAGCTCCTCCTCGCTAATAGATAGTGGAAAAAAATCTGTTCATTGCCGTGGGTTCTGATGATGTAGTGGATGGTTTTGTCCAGACAAAAGCTTAGACAGCTCACAGAGTTGCACGTTATGATGAAATAATGCATATCATAGTTGTTGAGGCTCTATGATCTATGGTTTTTGGATTTGGAAACGGGAGAGGCCTCCACAGTGTGATGAAAAAGTACGTTGGTATCAAATACCATGATTTTCAGACTACTACGTTGTGTAGGGTTGGGAATTTGGTACCAGTAGCCAATACCTTTTTTGGTACCTCCCTTTCTCCGTAATAACAAGATGTAATTTGTGGTGATGTAGTTGACTAAAACACAGCTCTGCTCCTCTGCTTTGCTCTAATCACTTCTGTTTCTGTCTATCTGTCTGTCTGCTTTGTGTGTGTGTGTATGTCTGCATGCCTAGCACTGATACTAGGCTCTTACTAGTTTACTATATAAAAAAAATAGACCAGATGCCAAATCTACTGCTGTAGACAGTTTTGGCTCACTGGGAGGCCGACAGAGCAGCTCTGGCTTTCCAACAATACAATACACAAATATTGAGGGTAGCACAGTTTAGCATGTGATCAAGTCACTATGACGAGTGCAAATTGATACACCCGGTGTGGCAGTCAGCTACAACAACACCAGAAAGAGAGTTGTGCATCAGAATGAGATGGTGTGGCGGTGTTGCTCTGCAGCTGTAGGGGATGTGAATGGAAACACATTCAACATATACTAACATCACCCTTACATGTCTCCGGGATGAGGAAAAGCCAGCTCCTTATCCTTGCTACTTTCTAGCAGCCTCAGGATGCAAAAGCAGAATGGGATATGGTGTAGGTATATGAATGGAAACACACTGTACATGATGACACACACGATCACAGGCACTCTTCCATAAGGTAGCGTATAAACGATGACATGACAACGCACAACAACCTTTGGGGGATGTTTTTACTAGTGGTGGGTGAATCAGCGTGGATAAGTGAAAAATGAAAAGAATAAACAGCTTATTTTGGGTGTTAACACATTATATGACATTGTAAATGTAATAATATTACCTAAAATACTGTTGGTAATGCGTTATATTACTTGCTTACTGCTAAAAAGTCATTTATTATTGTAACCGATTACTTTTGTAACACACTTCTCACACTTACCCACGCACATTTTTTCACTTTTCTAATGCGTTACCCCTAATACTGGTTGGTACCCTTAAAAGCTGATTTGGGTACCCAACCCTGCCCTTGTTAAAGTCACGCTTTATATTTCACATTATGTATTTAGCATGTAGACAATGTCCCGAGTGACAGGCGCAGAAAGATGCAATAATCCCTCAGTTCATGGAGGACTTCAGAGCTAGGCTTTAGGACGAGTATGAGCTCTGACATTTTTTAGCAAACTGTAATTTGAATGGAAAGTATCACCCAGTTGTCGGCTGCGACACCTCATCTATAAACAGCGGCGACCAAACCGAGGTCAGAGTTCGCCATGACAACAGCAAAACTCATTAAGCCAAATGTCAGAACTGTCTCACACACAGACACAGTGGCGCTAAACTCCGAATGTGTGTGTGTGTGTTACAGACAGAGAGATGAATACCAGGCCCGTTTCCATGTGTGTACCCAACTGTGTAATTATGTGAGTGATCGGACCACTTTACACACCCGTCATTCAATAACACACACACACACGCAGCAGAACGGCCCACGCCTGCTCACCTTGGCAGCAGGTTCACTTTTACTCATCTATCGATGCCACACTTCATTACCCTCTGCCTCTGTTTTTTTCCTGACAGTCTCTCACCTCTCGTATTTTTCCAGTTTCTCTTTTCTCCCCACATCTGGATCTTCTTTTTCCCCCCTCTGCCCATCTCTTCCACTTCATACCTCTCTCACATTGATTTCCTGTTTTTCTCCACACTTTTCTTGTTGCACTGCTGCCTTTGGGTCTGCATGGGTTGCTGTGCATTCTCTTGCCATTAATCCATCTATTGTTTGACTCATGCTTTCATAGAACTAAATTTACACTGGCAGATCATTGTCTGACACAGACGGACAAACACACACAAAATATTCATATCTACGAGGGATGGTGACTGTTTCAACGATTGGAAATAAGCATTTTCACCTCACAGTCTGAAACCGTGTCACTCTGATGCTCCAATCTTAGCACTTTCCATAGCCTCGAACTCTAAAGCGACCCTTTTTCAAACTGAAGATCAACAAAAGCACTAACATTAGAAATGCCCTCACTTCCACAACTGTCTGCAAAGATAAGTCACAGATACAGAAGTGCACACTCCGCCTCTTCCTCACACTCACCCACACACACTTTGTCCAGGCTAGTTTGGGCATACAGTGTGCATTTCAGATTTTGGCAACTTTGCTGATTTCCCCTGGGCTTCAGACAACAGACGGTGATTTGATATGTGGCAGGGGGACAGAAACAAAACTGTCAAGACAGAAGAGAGAGAAGACACAGAGGCACAAAAAGTTACAGAGACCAAAATATTCAGCAGAGACCGAATGAGAGAAACAAACAGTCAGGAAGAAGAGAGGTCGAGAAATGAAGTAATACAAAGTAGGGAAAAGTAGAGCAGACAATTCACAGAGCGAATATGGATTATTGTTTCCCTTTTTTTATATGCACATCACAAAACCCGATGGCCAGACAGCCCTTTCCATTCATTCTCATTCATTGTGGACTGACTCATTGAAGCAAAGTATAGCTCAGAGAAGGTCAGTTGAAGAGGGAGGGAGGAGGACAAAGACGAAGAAGTAGTGATGGAAACAAAAAGCTCTTTCCTAATGGAGAAAAATGATCTGTTACAGCAATATTTCTTTTTCCATATGACAGTTCATTTTTTGTTTTTAGCATGCTAACTTCAGCAATGTGTATTGACCTTCAGGGCCCGTTCAAACTCGCTCCATCACTGTTTGTCAAACGAGAAAAAGTCCTTCTTGGAGTATATGTCAAAAGCAATGTGGAAGAATTGCTTTGTAACAAAAAAACATCACAACACAGTCGTTTTCAGACTTTCCACAGGGACATATAGGCAACACATTGGAAAATATCCAATCCATTTTGTTTTCATTACTGGACAAATTTACTTTTAATCAGTGGAAGTGTGGAGGAGATAAAGATAGAAAGAGGGGGGGTTGGGAGGCCAGATAAAAGTAGTAATTAGCCAAAGCTTCGACAAAGACGGAGCAGAGAGGGAAAGATAGAGGGATAAACAAACAGACGTCAATTTTGCCAACGGAAAGAGGACGACAATATCCCCCTTTCTTCCTAAGCCACGTAACAATGCCTTTTTTTACGAGTGTATATATTTTGATCGCCGTGTCCCCAGTGGAAACTGAAGCACAAAACTTTCCATGCTCTACCTACTAAAACATAATTGAAACCATTTTATGTGTCTCATGCACAAACAGCGTGGCATTGAAGTCTCATTCAAATACAAAGTTTGCACTTTCTTGCAGACTCCGACTTTGTAATTGAAGTACTTTGTTCACACTGAAAAAAGAGAAAGCTCATCTTTGCAATTGCGAAATGGATGATAGATCACACAAAAACACCTCTCAGCCACAAAACTAGATAAATATATAATGTTAAAAGCAAATTGAATAGTCTCCTTTGGAATATAGATAAGCCTGTGATTAGAATAAATGGTTATTGTATTTCTATTCACTGGATGTAACAGGATTGTGATGCGGAGGGCATGAGCACTTACTGTGAAGTGGACCTTGCATTACCATTTTCATATTGGCAGATCGTCTTTATACCTACTGTGAGCCTGACGTGCAGCTTGACTAAGTTTAAGTGATGACTGACTTGCATGTTAAATGAGAAAAAAAACCACAATTGTCTTTTTGTGTTTTAATAATAATCACAGCAGAATTGCCGCTCTTAACCAACAGAAATATGGAGGAAGACAGAAAGCAGGGGTTGCACTGAAATTAGGAGGAATGAGGAAGGAGATGAGGAGTGAAAATAATTTGAGATGGAGGGGTATAGACTGAAATAGAAGGAGGGTACGAGGGAAGAAAGATGGATGAGTGCAGATAACAGACATTATTCCCCTCCAGCTGGGGTCTTTGTCTGGACGCAGTCAGCTGTGAGAGTAACACACACACAGATATTTAGAAGACACACCAACGCATACACATTGTTTTGGCAAAAAAAAAAAATCTCATCATTTGTTGAATGGTGTGTATGTGTGTGAGTGGGAAAATTGCAGTGAAGGAAGCTCCATTATATGTGTGAGGTTTTTTTCCGATCTCAATATTTTGGGTCATTCTTCCTTTTTGCTGATTTTAAGCATTGCCATGCAGACCTTCAGTGGCTGTGGAGAAGGAAGCAAAACAGAAAAACAAAACTAAAGTGGAGCAAAAATGCAGGTCAGCAAAGAAAGGATGGGATGAAGAGGACATTAAACTGAAAGAAATGGCAAAAAGGGGCAAAACAGCAAAGCAACAGAGCAACTGGGGAAGTTACAGACAACTAAATCCACCGAGATAAGACGGGACTGAGGCAGACAGACAGCGAGAGTGAGGAAGGATAAAGTGACACAGATATGATCTCTGGGGGGGAAGAGATAAAATGACTGACAGAGAGAGAGGGGAGGATCAGCAAGGAGACGGCAGTGTTTTGTAACTGTGCGTTTCTCGGCGAGGTCGAGAAAGATGCAGAGCAATAATGTTTGAGGTGAAGAATTGAGTTGAGCAGCGGAGGAAGAAACACATGGAAAAAGAGAAAGAGACGGAGGAATGATGTCAGGGGGAAAGAGTTAGAGGGAGACACAGGCTGTATATTCTGCCTATTCCTCCTGGTCTGGCCTCATCATTTTTTATTGCTTCTCACATAAAAGTGTCATCTCTCATATTCAGCACAGCGGACATTGTAATATCACCTGCTGAGGTAATACAGCATCAATGTAACATTACTCTTTCTCTCTCAGCCTCTGATTTCTGCTTCATCTTTATCACCATGTTGGCCTTTTGGTCTCTCGCTCCCTGATGCTCTCGCCGTCTCTGCTTTTCCAACCCTCTCCCCATCATTTTCTTTTCCTCTCAGCACTCCCTTAATTTCTCTGTTTCTACATTATAAGACCACTGTGCCAGAGCCAAGTTATTTAAATGACTTTCAAAGGCAACGTCCCAGCCTGGGACCAGACTGTAAAGTGAGTATGAATTAAGAAGTGTTATTATTTGGCAAAGCCATTTCCATTATAAGCCAGTCAAATGAATCAACACTTAAAGGAGATGTTGCAGTTGGGTCGATTTCCTGTTTTATGGGTCTGGTGTACAAGCTTAAACTGTTTCGATTTTATGGAAACAAAGTGAACCAGCATTTGTCATAATGACATGTTCTGGCCAATCAATAAGTGTCTAATTGAGCAAGTGGTGTAGATAATTGAGCGGAATTATCTACACCATACCTTCTTATTTCAATACAAAAACCTAAAAAAGGTTCAGCCGGCTGAGGGGATCACCTGGAAGCAACAACCGACATAGTGCATTTATTTTGAAAGAGACTATGTAAACGGTAAATTTCCGGGAAAACAGAAGTGTATTTTGAAAGAACACACTGCATGAAACAGGCAGAACTTGAACACAGCACCCCAGAATGTCAATGACCAACGCACCCAGGGTACCTTGCATGTTGAATCTGGATGTGAAAAGTCCATGGCCAAACATCTTTATATAACGAGGTTGGAATGAGAATGTGTTGTACATAATGCAGCACTTGCTGTTGGGACACAGTGTCATTATGTTCTACACTCAAGAGGCTGCTGTGTCAAGTGCAACACCCTGTAAAATTCAGTATATCAGTCCAGTCTTAATGACTTAATATCAAACTGCTTTGAAAATGTTCACACCAACCCAATCCTACTATATAAACACAACAGCAATATTCAGCTCTAAATTTTCTTATTTTACAACAGTAGAGGAAAACATGTTTTAACATTAAGTTCAGTTAAAGTTGATTAAAAGACCATGAACATTAAAGGCAACAATCTCTAATGCCAAGTATGTACAAACACACACACAAACACAAACACCACACACTGTTCTCTACACCCATGCACACACACGGCCATTAATGGACAATCTTGTGTAACCTAATGATGGGCCGGTGGCTTAGAAGCAGCAGTCAGAGCTATTCCCTGCTTTACACGATGGCAATAATTATACTGTTAGGGCCGCGCGCACACTAACACACACACACACACACACACACACACACACACACACACCACCACCACCACCAGCCTGTCTGTCTGACAGCAGGGATTAGCAAGGAGAGGTGCAGCTAATGCCCGGTAACGAGACATCCAGCTTATCGCCCACAGAATCGTGTGTGTGTGTGTGTGTGTGTGTGTGTCAGAGAAAGAGAAAGAGAAAGAGAAAGTACAAGATGGATCTACAGTAAATTAGCTGCATGATATTTTGGACTTTTATGACATTCTCACATCCCACTTGTACAGTATCACACGAATCTTAACTTTGCCTCATTTGCATGAATTGGTGATAGCTATTGACACAACAGTAGCCTAAAAAATAACAGCAATAAGTTAAATAGAAGATTCAACATATTGTGATCACATGACAAATGATCACAAGACCAATGTGCTGACTTGAGAAAGGAGGGAAGTAGTATAAAGACCAAAAGTATATGTAAGGATGCAGACAGATTGGTGGGTGGGTCAAACAACAAAGGACTTTTCCCCAGGAGACCAGCACTCTGAAACATATGACACCAAGTGAAACTGTATATAAAGCTGCAAGTATGCACATGTACTTAATAATTCACATCATATACAGACTTTGAATACATCTGGGTACAAAGTGCACATACACATGGATTCATAATGGTATCATCAGACTGATGTTTTACTCTGATGGCAGGGGATGATGTTATCTGCAGATTGTTGTGGTTGTGTTTGCCTTCTCACCCAGAGCACCAGCTCTCCTCACAGCTTGAGTCATATCATTCTGGTATTCTTTCGGACAAAATTGGGAATAAAGACAGGTGACAAAGGGAAAATCTGACGAAATGAGCAGAGAAGCGTAACGAATGCAGATGCATCCACACAGGTGCACTGGCACAATTAAACAGTTAACATCCAATCATGCTCTGTGGCATGTAAATAATGCTGAGCAGGCCCCGTTGATTCCAGACTTTGGATCAGAATGTTAGACAGCACTCTCCGCCACCATTATTAAAACACAAAATGAGGGAATATCTTTTAGAAAAACTGTGTTTATCTCTTCAATAGAGTCTCAAAGACTTGCTGAATTAAGATCAACGCACAGTGAAGCACTTCTAGTTGTATGTTCTGTTACTAAGACACTTTGCTAGCTTTCATTTCTCTGCTAGAAACATGGTCTTTTCACAAAACTGGAAACTGCAAACACTTTTGAAATCAGTGCTACATGCCCAGAGAAAACAGAAAAGAAAAGAGCTGTAGCATTTGCTTTTGCTAAAGAGGTTTAAAGAACCCTGCAACTTCCAGAATACACTCCTCCACACCAGACCACTACAGGAAACAGTATGGTGCCTGCCTCTTGTTCACAAAGTCTTGTATTACAGCCAATAAGTGCACTAAAATAGGTTTCTGAGGACATTTTAGGTGAGAAGTACGCAATCACAGTGAGACAGTCTTGGTTTATATTTGATCAGCGCTGCCTTTTTACATTTGGTTTGGTCTGAGTTGGAGAAACAGAGAGGGGACGGTCTCTTGATCCACTTCTATGCTCTTTATGTGCATGGTGAAAAAGTGGACTAACAATCTGTAGTTTGAGCAACAGCCCAAGAACCAGCAAAAACAGATGAGCAGGGAGATCTGTGTGCTGTAAGATGGAGGGAAGTTTACCACAGTCAATTTACACATACAGCCCACACTGTTAGGACACAAAGCTGGTTGAAAATCCCTTTAATTCGTCACCCGTCTGTAATTTTCTCTGATCTGTTAATATTCTGAGCAGGAAAGTAAAAAATGCTGCTTGTCCTCTGTGTGTCCTAATTAACAATGTTAGCATAATCTGGTCCCTGGGTAGCGATGTTTTTGCTGTGGCGGCCGATCTCTATGGCCAGACTGCGTCCCTGGAGTTTGTGCATGCTTAAGGATTTGTTTTGCTTAAACTCATCAATGTCGGCGATGGATTTGGGAGTTCCCACATAAAAGCTTTATGCTGTATTGGAACGAGTGGTGAAACTTTTTGATGGCACTCTTTTGTATTTGCAGCAGCAAAAGATGCAGTTCTTCTCTGGAGGCAATGCTTGTCGACTCTTAGGATGTTCTCTACTTTTAACATGTTTGTATTTATTGATGATTAATTAATGAGTACGTCTTGAGCTGCTGTTTTGCTGCCTTTTTTGTGCTGCTCAGAAACAGGAGTATGATATTTGCACTGAGAGGACATTTTATTTATTATTCCCCAGTGAGCCAAGGTGATACAGATGAGTCATTGATATAAATGTTAAACAATGTTCAGCACAGACTGTATTCTTATGTCATCTAACCTCAGCTAAAGATGCTAATTGTGATGTCAAAGACTTTGCCCTGACACTACTTTGAAGCAATTGTAAGAACAGATTCTGGAGCCAAATAACTTCGGAAGTTAATTAAATCAATACATCTGTTTTCCTTGGTATTTCTTCCCTTAGATGACGCATGGCATGGGTTTCCTCTGATTGTTTTGAAGTCATTTATTGTGGCAGTAGCTAGAATTTCCAAGTGCTCCATCTGTGCCCCATCTCAATGTTTGAAGCAGATTCATACATTTTCATATCTCACCAATAATGTGGCCATTTGCAGTGTTTATCCAGACATTAGCACAGTTTGACTTGTGTTACATTGTTGTTTAACTGCATAACTTTGCCTCTGATATAGACGTGTTGCCATGTCTCCCTCAATCGGTAAAACTGACCTCAATGATCCAACATAAAGTATCTGAGCGAAGAATCCAGAAACTGTCGTCATTATATCAAGGGGACACAGATGGAGGAATGTGTGAAGTACACAAGTAAACATCCTGATCTCTCCCTTGCAAACTTTCCCTCTGTCACACGCGCTCTCGCTCTATCTCTGTCTTTCTATAATTTTCTTGCTCTCTGTCTCCTGTGTTGCTATGGTAACAAGCCGTGCGGGGGCTGTGATGCGGCACACATCACACCCGTCTCGCTGAGCTCACCGGAAGAGAGGGGAAGCGAGGGAGACAGAGACAAATGGGTGACAGGGTTTGGTGTAGGCTGCGTGTTTGCCGGGGTCGGGGGAGGATATACTTCACTGCTAACTTTGGGTGTCATCCAGTCGCAGGAAGGCATTCAAGTTGAAACAAACACTTTGATGTTAAATAGATGTTAATAATATAGATTTAATGTCCTGCGCAGGATTGAGGTGACATCTGCGGTGTTAAATCTGTAACCTAAGTATCTATGTCATCAGTTTGAAATGATTGCAAAGGTAATTAAAAGTGAGTTTTCACTGCGTAATCTGGCGCTTGCTTGGGTTTATGCTAAACCTGGCCAGCACCTGCAGATTCCTGTCAAAAGCTTGCCTGTGTTAAAAAATAATTACATATTCAAGCCAATCACATTGTCTGACAGTTTCGTACAGTCACCCAACACAGGCATATGATTATAGAGTAACAGCTCATTATTCAGAGTTCTACATGTATTGTCTGATTATGGTAGGTTACCCTGATTAACCTTATCTTGATCACAGTCTTCATCAAAGGCTGTAAGCTGTCAGTACTGGTATCTTTCTGAATAGAAAGATAAGTAGATACTGTAGAATGATATACTGAAAAATTTTGAGAGTCGGGCAACAAATGAAAGCAACCGCCATGTTTATTTATAGCGGCTACTGCAGCCACAATGAAATAAAGCTTAAACTGTTTAGTGGAGCACTTGGGGACATTAAATGCCCTCTGAAGGAAGATTTGTGGCTCATTAGGACACAACAAAGAGGGAGAGATCGACTGATTATTGACTTGGCTGATTATTGGCTATGATATTCAGCATTTTGACCATTACTGGAAATGCTATTCTTTTTCTCCAGGAGCTGATAAAAATAATTACTTAAAAATTGCTCTGCTTTGGCTCTGATGCAGCCACCCGGGCAAGGACGGGCACAGACTGGGGCTGCTCTAGAGCTGAATGTTGAACATAAGGCAGTAATAAAGATCACAATCCTCAAAGCTGAAGTTGCAAAACCATCCATTGTTTCCACTCAGCTGTTAGTAACAATAGATACTGGATGTAACTTCAGCTGTGTGAGTACGAGAACTGCAAGGAGAGAAGGGGAGTAAGACGGGGCTGGACGTGGCCAGAGATGTGATCAGACTATCATTGTTAATATAAACACAGCACAGTAAGGATACAGACATTTCACACACAATGCCCTGTCTCTTAAAAATTATGTTTTTACTAGTCCATACCCATTGGTAGCTTTGTCACCTTCTACCTATGCCAGTCCTCAATGCCTATGTGCAGTTTCACATAGATTGACCACGTCAGTGAGCAGAAAAACGTGGGACAGACAGAATGACTGACTGACGGAATGACACACTGACAGTTTCCGTGATTATGCACAGCATACCATACCATGACTTAGTCATACCAAACATTAGAAGAAAAAAAAAAGAAAACATTGGTCCACAGGGGGAGCCACAGCGATCGGTCGCATTTTAGCCATTTTTAAGCATTTTCCTGTTGTTATAGCGCCACCCAGTTGCCAATTAGAGTTAAATTTCTCCAGTCACCTTGAGGAGTCCTGTTCTACATATCTACCAAGTTTAGTAAAAATCAATATGGCAGTTAGGCCTAGATAAGAAATTGGCTCTCTAGCGCCCTCATTTTGTTTGATGGGGTCAATAATGGAGGGGTCCCCTCAGATTATGTGTGGTCATATGCCTACAAAGTTGCGTGGTGATGGGTGAAACCCTTGAGATGTTATACACCTTTATGTGATGAGCCACGCCCTCTGCAATATTCATTGCCTTATAGAAGCTCAGTTTTAGTAAGTTTTCCAACTTTTGCCAAGAGGGAACTTTAGATATTGGTCCCTAGATTATGTTCACCCAGTTTCATGCAGATCAGTCAAACTTCCTAGGAAGAGCTGGATTTGATCGAGTGTTTTTCAAAAAATTCAAAAAGGTGGAAAATCTATATAACCGGAAGTTATGGGGTTTTGGCAAATGTGTTCCTCATGAAGAGAGGCATCTCTGTGCAAAGTTTCATGTCTCCACGACATACGGGGCATGAGATATGCCCATTCAAAGTCTGCAATTTCAATTGGTTGCTATAGCGCCCCCCTTTGGCCAACTGATGTAATATTGCTTCATTCGCATCCTCCATGACCCTCTACCACTGTGCCAAATTTCACATGGATTGACCAAGTCAGTGAGGATAAAAACGTGGAACAGACACACCCACACACACACACACAGTTTTCGTCATTATATAGTAAGATACAACTTATTTGAAAGAGCAAATGCATTTTTGAGGGAAGAGCAATGCCCAGAAAATTATGTTTTCTATTAACATAATGAGGATATATATATATATATATATACAGCAATTTCATTTTCATTTATTTTTCTTGCTGTTACCATTAACATTTAATTAAAACCATGAACTTTCCCTAACCTTAACCAAATTGCTTTTGTTGCCTAAACCTTAAACAGGAGTCTGGGTTCAGGTACCATACTCCCAAACCATCACCTTCCAAAGAATACACAGTACATGAATGAAGTGTTTTGTTGCCTGATAAAAAAACGCTGTCTCTGAACATAATTGAAGCACTCATTATGTTGCCACAACAACATAATTAAGAAAGTGGCTCAATAACTTACAAACATTAATTCTAGTTAGAAGGTGGTGCCGCAGCAGAGGAGGGTACAACAAGATGATGCAACTAAGAAGTGCTAGTCAAACCACAATGGATGCATAATAACAGAGAGCAGAGACGACGAAGAGCTTGCAGTGGCCGATGCAACAATGGTAACGTTCATCATGATCCCTTGAATCTGGTCGGCTGCCTTCTTCCCTCACTCCAGGACATTGCACGCGCTACCTCCCCAGAGCCCAAAACAATGTGAAAGTGGTCAACACCTGTTTGACCCCCTGCTCTCAGGCAGGTGCTACAGGTCATTGAAAACTCGGACCACCAGACTCATGAACAGCTTCTTTCCTAAGGTCATTCACTGTGTGCAATGTGGTTTTTGCAGTGTGCTTAGTGTTTTTTAATATTGTATTCAATGTGTCCTTTTTTCCTTTTAACTCTTATGCACCAAGCAGGAGTGGCACTCCAAATTTCCTTGTGTCCTGCACAATACAATGACAATAAAGAGTTTCTTCTATCTTTTAGCACTACATAAACTTTCCAGCTACAGCAAGTATAAACATTTTTTTTTGTTGCAATATTTCAAGATTTATTCGATTTTTTTTTTGGCGATTCCACCCAGTTTTTTAGGTGCTATTGAAAATGCATACAGAAACAGGTGGAGGGGACTGCACCTTATCTGGTTTTGGGTTTATATGATTGTGGCCAATTTCTCACAGATTTCATACATCTTCTAGCACCATATAACACTGTATGTTTTGTATATGTGTTTGAATGGGCAGAAGATATAATTATTGAGCTTCTTGAACACCTACACACATGTTGTTTTGCTGAAACATCCACCCTTTTCAGTTTTTTCCTGTATGAAGGACATGTGATTCATTTGGAGCTGAACTATGAATTGTCAGAAGCTGCTGTAAGTCAGTCCATTTCCTCAATATTCTTGTGAGAGTCAGCCAAGGCAACCCATTTTCAGTTAATATTTAATTTAATTTGATGACCCATTTCTTGCTGTAACCCATTAACACATTAGGCAACTGAACAAATTGCCCGATGTGATGAATGGATAGAAACATTCGTTTTACTTAATACGTCAGGAGGAGCTGACTTCTTAAAAACTGAACAGGAAGACAAAGGAGAACAGTTAATGAAATACTGATGATTAGATGTCTTCTCTCTCTCGGCCTGTGTCACACAATCCCATTTCTTCAATTGCTCCCATTTTTCTGTTCACACACACAAAAAAAGCGGAGAAACAATTTTCAAAATATGGTATCTGACAAAACACTCAGTCGCTTAAATTTTTTCGTATTCCCATCTTTTGTTTCAGCAGTGGTCTGCCATTTCCCGGAGGCATCACATCTCATATTTCTCTTAATTACCTTTGCCTGGTTCAGAGTCAGAGCTAAATTAAGGGCCAATTCATTTCCTGTCCGGACACTTTATGCAATAGCAGAGCAATTCTTTACAGATAGCCTTTCAAACATGTGATGGATGACAAGCGAGTGTATTTCCAAGAAAAGACAAATAGGCTGAAAAGGTGCTGCTGATTATGGAAATAAAGCCGAGAGACACAGAGAGTCAAGTGTGGAAATGGAAACAGTTGGAAGGAATGAAGAGTACTGAGAGCAAACATCAGAGGTAATTTGAATCCTGATTTGATCTGTGTTGTCATTAATGTATGTCAACTTGATACCAGCGGTAAGAAGTACAGTAAAATGAATGTTCAGAACATTAGCATATCTCAAAAATGAAAGAGAAAAACAAAGGGGGAACCCTTTAGATTCCTGTGTGGATTACTATAACGACTATAAAAAGGATTATTTTGCGTGCATGTGTGAGTATGCTGAGCCACTGGGCTGACGTAACAGTCGGTTTAATCCCACAGTGTAAATCTCAGAAAATGAGCAGCAAAATGCCGAAATGAGAGCTGGCAACAGACGAGCCGCACAAACAACACAGTTTGTTTTACCAACACACAGATTCATAAACACACAAATGCAAACAGGGACAGATATAGATTTACTCTGGTTAACCTTCTTTCTACCTCCCTTCCCTACTATCGCTGTCTGTTTGTCTGTCTGTCTCTCTCCCCCTCCTATCCTCTTTAATTCCAAGCACTTTTCCCATTGGAGTGCTGTAAGAGGATAAGGCCATTCCCTGGGAGAGCAATAAGAGGATGAATCTGTGTTTGTAGGTGTGTTTGTGTGTCAGCCAATGCTCAAGTGTGTGGGTGGATGCTCATGTGCATTTTATGCATGTTGCACATGTCGGTAAGCCACCTGGATACAGGTGTGTTTATGTGGATAGTTGTAAGTATAAGTGTTTGTGTATCAAAGTGAGGTTGTGTTTGTACATTATGTTGGCTGACTGTGTGTGCATGTGTGTGTCTACATGCCCACAGGTCTGCCCTACATATGGAAAACCTCTTAATTCCCTGTCAAGAGACCGTGAGAGTTGGAATACCATTAGAGATTCCTGTGCATTCTTCTTTTGTTCTTGAATCCTCCTCTCTAACTGTGGAGCGATCACTCGCAGTCATTAATCAGCCTGTCCCTTTCAGTGGGAACAGAGAGAAGAAAGATGAAGGGAACGTGCTGCAGCAGAACTGCCTGATGATTTGATGTTTGAAAAGAAAGTTAAACTAGCCACTCATATGTCGATGTTCTCAGGAGGTTCACTCGTACGGAACCATGAAGGACTTCAATCATCAGTCCTTTTGAAACTTCTTTATTCCTTATATATGCTGTTTCAACCACAAATACTGTACATTCAACCGTGTAACCAGCACCATTGAAATGTAACTTCTGTATGACTTTAAGGGATTCTTTGTCAAATACAGCCTTACAATGTTGGCAGTCTGTGTCAGTGACCTACAGTAAATGTCCCTCCATCTTGCCAGCACCTAGATCACCGTGCTTATCTCCACGCTCGAATCCGCGGGATGACCCTAAACACATCATCTGGCAGATATTTCGCTGACTCTGGGACTGCTGCTCCAACTACAGATTGTACTTCCACATTTTCGTATGCCCGTCTCCACGGAAACAAAGAGAATAGAAGACTACAGGGAGCTGCCCCCCTCTCTCTGAAACGCCAATCCAGTCTCAGTCCGAAATCATCGAAAACCGGCACTTGGGCAGTGACTTCTGGTGTCAGACACTGACATAAAAAGCCATCCTTTCACGTTGGCATGATATGCTGTCAGTCGCCATTATTGTTTAACGGCACCCAATGACATCAGGGTGAAACACAGCAGGACAACAACGAAAGTTAAGGGGGCAGAAAGTCCAAGTATGGTGGATGGGAGGGGCGGTGGGTCGGTGCAGCAGCCACTGACTTTCACCCAGGAGAACGGTGAATGTAAAGCAAACCCTGTTCATTTTGTCCTAAACCCAACCATGTGCTTTTGTTGTTGAATGAAAAAAAACATCAATTTGGGGTTTTGTACCAACATAGTGCATTCATTTTGAAAGAGACTGTATGTAAACGGTAAATTTCCTGTAGAAACAAAAACAGTAACAGTACGTCAACAATGAATGTAACCAGGGTGCCTTGCATGTCATATCTTGACGTGGAACGTCCATGACCAAATATCGATATGAGATATGTGAGGATGTGTTGGAAATGCAGACCAAACGGAGCTTAAACTGTAAAACCAGACAGCAATGATCAAATAGAAACCAAGAGTCTCTTACTACGTTGCCTATTTTGCACCTAAAACCTTTTCAGAAACATATTTTAGTGCACTGTTTATCTGTAATTCAAGATTGTTTAACACCAGTCAGCTGCAATATAGTTTCCTTTGTCAAAACAGACCAGCTAACATTTCATCAACCACCAGCGGGAGCCTTTATAGGTGCGGTGCGATGCAGTGCATTCTGGTAGTTGTAGGTTTTCTACATCTTGAGCAAAAGCAAATGCCACAGCCCTTCTCTCTGTTTTTTTTTTTTTCCTCTTCATGTAGCGCCACTATCAAAAGTATTTGCATCTCTCTACTGCAAAGACAGCCCAGTTCTGTGAGAAGACCACCTTTCCAGCAGTGACGTTCGTCTCTAAGCTGTGGCTTTACCGAACCTTCTAAACTATGAGAAAAACTACAATTTTTTTAACCAAGGTGATATATGAACAGGAGGTGTGATCACTCCATGTTCCTAGATTTAAAAAATATTGAGACTTGTCAAATACATTTTAATTTCAAATGAGTTATAATCCTGCTTTATTTGTTCAGTAAAACAGTGGGAGAATGGACAAAAACTGAACAAGCAGGTAAAAGAGAGAAACTGTATTTGGTGGGTTGTTTGTCATTTTTGTTGCTGTACCTCAGTGTTGGTCGAGTTCAAATTTTGTGGCTAAAAATAACCTCACACCAGATTTGTCATGCACTACTGTTACATGGTTAAAGCAGCATGATATTTAACACCAGTTTTTGGTGCTGTGTGATGTAATGCTATTTCAGTGGCCTCAACATCCCATTAAAAATAATTCACAGCTAAAATCCTGCTGCAGGGACTGACCTAGAGGGAGTGAACACAATAACAGCAAAACCTTATACAACAGCCCCAGTACCTCCCCAACAGCATCATCAAAAATATATTTTAACTTTCACAGAGACAGAGATCATCACTATTGTATAAGACTGGAAAATACTGTATAATAACAGATGCTCCTGTTGTTGTGTTAATCCCCAACACGATATGGGCACATTAAAGAGTTAATATGAAATGATGCTACAGCATCAGACACAAACAGAGACATATGCACACTGTTATGAGGCACAGATGTCTAGTTAAAACCTATAATGGATTCTTCTTGTGCATCTTTTCAAATAGTTTAAGGTACAGTTAGTAGGATTTAGCATCTAATAGTGAGGCTGCAGAATTGAAACTTCTATGTGCCATTGTGCCAAGCATGTAGAACTACCTTTGCTAATGCAAAAACATGACTTGCCCGATCTAGAGCCAGTGTTTGGTTTGTCTGTTCTTTGTGAGAGAGGACTCACTCTGTGTGTAGCAGGCCCCGAGGAAATACACCGGGCCTCAAAGCCAATTTTTATAGTGGCCAAACATTGGAATTACAACTTAGGTATTTGTTCATGTGATGCCATGTGGCCTAAAATGACTTTTTTTTTTCCCCCATAGACTTACATTGTGCCATATATGTCTGCAAATCAGTTATTTTTTTGAGTGTTACATCCCCCATGAAATGATTTGCTTCACTATCAGGATTTGGTTCATTTGGTCCAATAACATCTGGAAAGTCTCAAAGAGCAGTACGATTAAATCATTTTATCCCTATTCAAGTTAGTGGAGTGCTAAAAGGGAAGTTAGCCACTTGGCCAACTGGAGTCTCTTGTGTGCTTGTTTCTTTATACATGGCAGATGGCAGATTTCTGGCTTCATGCCCAACAAAGCAACTTCCATAGGAATGACCGGGGTCCTGCCTCCCACGCTCTCCAGATCTCTTTACACATCAATGGTATGTAGACGTAAACTCTAAGGCAACAAAAACACAACAATTTTTATTTTTTTTATTTGACTGACAGATGTTTGAATTGTGAGAAGGGTACACATTCCCTCTAGTGTGCCTGTTGCTGTTCTGGAATATTCATGTATTCATTTTCCGCAATCGCTTATCCTGTTAGGGGTCGCAGGGGGGCTGGAGCCTTTCCCAGCTGACTTTGTGTGAGAGGCGGGGTTACACCCTGGACAGGTCACCAGACTATCACAGGGCTGACACATAGAGACAGACAACCATTCACACTCACATTCACACCTACAGACAATTTAGAGTCACCAGTTAACCTGCGTGTCTTTGGACTGTGGGAGGAAGCCGGAGTACCTGGAGAAAACCCACGCGGGTTCCTGGTTCGAACCCCGGGTGGAGGAGCCTTTCTGTGTGGAGTCTGCATGTTCTCCCCATGTCAGTGTGGGTTTTCTTCAGGTTCTCTGGCCTCCTTCCACAGTCCAAAGACATGCAGGCTGGGTTAATGGGTGACTCTAAATTGTCCGTAGGTATGAATAGTTTTCTGCCTGTATGTGTCAGCCCTGTCATAGTCTGGTGACCTGTGTGTGGTGTGCTCCAGCCCCCTGCGACCCCTAACAAAATAAATGATTACGGATATGAATGTGTTGACTTGAGTCAGTTTCTCTACATTATGAAGAAAATACGACTGTGCTTTTAAAGCAATAAAACAACGAATGAACTAAAAACAGGCCAACTTTTTGTTGTTTCTGTGTTGTTCTCATTTTTATTCTTTTCATGTATCCAGTGAATACCTCAGTGCTGTAACTCAAATTAAAGAATTATTTACACCAGTGTATTTGAGCAGCTCTGCAGACTCTCATCCTGAAGGCCTAACGATGAACAAAGAAGCTGTCTACTGTGAAGATGCCCGAACTCAAAGCTAGTCTAATAACAGGGAAGCTGTTGTCCTGAATATCACTGCAAGTCTCCCCTCTCAACTCTAACAACATTGATCAGTAGACCTTCCTCTTAAGTTAAATATACAGACCAGAAAGAAAACAATGCTTTCTGTGGTTCCTTTCTGAGGCAGGAAGAGAGAGAAGTAAAGTGTCAAGAAGACAGAAGCAGCAGGAGAAAGGGAGGGAGATAGTGACGGAGAGACCAAGAAAGAGAGGGAAAACCTGTGAGTTGAATAGAGAATTCTTTGATTTTGAATTGTTTCAGTTCAGCAGCCTTTTGATCGCTTGTCTTGGAGGACTTCACCCACACTGACAACAGAAAATGAAAGTCAAGGTAGAGATTCATTGGGATTTAAAATGAAACCTGCAGAGCTCTTTGATATGAGGTTGACATTTTTGACACCAAGTAAGAAAGAGATCCAAGGAACTTTGCCTTATAAATTCCTTCCCTTGTCAAATTTATAGAAAAAGGGCTTGATGTTGTATAACAAAAGAATGTCAATAACAATGACAAAAACACACAAAAAATCTAAATGTAATAAAAGGCGTTGGCTCCTTTTCTGACAGACTCTGACAGAGTTCGGGGTGTTTAATTTAATATGCAAAACAATTCTTTTATAAGGTAAAGTTTTTGTGGCCATGATTTAACTCCTACTCAAGCCCACTTGGTCTGCAGTTTTGAACACACATCATGAAAAAAAAAAAAAGACACTCCAAGTACAAAGTACAGACATAAAGAACAAGGCAAAAAGTCCAACAAGACCAAGGTCTGGGTCAAATATACGAAAATTTGATTTAAAAAACATAATGGAAAACACTTTGGACAAATTGTGCTGTCCACATAATACGAACACGTTTTCTGCTGACAACTTAACAGTTACATTTCTAGAGGTCTTTAAGCTACACATTTTAAGTTCAGACTTTGGTGCAGACCTTCTGAGGAGCTTCTGCTGCAAACACAGTCCACACCACACAAACCAAAGCAGACGTAAATTGACCCCTCAAGTCGTATACAAGGCAAAGAGATTCAACCCTCCAACTTTTGTTCCAGCAGTAGAAAAACCTCATTCAAAATGTGTACTAACACAGTTAACGATGTCTGTGGTTAACTCCATATGTCTAGATTGGGGATGATATTTAAAAAACACTAAAATCACTTTATTTCACTATTATCTAACATTTCTTCAACAAACACCATTTCCCATAAGTCCTACACCATTGTGTGTTACACATCACAGCTCAACAGACAAGGTCAGTTCAGGTCCAGGTTGAAGGGTTGTGTCGAGTTCAGAGATTACACGAGAGATTAAATTGATTTACAGAAGATAGTGAAACAGGGGCCATCCTGGACATGACATGAGGACTTTGGCTTTCTACAGATAAGGGGTGTAATGACCCACCGAACTTGATCAGTGTATTTATGTAATGATCAAAGATCTAATATCATTAATGCAAAGTGAAAACATCGATCTGTATTATCATATTTAAGGGCTTCGCCTTTATTTTGAAATTCTGGGTCACCATCACACAGCACCAGGCAGATAATTGCAAGCATCCGAGAAAAAGATGATTAGTATAACCTTATTGACTAGGGAGTAAATCAGCAGTGTAGAAATATTTTGGATTTGGTAGAAAATTTTAATCAACAGGCAGAGGACATGCCGTGTGTAAATAACATTTTTATGAGATGAAATAAGGAAACACAACGTACCTGCCTGCAGCATCTCACTGCACTGACGTCTTGCTATGGTAACATAAGCTGCTCTATTTCAACAACATTAGGCTGAAAAACTTTGCTGGTAGATGTGGTGACTTAAACCAACATTGAGTGACGAAAAAGTACGAATAATACATGTAATTTTTTCAGCTATGAGTAGAGGAAATCTCTGCTGGTCACTAGGCTGATTCATGTTACGTGAAAGTTCTTAAGCTAATTGATACAGTCTCATGTCGATCGCAGGGCCCTTGATTTAACTGAATTGAAATCGTATCGTGGCAGAATTTGTGTTATCGGCAACATCACATCATGATGAAACTACTGATTTACACACACAGAATCCACCGAGCTACAGTATTGATGTCACAATCTTTACCGATGAGTTTGCACCATAGGGGGATCGTTTGCTCACCACACAAACACACACACACACACACACACAACTGCATACATGCAGTGTCTCACATATGTAAAGACGATAAAGAAGATGCACACTCATAAACACTGGCGATGTATAATCACACACACTAATTCACATGAAAATTTCTCTTAATCTCCTCCGTCTCCATCTGTCTTCCCGACATATTCCCTTGTGTTTAATTAGCAGC
This sequence comes from Epinephelus awoara, assembly GCA_035609425.1. NCBI lineage: Eukaryota > Metazoa > Chordata > Actinopteri > Perciformes > Serranidae > Epinephelus > Epinephelus awoara. The sequence continues at coordinate 29,090,677 of CM069297.1, forward strand.
AGTCTTTTATTGCAAAGCGAAGAAAATAAAGAGCAGAATTAATTTCCATCATTTCATCAATTAAATGACACGAAGCATTTCTTGTTTTAATCAAGAGTGAATTAACATGACACCAGCAAATATTACACAGCTGCATACCCCAAATATCACAGACCGGAGAAGACCTTGTTTGTGCGTGCATGTGCAGTATGTGGGAGTGTGTGCATCAGCAGCTCTGTGCGTTAATGTTCACCCGTGTAGACGTGTGTGTTTGCAGGGGCAGATGCATACTAAACCCAGCGGTGATGCGAAAATTGCACTCCTACTGTGGGCATTTTGCTTTTCATGTCTGACACAAATTTTCTATTACCATTATATTTGAATACCATACAGGCACAGACACACACACACACACACTACACCTGTCTTTGCTCTGCCCTCAGCTGCTAATCTCTGCTCTCTTCAATCATCTTCTCCCGTCTCTCCGATTCCTCGCCTTTCTGCATCTTTCCTTCCCCCTCCTCGCTCTGTTTGCCTGCTCTGCCCGAACCATGTCTTTGATCTCCTCTCACTACCACGCAGGTGTACAATTCACTAAAAATCATTTTTGAAGTCGGCGGCTTTGAGACATCTCTGATGTTTTGCCACGAGATGCCGTTTAACCTCTCCCTTTCAGTTTCTCTCAATTTAAAACCACGAGGAAGTGCGGCCTTCGCAGACAGCTGCGGTGTGAATTGGGACACTGCGGGGGTCTGACCTCTGTTAAACGATCAGTTCAGGGTCTCAGTTCGCATACATCACACTCTTACACGCTGACAAAACACAAGCAGCTGGATTGAGAGAGGGACACGGTGACAGACCGTGAGAGATGATGAGATAGAGTCACAAATGAGAGGGGAAAAAGGGTAACAGACTGATAATGAAGGGAAATTCTTTAACGAGCGAAACTCTGACAAAGATGAGAAATGTGAAAAAACAAGAGAGTTATGGGAGATGAGAGGGCAGTGAAGTCGCAGAAGATCAGCACAGAAATGTTCAGGCTCTGATCTGAATTTCACTGAAATGGCCATAAGCGTTATCAATAAGCCCAAATTCTAACAGTGGTGCTGAATGTAGTTAACGCCACTCTCAATATGGCCGTTAGCTACACAGATAAAACCTGCTACACAGTACAGTAACATACATATACATATATATATATATACATATATATATAGAGATAGATAGATGCACCCACATACGCACATAGCCATTCACATAAACACATGCGCATGCGCTACATATCACCCCAGCTGCTATGCTGGATTCATCCAAATATGGTAGGGGATATTTCCATGGCAACAGCAGGCAGAAGGGGTGCAGACTTGTGCTGGATGATCTCCAGAGAGAGTCTGCTTTTTGACTTTTGATTCAAACTATTCTCTTTCAATTCATTCAACAGTGAAGTCGATCTTCAGCGCAGTCTGAATATGAGTCTCTTATGAAAACAGAGAATCCAGCAGTGGTTACATATTGGCTGCCATGGAGATGCAGTTACACCGCTCTAACCGTGTGGAAGCTGACTTACATGCATTGGTTTTAACCTATCATGCAGTCAGTTTGTTATATTTCTACTTTTTAACAGGTGTTTTAACGGTTTTTGGGTCTCCTCTCGTAAAGGACACGCACAGCGCAGACGATGTTTCTCTGAAATCTGTTGCTGCTAAACAGCTGCACATGTGCAGCACATTTATAAATAGCACTGATGGAGCAGACATACAGTAACAGGTAAAAGGCAGACAGTGCTTGGGGAGGGAAACATATTTCAAACTGGAATGCTTGATCATAAAATACAGAGATGTTGTTGCTGTGAAGTCAACCTTATGATAAGTCATAGCTATTATCACCGCCTGCCCTGTGTGGTCTGGACGGGAGTTTGTTGCGAGGAGGGACGGTGCGTCAGGGCATTCTGTGTGAGCGTGTGTGTACACAAGAAGGTAAATACCATCTTAAACTCCTGCTGCCTTACCCAGTGAGTCATGCATCTATTCTGCATCTCCACTCTACAAACCAACACATACTGTAGAATGTGGATTTGTCTAGTACAGTACACACACACACACACACACACACACACACACACACACACACACAATCTGCACTCTTTCTGTAATATGTCATTTAGAGGATTAAAGATTTGTGAACCTTTTTACACTAACAAGTCAGACAGCATTTGCCCATATTTGCTGCGGGGCCCTGCCAGAGAGGCGTCATCAACTGTGTGTTTGACTGATACAATATGTATTTTTGGGCGGGGGGGGGGCAGACTTACTTGTGTGTCATTGAAAGGACCTCATTTGAATTTGAGAAAGGAGAGGATGTTTCATTTGAAGACAGACAAAAGAGGTTATTAAGTTGATTTAGGGAAAAGCTAATGACATGGGGGCATGTGAATTTGTGCTTGTAAGTGTGTGTGTGTGTGCGTAGACGTGTAAGTGTTGGGGGGTGTTTGTGTGTCCCATGTGGCTAGATATTTATCTCAGCCCAGCTATTCATTAATGGGTCTGTAGCCTGCTGGCACCATGAGGAATTATAGGACAGAAGCAATCAATACACTCAGGCTCCAAATCCAGACTGCATGCATGTGTGTGTGTGTGTGTGTGTGTGTGTGTGTGTGTGTGTGTGTGTGTGTGTGTGTGTGTGTGTGTGTGTGTGTGTGTGTGTGTGTGTGTGTGTGTGTGTGTGTGTGTGTGTGTGTGTGTGTGTGTGTGAGACATAGTTTTCTTGTGATGTGGTAGTTAGCCCCAGGACCTGATGTGGGTTTTTAGGATTATTTCTAGAAGAAGAACATAAGGAATCTAAAACCAGACACACAGTTTAAACTGAGCGCCTGCTGAGGCTTATAAAAGTGACAAAATGCAAAGGCCAAGTTCACATAAAGAGCCAGCACTGACAGTATTCCTGATGTCACTGTAATGCCTTAACTGCTCTTAATAATCTTGGCTTTATATAATATGCTGATGTTAATGAGGTACTATGTGAATTTTATTATCACTTATCAACTGCGGGCCCATATACATTACCTCCTAAATGACAAAAGTGCACAAAGCCTGTAAAAATGCATTTACTGAACAGACTTTTTGAATTGATCAATTCATTTAAAGTGCAAGTGGCACAGGCTTAGATTTAGAAGGAAGAATTTAAGTTTGAGAAGGAAGGAAGTTGCTACCAATGTCCCCAATAATGTTAATTATCATAGAATTATCAAGAGCAGGGTACTGAAGCTGTGGCAGACAGGACCTATTCAAAGTAAAAGCAAATGGGGGTTATTATGTTTTGTCAGTGCCTTATTTTGAAAGGGGTCAAATGTAAGTGTTACTCAAAATAAGCCCACTATGAGAGGTCGTTGGAGGATGTTGGAAGATTCATCAGACAGTAGCTGCTGGACAATATTTCTTCAATCTGACTGATATCATTCTGATTATAGATTCCATCTTGTCTGTTTACATCAACACTAAATGCCAAGTTCAAGTAGTTCTACCTCCTGCTGCAAATGTAAAAATTCCAACTTTATTGAGAAAACTCAAATCATTCAATTTATAAAGTACAGAAGGAGAATACGTGGCTCCGCCTGTTAATGCAATATAGTAGAGGTTGAATGTAACTAAGTACATTCACTCAAGTACTTAAGTGCAGATCTGAGAAGAAGAAGCGCTCGCATCAGAACCCATAATACAGACAGACAGGATTCAGAGACAACCACACATCTTAAATTACGTACGTCATCCAGCAAACAGCCAGTCTCAAACAGTAAAAATGCAATCTGGAAATCTCGTAGTCTTCTATTCTATTAATGACCCTACTTATCTGCCTAGGTAACTGAATAATCTTCTGTGTGCTCTTGTGGTAATGTAATTATCCTGGTGTTAAACGTGTGTCTGCCCAACTGGGCTAATCAGAAGTTCCTTCCACAGACCTCCAGTGAGCAGGGCATCCACCCGTGACCATCTCCAATTTATAACTACAGCCCGTTTATGATACTGACACTAACGAAGGATGATATTCAATTAACCAACCTAATCAAGACAGACTGGCCAGACAGTCACTGCAAAAAACATCAATTTTAACAAGCCATTAGGTTCAACAGTATATTCGGCCTGAGAAAATTATTTTCTTCACACAAGTGGAAGCAAAATGGTGTGAGAGCTTTAGTTGCTTTAAATGTGTCTTCATTTAGATCAAGAAATTCTAATTTGACAAGAGACCATTCAGTATGAAAATAGGGAGACTGGTCAACTGGTGTCAAGATGCTGTTGCATAATTGAAGGAAACTGTGGGAATACACTGATTTAATTTGGCAACGCATCGTAATGTTATGTCAGCTTAAAGTCCAGGATCTTGATGAACTTCTGAGATGTAATATCAAATAACACTTCATTTGGTTTTTGTTGAAGTGGAATAAACTGCAAATTGCTGTACCAAATTTCAGAGTCTATTTAGTGTACCATAGCTGGTCTTTCATCTTTCTTTTTTTAATCTAGTATTTACATTACTTTATCCAATAATGTTTTCCCTGTTTTCCTCTTAATTGGAAGTCATTAAATGCATTTTCATCCATCCCTTTTCATGCACATTTCAATTTGTGTATTAAAAAACCTGAGTGGAAAAGCCAAAAAAAAAAAAAATAGAAATATTGAAAAAAGGTTTTTACACTTGGGAGAGGATGAAAAGTTGTTGTGTCAGTAAAATGTAAATGTGACTAAATGCAATGAAAACAAATTCAGTGACTGCTGATTTACAGTCATGACATACCGTCATTACATAGGCCACTGGAAGCTCTCTTCGTCATTTCTGGGTGGCTTTGAACTACATTTCAATGTAAACCCAACTATTGTCACTGCTAATTTTACTGGGGAGGTGTAAGACAGCTATGTGCTATGCAAGCTGCTTCTTTTTTTTTTACCTGACAGGATAAACCTTCGCCAGAAAAGTGTGACAGAGGATCCAGCTGTACCAACCCTGTCTCACTTTGAAGTCGTCGAAAACTGGCGCTTGGGCAGTGACTTCTGGCATCAGACACTGTTATAAAAGTCGGCATGATATGCTGGGTGGGTGGGAGTGGTGGTGGGTGTGTCCAACAACCACCGACTTTCACCCTGGAGATCAGTGTTTGCTTCCTGTTTCAATATAAAGCCAAATCAAGTTCTTTTTTCCTAAACCCAACCACATGTGTGTGTTGCTGAAATGTAACCACATGCATTTGTTGCTGAAGGGGAAAAAAGTCAATTTACAGTGTTGGACCAATGTAGTGCTTTTAGAGAGAGAGACTGTATGCAAATTGTAAATTTCATATGAAAATGGAGGTGTATTTTGAAAACAGACAGTGCATGTAACAGGCAGAACTTGACACGGCATCACAGAACGTCATCAACCAATGCACCCGAGGTACCTTGCCGGTCGTATGCCGATGTGGAAAGTCAATGACCAAATGTCAATATGTGACGAGGTCGGAGTGAGAATGTGTTGGTTTTTCCCCTGATGCAACTCTCCTTCATGCAGGTGCTCGGACTAACCGATACAAGAAGCAATGACAAACCAGTGATAAGGGCAAGAACCCTCAATAGCTTACAGCTCACCAAAACCACAAGCTGGGTTTACTGGAATGATTCTTTCCCAGAGTTACAGCATCTTCTGTTGAAGAAACCCCAGGTTTCCAATTTCTCTCTTTCATCCACTTGCACATATTCACATTTGGGACCTTACATTATATTTTTGTGCTGCTGACTATTGAGCAGTGACACTGGACCAGTTGGAGATTAAGTGTTTTGCTCAAAGGCATATTCACAGTAATAATTAGAAGAGGAGAAAGCACTGTTGTGGACTTCTCCTTGGTTTTGTAGCTTTGGCCCACTGTTCACAACAGATGTGTTGTAGTGCATCAAACTCTCTGTATTGGAAATAATCACATATTAAAAACAACTCAATCCATGACAGGATGACTTAAGCTAATAAATCCATTCACTTCTGAGGACGGGATATTTATCTCCATTTCATGATCTTTCTCTCTCTCCCTACTTTTATCTAGCAAGGCAACCAGTTAACAGAAAGTAGAGCATGTTTAGCATGGTTTAATACTTTACCTCGCTCTCAGCAGGATGGCGACGATGACGATGTGGATGAGGATGAAGATGAGTAAGATGAGCGTGATGATAATGAGCATCATGGCGGCGACGACAACAAAAATGATGCTGGATATGATTTAGTTACACAGCACAGGTCACTGTAGGAAGAGTAGAATATGTTTAAATACAACTGTGGCATTTTAATGGTAAATACATGATAATGGCTCCAATCTATTCAAAGTCTGTTCCATTCTCTGAATGTTGGCTGGCATGGCTGCTCAGATCATTATTCATTTTATGTTTATCGCACAGTTGGCATGGCAACCAAAAGGCTTCGAAAGATACTATCACACATAAATGTACACACACACACACACACACACGTGCACATGCACAAATGTAGATAAAAACAGCCTCTTTGGAAGGTTATTTTTGCAAGTGAAATGTAGGAGGAATTCATCTAAGTGAGAACAAAGCTTAATGTGAAACCCACCTCTGAAATTCAAAACAGCAAGTGCGTGTACATGTGTGTCTGTGTGTGTGTGTGTGTGTGTGTGTGTTTGTGAATGTCTCTTTCTGTATGTTTTGGACGAATAGTCTATTTGGGTATTTAACACCATTCAGACTACTCCACCATTTTATGACAGAAATCTACAGTTTTTCCACTATCAAGGCTCAGACGTTCCGCCGTTCAAAATTAACAAAAACTCAGTAAATAAATGTCTTTGAAAAGGAGTTTTTAAAACAAAGCAAACTCAAATAAGACTTAGAAATGATCTGGTTCACTGCCATATAATAAATGTACTTTTTGCTCTGGGGTCATGTTGAGCCCTGGCGACTACTACACACTACATCTATACACCAGGGTTTGCTGCACCCTTTTGTAACAGAGGCAGTCCACCTACTCCACTAACATCAAAAGAAGTGAATGCACATTTATAAAATTAACCAACTCAACTGATTGCAAAAGAGAAGATGTCTGAATCTGTCCAACTCTGCTCAGCTTATTACAGTCACTGATTTATCAGGCTTATCAGTCATTTGCTGAAAGGGACACTTCACCCAAAAATCAAAGCAGAAGATTCACATGGGAATTATATTTCTTTCTATCGAGCGACACCAGCCAACTGTATCGCCCTACAGAAGCAAGCATGCAGCTACTCATGGACAGGACACTTGTTGCTCTTGACAGCGGGAGATGTAAAGATTAATGGCGTCCTCCTCAGCAGAGCTAAACTGTTAGCTAGCTCAGGAGAGCTCGAGAGAAGGCAGGCATCTCTATGGTCGATATCTCCAACACTTGGCATCTCACACCAAAACAATCTAGGGTGATTTTTTTCAGTTGGTAAACAGCTACATCAGTCACAGTCATGTGGGAATGTGTGCAGAATAATTAAAAAATGTGAAGACAAGCAGCACTGAGCAAGGTTGAAGTTACTTTGAAGTTTGATTATCACCACTTTGATGCACATTTTATACAAAGAACATGATTGATTTAAGTTTGAAGTAGCTGGGCTCTTATTTTAATCTTAATAGCTCTGTGTTTATCATCATCAATGACTCTCAAAGGAAGCTTAGAGAGGAGCACAGAGCCACAGCTTTGCCTCTCCATCTGCCCTCCAAAACATCCAGTGGCTGAACTCCCCAGTGGATCACACAGTCTGAATATCGCTGCCCGGCTGTGGAACACACTAGTTACAAAACAGAGACTTCTCCATCTTAATCACTGTTTTTACTGATTCAGTAATTTTTAATTTCCATTCTGAGCAAGACTCACAGACGCTGAGCAAACAGAGGAAATCAGTGACGCACTGACATATCTCAATCATCTCATATCTCAGTCAGAAAGACAGACCTTCCTGAGGAAACCCTGTACACCAAATCCTGCATATACCCCTGCTTAACATAATACAGGGGAACTAAACCTTGTAGCTTCACTGACCTGCCGATGAGTAGAAACTCTCCCACCAGTCCCTGGCGTCTCATGGCCATGAGGATGTTGCGGACAGTCATGCCTTCACAGAAACATGCCACCACCCTGGCCTTAGGCAGGTGGCCCCTCAGTCTTTCCAGCAGTCGATCAAAGCTCTGCTCTCCGGCATTGCTCCAGATTTTGCCTGGAGGGGGAAACATGTCAGACAAATATAAACAGGGTCTGTGACGGATGTGATAATTTTAGATCTCTGTTACTTTGAGCATTGAGTTTCTTTTTTTTGTTATTGTTTTGTTTTTCAGTCACAATATAGTTTCTCTATTTCACTATTTCATTGTGCTCAAGTGTCAACCACCTGACACCCACAGTGTGAATTGGGCCTTCAGGAGGTAGTAAAACAACAGGCAGATCTTTATTGTAAAATATACGTCTCCATGTTTAGTAGATGTCTGTAGGCTGAGAAGGCAGGTGAATTCATTTTAACTGCTCACACCATGGTGTCCTTGTTTGATAAAACGTAAAAAGGTAATTAGATGTGACTGCTGCTTGTTGCCGTTTGTGTGAGAAAGCTAACGAACCCTTGCTCAAACTATAAACCCACTAAAATTCAATGCAGTTTCTTACCAGAGTGGGCGATACAGATGCCCTCCTTGGCTGCCATGTCCTTGAACGCTTCCATCCCACTTTCACCATAGTTGCCTGAAAAACCACAGAAAGGGTAAGGGTGAGAAATGGTTCATTGAGGATAACTCCCAACAGCTTTTTAAAAGGCAGAGGACCAGGGATGTATCAATGTCAACCCAGCAACCAGAAAAAGGTTTAAACCCTGGGTGCATGACCCTTCTTTGTGGAGCTTGCATGTTCTCCCCATGTCAGCCTGAGTCTTCTCCGGGCACTCTGACTTTCTCCCACAGGTTAATTGGTGACTAAATTGTCCGTAGGTGTGAATGTGAGTGTGAATGGTTGTCTGTCTCTATGTGTCAGCACTGTGATAGTCTGGCAGCCTGCCCCCCCCCCCCCCCCCCCCATTTGAAAATCATAGTCATGATGTGAAACGCATCCTAGCGCACGTTTAATGCAATCTAAATTCTTATTTTAATGTAAATGTCAATAGTGCATATTTGACCATTTCTTCTATGAAATTTTAGGGGGAGTTCAGCCTCCCTTGTTGTCTCAGAGCAATCGCCCCTGATGTGCTGTCATGTTTGTGGCGACACATGGGGCCCGATGGTCTGCAAGGCGCAGTGTCTGGACAGGAGTGTTAGCATCCATTTGTAGCACAACTAGCCACAACTTCAACATCTTGCCGTCCGACAAAGGCAGCCTATGAAAGCTGTACGGGGTGTTGCGCGACATCCTGTTCTTGCAATTCGGATAAGCACAAACACGAACCACTGTTTTCAATCGATGCAGTAAAACTCTCAACTGTACTCCGGGACAACCAGCAGCGCTCAGCATGGCTCCTCTGTTTTCTTCCAGCAACAAGCAAAGCTCTCGCGAGATGACGTCACAGCCCAGAGCAAGGGAAACGTTTAGTGTGCTATTATGGAGATAACACTGCCGATTAGAACGAGTTGTACCTATGAATCATACGCACACATACACATCGGGAAATAGGGCCCAGGTTGAAAAATACCTTCGTTATCCTTTAATAGTTTGCACCCTATGTGGTGAGCTACGATAGTTGTGGATATGTCCAGCCATGTTTGTAGTGACCTATCCGGGTATTTTAAACCAAGTAGTTTTTGTGCTGAAACTTCACCACACATTCACCACACAACTTAAAACTGAAAACTGAAATGTGAAGAAATGTAAAGTTTCAACATAACTGCAACATGTTAAACATACAAATGTAACATAGCCGTAGCTTTTTGAACGGATGGATTGATTCAATTGATTCAGTTGTTCAAGCTACGACTAATGAGGGCAAACTGAGAGAGGAAATGTGCAATAACAAACAGTGTATTTCTCCCTAAAAGATAATAATTTTTGTTGGAAAAGATGACAGTAACAGACCTGATCCCTTCTGATTTTCAAAAACATGCCCACTGCAGTAACTCGCCTGCTGCTGCACTACTCATGAAAGCTCAAATTTATGTCAGAGAAAGCGTCTCCCCACTGTGGCACCCGTTTCTTTGCCAGAGAAAGTGGGTGACCTGGAATTTATGCTAATGAATGGTTGTACACACTGGCAAAGAATATGATAGGATTCCCCTCTTTAATTTCTCTTCCTCTGCCTTTTATCTCTCTCCGTGCACTGTGTTGATTGAAGAAAAGATCAAAATTATCTTTCTCACCCTTTTTTTGTTTTTTTTTTATTACCAGTTTTGTTTCCCACTCAGTGAAGCACTTATATTTTTAATTGTTCCTCCTCTTTACTCAGTAATCATCAATAGGATGCAGTCTGATTAGGTATCATGATATATGCTCTACTTAAAGTGTTGAAGATAAAGAAGAAATCAAAGGAGAAAAGTGAAAGATATAGGTAGAAGTGAAATGAAGGCAAATCATGGCAAGTCAAAGAGAGAACGCAGAGAGAAAAGGAGAAAGAGAGAAGAGATGAAATGTATACAGACAGTAGAAGAGGTCCCACAATCCCTGACCGCTGCTGCATCTCAATGTGTGTGTGTGTATGTGTGTGTGTAGTCAGGCCAATGATGAGTGTGGTGGAGCGAAGTGTAAAGTCCTGTAATTAGTGTCTCAGTGAGAGGAATGGGAGACAGATGGTACAGACCGTCCTTCCTCTGCACACACTGACACACACACACACACACACACACACACACATGCTCGTGCACACACACATTCATAGTGTTACCATCATCAAAATCGATAAAGCTTGTAACCTACTTCACTCCGGTCTCAACAGGGATTTATGTGTGAGACAAATCTTTCCCTCTCTCTCTCTCTCACAGCCCGTCATGTGTCTCTGGATCACTCTGTTTCTGCCTCTCTATCTCTCAAACACACACACTCAATGCTACTTTAGATTATTAGCATGCACACGCAAATACACACACACTCATCAATTTTAGATTGACTGTAGGCTATTGGCATTGAAATCCTCTAGGCTAATTCACACAGACACTTAAAGCAGGCGGGTCTTATTTGTCGCATAATTTTAACAATACTGACCTCATATGTTGGGTGTGTCACTATGTCATCTATACTAATCAGCTTCATTTCACACTGACTGTGATCAAATATACTATACACAAATGCAAGGCAGAAGGGCTCAACAATTAATCAAATTTTTATTGAAATCTCAAAAGGGCCTACTGCAATTTTCTAAACACAGGAGACACATTATTTCTTAAAGACGAAACGTGTGTCAAAACACCATTTTAAATTAAACAGGCCTTGTTCACACTGCCAGCCCGAATCCATTTTTGGCACATCCAGATTGATTTTGGAAAGTTTTTGCAGAGCAGATCCAAACCACATTTGAAGGTGGTTTGGAATATGATTTCAATCGACTGTCCAGATGCTCTGGCAACTCAAATCGGATTTGCGTCTTTGAACGCCACACGCGACAGCAGTGCCAAATCCAGAGTGCTGAGCAGAATCCATGCTGCTACAAGCAGAGCACTACGGAGGACAACATGGAGAACAAAAGTTCATGGACAGACGCCAAAACAAATCGAAATAAATTACTGCGATCTGACAGCGTGATTGTTTGGAGGACAAAATGATGATTGCTCTGGCTCCCGTGTTGGAAGGCCGTGTCACCAGCATTGCTACGTAGTCACTCACACCTATGTTGTTACTATGACAACCTATTAGTGATACATGTTAGTGATGTCTGGATGCACAAACCTGAAATGATTAAACCCCTTGAGATGAATCATCTCGTTTTCGAGGGCGTCCCGAAACACAATCATAACACAAATGGAAAACAGAACAATGAAAAAATATTTAAAAAAAGAACAGTGCAGACAGTCTGTCCTCAAATCTGATTTGAGAAACAAATCTGACTTGCCTGCAGTCTGACCCTGAGCACTGCCATATTGTCATGCTGCTGAGATGTCCTGCCCTTCACGTCTAAAGACCTAAGAAAGCATCTATGTTTGGTACAGATCACATTATAATAATTTTAATATGTTTTTCAATGAAAATGAGAATAGTAAGGTAAAATTATCTTCACATCTAATATTGCAAATCATTACCCAAATGCAATATCAGTCAAGAAATCGCAATTAGATATATTTTTTAAATCATTCTACCCTACAAAGTACAGTGAAAATGAACAAAAAAAAAAGTACACTCCCTTCAATGTCTTTGATTCACTTCGCCCATCTTCCCTCTTTCATCTACTCACACAGGCCATACTCCACACAGGCTAAACTACACACAACTGGCAGCCATTATCTCCCGCGTAGCTCCATGGTGATCATCACACTGTGGAGCAAAACCCTCATATACAGTTCATTTACTCCCAAACTCTCTCCTCACATGCAGTGACTCCCCTGGTTTTACCACCTTGCACTGGACAAAAACAACTACTGGAACATCCAGCACCGAAATCGCACTTTCACAGCCTCACTCTGTTCACTCCTTTACCCCTTCATGCTTTTTTCACCTTTTACCTCTTGCTGGTCTCCTCTACAAAGCTGTATCTCTTTAATCACTGATCTAAATCTATAATTCAAATGATAAACAAAAAAGAGCAGAAACAGCTTCAAGAAAAAATCTGCAGTAACACATGAAAGATAAAATAAAGGACAAAAATCCATTCGCACTGCGTGCTCCCCACTTGCGTGGCCCTCTACCCTCTGCGTCTTTGATCTCTCCTCATCTTGTTATTCAGTTGATATATTGCAGTGAATTACAACATGCAATCAAATGCAAAGCTGAAGGGTCTTCTGCTTGCCCTCCGCGGAGCTCCCTCTCCTCCTCCTCCTCTAGCTACTGCTTCGTCCACCCCCCGCTTTGCTGTAGCCGCAAATCAGGCAAGTAAAATTTAAGATAAACAGACAGGTGCTTCTGTGTCTTTCCCCCGATGGTTTCCATGCCTTTCGACTTCCTCTCACCCTTCCACCATCCTTCTCAATTACCACCCTCATCCTCTTGTCACTCTTATCAGGTCTATTACATGCAATTAGATGTGTCCTCCCTCCTCCTCCCTCCCTTCTCCCTCCCTTCCTTGTCTGCTTCCTCTTTTCAAGCCTCATTCCCTCCGGTCACAGCTTCACCAAGAGAAAAACAACACGCTGTAAAAATGTAAACATTGTTAAGTAAAGGGCATCATCCTGTCCTCTCATCCTATTTCTTGTGATCCCTCTCTCGTCTTGCCCCCCCCCCCCCAATATCACATCTGGAGTGCTACAACAGTGTGCAACTAAATGTCAAACACAGTAATACCCTGGGGAAGACGCTCGCTGACACTCACACTGTGTCAAACACCGAGTTAAACAAGATTACAGAATTACACGGCTAATGGAGCACACGCATAAACACAAATACATGGCAGCATGCAGCAGCACACAGATATGCACAGACTCATGAACTCCGTATTTGTGTTTGTATCCCTCTGTTTTATTGAGGAATTGTTGAGTAAAGTTTGTTGTAAAGTTAGTGGCAGACGTGTTATTCCTTATACTACTGGCACAAATTAAGGCTGCAATCAACAATCATTAAACACCACAATTATTGATTGAGCTGCCAATTATTTTCTCGATCAATCAGTCAGTTGTTTGGTCTAAAAACTATTTGCTTGTAAATAGTAAGAAATTAAATCCCAATTTCCGACAGCACAAATAACTGTCTTCGCATTACCTTTTTTCCAACCCCAACAATCTATAACTCCAAAATATTCAGGGTGCAATTAAACTAGACACCGAAAAACTTCCATGCTTTTATCTCCAGCAGACTTGACGACTGTATTGTGTTGTTCTCAGGCCTCTCAAAGAAATCTTTAAAACAAACTGCAGATGATCCAAAATGCAGCAGCACATCTACTCGCCAAGATGAAACATTGAGAACACATTTGTTTCAAGGTCTTCATTGACTTCCCGGTCATATCAGAATTCATTTTAAAATGTCGCTTTTAGTTTTTAAATCGCTTAATGGTCTGGCTCCTGAGTATTTATCGGATATGTCAAATACAGTCCCTCTAGATTCCTAAGATCCTCCACCTCTGGTCTATTAAATGTCCCCCAGAGTAAAACTACAAAGTACAGTGATGCTGCATTCTGTGTCATTGACCCTTGTCTCTGCAACAGCCTTCAAGAGGACGGCAGACATCTTCAAACGAAATCTTAAAACCTTTCTTTTTAGACTTGCATTTTTGTAGCATTTATTTAATTAACTGGTATCAAACCTACTTTGCATTGTGTATGTTTGTATGTGACAAAGTGTGTGATCGAATCTTATTTTTTCTATCTGTACCGTCCTTTATGTGTATTTTCTCTTTTTATTGTGTAAAGCACTTTGAGTTGACCCAGAACACACTGGAGGGATTACATATCTCATCTGGCCTGGGAACACCTTGGGGTCCTACAGGAGGAGCCGGAAAGTGTTGCTGGGGAGAGGGATGTCTGGGGTGCTTTGCTCGGCCTGCTGCCCCCACGCCCAGGCCTTGGATAAGCGGATGAAAATGGATGGATGGATGATTTGCACTTGCTGTATGAACTGTGCTATACAAATTATGTTGTTCTTATCATTATTACATTAAACACAGAAAACGAGGGAATCCTCACAGCTGAGGGTCTGGCACCAACATGTGTTTTTGTCTTTTTTTGCAAGAAAAAAACAACTTCAGAAATCTATTGATGATCATAAAAGTTACAGATTAATTTTAAATGCATGTGTTTGGGAAGTGCTAAGCATACCAGTGAATAAATTAGACTAAATTAGTTATGTTGTTGTTAAACTCAGTCCCCAATCAATCAGTATCTTTGTCGTTTTTCCTGAAGGCATGCAAGAAAAACAAAGGTTTCTTCACAAATTTAAGGGTAGGTAATTCACAGCCACGACTGATTGATTTACAAAGTGAAGTATTCCTTTAATGCCATTACTCACTCAGTGAATGATGGGAATCTATTCTGTAGCTTAGAGATGGGACAGGAAACATTCAGCCTGCACTTCCCTAGTCTGGTAAATCGTGAACAGTCTCAATGGAGCTTATATAAGCTCTTAGATGATGTAGTCACAATCACAAATTAGTCTCTTCCAACATATGTATCCCCTTTTTTTCTCTTTCTAGGCCTGCAAGTCTTCCTGCAGGGTTGTAGTGCCAGTTAGTTGCTCAGTTCAAGCCACTAATTAAGAGTGAATAGGAGAGAGAAAAAAATCTGAAAGACCTCAAGGGGTCAGTAGCCATTATGACTCTTAGATTCTTATTCATAACAGTTAGCTGTTGGATACATCCTCATGAATTTCAGATAATATGTGCACGTCTGTTATCCTATTTTTTGCAATGGAAATAGCTCCAGGCTGCAGACGAGATGAATATCTGCAGTTTTATAAGCATAACCAACTCCAGTATGCTTTACTGAGCAAACTCTGGCTCTTGCAATATACTATGTTTGTGAAACTGTTCTCATCTTATCTCTTGCAAACACACGTACATACAATCAGTGCACATCATTTACACCGATGCATCCATGTGCTCATATATCCTGTACAGATGTGGGTGATTACTACTTTAATAAACAATTGCCCTGCACATATATTCTCCAGTAAATGCTTTTAACCAGTTTTAACACGGCAAGAGATTCGACATTTTCCCCCTTAATGACTTACGAACATCTGTGCCAATAGGAAATCTCTATTTAATACTCCCTCATACATATCGTGGATAGAGCCCGGGTAGCAGAAGGGCTGGCAAACCATCTATCTATCTTAACAGAAGCCATTAAATGGATTCCCAGAACATGAGTTCTGCAATCTGAGCCCGAGCCAATTTGAGTAGATGTAGTTCTGTGACCCAGGCTCATTAAAAACACCGAAGAGCTCCTGTTATATGGGGACCCACCAGAAACTGGCCCATGACCCACTTTGAATCTTCACCCTTAGGCAACACTGCCAGAGAAGACGGTAAAAATGTGAGCATATTCAGCCATTCTCCTCTTCCCCATTTATTATACCTTTCTCTACAGTGTGCTTTCCCAACCCATCACAGTTTCATCTTCCTCAATTTTGCCAAGGCTATGACAGTTAAATAGGAGCAGGGCATGTCCTGCTACAGAGACGGGGAGGGAGAGGGATGGTGGGAAAAGAAAGGCAGAGAGAATCTGAGGTGTCGAGACGGGAGTGCATAAAGACAAAAAGGAGAAACAAATAAAAAAAAGAGAAAGACAAAAGGGGAGAAAGATTAAAGAGAAAGAGGTGGAGAGAAGGCTGACATCTTGATTTATTGAGAGACTGATCAATTTCTGTTGGAGCGTGCTTGGGTGACACATGTCAAATTTCATGTCAATAAAACCCATTGAGCTGAATTGAATTGAACCAAGAGGGGCGACACGAAGGGGAATGAGGGAGACGGAGGTAGAGAAAGAGTCAAACGGCGGAGGATAATAATGATTCTCTTCAGATGAATACTAAATGAACACTGACAGCCAATTGCAACGATGTGTGTCTTTAATGATCAGTTTGTTTTATACGATCAATACTGTACTGAATATGCGCACTTATTATCTGTACAGTAGGGGCAGACAAATATGAGCAGTAATGTAAGTGATGGTGGATTAAAGAAAGATGCTGACTACGAAGAATGGACAACACCGCCCTTCCTCTTCACAGCGCCTAGTGAAGCAGTTGAGCACCTTCAGTTACAGACTGGTCTCCCCAAGGTGCTCGACAAAGACTTTATTCCAGGAATTGTTAGACTCTTCACCTCTTCTGTCTGATAAAGCATTGGCTTCAGTGGTTCTCTTTTCTTTTTGTCTCACATCGGATTTTTGTGGTACTTAAAACTTTAGCTTGAAAGTAAAATCATGCTGCAAACATGAGAAATGGAACTGATGATTAGCCCTCCCAACCATTTTAGTACTTTTTTTAATTGTTGTATAAAGAAATATTTAAAAATTAACCAGCCATTCTGTTCTTAATCCGATCCCTGGCTGCGTACCCATGCTGCATGTGTATCTTATGGGCTCATTAATACCCCCTTTATGCACAAAAATAGATATGTCCATTTCAAACGCTGTAAACATCATTGTCCTTGTATTTGCAAAATGATTGCAGAGAAGGCTCCATCCACGTCCATATACTTATCTAACATGAGTATAAATGAGCGCCTAATGACGTGTGTGTCAATATATATCGATTCTATATATCTGCCAACAGTTGCAATACACATTTTCCGCTGTATGGATGCTATTGATACTACTTGCCTTGCCTTGCCTACTTTCTCACTTTGACACACACACAAACACCACTGCCGTGATTAGATTATTTGGAATGCATGCACTTCTTGTTGTTGCATTTTGGATGTCTTGTGTTGTATTAAAAAGGGACAGTTTGCGGATTTTTAACCAGCTTTGTATCATAACAATGTGGGTAGTATGTGTAAATGAACTGTGGTAAACTTCCTTCCATTTAACCAGTGCCTAAATGTCCCTGCTCGCCTCAGTTGCTAGAACTACAGACTGTACATCTGCATTGTCATATTGCCCTCCACCAATGCCGCCACCACGGGCACAAAGAGTATAGAAGTGGACCAAGAGACAGAACTGCCCCCCTCTCTTCCTCCAACTCAAATGGACGAGTTTTTACACACGAGTGCGAGAGTGTTTATTGGTTAGGTGTGGTGCAGTGCATTCTGGTAGTTGTAGGTTTTCTCGCTCTTGAGCAAACATGAATGCCACAGTCTTTTTCTCTGGTCATGTAGCACCAAAAAAATGTTTGTGTCTTTCTACTGTACAGCCCAGTTTTATTAAAAGACCATCTGTTCAGCAGCGACATACAGATGCTGAAGTCTTTCACTTGTGCACATGACAGACATTTTTGTCATTGCCTTGTGGTCACATATACAAGGCTTAAAGCTATTTTGCTGAATATTAATTGGCCAAAAACGGTTAAAAACTACAATTACACTGAACCTGCTGTGTGCCATATCTGCTTTCATTGATAAAATGAGGACTTCCTTGGAAAATGACTCTAAAGTAATGAAAATTGAGTCTTTTCTTAGCACCCCACATATTGGTGAAGCTCCTACTTAGCACCGGAGACTAAAACTCCAGGTGCCCGCCATGGCCCAGAGAGACCTCTTTTCATTACAAATGGCCCAGAAACAGTTGTAAAATCCACACATTACATACAGATATTCTGGCATGTATGATAGATACGATGTCCCCAATACTCACGATACTCTCCCATAACATTATTTCATTACGCCAATATAATTACTGTGCTGATATTACATGTATTATTCAGTTTCTTGCATATCAATTTCTATCGTCTCTTGCCTCCAGATGCAAAATGTTAATGCAGAGAATTAATGAGTACCCTCCCACCCCCCTTTTCTGAATCTGCAGCTCCTGTACGCTCTCTTATCTATGGCGGCTTTCTGGCACTATTATCATTGCTTTCCCCATTCTGTCTTCCTCCCCTTCCGTCCCACATCCCCGATATTTTTTCTTCCTTTCCCTCCATAAACCCTTCATTTCGTCCCCTCCTCCCTCGTCTTCCTCCCAGCCTTCCCCTCCCTCCACCCCCCTCTTCTTGTCCTCTCCCTTCATTCCTCCAATGCCCTCCCTATCCCTTTCCTCTCTTCCTTATCGCTCTCTCTCTCTCTCTCTCTCTCTCTTTCCTGTCCCTTCCTAATTCTTTCAGTCTCCACTCTGCCACCCTCCCTCTCTCCGTGTTTGAGACTGATTGTGTTTGAGAAGGCAGCAGTCGACCTCGAGGACCAGTTCCAAGGTCAAACACGCTTGTCTGAGGAAATACAAGGGCCGATACTTTCCTGACAAACACACACATTTGCACACACAGCCACAAGCACTCTCTCAAACAC
This sequence comes from Epinephelus awoara, assembly GCA_035609425.1. Taxonomy (NCBI): domain Eukaryota; kingdom Metazoa; phylum Chordata; class Actinopteri; order Perciformes; family Serranidae; genus Epinephelus; species Epinephelus awoara. The sequence continues at coordinate 29,109,647 of CM069297.1, forward strand.
AAATGCCTTTACACGTACACGCTCCCTGTCTAAGATTAATAGCAGCACACCAGCAAGCTCGCGCACACACACACACACACGCACGCTCATATAGATCGGTCTCGTGAGGAGAGAAAAATAAATGTCACATACAAGACAAATGTTATTTCTGACACCATACTGTTACAGACATGCAGGGTGAGGTGACTGTCATCATTTACGTAAATGTAGACAGATTTGCAACAGTGTCTGAACGTCTACAGAGAAATCACATTTTAAATTGGAAGAATTAGAATAAATGGTAATATAACTCTGCAAGGTTTAACGAAAGGTCTTGTGTGTAGGGTTTAGTGGGATCTAGCGGTGAGGTTGCACAAGTGTGGCAGGCATGTAGGTGAACTACAGTGGCCGATGGAAAAAAATGGCCCTATCTGGACCCTATGTCGTGTTGCTTATCAATGCGGACTCTTAGTAATGCTCTTTTTACCCATAAAGTGGTGCAAAAAATAAAGACATGGTGATAACATTCAACTCAACTTCCAAAAATTTGACCAGTTTTACAAATGACCAGAGCTCCTTGGAAGCGAACAGCAACAGATAAAGAAGAAAGGTTCCTAATGTTAGCCCAGATTGATTATTTGTTAGCTATGACTGGAGATCACAGAATTTAAAAATTCTGTTATGTAATGTCAAACGTAATCACATGACGCCGGCAGCTTTGTCATCATGAGGGCACCATTAGGAATTTGAAAATACCCGCTATGTTAGAATGAATTCATGCTACATAAATACCGATAGCAGCACTGTTTGTCCAGGAGCTCATTGGTTTTTCTGTACTGACGTGTGACGAACCTGTACCAATTTAGTGCTGGTTCTCAATACCCATCCCTAGTTAATACACACACACACACAAACACACACACTTACCCTTCATACCTCAAATACTGTTGTAAAGCCCTCAGGCAATGCCAGAGGCCAGGAACGAGTCCTCAGCGTGTGTGTGTGTGTGTGTGTGTGTGTGTGTGTGTGTGTGTGTGTGTGTGTGTGTGTGTGTGTGTGTATGCGCGTGTTTATCGCTCTTTATCACACTTTCAGGTTCAACAAGCCATCTCTCGGTGGACACATGCACACACACAGACAGTGTAACTGCATTGTCCTCCAGTTCCTGTAGCTGTCACACTATCTCCCAGACGTCCAACTGACTCAACTCACCACCACCTTCAGAGTGAGTGAGTAAGTCAGTGTGTACAAGTAAATCTCCACACCTATATCAAATACATAATAATGCCAAAATCAATCATGTGTTCCAATCCTCCTGCAGGTCTCCGTGTGTTTCTCTCTTGTTATTAATCATTGGGGATTTACGATACTTTAAACTCTGACTTCAGTGGCATCTGATGCTCTGGTTTTTTTTTTTTGACATGCTCTTTGGCATAATGTCCGTCTCCCTCCGTTACGCCCAGATGTTTATTTCTGGCAGTGTAGCAACCACCTGTTCTTGTGACTCCATTCATTTCCTTATCCTCAAGCAATCACCTGCTGATCCACACTGCTGTTTTTGGATACTACTGCTTCATCAACTTCTTGGCTTCGAGCTGTCTTCATCCCGGCTACAATGATTCATTTTTAAAATTAGATTTACTTCAGTGACCTGAAAACTCATCTCTTAAAAAAACACTTCCTTCTGCTTTGTTGCATGTTTGCTACAACCCTCGTCTTCTAGATTCCTCTCTACCTTGACTTCCTTTTTCTTCTTGTTCTGGCGCTGAAAACACTGCTACAAAAACTTTTCTGCTTTTTCTCCTTTGCTCTTATTATTCAAAAAGTTAATTTCTGTAAGGCATCACAATTGTCTTCACAATTGGATATTTGAGAGCAATCAAGGACTTTATATTTGGACTAACTGGTCCATTTATTTTAAGCCACTCTGGATAAGATCCAGGTAAATAAATGTAATGAGGAGTCTAGAACGCAGTATAATGAGGCAGATGCAGAGAGAGGATGAGAGAACACGAAAAAGGAAAAGACAAGAGTCTGTGTGTGCATGTCTGAGTTTGGAAGAGTTTAACAGTCAGAGACAGAGTGTGTGGGTGGTTGTACCTTCAGTGTGTATCGCAGACACGTAGCTCCAGTTGTATCTCTTGACAATGTCCACCATAGCTCTTGCCTGCTGGGCATCTGAAGGCACCACCCGCATAAAGTACTTATAAAGGCTCTGAAACAATGGAAATAAAATCAATGACAAGAGTTATCCAGGAGCATCTAGAACATTCAGTTCGGTAATGGATAATTCTCCACAATTACATTAAAGTTACATTAAAGTAGCAGTAATACATCATCTCTCTAATTGATTCCCTCTTGCATTTATGGGCCTATGTCTGTACAACTTCAGTGATGTAGAAATTTGTCTGCAAGCACATGGTCTCACCTTATCGCTGAGGTCCATACTGGTGGCAGAGTAGGCAATCTGTGGTATGTTGAACAGCTGTAGAAGGTTCTGGACTTGGATGGCCACTGAGCTCGACCCCGGTCCAATTAAACCCACAATGGGTTTTTTCCCCCGCATTGGAGTGGCAGAGGGGTCCGCACACTTCATCGTCGCTCCTCCACCTCCTCCCCCACCCCAGGCTCCTCCTCCACCCCACTCCTCGGCCTCATCGGAGGAGACAAGCGAGTCCCGTATGAACTCAATGCTCTGCTCCAGAGCCACAGCAGAGTGCCAACAGGAGTCTCGGATCTCACAGCCAAGGGAGATGTTGGGAAGGATGTGCGGGTCGGTGTTGATGCGGTCCAGTGTGTGCATCATGGCCTCCACCCTCTGGATGCCATACTGCTCTCGCACTGCGCCACACTTGCGCTCATGTACCTGTGCAGGCGGGGGGAAAGCAGACATCAAATCAAGTCTAATTGAATTGGCGTTTAGATAACACTGTCTAAATGTTGTCATTACTGATGATGGCAGTAATTATTGAGAAACATTTTCATATTTTAACCAGAGTGAATAAACAGTAAGGCACTTTTTTTTTAACTTGTGCTTTTCACACATGGGTGCTTCACTGCTGGATTAATATTGGTTTTACAGTCAAGTGGTTTCATTATAATTATGTACATTTATGCTACCTTTAATGTGTATTTTGTATATGATGTTGTCTATTTACATAGTAGGCCTATGGTGCCATGATGTGATTATTATGTATGATTCTTTATTCAGTAAAGGCCCGAACATGCTCGGACGTACTATAAGCAGAGCGGACTCCGCAAGGAATGTCCGCAGTATTTAGATATAAACGGCTTATTTTAAGGTAATGAAAACACAACTATTCTTAGTTTCAGGTGAATATGGTAAATGGATTGCACTTGTATAGCACTTTTCTAGTCTCAAAGTGCTTTAACACTACATGTTACATTCACCCATTCACACATTGGTGGCCAAGGCTACCATACAAGGTGCAACCTGCTACCCAGTAACCATTCACTCGCACTCACACACCGATGGAACAGCCATTGGGATCAATCTGAGGTTCAGTATCTTGCTCAAGGATACTTCGACATGCTGGCTGGAGGAGCTGGGGATCCCACCGCCAATCTTCTGATTACTTGACGACCTGCTCTTCCTCTGAGCCACAATAAAAGCACTGAGAGTTCTGAATATTACATACACTTTCTGCAAATAGAGGCTCTTAAATCTTACACTGGACCTTTAAGATGGTCTCTCCCTCTGTCTTGTGAAATAGGCGGATGAAGGTCTTCGCACCTAAAAAAAATTTTACCAATAATTTTTTTGACTGTTGCAAATGTAGAAGACAGTGTGCAGGAGTTCTTTGCTCTATTATGTTCACATGGCTGCCATGTTCAAAGTGTTATTTTTTCCCTGTTTGCAATTATCTATAATGAGATGGGAGAAAAGCTTAAATGTCAGTAGGTGATTGCAGGTTCCTGGAGAAGCTAATGGAGGTTGAATGTTCATGGACACAAAGAGGTACCCATTCGACAAATTGAATGTGTTCTTTAGGTCTTAATAAGCAGACTAACATCATAACTCTGTGCAGATTGCAAATTTGGTCAAAACTCATTTTTTCTCACCATAATTTTACCGATTTTCTGTCTTAATTTCTTTAACATTTCCAAAGTGCCTCATTTAAATCTCAGCAGGATTACACATTACATTACACAAGATTTACAGTCGCAAAAACTGAATTCCTATGTCTCCAACACACAAACCATCCTGCAGACATACACAGACACAAAATTACCTTGTCAGCAGGAGGCTGATGATGGACAGAGAACAACGCTCCAATGATGATGTCACCAGGCATGTGTGCTACGACTCGCCGTTCTGACTGTACAGAGTCAGCTTGATTAGATGCCACCCAAAAGGACAGAGATAGCAACAGCCAAATCATCATCGTGGTCAGTTGAGGTAACATGGGAGAAGCAGATCTCAAATGTGTCGGGTAGAGCAGTCACAGGAAACTACTTGTCCGAGAAACACTTTTCCTGGCCATGGCATGAGCTTCTGGCACAGAGGAGTTTTTGAGAATGGATGATTTCAGTATATTCCTTTTTCCGGACTTGTCTTTCCGTCCTTCAGATTTCAAGGTGGGATCATCACTGCAACAGCCGAGACAGGTGCAGCATTGCAACCTGGGAAATTCAAAAGAAAATGTGGGCTAAGTCTCAATGGCTGAAACAACTTCAGGCTCCCCCAATTATAAGGTAGAGTTGGTTTCCACAGTAACAGGTGACAGACAGACATGTTCACATAAACCTGTGAGCAGAAAAGACTTTGTTAGAATTTCAACATCTCAGTTGGTGCTGGATTTCACAGGCATGCTGGCCAAACTGGCTTGTTTGTATTTCAACTGCTTGATCTATTTACGTCTACATAATCACAGTCTGTAGATACAATCCCCCATCTTTGCTCAAGCTTGATAGATCTCCAATATCACATTCTTTTGCATAAGCAAAATCTTTGATTAAATACCCCCCAATCTCTCATATGTTACGAGTTTGATGTTGTTTATGTATTAAGATAAGTTTAGTTGATCATATTGTACGCTGTATGGCAAGATGGGGAAATACATTAGCAAATGTAACATGAGAATTTAATGTCTATTCATAAAACCTCACACGAACAGGCAAACATGCTGGAAGATTGGCACAGTCATTTTCATTAAACACAAGTATTCTGGGTAAATCAGACCATCAGTCAAGTTTAAAATGAAACACATTTATATGAATGAGTTCCAAAGACATCCCACTTTGTCTTTTCCGCTACTACTGTGAGGGAAAACTGTGTAAATTAAAGCTTAAACTCATATCACTCTCACTTGACACTGTGTTTGTGTGCACTCATTTCACAGCAAACGTCAGTCTCAGCACACTTGATGGTTAATTGAAATTGGGATGCAAACTGTAATGAAATCAACATAATGACCACTGCATCGGCCATTATAGTGACCAACGTAATGAGCTGTTACTGTTTGTCCTTAATGAAGCTTAATGCGATGACTAGAGAATCGGCTCTGGAACAGTACTCTTGATTTATGAAGGGAGGCTTTACAGAGTCCAGACCAGCTTTACAGCCTTTTCCTGTTCCTCCTGATGCACAGCTACAAATCACTGTGACTAAGCGGCGTCCCCACAGTCACCACTAGGGGTGGGACAAAATATCCATACAGGAATATACTTTATTACTTCGCCTTGCAACACACTGTCTATACACTGGAACCAGAGTTGCCACTCTATGACTTCTCATGGTGGCACTTAACAAATGAATGAGGGTGAAGTGAACAGAAGTTAAACAGCTTGTGATGCAGAGGAAACTCAGACGAGGAAATGGGGAACGATACGAACAGCGGGGGAAACAAATCAGAGAGGCACCCCATCATCTGGGCCGACTTCAGCTTTTACAACACAGATGGGACAAACACAATCGAAAGACAACGTGATGTGCAAGAGCCATTTCATGAAAGCGACACAACAAACACGATGAACACGCATAGCCACCAGATTCGTCGCCATCCTGATTTTGTGTTTTTGGAGCAGTTTGTTGCATTGGGTCTAAAAGTTTGCTTTTACTTGCCTCTGCAGCTGTGGCTCCTCTCATTTATCAATTCATCTGATCAACTCTGCAACCCTCACACCCCCCAAACTGCTGCTGATGAGAAGAGAAGAAAAAAACTTGAAGGCTTTCGCTTTGCACTGCGCTCACGGACCCACAAACCACAGAATGATACAAAAGGGACACAAGGAGACCCCCTTCCTGTCATCAGCTACCGCCACACATTGATTCAAATTCTGTGAGAAACACTGCCACCATTGTCATGCAACTTATTGTGATAGTTTCATATCGTCCCCTAGTCACCACTGTGCATAATATCAATAACACAACCACAACAGCGCATCACACCTCACAGCTGCTGTGAGGAATCTTTGGTCGTCTGACAAGTTTTATACAGCACTAGCTTGTAAAACTATAACACCAACAAGGTCACATAAAACCTCAGGCAGTCCCATTTCTGTCTTTAATTTATTTTTGTTTTGGTCCTTGAAGAGTAGAGTAGTAAAAGCCATGATGAGCACCAAAAAACGCCATGTATCTGCCCCTCGACTCTCACCAAATCAAACTTGGTATGTTATGGCCTGTTCTCCCACTGCTTTATTGGTATTACTTTAACACTGGCTTTGAGTGTTCTCTCTAAATTGGGCCCCCTTCCATTGTTATCATTACAGTGTGAATTGTTTTCGAGTCTGAAACAAACAATTCGGCAAAAACTCTGCATTCAGGGGTGTTTTGTATTCCCTTTGTTTTAGCACAGAAGGTAGACTATTGCATGTGCCTTGCTTTAATGAATTATAGAGCGCATCCATTTACTGTGATGACTTACAAGCAGAGGTGAGGCTAAAGTGAGGAATCCCCTTTGCAAAATGTTTGCAAGTCAACCTCTAAGTGGATGATACCAACAGACATACAGGACACATCTAGCTATGACAAACACACCAAGCATACAGTGTTTAACAGTCAGCCAAATGGGGGGGGCATCAGAGTCCTCCCCTGAGTAAACTTTGAAGTAGCCATCCCTACAATTTGCTTAACCTCAGAGCTACACAAATACTTTACTTCACTGCAATGGAGCAATTTAATTGACCGTAAACAGCAGGGGATCGGGGACAGTTTAGACAGCAGAGGATGGCATCCACTGCTTATGCAAAACAGGATCAAGGTCGTGACAGGGATGTTGGTGGTTAGCTGAGTTGGGGGAAGGAGGGGGAGAGAAATGAAGGTGGAGTGTAGGGAAATATAGGAATAGGGGATGAGAGGGAGCAAACAGATGCATTGGATGAAAAGGCAGAATGAGGGGAGGATGGGGAGAGAAGAATAAAGAGGGAGAGGTGGGGAAGAGAGAGCACGGAGAAAGAGGTAGAGGAGGAGAGATAAAGCCAGGGAGGGAGATAAGAAAGGAGACTGAGGAAGGAGGGAGAGAGTGATAAAAAAAGAGGCATCAAGGGACAGAGAGTCTCCGAGAACGTAATTAACATGACAGTGTCAGGATGGCAACAGGGCTAACTGCTGCTCCAATAATGAACAAATCAAACAAAACTCAGCTCGCTCACACACACACACACACACACACACACACACACACACACACACACACACACACACACACACACACACACACACACACACTCTGTCTCTACCGATGACGCAATGGTGTTTCTGTCTGACATTCTCCAGCTATATCTACTGGCTTATAAATGTAAAGAGTGCAAATATAATTTTTAAGCTCTCCTCACTTGGAATTGCACTCAGGTGAGACAAATTCCCACTCACAAAAATCATTTCACCACACTGTTCTCCCTCCCTGAGACAAGCCACGGTTTCATTTGCAATCCTCCAGTGTGCCTCTCTCACACACTCAGTCACATACATGCTGCGTCTCTCTGTCACGCTCCCCCTCTGTGTCTCTCTCTTGTTGCGTAGGCCTAACTGTAGCCGAAAGGAAAAGAAAATCAAATCCTCATTCCCTAAACAAACATCTCGCGCACGCCATTAGGCATTTGTATCTCTAGTTCTATACAAACTACGCACAAGGGCATTATAAAACCTTCCAAATCAACTTTAACGCAAACACAAACAGACGACATGGGCAGACACAAACACTGGCCCTCCCTCTTCGTCTTGCTTTAATTCAATGAGTTTCATTAGTGCTGACACACTGTTTTATGTGTTGAGAAAGCATTTAATTTACTGCGCATTAAACAGGGACAATAACAATTACAATTTAAAATAATCCCTGGCACGCAAACACATTTATTTGCTCTGTCTTGTCCTGTATGACGCACAGACACTTGTGTTTGTAACGGCGCAGGGGGGCAGCATCTGGAGTTTTCAGAACATATTGTTGCACACAAGACACAAATATGCTAATGGAAAATGCAGGCATCTTGAATACTCTACAGTAATGGATTTGCATTCACCAACATGATCTTAAGAGTGAGCAGGGCCTTTATCACCCTCTTGAAACCTAGGAATAAATTAAGTACCAGAACATGAGCATATGAGTTTGAGCTTAACAGGCACATGTTTACACAATGCGGTATGCCCATGTTTTACTGTGAATATAAGACATACCACCTTCTGGTCACAGAGGACAACTCAGGGGCATGACTATTCATCAGAAACTCCACCAACTCAAATTATTTGCTTGCAACTAAATTGGGTCGTACTGCCTTTTTGGTTGTGTACACAACTTAAGGAAGCAGTAATATTTTGGGAAGCTTCAGTTACTCAGGGAAAGCTTTTGCTGAGTGGGCATGTGACGATGTGTTTCCATGCACCTCCCGAGTGAGCAGAGGCACGATATTTTGCACCTGAGCCCCAGGAAACAAGGTGTTTCAGCATGTTTTAAAAAGTTTAATGGTTTATTTTGATCATCACGAACTGCTGCTGTGTTTCTGGAAATATCTTAGTGCCACTAGGAGCTGTTCTGGTGCTCAGACCTGGGACAGATTTATATCTCTTGTGTGTCAAATATGTTTTTCAGGTTTGACCTTATGGGCCAATAAAGGACAGGAGGATGTCAAACAGCATCCAAATCGCTCTGATACAAATTCAGTATATTAATAAAAAGATGCCTACATCAGACAGTCAACAATAAGTCATGCACTGTTGACTATATGCTGCCTCCCTATGGGAGTCTTATACAGTCTGCAGGTCTAGTCATTGTCGTCAGGGTGTGCTAACACAGTAATGACTTTACCTGCTGCAGCGGCTCATCAGACAAGGTGTGACACAGCGGCGCCTGCTTCCCTCTCCCAAACAAGCTCTGACCTTAAATCACTTCATCCTGCAATGTTTCAACAGGGACTTGCAGCCCACACTGGTACCCTCCTCAATCGTCGATTTTCAGCGACCTCATTGTAGGCTACATTATATTTTTCTCTGTTATGGTTTCGTTTATGTTCCTTTGGTGTCCTTATAAAAAAGGAATGCATTGACTGATGTGATGTTTCTGTATAACCTTAGTCACTGACACACAGCGTCTGGTCACAAACTGCCTCTCTCCAAGGAGATAGAGAATCCAGAGACAACAACAATGACTGGCGCAGCGCTGCATCCGTCAACCGCAATGGGAGATCAGAGTCCATCATTTGCACTGAATCAAACACACACACACACACACATACACACGATTTTTTTCCTACAAGCGAATGGTGCAAAGCATGACAGAGACACCGTCTGAAATGAACATGGCCACAGCATGCCGGGGCTCTGATCCCTCTCGGTCTTATTGGCATCTCCTATTCATCAATGCAACTGGCTGCTCTTTTTTTAAACTAGGTTACGGGATATAACGCAAGGATAACTAGTGCAGATGCAACTGCATGCAAGTCATGTTATGCATACTGCAAGAACAATAGGTAGGCAAATAACAAAGTGCGACAAAAACACTCTGAGCAGAATATTGAGTAGGGCAGACGGGATAAGTCTCTGAAGAAACACGGCGCTCTCTCATTGCGCGTATCTTTCTGTAACCTTACCTTATAGGAATCTGGATGTCTCTCTGGCGTCACCAGCACGGTCCCGCTTGATAATTAGGTTGCAAGTTACTGTCACTCAGTAAAGATACAGCCGATAATGTGTAGTCCAATGTCAAACACGCCGGAGCTGCCTCTGATTGCTGTGCAGCCTCCGAGCTCCCTCCGTTTTCCAGTCACGCACACCTGAGCCTGTCTCCAAACACCTCTCTCCTTCATCCCACCCCTTTCCCTCTCCTCCGCTCCTCCTCTTCCCCAGCCCCTCCGCTCATCTCTGTCTCCACACACACCCCCATCCCCACTCATCCATCCCTTTCCAAGTCCCCATCTCTGTGAATTCATCCTACTACAGTCCATTTCCTCCTAATTCTCTTTCTCTCTGACGCTTTAAAAACACCTTTTCATTTAACTCCTCTCCTCTCCTGTCCTCCCCTTGTGATGATGGGGTGAAGGGTGTCCTCTTCTCCGATGCTTAACCTCAACCTAAGAATACCTTTGTAACAGCATCACACCTGTGCCGGGTTAGAGCGTGATTCAGCCAATCAGAGCTGACTTCTTGCCACTTCCTCTCCTGTTCTGTCCAATCTAAAGATTTAAATTCAAAATGTGATTTCCTGGCATGAACACAGCACCTTGTTGCAAAAGGATGCACACTGTAGGCTATATTAAGTCGCACCAAGAGGGAACAACAGACAGATGATGTGCAGAGACACACAGCAAAAACTCTGCAGCCTGGTCAAACCGAGTGTATTGATTTGTGTGACTAGTGTCTTCTCCTCTCTATCCTGCTCTATCCCTCTGCACACGCTTTTCCCATTTCTCTCGTGTGCAGCCCTCTCTGCCTGTCTGTTCTCTGGTGGTCCCTCTGCCTCTCTGCGTAAAATCCTGCACCCGAAGCGCCTTTAATTTACAATAGCTCTACTAATAGATGAGGAAAATGACTTATGCATTGCAAAAACATGCACCTGCAGTTCTTCTTATAGCCTAATGTTTGGATTAAAGGTGCTGTCTGCATCTCTCCACCCTCTCTCTGATCAAATAGACATCAGAGGTTACACTGTGGGCTGGGATAACGACGCAGCGGAGGAGATCGATAACATTTGAAGTTTCATAGCGGTCACAGGAGTAAAGAGCCATTAACCTATACAGCTTCGCCTGGCGTCCACTTAAAAGACCCACAGAGATCAAATCATTAAAGATAAAAAATCGATGCAAATCTAATGGAAACATCCCGCTCTCCTGCAAACGTCTCCAGCCATATAACACCGGCCGCCACTGCCAGCAGCGACGCTCTGCTCAGGGTTTGCACGAAAACAGACTTGTTTGTGTTTTTAAGGGCATGGTAACTTTTAATTTAATTATATTAAAGTTTTATCATTATTTTTTATATAAGACTTGAGTCGTTGTGTAAATGCTAGTTTGGATAGGCAATGCAAAACACATATTTCCTTCTCTGTTTTACTCAAGTCTGGGGAATCTGTTTATGTGACCTGCTCTAAATGGGTTCAACTATATTCCCATGCAAAATGAAATAAAAAGTGACACAGCACCGTCCACTAATGTTACATAAATCTTGCAGCAGAAGGAATTATAGGAGATTAAAAAATACCATATGTCGCCATCAGCTCTCAGTGAGTAGCCTGCAAAAGACACCTTTTCTCACGGGAATATCACAGACGTGATTTTACGTGCCTGTGATAAAAGGGGGTGTCTGAATCTATAGAAACTCCTTGATGTTTGAGATGCATTGCCTACATGAACTTGATGCTCATGAGAAACCAACGCATGAGACGTTTTCAGTACAATTTCCCTCCACGAATGGCAAACAGGAGAAGTTACATACCTTTGCTTGCAGGACAGGTGAATGCTCCCGGAGAAACACAGCATCCCTCACGCGTCCATCAGCGCATCATGGTGTCGGTGGGTAATCTACTTTTTCACTATGGCAACAAATGAACCCCCCCCCCTCTGTCCTCGCGCTCTCTCCGCCGCGCCACGCGCTCCAATGAGGAGGCTCCGTTCGCGTCACAGGTCATCCACCCTCTCTCGCGCGCGCTCTCACTAACTCTCCCCCCCCCCCCCTCTCTCGATATCACACCTACCTCCAAGATACCATCTGGAGATAGATACTGATAGAGAGTAGCCCGGGAGGGAGAGTGAGAGATGGAGGGAGAGACAGGGGGGGAGAGGGGGGTGTGGGATAGAAGGGGCTTTAGAGCTTGGCTATGACAAGGCTTGGATTAATTTGCCAGCCAAATGCATTTGGGATTAGTAGACCATTAAAAGAGCATAGACACAGACACACACGCACACTACTGCAAAAAAATTTACACACTGTCTTTCTCTCTCTCTCTCTCTCTCTCTCTCTCTCTCTCTCTCTCTCTCTCTCTCATACACACACACACACACACATGCAGGCTGGATGCGGCTTTAGCTGATGCAGTGATAGCCTTACTAACCCTGACCTCTATCTCTCTCAGTCTCTCTGAGGGCTAACAGGCAAACGTACCAGTGCACACATACACACACACACACACACACACACACACACACACACACACACACACACACACACACACATACAATTTCACAAAAATGTGCTACAGTGTGTGTCTGCTTGTAAAAATAATGTGTTGATGTAGTAGACATATATGCTACATTTTGGGTTTTCAAGAGCCAGAACAAAGTAAGTCAATATCTCCAAAGCTCAACTGACCTTTAGCTTAGACCCACCCCTTTCTGATGGTCAGACAGAGCCTGGTCTCAGTCCGAGGTCATCGAAATCCGACGCCTGGCCTGGGCAGTGACTTGCATTGTCAGAAACCAACGAAAAAGGGCCTTCCTTTGACGGGGCTGGTTGCCGTTAGTTTAGTCTGCCCAGTGGTGTCAGGGGGAAAAACAGTGGGACAAGGACGAATGTTATGGTGGCGTAAGTCCGAGTAGGACAGCTGGGTGGGAGGAGTGGTGGATGGGTCCAACAAACACCGACTTTCACCCACGAGAGCAGTGTTCGTGGCCCGTAAGATTACCTGTACTTTTTTCCTAAACCTTACCACGTGTTTTCATCTTTGAAAGTATTGACATACTGCGTTTATTTTGAAAGATTCCTGTGAAAACGGAAGCGTATTGTGAAAGAAGACAATGTATATAACAGGCAGAACTTGACACGTGTGTCCCAGAACGTCAACAACCAATTCACCCAGGGTACCTTGCATGTCGTATGTGAACGTGAAATGTGTGTGTGTTGTTCAACAATCTGTCAGAGTAAGCATGGAGCCCACACTGTAACTAACTGCACTCCTTGAAGAAATATTATCATATTTTTTGGAAAAATGAAAGAGTGATTCCAGAGAGAAGCAGACAGAGGGGTCTACAGTCTGTGCTTGAAGGATATATCCAGGATGTCAAACTGACTCAGCAGCAACAACTGGTTAAAAAGACAAAGATAGTTAGAAGCTAAAGCCGAACTATAGGCTACAGATCACAGTGTAAAAGTGAACCACCACATCACTGCTGATCAACACACAAGACAATGAATATAAAGGGAAACTTTGCTGATATTGAACCAGCTGTGTGGCTTAGCCCCCATGCTGCTGCCAGCACCCAGACCTCTGCTGCTGGACAGGCAAGGATCTCCAGGGGAAGCCAAACAACATTTATCTGCACACACTGTGATGACACAGAGCTGGTTGTATATCAGCAAAGTTTCCCTGCTTCCCTTCACTGGTTCCTGTACAGCAGGGTCGGCCTTTTTTTCCACCGTTATAATCACTGAAAAGCAAAAGCAGCATGTGTATACATTCAATAGGCTATATCTTCAGTAGCTAGCTAGCTAACCCTACACTTTTCAGGGTTTGATTTTGGTTTTGGAACAGGGAGGAAACGTGTATCTTTTTCCAACCTCTCCAGGTAACTAGTATCATTAATACACGACGTGCCCCAGGCACAACATTTAGCTCCAAATCCACAAAACCGGCCTGAAAATGAAGGAATCTGAAACGACTGCATTAGAGTCAATGGAGCACAGCTGTGTCGTTGTCAGACCCTGGTCTGAGCTGACGCAATGCTACTTTATGATTGGCCTGCGTCCAGGGATGGGCTTAGCAAAGGGTCAATTACCAATCATGCAAAACAGGCAACTACCAAAGGATCCTAGACCCTCAGGGGCCCCATGGACCCCAGGGCGACTTTGTGGCAGTTCATTTTTTGGTAATATGATTTGGACTCTGAGGCAACAAGTGCATTATTATCCCTATTTTACTATGAGGTCTAGTGAAAGGACCATGTGTCAGAACGTTCCGCTTGCACGTTGTATATCCTTTAATAAATTTGCATTTCATCAGCTTTTAACCAAATTAAGTTAGTGAACATTAAGGACTCAATAAGGGGTGAGATGATATTCCATAAATTAAGGTCATTAAAGGGAAACCATGGCATTTTTCAAGCTGGACCCTATTTTCCTATGTTTCTACATCTAAGTGGCCATGGAGACTGCAATTGAGGCTGCAATATAATCCCTGTGGGCAGTTGTGCACTCAGGTTAAATTCATTGAAAGTACTTGTTTTTGCCACTGTCAAGCTAAGAAGAAGAAACACAAAAGGACCCATGTAAACTGTTTATGTTAGGGACTGTATAGTACACTGGTGACATCACAAATTCACAGAAATCCCGACAGCTTGTTTAAAGGCACAGCTTCTGAATACAAACTGTCATTTATCATTTATTTGACACCTATACATGTTTTATCTTTTAAAAGATGGGGACTTGGGTTGGGAACCGGAGGGTCGCAGATTTAAGTCCCCGTCCGGACCAAATATGGCGTGTGGACTGGTAGCTGGAGAGGTGCCAGTTCACCTCCTTCGGTACCTAACCTAACTGCTCAAGGCGTCTGACCATGTGCAGCCCCCTCACTCTGACATCTCTCCATTTAATGCATGTATAGGTCGTGTTTGTGCATGTGTGTGTATTTCAGGCCTGTGTGTCTGCGAATAAAGTGGAAAAATAAATTGAATTTCCCCTCGGGGATTAATAACGCATATCTTCTTCTTCTAATGGACATAAATTGAAGGTGCAATTGCCCACAGGGATTATTGCAGCTTGTTTTGCCTCTCTCAGTACTGGATCAGTTTCAAAGACTGTTGACTCCATTTGTTACTTAGACCCAAAGTCATGGGAAAATAGGGTCCAGGTTCAAAAGTATTGAAGTTTCCCTTTAAGCTGGATGGACACAGTCCACAAATGCAGGTGCCTCAGGGGATATGATGGCCAAACTGCTCTTGTCCTTCCTCGTGTAATCTCAAAGACCAATCTCCGAACCCATCGGCCATCGTCTAACGACATGATGGTATCTGTTTATAGAGATTACACAGGGACCAAACCTAAGTATGTATTTCAGCAGCTACCTTAAAATCCTAAACTCGTGTATCCTCCTGAGACCCAAACTTTTGTTTGGTATGTATATTAATTTTTTTCCTAGCTATTTGGGATTAGCCGGAACTAATAAGTACAAAAAACTAAACATTGTTAACAATGATAAATTCCCAGTGTCCTAAAATGAGACAATAATAAGGTCCCAATGTCCTTCAACAAGCTGATGATAAATTCACTGCGTCTTCAAACAAGTTCTGACTAATTAACAGCGTCTCAACTTGTTACTGTTGCTAAAATTGACAAAGTTTGTATGGCATATCAAACTACTAACATTATTAATCAGAAATAAACAAGTTTCAACCATGAAATGTGATCAGGTTTTGGACCTTGTCCACTTTTCTGTCGCAATCAGCTGCAGACTGACTTGGCAGAGATGGTTGCGATCTTGTTTTTACATGGATTAATGTATTGTGGTCTTACTGCCTCTAGATGGCATCCAAAAATGTCCACAAACAAGGACAACAGGTCTAATTTAAGTAGAATGAAGTATCCACCAAGATAAACCCCTAATATAATGTAGACATAGGGTCTCTGGAAGGTATTCAATCAAATCATTTAAATCAGGCAAGTTACACGGCAATTCCATGACACAGCATCTGAGCTTACAGTGCAAGTTGTGGCGTTTGAGTTTACCACATAATGGAAAACTGGTCAGCAATGTACCAGCCTTTGATATTGGTGAATGTATCTGTATATATCTGTAAATATACTTGTGGCTTCCACCCATATAGCCGTGTAACTTCCACGTGTCTGTGACGTTCTCTCATCAACATCACAGTTAGGCTGCTAACAAGAACACTGACTGGTTTCAAATACTCACACCTTTTTTATTGATCAGGATTATGTCATGCATTAACCACTGACTCGTGACCACATGAATACAACACATGGTGTGCAATCACTCGAATGCACCATTAAACGACTGACTGGTCCGCAGTGGATTATAGGATACTGATGGTGGCAGTGATTCACCGGCTGTGTGCTGCAGATTCAGGAAAAGTTGGCATTCCTTGGATGGCACAGCTTTGTTGATGCATTGTGACACATTGGGTGTTAAACTGCAGACTTTAGAGGATCCAGTCTCTAATAATCCTTCATCTGCTCATATGTCCCCGCTTTAGGCCAAAATGAGCACTCATTATAATCTTAGAAGCTGGATCCGACCTTACAGATCTCTATCTGGTGAGCTGTCTATTACAGGATCTCCCTCAGATGGATCCTTGCACACGTGTTTTTAAGAACCTCCACGATCACTCAGACATCAACAATATACAGAGAGCTTCTGACCGCTGTTGCATCACATTGTGTCCTTGATTTTCTAAATAGGGCTGTTTAGGACGGATGAAACACCAGAATGATCTGGGGTCACATTTCCATGGCAACCCCTCGCTGCTGTAGTAAAACAGAAAATCAACAAGCAGCCAATGGATCAGGTTGATTTTGTCTCACATGGAGCCAGTCACACTCTCCTTCTCCCCCCGCAAACTTTGGTCAATAGGCACATAAATACTGAAACGTGACGGAGCAGAGTGTGCTGAATCGTGAAGAATTGGATTGAGAGGTATGACATGAAAACTATCCAGTTACCACACTGACTGTGCTTCATCTGACACTGACAATGTTAAGCAGAGTGTGCAGGCTACAGCGGAGTGCATCATGTAGTGACAGGTCCCCTGGTTACAAGAAAATAAGATTACGGTGACACAACAAGGACATCCTATGAAACACACCTGCATTCTCTGTGTGTCTGTGCAGCTATGTACAAGTGTGCAGCACACGCATCTAAACATCCATAGGGTAAAATTATCTTTTTTTCACCACCCGCCTCCACAAATCACAAGCACAACAGAGTCAGTGTCACAGTCGGCAAATCAATTATTCAATGGCATTTCAAAATAACAGTGGATACCCATGGTTGCCATAGACACATAGCTGATTTACAGGGTTGTCACTCGTCTGTGATATTCCCACTCTAAGTAGGACAAATAGAGGAAAAAAACAACTACAACGGCATTATGCCAACGGAGAAACGAGGACGTCAGTTATGAAACATTCACTCTCATGTTATGCGATTCCCGTTTCATTAAATAAGTGACGATTGAGGTTGTATTGTCATTTATATGTTTTAATTGAACTAAACAATACGATTGTGGCATGATTTACATTCAAGCCTTCTTAAAAAAAAACTTAAAACGTCTGAAATATGATTTGAAAAACTTTCCCAGTTGGTTGAAATAATGTCACACTGTCACAATTTTCATGTGACACTTTGACACAAAAGGCAGATCTGCACCTACTTCAGCATTATGCAACTCAGCTTGGCAAAAATATTGAAATTAGTTGAAACACACTGTAATCAAGTGGCAAAGTCTTACGTCATTGCCAGATTTGTAATTAAAAAATGGAGAAGCCCGCCGGAGCAGATGCAGGTTTAGTATGTAATATAACAAAACACTGTGTTTGTGGTTTATTTAGCTCATTTTTAAGGGGAGAAATGCAAATTTGATGCACTTTGAGGAAAAGAGTTTGTCCTCAGATCCTGTGGCAGGCTGTTCCAGAGTCTGGGTGCATACAAACTAAAAGCAGCCTCGATGTCGATGTTAACTGTCAGCACAGGTTGACAAGCTGTCATGGTGTCTCTGAGTACCAGGACGCCCTGATAATAGGGACAGCACACAAACTGGGGATACTGCAGCAGTGTGTGAATTTATACCTCGCAGAAGTGAAATAACAAAATCTATCTATCTATCTATCTATGTTTATTTTAATGATTATGATAGATAGATAGATAGATAGATAGATAGATAGATAGATAGATAGATAGATAGATAGATAGATAGATAGATGTTTTATTTGTATTCAATCTGGTTATTTTCTCAATTAATTGACTTATTGTTTTGTTGACAGACTGTCACAAAATTGGCATTACAGTATTTCCACAGCCCAGGATGATGGGTGTCATTTTGTGTGATCAAAAGGGGAAAACCCAAATATATTTTGCTTACTTTTACAGAAAAAAAAACAGGGAATACTCACATTTGAGAAGCTGGAGCAGGTGAAATTGTGTTGTTTTTGCTTTGAAATGAATTAAATGATAAACAGGTGAGCAGTAATGGTTGCATATATATTTTCAGTTGATCAACTAATCGATTAATCTCATTTGTAGACCTGCCTGCCTCAGTCGCTGTCCAGATGCAGATGAGGAGCATGGGGTCAAAGGTCAGTAGGTCATACCCCCTGACCATCCCTGATCCTGAGCCACACACACACACACACACACACACACACACACACACGATCAACACATACAGAGAGTTACACTAACACTTTTCTCCTCCCATCACTCCTGTCCTGTGAGCCAGCCGTCCACCTGTTAAAAAAGATTTTTCATAGAGTACAAAGCCAGTTAGGTACAGTTTCCAAATTATTTCCAAATTAGAAAAGCAATGTTCCTATTTTCAATCACATTTTCTAGCGAAGAGACAAATTGTCTCCTTGGGCAACGAGGTGCAAATTATGTCTCTCCCCTGTAGTAGAAACTAGGAAGATTTGTCTTTCATCTGTGCAGGGCGGCAGGGTGGATTTTAATATGAATAAGCTTTGTGAACTAAAAAAAACAAACAAAAAAAAAGTCACATAACCATATGAAACACCACCAGCTGGTCAGATCATCAGTGTTCTCCCTTCTCTCCTGTCTCATTACAACTGATGAGCAGGAAACAAACTGCGTGCTGCGACAGGCACCACAGTCACCCTGTGGTGCACCTCTGTTCCAGGCAACAAAGGGGTCATGCTGCCCTCTTGTGTCTGGTTGGAACAAAAGAAGAAGAGATTTATGAGAAATCTTTACTTGATATCATGTGGTTGTTGAAATATTTAGGAGTAACTGGGGTGAACTGCTGTAACTTGAGAGCTTTAAAGCAGGTGAAATTCTCAGTGAGTTCAAAGAAAAACTTCTCTCTTTCTCTCTCACACACACACACAAACACACACACACACACACACACACACACACACACTCTGCCTCTCTCTCTCAGAGCAGCCCTGCGGACAGGTTTATCCTGTGATGGTCATTCCTGTGCGCTCCACTGCGTTCCTGCAGCGGGATAAGCTGCACCCCGTGCCAGGCTACGGCAGCATGTGACCGGCTTGTGATCCTGAGGTTTGCGCAGATGACTTTCTGCCCCGGGCCCGACTGTATTAGTCTGTCTACCAAAGCATATGAGGGGGAAAACTCTCTTTCATTCACTCTCTTCCTCGTAGTCTCCACATATTGTACATTCTTGTATTGTGCGGATGATCGTCACGCTGCAACATGTGGTACAGATGATGAGGACACTGTCAAAGAGTCTGTTATATTGTTATAGAATGGGCTACTTGTGATAAAATGTTTAAGGAAGTATTCTGTAACTTTATTATACGTATGTTAAATATATTATATTGAATGATACAAATAGTATTTATAACAAATGCATTGTCAAGGGCGTATGTTTCGTTTTAACCCTGGGGGGACACATCAAATTTCCTCCCCCAGGAAACACTTATTTTCCTGCCTGCTGCTGAATTTTTCTGCACCAGTTTGTTCATTTTCTGCATCAGTTTATGGTGGAAATGTATTTAATTTAGTGAAAATAAAATTCCTGTTCTACGTTTAGAAGGGCTTGGGTTTGCATTTTCTCCCTGTGTACTCCAGCTTCCTCCCACAGTCCAAAGACATGCAGATTAGGTTAACTGGCGACTCTAAATTGGCCGTAGGTGTGAATGTGAGTGTGACTGGTTGTCCATCTCTATGTGTACTTTACTCTATGTGTACATGATACACAGCCAGTTGCCGTTACAGTTTAACAGTGCTTGGCAGCATCATGGGAAACGTGGGGGGACAAGGACATGATGTAAAGGAGGTGAATGTCCATTGGGGCAGGTGCGAGGAGTGGTGGATGGGTCCAGCAAACATCAACTTTCACTAAAGAGAGAGGTGTTCGTGTCCTGTAAGATTCTAAAGCCAAGCCCTGTTCTTTTTTCCTAAACCCAACCACATGCTTTTGTTGACTAAACCTAACCGTGTGTTTGTTGTTGAAGGAAAAAAAAAAGTAAATTTGCGGTGTTGTACCGAAGTAGTGTGTTAATTTTATACTACTACTTTATATAAATATATTTTGAAAGAAGACAATGCATGTAACAGACAGAACTGGACCCATGTGTCCCAGAACGTCAACAACTAATGCACCCAGGGTGCATTGCACGTCATACATGGATGTGGAAAGTCCATGACCAAACATCACCGTGTGATGTGGTCCGAATGAGAATGTGTTGATCAGCCCTGTGATAGTCTGGCGACCTTTCCACGGCATACCCCACCTCTCGCCCAGTCTCAGCTGGGATAGGCTTCAGCACCCCCAGGTTCACATGTTCACATGTCCCATGACGTGCCCCTGAAATCTACGCCTATGTACATTATTGTCATTGTAATCAGTGTTGGGAAGATTACTTTGGAAATGTAACAGATTAAAAATCACTGTTTACCCAGTAAAAATGTAATGGCTGGCAATAAAGCTGAAAATGTTCAGATCTAGGCTATGCCAAAAGAAGACATTCCTGCATGATGAAAAAGATGCAAAGCAACACAATGTATGTTTTGTTCTACATACACCAGTTAGATTTAACTAGTTATATCTCAACATTTCCCACGATCAAGGACTGTGCTTTACAGTTACTAAGTACTTCTACTTTACTACTAAATGTTATACATGAGTAGTTTCATATTTTGTACTTTAAATTGTATTTTCCTGCCAATACCTATGCTTGTAACTTGTATTTTCACATTGTGCCATTGCTACTTAAGCAGAAGTACTTGTTGAACCCGTGATTATCACCATATTCTAAAAATTATTAAATAAACTAATACTAATGTTGACACAGTTTGCATAATGCCTTGGCAACACAGATGTGCAGAGGAAACAATAGCCTGTATGCTGTAAACAAGGGCAGCGGCACCTTGAAGAAGCAAAACAATTTCTGTAATTTCCACCAGGAAAAAATCTTCTCTCACTCACACATTACTTGAAGGTCAAAAGTGATGAGCAGCAACATTCATCAAAAAAAGCATTTACTTTTTCCTCTGAAGTGTGGAAATTAAAGGTTGGAACTTTCTCCTCAACACTGCAAAACACCAGTGATATTAAATGTTTGTCTGATGGAGCGGTTTGCATGACATGACCTCCAGACCTCAAGGTCACTGTGGCACAAGACCCGATTCTCATTACTATACTGTGTATTATCCATTTGCCCCTTCTTAGCTTTTGTTTCTTGCATCTCACTTTTTCTGTTCCAACTGCATGTCTACTTCACACTCAATCATGCATAAATTCTGGGCCCGCCTTTGCCAGGGGTAGGGGGCTGTGCACAAAACACACACTCAGACACACACACACCACATTTTTTTCTGCCTGAGGTATATTGGAGCAGAGGTCGGCTGGTCTCAAGACAAAATGTAAGAGGAATCAGGAATATTATCCTGAGCATGTGATGGTGTGTGAGTGCACGTGCTTGTGTGTGTGCGCGTGCCCCTCAACGAGTGCGTGACATCACAATAAGATCACAGACTTTGTCGGAGGGCGGCCCCTAAAACGGCTCAATGAGTAGGGAGAGAACAGGAGGCTGTTGGCTGGGTGCAAGAGAGAGAGGTGGAAGGAGGCTTGTTGGAGGGTTAGATGGTAGCAACAAGTAGAGTAGCAAGTTTCAAAAAGCAGCAAGCTACAATTTTCTAAAGACAGTAATTGGTTAATTACAGGCACCTGAAAAGTTTGTACTTTTTACTCTTTAAGTCTAGAAGTCTTGTCTAGATCAAATTCGGCTGAATCCTGTCTTTATCTGCTTGTAGCCTACAAACTAGAAGAAAGTCTCCAACAGTCAATCTGCTCCTCTGTGCTGCTTTTGGGTAACGTTTTCTACTGCAGTCTGTGAAGGCGTCAGGTGCCATTGAGTCCATCTTTTCAGCAGGAACTCACATTCTCACTTTGGTTCAAACTGGAGCTGCTCTGACTTTTTATCATGAGGAGCTTGTGTGTATCTGTAGTTCTGCTGCAGTTCATCGGGATTTGTTTATGCCAATTCCCTCGCCCATGTGCCAACTCAGAGGGACTACGGACCAAAGAGTGTTGCCCGGTATGGGATGGTGACGGCTCAGCATGCGGCGCTCTGTCAGGGCGTGGTTTTTGCACTGAAGTGGAGGTCTCAGATGAGCCCCATGGGCCCCAGTACCCACACAGTGGAATTGATGACAGAGAGCGCTGGCCTTTAGCTTTCTTTAACCGGACGTGTCGCTGTGCTGGTAACTATGGAGGTTTTAACTGTGGCGAATGCAGGTTTGGTTACTGGGGTTCAAACTGTGCTGAATACAGGGAGTCAGTGCGCAGGAACATCCTGACCTTGTCACCTGCCGAGCAACAGAAGTTTATCTCTTATCTGAACCTGGCAAAAAACACTGTCAACCGTGACTATGTGATCTCCACAGCGACAAGAGCAGAGATGGGTGAAAATGGTGAGAACCCCATGTTCTCTGATATCAACACCTATGACCTGTTTGTCTGGATGCACTACTATGTGTCCCGGGATGCCTTTTTGGGAGGGCCAGGGAACGTATGGAGAGACATAGACTTTGCCCATGAATCTGCAGCATTCCTGCCGTGGCACCGAGTCTACCTGCTTCACTGGGAGAATGAGATAAGGAAGATGACAGGAGATTTTAACTTTACCATTCCATACTGGGACTGGAGGGATGCCCAGTCGTGTCAAGTGTGCACAGATGCTCTGATGGGCGGACGCAGCCCCCTCAATTCTAACCTCATCAGCCCTGCTTCAGTCTTCTCCTCATGGAAGGTAAGAGTATTTGATTGTCTCTCGGTGACTGAGTGTGTGTATCTGTGAGTGAAAACTGTGTGTTTAACTATGTGAAGATCTATGTGCAAATCTTTCTTTTCCATTATTACATTAGGAGATGGAAAGTTCCATTCCCCAAGAAAGAAACAAAGACTTGTTTTATTTCCATTTCACTCTGCGGGTCCGTTGTTCTAAAGCTGGTTTAGCCTCTTAATCCAAATTAGAGATTTGGTTGGAAACACATTTTTTTTAAGAATTCATCCTCAAGTGATCCAGCCAACATAAAAGATCAGACTGAAAATCCTACTTCAGAGGCTTTGTTTCCACATCCCCGAAAATGTATTCAAATCAATCTGACAAAAATCTTGCAGTACTTTGTATCCTGCACTTCATGCTGATGGATAGAGCTTCATGAACGTCTTAAGGCTCTTTAACCAATAGCTCACTGAATGTGTGTTTGTGTTTGTGTGTGTGTGTGTGTGTGTGTGTGTGTGTGTGTGTGTGTGTGTGTGTGTGTGTGTGTGTGTGTGTGTGTGTGTGTGTGTGTGTGTGTGTGTGTGTGTGAGTAGGTGATCTGCACCCAGCCAGAGGAGTACAACAACCGAGAGGCATTGTGTAACGCCACTGGGGAGGGACCACTCTTGCGCAACCCCGGCAACCATGATCCCAACCGCGTGACAAGACTCCCCACAACAGCTGATGTGGACTTCGCTGTGGGCCTCCCAGAGTACGAGACAGAACCCATGGACCGATTCGCCAATATGAGCTTTAGAAACGTCATAGAGGGTAGGAGTGGCAGACACACACACACACACACTCACTAGTATTAATGCACTTCAGTGCTTAACCATTGAACCTGAACCTAATCCATGGTCCAATCTGTTAATCTAGTGAATGAGTTTTGGCTTGTTTGGTTCATGCAGGGGTAGAAATACAATCATTTGCGTGTTCCTCACTTTCAAAGAGAGAAAGCACAACTACAGACATACATCCTTAAAATAAAGGTGCTAACTCAAACTATAGGGTTTCTCAGCTTGTCCCAATAGAAGAACTCTTTCTGGTTCCTGCTAGAACCTTTATACCTACAACCCAACATAAAGGATTATTAGAACTCTCTGTAAAAGGTTTCACCCAAACCCTGTCCACCTTCTAAGGCCCAGATTAGATGGTGCTCCATCCCCACTGAGCCCTCTGTTTCCATCCTCACAACGTCCTGGTGTTGGATGGTGGGTCGCTGAACGGAACCAGTTCCAAGCTGGTGGAAAAGGGATACCAGAAGTGCTCTAAAAACAGTAACTGACTACATTTTCCATAGACCTCTCCCCCACTAATCATGACTTTAATTAAAGAGGTTAGCCTGGGAACAAAGGAACCATTTTTAGAAGCCTTGGGCGTCATGAGGCTCTCAAAGGGCCAGCGATGATTTGGTCCAGTGCAACCCACAACAATCATATCCACAATCACATTTTTAGGAGGTGGAGATTTTGTGAAATCCCTGCTACTATACAGCCTTTACTTTTTCAATGGTGCACTAGGGTGTTGAACTGAAATTTGAATACAAAATGTACCAGGTATCTCTAAAATAAATTTCAGCAGACAGTGTGATATTGGTATAAAATGATGGTTAAGATATCAATTATGGCAGAACTCACGTAAAATGAATTGATTAAAGGGATTTCAGATACATCTACATTTAAAAATGGCATTTGAAACATGGACAAACTTTTGAATATCTGAGGCTGAGGATCTTTTAACACCCATCCTTGGAGAACTTTTTCTTACAGAAACGTTTCTTTGGATACAAAGGGTTATTATGCTTAGTGCCTCGTGTGTTTGTAATTTTTTGTAGTGACTGCTTAATGTTACATGGCAGATAGAGTAGCCATCGGGGGCAGGCCGTGATGCAGATTTTAGTACGTGTGCAACCATGCCCCTATCAGTTTTTCGCACTGACTCTCCTGGCATGCCGAAAAAAAGGAGTAAGATACAGAAATGTGTTTAGTTGTCACTGGGGTTAGTTGTAACACTTTTTAAAAGGTGTTGCAACCATCCCTACCCCTGTCAGCCAGTGGTTAGCGGGCTGTAGCAGCATGGTGGTTTGAAATGAGCAAAGATGAAATGCCCTGCATTTTACACTGGAGACCACTCTCTCATTTTATAGAAGTTACATAATTATAATTGCAACAGTACCAGTAATAATCAAAATATATACTTGGTCCAAAAATACTTTCATGCCTCAAAATCACTGTTTTCACTGTAAAATCTGCACACTTACTCACACAGCTATGAAAATTCGGAATAAGGTGATCTTGCGACAAATGTATTACCTGACTCCTAGGTCATCCCTTCTTGGTGAAAGTGGAGCTTGTTATATCCAGTCTCCCCTTCATGTTCTCACTTTCCTCCCCACCTGCAGGTTTCGCCAATCCATCTACAGGCATGGCAGTGCAAGGCCAGAGCACCATGCACAACGCCTTGCATCTCTTCATGAACGGCTCCATGTCCTCAGTGCAGGGCTCAGCCAACGACCCCATATTCCTGCTGCACCATGCTTTCATTGACAGGTACAATGATGCACACAACTCATTTCCTAATGACACATAGAAAAGAGAGCGCACACTACAAAGTCACTTATTCATGTGGTCGATTGCAGAGAATAACCACATTTGTTGAACATGATGAACAAACTGTTTTTCCTCTTTTCTCCTTCACTCCCGTTTACCTCTTTGTTCCTTCCTTCTCTTCTCCAGCATCTTCGAGCGCTGGCTCAGAGCCCACCAGCCTCTCCGGACCAACTACCCACGTGCCAACGCCCCCATCGGCCACAATGACGGTTACTACATGGTGCCCTTCCTGCCTCTCTACAGAAACGGAGACTACTTCCTGTCCAGCAAGGCTATGGGATTTGAGTATGCCTACCTGTTGGACCCTGGTTAGTACAACAACAACAAACAAGTCCATTAAGCGTGTGTCTCTACAACTTTTCCTTAGTGTCAAACTGTTTCGCACTGTGTATCTCCACTACAGGCCAGAGGTTTGTTCAGGAGTTCCTGACGCCCTACCTCCAGCAGGCCCAGGAGATCTGGCCGTGGCTCCTGGGAGCCGGGATCCTCGGGGCGCTGATCGCTGCAATCATCGCTGCACTGCTTATTGTTGCAAGAAGAAAGTGGAAGCGTAACCAGAGGAGGAAGAGGGCGTCGAGCTACGGAGAGAGACAGCCATTACTGCACAGCAGCTCAGAGGAAGGTTCATCTTCATATCAGACGACTCTGTAACACACACACAGGCACTGTACAAACAGCTGTATATTTTCATGAAACAAATTAATGAATCCTGGAACAAAACCTACATTTGTAATTGATTTCCCAGAATAAATCTATTTAAATTTCAAAAAGGTATCTAGCAGAGAGTTCTGTGTTGTCTTTGCCTCTGAGATATTCACTGCCAAGACTTTTGCATCTCAATACACTTGAGGTGGGAATGGAGATAGCACTTAAAAATGTCAGCAACATGTCTTTACAGAAACACTGTCGCGGGTTTAAAACAACTTTTGAATACTTTTTTATTTAGGTTTGCGAGTTTTTCCAAATGTTTTCCATAGATCAAAATTTTGTGGGTAGTGACAGTAGATACCTCAGAAAAAAATGTTGTAGCTTCTAATCAGTAGAAGTGAATGGGAAATCTATTTTGGGATTTAGGTGAACTGACCCTTTACTGTGTGAGACAGTTTGAATGGAGATTATAGATAAGGAGCAGGGACGCAACATCTGGAAGATGTCCCTAATATTCTACATTCAGTAGACATGTTTATCTACAACACACACACACACACACACAAAGCCATCAAGTGTTCATTAATACAATGCAACACGTCAGAGTACAAATTAAAATTTAAAGATTTATACAGTGCACCTCAGACTATTCTTGTATTTGCACTGTGACTTGTGTCAGGTGATTATTTACACAAACTACTCAGCAGTCAACGACAGCATCTGTGTTTGGATCAGCAAAAAATGTAAAGTGATGTGGCTATTCTTTCCCCCATGGCAACTTATTTTTTACTTTCCTTGCTGCCTTGAAACACAGATGCATATTATATATACAATAAACATACTGGACTGACTATAGATCGAGGAAAAGTTAGACGTTAAGGAAGAATTTTTGATCCTCAAAATCGAGGCCACGTCTGCTGCACTGTAGCTTTAGTGACTGCTCAGGTTGCAAGATCACATTTTTTGCCTTCTCATACTGAATAAATCAGTGTCAGAACTAAATTAAAGTCCTTTCTCCCAAATTACCTCCCTCCCTTCATTAATTAAAAATGCACTATCTAAGAATTCTTCTTGTGACTGAGATCCAGTCTGCTTTCCTCTATGTAATTTGAACATCAAGACTCCTCAGAAAAAGCTTTCATGTACCTCTCTTAATTTGTATAATAGGTGCTGATTTTGGGGGGGGGGGACGCAGGGAACACCTCCCCTTCAAAATTTAGAACAACCCCAATAAAAACATGGCAGTAGCTGAGGACTTTTTATTTTGACAAAATTGAAGACATTTCCACCACAAACTGGTGCAGAAAAGGAAAAATTGACGCATATAAAAATTCACCAGAATGCAGGAAACTAAATGTGTGACGCTAAAACTCCTGGGGGAGGATGCCTTGTCTGTGTAGATCAGAATGGCCGACCATTCACTGATTTTAAACAGTTCATATATCAGTGTCTTTCAATGCGAAACAGTTGTACAGAAGTAAAATCACTTACCAAATCTCTAACACACTCTACTGTGTGTTAGCACTGGTTCTAAAGGACCACGGTGTGCTACTGTATGATGACTGTGATGTGTATCATGACAACAAAGATGAATCATGAGTTTGTACATGCTGCATTAAAAACAAATTAAATCCCATTTTCAGTGTGATTTTTTTTTAATCTGTCGGTTATATAGGAATGTTGATTAAATACGTGTTACCTGAGACAATCACATATTTTAAAGGAAATCTGAATGTGTAGAGAGAGTTAGCAGATAACAGGACAAAGTGTTAATGTTGCTAAACAGTCAAACTGCTGTTTGACAGTATAATATTGTTTATTAAGTATTAGCTTGTGCCTATGAATTATATAGGTGTTATATATACTATATATTTGTATATTTAAATTGTGCCAGGATTAGAAAAAGTAAATATTTTCCCACTTATTATGTGCAGGTAATCAAAACATAATAAATAAAAAAATCTCTTTTATTTCAGACATTGCCTTGTTCTTATAAAAAGAGGACAATCCTGAAAATAGACAAACACTTTAACATTTAAATATATTTAAATTATAAATGCTAAATAAATGGTTGCCAATCACAACGTGAGAGAAAACAGTTGTTTCAGTCACAAAAACAGAAATATCAAGATGTTGATTCTATGCAGAAACCTGGTGTTTCCAGTTTTGGCAAAAAAAGTTCATTTCTTTTATCAGTAACTTGACTTTCAGGAGATACATAAAACATAATGACACCTAATTTGTTGAGAAATTGCCAAAGCCCTGCAGAAGTTTTTTCACATAAAATAACTTTAAACATAAATAAATTGAAAAAAAAAAACCTAACTAAGCATACTGGCTTGAGGTGTTGTGTAGGTTTGCTTAGTGTAAAGACAGATCTTTGATATGCATACATGAACAGACAGTTAAACAACAAATAAAAACTGAACCTGGAGTCTTCATTTAGGTTCCACTCTCCTCTGATGAGGAAATCACTGCAGATCTCATGACTGACAGTCTCACAGACAAATCAAATACTTTTAGACTGTTTCCAGCTCAGACACAGGAAGTGTTTGCTCTCTGACGAGGGACTCAAAACTAACATTTCCCTTCAGGCTGTCTACAAATCCTGCTTCCACACTTTTTGGTCTGTAGAGTGTGTTGGCTGTCAGGTTGATGTCAAGTAAAGGTTAAGTAAAGTCATTAAACTGACACTAAACTAGTTCTTGGTTACAACAACTGATTTGCCCATGTGGTTCCAATTCATGGTTATATACAGTAGGATAACAGTTCCTTAAGTGTGATGTTTCAGCCCTGATCCACTGAAAAATGAATTCCCTCTTGTGTAATAACATTATCTTGCTGTGTTTGTGGTCGGTGAATTGCAGGTTGTGTAAGCAAATTTTCTTCCTCAGAATGGCAACCAGCATGAGAAACGATTTCACTTCACAGTAAGGATGTGTTAAGATGAAAACCAATAGCAACTTTAGAAACTCAGAGCACCATAAGACGAAAATCCGAGCAGTGGGCTGGTCCCTTCAGTTTCACAGATGTTGGCTGGATAAGATGTTGAAGCTTTTAGAGCCGTCAGTTGGGGGTCGGGCTGGTCTAGAGAGAGAAACAGGCCTCATCTGCATGTTATGGTCTTGTCCTGCTGGGCCTTTTGTGAGCATGGTGGGATGCACATGAAATAATAATAATAATAATAGTCTGTGAATACTCAAGTTCTTTTGGCAAGTTTCATATATATCAAATGGCAAAGTTGCTGTGAGGTTGACCTCAAACTTTGGAACCGGCTCTAATGTTGGATCAGCTGAAGGACTCCTTGTTGAATTCAAATGTTGTTCCAGAATATCGGGCTGAGTTACACAGTCTGTGGAGAGTCCTAGAGATGCCCTTTGGTCCACAGCAGAAAACACCGACTCGCTTGCTGAAACCACAGTGAGAGAGAAAGACTTAACAAATGTAATAACACTGGAGTCATAGCCTACTCCATCCCTGGACATTCCCACTGCACTCACTGCTTATTGGTCCTCCCGATCTCATCAAACAGTAACTTCCATCTGGGGCGACCGACCAGCAGCCTGGAGGTGAGTGGGCGATACCTCTCCTCAGACATACTCTGAAAAATGAGAACAACACAACAAAGCTGCAACAACTGATTTGTGTTGGCCATTTCAGAGCAGCAGAAACAAGCTGTGAACACAACACTCATATATGATCTCTATTTAAATGTATACTATGCAATAAATTCCTGAAAAACAAAATATGGCAACAACACTAAACCAATGTCCAATTCATCAGGCTTCTTTGAGTGCAGGGACCCATTTATTTTCACACGTGCTCACCTTCACACAGTTAAAACATTGTCTGCCCATAATTTATCTCAGGCTGGTTTCCACTTAACAGTTTCAAAGTCAATCCCAGGTTAGTGTCCATTCAGTAGTTCAGTGTCCAAGTTTCCATTCATCAATTCCAGTTTCAAAACACTACAAACTCTTCATGCTCCTACACTAAGCACGGTCAGAAAACGGTTTGCTTACCCTGTCACACACCTCACCTGCACCTCACCTGCATTTTCCCTGCTCTAGTGTGCTACCTCATGTACAACCAACAAAACTGCATCAAGGGTTGGCTTTTACTTTCAGATTAAAAACAGTAAGTGACAATCCTGCGGAGTATAAATTTCACCTTGTTAGCAAATGAGCTCTACATCTTCAGTTTAAAAGATCCAACTCTGATATGACAACAGTTCCTCCACCTCTCTCGCCTCCCCCCTGCTAACTTACAAACCGCAGCAGCCTGTGCTCTCTAGTTTAACGGCCATTAGATGTTATCTCTAGCGCAAACAGCTGCGGGCAGTTATCAGCAAAGAAAAGCAAATTCTGGGACTGACGAGGTGGGATTAAGTAAAAGATAATGAGCTGCATGGGTTGTTTGTGTACCAGCAGGGTGAGCTGCTGATCTATCAAACCTTGTCAGTTTAAAATTGAGCTGTTTCAGATCAAAAGCTTTTCAGTTTGCCTTGAAGATCCATCAACCACCAGGTAAAGTACACTGATCTGAGCCTCTTAACTTGCACTACTTTATATCCATATATCTAGAATTTCTTTTTGTTTCTAATTGTGTGATTTTGTTATTTTATTATTATTGTTTTTTATACATATTTCAATAACAATGAATACTCTTGCAAATGCTGCTTACTTGACATTAACTTCCTGCATGTGCAAGTGATTATTTTATATATTGTGCAGGCCGGAGATGATGTGTTAAAGCAGAAGTTCCCAACTTGTGGGTCGCAGGTCCATTCTGAGTGGACCGCAAGTGACTCAGGAATGTGTCAAGTTTGTAAAAAAAAAAAAAAACACACTTTATTTGGAAGACAGTGCATTTCCGGCATAGAGCTTTTATTTTGAAGTGGTGTTTCCTGCTGTACAATGAGTGAGTAATGGACAGCTGCTTAACAGAGACAGCAAACTAGCTTGAAGACATAGCCAAATGCAAGCATGACGCTAAATATATTAAAATGTGTGGACCTTGAACTAATGACTGAAGAGAAATCTGGACCACTTTGGCACCACTGTATTAAAGGACAAAGGACGGTGTTGACAATGTCGTTTTACTCATTATTAAAAGGAAACCAGGTTTATATTTAAAGCAGATTGTATTATTTATCTACAATATAACAGAAACAAATGAACATACAACCCTTGAACTTTTTAGCCTGCCGGTTCAGTATGTGTTAAGAGACTGAAAAACCAAGACACTAAATCTCAAGGCATTTCCAAAGGACATGGGTGTGAGACACAGGTCAGGAAAAGTGTCCTGCATCGATCCTTTCTCACAGAGCAGCTCTGATACAGGTCAGGATCTGTCTGTAGAGGGGTTAGGCAACACCGACTAGTGTTCTCTGATTTTCTTCCTCTACTAGGGCTCATCAGAGATCAATACAGCTAAGCGTTTGAGCACAGCATGAGCGGGAACACCGCCAAATCAGGAGCATGAAACAAACACCTGGACAAAAACTCCCTATAATGTTTCACATAGTCCTCCCGCATTAGTCATGCTTCCTGTGCAAGGCCTCTGAGTCATGACAGACTGGTTTTACAGCTTCTTGTGAACTCTGTCATGGTGCAGCTGGCCTTTAGAAAAGTATATTCTCCCCGTCGGGGAATCGAACCCCGGTCTCCCGCGTGACAGGCGGGGATACTCACCACTATACTAACGAGGAGTTGTTCTACAGAGGTCACATGATCAGATAAATAAGAAGTGAACAACAGTGGACCTTTGTGAAAGCTAAATCCAAAAACCTGTGTTGGTTTTTTGATTTGATCCACACATATGTCTAATATGTTCAACAGATCATTAAAGGTTTGGCTTGATATCAACACCATGAATCAATGATTACATAACACTAAAGGAAATATCAGCAGCTTTTTGAAGTACGATCGAAAACATGCTTAAAACAATTGATAAAATCAGTGATATTGTTATTCTATGTATTGTTTTATTGCTGTATGTAGCCTTTTGTTTATTACATAAACTGAGATGAGTAAGCATTTTGGTCAACATGAGATCCATTCATGGTCTCCAATGGCTGTTTGCCACAGTAAGAAAAGGTGAAGAGTGTTAAGGTTTGAAACAAGTGGATTGCTTCAGAAGGGCTCACGCTGAAACAGTGTGACACAATAAATGCGGTGTAGTTCAGAGACAGAACAAACAGCAATAGACAAACACTGAACTCAAGACGTGCATGTGCTGTAGCTTCCTCTGTCATATGCTGCCCTCTAGTGACTTAGGTGTGTAACAACTTCCAGACAATGGATCAGTGAGGAGATAAATGAGTGAGCGTGTGTGTGTGTGTGTGTGTGTGTGTGTGTGTGTGTGTGTGTGTGTGTGTGTGTGTGTGTGTGTGTGTGTGTGTGTGTGTGTGTCACACCTACCTGCAGGTTGTCTGTCTGACTGACGTACAGTCTCAGATTGAAGTAGTCTGGTCTGTTTTCCTGCCAAAGCTAGACGACAAACACAGACATGGACATCTCAGGATTTCACTGGTGCTGCATGTATCTGGTTTAATTCAGCAAAGTCACATTTAGGATAAAGTGCAACATTTCTTCCTTTGTGGGTCCGGATACCAAACTCAGAACTTTTTAGGGTACCAAATTACATCAGTACGACTGAGTATCTATTGACATAAAATCAGTCCCAAATTTTGGTACCTTAGAGCCAGTGGCAGCTGCTGGTCTTTCAAACAGGGGAAGCTCACTTTAAGTTTACATCATAAAATCTGTCATATTGTAGCGAGGCAGTAACTTATAAAAGGAACATTTAATTGAAGCCATTTTTCAACCACACTCATGCCATTGAACCACAGCAAAACACACCTCAAAGATTTTCAGATGGGTTGAACAGTGAAAATGAGCTATATGGCTTATGGAAATAAGGAACTCTGTCAGAAGACTCCACTCGCAAATATCCACATGAAACTGAGCTTGAAATGCGAAGTGCTGTCAATCACAAAGGGGTTCAGCCTTTTAGACATTTCCTCCAATCATCATGCATACTCCGAGCGTCCTCTCCCACCTTCCTCTCCATTAGGTCCCAGGGAAGCTGAGCCTCCCTGGAAGTGACGATTTTGTCGCATTTATCCAACGACCGTCTCGTTTTGATGCATGAAAAAAACCTGCTCAGCGCTGTCTCATAGTCCACCGCGCTGACACAAGAATGTATGACAGGGAGGTCACGTTTGAAAACTGGTGATAAAAAGCTGACGTTTGAACATCATAGTCATGAATTTCTTCTAGGAAATTTTAAGCGAAGTTCAGCCTCCCTTGTTGTCTCAGAGCAATCGCCCCTGCTAAGAGCACAGCTGGGTGAGAACACTGGGTTCAGAAAGGAGGCAGAAGCACTGTGAAGTGCTCCTTCGGCTTCACAGTAAGTTGAAAATTACCTGGTCTATTTTCTATTTTATTTAAAAATAAACTAGTGTCACTGCTATTTGCTATTGTGTTAAATTACATAGTTTTTCCATATTTTTATCTGCTGTGTCCAAACAGAGGGCAAGAGAGACAGACAGAGATGGTCTTTGTGTGATGAGAAAAGAGAAGAGGAGTAGAGTAGTTTTTTGACTGCAGCTTGTTCAAAAATCACACTTTCATTGCCTGCAAAATTAGTGAAGTACAAAACAAGGTACCACTGGGTACTGATGCTGTTTCACACGTGAAGCCCATCTTAGACTTCTTTGAAATGGGAGAGGTAATATCACTTAAAGCCACAAGATGGCGGTAAATACAATAAATACAATTAATGCTCTGCTGACTGTTTCAGTAGGCCTGTGGAGAAGTTTCCAAAAAAAGTTGCCATAAACAAATCACTGACAAGAAAAATTAAGTTTGAGTTGTACTGAGGTTGATACATGACCTAATGAGTGCTTTTATTTAATCATACCAAATTTCTGCACCATCTTTGTTTGACTGTAATCAGACTTTAAAAGCCCAGGTGCCTCAGTGAAAACTCCCCTGTTGATCAGCACTCTTTTGCACTTAGCCTCTGAACTCCCACTTCCCCTTAAAACGCAGAAAAAGTTCACTGACGTGACTGAGCACAAACACACACAGGAATGGAAAGTTGCTCTTCACCTTGCCACAGGCTACTGTGGCAAGGTGAAGATCTTTGCCGGTAAACTGGCTTAAGTTATGGTAAAAGCAGGGGATGTACAGACATGTTTAGGGGCAGTGGCTCCGTTCAGAGTTGCAAAAAGTCCTTTCAGAAAGTGAATCTTCTGACCCAATGCTGACATTCAAGCACTTAAAAAACACTGGATGCTGGTCAAACAATCATCAAAGTCTGTTTATGCACCACACTTAAGTTCCACATGTTTTAATTAATATAACATGTAGACTATAGCACACAGACTGTGTCCTGACCTTGTGATGAAGTGCACACAGCAGCTCAGCAAACCAGTAGAAGGACTGGAGTTCCCTGCAGACCCACACAAAGTACAACCTCTGCAACCTGAAACCCGTCCAGCCGTCACTGGTATACAGCAGGGAGGAAGGGAGAAAGGAAAAAAAACATGCTAATGCTTGCTGAAATTGTTCATCATTTGTCAGTATGTGATGTTGGTTTGTTTTTTTCATAACTCACAGCAGAGCATGCAGCACGCAGGCAAACGGCGTGACTCCTATTCCACCCGCGACACAAACACTGACGTCGTAGTTAAACACTTCCTCTGATGAACTTCCAAAGGGCCCGTCCACGTAAAGCCTGAACGTAAGTGTGGACAAAAGCACAAGAGACAATCAACATAAGAACTGGACAAATACATACACCTATATTTATACTTTCCCCTCAGGGCCAAACACACACAAAAGTAGGTAAACATCCTGCATTTGAAATCCCACCGTCTGGGTGCAGCTAGTCTGATCCCCCAAACACACACACCCATCATCTCTACAACAGCTGCTTAAACACTTGTGTCATCGAAACACACACACAAACACGGATACATCTTTCTCTCACACACACACAGAAACAAAATCACCAAGCACAGTCAAACCTGAACATTTAAAGAAAGTACACCCAAATATGCTCGGA
This sequence comes from Epinephelus awoara, assembly GCA_035609425.1. Taxonomy (NCBI): domain Eukaryota; kingdom Metazoa; phylum Chordata; class Actinopteri; order Perciformes; family Serranidae; genus Epinephelus; species Epinephelus awoara. The sequence goes on from CM069297.1 coordinate 29,145,326, forward strand.
CAACACCACACATGAAACTCAAAACTGAGCCCAGTAAATGGTCGGTAATGCTACAGCAGCCTTCACACACCCCAACACCCACCACACGGCCAAGTGAGGCTTGGCTCAGTGTAACTGTCACATAATCACCAGCGCTGCACTCAGAAACACTTCCGATAAACTTTTATTCATGGCCAAAAACATTGTGTAAAAAGTCTATAACATCAGTTTGACAGCTTTGCATTATCACAGAGCCATTTTTTACTTGTCATGCAGCTTAGCAAGCAGTTTCTCCCTGTTTCCAGTCTTTGTACTAAGCTAGGCTAAACATGTGTTTAACCTATTTCCTCACAGAAATGAAACTAGTACCAATATTGCAGATATTTCAAACATGTCTGACTGTTGAAAAGAAAAAAGAAAAGTATTTTAGGGTAGTTATATGTTGAGTAATACCAGATGTACTCATTTTACCCACCACTTTATTGGTGACATTAAAAAACTGATTGTTTTGTTACATTAAACCTTATATTCAAAGAAATTAAATTATGTCAAGCGGCAACCTGCGGGGCTGAAAATGAAGCCAAAAACTGCAGTTCTTCTTCTGGCCACTTGAGCCTGACTCCAGAAGCCACTTAGTCCCCACAGACACCCATGTTAACATGTTAACAAAGGGCAGCATGAGGGTTACGTTTTGATGATGTGTTATGCATGTGACCCACCGTGGGAGATTAAGAAAGCAGCAAGCAGCAGTTAGCAGCTAACTCAAAGAAGAAGAACAGTGGCCGGAAATGTCCAAAAATTCGGGAAACAATGACATCCTGAGGCTCCGGGCAGAGGATGACATCAGCCACCATATGACAGGGGTGGTAAATGATTGCTATTGCCATGTTGTACCACTGTTTTTGTTTAGGAAATGCTGCCAACACACGTCACTCTCAAAGGTGACGCCGTTATGTTTTACGTCATGCCTGCCATGCTATCTAAAACCCCACACTGGAGCTGCATGATGCTGCCCGTGTTTGGTTCTTTGTAAAAATGCAAAGGTGGCATAAAGAGGGGACTTCCTAGTGGCCATTTTAGCACAATCTCTGAGTCAGATCCACCCCCTGCTACTCCACAGCTGCGACCTCTTATCCAAATATGGTCATTTCTGGCTTCAAAAAATCAATATGACAACAGCCAAAATGCCGAACTTGATGCTTCAAAACAGGTGTCCACAAACCAGTGGGCGACGCCATGTGGCTACGTTGAATATTTTTATACAGTCTAAGAATTACAATGAATGAATTATTGGATAAATTGACTGTTCATGCACTGTTACAGGCCTTTAACAGAATTTAATAGACAAAATATGCATGTCCACTGGTTGAACTGCACCAGTAAATGTAAATCAACCCAAACCCTTCAGACCATAAGTGGGCGCTGCTGTGCCCCTCAGCCCATTTAACAGATGGAGGGGAACAGGGGGTTTTGATGGTTTGTTTAGCTCTGGTTTACTGTCACAAAACAAACTCATCTCCCTTTCTATCTCTGCCTATCTGTCTCTCTCTCAGACACAGAGCAGGAAGAGCACAGGGTCAGAGGTCAGGAGGTCGAAACCTCTGACCTTCTGTAATTCTAAGCCTTCATGAGAAATCATGTCAGCCACATCACACAAACACACACACACAGAGACATACTTGGGGTATCTCCTCTGTTGCACCATGGGAAGGATCTCCAAGTCTTTCCTCGGTTCAGGAAGTAACAGCTGTGTGAAGCGCTCTGGGGGAGGAGAGGAGAGGATTTGCATTTCTCATTATATTAACCGCTGATCTAACTCTCTAAGAATGTAAAGTATCATATAGATTCCCATGCAAATGTTACTGTGTAAATATTGCCATATTTAGAGGTGTCTATACATTCCAGCTCAGTGCTTGACAACTTTTCCTTAACAACATGTGGTCATGGCAGATTAAGGGGCCAACACAAACAAACTCACTTCCCTTCCTGTGTTCTGAAAGCGTGTGTGCGTGGAAATGTACAGTAGCAAGTGGAAATGAGTGTACATGTTCTCGAATATGTCACAGGCTCCCAAAGGACACAACTTCCTCTAGCAATGAGTCCCTTTTGAGTCTGCTGCATACAAATTGCAACTGTTCAAATTAAAGTACAAGACAAAGGAAAGTATTTATCATTGACCTTTTCTTTTCTCTCTAAGTGCATGTGAAGTGTTTGAGCCTTTAACACAAACACAAGCTCTGAAAGTCAAAAACATCCTAAAGAGATCTACTGATTGCCAGCTCTTTAGCTGAAATCCAAAAAGCTTTGTAAATGTCACTTAAAGGTCCAGTGTGCAGGACTCTTTTTTTTTTATCCATATAAAGTTTTAAAGTTTGAACAGGGCTCAGTACACTGCACAGCACACTGACTAGCGAAGAAAATAAAAGCTTGATTTGAAGCAATCTCAGTTGACTGACTGATGATTCAAATCTTCATCTTTCAAGGAGCAGCCCTACTTAACACTGGTTCTAGAGAGAGCCATTCACATCTTTGCATCAGCCACTGTAAGTAGCCCTTCTGCAATGAGCACTGTGGGAAAAACACATTTTTTAACATGAAACTGCTTTATTTGGTATTTTTCTAGTTTAAATCACCGGGTCGTTTTGGAGGGGATGTGACCTCTGTGGATAAAAAAGAATAAAGGCAAGCACACATTAGTGGGTGCTGGGCCAGTGGCCCGTCTCCAGTGAGTAAAACAATGCAGAAGAAACACTCATCTTTAACATGAAACTGCTTTATTCAGTGTTTTTACCTGTTGTAATCACCTACTCTGTTTGTTTTGGAGAGGAAGAGACCTCTGCAGATAATACATTCTGAATAATAAACACTGAAGGAATTATAAGCTGGAGAAGTTTCTGCTGGCTGCAATCGGCAATCCTAACCACTAGATGCCACTAAATCCCCCTAAATCTTATACACTGCTCCTTTAAGTGTGTATCGTGTGTGCATGTCTGCACACACTAGTGCAGACATTAGTGTGTCTGCACTAATGGTAAATACATTTTTCCAACCGGACAGTAAGGCTGCGGGAACCATGGAGACACAAGTAGCAGGACAGCATCAGGGAGGGACACTCACTCACATGAAACTGTAGTTTTCCGGACGTGCATCCTCCCCAAAGAGAGGAGACAAAACAAAATGACTTCCATCCTGTCAGCTGTGATAGATAAGTGAAAATGTGTGCCTGTGTCTATGCTACGTGTCTGTCCTTTAATCTGTGTTTTTCTGCATGTGTAAGTCTATGTAAGTAGCCCTCTGTCTGTTTGTGTGTGTGTGTGTGTGTGTGTGTGTGTGTGTGTGTGTGTGTGTGTGTGTGTGTGTGTGTGTGTGTGTGTGTGTGTGTGGCATGCACACTCACCAGTCCAGTCTCCCACGACTCGAAGATGGATGCCAAAAGTTTCCTTGTTCTCCGTGGGACACTGCAAGGAGTTAAAGAGCAGACAGTGAGTCACAACAAAACACACACACACACAAACACACACGCGCACACTCTCAGTTGTTGGAAAGTACGAGAAAAAACTAACAAGCACATGCCACTATCACAAAGACATGAATATGCACAGACACACACATCCCAATGCACATCAACAGTGCATAGCTACAACTCTTTTCATTAAATTTAACAATGCACACACACACACACACACACACACACGGACACACACAACACAGCCTTCCTGTTGGCAGACGTTGTAACTAGCCTCAGGGGTCTGTCTGCTCTCTGTCAGTGTGATTCTCTGCCCTCCTCCTCAAAACTCCATAACACACCAGGCATAGGCATGCACATGCTGCAGTGTGTGTGTGTGTGTCTCTTTGTGAGTGTGTGTGTGAGTAAGTGTAAGTCCATTCCTGTATGCTGACTAAACAGAAAGCTGTTTGTTTGTCTTCTGCTTTTGTCTCATGCAATCTGGACTAAATCAGAAAACATAAACAAACAATGCCAAGCAGAATATAAGTGGACGACCCAGCTGTCATTCAAGCGTCATCCAGCAGTGGAGGAGGGCGGGATGTTGGGAGAGACAAAGAACTGCATGTTCCTCGCCAGGGGGAAGAAAGTTTAAGAAACTGTAAAAACATATGTGTGTGTGTGTTTGCATTGTGTCATGAGTGAGGAATGTGTTGCATAAAGTCTTACCGTCGTGAGTGTGAAGGGATGGTTCTCAAATGAAGAGACACCTGGACAGTTAAGAACAATATACTGAGACGGAGAGGAGATGGAGAGACAGCAGGATGAGGCGAAGAAAGACAGGATTAGAGAATGTGGAGAGAAAACAAAGGCGGAAGCATAGAAGAAAGAATTAGATGAATCTTTTAACTTCAGACACAAACCAGAGTTACAGCGAAAGAATCTATATTGTCCTGTTCATGTCACATCTTCTCACCTGTCCCGGACGAGCCTTGAATTTCTTCTTCAGCATGCGCAACTCAATGACATTACAGGGGTGCCTGATGACTGTCACTATGGTAACAGGACTGCTGCTCCGGATGTAGCGGTAGAAACGCTCGGCACAGTAAAGGCAGAGAGGACCGGACACCCAAAGCCACGTCTATAAATACACAGAGGCTTTCTACATCATCATGTTAGCACTTAATCACCAGCAGTTTCATGTCATGTGTGTTGCTCTTTTGGATGATGTCACTGTGTTCAGAGCTCAGCAATTAATTTGGTGAGTACATAGCTACAGTAATATGACCAGTAAAACCCCCAAACATAAACCCCAACTTGTAGCGAACTGTAGTTTTCTTTGAAGGTTTGCTTGTCTTCCATATTTGGAAACAAATAAAAAAGACTGCGCAGCTCCTTTTAATATCCTTCTTGATTGCATTACTTAAATTAAATTAAATCATAATCTTATTTAGATGTAACTGCCAGCGATGACTTTGCAGCCATTTTGCGACCAGTTTACGCCCACGTCTGTAGTTCTTAGGTTGCTCATGATTACAGTTTGTGCAATATGACAAGTGTGCAGCATCAGCCCTGACACAGGCAGCGTTGTATCAGGTGGTGTCTGTCAAGGCTTTCTAATTCTCCCAATTTGTTTCATGAAAAACACAGAGAGGCGCCAAATCAAACTCAGCCAAAGAGAATACATTCATAAAGAGGCATGCAAAATCTCTGCAGCTTTCCATCACAGTGTGTGGTGTTTCTGTTTCTGTCTGTTGCCAGTTACCTGGAGCAGACTAATTGCTAACAACTCCAGTAAACCCTGCAGAGCACATTCGGGTTTAAGGGGGATTTTATGGAACCAGCTCGTTGCTTAACGACCATGTGCAAACACATAATCACACACGCAGGAAGAAAACACACACAAACACAAGCCTTGATGTAGAAAGAGGATGCCTGCCCCTCCCTCACAGCACTACACCTCTAATAAACGCGACCAACTCCCACCAACACCTCCCAAATACTGAACACACACGTCTTGCACACCTTCTGCGTCAGACACACACTTGCAGGTACGAACACTTCCTTCAACATGAACACAAATAAATTAAAATGCTAAGATACATGTAATAGACACCACTAACATGCACACACACACACACACACACACACACACACACACACAGACCTGGGGGTAGTGTGGCTGGAAGTGAGCCTCCTGTTTACATCTCCTCTCTTCATCTTCACCCTGCTCCAGCTCCTCGCCCTGCTGCTCTGTGCTGCTCTGATTGGCTCTGAGGCAGCCAGGAGGGTGGGCTTCTATGTTGGTCTGATACTTCAGGGCTCCGCTGATGGGAAAGACGACATTTATTTACATTACATTAAGCTGATATCACAAAGTCTGCCAAGGGGCCTGAGATCAATACGAGACGATATCAGTAAATACCCTCAATGTGTTTTTCTTGGCTGCTTACTATTGTCTCCTGGCACTAGGCCACAAGCACTGTTAAAATGTTTAAAAAGGAGGTGTGCTTGGATGGAAATGGTGAAACAGATGAGCCATGGGAATTTTAAAATGAATAAGTATCTTAAAGATGACACTATGTTTTCTTGTTTTCACTTTGCAAAGACGATAATCCCTATAAAAAGATTCTGCGTATGTGAGCAGAATCTGTAGGTGACAGGACAAGTTTTGGGACTGGAAGTGTTCTGGTTTCTGTTTGTGACATAAGTGGTACTGTTCGATCACATGTAAGCAGCACGTAAAGAGTCCATGTTGAGAGGCAGAATGCATGGGACAAAATGCAATCTCAGAACCCCTCGGCTATGTCTGATGATGATTTAGCTGTATGTTACCTTTAAAAAAAAAAAAAAAAAATCTGCATTCATGTGCTGTAATCTGTTTATAGAAATTGGATATGATGACCAGCACATGCAAGAGCAAGTGTTGGCCCCGATATCTGCTGGCTACACTGGATCATCCTGATATACTGGCCTTCGCCCCCAGAGGCTAATCGTCGTCAGACCAATAGCCGTTGTGTTCCCAGATCGCACTGATGATAATGAATTGTTGATCATTAAATCGATTCACCTATCTAAATCGACAGATCGTTACACCGCTACAGATGATGGGTGCTGGAAACTTGCCTGTAAAGTAAGGATGATTTTATTTTCATCTGTTGGCCTGTGGCTACAAATGTGACCCAACAAGATATAGCCATTAGTATAGAACAAGCTGTTGGTTAATAAAACATATTAAATTTAACCCAACAAAACACTGCAAAGAAACTTTTTCCAGCACTTCAATGACACGCTGAAGCATCAACCAATCATATGTTTTTGTTTCTAGCTGTGACACTGCGTTATTAAGCTTAGTTAGCTGATGCTATGCTAGCTTTATGTGCATTGCAGTGCACATTGGGATGAAGTGGAGTGGCGAAATGAGAAGTTAAAATGGGGCTGATCAAAAACATATAATTTCTGACCAAATACAAACATTCGCTAGAGGTGCTTTGTGGCATTTAGCAGACACACTTGGCAATAACGTAGCTGGTCACACTGTTGCATTGTTGCTCATAGTGTGAACACAGCATGGGTAAGTAAATAAATTCCTATAGCCTGATTTCACCTGAAAAAAACTTGACTTTCATTTTGCCAGAACAAGAATGACACTTTGTGATGATGTGATATTTCATTTTAAATAAGTCTTTTCAAAGTCAATGCATGGTTTCTTGAAAAGCAGAGAGGAGAATTGCCATGTTGTCAGTAAGTCTGGAGCTGCTGATGGCAGCTTGGAGATGTCTCCAGCTGTCAGCGGGAGTCTTAAGTATTTGCTGACATTCACATGTGAAGCAAACTCTTATCTTATCTTGTGGAGGTTGTGGTTGAGAGGGAGAGAAACTGTACCAACAGCAGAGAAAAACTCACCAACTCATGCAGAGATAAACCCACATACATGGACACACATACAGATAATTTGCTGCCATCAGACCTACCCGACCATGTGCACCATGAGGATGACGTAGAAGACAATGAAGAGGTTGTGAGTGTACCAGAAGATCTCATAGTTGGACAACCTTGGAAAAAAAGGCAGGATAACAACATATATGATTATTCTTAAAGAAACTCTTACTTCGAAGTCACACCAATTATGTTTAAAAAGACAGATAACAACCAAAACTAGATGTAAATGAGGAATTATAACATTGTAACGTGATCGAGGGAAACAAGAGAGCAAGAGACACAAAAAGAGCAGAGACAACAAAAGAAGAAAGCGAGGTCAGAGTTTGTTCAGGACCAGACGCACAGACTCCCAGCTGAGAGCCTGAGTAAGCAGGACATCAGAGGTCAGTATTAGAGGGGTCATTACACACAACGACCCCCCCATAAACATTGCAAACACTGAACATCATCAAACCCTGTATTCATCCTCTTTTACTCCAACTTCTTTCATGTTAGTTTTCCTAAAATATACTCTGATTTTGTACAGCTTGGTCATTTTAAATCAAAATGTATGTGTTCACCCCTGGTAGGTGGTCTAAACCAATAATAACCCAAAGCTGAATTACCAAATATACAAAATGTTACAACATGTGAGGGGGAAATGTGTATAACATCGAACATTTTGTTTACCTGTACAACTGTGCTTCAACAATGGTATCTATTTCTATCTCCTACTTTGGCTGTACAAGAGAGACATTTTAATATTTTATCAGTATTAATATAATCCAATTTATAACTTAAATTTAAGGCCACATCGTGCTTGGCTCACACAGTTTTCCAGTGTTTTGGGAAGACAGGACTGGGGATGTGGAATTGAGAACTGGTTCCAAATCGTACAATCAATCAGTATCATTTGCCTCAAAGCCTATTAGTTCTGGTTTTCAAAGGCCAGGTGTTCTTCTGACAGTTGTATATTGCAAAACAATGGCGTCAAACTCATGCACCTACACTGCTGGAAACATGGAAAAAGAAGGAGTCATGGTGGATAGGAGAGCGTGGCGTCATTTCGCAAAGAAAGATGACAGCTATGCTTCTTGTGATGTCTGTACAATGATGGTTTCAATTATGGATGAAAATAGCAACAATATGCTTAAAACATCTCTCTATATGGGCTTTAAGTCCAGGAGTGGCCTGTATTTGACACTCTACACACGAGTGCTACTGCTTCCAACAGAGCAGCAGCCTTTGAGGTTGAAAAGACAAAAGCCCCTTTTACACTGCCAGATTTTCCATGAATGTTGAGCCGTTTTGCCGGCAAGCTGCGAGTGTTTAGACACACAGAGCTGGATTGTCGAGTTGATCCGAGGTGCCCAATTTTCCGCCTCGTAGGGTTGTCATATTGGCGGAACCCTTTCAGTTTAAACAGTCTGAGGCGGCCTTCTGCAACGGGAGGGGCTGTTGAAGACTTGTGGGAGGAGCTGTTGATGACGCCACACGTGTGAGCCACTGGCGGTGGATAAACAGGAAACAGGTGATAGCAGGACTTAGTGAGCAGCTAGTAGCAAGAGGGAAATGCAAACCTGACAAACACTGTAAAGATGAGCAACTGGGGAGACAAGGAATTGCGCGCCCTCCTTGCCCTCGCAAACGAGGAGGTCATTAACTGGCAGATGACAGAACGGTGAGGAACGGGCCGACTTACGAGAGAATCGCCGAAGGACTGACCAGTCGCAGCTTCCCCCGGAGTACGTCACTGTTTACGTCACATGCTGAGCTACATGTTTTGTTACTTGCTCACGCCCCCCATTGCCCCAAACCTAAGTAGGTAGGTGGCATTTTGTCGCACTCCCCAATTTTGTTTTTATACTGCCAATGCTGAAAAAAGACTGATTGGGCTTTCCTGCAAATTCCTATCTAAAAATTGCTAATGTGCCAAAAACTGCAGTTCTTTGAACGGCCACTTGAGGCTGGCTCAATATTTCACAGCTCATATTTTAGACTGTGAAATATTTACAGCCTGGTACAAAGAACAGCTTTGGACTCTAAAGCTGATTTCGCTGTTCAGAAAAAATGAACGGGGATGATTTTTTATATAAATCACCTGTTTACATTTTATTAAGGCTTATGCTCAACTAAGGGCAGGCTGCTTTGACTGACAGACTGTCTGCCAATAGTGTCCTCGGCCTTTCAGTTAGATCCACCCCTCGCCCCTCAACAGCACCAGCCTCTCGCCCCAAAAATGCTCTCGTGGCACCAAAAAAACAACATGGTAGCGGTCAAAATGCAAACTCAAGGCTTCAGAACAGGAGTCCACAAACCAATGGGTGACATCACGGTAGCTGCGTCCATTCTTTTTACAGTCTATGTTACCAACCAAGCACGTCTGTTAAAGAGGGTAAATATCCTGTGATATAATAACATAAGTGCCACAACACAAGCACATACATTTTACAGTAATAATCCCAGGCCAGAGACCTTTAGTCGATTATCTTTTGCTTACACTGACAAACTGTAATGACATTCTTTCTCCTGCCTTTCTTTTCAGATTAGCTTATTAACTACCGATTTCTGATTCCATGGACAAAGCATCTAAAAATTCCTAAGAAGTATGTAATTAGCAATGTTGTTTAAAGGTGAAAATGAAGATGCAAAGTGTTGTAATTAACAGAGCATGTTCATAACCTTGGGAGCATTATGTGTGTTAATATCACTGGATCATTGTGACTCATTATGTAGGTATTCTTCTGGTAAGTGGCAGCCCTCATCCCACCGCTCCAGCCACTTACCCAAACTCTTATCTAAAGCCTTAAGTGGTCTGGAAAAGCCTCTTATCCTCTGTTCAATTACTGAACAAGGCAAGGACAGCACATGCACACACACACACACACACACTCCAAGTCTCACACACCTGCACACACATGCAGAGTGGGTGACCCGCTATGACCCGAGTAATGACAGAGCTGTGAGTGGAACACTTGAGTGAGGATTTGCTCTGTAACAGACCTCTGCTAGCGTGTCTCCTTATGTTTTCCATCTTGTATTTCTCTCTCTTAAACACACACACAGGCTACACTCACACAAAAACAGCAACAGACATGACACAAAGAGATACACATAGAGGCAGAGACACATAAACACAAAAACCAGGGTTGTATTGAGATAACTGGATGCCACATTCCAATATGGCTCCTGTTCATTTCAAGGAAAGTGTCTCACACAGCGAACAAACCTATTAGGTTTTCTCTCACACATGCACAGCCCACAGACATTATTGATTTGACTCTACAACATAAAAAGTGATTTTCTAGGCTTTGGGAAACTTTGGTTGACCTACCGTACGCAGTGGGAGGAGGAAGTGAACATCAGGAAAAGGATAAGAACCAACAGAACGCCTGTGACTCCTGGGACTGGAGATAATCAGCAAATTACAAAGTGAAGACAAAGTTGACATCCCAGGACACATACGTGTAAGACTCATGTAAGTGGAGATATCTCCTCACTATGACACTCTCACATAATTAAATAGTATGCAAGCAGTCCTATTTTTTCTCTGAGGTCATATTTTATCCACTAAAACACCAAAAATGCAGAGAATAGAAAGAGAGGACGAAACACAGCATGACTTCAGCAGCATGACCTCTCCTCTTGGCATGATGCCACTCTAATCTGCACCACATTTCATTGCTATACAAGTAAAAAATTTACCAGCATATACACACCTCTGGTCTACATGCAATACTGTATTAGAAAGAGTAGTTCTTCTTACTTGTGGTCAAAATGATCAGCTTGGGGTCCTGGAAAGGAAACGCAAAAATAATGAATTGTCAACTTCCTGCACCTGCTTGGCTGGTGTGCAGAGGTGAGGTGCAGGATTGATATATCCCGCTTGGGCTTTTGTTGAACCCTTCAAAAACTATTTTTTGTAGACACCATGAAAGACTTTTATGAAAGACACCATGAAAGTCATTTTGTGTTTTTTTTCCTACAATTACCTGATTAATTACCGGTAACATAAAATTAACCAGAGCTGACACATTCCTAGTTTAGACAGCGTGTTTCATCCTTAAGGTCGAGGTAAGATTTGGGGTTAGACATGTCGTTGTGATGGTTATGAATAGGAGTCGTGGTATGCATCAAGTCAATGACGGCCCTCACTAGTATGAGGTGTAAAATGTGCATGCATTTGTGTCTCACCTCTCCTCTGTAGCGAGCCAAATTGAGAGCAGGAAAGTCGTCCGAGTAGCTCACACTGAAGTTGACGACATTCACCAGGTGGGCAGACACATGTACCACTGCAGGAGGAAGAGAAAGGCTTACACGATGCTGATTTATAACACATTTTTGTGCACATACATCAGCAGACATGCAGAACAGCCCCTCTGCTTCAAACACACGCACACACGTAATTATAAAGGTCAAAATGAACTCCTAGTGGACACTCGTACAAACATCTCTTTGTCTATTCAGCAGAAAATCAGCAAAACATCCTCCTGACTCACCAGCACACACTTGCACACACACACTCACTCACACACACTCACACACACCTCCCTGACATCATGGGCTAACCATGCAGCCGTTCGACAGCTGATGGAATTAGAGGGCGTAATCATGAGACACAAGGGTCCTTTTTTCTCACTCACATCCTTTCTCACTCCCACTGCTTCCCACCCCCCTCTTCCCCCTCTCTTTCTCTCTTTCTTCTCTCACTCTATGTCTCTGTCCCATCCCTGCTGCCTCTCTGTCTTCATTGTCATCTGTTGTCTCAGTACTGTGGAACTCCGCTATTAGAACATGAGAGCTTTGCCCCAAGAGAAGAGGGGTGCGTGCGGGAAGATGTTGATGATTTGAGGAGAGAAAGGCAATGATGAAAGAGGACTTAAGCTTACAGATGATGTAATAGTTCAGAACAGATAACAGAATGTTCTATTGGCTCAAGGGATGGTCGATCCTACAGGATAAATGTCTCAACGGCTAGGGTTTGCCATGATTTTTTTGCAACTACTAGATGGACTGCACAGAGGATGAATCCTGGGTGGACTGGGGCAAAATTTTCATCTCACACCATCAGCAGGTCATAATTTTTAAATGTTAACTGATACGGCAAACATGGTAAACATCATAACTGCTTCACACCAGCGTGTTCACATTGTTAGCATCTTAGCACACTGATGCATTTAGCTCACAGAGCAGCTAGCATGGTTGTAGCGTGGATTAATAGACTTGGTGTCGTTTCTTTGTATCTGGTTTTAACAATCCACCTTTGTTTTCTGTTTGTTTTGGGGGGCACTCCTCTGAATTTACATGCCAAAGTCAATTTCCTAGTAAGGCTGACTCAATTCTACAACATCTTCTGTGGTTCTGGAGCAGCTTTGTCAACTCTAACTTTAGAACATAAAGGGCCCTCTCTCACAATCGGTGCAAAGCACAACTGTCACTGCTAGTTTCAGACCAATGCTGTTAAGTAGCAAATGTACATGGGTGTGTAGGTCTTAAAATGAGGTGCTGTCAGGTGCATTGTTAGTGCATTACTATTTTGAGGCAGCGGAAAATGACTGACCAATGAAAACCTTGTCTAAAGTCAATGGTGCAGTATTTTCCTGCCATTTAAAGGGTACATTATTCAGATAGTAAAATGCTTCTACAAAGGCGGGTTCGCAACACACTCACACTCTGCTTGCTATGTACACAGGGACAAGTGTATGGGGTTGAGAGAGGGTAAAATAAGACATCATTAATGAGAAAAATATTAATTACATTTTCTAAAATTTGTACATAGCAGAGAGCAGAGCAGAGCTGCAGAGTTGTTGTGCGATTCTCCATTAAAAGAGACACTGTGCATTTATCCACAAGGAGCAGCGTAACTTAACTGTTTTATTTCAGAAGCTAAAAGTTTAGTCCTGTTTTCTTGGTCAAATTGACTACTACAGTTTTTAGTTTTGCTTTTTAAGGGTATGGGAGATGACAGTCTTATTGGTTGCATTCATGTTTCACCCAAAACACATTTATGATTTATGGAACTATATATCTAATGTATCTAACTTTGCGCCCAGTTTATGTGCCGTCAAAAATGGAGTTGAAAATGTCCTAAATGCACTCGCGCCATGCACTTTAGACCATGCACTACAGATCGTTTAAACAGTGCCCAAAGCCTGTATTGCAAAGACATAGGTGTTTACCATGCAGACAGCATATAACACTTGATAATCAATTGAGCTGCATTATGGGAAGTGTAGGATCTAGTGTTTCTGTTGTTCAACACATCTTGGGCTGTGCTGCTTTGATGTTTACCATGCCTTTACAGTCTGTCTCTTTTGATTTCCCAATTTTCTGGTCGTAAATACTTGCTAAAGAATTCATCTACATGCTATCTAATGGAGCAGAAATGCTCGAAGTCGGGAGGTATTTATAGACCGTTTGTAGACAACAACGTCTCTACAGGCTTCGGTGAGTGTTTCATTCCAACATTCATCAGCCACTGTGACGACTGGATCACTGCGAGGAAAATCACACAGCATGTAGTTATGTGTAGGTGGCGAGCGCTGACTTAGGTTTACTTTTCGTGAGAAAAAGATAGCCATGTGTCACTGTACGGACATGAAGCCAGATCTCCAAAAAACCATGAATGAATAAGAGGAAGAAGCCTGTGAAGCAGAGACCCAGAGGACACACAGATGCAAGAAGCTCCCATGATGTCATGAGAGGAGACTCACAAGAGCAACAACACACACACACACACACACACACACACACACACACACACACACACACACACACTAGACAGCACACATGACCAGCTGGAGGGACATCACAGCTCGTACGCCAGGAATGCTGAGCTAGCTTCGGTTCATTTATCTACACTTCACACACACATAATGACACACACACACACACACACACACAGGGATGCATGAAGACATGTGAGCTGTGGTGATAAGTGAGTTTTACCAGAAAAGATGCAGATGGCTACTCCACATGCCACATGAAAGGTCTTGCTCTTGTCCAGCAGTCTGCGAGTCTCTCTGCTGGATACCTGCATGAGCATGTGTGTTGGACCACAGACAGTAGTATTATCTTTGTAACTGGGATTCAAAGGAAATTCATTTTCAAGGTATCCTCTTCCCTTCCCTATATCTGGAGTTTATCTTTAACAGTAATGCACTGAAATTCAAAATATTTTCTTGCATTTTCTTGCACTAAAAAATCTGTTAAATATACCTCATGGAAAACACTGCATTTAAGCAGTTCATTTCCAACATATGAGTAGGTTTACATAAAAACTACTAACAAGAACATCATCACAGATTTCTGAATAAACTCCACATTTCATGTGTGTATATCCCTAAAATATCCTGCAACTTCACATATTTCAAAGTGACATAAGCCATAACTTGGTGTTGCTCTGCATATTCCCGACTCAGTACACCCTTTCTTCCCTTCCTTCTATCTTTGCTTTCTCCTTCTTTCCTCTCTTCAAACCCTCAGTCTCTTTCTCACCTTGTGTGTTCCTCGGAAGAAGGTAAGCAGGGAGCGACACATGGGCAACAGCACCAAGCTGCAGTTCAGATTCAGCACAGATGCAGACGCCCTGCTGATGCACAGCCCTAGCTGGGAAAGACACACACACACAAACACACACACATTGTTAGGCGGGTTGCTGAAATGGGGCTGGATACAGCGGATGTAAAGTAATAAGGGGCCCTGTGGATTAGGATGAACACTTTTGAGCTGTTCCCATTTAGATTTTGGGCTATTAAGTGTGCACACTGAGTGCTTGAGGCATGACTTCCCCACCACACAGGGTTATTTAAAACCATCATTGTCCTTCTCAGTATGGGGAGCTAATAACTGCTCTGCTTTAGGCATCTCTCTGCTGGAGCTTTGCCTTTAAATAGAACACTAATTTAGTTTTGTTGGGATGATGACAGACAGACTTCTTTAGTAATTGTCTGAAAGAGAATTTACCATATCCGTTCTAAAAAAAAATCTAAGATGACTGAGGGTAATCCATTTTAAATGATAATAACAACAACATTGTATCCTTCAAAGGTAAGTTGTATATTAAAAGATTAGTTTACATTACGGCTGCCTACACAACCAACTCTCCAGTTGCACTGTTGAATGCAAATAAACTGTGTGCCAGTGTTGCAAGATAGGTCTTGGTCTTGAGACCCTCTCAAGACCATTTTTTTGAAGATCTCAGTCTCGTCTTGGACTTGACCCAATTTGATTGGGTTGGTCTCGATATCAGACAAAAAAGATACTGGATTTCACTTTAAGACCGGTCAAGATGACAACTGCAAGGATACAACTAAACTGCCTGTGCAAAAAGGAGTGTTGAATCAAGGTAGTTAAGTCCTTAGTGTCGGCAAATCAATTCTTTAATAAAGACATTTCTCATGGTACTCTTGCACATACCAGCCCTGGATACAGTATGCATGCAAAGAGATGCATAAAGAGGAATCACTTGTTTGTGTGTGTGTTTTTATGTTTTTAATGAGGACTTTTCAGATTCATTTGAGGAGTGCCCATGGTTTGCATGTTCCACATTTTATCGTAGTGTGTCACGCAGTGTGGGACTCGCACCGGTCTGGACTTGGTCTTGTCTCAGTCTTGATACACTCTGGTCTTGGTCATGACTTGGCATCAGTTTAGGTGGTACAACAGTGCTGTTTGCAAAGAAATAAATATGAATGTATGAGTAATTTTGTGTTCTCCAATAAACCAGAGTTTTTCAAAGTCTGACACTGTGGGCCTCCTCTCCGACGCAAATTTAAAATTGTTGGTCTCAAATGTTGACGTTTTCAACGCAGGGCTCATACAGGGCAGAACTGATGTATGCCATTTTAGGGGTTTATTTGTGTAATGTACCCTTGGATGTGCAGACATCTATCACTGAACTATAATTTACTCTGCCTCACTAAGAAATCTGGGCAATGTGGCAAGCCAGCTTTCATTGAGCAGTTGCATCTGCCACCCAGTCAAGTCGCTTTGCACCATATAACATCATAAGATCAGGGCTTATCTGATCCAGCATGCAGCTTAGCTCCTTGCACAGTCACTGGTCACCTCTCGCCTTCACTACTGTAACATCTTCTGGCAGGGCTGCCAGTGTGCACAGTAAAACTTCTGCAAATGGTCCAAACTGCGACTAAACATCAGGTCTTCAACCAGCCAAAAACCCACCTCTTCTGACAGTGCGTTCTCACCCAATATGCTCTTTGTCTCTCTCTCTACATCTCGAACATTGGCTAGTTTTTTCTAAAACAATTTTATTTGCTCGGCACTTCTACTGTACGTTACTCCATACTGTACACCTGCAGGCCTTGTAGCAATTGTGTCAGGTGGAGTAGTGAGGCACTCTCAAAGGCTCAAGGCTAATTCAGTACCTGACACTAGGATGAAAAGAGGGCAGTTTACCTGAACCGACATGGGAGGGATGCCCGACTTTACAAATCTCAAGCTACAGCTCAATAATCAAAGCTGTTTTCAAGCGGAAACACTGGATGTACTTTGGCGTCAACTAAACTCAGCACATTTGAACACTTTCTTGGCAGACTCTCTGAGCACTGCTGGTGCCGTCTCCTCTGATTATCCCAAAGAAACTGAAACAACTAGTGTGAGAGATGAAGGTGAGTGACTGTAGATCAGGAAGACAGAGAGAGACAGGTCATGTGTAAAACTGTAGTCCATTGTAGACACTCCACCCCAAGATCTTGTGAGTATTAAACTCTCGCCCCTTGTAGACTGATAAGGTGGCTGTTAAAAACATACAGTCTAACATAATGAACATTGCTACTGTGACGTAACCTCCTGGTCTCCTGACTCCTGTTTTGAAGCCTCGGGTTGGGCACTTCAGCAGTCACCATCTTGGTTTTTTTGGAGCTAGAAGTGACCATATTTTGACGAGAGGGTGAAATTGTGGAGGAGCAATGAGCTAATCTGACTCATAAGCCCCTTTTACACTGTCAGAATTTCTGCGAATGTTGGGCCGTTTTGCTGGCAAGCTGCGAGCGTTTCGACACACAGAGCCGGATTGGCAAGTTGATCCGAGGTGCCCAATTTTCCGCCTGGTACGGTAGTCATATTGGCGGAACATTTTTGGTTTAAAAAAAACGAGCCGCCCCTCCGCCACGGAAGGAGCTGTTGATGACGCCACACGTGCGACCCACCAGCGGTGGATAAACAGGAAACAGCTGATAGCAGGAATGAGCAGCTAGTAGCAAGAGGGAAACGCAAACCTGACAGACACTGTAAAGATGAGCAACTGGGGAGACAAAGAATTGCGCGCCGTCCTTGTCCTCGCAAACGAAGAGGCCATTAAACCACAGTTTTCTTCACAACTGACTGAAAAAGACAGAAGTGCATACTGCGGTGTTTCTGAAACATAAGAATGAAGCACATAAACAGGCCAAAGTGAGAATCTACATATAGCAAGTCAAGGCTAACGCTAGTGTGCTTCAAAGTCTGATACCTTTACCCTTTAAAAACCTCCCACGCACATTCACTCAACTCAGCTTCCCATAGAAAAGCAGCTGACGGCAAAACCACAAGGAGGAGATCTGATATCCTGCTTTCTGTACAACCCCAACACCCCAAACAACCAAACACACACACACTCACACACTCACACACACTGAACCATGCAGGTGAATGAGATAAGATGTTTTCTGAGGTTAAATCTGAATTCCCTTCAGCGGCATTAAGCTTTGAAACACATCTCCATCATGCACACATACACAAGCACACACACACACACACACACACACACATAAACTTAAGCCCTCTGGCAAGGCATTCAGTCAAAGCCAGCGGCGTGCCCACACTTGCCCCTGTCTCCCCTGTGCCTCCCACTGTACAGGCAGTGCATGAATAGATCACACATGCTGCTCTCTGCCACATCTTATTTTTCCTGTTGTTTCATTCTACATAACTTATTTTCTTCACCTCCATCACAAAAACACAGGTCTTAAGAAGTAGGGAGCAAGCAGCTGGTGGAGAGCAACAGGTGGTGTCTGAGCTTAGAAAGTCTCACGTGATTGGACAGTAATGTCAGTGACATTAGTGTGATTTTCTCCAAAGGCAAGGAACATTTTCACCGGCACAAACATGCATTAAACACACACACACACACACACACACACACACACACACCAACATGAACTTGTGACAATAATTACACCAACACTAACATGAGTCAGCTAGCATCAAATTGAATTTCTGATTTTACGTGAGTGTGTGTGACTGTGTGCCCAGGCTCGTGTCACTATTGGCCAGAGCAGACCAGCCAATCTGTGACCACACACACACACACACACACACACACACACAGCGATCTGGCTAATTGCCGTCACAGAGTTTAAAGCCACAACTCAGACTCATTAAACCTGCATGTGACAGTCGACCATCCATCACAAAACCTGCTCCTGTGATATAAATAGAAGTCTATGAAGCCAGCAGCAGCATGTTTCTTTAAAAACAGATCTAGTCCCAGTACTGATGAAAACTAAGAAGTGTCACATGACCCGTTTTGGAGCCAGTATTCCATATTTATTGTGTATAAATGTTGACCCCTAATGAGGATGCAATTACTACGACCTATGACAGTTGCAATCTGACGTTTCTCCCAAAATGCTGCATTTGAAAAAGCTCTTTGTTGATTATTCTCCATCTGACCTTCTATTTCATGAGTTTTGTAACATTTTTGTCAACACTTAAACTGTAGTTTAACTCTCGTTTTTGCATAATCATACACTGTACAAATACAGTCTTAAGTAGAAATCTAATCAAGCATCATTAGTGGAAATCCCTTTGTGAGTGGACATCAGGTGCCTTAAGAAGTCAAAAAAAAAAAATGAAATGCCATCAAACAAAAGAGCTTTGTCCAAAATCACTCACTTGTTCACTCACTAGCTACTGCCTGTGTAGGAAACCTAAAGGGACAGTTCATCCAAAAATCAAAAATACATATTTTTCCTCATACCTGAAGTGCTATTTATCAGTCTAGATTGTTTCAGTGTGCGTTGCAGAGTGTTGGAGATATCAGAAATAGAAATGTCTGCCTTCTCTCGACTATAATGGAACTAGATGGTGCTCAGCTTTTGGTGCAGTTAGCGGGTGTAGTTCAGTACAAAGAAAATAGCTCCTACATGCAAATGCTCACAACAAGCTTTGTGAATTATAAGCACATGTGTTGATGATAAGGTTACTGATGGCTCTTTTCTAGTCATGTTAACCGGCAATCCATTACAGTCTGACTTTAAGTCAACATGCACAACACCTGCACCCTGAAACTGAGGCAGCTAAATGGAATACAGCTGTCTTTTATTTTATACTTTACACCCGTTTTTTCCCTACACTGACATGTCAAAGTATCTGCTATAAATCCAAATCAGCTCATCTAGTGATTCTTTACAAATAATAAGGGTTTGGATGTTATGGCATTTATGTCTTGCTACTGCGGTGCTCCGAGTGGGGTTGCAGGAAACAATCTAAAGCTTTTTCCTAAACACTGTAGTCATCTCTTTAAGCTTCCTCCCACACCACAGTGTGACTTTTTGAATAAAGGGAATAAATGAACACATTAAACAACTGAAACCTCAAACCGAATCGAACTGAAGTTGCATTGTTTGAACTATTTTACAAATATACAGTAAAGGACGCATTTAACTTACAGATAAAAGTAAAAAATGTGTTCTTTCTCCAATGACTGTATCAAAACCAGCCTTGACCGCATCATAAAAGCCTTTAAAATTTTAAATTTAGTTGCTAAGCACTTGTTCATCGAGTGTTTGGAAGTGACAACATGTTACAAAGCTGTAGTTTTGAATTTCGGTGGCAGGGCACACTTTTTATTTGCATTTAAGTTACAGATTCTAACTTTGAAAGCACTGAGTGTCAGGTATTGAGGCAGTTTGTGTCACGTCTTACCCCGAGCATCTTGTAGAGGTAGTGATACTGCTGTCCAGTGGAGTACAGCAGGAAGGTCTTCAGGAACAGCCAGGTGTTCACTCCCAGCCACAGCATCTACACACACACACACACACACACACACACACACACACACACACACACACACAGCACAGGATGTACAGTATAGATTTATATTCATTATGAGGACATTTTCAACACATGGAAATAGAAAATACTCCAAACAGCATCTCTAATGTTTTCTGTTGAGCTGTCATGAACATTTTATTTAGCCTACATATATTTACATTTGATCTTAAAGCACAGTATAAATCCATGGCACATACTGGTTGTAGGCTGTATGGATACAGCACATGAAGTACGATAAACTCACTGCAGAGCACTGACAAACTGACAAACAGTAAACTAAGCACCTCTTCGGGATGAAAGTTGAACTTAGTGAACATAAAGTGCAAACTGTCTTGGACAAACACAGGTGTGGCAACAGCTCGTGAGCAGGTAAAACCAACATATTCACTAACGATGTGAGTGGAGCCAAGCATGTAAAATCTCTCGACAAAAGTTTGCCCACCAGGACCAAGTGCTTTCCTCCCTCGTTGGCGACCCAGCTCCGCACAGACACAACCATGATGCCTTCACTGTCCCAGCGGCTGCCCAAACTTTTCCCACCAAAGCCTCGGTGTGGCTGAGAGGTAAAGACTCGTCCTTTCTGCAGCTCTGTGTCTATGTCTCTGTGTCCACAGACCGGCCGGTGTCTGCTCCGTCCCCCCTGCTCTCCTCTCCGCCGCCGCCGCCGCCGCTGCTGCTGTGTGCTCTGAGCGCAGCTTGACTTTTCATCCCCCCCACAAGTCTCAGCGATGAAGAGCTCCGTGTCACACTATCTCCTCATCTCCTGTCGGTTTGCTCTCCGACAGGCCTGAACGTTAAGTGTGCAGCGTCGTTAAAACATCTTGAATACAAATTACTGTGGGGCGAGCAGAGTCAACCAACAGACGGACTGGAGAACAATAAACACCGCTCCACACTGCTCCTCTCTGTCACTGGAGGGCGCTATAGCCTCACAATGAAGTGCACCCTCACCTGTGACTTCCATAAAAACGTTTCCACTTGCGCGAAACCACCATGGCAGGGGCGTAAATATAAACACTGCAGGCAGGGCACTTGTACTGGGGCCCATTGGGTGAGGGGGCCCATAAATAGTGGGCCCTCGAACAATACACACAGAATCTGTAATTTAGATCGCCACCTTAGAAATATGCCAGAGATTACTTTGAAAAGGCAAATCCAGCTCTGTCATGTTTTTCTTTCTTTTCTTTTTTGTAAAATATCCAGTAGCAATATATGGCAAAATATGTTACGCTACATAAACTACAAATATTACGTAAACTATAAAAAAAAAAAGGTACAAAAATCAATTAAGTTAAACAAATAATTCCTTATTTTCTTTGGTATTTTTCTCCTATACATAATGCAATTATGGTTTTTGGGTGATATGTATGTTGTTGTTGTTTTTCATTTCATTTATTTTTATTTAATTTATAAGGACAACGCACATTAATCAACGTATTCTGCAAATGTGCCAGTGTTAGCCAGCTGGCTAATTTTCAACTGCAGTCCTTTAGCAAGATGTTTTGAAAGCAATAATAGGGTAAAATTCTCAGGACAAAGACAGCATAGAGACATAAAGACAGCATTAATTGCTGTAATTAGGAACTGTCAAGATGAAACAGAAGTCATGTAAAGCAACAAGCAACAGCAAAGCATCGGTACAATACAATAACACAACAACAACAACAAACAGCATGCTAGCACGAACACACAGATTTGCTTTCAGACATGCAGAGCAGCGGTCGAAAGCGAACACAGATGAAACACAATAGTCATTATGTATAGTCATATGCACTGACACACAAGCCATGCAACATAAAGTTAGCCATGCCATTAATAAAAAAGATATTGCACACATAGCCTACCCATGCAGAGTTGGAAATGACAAATGTGAAATAACAACAACAGTGTTTCTGTGAAAAATTAACCGTGTTGATTAGAAATGTTCACATGTCTGACTGTCCAATAACCAGGTCTTGAGCCTTTGTCTGAAGGTGTCGTAGATGTTAGAGTTTCTTATCTCAGATGGGAGTTCGTTCCATAGTTGAGAAGCTCTGACAGAAAAGCATGATGAGTGTCAGGTACCCCCCTGGCCTTCACCTGCAAAATATCACTCAAATTATTACTTAAAAGCCAGATAGAGACTCAAAATGACCACAAAGAGACATAAGAAGACCACGTAGAGATGCAAAGGAGCTGCAGAGAGACACAGATAACTCTAAAAATGTGTCAAACAAACACAGAGAGACACTAAATGATTACGAGGGGACACAAAATGACCAAAAAAGACACAGAGCTACAAAAACAATGTGTAAAGATTACAAAGAGATGCAAAACAAAATATAAAAAAAGAGGCAAAAACAACACCAAGTCTGTGTGTCTGGCTCCTATGTAAAAGAGGTGGTGAGACCTTTTGCATATCTGTGCCCAGGGGACCATTGTCTGATAATCTGCCCATCACTAAAAGGGCCACTATCTGCATTATTAATGATTAATAACCATTACTAATGCTTTATAAATCAGTTGAAAGTCATTAACTACCATTGGGTTGTGAGGTTGTGACAGGTCAGGCCATTTGATTACTTAATTTCTATGTAAGGCTGCATAGGATTTGGGCCAAAATCAATTTACTAACATCTGATCAACACTTGCAATGGCAGTTATCATGATTGAAACCCTTTGCTAATAACTTATTAACATTTACAACTGCAGATTTGATGCCGTATTAGAAAGCGTGACACTGATAGGCATGTATTAATAAATGATCAACACTTTTAACTGCTCTATTAACAAAAATTAAAATGTCAACACCTGCCAAAGGGGACACAAATTAGTTATTATGTCTTATAACTGAGCCATAGAGCATAGGTGATTTAATTACATACCCAGTGGTTACAATTTATTGGTATTAAGGATACCATATCAGGAAGTGACCTCAAAGTGGAAAAGGCAGCATGATCAATGCTTCAAAAGTGTAAATGTTTATTTCCGGCATATGTGTTGATCTCTGATATTGCTTTATAGTTTCAACATTTGTAGATTGATTACCAGATCTGTTGGGGAAATAAGCCACATGACTGCAAGTTTACCCCACAAGTGTCCCAAGTACTGCACCATGCCATCTCTGTGAGCTGTTGGCGCCATCTTGTGTCTGCAGTAAGAAATGCAGCTGAAGCTGTGACGAGAGAAGATTTCTATTGGACCAGAGGTTTATCTTGAAATATAGGACAATGCAAACAGATGTGCATGCTGGAGAAAATAAACATCACTAACTGAAAGTACGTGGACACGAGCTTCCACAGCTCAGGGTAACCTTAATGCTACAACATTTTTTACACAATATATTCTTGTCCTTAGCAATTGATAAAACAGTCTCACTTTAAGGTCCATTTAGCATCCATTTTTAATCATGTGAGTTTTTAAATGATGCTCCAGAACAGCTATTAAAAGGACTTTGAGATATGAGATTGTTTGATCGGTTATAGATCCATACAAAAATGGTTCAGAGTTTGGTTTGTAAGAGTTTAACTGGACCTGATCTAAACCCCATTCTGCATCTTTATGATGAAGCTGAACACCAACTGTGGGCCAGGTCTTACCAGCCAACGCAAGTGGTGAGTGGTGAATATGTGAATGAAAGCAAAACCATGCAAACATGTTCCTAGATCTTGTGTTGAGCCTTTCCTGGAGAGAAGAGGCTGATATAACAGCATATTATTGTATATGGATTTTAATTACAATAATGTACAGAAATCACAAAATTTGGTTCAGTCTTTATTACCTGACACACTTCGGCCTCCGTACACAATATGTGTAATGTTTGATAATCAGTTTTTGTACCCCTGTGTTCACCCTTGGGGGTAGTCTACTTATAAAGTTGTGTCTCCCACCTTGCCTCTCCCCTTTTGCTGTTGTGCTCTGTGGGAGAGGGGCTGGAGTTTGCCACTAAGTTTGCCACTTGTTGTCAGGAGAGGAATAAATGTTTTGTTTTCTAAGGAGTGGCTGCAAGAGGATCTTCTGTAGTAAATTTGTGTCTCTTGGCAGTTTGCTTGCATGTCTTTGTGGACTTTCCGTGTCTCTTTGTGGTCATTTCGAGTCTCTTCCTGGTCGATACATGTTGTTTGAGTGACATTCTGCAGGTGAAGGCCAGGGAGGGGCCTCTGACATTTTGGGCCCTTGTGCCTGTACTCGGTTGGCCTGTTTATTAATCCATCCCCGCATCCATCCCCGCATGTTATTTCCATCGTCTTACAAAAGTTTTGTAAACTTAAAAAATTTGCTCATGATCTTAGGTTAGGAAAGATTAGGAAGTTAGGTTAGGAAAGAGTTAGGAACACTTTAACCTTAGTTATGAAAACATTTTATTGCCAAAGGAGGAGTCCTGACATTCCTGGATTAGTTTATTTCCTCAGTGGAGCAATTCTTTGGGAAAAAAAATGCCAAAAAAAACAAGCAAGAGGTCAACATACTGTGATATACCAGATACATGCTGGACTTTGAATCTCACAGCTGTCCTGACTTTGAACCCCACACACGTCATCTGATAGTGTAAAAGTAATAAAATCTATATTGATTTTACTGTAGGAGAAATTAGGCACCCAAACAACAACCTCATACCTGCTCAAGGCTGCTGATTCAATGAAAGTTTTCTCTCCAGATAAACAGTGTGCTGAGGATGAGGCAGAGCTGTGGTCTGTGTCCTCCCCACATTCCTGAGGGCCTCCTCTCTGCTCACGCTCCAGCCCACCGCATGAAAGAGCCGTCCTTCAGCCCACACAGCTGTTCACAGGACCAGGAGGGGTCAAGCACGACCGAGGCCCGCATGTTTTATGGTGTGGGAAAATATGTCTGATTATATTCACCGGTGCTGTAACTTGAGTTTCCTCCTGAAGAGAACCAAACTTTAATAAACTGACTCACTCCATACCAACACGCCTTCTTCTGTAAGACTGTTTATTGGTGTTTGTTGTTGTTATTTGATTAGAAGTTTTGGTGACTGACTGAAGTTAAACAAGCATAGATTAACCAGGGACACATATTTACATATATGGAAACCAACTTCTACCAGTAAAAGAATAAAAAGGTGAAAAGATGTGTACCATAGTTAGTTTTCATAGGAATAAAGTGTCTGCAGACAGTGTTAATGGGTTACAATTTCTTATCCATCCACCTTCTTTATCCAGCTATACTTTAGTGGCAGATGAACATGTTTACTTCACGTAGGACACTACAGGTGAAAATATTTTTCATGCACGGGTCAGCACGGGTCAGCATATTTAAACATAAAATTTCAGAAAACTTTGTGGTCGTGTCATCATCAACTGATCACTACCTGGTGGTGAGTTGGATCAGACGTGTAGTGAAGGTGAACTCAAACGTGTAGTGAAGGTGAAGTGGGAACGTCTGGCTGAGGCCCCTGTCCGTGGGCTCTTCAACTCCCACCTCCTGAAGAATTTCTCGTGGGGAGGTTGGGGACATTGAATCGTATGGTACATGTTCAAATCCTCCATTGTGGAGGCGGCTGCAAGGAGCTGTGGTCAGAGGAATACCTAAAAGTAATTGTCCTAATACGAAAACTTAACAGGACAAGTTTCATGGTGAGATCGATTACTTAAAAATTTCACCCTATTCACTTGAAGTGCCTTTTATTGTGTGTGTTAAGAGACGTATAGAGGTTTGAAATGCATATCTCTAAAGCCTTTAAATTCACTTTATTTTAACTCGGAAATACATTGAGGTAGCGACCTCATTTACAATGTAGCCGAGTAAAACAATATAAAATAAAAGCACTTAGACAGAAAAAAACAAAGAGAAACTTACATAAAAGTGGCAACAAGAAGTAAAAAGCAAAAAAACAATCAAAAATGTATATAAATAAAAGCATTAACGATGACTAAAAACTGTAAAATACATTTTACAGAAGTAAAATGATACAGTTAAAGATTTGAATCGCCCTATGGATAAAAATGAGGAAAACTGTTTTGCATGTTGTTCCACGTCGCAGGTGCATAATATGAAAAACTGGATTTTCCAAGTTCAGTAAAAATAGTCTGCAGCTGGAGTGTAATCCAATCACTAGACTGAGTGTGGTAAAAGCCCACATTGGAAGAAAGCACTGAACTGATATAAGAAGCTAAAAGACCGATAAGAGCTTTTTAACCAAATAAAACCCAGTGTCTTTTATGTCTTACACAGAGAGAGGGCCACAAATTAGTTTTTTCTCAAATGCTGAGCCAGAGATTTCCACTGCAGCAGCACTGACATGCGCCAAACCTTCCAGTTTTATTCCTTGATATGTTCTGAAGGTTTTAACAGAGGGGTGTATTCATATATCATTCATAGCTGAATTTATACTGCTCATTCCTAAAAACATGGTAAAAAAATTGATTTTGTTTGTACTTTCTGATTTATAAAGTGATAAGAAGAGATATTTATAATCCCCTCTGTAAAAACCTTTGGGTATATTAGTGAAATCAAACAACAATTTTGAAACTGGCTTTATCCAATGTTCAGGTTTATGTAGTGGAAATGTGTGCAAATTAGTGCATATTTAATTATTTAATTTGTTATTTGCACATTTAAAATAACATTTCAGAAAAGTTGTAATACAAAAAAAAAGTCCTGATGTAAGTAATCAACTGAGAAAGTCTCACAGTGACATCTTAAAAGTTTTACCCCATAGTATCTCCCCTCGAATAACCTGTTGTGGAAATTACAATATAAACAGATGGGTCAAGTTTCTTATTAAGATGTTAATCCACCCTAAACTTCCAGGAAAGCTTCAGTCTCTATCAAGTCTCGGAAAGTTTACTGACGGGCTGAAAACATTCTTATAAAAGATTTTCCCTAGTTTGGTTGATGGTGGTGGTGGTGGTGGTGGAGAGAGTGCTGCCTAACGGGTGGGTCCAAAATGTCTTATATGTTCTGCTGACTGTGGAGGCGGAATTATACATGACTCACACACACACATTTTCATCCTCTTGAAGCCATTCAGTGACCCCTTGTGGCCTGTGCGGACACATTTGTATTTTTCCCCACTTTATTTATTCACGTTTTCCTTCATTTTGTCTGCAAATTGGTCACCATACATAATTTTCATTACTGCACCTTCACTTTTTATTCTAGCATGTAACTGCAGTTAACACAGGAGCTGAGTGGAAGTATCTGTTGATTCAGTGTCACTCTGTAGAGACTCTCCTTTCTGCACCGAATTGTTACTTGTACAGCTTATTCTTGGCTGGATTGTGGATCCTTGGCCACTAAGACTTGGGCTGAGTAATGCTGAGTCAGCACATGAATGGTCAAGTTGCACAAGAAAGTCATCAGCCAAATATATTACCAATGACAAGCTCTGCAACTTCTCACTTGCTGCGTCTAGAAACAGAAATAAAAACTCCCCTCCTCCCTCTCTCCCTCCTTCTCTCACACTCCCTCTCTCTCTGTCTCACTCTATCTCGCAACCCCATGCTCCCACCGTGCACTATTTAAACAAACTACTCCCTTTGTCTCTGCCAGTGTGCACTGCAGAGTCACTTGTGTCGGTGCGTGGAAGCCTTTGGGACATACTGCTTCAAAAATGAGAAAGGAGAGCAAGTTAATTCGATGGATCGGGTGGATTGTGTTTGTGACAGCTTTGTTCTTGCTGGGCTTCATCATAGGTAAGATAAGTGAACTCAACAGAAACTCACACTGGACTCTTATATAATACTTCACAAGGGATATCTGCTATACTCTGTGTGTTGGTTAATGAAAAGGCTATTATTCAACGGTGTTTTAACTATGAAAAAATGGGATCGTTAAACAGGAGAAGTGCATAAATGGACGTGAAGGCAGCTGGTGAAATAACAGAAACAGACTCACAACATAAGGAGATACAATCCTGCATTTTTAGCTGATTTCTGTCATGAGCATCAAATCTACAAAGTGTTGCTAAGTTGAATCTTGAGGGCGTGTTGTTGCATGTTTGAGCTGTAGTTTGTCACTGCTCTGACACATTTCACTTCTACCTGCTCACAGCAGGTTAACACATGCTGTCTATAACCACCACCATATTCATTTCTAACTTGTCTAGCTTGTTAGGCTCTAACACAACTGGGCAGTGAGTGACTGTATAGACTGGATACATGTTCTGTATGTTTCCTCCACTTTGTCAGACTGCAATTTGTTATTTTTATATCAAATCATAAAGTCATACGGTGGTGACAGTCTTCCTGAGAGAGTGGCTAGTGTTATTGAACTGTCTGTAATGTGTGTGTGTGTGTGTGTGTGTGTGTGTGTGTCTGTGTCTGTGTGTGTGTGTGCTGTAGGCTGGTTTGCAAAGCCCACACACCAAAACACTGCAAACAAAAGTGATTCCAACAAGTATCTGAGGGAGTTTCTGGATGAAATGCAGCCAGACCAGATCAAAGAGCATCTCAGGTAAGAAGCACCATTGATACTGAACCTGTCCTGTCCAGTGGCACTCCCAAAAGGGGGGGGGGGGGGACCAAGGCCCCCCTAATACAATTGCTTGGTCCCCCTTTGTCCCTTCCTGGCGAAAATAATTGGAGGCCGAACCTTTGTTTTTTAGCTACCTCAAAGGTACAACCGGCATGGCCATTTTCAAAGGAGTCCCTTGAACTCTCACCTTAGATATCTGAATGAAAATATGTTCTACGGGTACCCACGATACTCTTCCCTAAACTTGAGAAGGCTTGTTCCCAATAAATGTTTTGTTCCTTGCAATCAATGCACTCCTTTTTAAGGAAAAGGACAACCAGCCTATTTGAAGGACAATGAATCACCTAACACATACACATGCATAACATATAAAAACAGGGTTGCTGTGGATCTCAAAATATTAACTGTACTTGTATTAATCTATGCACATCATAATTATTAACATAAACTTCAAAATAAGAAACCAAGGAACCAAAGTAAATCAGTATGCAAACCCTTAACTCTCTGTATCGACATAGTTTGCATCTAACTTATATACTTCAACAGTATGATGACACTAACTTTAACCTCTTCAACCCGACTGGGTGAGTTAGTGAGATACAAAATCATGCTTTGCAGCCAAACATTGATCAAACCCAAAGAACTTTATTTTTGATTCTCGTGGGGGAAAAAATATCTGAGTGTATAGGCTACTGTGAGACCTGGACAATGCCGAAAAACAACACACACATCAACTGTTAAAGAGCCTGGATTAAAACAGCCAAAATATAGCTGCTTAGAGGGAGCAAAAAGAAGAAAACTGGTATTAACTGGTTTACTGCTCCTATCTTTATAGTATGTCATGATACTAAATGTCATAAATATTGTAAGTTAGCATGCTAAGCTAACATTGCTATGGCTTACTGGGACACTTAAATAGAAGAGAGCCTTTGTAAATGTCATTAGTAACACCTGTACTTTCCTTCTGTGATCAGTAAACACCTGTAAAACAGGGGCTTTTGGACGTATGAATCATGGTGTTTTCAAATTAAATCAGACACGTGCATGTATTGTTCTTCTTAACCTTACTTTTATTTATTTATTTATTTATTTATTCTTTAAATATAACTTTAAAGGGAAAAAAGTGGAGACTCTAACATTGATCAGCAATACCGGAGCTTCAAATTGAGTGCCTTCTAGCCAAAAGACAAGATTTTTAGTGTGTAAGCAACTGGTGGCCCCATGACTAACTGATTATATCCTCTCCACAGGAAATTTACACGACTTCCCCACCTTGCTGGTACAGAGCAGAATCTGAGATATGCAGAGCAGATCAGGAAAGAGTGGCTGGAGTTTGGACTGGACTCAGTGGAGATGGTGCCCTATGACGTCCTGTTGTCTTACCCCAACAAATCACAGCCAAATTACATCTCGCTTGTTGATCAGCTCGGCACTGAGGTACAGTACATGGACACATCAGGTCGAATGCACTCATACTTCGAAAAGAACACATAATTTCAACCTCTGTATAAAATATGTGTCTTGCAAAAACCTTTGTACTGTACTTGTTTGTGGTGAATTATTGTCATTACTGTCTGCTCCCGTCTATTATAGCATTAGGATGGCAGTGAGAGCCCGTTTATTACACAGCTGCAAGTTAAATTATTTAAACTAACCATTTGCTTGACTTGTGTTCACCATAAGAAATGACAAATGTTATAATACCAACCCATTTTATAACTTCAAACGCTCTGATGAAATGCATCTACTCTCTCACCCCTATGGTGTTTTTGGTTTTCAAAGGGGCTGTGAACAACACTAACTCAATCCAAACCCCTTGACTATTTCTCAGTCCGTTTGGGGAGATAACAAAGTTGGAGCATGGACATGGAGATCATACAGATACACACAGGCCTTCTTTATACAACACTGCAAGACAGTTCATTCAAGTCCAAGGTCCTTTTATAGCCTTGTGGTGAGATAAACCTCTGTATGTATCTCATGAGTAGAGATAATGATACAGCACAGAGGTAAACACGAACAGACCAGAGTTTAACGCACTGTCATACTGCAGCATGCTGCTGAGATGCATTCAGGAACTTTAACACAATCAGGATTTACATTTCAGCTAATTCTGTAACACATTTCAGCTGATACCCATTCAATGAATCACCACTGAAAGTCCATTCTCCAGCTAAAAAACAGGACCAACTGGTGTCTACAAAAAAATTCATGGAAATTGTTACAGACTTCAGAAAATACATTATCATGGTGTTCATGGTGACACCTTCATGTTGCTCAAAAAAAAAAAGAATGACAGAAAATAAAAGAACCATGGAGGTGGATGGTTTGGCATTTTTGCATGAAAAAGTTACTTAACCAGTTATCAAAATAGTAATTCATTTAATTTTCTACCAATTGGCTATTTGTCAAAAAGTGGAGCTGCAACAGTAAATCGATTAGTTGTCAACTATTGAATTAATAGATTTGATAATTGAATCATTTGTTCCATTTTTAAGGGAAAAAAATTCTCTGATCCCAGCTTCTTAAATGTGAATACTTTCTGGTTTCTTTACTCCTCCTTGAAGAGTAAATGGTATAGTTTTGAGTTGTGGATAAAAACAAAAAATTAAGGATGTCATCTTGGGCTTAAGGAAACACTAATCATCTTTTTTCTTTTTTTTTTTCTTTTTTACCATTTTCTGAGATTTTATTGAGCAAACAACTAACTGATTAATTGAGAAAAAAAAAAAAAAAAAGATTAATCAACGATGAAAATATTTTTTTAAATTTAAATTTCCAAAATCTTCTAAAATAGCCAGTCGTCCCATGAATGCAGTGGAGGAAAATGTAAAATAATTCGCTCTAAAATGTGGTGGAGGAGAAGTGTAAAGTAGCATATGTGATCTCATGTAAAGTACAAACACCTTCAATTTGAGTAAATGTAGTTACACTCCACCTCTGAGAGTTGACAATGGATACATTGCAAAGTTCAAAGCTGTTAGTACCACAGAGAATAAAGGTTGTTCATCAATATTTCATCTAGTTCAGTCTGCGCTCATCCTTCTTTCACAGGTTTTTAACACTTCCCTGGCTGAGCCAGTTCCAGAGGGTTATGAAGATGTTTCTGACATTGTGCCTCCATACAGTGCGTTCTCTGCCAAAGGACAACCTGAGGTACACACATGCACACACAAACAATCATACTGACAGGAGGACAGAAATGTTTAAATACATTTTCATTGCCATTGTAAAAGTTGCCTCCTCTTTCTGTCTCTCTCCAGGGGGATTTGGTGTATGTGAACTATGGTCGGACAGAAGACTTTTTCCAGTTAGAGAGGGAGATGGGCATCAATGCTACTGGGAAGATTGTCATCGTCAGATATGGGAAAATATTTAGAGGCAATAAGGTAGGAAAAGTCTTCATCATAACCCTACATCAACACCCCACTAAAAGGATTTCTGTCAGTCACTGAGTATTGTCATTTAAAGACTTCACCTGTGGTTAAACATACTGTAAGCTTACATCTTCAAAGCAGATAAATACAGTTACATACCAGCATTTCAAAAATATGTTCCAGCATACCTTATAATATTTAATGCAATTTATCAGTGTCAAACCAATTAATAGCTTATGATTCACACGGAGAAGAAAAGGACAGCAATAAAAAATGTTTTGTACACCGTCAAAATGACTCACTTCCCTCGGTTTGTTTCATTCCACCAGGTGAAAAACGCCATGTTAGCTGGAGCAAAGGGGATAATTATGTTCTCAGACCCAGCGGATTACTGGGCTGCTGGAATCCAGGTATGCTGCATAATTTTAAACACAGTATTTTTGTATTAATGTGTGAATCATGAAACTGTGTTTGTGTAACAGCCAAACCTTGATCAGCAGAGTAAACAGACAAAAACTATAAATTCATGATCTGGCTCATGATTGGAAACGGTAGCAGATTCTACAAGATAGCCTTCAGGACCTAATCTCTGTAAACATTCAAATCCAGGATACACTGCAATCTGTGGATTCAAATAAAGCATTTTAAATATGCGTGTGTGCAGCCCTACCCTGATGGCTGGAACCTACCTGGTGGAGGAGCTCAGAGAGGAAATGTTCTCAACCTGAATGGAGCAGGAGACCCTCTCACACCAGGGTACCCTGCTAAAGGTGTGTTCTCTATGTGTATGATGTGCGTTAAAACTTGAAGGAGTTTATACATGTGTGTGAGTTTATACTTGCTTTCTTACAGAATACACGTATAGATTCAGCCTGGAGGATGGAGTAGGTCTTCCCAAAATTCCTGTGCATCCAATTGGCTTCCATGATGCAATTCACCTGCTGAAGTAAATAAATGTCTCTTTTCTTTTCTTTTCCACTTTTCCACTTTTTCTCGATCCGAAATGCAGTCATTCACAGCAGTGCTATTTGAAAAGGATTTGCGAACCTCACATCTCTCGGCCAAAAAGTTGCACTTGAACACACTGCAAAGACTACCACCAACAGCCAACTAGCATGACGTTAGTTTGTAGGCTGTTTGTCATTCAAAAAGGGGAACAAGAAAATCGAGAGGATGGATTCAAGACAATGGTTAGCCAGTTAGCACATTAACAACACTACCCGATGTTGAAGGAACAAATTACATTCGGCTTGAGCTAGCAAACAATAACACAAACCATTACAAACCGTTTCTGCTAAAGAGCTCAATGGCCAATGATCTAACAAGTTTGTCTCGATCTTACACCCTCTTGACTTATGCTTTTTTGTTTACTTTCCTCACTTCGGTTTCTCTTCTCATGCACTGAGCTGAACTGCCCATCAGAGAGATTTAAATTCACTGACAGGCTCGGCCGTCTCCGATGCCAATTCAATGTGTTGAATTGGCTTTTTTTTTTTAAAAACAAACAAAAAAAACAATAAGGGTTGACTAGTGACACACCACAAGACCTAGGGTAACAAATGCTCACTGACAGCCCAACACTGACTGACAGCTGACTGTCTGATTGACGTGTTAGGGTGCAAACATGCACACAACGATAATGGTAACATTGGTGATGATGAGGTAGCATTCACCTTAGTTTAACGTGTTAGCATGCTAACTAGCACAAGACACGAAGTACAGCTGTTCAGTACAGTTCTAAAAGTATTTGGTCATGGTAGTGCTAGATGAAAAGTGAGGAGATTACAAAAGTTATTACAATCGGCCTAAAGGGGGGAATGAATGTATATGCAAAATTTCATGGCAATCTATCCAATAGCTATTGAGATTTTCAGGTGGCTGTGGCTCAGGAGATAGAGTGAGCAAAAATCGGTGGATCTGTATTTCAGTCCCCAGCTATTCCGATTCACATGTCAAAGGATCCTTGGGCAAGATAGTGGACCCCAAACTGCTTGCTGTGCGAGTGTGTGTGAATGTCTATACTGAGCCTCGGCCACCAGTGTTTGTGAATGTGTAAATGTGACTCTGTGATGTAAAAGTGCTTTGAAGGAAGGTGCTATACAAATCTGTCCATTCCATAATTCAGCATGGATCAACCAACAGGCAGACGCTAGACTGGCTAAAAACTTTTTTAATTTGAATCTTGAATTTAGGGCAAGAAACTAAAATTTTCATGATGTCCCTAAATGAAATGAGCAGCTATTATTTCCATAATATGTGAATTATTTACCATTCAACAGGAACATGGGAGGACAGATTCCACCCAACAACTGGAAAGGTGCTCTGAATGTCTCCTACAGGATTGGTCCAGGCTTTACGGATGACTTCAAGAGCCAGTAAGTGCTCACATTAAGCTTTCACGTCCAGTGTCACAGTGATCACTTGTGTCCACTTCACCCTGTGATAACATGATTCTCCCATCCACCTAATTTTTTTAATAATAAAACTCTTTCCTCACCAGTTGACAGTCTCTGCTCTCCTGCTTCACTGCTGTTCTCACTCCTTAGTGGTTTTACTGTTTGAATTGTCTCTTGATCCGCTTTAATGACCCAGTGGCATGTAGCCAACAGACATACAATGGAGGCCCTTGTACCCCCTGTTTGTGAGGGACATAAATAACACATCCACACACAAACAGGCTGCACAAATTAAGGACATACAAGTAACTGGGGCTTTTCGTGCTTTTGAACTGTGGTGAAGGTTTTGTGAATTTCTGGAGCAAAAGCCACCATAACAACAAATATATGTATTATTCTACAACCCTGTTTCTTTAGAACTGATTTTTGAGGTACAAAACACTTCATAATGAACTTTTATGCTGCTGTTTTCAAGGGTTGGATCTCTATTCCCTGCCCTCGTCTTCTCCTTTGTCTATTTATGTCTATCATTGCATGAGATAAACAAAGTAAATGTTTTTATTAGGGTGCTGTGCATTGTAAAAACAAATGGAAAACATTTGTATTGTGTGAATGTTTCCTGTTCATAAATTCTGCTTACGTTCTCATTTCCTGTTAAAAGTTACTGTTGATCTGCTCCTCCTCCGGCTCTTTTTTGCTGCTGTATCTCTTTCTCCCCTGTGCGTATTAACCCTTCCTCAATCTGTCTGTCTCAGGAAGGTGCGTATGAATATCCACACGAACAACCAGGTAACCAGAATCTACAATGTCATTGGCAGGATAAGAGGAGCTCTGGAACCAGGTACAGTACTGCAACCTAAGCTGCTCTAACACTTCACTAAAGCTTTCAGCAACATTGTACACACATGTGAATAACACTAATGATGTCAACATGGACACTGACACTAAAATAATCATGATAAAACGTTAGAATAGAAAGACAAACTAATTTCAAAGCATCTCAATCTCTTAGGTAAGAGGTTCTGTGATAGACTGAGCAATTTGGTAGCATTTATATATTATAAAGAATAAACACTGTATACAATACAAATTGTGCGTGTATGTGTGTGTGTGTGTGTGTGTGTGTGTGTGTGTGTGTGTGTGTGTGTGTGTGTGTGTGTGTGTGTGTGTGTGTGTGTGTGTGTAGACAGGTATGTGATTCTGGGAGGGCACCGGGATGCCTGGGTGTTTGGAGGAATTGACCCCATGTCAGGAGCTGCCGTGGTCCATGAAACTGTCAGGAGCGCTGGCAAGCTGCTCAGTAAAGGTACTTCTCTGTAAGTGTATGAGTGTTTGAGTGATGGTCTCAATAGACAGTAGTCTCAGTATGTGCGTGTGTGTGAGAGTGGCATAAGCCAGGGGGACATCACGTGTTTGATCGTGTGTGTGTGTGTATACGTCTGTTATCACCTCATCTTACAAACTACTGAACCTATCAGCCTAATATTTTGTGTGTACAGTTATGACTGTATGCTCAAGGATCTTTCACATATGCAGTGATTCATGATCGCTTAAAAACAATGTATTGGCCATATATCATCATTGACTGCTGACTTCTCACTCCGTTCGTCTAAAAATAACCAGCCTTACCGTCTGTTCTGGTCACATTCTGGTCTTCGTCAAGTCTCAGAAACCGACATCCATTGAAAAGTTTGGTCTCATTTTGAACCAGAGCATCTGCAGATTAATTCCATACCCGATACCTTATGATCCAAGAAAGCTAAGGAGGACATGAGATAAATTAGTCCCCATTTTTGACCCGGTTTTGTTCTTTCCACTGCACAGCGTCATACCACACCACAAGTGTTTCGGCTGTGGGGCATTTTGACCGCCCGATTTTGTAGTGCATTTTAGCAGGAGAAATTGCAGAGCAATGTGCTGCAGTTCCATTAAAAATAGACAATGTATGTATTTTTATTATCATCTGGGACACTTCTGAATAGTGTTGCACATCTGCTGAAAATATAAGAATGCTACAAAGTTGAAAAGATGTGTGTATCTGTGTGTGTCTGTGTGCACAGGCTGGAGGCCTAGAAGGACTTTAATATTTGCCAGCTGGGATGCAGAGGAGTTTGGACTGCAGGGATCTACAGAATGGGCAGAGGTACTCATGCACCAACTCATACACCTTTGCACACGCGCGCGCGCACACACACACACACACTGACCACACTCGGTCTTTCTCAACAGGATAATGCCAAGCTGCTGCAGGAGAGAGCTGTTGCCTACATTAATGCTGACTCTGCCATCGAGGGTGAGCGTGATTGTGTGCGCTGCTCAGTAACTCTTGTTAATTATAGACAGTGTTGTGACTGAATTTGTTTTGACATTGCTCATGTGTGGATCTATTTGAATGCTAGGCATGTACACACTGAGGGTTGACTGCACTCCGTCTCTAAACACTTTGGTGTATGACCTTACCAAGCAGGTGAGCAGACATACACATGCAAAAGTAATGGTACATCAAGAAGAAAATTATTTTTGTCTTCCATGTTCACTCTTATGCTGTATTCCTGTCTTCCTTTCTGCTTTATCCCTTTCTCTTTCTTTCTGTGTTGTGTATGTAGATAGCCAGTCCAGAGGAAAGAGAGGAGGGAGTGTCTCTGTACGAGAGTTGGCACAAGAGGGACAACTGGACGAATGACCGTGATGCACCCAGGTACAAAGTTGCTTGATCTGGTCAGGGCCAGGGTGTGCACAAATGAAAAGAAAGGAAAGAAAAAGAAAATGTAGGAAGCCACAAGAGCAATGCTGCAATCAGAAGTTAGCAGAGGACAAAACAATTGGAGGATTAATAATTCTTCAGTGCAACTGTTAAAGAAATGTTTCAGTTTTGATTTACAATGCAAAGATGTATACAGACTATTGACAAGCCTGAAAGGAATACGTCACCCCCAACTGATCATATTTTTATCAATTACACGCCCTGTCTTAGGCTGAATTTGTGAGGAAAACATATTTTTCTTACATGCCATCATGGTGAACGAAGAATCCAAAACGGAAAAACTTTTGATGAATTGAAGTAAAAGGGGGCCGCGATTAATAACAGCAAACGTATACCAAAACATCTGCGTACAAATTCTCACACATCTCATGCAGTATAACCCAAGTCTCATTTCTCCAGTTATATGGTTGTTTGTGTTATTGTGTGAGTTTGCGAAATCTGAACTGACCCTGTGAAACACCAAAGTGACACAATAACACAAACTACCAATTGAGGCAGCAGTAGATCAGCAGCTGACGTGCTCAGCAAGGTAAAATATCTGATTTGTCAATGGAGTCTGGCTTTAAAGAGAGCACCAACAAGTTTTATTTTCAGTTCAGTTCCCTGTCGGAGGGGGCTGTCTGTTTGGGAAGTACTGATTAATGAGCCGGATAAATGAGACTGGGTGGGTGTAGTATTTCATGTCACTGTGTGAGACGTGTGTTGGCTTAAAACAATTTTTTATTGAATAATTTGGAAGATAATCAATCAAATAATCATGAAACTAATGTAACAAATCACTAAATCAGTTTGTCTTCCACTCTGGTGTAGGATCAGTAAACTTGGGTCAGGCAGTGATTTTGAGGCCTATTTTATCCGTCTGGGAATTGCTTCAGGCAGAGCCAGATACACCAAGAACAAGGTGAGATACACTCCACTTACTTACAGGTTTATCTAAACATTAATATTAACATATATTTCTGTGTTTCTGTTTGTATTGTGTGTACAACTCTTCTATCAGGATTTTTCCTCTTCGTGAATTTCAATCATATGCAAGCCTGTGCATAATCTAAAGTCATGTCTGTCTTAAAGGCTGAGTTAAGGTTTGAGCAGAAGCAGAAAGAGGGGTACCGTAAAGGTAACTGAAAGCCTCCAAGGTGCCAGCGTAACTAAGGAAAATGTCCTCTGTGCGTTCAGAAAACAGAGCGGTACAGCAGTTATCCAGTCTATCACAGTGTGTATGAAACCTTCGAGATAGTGGAGAAGTTTTACGACCCCTCCTTCAAGAGGCTTCGGGCAGTGGCCCAGGTGAGAGGCGGGCTCGTCTTCCTATTGGCCGATTCCCAGCTCCTTCCTCTCGACGTCAACCAGTATGCAGATTCACTGAGGAAGTACGCAGAGAGCATCGCGCAGCTGGCACAGAGACACCCAGAGGAGATGAAGATGTACGAGGTGTCGTTTGGTGAGTGCTATTTAAATATGAAGTGTAAGTATTGTTAAATATGTGAGCCAACTAACTAACTTTTCCAAGACTTTCTCTGCATTATTTTTTATATATTTTTTAGCGTCCTTGTTTTCTGCTGCGGAGAACTTCACTGTTGCAGCCAGGGACTTCCATGACCGCCTGCAGACTCTCAACAAAGCAGAGTAAGAGTGTGTTTAAAATTTCGTATATTTCAGCTGTCCAAACAAATGCTGAAATATGTTGGTGTGCATGCTCTTGTTTATTCGAAATGTACACTCATTACACTGCTAGGTACACATGGGTAATTGCAATCCAGCACAACAGCTCTGCCATGAATTCTGCTGTTATGAAGTTTATAATGTTCAGTTTTTGTTTACAATATCAGAAATATGTACATTTAACCAGATGTTTATTAATGAGGTCACAGTTAAAGGAATACATCACCCACAAAATGACCATTTGTATGTCAGTTCGTCATGTTTTTTCTCATATGCCTCCACGGGAGACAGCGAACATACTGATTTATTGACGGATTGGAGACCACATTTAACAACAGCAAAACTATATCAAAAAATCTTTTTAGAAACTCTCACACAACTCGTGCAGTTTAATCCAAGTTTCATTTATGCATTTGAATGCTCAGTACTTGCCAAACACATGCATGTTCTCTGACACGGTGCTATTTAAAACTAAACCTATCTTTAAGTACCTCTGAGCTTTGAATGTCTTTATCTGGGTCACGTTTCTTTTTTGGAATTGAGAAGGGATATAAAGTTAATACAAATTCTTTTGATGGCAAGCAAAAAATCAATCACCAGGAAATGGCTAAACCCTATCCCACCCACATTAGAGGAGTGGGTCGGTATTGTTCTGGATATATTTAGAATGGAAAAGCTTACTTATTTACTTAGAAACCAGAAAGATAAATTTTACAAAATGTGGGAGAATTGGATAATTTTTATAACCCCAACCCGAGCAGATTTCATCTGATCACACAGGTAATATGATTTATAATTTTTTAATTTAATCTAATTTAAAGCAACCCTTAAGAACTTTCAGTTTTGGTTGATTTTGGCGGCGCCAGTGGTCCAAAGCGGTAGTGTTTTGCCTGAAGGAAGACCACATTTCCCATGAGGACCAGCGCATAGTGTCGTAAAATCCTGATCTCCCGGTCGCCTGTAGTTGGATTGAGCTACATTGCTGTTTCCAGTGGCTGTGTGAAGGATGAATAGCGATGAGGTAATGAATGTAATTGTGGCTAAACAATATCATATGACGACGCTGAAAATAAGAAACGTTTAACTTTGGTTTAGTGCCGTATTCCCCCACCGCCCCCCCTCACCCGACTTGTCAGCGGCGGCTGACGAGTTGAGCCTTGAAACAGATAAATAAAACGTTATGTTGGATCATTTCACAGTAAACACACGTACAGATACCGGCAGGAAGGTGCCGCATTGCCTGAATATCAACCCTGCACAATGCGCACGAATATACAGTTCAGTCTCTCAGGGAAAGTACTACTGTTCATTCTAAACAGTTTCTTCACATTGTATTGTTTCCTATACTGTTATAATTCTATTATTAGGATTCTATATGGAGAATTATACATACATTTATTACTAAAATTACTCTATGCAAGTCTGTTATTGTCACTGTCATTTTTGAATTACTAAAAGCCAAGACGAATTCCTGTATGTCCTCGGCAATAAAGTTCAATATGATTCTGATGCTTATTGAACATCAAAATTTTTTATATTTGTTACATAACATTTCTGTCTGTTGTTTTATCAGGAATTTGCTGTCCCGGACACTACCTCCACCAGTTTGAGCCCCCACACACTAGTGCTGGCAGAGGCAGGGGCAGAGGGGCGAGGGGAGTAGGTGCAGGCAGAGGGAGAGGGAGGGGAAGAAGTAGGACACCAGAGGACTGACAGACCCAGACAAACTTTTATTTCTACACCCTCTTTCACAGTTGTCAAAATTCAAGTACTTTGTCACATTCAACACATTCAAATTGTTATTTTGCCACTTGTCCCTTCACAGTAAAGGAAGTAACAAGTAAAACATACAACCTAGAGAAAAAAGAAAAACATTTCCAGGCACATGCACAGTGTTACGCAAGAAATATCATGAAAAAAAAAAGAGTGGCATAAATGCAATGTGCATTTTTGCAATGACGGGGTATGTGTATGATTTGAATAAATAAATGGCACAACAACACTGTATTACAGTGGTAGTAAATGAACGACAGTGACAGCTGAAAAAAATTACTGTGAATAAAAAAAACAAAACAAAAGGGGAGTGTGATGCATGTACATGGATAAATAGAGCAGGATAAAAAATAAACTATGACAGTTAAAATAAGAAACACTGAATAATCTGTGTGACAATGTTAGAAGTTATCTGGAGTCATCTGGAGAGTCATGCCGCTCTTCTTCCTCCACAACACTCAGAGAATGCATGCTGCAGATAGAGTAGATTGTAAGATTCTGCCGCAGCGCCTTCTTCCAGCATTTGGACACCCTCTATCGGTTCTCCCCTGAGTCAAAACAGAAAATAGGACATGTTGAAAAATACTAAACGTTGCCCAAAACAAACAAATGCAGGCCCTGGGAAACACAAAGTACCTAACATGATCCGACTCTTCTGTAAAGCTGGAAACTATAGGCTGTAGCGGTTGGAGGTGTTGCTTGTGGGGAGTAGACGTTACTTGCTTCTTTTGATAGCTGTAGAGAAATAACATGTAAGAAATTTATATGGATAAAGAGTAATGCAAGACAAACAAAAGTATACACACTGGAAATAAAGGCACTATATAAACATCACACTGTAATAAAATGCATCATCTATGTTATACTGGAGAATTATAAGATAAGAATAACAATAATTAGTAATACAACATAAAATATAAAAAGATAATAACATGAAAAAAATAAATATGGAACAACACCGTACACCTTACACAACATAATGTCCAATAGACACATAACAATAACAAAAATATCTTGTTATCAGACTGACTTGAAGATGTCAAGTTTACTGGCTAACTGAGATTGTAACCTTCAAAGTTAGGTGCTTGGTGCTACTGAAGTGAGCTGCACACAGACCCTTCAGGACTGACTAAATAAACATTACATGTAGAACTTTAAACATGCAACAATCCCTGTAGTTTTAGCTACACTCAGCACAAGGTGCTATTGATAAGCAGGACTATGAAAAGTCATAACTCAATGCACATTGCACACGGGTTTTGTTTTACTGATTATTTAGAGCAAGCAACACGGTTTGACTTCTTTTGCAATCACTGTAGTCAACTCAACAAAAACACGACAAGAATCCTGTTATTCTCTGAAACTATTACATAACAATCATCAGAAACTACTGTCACGTACACACAAACTGACACGATAACACCACAATGATTCAGTATGACTGATCTTTCCACAATAGGAACCTACATATTTTACTCAAACTTTATATTTGCGGTTTGCAGCCATCGCATTGTTTTATCTTTATACAGTACTTTTGAGCTTGTTGCGTGGCTGGTCGCGTCAGTGTGGAACTGCAAACTATCACGCTGGTGGCTATTTATTGCTACCACGCATATTTCCGATAGCTCACATCAGCATTATCATTTTGATTTGAGCATCGAAAGCTACTTACTAGTCCAGCAGGAACAGAGCCAAGGCAGCATCGGTCGGAAATCCCTCCTCGTCTTTGAGCTCAGCGAGTGAAAGCCGGGCCAATGTTGATCCTTGGCTGTCCTTTCATCCGGGTAGCCTCCCTCTTTCTTTTTTTGTCTCCTCAGACAAAACTTTTCATTTCTGTGGTTGTTTTGCAGCTTCTGCCATGATAGCAGTAATTGCGCGCAGGCTTTCGCATCGACTTCCGCCTTTGTAACGAATGGGGAAAGGGGGAAGTGACGTATGCCGTAAAGCAGTCAACACATTTGTAGTTTTTTGTGTGGCAGGGTTCCTGCCACCCTCCTCGAAGTTGCTTAGTGCCAGTTAAAACAATACAGACCCCCTCAGGCCATGACAGAGGTGTCATTCAACTAGTTGTAAGTCGATGTATCATCACAAAAGTTATGAAAATATTTTATGAAGGTTGAAAAGTTACTTAGTGCTGGTTTAATTTACTCTCTTTCGCTGGACTATGTGGCCATGGCAGTGGCAGGTGGGCCCCCCCAACAGTTCCTTTGAATAGTTCCTGGAGTTGATAACCTGTGTTAGGGCAGGTTATAAATGGGTATGTCCAGGGACAGCAATGTACCTCATTGATATGTGGCATTTTCTACATTATTATCAATCTGTTCTAAATCTTGCTATTTGAACATGAATGAATATAACATGATGTATGTATGCAATAACGGTCAACTCCTAGATAAGATGAGATTCACATGGAGTAAAGGAGAAATCGATTTAGGTCACATTCCCATCCTTACGTGTCCTGACTGACTGTTCAACATTACACTCTGGTCTGTTCTCTCTCTTAAAAAGGAAAGGGAAACAATCAATGTGTATGTTTTTTGTCTTGTTTAATACCTGCCCTTTCTAAATAAAAATAAAATAAAATAAAAAAAAACTAAACCTATCTTTATCTTTATTCTCTGCAAAACCCGACTCCAATACTGACTAATTTTTTTATGGTGAAAATGCATGTGTTTGGGAAGCACTGAGCATACGACTGAATAAAGGAGACTTGGATTATACTGCACGAGTTGTGTGAGAGTTTTTAAATGGACGGTTTGAGATAGCTTTGCTTCTGTTAAACGCGGCCCCCAATCAATCAAAAAATCAATTGTTTCCTGTTTTTCGCGCAGGTATACCAGAGAAACGTTTACTTCACAAATTCAAGGTAACACGGCATGACCAACTGATTTTACAAATGGTCATTTTGTAGGTGAAGTATTCCTTTAAAGGTGGATTACATAATATTGAGTTATTCCCAGGTCAACAAATACTGAAGCTTCTATGACAGTTTCAAAAGCAACTGAACATCACAGGGATCCTAAAAATAGACTGTATAGAAGAAATGTTGAATTGTTTGTGCGTGTGTAATGATAAATTTGCCTAACCTGGTGAAGTGTGTATGTGAGAGGCGTTTAATGTGCGTGTGTGTATCAGTCCTCTGCAGGTTCGCATCATGAATGATCAGCTCATGTATCTGGAGAGAGCCTTCATAGACCCCCTGGGCTTACCTGGCAGACCCTTCTACAGGTTAGTCACACCAACAATCACACAATCAAACAATCAGTTGATATTTGTTGTACATGCTTTTTCAAGAGTTCATCAACCAGTCAAGCACTTGTGCCCTCTTCTCTGTTTCAGGCATGTTATTTTCGCTCCCAGCAGCCATAATAAATACGCAGGGGAGTCTTTCCCCGGGATCTTTGATGCATTGTTTGACATCGAGAACTCAGCCAATCCACAGAAGGCCTGGGAGGAAGTCAAGCGTCAGATCAGCATCGCAGCATTCACCGTTCATGCTGCTGCCATGACACTAACACCACCTGCGTGAATAAGGCACAGTTTAAAGCCGTGTCACGGAGCTATCTATTGACAATTGTGTTAAAACAACAGACTGTGAAGAGAAGGAATACACTGCCTGCAACACAAGATGGACAATTACTGTTTTCTGAATCAGTCAAGTTCCAGGAACATCCGGAGCTCAGTGATACAGTGACTCTCTGAGCGCCATCACCATTGCACCTTCTGATTTATGTCTACAATAAAGTAATGTTTTGTGTTTATTTGGTTGGTTGGTTGGTTGGTTGGTTGGTTGGTTGGTGTTTTTTTTGTTCGTCTGTTTTCCAGTTGGTCAAAATCAGCTAAAAATTCAGCCATGACTACTCCAAACAGAGTAACTCCTCGCATTTGTAAGGTCACTCCAGCAATAACTTCCTGCAACAACTCAAACTCGTGAGACGTGAGATTTCAGAGCCAGACATTCACTCTCTGAGTGAGTGTTTTGACTTGCCACAACAAACATGTCCAAATTTTTA
The DNA here is from genome assembly GCA_035609425.1 of Epinephelus awoara. Lineage (NCBI taxonomy): Eukaryota > Metazoa > Chordata > Actinopteri > Perciformes > Serranidae > Epinephelus > Epinephelus awoara. The sequence goes on from CM069297.1 coordinate 29,190,133, forward strand.
CCCGATTTAGACCAACTGGATCTGGATGAGCCATTTGAATTTGATGGCTGCCCGTATTTATTTGAACACGGAGTACACGGAGGCAGTGCTCATTGAAACTGAAGAGCGGACGAGGAGAGAGAGGGAGTGGCAACAGGCAGAGGAACATGTCCGAATCCAGCTACAGACATTCATTTCTCCTTTCTGTTATGTTGTTGGATAATTATACTAACAATCCAAGCCTGTCTGTGCGAAAAAAAATGCACTTTTAGTGGATGTATTTTGACGCTGTCTGAGTGCCCTATTATTTAATGTAGCGGGTATGTCAAATACTGAACATCCTATCACTCATTTAGACAAAAGTACATCGGAAAATAGGGCCCAGGTTGAAAAAAACATTAGTTCCCCTTTAACGGTGAGTTCAACAAACATCGACTTTCACACGAGAGAGCGTCCCGTAGGATTCTAAAGCCAAACCCTGTTATTTTTTCCTAAACCTAACCACGTGTCTTTTGTTGCCTAAACCCAACCATGTGTTTGTTAATGAAGGAAAAAAAATGTCAGTTTGCGGTGTTGTACCAACATAGTGCATTTATTTTAAAAGAGACTGCATGTAACCCTTAGATTTCCTGTGAAAACGGAAGTGTATCTTGAAAGAAGACAATGCATGTAACAGGCAGAACTTGACACGGTGTCCAAGAACGTCATCAACCAAAGCACCATATTCTACGGCACTGACCCAGGGCACCTTGCACGTCGTATGTGGACGTGGAAAGTCCATGACCAAGCACGTCAGTATGTGACGAGGTCGAAGTGAGGATGTGTTGTAGAAAAAAAAAAAAAAGTGAAAAGTCATTTACATCCATATTGTTGCTTTGTTTTTTGGGGGGTTTTTTTTAAACAATTTACACTGATTAATTTTCTTAAAGGTCCACAGTGATTTTATGCACACCAACAACTACAACAGATTGTAATAATAAACCTACATTAAACCAGCTTTCTGCTTAAGGAAATACAGTTTATAATTTTAGTCTTTAGAGTTAGGAGACATGTATTACTTATACATAACCTACTATGCAGGTATTGTCTGAGTACTGCAGCTGTCTCTTGTGCTTCTTCAGTTTTTTTATCTCTTTAGTTTCAGGATTAAAACATTAACTGTTTTTACTGGTTCATGAAGGAATGAACAACATAAATCGAGGAATAAGAGAACTGGATATGATACACAGTACTCACGGGCCATCCTTGAGCATGGAGTGCATTGCTGTCTGTGAATGGTTTTATTGTCATACTGCCACCGGAGGGCGCCAGAGTCATGACCTTTCAAATTCTAAGTATGGTGTCTTATCATCTTTCCCTCATCCGTATCTTTTATCTAAGAAACTGACTGCAGGTCCTCTGGGGGCAGACAGAGGCAGAGAAAGAGAAGAGAGAGAAAGAAAACATACAAAAAAAACAACAACATTTATCACATATGATTCAAAGGTATGGTTCGGATTTTTATAGTGGGGTTGTATGGGGTACTTATCCAAAGACACCATATTTCATACAGTAGATGTCAGTCAGTGCGTCCCCAGTTTGGAGAGGCAGGCTGGAGTCCAATGTGGAAGCTAAGAAATCTACTGCTTTGGAGTACATTGGTCAGCAACACATATTTTAGCCGCCCAAAAATCAGTAACAGTTTAAATGTATGTTATATGTAGAATATTTTCACTGCTATTCCTTAATTACCTTACTAGCGAAATGAAGCTGTTTTATCACTCTCTTCAAACCCAGACTCCACTGAGAAAAACAGTGGTTTAACATAGCTGAGCACAGGAGCTGCTATCTACCACTGCCTTGATCGATTATTTTGTTTGTGTTGTGTCAGATTTGAGATTTGAAAGGGTTAGTTCTGATTCACCAGAGTCACACAGTAGCACAAACTAAGTGACAGGTCGAGACAGCGGTAGACCAGCTGCTCCCGTGTTCAGCAAGCTAAACTTACTGTTTTTGTCAATGGAGTCTGGTGGCTTTGACAAGAGTATAGACAGTCCGTTCTGTCAGGGAAGCCGTTAACAGCTTCCCTGACAGAACAGAAAGCTAAGGCGATGAAAATACTCTCAGTATAGGGTACACTCACACTGATATTGATTTTTGTTTGGTAGGACTTTATTTTAGGCGGCTAAAGTATACTTTACTGCTGACCCCATCCACAGCACTGCACTGCTTGGATTCCATGTGTCAGACTCCTGCCCGCTTCTCCAAACTGATGGCGTGCAGACTGACATCTAGTGTAAGTAATACACTGACTATGGATAAGTGCCCCATATAAGCCCACTTCAAAATATCCAAATTATCCTATGATGAGAGGCATTTGTTAAAGATAGAAGGAGACCAATGTTGTTTGCTACAAAATGACATGAACAAAAATGCCATTTCACCTCACACTTACAGTTAGGTGTTAGATAAGTTTAAAGGAAATGGCCACTTTAAAATGAAAATACAGACAGTACTGACTGAGCCTCATGCCGACAAGAAGTCCAGTGTAGGTTTTTAATCCACAAAACTCATTCGGGGTATCGGAGGATAACAGCTAGCCAGAATAACAGCTACGCTTGACTACTACTACACTGGACTTCTTGTTGTATAGCTCAACTGTATGAAATATAAGCTCAAGGCTTCTTAATTCCTGTGAGGAGCTGTGGAAGATAGTGAAGCACATTTCCAGTCTGAGTCGGATGCTGGGGACAGTGCCACAGCTGTGGAAAACATCCTGCGTGGTATCACTCACCCCAAAGACCTCAATAGCTACAGGCCAGTGGCTCTGACTCACACCTGATGAAGACCGTTTCATGTTCAGCAAGTGCAGATACTCCTCCAGCCATGAATCCCTAGAGACTCCAACACTAATGTAAATTCTTACTCTTTGATCTAAGTTTGAGTATTCCCTGTTTGACCCGGTTATTTATCCTCCCGAGGTGACTGCCTGCAGTGCAGTCCTGCTGGGACAGAAAGGAGGTGAAGTCTAATGTTTTCCTCCTGCAGCAGCTCCAGTACTTCATGCTGCAGACAAAAACACGCACATATAATGAAGAATATTTAACTCCAAATCCTCACCTCATCATCATCATCATCGCCCTTCTAAACACCATTCATGGTTTTCCCATGTGTGCATGAGTTGTTATCTGCATGGAACACTAATCCATGTGATCACCTGTGTTGTCAGCATGTTTACTGCCATTTAGGTCAAGATTTTCATGAGCCTGTCTCAGTGATGACGACACCTTCTGGTTGCAACCAGGGGCTCCTCACCACAGTCCATTATCAAAACAACCAGAGAGTGAGAGAAACACAAAGCAGCGGCAAGCAGCAATACGGCAGATGTCCCTTAGAGAAGGAAAGAAATTAGAAAAATATAGGTGACACTTTATCACCTCTATAGTCACTGGATCAATCTATCGTACAGCAACTTATTTCAAGTTAACCAATAAATTACCTTGTTTATTCCTATATAATTTTATTAATACACTTTATTACTGAATCAAACTTCATGTCCATGGAGTTAACCAGTCAAATGGTGTCAATGAATCAGTATTTCAATCTGGAGAGACTGACCCCCAGATGGTATGATTTAAGGAGTGTGATTAATCCATAGTCAAATAGGGAATAGGGTCTAGACACTGGTGGTGGTAGAGGTGGTGAAGATGAGATGAGAAGAAGATGGAGATGTGTGTGCCAATGATCTGGATGAGTAGAGGAATGAGGCTTTGTTGAGCCCGTCCTGGACTCTGGGTATGATGGCTGGAGGTGAGCGTGGTGGAGGAGGGCGTGACAGTTCTGACTAAAATGACAGCTGACAGCAGCAGAGGAGAGAGCAGGTTTTGCAGTGGCATCCTGATTGGCTGATAAGGATCGTGGCAATATTGTCGATATTGTTTTTATCCCCAGTTGTTGTGGGACAGGTCTCTCTTTAAAAAAACTTTAATGTCAACAAGACTGTGACCTCAGCCGCTTTCCTGTACAACTAGCACCTTCAACAAAAGAAGCATTGTCTCATGTACACTGCTCACATAAGCCAATACATTTACATTCTCTTCTTGATAACTAAAAAGCATCACCCAGAGGGCAGATATTTGCATCCTGTAGGACTGAACAAACCCTCCTTATTGTTAGGTTTCTGAATTTGGATTTGCATGAAGTTTGTGGAAACAGGGAACTGCTGTTTTTAGCTTTTGGATGGACACAAAGGCCTTTTATCATTTATTTTAATATGGGTAGATCCTGTTGCAAACACTGAAGACAATGGAAGAAATGAGTTTACAAAGAACATCAGACACAGAGAAAGCAAAAGGTTAAAATACAAGTGTCTGTGATGTTGATTTGTGTGCATCCAAAGCTTCAATATATATTGTACAACATCAACATCAATGTCAAAATGTACATTTTGCTGATTTATTGTTTTATACATCAGACAAACATGAAAGAATGTGTCAACGTTAGCTTCGTTAGTGTGAGTGGTATATGGATTTGTCCTTTAGATAACACATTCAAAACATTTTGTGCTTTTGCATCTGATTTATAGCTTTTCTTTATTTTAGATACATTTGGAAACCTGTTTTGGATCTTAACTCGATATTGTTTTTATCCCCAGTTGTTGTGGGACAGGTCTCTCTTTATAAAACTTGAATGTCAACAAGACTGTGACCTCAGCAGCTTTCCTGTACAACTAGCACCTTCAACAAAAGAAGCATTGTCTCACGTATGCGCTTGAATAACCCAATACATTTACATTTTCCTCTTGATAACTAATAAGCATCACCCAGAGGGCAGATATTTGCATCCTGTAGGACTGAAAAAAACTCCTCACTGTTTGGTTTCTGAACTCGGATTTGCACTGTGTTCTTGAAAACAGGGAACTGGTGTTTTTAGCTTTTGGATGGACACAAAGGCCACTATCATTTATTTTTAATATGGGTAGATCCTGTTGCAAACACTGAATACAGTGGAAGAAACATGTTTCCAAAGAAACCGTCAGACAGAAACAACACACAGACAAACCAAAAGGATAACATATAAGTGGCTGTAGTGTTGATTGTAGTGTTTTCATGAGGATTGAGCTTTACGCCTGAGGATGAGACAAGGTGATGCACTGATGGACTGCTACCACCCCCCCTCTGGTGCCGCCTCGGTTGAAAACGATGCGCTAAAGTGCCCTCTTGAGTGGTGAAAACGAGAGGATGGCCCCTTTTGGCTGCCCTCTTGTCCCCATGTCATGCAGTAGGTACCCTTTTTTCATTTTCGCCCCTGCCCTTCAAACATCCTGAGTCCGTCACTGAGGTGATGAGATAACGGTCTTGTGTGGGTGTTGTCAAACAACCTTGTCCTTGTCTCATGCTGTACTGCTCAGTCTGTCAGTAACATCTCCATAGTCGGAGACACATCAAACTGATGAGCTACCACCTGAACCCCTTCACCATCTTCCAGCAGTTAAACTGCTGTCACAGTCTCAGTCTGGTCAAAATGCTGTCTGACACCACCAACCACCATCAGGAGACACCCAGCATTCACAATCCATTCAAAAACCATCATCCTGCCAACAGACTGGATGATTAGCTGATAAAAGTCACACAAACTCCATTACTTATGTACGGTATGTTCACACAGCCACTCCTATAGGCATCTTTAATATTATACCAATATACCATTACATGTGCTTTTACCTTAAAAATGAAAAGATAAACAGCCAAACTAAAGTTTGGAAATCTCCTCACACCTATGTTACAGTGTATACACATTACACACTGACAGTGTCTTTAGACTTAACATAACCTCCCCCCAAAATTAAAAGTCACTCTCAATCCCCTATAAACAAATGAGCACTCTGGTGTGGGTGTGTTTCTTTGGCCAAAAGGCGGAGGAGGTAAACAGCTCTATAAAGTGATGCACAGTGAAGTCTCCGGTTCACATTTCCCTACCCACCCTCCTAACACATTTTACAGAGCCACAAGTCTTCATTTATTGGGTAAGTTTTTGATGAATTCATACAGCATTAACATCAGATGGATACTGTCATTTTGGTGTTTAATCATGTGGAACGACTTAATACAAGTAGATATATTTAGACTTAGATATTTTTATTTTGATGTAGAAAAGTTGTGCATGGAAATTATAGATTAATTAGTGTGTTATTACACACTAGGTGCATGTTTGTCACATTAGAAATCAAGAAAAATCAAGACTCTTGAATATTTTTACTTCAACATATTGCATATTACGTTCCCAACTAATGTTGCTGCAAGTTGAAATATGTAAATTATATTCCCATGAATAGATGATAGATTGATTTCAGAAGCCATGGCACAGTTCATCCATCTCTTGCTGCTGCTGGGTATGTGTGTTGAAGCAACAACTGTTCATGAAAGACAGGTGTGGCTGCTGGAGGGAAGCAGTGCCACTTTCCCATTTCCTTCACTTCGGACCATTAAATACTGTGGCAGAGGAGGCAGCAAGTGTGAATGTGTGTCAGGCAGGTGTGAGTCAAATAATGCCAGCCTCCCCGGAGTCACAGTGACAAACAGCAATCTGACCATTACCAACTTTACACGAGAGAATGATGAGATCAACCTCTGCTATGATACCCCTGCAGTCGATCAGTGCGTGCATCTGAATGTGTCAATAGGTAAGCACTTTAATCATTTGACAAGCTGTGTTATCTCCACAAACATATTAAAACATTATTTAGAGTTCCTCTGTTTTTAAATTCACATGCTTTTCAAATGTCCAAATACCCAGTGCTTAAATGAAGCTAATGTCAGAGGAGCAGGATGAGTTATATTGTCACAGCTGAGGGAATCATTTCATGTTGAAATTAACTTGGTCTCCCACATGACAGACTGTCAGAGTGTCACTTACTACTTGAACTTAATTCCTGGCATGAAGCCCAACAAGATGTGTGCACTTGAAACACTTTATTAGCATGTTTGCAGGAGAAATGGATTTAATGAATTCACACAGAGGAAATGAATAATGAGGAAGTTAAAGAAATCTGTCTGCACTCTGACTCTAACTATTTTTCTGGATTCTTCCATGTTTTCATTTATCAGGTTGTTCAGAGTCGCATCATATTACGTTTGCAAAAGGTCAACCCAAACACAACGTGACGACTGTTGCTGACTGCAGGAGACTCTGTACTGAAGATCCCACCTGCCAATACTTCACATTTTATACAGAGTAAATATCTGTTGTGTGGACTCGTGGCCATAGAAAACATAATGAGCCAGCATATTTCTGTCATTTGATAAATATTTACTTTAAAACACTATGTAGCAGCACATAACTGATGGGACATCTGATTCAACACAGATTTGTGATCAGCTTTACATTTTTCCCCACAGCAATACAACATGTTTCCTGATGACATCAAGAGATGACATGTTGATACAATCTCATCCATACGCTGTCTCAGGGAACGACTGTGGTGAGTTAAACTATAAAGTGGAATTCTGTTCAGTCTTTATTAGTCCCACAATTTTTCCTTTAAAACCACAAAAAGAAAAAAAAAAATCTTATTTCAAAGTGAGAAGTATTTCACTTATAGTAGCTACAGTTTTTCCCAATACTACTACCACTACTAATGATAATAATAATAATAATAATAATAATAATAAATTTAAGGTAGCACTTTATATTCTAACCCCAAGTGAGATTTCCCTTTTCCCTATCATAGAATTCCATATACACAATTACAGTGTTAGTGTGCATCAGTAGTATGTGCAGACCTCAGACCTCAGTGTTTTAAGTCATCCAAAATGTAATCACAACCTTAATCAGTTCATGTCGATACAGCTCCAGTGAACCCAACATCAGTCCCTCCTGGTCTGACCCCTCAAAAACCCTCAGATGAGGAAGAGAAAGGAGAAGGTGAGAAGTATTTCACTAATAGTAGTTATAGTTTTTCCCAATACTACTACTACTACTTATGGTAATAATAATAATAATAATAATAATAATAATAATAACAATAACAATAATAATAATAACAATAATAATAATAATAATAATAGGTCTCCATCTCACTGGAGATTTGATTTTACTGTTAGCAGTTTTACACCAGGTACATGGAAAGGCACTGCTAAATAAAGACTGCCATCCTATGGCCACTTATGATAGTGCAGCTTTTGCTGGTGATAATATCAGTGATGCATCTTTATTCTCAGTTCATTTAATCATGAATCATGTTACACACCAGTGCTCAATGCCAGTAGACTACATGTGAGGTGATTACCATCAGACTACAGTAGAGACTCCAGCCTTTTTATTATTAATATTTCAGGTCCTCAAATGGGTTTTGCAGGTGTGGTTTGTTACAACAATGTAGCCAATGTAACTCTCAGTGTCACCTCTTTGATGCAGATCTCTGGTTCTACCCGGAACACAAAAGCTGGATTGATGCCCTGCAGCACTGCCACAACAAGAACTCCGCCCTGGTTCAAATCACCAACCAGACAGTGCAGGACGCAGTGAACTCTTTCCTACAAAATAAGAACGGCTTGGATGGTGGAGTGTGGATCGGCCTGGAGCGGTCCATCTTTGGTGTAAACGTCCCCTGGCAGTGGATTTCAGGGCAAAGAGTAAACAAATCTCATTGGAGCAGCAGCATTTTTGTCGACTCCTTAAACAACCACTGTGGAAAGGTCATCCAGGTGAAAGAGTCACAAGAATTCAAGTGGCTGGACGAAGACTGCCATGAAGAGCTGCCTTTCATCTGCCAAGGTAAGCTACTGTTTGGCTTTCCACCCATGCTGACATGAGATTGTTGACAAAGTTTATCTTTCTTTTCATTTTCAGATCTGCATGTAAAGGCCTCGTCATAATCACTTCACTTCTCGAGACCAAGGTATATCAGCTGAAAACTGTTATGTTTTCCAGGTTGACAGCAGAACTGTTCTTCTCACTGTATGTTCTGTCTCGTTCATGTCCTGTTGATCCATCATGACGACTGCATGGGGCTCTGGAAACTACAAGAGTCACTCCACTATTCTTCTTGATATTATGTTTTAATGAATATTGCTGTTGTGGGCTACTGATTTTTGCATTCACTGTTCATTGCACTTGTACTCACTTTCTAATAACTGACTGATTTGCTTTCTGTGGGAAATATTCACTCATATTTTACTCAACTGAATGTATCAATAATCAGTGTATAATCAGAATCAATAAACTATTTTCATCCACCAAACTTTCCAGTTTTCTTTCTATCTATATTCTGAAGATTTTTACAGAGGGTAAGTGCAAAAGAAGTGCAAAGCAGATACAGATACATGTGAATACACAGTGAGATTTCAGGAAAACCTTCAAGCTCATCATTCACCCATCCTATTACTTTTCATCCACACGTCACTTGTAAACTCACCTACAGCTCTACCTATGAGAGCCACTCACTGATAATATCACATATGACATGTGAGCTCTCCTTTTCGTGGCCTTTAAATGTAAACATCTAAATTAGACCTGTTTGTGTGCAGTGTTATATTGGCTTGTGGCCTCCTTTGAGGACTTGATGAGTGTGGCAGAGGGCTTCCACTTGAAGCAGGGCTCAAGACCAGCCATCTTGATTGTCATTATTCGTCTCATTCAGCCCCACCACAGAAAAGACTCGCTCTGCATCTGCATTTGAGTGGGGCAGAACCAGGACCAGCTTGGCAATGTCGGCCAGCCTCTTTAACTGGCTAATCCCTGTCACGTTTGAAGAATTAAATGCCTAATTACTGTACTAAACAGCCTAAACAGTAGTTCCTGATAACTCTTTGGACCACTGTGTCCATGCAGCATAATTCAGACGGGGTGGGAATAAAAGGATAAAGTGGGAATATACAGCCAGAGATGTAACCTTAGAGTTAAGCCTTGTTTGTTTTGGTCTTTCAATATCAATGATCATGATATTATTTTGCAGTTTACACAGTGTTGTGTAAAATGTTACTTGTAGGCACATTCATAAACTTAATTAGGCTAGCTTACTTCATTATTTGGCCTATGCCTGATTGATTTTATTGTCATTATTTTAAATGAACTTATATTTGAGGTAATATTCTCCTGTTCTTGATCGTTTTGATTTTATCCTGCAGCAATTTGTAAAGTCTGTTTTAATATGAGAGCTATAAATTAATCTTCAGAAATTTGTCTTCAGTGAAATAATGAAAATTAAAACATCACTGCAATGATGGTTCACAGGTACACCTGATGAATTAGTGGTTCAGGCGCTATTAATAGCCACAGCCGTGCGTAATGGTTGCGCGCAATGACAGCTGTTCTGTGTAATGACAGACTGTCTCTTTAGTGGCAGGTCTAATGAGTGGTAGAGCGGGCACTCATATCGATAAGCAAACAGATTTAAGGGTCCCTCTGCATCAATTCATGTCTCCCAGTGGGTGTGGAAACAAGGATCGTGCATGTACGTCCAGCTCCACAATGACTATGTAAAACAGGATCAGATGCACGTGAGGATTAATAAATCCATAAACCTTGTGGCGTAACACCTGGGCGTAACGGGACCCTCGCATAACTTTATCAAGCAGCGGTCAGTCAGGGGTTCAGAGAGCACATTATTTGAATTTCAATCACAAAGTATTAGAAGTTTTCCTACTGTACTCTTTTTAAGAGGAGCTCTAAATTAAAAATATTGACAAAATAAACTTTTACCTGTCACTAAATAAAATGCTTGTTGTGTTTTATACGTTTTATGAATGGATTCTTGTTCTAGGTTACCCCCACAATGTTCATATTAATTTTCATTCAGTTTCACTGTAGAGTTGATGATAAATCTAAAGGTAAAGTCTGCTAAAAATACAACATAATCTAATCACAGTTTCCACATATTAGATATTCAGTAAAAAAAAAATCCTTCATAGCTCACATCAATCTTTTAATGGCATTTTGTTAAAGGTGACTCCCACTACATCCAGATTTAGTTTCATACAATTTTCTGTAGAGTTTATGAGAAATTTAAAGAGAAAATTCTGCTGAAACAAACATACAAATAAGATGTAATAAAATAAAATAAAATAGTCAAAATTCCCCTGAGATTGTTGTGCACTGTTTACAGTACATTCAGACAGTATTCAGACCCCCTTCACTTTTTTCACTTTTATGTTGCAGCCAGATACTACAGTCGTTTAAATTCTTTTTTCTTTCACACTAATCTACACTCAGTGACCCATAATGACAAAGTGAAAATAGAATTTTAGAAATTTTTGCAAAGTTATTTAAAAGGAAAAACTGAAATTGTCACATTGGCCTCAGTATTCAGACCCTTTACTCAGTACTTCGTTGCGACCAGACTGTTGGTGGACAGCCAATTTCAGGTCTCTCCAGAGATTTTAGGGTTCAAAACAGGGCTTTGGCTGGGCCACTCCAGAACATTCACAGAGTTGTCCCTACGCCACTTCTGTGTTGTCATGTGTGCTTTCTTCGGCTCAGTTTGAGGTCCTGAGCACTGTGGAACAGATTTTCATTGAGGATCTCTCTATACTTTGCTCCATTCAGCTTTCCCTCAATCCTGACCAGTCCCCCGGTCCCTGCTGCTGAAAAACGCCCCCACAACATGATGCTGCCACCACCATGTTTCACTGTTTGGGATGGTATTGGGCAGGTGATGAGCTGTGCCTGGTTTCCTCCACACATAACTTTTAGAACTGAGGCCAAACAGTTCAATTTTGGTTTCATCAGACCAGAGAATCTTGTTTCTCACACTCTGAGAGTCCCTCAGCTGCCTGAGAGCATATAAAACTGCTCTCTTACGCCTTTACATCATACTTTTGTTGATTTCTTTCTTTTTTCAGACACAACCTACTTTTGTCTACAAGAGGACAGCACTTCAGTTGTTGTATTGTACCCACTAACATCAGACTACTCAACTCCCTTAAGCACAACCTGGAAATTTTAGATTTGTCCATGTGTATTACTTTCAATAAATAAAATACATCTATCTATCTGGCAGTCTGATGTTAGTGGGTACAATACAACGACTGAGGTGTTGTCGTCTTGTAGACAAAAGTAGGTTGTGTCTGGAAAAAAGAAAGACATCCACAAAACTATAATGTAAAAGGAGGCATAAGAGAACAAATGCGACTGACAACTTTAAAAGCTCAAGCAGGACACTGTAAAATATGAAGGTCACACAGGCTGAAAGACTTTGATGTTATCGTCGTTGTGTTTGCTCTCTTTTATTCTGTCTGTGCATCTGTGTCTTTACATCAGCCTAGCATAACTAAAATATTATATGACAGTGTTATTAAAAGTATTCTACAGAGAGGTTGCTAAAGAACTTATCAAGACTGAATTGAGGACAGGGAAGACATGCTGGCATAACATTGGATTCCGTTAAAATGTTTAGATTATGAACATGACAGTTTTATATGCTCTCAAAAATGGGACCTTCATTTCACAGAGAATCAGGTATGTAAACAGTGCACAGCAAACTGAAAAGGAAATTCTGACAAATCTATTTCATTTTACTTTATCTTATTTCTTTATGTGTTTCAGCAGAATTTTTTCTTAAAATTTATCATAAACTCGACAGTAAAATTGCATGAAAATTAATATGATCATAGTGGGGGTCACCTAGAACAAGAACCCATTTATAAAACGTATAACATAATGAGCATTTTATGTAGTGACGGGTAAAAGTTTTTTTTGTTGATATTTTTAATTTAGAGCTCCTCTTAAAAAGAGTACAGTAAAAAAAAAAACTTTTGTGATTGAAATTCATATAATGAGGAATACAATGCACTGTTTATTTGGTATATCAAAGGGAGAAAACGTTGCTGAAAAACGGTGTGTCTCTGTCACTTTTGGCTGCTTTCACCATCCGTACCGTAATACCGCCAATACACACGCATTAAAAATCCTTGTCGCGGCTCACTTGACCGCCGTTTCGTAACCATGGCAACAATGACGCTGAGTGACACACCTGTCATTATGTGTCAGCCTCTTCTCCGATTTCATATGTCTCCGAAACTCTTTTGGTTTTGGTACACACAATACACGTTTGTCCAGAATCCTTCGTCACACTAACATGAAACTAAATTAAGCACCATTGTAGAAGTGATAAAACTGCGAAACTCACCACCTGTGTCGACCGACTCGAGCGCTACTGGTGAAGCTCTTGTTTGGGTTGGTGCCCAAAGACAAATGATGGCAGTTACTCACTATAAGTGGTTTATGGATTTGTCTTTTAAATAACACATTGAAAACATTTTGTGCTTTTGCGTCTAAATTATAGTTTTTCTTTATTTTAGATAGGCTACTTACAGATATTTTAGAACTCTTATTTTTTTGTATCCCCAGTTGTTGTGGGACAGTTGTCGCTACCTGTTTATGTTGTTTGTGTGTTCATGTTGTAACAATATTTAATGCTGCCTTCTTGACCAGGTCTGTCTTTAAAAAGACTTTAATGTCAACAAGACTGTGACCTCAGCAGCTTTCCTGTACAGCTAGCACCTTCAACAAAAGGAGCATTGTCTCATGTACACTGCTCACATAAGCCAACATTTACATATCCTTCTTGATAACTAATAAGCATCACCCAGAGGGCAGATATTTGCATCCTGTAGGACTGAAAAAAACCTCCTCACTGTTTGGTTTCTGAACTTGGATTTGCATGAAGTTCGTGGAAACAGGGAACTGGTGTTTTTAGCTTTTGGATGGACACAAAGGCCTTTTATCATTTATTTTAATATGGGTAGATCCTGTTGCAAACACTGAATACAGTGGAAGAAACATGTTTTCAAAGAACGTCAGACAGACACAACACACAGACAAACCAAAAGGTGAACACATAAGTGTCTGTAATGTTGATTTGTGTGCATCCAAAGCCTCAAAAATGTTGTGGGTTTTAACATCAAAGTCAAAATGTACATTTTGCTGATTTATTGTGTTATAAGGATTGAGCTGTACGCCTGAGGATGAGACAAGGTGATGAGATAACGGTCTTGTGTGGGTGTTGTCAAACAACCTTGTCCTTGTCTCATGCTGTACTGCTCAGTCTGTCAGTAACGTCTCCACAGTCGGCTCACCACACTTGGAGACACATCAAACTGATGAGCTACCACCTGCTGAACCCCTTCACCATCTTCCAGCAGTTAAACTGCTGTCACAGTCTCAGTCTGGTCAAAATGCTGTCTGACACCACCAACCACCATCAGGAGACACCCAGCATTCACAATCCATTCAAAAACCATCATCCTGCTAACAGACTGGATGATTAGCTGATAAAAGGCAAGGCAAGACAATTTTATTTATATAGCACCATTCATACACAAGGCAATTCAATGTGCTTTACAAGAGAAAACATTAAAGGAACAATAGATCATTAAAAACAAAAGCTAAAAGCAAGACAATAAATAGTTAAAAACAGTGCAGAAAATGCATTTAAAAAGCAAACATAAAGCAACAGCAGACAAATATAAAAACAATAGCTACAGATTATCCTAACAATAAGCTACATATCTAGTTCACTGGTAAGCTGCAGTAAATAGTAATGTTTTAAGCCCTGATTTAAATGAGCTGACAGTTTCAGCCGACCTCAGATATTCTGGAAGTTTGTTCCACAGGCGGGGAGCATAGAAACTGAAGGCTGCCTCACCGTGTTTGGTTTTGATCCTGGGAACACTGAGTAAACCTGTTCCAGATGATCTGAGGGGTCTGGACGCTTCATAATGTACAAGTAAATCAGAGATGTATTTAGGCCCGAGACCATTTAGTGCTTTATAGACAAGTAACAAGATTTTAAAGTCTATCCTTTGACACACAGGAAGCCAGTGCAGTGACTTAAGCACTGGTGTAATGTGCTCCACTCTCTTGGTGTTGGTGAGGACTCTGGCAGCAGCGTTCTGGACGAGCTGCAGTTGTCTGATTGATTTTTTGCTCAGGCCTGTGAAGACACCGTTACAATCGTCCAGCCTGCTGAAAATGAAAGCATGAACAAGTTTTTCTGTATCTGGTTTAGACAGAAATTCTTTTATTCTTGCTATGTTTTTAAGGTGGTAGTTGGCTGATTTAGTAATTGTCTTAATGTGACTATTGAAATTTAGGTCTGAGTCCAGAACTACACCAAGATTTTTGGCTTGATTTGTAGGTTTTAGTGTCAAGGCGTCAAGGTGAGCACTGACTATTGATCTTTGTTCTTTGGGGCCAAAAACAACTATTTCAGTTTTGTCTGTGTTTAGTTGTAGAAAATTCTGGCACATCCACGTATTGATTTCACCAATGCACTTGTAACACAAGTAACGCAAACTCCATTCCTTATGTGGGGTATGTTCACACAGCCACTCCTATAGGCATCGTCTTCACACTTTAAACCATTCAGACATAAAGCTGTTTTATACTGATTTAGGATGTGCTGTCAGTTTGCTTTGGCAAATCTTTTGTGGGTTTATATTTACCCTTTAATATTATACCAATATACCATTACATGTGCTTTTACCTTAAAAATGAAAAGATAAACAGCCAAACTAAAATTTGGAAATCTCCTCACACTTGTACCCTATGTTACAGTGTATACACATTACACACTGACAGTGTCTTTAGACTTAACATAACCTCCCCCCAAAATTAAAAGTCACTCTCAATCCCCTATAAACAAATGAGCACTCTGGTGTGGGTGTGTTTCTTTGGCCAAAAGGCGGAGGAAGTAAACAGCTCTATAAAGTGATGCACAGTGAAGTCTCCGGTTCACATTTCCCTACCCACCCTCCTAACACATTTTACAGAGCCACAAGTCTTCATTTATTGGGTAAGTTTTTGATGAATTCATACAGCATTAACATCAGATGGATACTGTCATTTTGGTGTTTAATCATGTGGAACGACTTAATACAAGTAGATATATTTAGACTTAGATATTTTTATTTTGATGTAGAAAAGTTGTGCATGGAAATTATAGATTAATTAGTGTGTTATTAAACATTAGGTGCATGTTTGTCACATTAGAAATCAAGAAAAATCAAGACTCTTTTTTTACTTCAACATATTGCATATTACGTTCCCAACCAATGTTGCTGCAAGTTGAAATATGCAAATTATATTCCCATGAATAGATGAGCTGAATCTGGATCCATGGTGTGCTGTGCACTTCTCTCCTTAATCTGTAAATGTTTTCTCTGGTTTCAGAAGCCATGGCACAGTTCATCCATCTCTTGCTGCTGCTGGGTATGTGTCATGTTGCAGCAACATATGTTTTAGAAAGACAGGTGTGGCTGCTGGAGGGAAGCAGTGCCACTTTTCCATTTCCTTCACCTCGGACCATTAAATACTGTGGCAGAGAAGGCAGCAAGTGTAAATGTGTGTCGGACAGGTGTGAGTCAAATAATGCCAGCCTCCCCGGAGTCACAGTGACTAACAGCAACCTGACCATTACCAACCTTACACGAGAGAATGATGAGATCAACCTCTGCTATGATTCCTCTGCAAAGAATCAGTGCGTGCATCTGAATGTGTCAATAGGTAAGCACTTTAATCATTTGACAAGCTGTGTTATCTCCTCAAACATATTAAAACATTATTTAGAGTTCCTCTGTTTTTAAATTCGCAGGCTTTTCAAATGTCCAAATACCCAGTTTCCTTAAATGAAGCCAATGTCAGAGGAGCAGGATGAGTTATATTGTCACAGCTGAGGGAATCATTTCATGTTGAAATTAACTTGGTCTCCCACATGACAGACTGTCAGAGTGTCACTTACTACTTGAACTTAATTCCTGGCATGAAGCCCAACAAGATGTGTGCACAGAAATGGATTTAATGAATTCACACAGAGGAAATGAATAATGAGGAAGTTAAAGAAATCTGTCTGCACTCTGACTCTAACTACTTTTCTGGATTCTTCCATGTTTTTATTTATCAGGTTGTTCAGCGTCGCATCATATTACGTTTGCAAAAGGTCAAACCAAACACAACGTGACGACTGTTGCTGACTGCAGGAGACTCTGTACTGAAGATCCCACCTGCCAATACTTCACATTTTATACAGAGTAAATATCTGTTGTGTGGACTCGTGGCCATAGAAAACATAATGAGCCAGCATATTTCTGTAATTTGATAAATATTTACTTTAAAACACTATGTAGCAGCACATAACTGATGGGACATCTGATTCAACACAGATTTGTGATCAGCTTTACATTTTCCCCCACAGCAATACAACATGTTTCCTGATGACATCAAGAGATGACATGCTGATACAACTTTATTCAGATTCTGTCTCAAAGTACGCTGTCTCAGGGTACCCTGCTAGGGACGACTGTGGTGAGTTAAACTATAAACTATAATTCTTTTCAATCTTTATTAATCCCACAATTTTGCCTAAAAACAAAAAAAAAAGAAAAACAAAATATAATTTGAAATATGACAGAACGATGGACAAAACATAATGAAATCTGACTCTTTAAAGGCACCATGTCCTTCTCTTTGACTTGAAAACTAATTAAGTCCTTACATCTAAAATTTACAATAATAATAACAATAATAATAATAATACATTTTTAAAAGTTATAAATCATCCAGATTTCTCCGGAGCTACATTAGGGTGAAAAGTTTTGTACTTGAAAAAATAAAATTTGAAACTGAAAATTCATGTGTTGATTCACTTTGATGATATAATTATTATTATCATTAGTAGTAGTAGTAGTAGTATTGGGAAAAACTATAGCTAGAATAAGTGAAATACTTCTCACTTTCTTCTTCCTCTCCCTCATCTGAGGGTTGGGGATGGGTCGGACCAGGAGGGACTGATGTTGGGTTCACTGGAGCTGTATCGACATGAAATGGTTACTGATTGTCAAACCAACAGATTGATATTATTGTGCTGTGCTTGCAACTGGCTTCAAAATTACGGCAGGATATTGTTAACAAAATGCAGTGCACACCCACACGTCCTCTGTGTCTCAGTGATAGTCAGGAGAGTTTGATCAGTCCAAAGCTGCATGACATTTAGGAATCCAAGCGATTTTACACGTTTCATAGAAAGCATAGATGCAATTAAATAAAAGCGAAATATATAATTTAGTTCAAAATAAAAATAAGTGCATGAAACGTTTTTTCAGGTTAAATATAATTTTGATTCACTTCGATCATTCTTTTGAATAAATAATTTATTTTCACTTTTCACGACCATATATATTTGAACATTTGAGGTCTTATTTTTTTCAGTTGCATGTTTTATCTTTTCAGATTCAGATCTTATTTTTTAGTTTCAAATCTTATTTTTTCACTTTCGAATCTTTTTTTTTTACTTTCAGATCTTTTTTTTCAGTTTCAAATCTGTTACTTGAGTTTCAGACTTTTGACCCTGATGTGGCGTGGGGGGCGTGGCATCAACTGAGAGGGGTGTGGAATCATGGGTGACGGTGCCTTCAGGGAACGTAGGAACCTAAATATTCCGACTCAACACTAATACACACCATATTAATGTGCAGTGTAATGTGGAAATCGGACATATCAGCACTTAAAATTTGGCTGTTGAACTACAAAATCAGGCATAATTTATCGCTTTTACACCGCAATTGGTGCTCAGTACTGTCTAAAACAGATTTCTAAATGGAAGTTTGTCACTGGCATCAATTTTTACACTGCCAGTCACATGAATATGATGTGCTGAGTCAGACGTTCCCTGAAGGCACCGTCACTCATGATTCCACACCCCTCTCAGTTGATGCCACGCCCCCCACGCCACATCAGGGTCAAAAGTCTGAAACTCAAGGAACAGATTTGAAGCTGGAAAAAAAAGATCTGAAAGTGAAAAAATAAGATTTGAAACCGGAAAAAAATAAGATCTGAATCTGAAAAGATAAAACATGCAAGTGAAAAAAATAAGACCTCAAATGTTCAAATATATATGGTCGTGAAAAGTGAAAATAAATTATTTATTCAAAAGAATGATCAAAGTGAATCAAAATTATATTTAACCTGAAAAAACGTTTCATGCACTTATTTTTATTTTGAACTAAATTACATATTTCGCTTTTATTTAATTGCCTCTATGCTTTCTATGAAATGTGTAAAATCGCTTGGATTCCTAAATGTCATGCAGCTTTGGACAGATCAAACTCTCCTGACTATCACTGAGACACAGAGGACATGTGGGTGTGCACTGCATTTTGTTAACAATATCCTGCCCTAATTTTGAAGCCAGTTGCAAGCACAGCACAATAATATCAATCTGTTGGTTTGACAATCAGTAACCATTTCATGTCGATACAGCTCCAGTGAAGAAGAAGGTGAGAAGTATTTCACTTATGGTAGCGATAGTTTTTCCCAATACTACTACTACTACTACTACTACTAATAATAATAATAATAGTAATAATAATAATAATAATAACAATAATAATAATAATAATAATAGGTCTCCATCTCACTGGAGATTTGATTTTACTGTTAGCAGTTTTACACCAGGTACATGGAAAGGCACTGCTAAATAAAGACTGCCATCCTATGGCCACTTATGATAGTGCAACTTTTGCTGGTAATAATATCAGTGATGCATCTTTATTCTCAGTTCATTTAATCATGAATCATGTTACACACCAGTGCTCAATGCCAGTAGACTACATGTGAGGTGATTACCATCAGACTACAGTAGAGACTCCAGCCTTTTTATTATTAATATTTCAGGTCCTCAAATGGGTTTTGCAGGTGTGGTTTGTTACAACAATGTAGCCTATAAGGATGATCTGTGGGGGCCCAATATTATATTCTTTCATGGGGTCTAAAATCTCTGGCAGCACCCCTGGTTGCAACATGCACAAACTCTCAGTGTCACCTCTTTGATGCAGGTCTCCGGTTCTACCCGGAACACAAAAGCTGGATTGATGCCCTGCAGCACTGCCACAACAAGAAGTCCGCCCTAGTTCAAATCACCAACCAGACAGTGCAGGACGCAGTGAACTCTTTCCTACAAAATAAGAATGGCTTGGATGGTGGAGTGTGGATCGGCCTGGAGCGGTCCATCTTTGGTGTAAACGTCCCCTGGCAGTGGATTTCAGGGCAAAGAGTAAACAAATCTCATTGGAGCAGCAGTGCTTTTGTCGACTCCTTAAACAACCACTGTGGAAAGGTCATCCAGGTGAAAGAGTCACAAGAATTCAAGTGGCTGGACGAAGACTGCCATGAAGAGCTGCCTTTCATCTGCCAAGGTAAGCTGCTGTTTGGTTTTCCACCCATGCTGACATGAGATTGTTGACAAAGTTTATCTTTCTTTTCATTTTCAGATCTGCATGTAAAGGCCTCGCCATAATCACTTCACTTCACTTCTCGAGACCAAGGTATATCAGCTGAAAACTGTTATGTTTTCCAGGTTGACAGCAGAAATGTTCTTCTCACTGTATGTTCTGTCTCGTTCATGTCCTGTAGATCCATCATGACGACTGCATGGGGCTCTGGAAACTACAAGTCACTCCACTATTCTTCTTGATATTATGTTTTAATGAATATTGCTGTTGTGGGCTACTGATTTTTGCATTCACTGTTCATTGCACTTGTACTCACTTTCTAATAACTGACTGATTTGCTTCTGTGGGAAATATTTACTCATATTTTACTCAACTGAATGTATCAATAATCAGTGTATAATCAGAATCAATAAACACATAATCATCGTTAATCATGTTTTGTTGTTACCCTAGTTAGGAGCTAAAAATGATGGTGTATGCCTTCACCATCTGTGCTCAAGTTGGTGTGTTTGCACTCAGGTGATGTCATGATGTTCTGAGTTTAAGACACAATGGTGGCAGAGGTAGAGCGTAGTGATCGGAGGGCTCTGCCAACAAGGCCTACAATGGGAGGGGAATGTGAACAGCATGAAAGTGAATGTAATATTGAAACAACTGAGTCTGTTCCAGGGTCCAGCTCAGTTGTGTGTGTGTGTGTGTGTGTGTGTGTGTGTGTGTGTGTGTGTGTGTGTGTGTGTGTGTGTGTGTGTGTGTGTGTGTGTGTGTGTGTGTGTGTGTAACCTTTAAAGACTCACAGTAATCTATTTCACTTTGAACTCTGATGGACTGCATTTTATTTACTGGTAAAGTGTGGGTAAAGATCTAATGAAATAAGCCTGAAGAAGGATTTTTATTCCACATTTCTTTCCCTGTAAAACCAATATTGTGATTTATATAATGCAGGTTCCTATATAATATCATTTATCCAATAAATATAAACATGTTTAATCTCACCTGATTGTCTTCTTATTTTAGTTCATACATGTTTAACTGTAGTGTCTTATCTTCTGTCTTAAAATGTATGGAATTTTACAGTACAGATCTTTAAAAGCTGTTTTCTGAAAGTAAGGTTCTATTCATACTCTGAACACAAAATCTCCACATCACTAATATTTATATACACCAAACTTTCCAGTTTTCTTTTCTATCTACACTAAAAAAAAATTATTGTGGCCAGCCTAAGGCACACCTGTGCAATAACCATGCTGTCTAATCAGCATCTTGATATGCCACACCTGTGAGGTGGGATGGATTATCTTGGCAAAGGAGAAGTGCTCACTAACACAGATTCAGACAGATTTGTGAACAATATTTGAGGGAAATGGTCTTTTGTGTTTACAGAAAATGTTTTAGATCTTTGAGTTCAGCTCATGAAAAATGGGAGCATAAACAAAAGTGATGTGTTTTTATTTTTGTTCAGTATATATTTACTTTTTATCCGCTCCATTGTCTTTGTAAAGGTAACATATCGCACCGTCATTTCAAACTCAGCACTTGTTTCAAATTAAAAGCCCCTTATAACCTCGGCTAGAGAATCCCTACATTTTCTAAATAGGCTTTTATTCTGAAACATTTGTCAGAACGTCCTGTGGAAGATATAGTAGCGTGACAATTTACGTATGGCGCTTCAAATGTAGCTCCTGCCATCTGCTGACGCTTTTAGGTGACTACAACAACATGTCGGACACAGTGACTCAAATAATAGTAAAAGTA
The DNA here is from genome assembly GCA_035609425.1 of Epinephelus awoara. Classification (NCBI taxonomy): domain Eukaryota; kingdom Metazoa; phylum Chordata; class Actinopteri; order Perciformes; family Serranidae; genus Epinephelus; species Epinephelus awoara. The sequence continues at coordinate 29,212,068 of CM069297.1, forward strand.
ATAAAATTGGACAAGAAAAACCCAATGACATCACACACTCCGTGAAAGACGACTGGGGATAATTGGTGAGTACCAGCGCGTAGCGTGTACCAGCCATAATGCAAGTCCTGAGAATGAAATATGTTTGTTAGCGAGTCCTACTCCACCTATTTAGACTCCACCGTAGACAATGGCAGCATTTCTCTGACCACGTAGCGAGCCACAAGCTCCGTAGCTTCTTTCAGACTGATAGGTTTAACGTTATCTCCGTTATTAGAACCAAACAACAGCCGTTGCTGTTTCGGAGCTGAAGGACCAGCGTTCTAAAAGAAACGGAAGTGACTGATGTCTTGTTTGAAAATGTACTTAAGTATTTGATTACTCAAACAGCAAACTAACACATTAGGTTACTCGTTACTGCAAAAAGTAATCAAAGTACTTTTGTAACGCATTATACCCAACTCTGCTACTGATGCACACTAACACTGTAATTGTGTGTATGATATACTTTGATATCGTAAGAACTTCATGTAATTTGATGCCATTGTTATTCTGACTTTTTGGGTGAAATGTATTGACAGGAATGTGATTGAACATTCAGGAAAATCTCACTTGGGGTTAAAATTTTAAGTGCTACCTTAAATACATATGAAAAATAATAATAATAATTATTATTATTATGATTATTATCATTATTAATACCATCATCAGTGGTAGTAGTAGCATTACCCCAGTGTTCACCTCTGACCTTAACACCACTTAAGGCCAGAATTCCCAGAATATTAAATCATGAGCTTGGTGATGGTCAAAGAGGCTGTTACATTCTTCCTTTGAAATGACGGCGGCTGCGTGAACATACCCCTACTGTTAAATTTAAAATGAAGGGTGGACTCAAAAATGCAGACAACTCGGCAGAGCTCAGTTCAAAAGATTTATTTAAAATAGAAATGAGGCAGAGTAGATAATACTTGAATTGCCAGAGTGAAATTTGAACCGAGGTCTCCCATGTGGTAAGCAGGGTAAGTTGTCGTTGGACCGCAGGGGCTTTTCTTTGGCAGGCTGCAGGAACAAAAGATAGCGAGGACCCCGGAGAGGATGGAGCACGGCCAAAACACCAGGGGGAAATACAGAGTCTTGCTGGAGCTGAGAAGCAGAGCAGGCAGCGAGGGTGATGGCAGCTTGACTGAGGCAGGTGAAGGAGTCAGCAGGCAAGGCAGGTCTGAAGCAGATGACTTGGTGATGGTTGGCACACACACACACACACACACACACACACACACACAGGCTATTAAAAAAAACATTTAAAGCAGCTGTGTGGAACTTTTCGTTTTCGTTGATTATAGCGCCACTTTGGTCGAAGTGGTATGACACCCACAGCCTGGTGTCGTAAAGCCAGAAATGACCGCATGCATTTGTTTTGGAGAGCGAGAGGATTAACTTACGTCAGGTCAGTCCAAGTAAATAGTGGAAACAGCAAAATTACTCAGTAAATTCTCCTGTCGTGTTTCTGTTCTGATCTAATCTAATCTGTTGTGTATTTTGAGCTTCTAAGGCTACCGTAGTAGTGTGAGCCTCAAGTTATTCTGGGTAATGTAGTAACCGTTGTTGTGCTACTGAGAAACAATAAGAAGCAGCCGTGTACGTTCGGTGTAAGGAGAAATAAACAGTAAACAAGTCATCTGCTGAGTCCGCATTATTATGTGAAAAGAAAACTCAGACGATTTGGGAGTTATGCCCTTTCTCTATCATTTTCATATTGAGACAGCGGTTAGCATGGCACTGTCAGTACATCTTGAGCGGATGGAAACACCGGTGAGCAACAGCTGCAGCTGGCTCTGGGACAGGTACGCTAGGTCACTCGGTAAAAGCAAACACAGAGACTACACGGACGATATTCTTCACCCGACTGAAAGCTGTCCATCAGCTCCTGCAGGCCTGGGGCGTTTTTTCCAGTTCATTTTAGCAACATGAAAAAAAGTTTCAATCACACCAGGATTAGTGATTGCTGCAAAGTTTTCATTCCTTGTGATGAACTCTCTGCGGCGGTTTTCCTCCTGATGATATATCTCCCCAACGATGGCAGCACATGATGTGCATAAAATAGTAGCGGAGGATTCAGCCTCTCTCATCTCTGCTCAGCATTGAACACATGGAGTTCCTCATCTGTGTGCTCAGGCTCAAACAGGTATGGCTCTGGATCTGTGTCCGCGACAAGAAACTCTTCAAAATCGCGTTCAAAGTCGTCCATTGCAGCTGCTAAAATCCGGAGATATCGCTAGGCTAAAAAAACAGCTGAGTTTTGTTTACAAGCTACGTCTGTGCCTGCTCACGGTCGTATCCCTCCGCAGATCACAGTGCAGGATGCACTGAAAATGATAGAGAAAGGGCATAACTCCCAAATCGTCAGAGTATTCTTTACAAAAATTAGTAGTAAAGTAAGACCTGTTCATAAATGTTCTGGTGTAGCTCTGAATTTCTTATAAACTGAGGACAACTGCCTGCTGTATATTTGTGTTCATGGTCACAGTCACAGATAATTTTACATGATGCTCCTTCGTTATCCGCCATGACATCAAAAGTACGTCCTCATAGATACATCTCTGGTAAAACTGTTAGGTGTTATGTGTTCAGCAATGCCCGTTGCATACTGCTTCCTCGAAGAACTGTAAACACAGCTCCTTCCTGACTTCCGCTGTGTGCCCGACCCGAGCTAGGCTACGCTAAATAGCCATATAGAGAAAGGCTTTTTTGTCACCGCTGGGTTCAAATAAATATGCGTATCTCTAAGGGGGGGTGATACGAACTAGGGACAGTTTTATTAATGGTAAAAAGTTCCGCACAGCTGCTTTAAACATTAATTAAAATGAGTTAAATTAAAGAAAAACTTTAATAAGTCAGATAAGAGATACATTGCAGTGTAATCAAAGTAATTAACTTGTTCATATTTTCTAGACACAGTTCACACATTCACAGATGAACTTTATTAATTAATCTGGGCAATCTTACTCCCATCCCTGCTTTGCAGCATTCCTCTTTTTTGTAAAGAGACTCATTTTTTATTCGTAGATTGATTAACTGCTTTGTTTTTTCTTCTGTCCCTGTGAGTCTTTAAAGGTTACACACACACACACACACACACACACACACACACACACACACACACACACACACACACACACAAACTGAGCTGGACCCTGGAACAGACTCAGTTGTTTCAATATTACATTCACTTTCATGCTGTTCACATTCCCCTCCCATTGTAGGCCTTGTTGGCACAGCCCTCCGATCACTACGCTCTACCTCTGCCACCATTGTGTCTTAAACTCAGAACATCATGACATCACCTGAGTGCAAACACACCAACTTGAGCACAGATGGTGAAGGCAAACACCATCATTTTTAGCTGCTAACTTAGGGTAACAACAAAAAGCAAGGCAAGGCAAGTTTATTTGAAGAGCACAATTCGTACACAAAGTAATTTAAAGTGCTTTACAGAACAAGAAAATGCATTAAAATCACAATACAAAATAAAAACATAAATAATCATTATAAAATGAACTTTAAAAGAGAAGAGTGCAGATAAGATCCTTTCAGTCATATGCACAGTGAAATAGAGCTGTTTTGAGCCTAGATTTGAACATTGTCAGAGTAGAGGCCTGTCTCACATCTTCAGAAAGACTGTTCCAGACTGTCCCAAGACTGCATAAAACTGGAACCCTGATTCTCCATGTTTAGTCCTGACTCTGGGCACCAGCAGGAGGCCGGTCCCTGAGGTCCTCAGAGTCCGAGATGGTTCACATGGCATTAACATGTCAGAGATGTACTTTGATGCGAGGCCGTGGAGAGACTTGTACACAAGCAGAGCTGCTCTATTCTCTGAGCCACAGGAAGCCAGTGTAAAGACCAGAGCACAGGACTAATGTGCTCGTACTTCCTGGTTCTGGTCAGGACCCGAGCAGCAGCATTCTGGATGTACTGCAGCTGTCTTACGGCCCATTTGGAGCCAGTGAGCAGGCCGTTACAGTAGTCTAACCGACTAGAGACAAATGCATGGATAAGTCTCTCCAAGTCAGGTTTAGACACTATACCTTTGATTTTGGCTTGATGTTTTTTAGATGGTAAAAGGCTGATTAACATGATTAACAATGATTATGTGTTTATTGATTCTGATTATACACTGATTATTGATACATTCAGTTGAGTAAAATATGAGTAAATATTTCCCACAGAAAGCAAATCAGTCAGTTATTAGAAAGTGAGTACAAGTGCAATGAACAGTCAATGCAAAAATCAGTAGCCCACAACACCAATATTCATTAAAACATAATATCAAGAAGAATAGTGGAGTGACTTGTAGTTTCCAGAGCCCCATGCAGTCGTCATGATGGATCTACAGGACATTAACGAGACAGAACATACAGTGAGAAGAACATTTCTGCTGTCAACCTGGAAAACATAACAGTTTTCAGCTGATATACCTTGGTCTCGAGAAGTGAAGTGAAGTGATTATCGCGAGGCCTTTACATGCAGATCTGAAAATGAAAAGAAAGATAAACTTTGTCAACAATCTCATGTCAGCATGGGTGGAAAACCAAACAGCAGCTTACCTTGGCAGATGAAAGGCAGCTCTTCATGGCAGTCTTCGTCCAGCCACTTGAATTCTTGTGACTCTTTCACCTGGATGACCTTTCCACAGTGGTTGTTTAAGGAGTCGACAAAAACGCTGCTGCTCCAATGAGATTCGTTTACTCTTTGCCCTGAAATCCACTGCCAGGGGACGTTTACACCAAAGATGGACCGCTCCAGGCCGATCCACACTCCACCATCCAAGCCGCTCTTATTTTGTAGGAAAGAGTTCACTGCGTCCTGCGCTGTCTGGTTGGTGATTTGAACCAGGGCAGAGTTCATGTTGTGGCAGTGCTGCAGGGCATCAATCCAGCTTTTGTGTTCCGGGTAGAACCAGAGATCTGCATCAAAGAGGTGACACTGAGAGTTACATTGGCTACATTGTTGTAACAAACCACACCTGCAAAACCCATTTGAGGACCTGAAATATTAATAATAAAAAGGCTGGAGTCTCTACTGTAGTCTGATGGTAATCACCTCACATGTAGTCTACTGGCATTGAGCACTGTTGTGTAAAATGATTCATGATTAAATGAACTGAGAATAAAGATGCATCACTGATATTATCACCAACAAAAGCTGCACTATCATAAGTGGCCATAGGATGGCAGTCTTTATTTAGCAGTGCCTTTCCATGTACCTGGTGTAAAACTGCTAACAGTAAAATCAAATCTCCAGTGAGATGGAGCATAGTTGATAGTAGAGCATCTACATCTGATTCTGATGATATATATACATATAAAAACTGCAGTTAGGACTACTGTATGTAAGAAAAATTAACACTCACAACAAAATGAACATCGCCTAGTTGCACCTTTTTCTTCAACATAACTACTTGTGACGTCACTGAATTGTGACCCAATATTCAGCTGGACTGGTTTGAGACTGATGGGACCTAACTCTGTAGGTATTCTAAAAACAAGGATGCATAAAGTATTTTCCAAATGTGTATTTTCTCTACATGTTGTTCCGATAATTTAAGTTACCAGTAACCTAATTTTGTTAAATGAGAATAAAGATGGCTAACTGATGTTATTATGATGAATAACTTAAAACACTGAGGTCTGCACATACTACTGATGCACACTAACACTGTAATTGCGTATATGGGTATACTATGATAGTAATATAGTATGATAGTAAGAACTACTTTATGTAATTTGAAGCCATTGTTATTCTGACTTTTTGGGTGAACTATTAACAGGAATGTGATGAAACATTCAGGTAAGATCTCACCTCGGGTAAATGATGGTGGGTGTCTGGAGCTGTGTCGACATGAAATGATTTCTGATGAAAGTATTGATTAAATTTAGGCTAAATACACAAAATGTAATAACTGCAATGATGTTATGAGAGGATAATGTTGATCTTTAGAGTGTATTTCAGTGAAATCAAACCAACAGATTGATATTATTGTAATGTGCTTGTGGCTGGCTTCAAATATAAGTCAGGATATTGTTAACAAAATGCAGTGCACACCCACACGTCCTCTGTGTCACACGTTTCTTTCACTCTGCCACACACTCTACAAAGGCATGTAGACTCTCAGTGATAGGAGTGTTTGATCTGTCCAACGCTGCACAACATTTCATAGAAAATTATCAAGCATCAGAGACCGTCATATAAAAGTCACATATATAATTTGGATCAATATGATAAACCAGTTTTTGTAAGTAATATATGTGCTTGATGAGTGTTGTTTTTACTTCAGCCAGAAATCTGGATTATTTAGACCATTTTTGGTTGAGCAATACTTTTTTAGATTTAAGATACATGGTGTTAATTAGTTTTCAAGTCATAGAGAAGGGCGTGGTGCCTTTTAAGAGTCAGATTTCATTATGTTTTGTCCATCATTCTGTCATATTTCAAACCATGTTTTGTTTTTCTTTTTGTGGTTTTTAAGGAAAAAAATATGGGACTAATAAAGACTGAAAAGAATAATAGTTTATAGTTTAACTCACCACAGTCGTCCGTAGCAGGGTACCCTGAGACAGCGTCTGAATGAAGTTGTATCAGCATGTCATCTCTTGATGTCATCAGGAAACATGTTGTATTGCTGTGGGGAAAAATGTAAAGCTGATCACAAATCTGTGTTGAATCAGATGTCCCATCAGTTATGTGCTGCTACATAGTGTTTTAAAGTAAATATTTATCAAATGACAGAAATATGCTGGCTCATTATGTTTTCTATGGCCACGAGTCCACACAACAGATATTTACTGTGTATAAAATGTGAAGTATTGGCAGGTGGGATGTTCAGTACAGAGTCTCCTGCAGTCAGCAACAGTCGTCACGTTGTGTTTGGTTTGACCTTTTGCAAACGTAATATGATGCAACGCTGAACAACCTGATAAATAAAAACATGGAAGAATCCAGAAAAATAGTTAGAGTCAGAGTGCAGACAGATTTCTTTAACTTCCTCATTATTCATTTCCTCTGTGTGAATTCATTAAATCCATTTCTCCTGCAAACATGCTAATAAAGTGTTTCAAGTGCACACATCTTGTTGGGCTTCATGCCAGGAATTAAGTTCAAGTAGTAAGTGACACTCTGACAGTCTGTCATGTGGGAGACCAAGTTAATTTCAACATGAAATGATTCCCTCAGCTGTGACAATATAACTCATCCTGCTCCTCTGACATTGGCTTCATTTAAGGAAACTGGGTATTTGGACATTTGAAAAGCATGTTAATTTAAAAACAGAGGAACTCTAAATAATGTTTTAATATGTTTGAGGAGATAACACAGCTTGTCAAATGATTAAAGTGCTTACCTATTGACACATTCAGATGCACGCACTGATTCTTTGCAGGGGTATCATAGCAGAGGTTGATCTCATCATTCTCTCGTGTAAAGTTGGTAATGGTCAGGTTGCTGTTAGTCACTGTGACTCCGGGGAGGCTGGCATTATTTGACTCACACATGCCCGACACACATTCACACTTGCTGCCTCCTCTGCCACAGTATTTAATGGTCCGAGGTGAAGGAAATGGGAAAGTGGCACTGCTTCCCTCCAGCAGCCACACCTGTCTTTCTAAAACATATGTTGCTGCAACATGACACATACCCAGCAGCAGCAAGAGATGGATGAACTGTGCCATGGCTTCTGAAACCAGAGAAAACAGTTTATAGATTAAGGAGAGAAGTGCACAGCACACCATGGATCCAGATTCAGCTCATCTATTCATGGGAATATAATTTGCATATTTCAATTTGAAGTAACATTAGTTGGGAACGTAATATGCAATATGTTGAAGTAAAAATATTTAAGAGTCTTGATTTTTCTTGATTTCTAATGTGACAAACATGCACCTAATGTGTAATAACACACTAATTAATCTATAATTTCCATGCACAACTTTTCTACATCAAAATAAAAATATCTAAGTCTAAATATATCTACTTGTATTAAGTCGTTCTACATGATTAAACACCAAAATGACAGTATCCATCTGATGTTAATGCTGTATGAATTCATCAAAAACTTACCCAATAAATGAAGACTTGTGGCTCTGTAAAATGTGTTAGGAGGGTGGGTAGGGAAATGTGAACCGGAGACTTCACTGTGCATCACTTTATAGAGCTGTTTACCTCCTCCGCCTTTTGGCCAAAGAAACACACCCACACCAGAGTGCTCATTTGTTTATAGGGGATTGAGAGTGACTTTTAATTTTGGGGGGAGGTTTTGTTAAGTCTAAAGACACTGTCAGTGTGTAATGTGTATACACTGTAACATAGGGTACAAGTGTGAGGAGATTTCCAAACTTTAGTTTGGCTGTTTATCTTTTCATTTTTAAGGTAAAAGCACATGTAATGGTATATTGGTATAATATTAAAGATGCCTATAGGAGTGGCTGTGTGAACATACCCTACATAAGGAATGGAGTTTGTGTTACTTTTATCAGCTAATTATCCAGTCTGTTGGCAGGATGATGGTTTTGGAATGGATTGTGAATGCTGGGTGTCTCCTGATGGTGGTTGGTGGTGTCAGACAGCATTTTGACCAGACTGAGACTGTGACAGCAGTTTAACTGCTGGAAGATGGTGAAGGGGTTCAGGTGGTAGCTCATCAGTTTGATGTGTCTCCGACTGTGGAGACGTTACTGACAGACTGAGCAGTACAGCATGAGACAAGGACAAGGTTGTTTGACAACACCCACACAAGACCGTTATCTCATCACCTTGTCTCATCCTCAGGCGTACAGCTCAATCCTTATAACACAATAAATCAGCAAAATGTACATTTTGACTTTGATGTTAAAACCTACAACAACACAAATCAACATTACAGACACTTATATGTTATCCTTTTGGTTTGTCTGTGTGTTGTGTCTGTCTGACGTTCTTTGGAAACATGTTTCTTCCACTGTATTCAGTGTTTGCAACAGGATCTACCCATATTAAAATAATGATAGAGGCCTTTGTGTCCATCCAAAAGCTATAAACACCATTTCCCTGTTTCCACAAACTTCATGCAAAGTTGAGAAACCTAACAGTGAGGAGGTTTATTTCAGTCATACAGGATGCAAATATCTGCCCTCTGGGTGATGCTTATTGGTTATCAAGAAGGAAATGTAAATGTTTGCTTATGTGAGCAGCGTACATGAGAAAATGCTTCTTTTGTTGAAGGTGCTAGCTGTACAGGAAAGCTGCTGAGGTCACAGTCTTGTTGACATTCAAGTCTTTTTAAAGAGAGACCTGGTCAAGAAGGCAGCATTAAATATATTAAAAACTATAAATTAGACGCAAAATCACAAAATGTTTTCAATGTGTTATTTAAAAGACAAACCCATTTACCACTTAGGCTATACTGAATAACTGCCGCCATTTGACTTTGGGCCGTGTAGAGTCAGTGAGCTGGTTAACACGATGGACCTGAAGTATGATTCAATAATAAAGTGTAATGTATTGACAAAATGATATGAGAGTAAACAGGACGACATAATATTGCAGATTACGAGCAACCACTTGGACAGCTGTATTATGGTATTAACTTCAGAGCTGTCATGATGAAAATGACCGCCGCTATTTCTCACGCTGTCACAAATAATACTGACTGACATTCTGCTCTGGAACCTTGGCTTGCTATTTGTTGCAGGGGGACAGCAACGTGGTAATTTGCTCCAAATCCTGCCCTGCCCTGCCTCTGGGTTTATTTATGGAGCAGGAGCTGAGCATCAACAGCTTTCTGGTCCTCCTTCCTTCTCTTTCTCAGTGTCAAAGATCTCTCCCTCCTGGTGACGGGGCCTCCTCAGCTTCTTCTTCTTGAAGTAAGCATCGTTCAGATTTTTGGGGCTTCTCATGCCAGAGATGTTGATTTTGGTGTTAGTGGCAATGCAGAACTTCTGGCGAGCCCTGCAGGGTAACTGTTCACGGCAAGAGGGCCAGTGATGAGCAGGGGACCACTTGAGAGCTGCTTCAGGATCACCACGCGCTTTCCACGGTGGCGACCAGTAAATAGGATGAGGACAGTTTCTGGGGTGATGGAGCTGCGCAGCTTCCTCTTTGTGCTTCTTCCCGTGGCTCTTCAGCTTACGGGGAACAACCTCTGTGGGGTCACACATTTAACCAGGCCACCCAGCCCACACACACACAATCACGCACACACACGCACGCACACACACGCAGTAGCACATGTTGGCTGAGGCAAAACAAAGATGCAACCCAATATAGGCATAACAGTCACTACAACACTCACTTCAATGTCACAGGGACACTCCGTATGAATCCAATAGTCATAGCATTATTCCATTTCACATATGGGTATTCACCATATAACTAATCACCAGCAGTCCAGTCCAGGGCTTTTCTCTCCCCTACATGTCACTGAAACTTCTCACCAAAATGTTCCCCTCAATACAACAGTCACAACATGACTCCTGAAATAATGCTATGGTATTATGATCAAGTGAAAAACATGATTGTATTATTTTGTCAGCAAACCATTTAGATGCCAGTTTATATTGCCACTCAATATAATATGCCAATACCATATTCAATGCAATGGTGAATAGTAAAAATAAAGGCCATCAGCAATTATGTGTTATATTTCAACAACATCAGTCATTGACAAAGTCAAGTCAACTTTGACAGATAAGAGACGTATCCTACCTTAACAGGGCTTCCAACATGTTTCAGGTCATGACCCATCTGTGGAGGTATTGACCCACCAAATATTTTGAAGTAAGACATGAAATACATTGTCATTACCATGTTAAAGAGGTAAATAATTAACACTCCTCTATGTATATTGGCAAATGGTCAATACACTATATTCCTTTTTTCAGTGTTCATACATTATCATACCAGGGAACCCTAATGAACCCCAACCTAAATCCAAGCTTGAAATATACAATAGCTTTCATGTTTAGGCTGGGATGCATAACAGTAAGGCAACAGACAGCAAAATTCACTTACACTTTATAGAATAAAGCTGTAGTGCCAAGAAGGCTATTATTACAACTACACCAGAGAGCCGGTCCTCTCTGCTCCTCTCACCCACACTTAAATACCCGTCCTGGGCTACACAGTGTCGAGACGCTCCACTGTCCTGCTAGAGTTTGTTCTGTGTTGTTTATTTTATTTTATTTTTATTTTTTTTGGGAACGGAGTAACTAGTAATGTCAGTGATTACTTGTGAAATTAAGTAAACGGATCAGCACCGTGATTACTTTTTAGAGGAGTAAAAGTAATTTAATTACTCTTAACTAGTAACTTGCCCAACACTGGTTACTAATTAATTAATTAACTAATTAAGTACACCCAGAAATAATAACAATTGCATGTACAATTCAGATCTCCATCAAAAGTGCCCTAAAAGATTAACAGACCTCTGTTATTGTATGATTGATAAATAAAGCTGAGTTGACTGACTCCTCACCAGATATTAAAGATTACAAAAACATAAAACACAAGGATTACTGTGGGGACAGATTAAAAATATTCAACTGAACATGTATAAATACATAAAGATGTACAAAAACAATCAATAATAAATAAAAAGTCAGAGACAAGTATTTTTTTCTTCCCATTTGTAATGGAATTTCCATTCCTCGATCTTCCATCTCTTTGCAAGCTTCTGTATGAAGTCCTCCACTTCACTAAATTGGTAACAGAGAACACAGTGATTGCCAAGTTGATATTTTACTTCAAATTGCATTTGAAAATGTAATTATCCACCCTGACCTTTGATCATAAACTGGACCAGAGAGATATTCCTGCTCAGCCTCCTGTGAAGACAGCCCCTTTAGCTCAGTCGATACCAGTGTCTACCGCCAAAATACACACACACACACACACACACATTATACTTAACTCCTCAAAAAACATTTGGAAATGTTATTTCAGTCAATTATTTCTACCAACTGGTGTTGTATTTTATATTGTTGGAAAGCCTGATTAGTCACCTTTACAACGAGGCACAACTTGTAAGGATCAGCTTGGGCATGTGTGGCGCTATTAAGTCATCTATATGTTAGGAAACAACCATTTCATGAATGGAGAATAAGCTTGTGAGTTTGTGATCTGGTTCATATGTGTTTGACGTGTTTATGGGAATAAGAGTGTCCATTATAGTTCAAATTTAGGCTACAGAGTTATTCAACACCATTGTTGTTACGCTAGTAAATCACCAGCAGGTGGCAGTGTCGCTATGCGAGCAGCGTGTAAGCACAGGGAGTTACCAGGAAGTCTCGCGGCAACAAGTGGCATAATGAGAATCTCTGTGTTCAAGATATAAGCAGAAAACGCTGTGTAGCGACTGTGAACCTAAAACTATACTTTTGCATGTTGCAGAAACTCATTAAATGTGTAGCACCAGATTGAGCCTGCGTGACATCATTCTGTGCATCGCTACACATGCTGTACGTGCTAGAGTGACCAACACAGCCACGTTGGTTGACCTTCAACAACTCCTGGTTGAGGAATGGGATGCCATCCCACAGCAAAATGTGACCAGCATGGAGGAGGTGCCAAGCTGTTGTGTCTGCTTATGGCTCTTCCACACGCTACTGATTTCCCTGACAGTGTCAAGGGAGGGGAAGCTTTGAAAATCAGTAACCACACATAAATGCATTACACAGTCATGCTTACTTCAGGAAAAAAAAACACCACATATGAAGTTTACTTCATCAGTAAAGCTCAGTGTTGTTGGTATTTTCTCCAACATGCCCTTAAGACAGGCAAACAGGGTGTCCTGTTGCTTTTAACTGTCGGGGTACACAGGCACCTTGTATGAGGGTTTCTGAGGAAACCACTTAGATGGCTTTCCATTAAGCACATCCTGTAAATAAACCAAAGGACAGAAATAATTCTGTTATTATGTTATGTATAATATCCTAACAATGGCAGAGGGTGAATCAATTCAGTTATTCAGTATGTAAAATGTAATAGTTGTCAAAGTACCACCAAATGCTGTGCTGCTCCCTCTGACTGTATGATGAAGTCCATAAGTCTTTTTTCATTTTGGGTACGGTCACTGACTGTCTGCATGTGAGCGGGAACATCTTCAGTTGGGGCTATCTGTTTTGGCACTCTGTACACTGGCTGAAGAGTTCCCTGGAGCAAGCTCCTGGCCTCATTACTCCAGAAGGCAAATCATTGGCCATGTCTTCATAACAACATTGAACTAAATTATTACATGTGGAAAAGGACAAGTTATATGTGCACAACTGGCTATTAATGGCGCCCGTACCACTAATTCATCTCATGTACCTGTAAACCATCATCGCAGTGATGTTTTAATTTTCATTATTTGTGACAGTCAGGAGTGTTTGATCTGCTGGACATTTCATACAAGCGACCCCAAATATTAATAATATGTTTGCAGGCTGGAGTCTCTACTGTAGTCTGATGGTAATCACCTCACATGTAGTCTACTGGCATTGAGCACTGGTGTGTAACATGATTCATGATTAAATGAACTGAGAATAAAGATGCATCACTGATATTATTACCAACAAAAGCTGCACTATCATAAGTGGCCATAGGATGGCAGTCTTTATTTAGCAGTGCCTTTCCATGTACCTGGTGTAAAACTGCTAACAGTGAAATCAAATCTCCAGTGAGATGGAGCATAGTTGATAGTAGGGCATCTATATCTGTTCCTGTGTTCCTAATGTTATATATATATATATATATATATATATATATATATATATATATATATATATATATATATACATATGAACTGCAGTTAGGACTACTGTATGTAAATCATTTTAACACTCACAACAAAATGAACATAGCCTAGTTGCACCTTTTTCTTCAACATAACTACTTGTGACGACACTGAATTGTGACCCATTATTCAGCTGGACTGGTTTGAGACTGATGGGACCTAACTCTGTAGGTATTCTAAAAACAAGGATGCATAAAGTATTTTCCAAATCTGTATTTTCTCTACATGTTGTTCCGATAATTTTAAGTTACCAGTTTTGTTTTGTTTTAAAATGAGAATAAAGATGGCTCACTGATGTTATTACCATGAATAAATAAATAAGCAATATGAGTGAATAAATAATGTGGGCAGTATGTAGTATAGCAGGTAGCTGCACTGTCCTTTGCCTCCTTTTCCATTTCCTCACTGGTTTCATTGCTTCATTATATATGTATAATATATAGTTTATCCTGTAATACTATCATCATCATCACTATTATTTTAACTACCAACATTGTGTGATGAATAACTTAAAACACTGAGGTCTGCACCTACTACTGATGCACACTAACACTGTAATTGTGTATATGGTATACTACACCTCGGGCTAATGATGGCGGGTCTCTGGAGCTGTGTCAACATGAAATGATTTCTGATGAAAGTATTGATTAAATTTAGGCTAAATACACAAAATGTAATGACTGCAATGATGTTATGAGAGGATAATGTTGATCTTTAGTGTATTTCAGTGAAATCAAACAGATTGATATTATTGTACTAGGCGTGCAACTGGCTTCAGAACTGAGGCAGGATATTAATAAACAAGAAGAAAGGAGGTGAGATTAAACATGTTTATCTTTATTGGATAAATTATATTATATAGGAACCTGCATTACATAAATCACACAATTGGTTTTACAGGGAAAGAAATGTGGAATAAAAATCCTTCTTCAGATCAGGCTTGTTTCATTAGATCTTTACCCACACTTGACCAGTAAATAAAATGCAGCCCATCAGAGTTCAAAGTGAAATAGATTACTGTGAGTCTTTAAAGATTACACACACACACACACACACACACACACACACACACACACACACACACACTGAGCTGGACCCTGGAACTGGACCCTGGAACAGTTGTTTCAATATTACATTCACTTTCATGCTGTTCACATTCCCCTCCCATTGTAGGCCTTGTTGGCAGAGCCCTCCGATCACTACGCTCTACCTCTGCCACCATTGTCTTAAACTCAGAACATCATGACATCACCTGAGTGCAAACACACCAACTTGAGCACAGATGGTGAAGGCATACACCATCATTTTTAGCTCCTAACTAGGGTAACAACAAAACATGATTCACAATGATTATGTGTTTATTGATCCTGATTATACACTGATTATTGATACATTCAGTTGAGTAAAATATGAGTAAATATTTCCCACAGAAAGCAAATCAGTCAGTTATTAGAAAGTGAGTACAAGTGCAATGGACAGTGAATGCAATAACAGTAGTGAAGGCATACACCATCATTTTCAGCTCCAGAATACCATTTGTTGGCATTTTGGACCTACAGGACACAAAAGAGACAGAACATACAGTGAAAAGTGTTATTATTATGATTATTATGATTATGATTATTATTATTATTATTATCATCATCATCATTACCTGTGCAATGATTGCTTTAGGTAAAACTATAGCTACTGTCCATGACATACTGCTCACCTTCTTCTTCCTCTTCCTCATCTGGGGGTTGGGGATGGGTCGGACCAGGAGGGACTGATGTTGGGCTCACTGGACCTGTTATTATTATTATCATTATTATTATTATTATCTGCTCCAATGATTGCCCAGGTAAAACTATAGCTATTATCAATGAAATACTGCTCACCTTCTTCTTCCTCTCCCTCAACTGAGGGTTGGGGATGGGTCGGACCAGGAGGGACTGACGTTGGGCTCACTGGAGCTGTATCGACATGAAATGATAATTAAAGTATTGATTAAATTATGGATGACTTAAAACACTGAGGTCTGCACATACTACTGATGCACACCAACACTGTAATTGTGTATATGCTTTACTATGATATATTAAGAACTACTTTATGTAATTTGATGCCATTGTTATTCTGACTTTTTGGGTGAAATGTATCAACAGGAATGTGAATGACTTGGGGTTAAAATTTCAAGTGCTACCTTAAATACTTAATAATAACAATAACAATATTATTATTATTATTACTATTGCTGTTGTTGTTGTTGTTGTCATCATTAATAGTAGTAGTAGCATCCATCATTATTATCTGCTCCAATGATTGCTCTAGGTAAAACTATAGCTACTATCAATAAATTAATTCCCATCTTCGTCTTCCTCATCTGAGGGTTTGGGAGGGGTTGGACCAGGAGGGACTGATGTTGGGTTCACTGGAGCTGTATCGACATGATGATTGATTTAATTATTATAAAATGATTATTAATTAAAGTATTGATTAAATTTACTTTGACTTTGGGCAGAATATTTAGATATTCTATTGTTAATGTTTTAATTGTTGTTACTATCATTATTCTAATTATTTTAAATGTTAGTCATAAGAGAGTCATAGAGAAGGATATGATGCCTTTTAAGAGTCCGATTTCACATGATATTTTGTTTTTCTTTTTTGTGGTTTTTAAGGAAAATTGTGGGACTGATAAAGACTGAAAAGAATAATAGTTTATAGTTTAACTCACCACAGTCGTTCCCTGAGACAGCGTCTGAATGAAGTTGTATCAGCATGTCATCTCTTGATGTCATCAGGAAACATGTATTGCTGTGGGGAAAAATGTAAAGCTGATCACAAATCTGTGTTGAATCAGATGTCCCATCAGTTATGTGCTGCAACATAGTGTTTTAAAGTAAATATTTATCAAATGACAGAAATATGCTGGCTCATTATGTTTTCTATGGCCACGAGTCCACACAACAGATATTTACTGTGGATAAAATGTGAAGTATTGGCAGGTGGGATCTTCAGTACAGAGTCTCCTGCAGTCAGCAACAGTCGTCACGTTGTGTTTGGTTTGACCTTTTGCAAATGTAACATGATGCGACTCTGAACAACCTGATAAATAAAAACATGGAAGAATCCAGAAAAATAGTTAGAGTCAGAGTGCAGACAGATTTCTTTAACTTCCTCATTATTCATTTCCTCTGTGTGAATTCATTAAATCCATTTCTCCTGCAAACATGCTAATAAAGTGTTTCAAGTGCACACATCTTGTTGGGCTTCATGCCAGGAATTAAGTTCAAGTAGTAAGTGACACTCTGACAGTCTGTCATGTGGGAGACCAAGTTAATTTCAACATGAAATGATCTCTCAGCTGTGACAGTATAACTCATCCTGCTCCTCTGACATTAGCTTCATTTAAGGAAACTGGGTATTTGGACATTTGAAAAGCCTGTGAATTTAAAAACAGAGGAACTCTAAATAATGTTTTAATATGTTTGAGGAGATAACACAGCTTGTCAAATGATTAAAGTGCTTACCTATTGACACATTCAGATGCACACACTGATCGACTGCAGGGGTATCATAGCAGAGGTTGATCTCATCATTCTCTCGTGTAAAGTTGGTAATGGTCAGGTTGCTGTCAGTCACTGTGACTCCGGGGAGGCTGGCATTATTTGACTCACACCTGCCCGACACACATTCACACTTGCTGCCTCCTCTGCCACAGTATTTAATGGTCCGACTGTGATCTCCAGGAAACTGGAAAGTGGCACTGCTTCCCTCCAGCAGCCACACCTGTCTTTCTAAAACATATGTTGCTGCAACATGACACATACCCAGCAGCAGCAAGAGATGGATGAACTGTGCCATGGCTTCTGAAACCAAAGAAAAAAGTTTACAGATTAAGGAGAGAAGTACACAGCACACCATGGATCCAGATTCAGCTCATCTATTCATGGGAATATAATTTGCATATTTCAACTTGCAGCAACATTAGTTGGGAACGTAATATGCAATATGTTGAAGTAAAAATATTTAAGAGTCTTGATTTTTCTTGATTTCTAATGTGACAAACATGCACCTAATGTGTAATAACACACTAATTAATCTATAATTTCCATGCACAACTTTTCTACATCAAAATAAAAATATCTAAGTCTAAATATATCTACTTGTATTAAGTCGTTCCACATGATTAAACACCAAAATGACAGTATCCATCTGATGTTAATGCTGTATGAATTCATCAAAAACTTACCCAATAAATGAAGACTTGTGGCTCTGTAAAATGTGTTAGGAGGGTGGGTAGGGAAATGTGAACCGGAGACTTCACTGTGCATCACTTTATAGAGCTGTTTACCTCCTCCGCCTTTTGGCCAAAGAAACACACCCACACCAGAGTGCTCATTTGTTTATAGGGGATTGAGAGTGACTTTTAATTTTGGGGGGAGGTTATGTTAAGTCTAAAGACACTGTCAGTGTGTAATGTGTATACACTGTAACATAGGGTACAAGTGTGAGGAGATTTCCAAACTTCAGTTTACTGGTAGGCCTTTTTTTAAGAGGCTAAAATGTGTTTTGCTGCAAACCTCGATCCACAGCAATACATTACTGAGCTCCTGTGGTGCTACTCCCGTCTGCTTCTCCAAACAGGGAAGGTATCTCGAAGGTATCTCTGTGGTGGACTGGTAGAGTTTGTGGTCTCCTGACCTGCCTCCGGATACCCATGGAGGAGTTGGAAAAGGTTGCTGGGGAAAGGGATATCTGAAGCACCTTGATTAGCCTGCTGTCACAACTACTTGCTTCCAGATAAGCAGATGACTGACTGACTGACATTTCTTAAGGGTCAAATTGATTTAATGCTTCATTATTTCTTGGATACCATCTCTAAATGAGCAACTGCAACCACCCACTGTGCTCATACCATTATGGTGACATGAAACAACATTGAAATTAAATCTGTTCATTTAGTTTTATTGAGTAGTGTATAGTCTGCATCTATTCAAACTTGAAGCAAAAAAAATTTTTGCTTTCTCAGTTTTTCCCAAATTAAACATGTAGTGTCATGTTTGACGTGGACAGTTCTCCATATTCCTTCATGTTTGTCTGATGTATAAAACAATAAATCAGCAAAATGTACATTTTGACTTTGATGTTAAAACCTACAATATTTTCGAAGCTTTGGATGCACACAAATCAACATTGTGTGTGTTGTTTCTGTCTGACGTTCTTTGGAAACATGTTTCTTCCACTGTATTCAGTGTTTGCAACAGGATCTACCCATATTAAAATAAATGATAGAGACTTTTGTGTCCAGCCAAAAGCTAAAAACACCAGTTCCCTGTTTCCACAAACTTCATGCAAATCCAAGTTCAGAAACCTAACAGTGAGGTGGTTTTTTTCAGTCCTACAGGATGCAAATATCTGCCTTCTGGGTGATGTTTATTAGTTATCAAGAAGAGAATGTAAATGTATTGGCTTATGTGAGCAGCGTACATGAGAAAATGCTTTTTTTGTTGAAGGTGCTAGTTGTACAGGAAAGCTGCTAAGGTCACAGTCTTGTTGACATTCAAGTCACATTCAAGAGAGACGTGGTCAAGAAGGCAGCATTAAATATTGTTACAACATGAACACACAAACAACATAAACAGGTAGCGACAACTGTCCCACAACAACTGGGGTTTCAATATGTATCTAAAATAAGGAAAATTAGATAAATTAGATGAAAAAGCACAGAATGTTTATTATTATTAATGTGTTATTTGAAAGACAAATCCATATACCTGATTAATTGACACCATTTGACTTTGGACAGTGGAGAGTCAATGAGCTGGTTAACACGATGGACCTTAAGTATGATTCAGTAATAAAGTGCAATGTATTCATCATGTTACACACCAGTGCTCAATGCCAGTAGACTACATGTGAGGTGATTACCATCAGACTACAGTAGAGACTCCAGCCTTTTTATTATTAATATTTCAGGTCCTCAAATGGGTTTTGCAGGTGTGGTTTGTGACAACAATGTAGCCTATAAGGATGATCTGTGGGGGCCCAATATTATATTCTTTCATGGGGTCTAAAATCTCTGGCAGCACCCCTGGTTGCGACATGCACAAACTCTCAGTGTCACCTCTTTGATGCAGGTCTCCGGTTCTACCCGGAACACAAAAGCTGGACTGATGCCCTGCAGCACTGCCACAACAAGAACTCTGCCCTGGTTCAAATCACCAACCAGACAGTGCAGGACGCAGTGAACTCTTTCCTACAAAATAAGAGCGGCTTGGATGGTGGAGTGTGGATCGGCCTGGAGCGGTCCATCTTTGGTATAAACGTTCCCCGGCAGTGGATTTCAGGGCAAAGAGTAAAGGAATCTCATTGGAGCAGTAGCGTTTTTGTCGACTCCTTAAACAACCACTGTGGAAAGGTCATCCAGGTGAAAGAGTCACAAGAATTCAAGTGGCTGGACGAAGACTGCCATGAAGAGCTGCCTTTCATCTGCCAAGGTAAGCTGCTGTTTGGTTTTCCACCCATGCTGACATGAGATTGTTGACAAAGTTTATCTTTCTTTTCATTTTCAGATCTGCATGTAAAGGCCTCGCCATAATCACTTCACTTCACTTCTCGAGACCAAGGTATATCAGCTGAAAACTGTTATGTTTTCCAGGTTGACAGCAGAACTGTTCTTCTCACTGTATGTTCTGTCTCGTTCATGTCCTGTTGATCCATCATGACGACTGCATGGGGCTCTGGAAACTACAAGTCACTCCACTATTCTTCTTGATATTATGTTTTAATGAATATTGCTGTTGTGGGCTACTGATTTTTGCATTCACTGTTCATTGCACTTGTACTCACTTTCTAATAACTGACTGATTTGCTTCTGTGGGAAATATTTACTCATATTTTACTCAACTGAATGTATCAATAATCAGTGTATAATCAGAATCAATAAACACATAATCATCGTTAATCATGTTTTGTTGTTACCCTAGTTAGGAGCTAAAAATGATGGTGTATGCCTTCACCATCTGTGCTCAAGTTGGTGTGTTTGCACTCAGGTGATGTCATGATGTTCTGAGTTTAAGACACAATGGTGGCAGAGGTAGAGCGTAGTGATCGGAGGGCTCTGCCAACAAGGCCTACAATGGGAGGGGAATGTGAACAGCATGAAAGTGAATGTAATATTGAAACAATTGAGTCTGTTCCAGGGTCCAGCTCAGTTTGTGTGTGTGTGTGTGTGTGTGTGTGTGTGTGTGTGTGTGTGTGTGTGTGTGTGTGTGTGTGTGTGTGTGTGTGTGTGTGTGTGTGTAACCTTTAAAGACTCACAGTAATCTATTTCACTTTGAACTCTGATGGACTGCATTTTATTTACTGGTAAAGTGTGGGTAAAGATCTAATGAAATAAGCCTGAAGAAGGATTTTTATTCCACATTTCTTTCCCTGTAAAACCAATATTGTGATTTATGTAATGCAGGTTCCTATATAATATCATTTATCCAATAAATATAAACATGTTTAATCTCACCTGATTGTCTTCTTATTTTAGTTCATACATGTTTAACTGTAGTGTCTTATCTTCTGTCTTAAAATGTATGGAATTTTACAGTACAGATCTTTAAAAGCTGTTTTCTGAAAGTAAGGTTCTATTCATACTCTGAACACAAAATCTCCACATCACTAATATTTACATACACCAAACTTTCCAGTTTTCTTTTCTATCTACACTAAAAAAAAATTATTGTGGCCAGCCTAAGGCACACCTGTGCAATAACCATGCTGTCTAATCAGCATCTTGATATGCCACACCTGTGAGGTGGGATGGATTATCTTGGCAAAGGAGAAGTGCTCACTAACACAGATTCAGACAGATTTGTGAACAATATTTGAGGGAAATGGTCTTTTGTGTTTACAGAAAATGTTTTAGATCTTTGAGTTCAGCTCATGAAAAATGGGAGCATAAACAAAAGTGATGTGTTTTTATTTTTGTTCAGTATATATTTACTTTTTATCCGCTCCATTGTCTTTGTAAAGGTAACATATCGCACCGTCATTTCAAACTCAGCACTTGTTTCAAATTAAAAGCCCCTTATAACCTCGGCTAGAGAATCCCTACATTTTCTAAATAGGCTTTTATTCTGAAACATTTGTCAGAACGTCCTGTGGAAGATATAGTAGCGTGACAATTTACGTATGGCGCTTCAAATGTAGCTCCTGCCATCTGCTGACGCTTTTAGGTGACTACAACAACATGTCGGACACAGTGACTCAAATAATAGTAAAAGTAATAAAAATAGGACAAGAAAAACCCAATGACATCACACACTCCGTGAAAGACGACTGGGGATAATTGGTGAGTACCAGCGCGTAGCGTGTACCAGGCATAATGCAAGTCCTGAGAATGAAATATGTTTGTTAGCGAGTCCTACTCCACCTATTTAGACTCCACCGTAGACAATGGCAGCATTTCTCTGACCACGTAGTGAGCCACAAGCTCCGTAGCTTCTTTCAGACTGATAGGTTTAACGTTATCTCCGTTATTAGAACCAAACGACAGCCGTTGCTGTTTCGGAGCTGAAGGACCAGCGTTCTAAAAGTAACGGAAGTGACTGATGTCTTGTTTGAAAATGTACTTAAGTATTTGATTACTCAAACAGCAAACTAACACATTAGGTTACTCGTTACTGCAAAAAGTAATCAAAGTACTTTTGTAACGCATTATACCCAACTCTGCTACTGATGCACACTAACACTGTAATTGTGTGTATGATATACTTTGATATCGTAAGAACTTCATGTAATTTGATGCCATTGTTATTCTGACTTTTTGGGTGAAATGTATTGACAGGAATGTGATTGAACATTCAGGAAAATCTCACTTAGGGTTAAAATTTTAAGTGCTACCTTAAATACATATGAAAAATAATAATAATAATTATTATTATTATGATTATTATCATTATTAATACCATCATCAGTGGTAGTAGTAGCATTACCCCAGTGTTCACCTCTGACCTTAACACCACTTAAGGCCAGAATTCCCAGAATATTAAATCATGAGCTTGGTGATGGTCAAAGAGGCTGTTACATTCTTCCTTTGAAATGACGGCGGCTGCGTGAACATACCCCTACTGTTAAATTTAAAATGAAGGGTGGACTCAAAAATGCAGACAACTCGGCAGAGCTCAGTTCAAAAGATTTATTTAAAATAGAAATGAGGCAGAGTAGATAATACTTGAATTGCCAGAGTGAAATTTGAACCGAGGTCTCCCATGTGGTAAGCAGGGTAAGTTGTCGTTGGACCGCAGGGGCTTTTCTTTGGCAGGCTGCAGGAACAAAAGATAGCGAGGACCCCGGAGAGGATGGAGCACGGCCAAAACACCAGGGGGAAATACAGAGTCTTGCTGGAGCTGAGAAGCAGAGCAGGCAGCGAGGGTGATGGCAGCTTGACTGAGGCAGGTGAAGGAGTCAGCAGGCAAGGCAGGTCTGAAGCAGATGACTTGGTGATGGTTGGCACACACACACACACACACACACACACACACACAGGCTATTAAAAAAAACATTTAAAGCAGCTGTGTGGAACTTTTCGTTTTCGTTGATTATAGCGCCACTTTGGTCGAAGTGGTATGACACCCACAGCCTGGTGTCGTAAAGCCAGAAATGACCGCATGCATTTGTTTTGGAGAGCGAGAGGATTAACTTACGTCAGGTCAGTCCAAGTAAATAGTGGAAACAGCAAAATTACTCAGTAAATTCTCCTGTCGTGTTTCTGTTCTGATCTAATCTAATCTGTTGTGTATTTTGAGCTACTAAGGCTACCGTAGTAGTGTGAGCCTCAAGTTATTCTGGGTAATGTAGTAACCGTTGTTGTGCTACTGAGAAACAATAAGAAGCAGCCGTGTACGTTCGGTGTAAGGAGGAATAAACAGTAAACAAGTCATCTGCTGAGTCCGCATTATTATGTGAAAAGAAAACTCAGACGATTTGGGAGTTATGCCCTCTCTCTATCATTTTCATATTGAGACAGCGGTTAGCATGGCACTGTCAGTACATCTTGAGCGGATGGATACATCGGTGAGCAACAGCTGTAGCTGGCTCTGGGACAGGTACGCTAGGTCACCCGGTAAAAGCAAACACAGAGACTACACGGACGATATTCTTCACCCGACTGAAAGCTGTCCATCAGCTCCTGCAGGCCTGGGGCGTTTTTTCCAGTTCATTTTAGGAACATGAAAAAAAGTTTCAATCACACCAGGATTAGTGATTGCTGCAAAGTTTTCATTCCTTGTGATGAACTCTCTGCGGCGGTTTTCCTCCTGATGATATATCTCCCCAACGATGGCAGCACATGATGTGCAGAAAATAGTAGCGGAGGATTCAGCCTCTCTCATCTCTGCTCAGCATTGAACACATGGAGTTCCTCATCTGTGTGCTCTGGCTCAAACAGGTATGGCTCTGGATCTGTGTCCGCTACAAGAAACTCTTCAAAATCGCGTTCAAAGTCGTCCATTGCAGCTGCTAAAATCCGGAGATATCGCTAGGCTAAAAAACCAGCTGAGTTTTGTTTACAAGCTACGTCTGTGCCTGCTCACGGTCGTATCCCTCCGCAGATCACAGCGCAGGACGCACTGAAAATGATAGAGAAAGGGCATAACTCCCAAATCGTCAGAGTATTCTTTACAAAAATTAGTAGTAAAGTAAGACCTGTTCATAAATGTTCTGGTGTAGCTCTGAATTTCTTATAAACTGAGGACAACTGCCTGCTGTATATTTGTGTTCATGGTCACAGTCACAGATAATTTTACATGATGCTCCTTCGTTATCCGCCATGACATCAAAAGTACGTCCTCATAGATACATCTCTGGTAAAACTGTTAGGTGTTATGTGTTCAGCAATGCCCGTTGCGTACTGCTTCCTCGAAGAACTGTAAACACAGCTCCTTCCTGACTTCCGCTGTGTGCCCGACCCGAGCTAGGCTACGCTAAATAGCCATATAGAGAAAGGCTTTTTTGTCACCACTGGGTTCAAATAAATATGCGTATCTCTAAGGGGGGGTGATACGAACTAGGGACAGTTTTATTAATTGTAAAAAGTTCCGCACAGCTGCTTTAAACATTAATTAAAATGAGTTAAATTAAAGAAAAACTTTAATAAGTCAGATAAGAGATACATTGCAGTGTAATCAAAGTAATTAACTTGTTCATATTTTCTAGACATAGTTCACACATTCACAGATGAACTTTATTAATTAATCTGGGCAATCTTACTCCCATCCCTGCTTTGCAGCATTCCTCTTTTTTGTAAAGAGACTCATTTTTTATTCGTAGATTGATTAACTGCTTTGTTTTTTCTTCTGTCCCTGTGAGTCTTTAAAGGTTACACACACACACACACACACACACACACATACACACACACACACACACACAAACTGAGCTGGACCCTGGAACAGACTCAGTTGTTTCAATATTACATTCACTTTCATGCTGTTCACATTCCCCTCCCATTGTAGGCCTTGTTGGCAGAGCCCTCCGATCACTACGCTCTACCTCTGCCACCATTGTGTCTTAAACTCAGAACATCATGACATCACCTGAGTGCAAACACACCAACTTGAGCACAGATGGTGAAGGCATACACCATCATTTTTAGCTGCTAACTTAGGGTAACAACAAAAAGCAAGGCAAGGCAAGTTTATTTGAAGAGCACAATTTGTACACAAAGTAATTTAAAGTGCTTTACAGAACAAGAAAATGCATTAAAATCACAATACAAAATAAAAACATAAATAATCATTATAAAATGAACTTTAAAAGAGAAGAGTGCAGATAAGATCCTTTCAGTCATATGCACAGTGAAATAGAGCTGTTTTGAGCCTAGATTTGAACATTGTCAGAGTAGAGGCCTGTCTCACATCTTCAGAAAGACTGTTCCAGACTGTCCCAAGACTGCATAAAACTGGAACCCTGATTCTCCATGTTTAGTCCTGACTCTGGGCACCAGCAGGAGGCCGGTCCCTGAGGTCCTCAGAGTCCGAGATGGTTCACATGGCATTAACATGTCAGAGATGTACTTTGATGCGAGGCCGTGGAGAGACTTGTACACAAGCAGAGCTGCTCTATTCTCTGAGCCACAGGAAGCCAGTGTAAAGACCAGAGCACAGGACTAATGTGCTCGTACTTCCTGGTTCTGGTCAGGACCCGAGCAGCAGCATTCTGGATGTACTGCAGCTGTCTTACGGCCCATTTGGAGAGGCCAGTGAGCAGGCCGTTACAGTAGTCTAACCTACTAGAGACAAATGCATGGATAAGTCTCTCCAAGTCAGGTTTAGACACTATACCTTTGATTTTGGCTTGATGTTTTTTAGATGGTAAAAGGCTGATTAACATGATTAACAATGATTATGTGTTTATTGATTCTGATTATACACTGATTATTGATACATTCAGTTGAGTAAAATATGAGTAAATATTTCCCACAGAAAGCAAATCAGTCAGTTATTAGAAAGTGAGTACAAGTGCAATGAACAGTCAATGCAAAAATCAGTAGCCCACAACACCAATATTCATTAAAACATAATATCAAGAAGAATAGTGGAGTGACTTGTAGTTTCCAGAGCCCCATGCAGTCGTCATGATGGATCTACAGGACATTAACGAGACAGAACATACAGTGAGAAGAACATTTCTGCTGTCAACCTGGAAAACATAACAGTTTTCAGCTGATATACCTTGGTCTCGAGAAGTGAAGTGAAGTGATTATCGCGAGGCCTTTACATGCAGATCTGAAAATGAAAAGAAAGATAAACTTTGTCAACAATCTCATGTCAGCATGGGTGGAAAACCAAACAGCAGCTTACCTTGGCAGATGAAAGGCAGCTCTTCATGGCAGTCTTCGTCCAGCCACTTGAATTCTTGTGACTCTTTCACCTGGATGACCTTTCCACAGTGGTTGTTTAAGGAGTCGACAAAAACGCTGCTGCTCCAATGAGATTCATTTACTCTTTGCCCTGAAATCCACTGCCAGGGGACGTTTACACCAAAGATGGACCGCTCCAGGCCGATCCACACTCCACCATCCAAGCCGCTCTTATTTTGTAGGAAAGAGTTCACTGCGTCCTGCGCTGTCTGGTTGGTGATTTGAACCAGGGCAGAGTTCATGTTGTGGCAGTGCTGCAGGGCATCAATCCAGCTTTTGTGTTCCGGGTAGAACCAGAGATCTGCATCAAAGAGGTGACACTGAGAGTTACATTGGCTACATTGTTGTAACAAACCACACCTGCAAAACCCATTTGAGGACCTGAAATATTAATAATAAAAAGGCTGGAGTCTCTACTGTAGTCTGATGGTAATCACCTCACATGTAGTCTACTGGCATTGAGCACTGTTGTGTAAAATGATTCATGATTAAATGAACTGAGAATAAAGATGCATCACTGATATTATCACCAACAAAAGCTGCACTATCATAAGTGGCCATAGGATGGCAGTCTTTATTTAGCAGTGCCTTTCCATGTACCTGGTGTAAAACTGCTAACAGTAAAATCAAATCTCCAGTGAGATGGAGCATAGTTGATAGTAGAGCATCTACATCTGATTCTGATGATATATATACATATAAAAACTGCAGTTAGGACTACTGTATGTAAGAAAAATTAACACTCACAACAAAATGAACATCGCCTAGTTGCACCTTTTTCTTCAACATAACTACTTGTGACGTCACTGAATCGTGACCCAATATTCAGCTGGACTGGTTTGAGACTGATGGGACCTAACTCTGTAGGTATTCTAAAAACAAGGATGCATAAAGTATTTTCCAAATGTGTATTTTCTCTACATGTTGTTCCGATAATTTAAGTTACCAGTAACCTAATTTTGTTAAATGAGAATAAAGATGGCTAACTGATGTTATTATGATGAATAACTTAAAACACTGAGGTCTGCACATACTACTGATGCACACTAACACTGTAATTGCGTATATGGGTATACTATGATAGTAATATAGTATGATAGTAAGAACTACTTTATGTAATTTGAAGCCATTGTTATTCTGACTTTTTGGGTGAACTATTAACAGGAATGTGATGAAACATTCAGGTAAGATCTCACCTCGGGTAAATGATGGTGGGTGTCTGGAGCTGTGTCGACATGAAATGATTTCTGATGAAAGTATTGATTAAATTTAGGCTAAATACACAAAATGTAATAACTGCAATGATGTTATGAGAGGATAATGTTGATCTTTAGAGTGTATTTCAGTGAAATCAAACCAACAGATTGATATTATTGTAATGTGCTTGTGGCTGGCTTCAAATATAAGTCAGGATATTGTTAACAAAATGCAGTGCACACCCACACGTCCTCTGTGTCACACGTTTCTTTCACTCTGCCACACACTCTACAAAGGCATGTAGACTCTCAGTGATAGGAGTGTTTGATCTGTCCAACGCTGCACAACATTTCATAGAAAATTATCAAGCATCAGAGACCGTCATATAAAAGTCACATATATAATTTGGATCAATATGATAAACCAGTTTTTGTAAGTAATATATGTGCTTGATGAGTCTTGTTTTTACTTCAGCCAGAAATCTGGATTATTTAGACCATTTTTGGTTGAGCAATACTTTTTTAGATTTAAGATACATGGTGTTAATTAGTTTTCAAGTCATAGAGAAGGGCGTGGTGCCTTTTAAGAGTCAGATTTCATTATGTTTTGTCCATCATTCTGTCATATTTCAAATCATGTTTTGTTTTTCTTTTTGTGGTTTTTAAGGAAAAAAATATGGGACTAATAAAGACTGAAAAGAATAATAGTTTATAGTTTAACTCACCACAGTCGTCCGTAGCAGGGTACCCTGAGACAGCGTCTGAATGAAGTTGTATCAGCATGTCATCTCTTGATGTCATCAGGAAACATGTTGTATTGCTGTGGGGAAAAATGTAAAGCTGATCACAAATCTGTGTTGAATCAGATGTCCCATCAGTTATGTGCTGCTACATAGTGTTTTAAAGTAAATATTTATCAAATGACAGAAATATGCTGGCTCATTATGTTTTCTATGGCCACGAGTCCACACAACAGATATTTACTCTGTATAAAATGTGAAGTATTGGCAGGTGGGATCTTCAGTACAGAGTCTCCTGCAGTCAGCAACAGTCGTCACGTTGTGTTTGGTTTGACCTTTTGCAAACGTAATATGATGCAACGCTGAACAACCTGATAAATAAAAACATGGAAGAATCCAGAAAAATAGTTAGAGTCAGAGTGCAGACAGATTTCTTTAACTTCCTCATTATTCATTTCCTCTGTGTGAATTCATTAAATCCATTTCTCCTGCAAACATGCTAATAAAGTGTTTCAAGTGCACACATCTTGTTGGGCTTCATGCCAGGAATTAAGTTCAAGTAGTAAGTGACACTCTGACAGTCTGTCATGTGGGAGACCAAGTTAATTTCAACATGAAATGATTCCCTCAGCTGTGACAATATAACTCATCCTGCTCCTCCTACATTGGCTTCATTTAAGGAAACTGGGTATTTGGACATTTGAAAAGCCTGTGAATTTAAAAACAGAGGAACTCTAAATAATGTTTTAATATGTTTGAGGAGATAACACAGCTTGTCAAATGATTAAAGTGCTTACCTATTGACACATTCAGATGCACGCACTGATTCTTTGCAGGGGTATCATAGCAGAGGTTGATCTCATCATTCTCTCGTGTAAAGTTGGTAATGGTCAGGTTGCTGTTAGTCACTGTGACTCCGGGGAGGCTGGCATTATTTGACTCACACATGCCCGACACACATTCACACTTGCTGCCTCCTCTGCCACAGTATTTAATGGTCCGAGGTGAAGGAAATGGGAAAGTGGCACTGCTTCCCTCCAGCAGCCACACCTGTCTTTCTAAAACATATGTTGCTGCAACATGACACATACCCAGCAGCAGCAAGAGATGGATGAACTGTGCCATGGCTTCTGAAACCAGAGAAAACAGTTTACAGATTAAGGAGAGAAGTGCACAGCACACCATGGATCCAGATTCAGCTCATCTATTCATGGGAATATAATTTGCATATTTCAATTTGAAGTAACATTAGTTGGGAACGTAATATGCAATATGTTGAAGTAAAAATATTTAAGAGTCTTGATTTTTCTTGATTTCTAATGTGACAAACATGCACCTAATGTGTAATAACACACTAATTAATCTATAATTTCCATGCACAACTTTTCTACATCAAAATAAAAATATCTAAGTCTAAATATATCTACTTGTATTAAGTCGTTCTACATGATTAAACACCAAAATGACAGTATCCATCTGATGTTAATGCTGTATGAAATCATCAAAAACTTACCCAATAAATGAAGACTTGTGGCTCTGTAAAATGTGTTAGGAGGGTGGGTAGGGAAATGTGAACCGGAGACTTCACTGTGCATCACTTTATAGAGCTGTTTACTTCCTCCGCCTTTTGGCCAAAGAAACACACCCACACCAGAGTGCTCATTTGTTTATAGGGGATTGAGAGTGACTTTTAATTTTGGGGGGAGGTTATGTTAAGTCTAAAGACACTGTCAGTGTGTAATGTGTATACACTGTAACATAGGGTA
Organism: Epinephelus awoara; assembly: GCA_035609425.1. Classification (NCBI taxonomy): domain Eukaryota; kingdom Metazoa; phylum Chordata; class Actinopteri; order Perciformes; family Serranidae; genus Epinephelus; species Epinephelus awoara. The sequence goes on from CM069297.1 coordinate 29,242,451, forward strand.
CAAGTGTGAGGAGATTTCTAAACTTTAGTTTGGCTGTTTATCTTTTCATTTTTAAGGTAAAAGCACATGTAATGGTATATTGGTATAATATTAAAGATGCCTATAGGAGTGGCTGTGTGAACATACCGTACATAAGGAATGGAGTTTGTGTTACTTTTATCAGCTAATTATCCAGTCTGTTGGCAGGATGATGGTTTTTGAATGGATTGTGAATGCTGGGTGTCTCCTGATGGTGGTTGGTGGTGTCAGACAGCATTTTGACCAGACTGAGACTGTGACAGCAGTTTAACTGCTGGAAGATGGTGAAGGGGTTCAGGTGGTAGCTCATCAGTTTGATGTGTCTCCGACTGTGGAGACGTTACTGACAGACTGAGCAGTACAGCATGAGACAAGGACAAGGTTGTTTGACAACACCCACACAAGACCGTTATCTCATCACCTTGTCTCATCCTCAGGCGTACAGCTCAATCCTTATAACACAATAAATCAGCAAAATGTACATTTTGACTTTGATGTTAAAACCTACAACAACACAAATCAACATTACAGACACTTATATGTTATCCTTTTGGTTTGTCTGTGTGTTGTGTCTGTCTGACGTTCTTTGGAAACATGTTTCTTCCACTGTATTCAGTGTTTGCAACAGGATCTACCCATATTAAAATAATGATAGAGGCCTTTGTGTCCATCCAAAAGCTATAAACACCATTTCCCTGTTTCCACAAACTTCATGCAAAGTTGAGAAACCTAACAGTGAGGAGGTTTATTTCAGTCATACAGGATGCAAATATATCTGCCCTCTGGGTGATGCTTATTGGTTATCAAGAAGGAAATGTAAATGTTTGCTTATGTCAGCAGCGTACATGAGAAAATGCTTCTTTTGTTGAAGGTGCTAGCTGTACAGGAAAGCTGCTGAGGTCACAGTCTTGTTGACATTCAAGTCTTTTTAAAGAGAGACCTGGTCAAGAAGGCAGCATTAAATATATTAAAAACTATAAATTAGACGCAAAATCACAAAATGTTTTCAATGTGTTATTTAAAAGACAAACCCATTTACCACTTAGGCTATACTGAATAACTGCCGCCATTTGACTTTGGGCAGTGTAGAGTCAGTGAGCTGGTTAACACGATGGACCTGAAGTATGATTCAATAATAAAGTGTAATGTATTGACAAAATGATATGAGAGTAAACAGGACGACATAAGATTGCAGATTACGAGCAACCACTTGGACAGCTGTATTATGGTATTAACTTCAGAGCTGTCATGATGAAAATGACCGCCGCTATTTCTCACGCTGTCACAAATAATACTGACTGACGTTCTGCTCTGGAACCTTGGCTTGCTATTTGTTGCAGGGGGACAGCAACGTGGTAATTTGCTCCAAATCCTGCCCTGCCCTGCCTCTGGGTTTATTTATGGAGCAGGAGCTGAGCATCAACAGCTTTCTGGTCCTCCTTCCTTCTCTTTCTCAGTGTCAAAGATCTCTCCCTCCTGGTGACGGGGCCTCCTCAGCTTCTTCTTCTTCTTGAAGTAAGCATCGTTCAGATTTTTGGGGCTTCTCATGCCAGAGATGTTGATTTTGGTGTTAGTGGCAATGCAGAACTTCTGGCGAGCCCTGCAGGGTAACTGTTCACGGCAAGAGGGCCAGTGATGAGCAGGGGACCACTTGAGAGCTGCTTCAGGATCACCACGCGCTTTCCACGGTGGCGACCAGTAAATAGGATGAGGACAGTTTCTGGGGTGATGGAGCTGCGCAGCTTCCTCTTTGTGCTTCTTCCCGTGGCTCTTCAGCTTACGGGGAACAACCTCTGTGGGGTCACACATTTAACCAGGCCACCCAGCCCACACACGCACAATCACGCACACACACGCACGCACACACACGCAGTAGCACATGTTGGCTGAGGCAAAACAAAGATGCAACCCAATATAGGCATAACAGTCACTACAACACTCACTTCAATGTCACAGGGACACTCCGTATGAATCCAATAGTCATAGCATTATTCCATTTCACATATGGGTATTCACCATATAACTAATCACCAGCAGTCCAGTCCAGGGCTTTTCTCTCCCCTACATGTCACTGAAACTTCTCACCAAAATGTTCCCCTCAATACAACAGTCACAACATGACTCCTGAAATAATGCTATGGTATTATGATCAAGTGAAAAACATGATTGTATTATTTTGTCAGCAAACCATTTAGATGCCAGTTTATATTGCCACTCAATATAATATGCCAATACCATATTCAATGCAATGGTGAATAGTAAAAATAAAGGCCATCAGCAATTATGTGTTATATTTCAACAACATCAGTCATTGACAAAGTCAAGTCAACTTTGACAGATAAGAGACGTATCCTACCTTAACAGGGCTTCCAACATGTTTCAGGTCATGACCCATCTGTGGAGGTATTGACCCACCAAATATTTTGAAGTAAGACATGAAATACATTGTCATTACCATGTTAAAGAGGTAAATAATTAACACTCCTCTATGTATATTGGCAAATGGTCAATACACTATATTCCTTTTTTCAGTGTTCATACATTATCATACCAGGGAACCCTAATGAACCCCAACCTAAATCCAAGCTTGAAATATACAATAGCTTTCATGTTTAGGCTGGGATGCATAACAGTAAGGCAACAGACAGCAAAATTCACTTACACTTTATAGAATAAAGCTGTAGTGCCAAGAAGGCTATTATTACAACTACACCAGAGAGCCGGTCCTCTCTGCTCCTCTCACCCACACTTAAATACCCGTCCTGGGCTACACAGTGTCGAGACGCTCCACTGTCCTGCTAGAGTTTGTTCTGTGTTGTTTATTTTATTTTATTTTTATTTTTTTTGGGAACGGAGTAACTAGTAATGTCAGTGATTACTTGTGAAATTAAGTAAACGGATCAGCACCGTGATTACTTTTTAGAGGAGTAAAAGTAATTTAATTACTCTTAACTAGTAACTTGCCCAACACTGGTTACTAATTAATTAATTAACTAATTAAGTACACCCAGAAATAATAACAATTGCATGTACAATTCAGATCTCCATCAAAAGTGCCCTAAAAGATTAACAGACCTCTGTTATTGTATGATTGATAAATAAAGCTGAGTTGACTGACTCCTCACCAGATATTAAAGATTACAAAAACATAAAACACAAGGATTACTGTGGGGACAGATTAAAAATATTCAACTGAACATGTATAAATACATAAAGATGTACAAAAACAATCAATAATAAATAAAAAGTCAGAGAGACAAGTATTTTTTTCTTCCCATTTTTAATGGAAATTCCATTCTTCGATCTTCCATCTCTTTGCAAGCTTCTGTATGAAGTCCTCCACTTCACTAAATTGGTAACAGAGAACACAGTGATTGCCAAGTTGATATTTTACTTCAAATTGCATTTGGAAATGTAATTATCCACCCTGACCTTTGATCATAAATTGGACCAGAGAGATATTCCTGCTCAGCCTCCTGTGAAGACAACCCCTTTACCTCAGCCGATACCAGTGTCTACCACCAAAATACACACACACACACACACACACACATTATACTTAACTCCTCAAAAAACATTTGGAAATGTTATTTCAGTCAATTATTTCTACCAACTGGTGTTGTATTTTATATTGTTGGAAAGCCTGATTAGTCACCTTTACAACGAGGTACAACTTGTAAGGATCAGCTTGGGCATGTGTGGCGCTATTAAGTCATCTATATGTTAGGAAACAACCATTTCATGAATGGAGAATAAGCTTGTGAGTTTGTGATCTGGTTCATATGTGTTTGACGTGTTTATGGGAATAAGAGTGTCCATTATAGTTCAAATTTAGGCTACAGAGTTATTCAACACCATTGTTGTTACGCTAGTAAATCACCAGCAGGTGGCAGTGTCGCTATGCGAGCAGCGTGTAAGCACAGGGAGTTACCAGGAAGTCTCGTGGCAACAAGTGGCATAATGAGAATCTCTGTGTTCAAGATATAAGCAGAAAACGCTGTGTAGCGACTGTGAACCTAAAACTATACTTTTGCATGTTGCAGAAACTCATTAAATGTGTAGCACCAGATTGAGCCTGCGTGACATCATTCTGTGCATCGCTACACATGCTGTACGTGCTAGAGTGACCAACACAGCCACGTTGGTTGACCTTCAACAACTCCTGGTTGAGGAATGGGATGCCATCCCACAGCAAAATGTGACCAGCATGGAGGAGGTGCCAAGCTGTTGTGGCTGCTTATGGCTCTTCCACACGCTACTGATTTCCCTGACAGTGTCAAGGGAGGGGAAGCTTTGAAAATCAGTAACCACACATAAATGCAATACACAGTCATGCTTACTTCAGGAAAAAAACCCACCACATATGAAGTTTACTTCATCGGTAAAGCTCAGTGTTGTTGGTGTTTTCTCCAACATGCCCTTAAGACAGGCAAACAGGGTGTCCTGTTGCTTTTAACTGTCGGGGTACACAGGCACCTTGTATGAGGGTTTCTGAGGAAACCACTTAGATGGCTTTCCATTAAGCACATCCTGTAAATAAACCAAAGGACAGAAATAATTCTGTTATTATGTTATGTATAATATCCTAACAATGGCAGAGGGTGAATCAATTCAGTTATTCAGTATGTAAAATGTAATAGTTGTCAAAGTACCACCAAATGCTGTGCTGCTCCCTCTGACTGTATGATGAAGTCCATAAGTCTTTTTTCATTTCGGGTACGGTCACTGACTGTCTGCATGTGAGCAGGAACATCTTCAGTTGGGGCTATCTGTTTTGGCACTCTGTACACTGGCTGAAGAGTTCCCTGGAGCAAGCTCCTGGCCTCATTACTCCAGAAGGCAAATCATTGGCCATGTCTTCATAACAACATTGAACTAAATTATTACATGTGGAAAAGGACAAGTTATATGTGCACAACTGGCTATTAATGGCGCCCGTACCACTAATTCATCTCGTGTACCTGTAAACCATCATCGCAGTGATGTTTTAATTTTCATTATTTGTGACAGTCAGGAGTGTTTGATCTGCTGGACATTTCATACAAGCGACCCCAAATATTAATAATATGTTTGCAGGCTGGAGTCTCTACTGTAGTCTGATGGTAATCACCTCACATGTAGTCTACTGGCATTGAGCACTGGTGTGTAACATGATTCATGATTAAATGAACTGAGAATAAAGATGCATCACTGATATTATTACCAGCAAAAGCTGCACTATCATAAGTGGCCATAGGATGGCAGTCTTTATTTAGCAGTGCCTTTCCATGTACCTGGTGTAAAACTGCTAACAGTGAAATCAAATCTCCAGTGAGATGGAGCATAGTTGATAGTAGGGCATCTATATCTGTTCCTGTGTTCCTAATGTTAAATATATATATATATATATATATATATATATATATATATGTATACATATGAACTGCAGTTAGGACTACTGTATGTAAATCATTTTAACACTCACAACAAAATGAATATAGCCTAGTTGCACCTTTTTCTTCAACATAACTACTTGTGACGACACTGAATTGTGACCCATTATTCAGCTGGACTGGTTTGAGACTGATGGGACCTAACTCTGTAGGTTTTCTAAAAACAAGGATGCATAAAGTATTTTCCAAATCTGTATTTTCTCTACATGTTGTTCCGATAATTTTAAGTTACCAGTTTTGTTTTGTTTTAAAATGAGAATAAAGATGGCTCACTGATGTTATTACCATGAATAAATAAATAAGCAATATGAGTAAATAAATAATGTGGGCAGTATGTAGTATAGCAGGTAGCTGCACTGTCCTTTGCCTCCTCTTCCATTTCCTCACTGGTTTCATTGCTTCATTATATATGTATAATATATAGTTTATCCTGTAATACTATCATCATCATCACTATTATTTTAACTACCAACATTGTGTGATGAATAACTTAAAACACTGAGGTCTGCACCTACTACTGATGCACACTAACACTGTAATTGTGTATATGGTATACTACACCTCGGGCTAATGATGGCGGGTCTCTGGAGCTCTGTCAACATGAAATGATTTCTGATGAAAGTATTGATTAAATTTAGGCTAAATACACAAAATGTAATGACTGCAATGATGTTATGAGAGGATAATGTTGATCTTTAGTGTATTTCAGTGAAATCAAACAGATTGATATTATTGTACTAGGCGTGCAACTGGCTTCAGAACTGAGGCAGGATATTAATAAACAAGAAGAAAGGAGGTGAGATTAAACATGTTTATCTTTATTGGATAAATTATATTATATAGGAACCTGCATTACATAAATCACACAATTGGTTTTACAGGGAAAGAAATGTGGAATAAAAATCCTTCTTCAGATCAGGCTTGTTTCATTAGATCTTTACCCACACTTGACCAGTAAATAAAATGCAGCCCATCAGAGTTCAAAGTGAAATAGATTACTGTGAGTCTTTAAAGATTACACACACACACACACACACACACACACACACACACACACACACACACACACTGAGCTGGACCCTGGAACTGGACCCTGGAACAGTTGTTTCAATATTACATTCACTTTCATGCTGTTCACATTCCCCTCCCATTGTAGGCCTTGTTGGCAGAGCCCTCCGATCACTACGCTCTACCTCTGCCACCATTGTCTTAAACTCAGAACATCATGACATCACCTGAGTGCAAACACACCAACTTGAGCACAGATGGTGAAGGCATACACCATCATTTTTAGCTCCTAACTAGGGTAACAACAAAACATGACTAACAATGATTATGTGTTTATTGATTCTGATTATACACTGATTATTGATACGTTCAGTTGAGTAAAATATGAGTAAATATTTCCCACAGAAAGCAAATCAGTCAGTTATTAGAAAGTGAGTACAAGTGCAATGGACAGTGAATGCAAAAATCAGTAGTGAAGGCATACACCATCATTTTCAGCTCCAGAATACCATTTGTTGGCATTTTGGACCTACAGGACACAAAAGAGACAGAACATACAGTGAAAAGTGTTATTATTATTATTATTAATGTTATTATTATTATTATTATTATTATTATCATCATCATCATCATTACCTGTGAAATGATTGCTCTAGGTAAAACTATAGCTACTGTCCATGAAATACTGCTCACCTTCTTCTTCCTCTTCCTCATCTGATGGTTGGGGATGGGTCGGACCAGGAGGGACTGATGTTGGGCTCACTGGACCTGTTATTATTATTATCATTATTATTATTATTATCTGCTCCAATGATTGCCCAGGTAAAACTATAGCTATTATCAATGAAATACTGCTCACCTTCTTCTTTCTCTCCCTCAACTGAGGGTTGGGGATGGGTCGGACCAGGAGGGACTGACGTTGGGCTCACTGGAGCTGTATCGACATGAAATGATAATTAAAGTATTGATTAAATTATGGATGACTTAAAACACTGAGGTCTGCACATACTACTGATGCACACCAACACTGTAATTGTGTATATGCTTTACTATGATATATTAAGAACTACTTTATGTAATTTGATGCCATTGTTATTCTGACTTTTTGGGTGAAATGTATCAACAGGAATGTGAATGACTTGGGGTTAAAATTTCAAGTGCTACCTTAAATACTTAATAATAACAATAACAATATTATTATTATTATTACTATTGCTGTTGTTGTTGTTGTTGTCATCATTAATAGTAGTAGTAGCATCCATCATTATTATATGCTCCAATGATTGCTCTAGGTAAAACTATAGCTACTATCAATAAATTAATTCCCATCTTCGTCTTCCTCATTTGAGGGTTGGGGAGGGGTCGGACCAGGAGGGACTGATGTTGGGTTCACTGGAGCTGTATCGACATGATGATTGATTTAATTATTATAAAATGATTATTAATTAAAGTATTGATTAAATTTACTTTGACTTTGGGCAGAATATTTAGATATTCTATTGTTAATGTTTTAATTGTTGTTACTATCATTATTCTAATTATTTTAAATGTTAGTCATAAGAGAGTCATAGAGAAGGATATGATGCCTTTTAAGAGTCCGATTTCACATGATATTTTGTTTTTCTTTTTTGTGGTTTTTAAGGAAAAAAATATGGGACTAATAAAGACTGAAAAGAATAATAGTTTATAGTTTAACTCACCACAGTCGTTCCCTGAGACAGCGTATGAATGAAGTTGTATCAGCATGTCATCTCTTGATGTCATCAGGAAACATGTTGTATTGCTGTGGGGAAAATGTAAAGCTGATCACAAATCTGTGTTGAATCAGATGTCCCATCAGTTATGTGCTGCTACATAGTGTTTTAAAGTAAATATTTATCAAATGACAGAAATATGCTGGCTCATTATGTTTTCTATGGCCACGAGTCCACACAACAGATATTTACTCTGTATAAAATGTGAAGTATTGGCAGGTGGGATCTTCAGTACAGAGTCTCCTGCAGTCAGCAACAGTCGTCACGTTGTGTTTGGTTTGACCTTTTACAAACGTAATATGATGCGACTCTGAACAACCTGATAAATAAAAACATAGAAGAATCCAGAAAAATAGTTAGAGTCAGAGTGCAGACAGATTTCTTTAACTTCCTCATTATTCATTTCCTCTGTGTGAATTCATTAAATCCATTTCTCCTGCAAACATGCTAATAAAGTGTTTCAAGTGCACACATCTTGTTGGGCTTCATGCCAGGAATTAAGTTCAAGTAGTAAGTGACACTCTGACAGTCTGTCATGTGGGAGACCAAGTTAATTTCAACATGAAATGATCTCTCAGCTGTGACAGTATAACTCATCCTGCTCCTCTGACATTAGCTTCATTTAAGGAAACTGGGTATTTGGACATTTGAAAAGCATGTGAATTTAAAAACAGAGGAACTCTAAATAATGTTTTAATATGTTTGAGGAGATAACACAGCTTGTCAAATGATTAAAGTGCTTACCTATTGACACATTCAGATGCACACACTGATCGACTGCAGAGGAATCATAGCAGAGGTTGATCTCATCATTCTCTCGTGTAAAGTTGGTAATGGTCAGGTTGCTGTCAGTCACTGTGACTCCGGGGAGGCTGGCATTGTTTGACTCACACCTGCCCGACACACATTTACACTTGTTGCCTCCTCTGCCACAGTATTTAATGGTCCAACTCTTAACTTTAGGACACTGGAAAGTGGCACTGCTTCCCTCCAGCAGCCACACCTGTCTTTCAAAATCATATGTTGCTGCAACATGACACATACCCAGCAGCAGCAAGAGATGGATGAACTGTGCCATGGCTTCTGAAACCAAAGAAAACAGTTTACAGATTAGGAGAGAAGTGCACAGCACACCATGGATCCAGATTCAGCTCATCTATTCATGGGAATATAATTTGCATATTTCAACTTGCAGCAACATTAGTTGGGAACGTAATATGCAATATGTTGAAGTAAAAATATTTAAGAGTCTTGATTTTTCTTGATTTCTAATGTGACAAACATGCACCTAATGTGTAATAACACACTAATTAATCTATAATTTCCATGCACAACTTTTCTACATCAAAATAAAAATATCTAAGTCTAAATATATCTACTTGTATTAAGTCATTCTACATGATTAAACACCAAAATGACAGTATCCATCTGATGTTAATGCTGTATGAATTCATCAAAACTTACCCAATAAATGAAGACTTGTGGCTCTGTAAAATGTGTTAGGAGGGTGGGTAGGGAAATGTGAACCGGAGACTTCACTGTGCATCACTTTATAGAGCTGTTTACCTCCTCCGCCTTTTGGCCAAAGAAACACACCCACACCAGAGTGCTCATTTGTTTATAGGGGATTGAGAGTGACTTTTAATTTTGGGGGGAGGTTATGTTAAGTCTAAAGACACTGTCAGTGTGTAATGTGTATACACTGTAACATAGGGTACAAGTGTGAGGAGATTTCCAAACTTTAGTTTACTGGTAGGCCTTTTTTTAAGAGGCTAAAATGTGTTTTGCTGCAAACCTCGATCCACAGCAATACATTACTGAGCTCCTGTGGTGCTACTCCCGTCTGCTTCTCCAAACAGGGAAGGTATCTCTGTGGTGGACTGGAAGAGTTTGTTGTCTCCTGACCTGCCTCCGGATACCCATGGAGGAGTTGGAAAAGGTTGCTGGGGAAAGGGATATCTGAAGCACCTTGATTAGCCTGCTGTCACAACTACTTGCTTCCAGATAAGCAGATGACTGACTGACTGACATTTTTTAAGGGTCAAATTGATTTAATGCTTCATTATTTCTTGGATACCATCTCTAAATGAGCAACTGCAACCACCCACTGTGCTCATACCATTATGGTGACATGAAACAACATTGAAATTAAATCTGTTCATTTAGTTTTATTGAGTAGTGTATAGTCTGCATGTATTCAAACTTGAAGCAAAAAAAATGTTTTGCTTTCTCAGTTTTTCCCAAATTAAACATGTAGTGTCATGTTTGACGTCAGTTCTCCATATTCCTTCATGTTTTTCTGATGTATAAAACAATAAATCAGCAAAATGTACATTTTGACTTTGATGTTAAAACCTACAACATTTTCGAAGTTTTGGATGCACACAAATCAACATTGTGTGTTGTTTCTGTCTGACATTCTTTGGAAACATGTTTCTTCCATTGTCTTCAGTGTTTGCAACAGGATCTACCCATATTAAAATAAATGATAAAAGGCCTTTGTGTCCAGCCAAAAGCTAAAAGCACCAGTTCCCTGTTTCCACGAACTTCATGCAAATCCAAGTTCAGAAACCTAACAGTGAGGTGGTTTTTTTCAGTCCTACAGGATGCAAATATCTGCTATCTGGGTGATGCTTATTAGTTATCAAGAAGAGAATGTAAATGTATTGGCTTATGTGAGCAGCGTACATGAGACAATGCTTTTTTTGTTGAAGGTGCTAGTTGTACAGGAAAGCTGCTAAGGTCACAGTCTTGTTGACATTCAAGTCACATTCAAGAGAGACGTAGTCAAGAAGGCAGCATTAAATATTGTTACAACATGAACACACAAACAACATAAACAGGTAGCAACAACTGTCCCACAACAACTGGGGTTTCAATATGTATCTAAAATAAGGAAAATTAGATAAATTAGATGAAAAAGCACAGAATGTTTATTATTATTAATGTGTTATTTAAAAGACAAATCCATATACCTGATTAATTGACACCATTTGACTTTTGACAGTGGAGAGTCAATGAGCTGGTTAACATGATGGACCTTAAGTATGATTCAGTAATAAAGTGCAATGTATTCATCATGTTACACACCAGTGCTCAATGCCAGTAGACTACATGTGAGGTGATTACCATCGGACTACAGTAGAGACTCCAGCCTTTTTATTATTAATATTTCAGGTCCTCAAATGGGTTTTGCAGGTGTGGTTTGTTACAACAATGTAGCCTATAAGGATGATCTGTGGGGGCCCAATATTATATTCTTTCATGGGGTCTGAAATCTCTGGCAGCACCCCTGGTTGCAACATGCACAAACTCTCAGTGTCACCTCTTTGATGCAGGTCTCCGGTTCTACCCGGAACACAAAAGCTGGATTGATGCCCTGCAGCACTGCCACAACATGAACTCCGCCCTGGTTCAAATCACTAACCAGACAGCGCAAGGCGCAGTGAACTCTTTCCTACAAAATAAGAGCGGCTTGGATGGTGGAGTGTGGATCGGCCTGGAGCGGTCCATTTTTGGTGTTAACGTCCCCTGGCAGTGGATGTCAGGGCAAAGAGTAAAGGAATCTCATTGGAGCAGTAGCGTTTTTGTCGACTCCTTAAACAACCACTGTGGAAAGGTCATCCAGGTGAAAGAGTCACAAGAATTCAAATGGCTGGATGAAGACTGCCATGAAGAGCTGCCTTTCATCTGCCAAGGTAAGCTGCTGTTTGGTTTTCCACCCATGCTGACATGAGATTGTTGACAAAGTTTATCTTTCTTTTCATTTTCAGATCTGCATGTAAAGGCCTCGTCATAATCACTTCACTTCTCGAGACCAAGGTATATCAGCTGAAAACTGTTATGTTTTCCAGATTGACAGCAGAAATGTTCTTCTCACTGTATGTTCTGTCTCGTTCATGTCCTGTAGATCCATCATGACGACTGCATGGGGCTCTGGAAACTACAAGTCACTCCACTATTCTTCTTGATATTATGTTTTAATGAATATTGCTGTTGTGGGCTACTGATATTTGCATTCACTGTCCATTGCACTTGTACTCACTTTCTAATAACTGACTGATTTGCTTTCTGTGGGAAATATTTACTCATATTTTACTCAACTGAATGTATCAATGATCAGCGTATAATCAGGATCAATAAACACATAATCATTGTGAATCATGTTTTGTTGTTACCCTAGTTAGGAGCTAAAAATGATGGTGTATGCCTTCACCATCTGTGCTCAAGTTGGTGTGTTTGCACTCAGGTGATGTCATGACCTCATTCATGAGGTTTACTGTCAATCAACAAAGTCAGATTCCTCTCATCACTTCTCACATTTCACAAGTCTGTCAACTGTTCATTTCTTTTTTTGTCAAAAGTATTAAAGTCTCAACATATCTCAATCAAAAAATACTACTGGATGAAGAAGTATCCATTGTAAAAAATTATTTTCATTAGTGCTCATTATAAGGTGGACAATCATGATGTAGTATTGCATGAACTGTACTTAAATTCCTAGAAAACACTTTTACTGATATGACAGTAACATAACTTTACTTTTCCCAAAATGTTTTATTGAGAAAAGACAGTGACACATAGCACAAGTAGAAAACCAGTTGGTATTTTCTTTTTTTTTCTTTATAAAGTTATCAATCTGTACCCACTTTCCTCAATCGTGTTTCATGAGTAGAGAGTAGCCAGAGGGATAATGGGAGAGAAGAAATGTGTGGTAATAACTGCTAAATGAGAGAGGGGTTTTTTTTCAAATAAATGAAATTAAATGATCATGGAAAGAGTAGTAATAAAAATGATATGATTAACAATATAAATGATCACAGACTGTGATCACTCATGACTTCTATGACCAAATATAACGGAGCAGGCTGTACTTCTCTTCAACCAATCATGTCCATATAAAGTCACTGATTTACCTAAGCAATCTATCCCAGACTTACTCATCTTCCTGGGTCATTTCTCTGAGGCACTCCTTCAGGTTTTCCACACGGTCTTCTTTAGCAGTCTGTATCGTCTGCTCCAGCAGGCGCTGCACCTCATCCAAACCGGCCACCTTGGGTGTGTTGTGGCGGTAGAGTAGCCCACGGAGCAGGTTGTCGTGGCAGTCCCGGGAAAGCATGCCGCACAGAAAGCGCAGGAACATGTCATAGTGGCCCAGCAGGGAGCCAAGGGTTCGTGCCAAGGCACACTGGATCAGGCCTACTGCTGACTTGGTCTGATCCTTGGGTGCGAAGATCTTGGGCTTGTGCACCAGTGCAGAGTCCAGAACGTTCTTAGACTCTGTGCGAAACATTGTGAAGACGTACAGAGCGGCCATGAACTCCTGGAGGAGACGAGACATGGGGTGATTATTCAGGTGAATCTTTAGGGGGGGTCTGGTGGCCAGGCAGTCTAAGGAATGTCTCTGATAGGTGGGCTTGAACGAGCAACATGTTGTCCTAATAAGTCCTAATCTTGTGTCTTGTGTTAATTGTTCTTTTATCTCTTGATGTTTGCTTTATACGTGTTTAATTTTTTTAATATATATGTATATAAATCAAAATGTAGCTCTTTTCTTGTTCAAAGGTTTAAGACTTCTGAACTCATGTTGGTGTACACATACAATTATCTGATCATATCTTATTTGAGACAAATAGCTAAACTCACCCACTTATATATAACCTCTTTTGACATTAAACCCATGGGTCAACTACTTTGAAAAACACTAAATGATAACTGCAAAGTAAATGGTTTTCGGCATATTATATTACGGTACAGCACCGTAAAAAAAAAAAGGTTTCATGGAAAAAATTTGATGATGAGTAAATGACCATGGAGTTTTACCTGAAAGGTGAAGTGTACAAAGCAGAACTTCCTCTTTTCATCCGAGGCTGCAGCAGGGAGCTCAGTGCACATGCCGGAGAACACCGTCACCTCAGTCAACTTCAGACCGTATTCCTTCATGTCCTCTTCAAAGAACACGCTGGTATTCCTCTCCAGCATTTTAAAGGCCATCTTCCCCATCTTTGTCAGCAGGTCTCTCTCATCACCGGACCATTTCTGAGTGGAAAGGGGACATTGAGGTGACAAGTTTTAACGTTGAAGTGAAGCTGTTAATTAGCTTTTCTAGGCTTTCTGAGAGATTAAGTCAGTTAGGTTCAATGTTTGATTTTGTTGATACTCTCATACAGGTGTTCAAAGCTAGGGTTAACTGTTGATGCAGCAGTTTGGATTATTGTTGGTAAGCAGAATACTGCAATGTGAGGCAGGGCAAAAAACACAGACACCATAATATAATACAGTCAACAAATATTGAAACATATAAGCTTCATAAAAATAATACTTTTAGGTCAGCTGTATCGGACTGCATTAGATGGCACAGGTGTCCACGATACTGTAATACTAAAATTTTAGATAGATAGATAGATAGATAGATAGATAGATAGATAGATAGATAGATAGATACAAATATTAGATAGATAAATATCTGCTTGTAAAAAATAACTAATGGGAAGTGAAAGGCTGATACAGACGACTGGACCAGTAGCATTTTCGTGGTTTATTTTCGGACTTGAGAATTAAGCCACTAGGAACTATGACATACCTTAGAAAATAAAAAAATAAAAGAAAATAAATTTGCATGTTACCAGGTCATTCTCCTGCTTGCCATAGTAGAACCTCAGCCTGCGATTGGTCTGGATGATCACAATGCTGACGTAGAAGGGTGTCAGCCTGGGGGGATGCACCCCATAGCCCTGAAAACCGAAGCAGCGCTCGAAAACTGTGGCCAACATCCAGCAGACAAAGGGTTGTCGGGCAAGCATACGGAGTGTCGGTTGTCGCTTGTAATGGGCCACGATTTTCGCTGCCAGCGCTGCATCGCAATAGCGCTTGGTCAGGAATTGATCTTTCATCTCATCACTAGAGAAAAGATGGGACAAAAAATAAATAAAACTGGATTAAAATAGGCCAGAACGAAAAGGTTAAAACTGATTTTAACTGGGTGAATTCTGCTGCTGAACTACATTTAAGTTCTATTACTGCACATGCACATTAAGTAGACACACAAGGCCAAAAACAGCAGCAAATACAATCAGAGTTCCAAAAGCTAAAATTTAAACAGATGCACACAAAACCAACATACAGTGCATGTACACACACACCTAAAGCCCTGCACTTCAGTGACAATGTCTACAAATTGAGATGGTATTTGTGAGACAGCCCCCCGTCTCCCCAGGATCCAGACGTGGGCACCACGAAGCACAGTGCCTCGGATGATATTTACAATCAGGACGTCGGGATGTGCTTTGGTGTTATTGTCATTTATTACTGGGGCATTCTGAAGAGAGAGAAAAGAGAAAAACAGACAAATATATCAGTTTCTGCTCATCATTTGTTAGCTCAGGAACAAGTAAGTAGCCTTTAAAACATGCTCACTTGACCAGTGCTTATCTCCAAAAACTGTCAATTGATACAAAGACTTTAAACTTTATACTGTTGGTTATCTTTACAATTCAGGTTCTAGGTTGTTTTTTACAGTTACAAATGTGAATGGATCTCAGGTGTATGTGTGCAGATGGGATACCTCCCAGTCCAGAGGAGCTTGGTAACAATCTATTGAGTCCAGTATGAATAGAAATCTACAGTCCTCTTGCTCCAGGTATTTCATGTCTTTGCACTCAGGGTAATAGTATTCTATCACGTCCATGATGGACATCTTCTCTGAAAGAACGTTATTGCTTCGCAGGTACCAGAAACATCGGCATGAGACTTTGATGATGAACTGCAGATCCTGAGCAAAAAAAAAATGGAGAGGAAAATGATATCAGTTTCAAAAAACAAGTGAAAAAACAAAAACTTAAAAGGACCCATCATGCTTTCCCTTATTTTCTGTCACATATACAGTTAATATAATGTTACAGTATCGGATATTCATTCATTCATTCATTAATGTTTGCAAAAGTAATATCTCAATATGGTCATCTGCCTCAGGCACGCTACTGCAAATGTTTACATTACATACACTGATAAAACAAAGAATATTAAAACAACAATGAAAACAGCTATACCATGACACAGATGTTATCAGTACGCACATTAGTTTTAGATTTTGAAGGCTTTTAACACTTTTTTTAATTGTTTGAAGTTGTGAATTCTTGTGTGAGATGGTTTTTTCTAGCAGCTAGCAAGTTTAGAAGTTAAAAAAATGAACACAGATCCAAGAATTTCATAAATCATATTTATTTCATATAAATAGATCCTTTAAAAATCATGTGTTACCCCAGAAATGGAACTAAAATGTTGATAAGTTATAACTTGACATGATTTGTCTCAATTCTTAAGAATGGGTGAGCTGTTGTTAATTTATTCTAGGCCTGTCATGATAACTACTTTTGTTGGATGATATATTGTCCCAGAGATGATTGCGATGACAGTATTACTGTCATTTTGAGACCATTTTATGCCACTGACATAATGATAATATAATGGCATAATAACCTTAACTTTTTAATAATATTTAGACGGTGGAGTATTAAAATATATATTTAACATATTTTTAATTAACACCTGTTAATATATACAAGAACGTACATGTAAAATCATAGGAACTTTATTCACCTTATTCCTAGCTCCCATGATAACTTGCCTGAACTATGGGCGCAACATCCGCCGTTAAATAGACACCGGCGATTTCCAGTGGTATCAGTTTGTTAACAGTGCTCTACTCTTCTTTCCAAGAGCAATTGGGAGATAAAACGTGGAACACACCCACTGTTATAGCTCAAACTGGATTATGTGATCACACCTCTGCCATCTCTGACAGCATCTCAAAGCACTGTTTTTTTCTTTTCCTTTTCAGCCGAGCACGCTAGTAATTAGCTTGCCCTGCTCCTTTAAAATGTTGTTAACTCTAACATGGCCTGAGCTAGCTTAAGTAAGGTAAACATCTGCTCCTCTGATTTCTGAGGACTTTTTAAGAGATACTAACCCATTTGCCAAACATTAAACATAATCCAGTATTAACTGTAGCTCCATGTAAAGGGAATAAATGTGATGTTTCCCAGCTAATCCTCCACTCATCTGCCTTAATGACGCAGTTTACAGGTTTTGTTCACTTCTGATTGATTAAAAACTGTTCTGAGCAAAGCATGGTGCTGAATTTAGCAGCAGACTTCAGTTATAGTAATAAAAAGTAGTGGTAAAAGAAATAACTTTTAGCATTCATTTTTTATATGATATAAAGGAAGTACGGTAAATCAGTGACACATTCTCAGCCCTAATGACTAAATACATATTTCAAGGTATGTTGCTGAGTTTATTTTATAACGAGCAATATTCTAATGTAGGTTGAGGATGAAGTCAGACGGGGAAAGACGGTGATATCATGTACTGACGTTGAGTGACGGACCTGTCAGTCTAGGTGTCATTCTCTTCACTATGTCTTGCGAAACTCTTGTGGTTTTATTTCTCATATCAATGGTACCTTTGGCAACAGGAGCAATCCATTTTTGTTCTGGTTACATGTTCAACACACAGCTGCTGAAGACAAAAATTTAGCTTAGACTGGATGTTAGTCGTTACAGATACAGACAGTGCAACAGGTACCAGAGCTCCGCAGAGACATTTTAGAGAATGCTAGGTCAACATTACTTTAATATTTGTTAAAAAAAATAAATCAGTATTTGCTAAATTGAAGGCGAAGTACTTTAGAAAAGAATAAGCGTTGGCGGTTAGCCACCAAGAGTAGCCACTGGGACTAACCAGACAGTCTATGGGGCTAACTAGCTTAATGCTAATTCCGCTATCTCACTGGAAGTTGCGCCCATAATCATTTCTGAGGTCACATTCATTTATCGTACAATGAATCCGTTACGTGATTATCATAACACGCTTAACCTCTCCTTGTCTGTGGATCATTTATGTGGAACATGTCCAGTTGTTAAAGTTTTGGTTTAGAAGCTTTTATTGGTGATTTTTCACCGTAGAAAGGGGCGCTATTCATTCGTCATTCCCCGAGAGCAATGACAGTGAGTGCAGACCTGCACAAGCTGACCAATCGCAGCAGATTGGGCTTTTTTTTCGGGAGGGGAGGAAGACAAGAGACAGGCGCTAAAAATGAACAAGAGGGTAAAGACAGGTGTTCCAGAATAGACAAAATATTAAGTGTTTTTTGAACATCAAAGCATTTAGAAAATAAAAATGTATGGACCTGAAAATGAGGATAGTAGGTCCCCTTTAAATCTTTTGTTGATTTACCTTATTGGCGCGACATCCTGCCCAATCCATGCAGAATTTCGCCACAGAGACAGACATGCCAATTCCTGGAATCCCAGTGGTCACAACTGTCCTCACCGGCTTGCCATCACTCGTCTGTAGTCGGAACAGATTGTTCAAACTCACAAAGGTGTCGGGACTGGGGACCTGGAGAGGTGTAGGAGGGTGGGGTCGGTACTCATGGGAGGGGTAAACGCCTCCACAACCACAGGTGGAAATCTGGGGCTCAACGTAGACGGTATTTAGAAGACTCTGCTTTCCGGCTTGAACGACCCCCTCATGGATGACTTCGTATTTTCTGATCAATTCCTGCTTCAGGTGAAGACGGATCAACACTGGTGGTGGATAAAGATAAAGAGGGAAGTGAGAAAACTAACTTTGATTCGGAATCTGAATTTCACACTGAATAATAATCTACACATTCTCACCGCAGGAGACATGCCACAATCAACCCTAAACCCCTGAATCCCACTTCACTTCAAGCGTAGGGAAAGTAAGGTTCTAAATCACATGGCTGACATTTTTATTGTAACCTTGACACTGGTATCCAGAAGCATTTAATACTTTATTAGTTACACCTTTTCTTCAGGAGAAAAAAATACATACTTATCTATTTTGACTTACTTTACACCCGTGACACACACATACAAAAATTCAGAGAACGCAGTCCATGCTCTGTTAAATAACTATTTGTAAAATCAGTACACAGAACAAATATAAGTCATGTCAAAATGCAGTCACAACATTCAGACTTAATTAAAACAAATTTTACTGTTATAAGCTCATGTGATGGGATAAAACCAACGAGCACTTGCCTCTACTGCACATATCCTTCAGTTCGGCTGCCTCTGCTTTCTTGTTGATATTTTCTAGGGTGGTTATTGTGTGCAACAGAGACCGGTCCTGGCCTGCAAAACAAGATTTTAATAACATTTAAAAATACATATATATATATCAATAGTAAGCAATTGCAGACAGTACATACGGTTTTGCTTAAAATAATAGCAGTGTGTTTAAATCCTTATAATAGCTTTCATTTCCATACAAGTAAATGCACTGTGAACACTGTGCAGTCTATTCCAAATGCAAACATGAAGAAATTTTTTCATCAAATTTGTTATTACTTCACAGACAGTGAAGAAAAGGGAATATTAGGCTGTTCAAAAAAATAGCAGTGTCAGCATTTTTCTTTACAAACTCAAACATTTACTGCATAAACTGACAAATGCTAGAAGATTTAGCTTTCCTGTCGATCACTGAACTAATATTTAGTTGTATGACCACTGTTTCTGAAAACTGCTTAATATCGGTGTTGCATGGAGTCAACCAACTTCTGGTACCTGTGAACAGGTGTTCCAGCCCCGGATGTTTGGACTACATTCCACAATTCCTCTGCCTTTCTTGGCCCTGCCTCAGAAACAGCATTTTCAATGTCACCTCACAAGTTTTCTATTGTATTAAGGTGCGGGGATTGGGCTGGCCACTCCATAACGCTAATCATGTTGGTCTGGAACCAAGATCCTGCTCGCTTACTGGTGTGTTTGGGCTCATTGTCTTGTTGAAACACTTATTTCAAGGGCATGTCTTCTCCTGCATAAGGCAACATGACCTCTTCAAGTATTCTGATGTATTCAAACTGATCCATGATCCCTGGTATGCCATAAATGGGCCCGACACCATAATATGAGAAACATCCCCACATCATGATACTTGCGCCACCATGCTTCAGTCTTCACAGTGTACTGTGGCTTGAATTCAGTGTTTGGGGGTCGTCTGACAAACTGTCTGCAGCCTCTAGACCCAAAAGGAACAATTTTGCTTTCATCAGTCCACAAAATGTTTGTCATTTTTGCAACAATGGGACTTTGCAGGGGCCTCTTGCCGTTAGTTTGGCTTCACATATGCATCTTCTAATTGTTACAGTACTCACAGGTAACTTAAGACTTTCTTTGCTCTCTGAGGAGCTGATCATTTGTTGAGTCTTTGCCATTTTGACTATTCTTCGATCCATTCGAATGGTAGTTTTCCGTTTTCTTCCACATCTTTCTGGTTGCCATTTTAAAGCATTTGAGATCATTTTAGCTGAACAGCCTATCATTTTCTGCACTTCTTTATATTGTTTTCCCTTCCCCAGTCAACTTTTTTTCTTCTTTTTTTTTTTAAAGATTATTTTTCGGGCTTTTTGCCTTTATTGTACACGACAGAGTGAAACAGGGTGAGGGAGAGAGAGCGGGAGATGATATGCAGCAAATGGTTGCAAGCTGGAGTCGAGCCTGTGACCACTGCGGCGAGGCATCACCATTGTACAAGGGGCGCTGCCACTATCCACTGCGTTACCTACGCCCCCCCAATCAACTTTTTCATCAAAGTACACAGGTCTTCTGAACATTGTCTGGAGTGACCCATTGACTGCCTTCCTCCTTAAATAAGGGCCACCTGTTTGACACCTGTTTTTTCACAGAATGAATGACTTCACTAATTGAACTCTACACTGCTATTATTTTCAACACGCCCCTTTCAATTTATTATTTAATTACACAGAATCAACAGCATGCACGTCATGACTGTTGGGCCTGTTGGTTTTCTAGTTAGTGATGTTGGACTGCTATTATTTTGAACACATCTGTAAGTCCATGAGCACCCCACAAGGCTGAATCCTTATTTTCATAACTATGGCTTTACTATGTGCTATGGCTGTGTTTTCTTACCAAGTACCTCCAGGCTCTTATCCACAAAATCAAGAATGTCTCCCTCCATCACCTGTTGCAGGGTTATGCCTGTTTCCCGTTGATAATACCACATCTTAAATTTGAAGAGCTCTTCTTTGGTGAGGCGTGTTAAAACACTCTGCATACTCTGCAGACAGAGAGAAAGGCAGTTAAGCCATTGTCCTGCAGAAATAATGTGGATGTCATTTGGGCCATATCAAGATTACATTTCATCATTTATTAACAAACTTGAGGAAACTGGCAAAGCGCCACAAATACTTGTTAAATTTTAATTATTTTTTTCATTATATAATGGGATTTTTTTTTTAATAGAGATAGATATTAATAGGCATGTGTACTATTATCAGGTGTACTGTATCAAAATCAAACAATAGATTTAAAAGGTATCATCAGGTCAAAGAAAGTCCTGAGACCAAAACAACAAGACACAAAAGAAATGAAAACATTGGGCATTGCAGACCAACTGTGCTGCATCAACCTTGAAAATATGGGGCAGGTCCTGCTCTGGGTGTAGTCTGCCTGGCTGGCTATTCTCATCAGTCTGCATTGCATCTTCCGGTTCAACAGGCTCAGGTGGTTCTGGGGAATCAGCTACCAAAACTTCATCTGCATCTTCCTCATCGTTGTCTGAAAAATCCTCCAGATCTGAAGACCTGAGAGACAACAGGAAGAAAGTTAGAAATGCAGGACGGAACACTGCAAATATTGTCTGAGGATCATTTTGATGTTTTGTCTCTTTCTGACTCCACTCAAACAAAAATCGCATACATCATTTTGTTAAAATAAAAATACTCTATTTATCTACACAAGTGTTAGATGTCTTTATCAAGTCTCTACCCCAAACTTGGTGTTACAAAATGGGGTTGTCTTTTAGTATTTTCACATATAAGTAAAAACGAAACTAGTCAAGATATTATTATCAAAAATGATTTGATATAAACAAATGTTTAAATTGAGACGAGTGGTGAATTTGGGAGTGACAGATAGAGTTCCAGTTATTGTTAACAACTATATCAACGACATGTTATACATATCATTATGCCACTTGCGTGCATCAGCAAAAAAGGCAATAAGTAAAGTATAGCAAGTATCTTAAACTTAGCTGTAGCTTTGATTAACAGATTTATGAAAGACAGTCCTCTGTGTGTGTGTGTGTGTGTGTGTGTGTGTGTGTGTGTGTGTGTGCGTGTGCGTGTCCTCCACCTAGTGTCAATGACAAGAGCTCCCAGTGGTTTGGTCTGCTGTGTGGTCATGGTGTAGAGGGTCTCTGGAGACTCTGAGCGAACCATCTGCAACCTGGCAAAGAATTAGGGACAATGTCCACCTGGTAAGTCCTGGTCAAGTTCCTGTTAGCAATTTTTAAGTCACTGAAAGCAACATCTCCCTTGAAAACATAGCACAGTGGACTGAATTTTAGCGGCATAAAGAGCCAAACCTCTGTTTTTACAAAAATGAATTCATATAGAATACCGGCATGTACAAGCAAACTGAATTGCATATTGTACAAAAATAAACAGATACCAAGGGCAGCCTTAAAGGAAGAAAATCCAACTTGTGCATAGGACATTTGTGAAAAGGTTGTCACTGCCACCCAGAGCCTGGGAAGGAGTAATACATCAGGTGATTCACAAAACGTAATCCAACCGTTGCCTTTACTGAGGAACTTTCAACAAGGTCAACACCAGCTCAGGTGCAGAGTACAGCAAATGTATAGATGGCAGTTGTGTACAGCCTAACACAATCTGTGGTGAAACAGCCAAAACACAGAAACACTGGGATAATGCTTAAATATCAAATCAAACTGCAGTACCCGGTCGCCTCCTCAGTAGTCAATTCAGGTAGGGCCACAGGAAATGGGGCAGAGAAGGCCTCAGCAACCTCTGCTCCTTTTCCCTCCTCCTCTTCCTCCTCCTCCATCTCATCACTGTCACTCTTCATTGAGCCATAGCTGGAGGGTGGCCTCTTACACTTCTTCTTCTCCTCCTCATCATCATCATCTTCCTCCAGCCTTAAGATCCTGAGGGTGTGAAAAGATAAGTTTTGTAAGATCCAGATTAAAATGGATTGAAGAAGGAGAAAAAAATAGCAATTTTTTTTGGTATAGAAAAACGAAACATAGAGAGAAACTCATTATCCAAATTAAAAATAGAAAACTCTACAACTGAGGATTATGTCATTTCAAAGTTTGTCTCCAATTTCTATACAAATTTATATAAAACAGATATATGTATTGACAGTACTAACATACTCAACTCTGTAAAAGATGTAAAAAAAAAAGTAAACAAAAAATTTGAAGACAAATGTGATAAAAATGTATCTATTGAAGAAATAAAATGGACAATTAAATCCTTAAACCTAATAAATCACCAGGTAATGATGGCCTTACAGCCGAATTCTATCAAGCATTTTCCATCGAAATTTCAAAATTCCTCCTTGCAGTATACAATGAAGCCTTCAGTAATGAGGAATTGCCACACTCAATGAAACAGGGTCTAATAACATTAATACCCAAACCAAATAAAGACCCTCTAATTATTGATAATTGGCGTGGTATTACATTACTAAACAATGATTATAAAATCCTTGCCTCTGTTCTGGTCAAACGGATGAAAAGTGGAATGAATGACATTATTCATGAATCTCAAAGTGGTTTCATGCCTGGACGTCACATTTCAAACAATATTAGATTAGTATTAGATTTTGTCAATCATAGGAGCTTAATCTCTGGTGACCCAATTATTCTTTTCCTGGACTTTCAAAAGGCCTTCAACACAATTAGTCATAAATTTATATTTGACATTTTTTTTGATTTTGGTAATTTCTTCATTAAAGCAATCAAAATACTTTACAAACATAATAATAGCTCTGTTAAACTTGCTTATGGAACATCCCACAGATTCAATGTAAACAAAGGTGTGAGACAGGGCTGCCCGGCCTCGCTGTGTATCTTCTTGCTCGTTGCTCAAGTACTAAACTATTTAATATTACAAAATCCCTTGAAAGGAATTGATGTCTCTGGTAAAGAAATAAAAATTTCACAACTTGCTGATGATACTACCTTGTTCTTAGAAAGTGAGAAAGAAGTTCCTCGGGCATTATCTAAGTTCTCAGAAGTATCAGGTTTAAATCTTAATCTAAAAACGTGTGAAATTCTATCCCTAAATAACATAAAGCTTACTGGAATATATGGTATTCCTATTAAGAGGAAGTTCAATTGCTGGTCAGCCAGAGATTTATCTATATGGTAGAGTTTTGTTAAGCAAAGCAGAAAGAATGTCAAGAGCTGCTTATATTTTTTCTTCCCTAGATGTATCTAATTCCATTTGTTCCCAACTTGACAAAATACTTTTAAATTCTTATGAAAGAATAAACCAAATAAAATTAAAAGAACTGTTCTCTCTAACCCCTTAGCTGAAGGAGGTCTTGATGTTTTGACATTTACAGTATTTAATCAGACAATAAAAATAAACTGGATTAAAAGATTCATTAAAAAGCCAAATAACATGTGGAATATTTTCCCTAATCACTTATTCAATATAGTTGATGGTCTGAACTTTTTATTATTCCCCTCACAATTGTATTCTTTGGAACAATTCTTATATATTACACAGAAACAAAACATTGTTCTTACATAATTGGTGTGTGAAAAACATAATCACTGTGAATAATTTGTTGAATGCAAATGGTGAAATGTATACATATGAGGGTTTCTCAGAGATATACGGGATCCACACCTCTCGTCAAGAGTTTGACATTGTTATCAAGTCTATACCTAATAGCATTGTGTCTTTAGCACAAAATATACACATCGATGTTTCTATTTTAAGAGATCGTCCTCTTACTATTAGAGGGATCCACATCTCTGATAAGAAATGCACAAATGCTTTCATTAGAAGCCAACTTGAAAATGTCACTACTCCTTTATGTAAATACCGGTGGATGTATCTAAACAAGAAAATGTGGAACGCTGTCTTTCTATTACCTCATAAGTATATAATTTCAAACAAAATTAAAGAGTTGTTATTTAAGATTGTTAATAGATACTATCCCACAAAACCAAACATATGTAAATTCTTCCCTAATGTAACTAACAAATGTACTTTTTGTGGTTGTGAGGAGGAAACCATTGAACAAGTATTTTTAGATTGTTTTCATGTTACTTCCTTTTACATTTATTTACATAAGTATTTATCCAAAATTTTGAAAAAACACATTATACTAAGTAAATCTGATACACATAGTTAATAATTCTACTCTGTCCTCTGATGAAAGATACATCACAAATTTAATTAACATCATAGTTAAATATTACATACATAAAATGATCTGGCATAAAAAAAAAAATACCCTCCTTTAAAAATTTTGAAAATATAGACCTGAAAACGTATATCCATACTACTGAAAACTTTTTGTTTGTTTTCTGTTTTTGTTTACTACATATCTACTTATATACTGACAATTCTGTAATGATTTGATGATTTGTACTGTTACATTATCGATAAAGTTATTATTTACAAAAACAAAAACAAAACAAAAAAAGATGGCGGGGGGAACTTAAGTTATATCCGCTGTCAAAAAGCTGTGCGTCAACACCCACCTTTCAACTTCAGTGTCTGGGTCCATGTCCCTGCTGGTAGCAGACTCACACCGCAGCTAGTGAATTACTTTATGTAGACTGAATCCTATTTATCGTAATAACTTTACATCCAAAAGATGAAGCAACCATGCTAACGCTACTTTACGGTAACTGCTACCGTTGCTAACATTAAGACTTAGCATAACATGGTGTGTTTATGAACACACGGACGCGTTAGAAATAAACGTTTCACAGCAAATTATCAACACGGACAAAGGAAACTATAAACTCTAAGATTGATTACCGGACAAAATAGTTTATAAACTCTAACGTTATATCACCGGCCAACTACTTTAGTGCATTTCCGCGTCGTTGTGTTCACTGTAACTTTCAGTTTCTAGTCGGTGCGTGTTCGTTGGGCACCCGACAGCAACAGCGCGACTTCCGGATTACTTCAGAATAAAAGCATAATCTAAACAAGGTTAGTTTTTCTCAGTTGCTTGAGCACGGTTGTCCACTCAGAAGTTACATTTTCTAAACAGTTAAACATGCAATAAATCAGTTACTTCCATCTGACAACACAACTTGTAGCCAAATGAATATATTCTTTTAAGAAATCATTACAAAATGGTCAAAATAATAGATATCAATAAGATTCGGCTCAACCTTAATTTGCCATCAGATGATATTTTACAAAGCTATAGTAAGTGCCAAAAAAGGAGTTGTATTTTCTCCAAAGATGATTTTAGTACAGATAACAAACGCTGCTGCATTTCCTAATAAAGTGCATTTTTTTATTCATCTGTATATGCCTTTGGCTTCTTTGATCCACGCTTGCAAAGAGAAACACATAGGTGGCATCTTTTATCAGTGAATATCGACTGATTGCTAATTGAAGACTTGTGTTAAAAAAAAATAAATTAAAAAAAAAAGCCTCCCACAGGTGCATTAGATTCATATTTATGTAAGTAACTTCTATCAGCTGTGAATAGATGTCTTCATTTTGTTTGACATAAATGATCCAATAGAGGTTTGGGTCTTTCTATGAGATCTGAGTTAGCGTTTTGAAAAAAAGGTGTAAAAATGAATGAAGATGATGAAGATCAAGTGGATCCCAGCATGTCTTAGCAAATGAGAAAAATGCAAACATCCAAAAGCAGTCAGTGCACAAATAAGTATATATATATGTATATATATATATATATATATATATATATATATATATATATATATATATATATATATATACACAAAAACAATCATCCTGACACATAACGGTACTTAACCTGTGTATTGCGAAATACTGCTTGTAATCACAATCAACTTTACTGGGATAAAAACACAACAGAGCCTTTTTGTCAACTGTGGAAAAACCTCAGTTGATCAGTTCTTTATCCTCATGTTGTCATTTTATCTGTAGTTGTGCAAGATGTAACATTTTAAAACAACTTTAGGCCCTCATAGTCTGCCAAATTGTACAATTGTAAGTGGTGACACATTACCCTCTCATTTCAGTGCACAAATCAGGTATCAAATGACTTTGTCCTCACACACTCATGTTAACATTTAAAGTTACATTAAACTATCCGGTCTACTTTGAGAGCCATTTTTGAACACAGCTACAGAATAAATGACAAATTAGGTCAGGACTATGCTGACATATAGGTTTTGATCTACATATTAATGTATAACACACGTTCAGTTCATGATTTAGCCTCCACTGTTAAACATAATGCACTGAAATTTAAAGCTCAAAATTTTTGCTTTTATTGTGAAGGTTTGAGGCACATACCAGCATACTTGCTCAATAGTCAGAAACTTAAGTGACCTATATTCATACGCTAAATGAGACAGCACTATTCTGTGACCCAGGTTCAAATTAACTGTAATAGTGTATTATTACATGAACTGTAATAGTATGAAGTATGGATGACATTGGACTGACATGTTAGCGGAAAAGCTGGACTTCTTGTGCCTCCATTTGTCAATCTCTAACATGTAGATAAACACAACTTTGTATTTTAATCTTAGAACTGAATTATGTTTGGATTACAAGTCAAAGACCTACCCCTCTCAAAATGGACACCCCTTGCAGATCTGTCACAAAATCTTGTCCTTAAACATGAGCGTGAGCTCTCGGTCAGGATTACCTGGACTGCCGATGAACTGCAGCAAGAGGTCTCAAACAGCGAGATTTCCCAGTGTCATTTAAAATATTTTTATTGATAAACATGTAAATATATTACAAAGAGATTGTAAAAAAAACCCTGAAGGACAATCTTAAAAGTGAAATCGTAAAAAGAAGAAGAAAAAGAAAAAACAGTATAATTAAGTCGAACTGTAGACGATCGTAACTCCAATTAGGGAGGCAGTCCTCACACCTTCATCCTGCTCATCATCTGTGGGAAAAAAAACAAAATAAACAGATAAATCGGATTAAATAAAAGCCCCCAGAGAAACATGTTTTAATAAATATTAGTCACATGCTGTTAGTGTTTAGCTTTGTGTGACAGATACATGTGGGCACCCCTGTTGATATGAAATGAACACACTGTGAGTTATTATGGCAGAACGTGAAAACCACCAACCCGTGTAAAGAAGCAAACCCCCAACTAAATTAAAATTACTTTTAATTGACCTTTTAAGACTTCCAGTGAGATTTTCTTCCTTTATCGACACACGGTCCTGAAAACAGTTACTGAGATGTGAAGAGTGAAAACATTCAAGCAACGTCTCTTTCACAGTCATGTAGATTTGCTTCATTAGCTGGATCGATAATGAGAGACACCCAAACATAATCTTTCAAGTGTTTGACAATAAATTGGATGACCTCCATGCCTGCAACAGTTTCCAACAGGATATCTAGAACTGTTACCTCCCTTGTTTCCCTGAAACTTGGCCAAATCCTGGAGTACTGGACTGCATCTAGCCAGGCGACTCTTTTCCTATATGCAAATCTAACAGAGCAGAGGAGTCTGGCAAGAGAAGGGGAGGAGGCGTGTGCTTTAAGGTGAATAAGGACTGGTGTTACTGTAGGAATGCGGGGTGCTGTCCACAAGGAGAATAAACAGTCTGGATTTGTGCTGTACACCGCTACAGAGCGGAGCCCCTGCCCGTATTTGAGAAGCGACCATGCAGCCATCTTGTTGAGGTCAAGCTATGTAAACAAACTACAACACATCCCCCCAGTGACATGATTGTTAAATGTTGCTGTTGTCCCTGGCTTCATATGAGTAGAGAGAAGGCCACTAGCTGCTAGACTAATTTATGCAACGTAAAGTGCCATAGGCTTGTGCTAAAAACATTAGCATGTTGTAATTGTGGGGAAGTGCTTTGTCTGTGAATGCTGTGAGTTATAATGAAGCTGATTTGTGTACTTGTTTAATGTGTGTTTTGAATCAACCAAACTTTACAGCACTTCACAGAAACCTCCGCCGCCAACTAGTGTTTTGGAGGTGTAACTGCAGAGTGACACAGACACGCCACTGCACAAGTATAAACACTCACAACAGCGTAGGCCACGTGCATGGGGTCTGCCGCACGAGTATAAATCCCTCTTTAGTCGTTAGGAACATCCCTAGTTTTTTTTTTTTTTTTTTTTTAAAAATCAGCTGATGGAGATTCTACGTCATACCTGCTTGCCTCATATGCTGCCTGCACTGAGGCACTTTCCCACCCTTGCTACAACACAACAGGCATCATGCTGGCATGGGCACATACGGTGCAGTCAGAGAAAACGCCACAGAGTAACTTAAAATCATTATTTAAGGGTGCCATGTAAAACCCTGAATGGATCTGTTTGTGTGTATTTACCTTGCGAGCACTGGCCGTCAGTCCAGGAGACTTCAAGCTGCCAGCTCTGTCTGCTCGTACTGTTCCAGTACGAGTATTCCCTGAGCGAATGTTTTCCTGGCCCTTGCGTGCAGATACGTTAGCAGGCGACTTCTTTAAACTTTTGCCTGGTGATTTCCGAGTGGAGCCACGCAGTTTGTTCAAGCCTTTCTTAAGGTAGTTGCTGTTTTTAGGCGTGTTGTCAATAGTAAACATCGTAGACTGCCTCCGATCAGCCTGAAAGAATAATACAAGTGAAACTGTTAGAGAAGAATCCAAAACAGTATATGCACAGTTGCGTTGATGACAATATCAATTAATTAATTCTTTCATCTTTACTTTCAACTGACCAGATAATTCTGTGTGTGTGTGTGTGTGTGTGTGTGTGTGTGTGTGTGTGTGTGTGTGTGTGTGTGTGTGTGTGTGTGTGTGTGTTTGTGTGTGTGTGTGTGTGCGCGCGCGCCCATATATTACACTCACTGGACTGTGGGCAGGCTGAAGATAAGGTTCGCTGAGTACATTTTTATTTTTGGGGGTGAGTGGACGTGGGAAACAGCTGGCCCTCGGCTTTTTCTATTAGATAGAGACAAGGGAAGACAAGTTAGAAAAAACACAAGAGGGGGTTCAGGAAATTGGTTTTTAGACCTATTTTTATTAAGTCTACATCCTTGTAAAAAAGTAACCTTTCAGATCACAACCATAAGAAGCACCCAAAAGCAAAGCCGGACCACTATGATTGGAGGACGATACTCCAAAAAATCTATATAATAATCTGATAATAAGATATCAGACGCTAGTCCAAGAAAACATTGAAGCTACAGGAAGTAATAACTGTAGCCTATAAGACATTTATCTATTGCGATTCAGTCAGGCTCAAACAAGAACATCAAGATGTGATAAATATTTCTCTGCATACTGATGAAAACCAACCTCAGGTGAAGTCTGATGTACAGACACAGTAGATGAAGTCCGCTTCGTGCCTTTCGGGCTTCTGACCTGAGAGGAGCCGATAGTTCTTGATGGCAGCTGGCCTGGCATTAAGGACAGACGATGAGAACGTGTACCGGCAGCGGCACCTGTCTGTCCCACCATGAAGGACCGTCGATGGGAGGCAAGAGATTCTTGCAGCTGGCCAGGCATCATGGATGCCCGACGGATTGTGTCAGAAGGGTCACCGGTGCGCAGTTCTTCATCTGTGAAAATAAATGCACCACCACGGCCAGTCTAAAAGGAACAGACAGAGAGGGACTTAATAAAACTAGTGGGAAATGAATGCCATCAAGAAAATCAGTGTGTGTTAATTAATATGTACATGCAACTGTATGCCTGTTGTGTTAACCGTGTGTGCATGTGTCCCTATCTGCCAACCTCAGACTCCACAGGGTAGCTGCTCTTAAGATGAGGAAGGCAGGCCTTGTTCCTGGACTGGAGCTCCGCAATCCTCATCCAATCGTCAGGTGCACCATCGGGCTCGTTCTCTGCCCCTGCGCAGAACGTACTAGCAGCTAAAGACAACAAATGAAGAAATAAATAAGAGTTACATACACATCTTAAAAAACAAATCTCAGTTGTTTACTACTACAACTGTAATATCCATCTGAGATCATTTACGATTAACCAGAAACTAATTAACTGCATCTTGTCTCCAAGTTACTCAATTTAAAATTAAAGTGTTACGGCAGGTATTTTCCAACCAGCAGAACCCCCCTTTATAGTGTGCTTCTACTATAAGAGAGAAGAATGATTCTTTGAAGATCATTTTGACAGACTTTTCTGGTTGCTATTAACTGTTTACTGTAATCACTCAAACACATGTCACAAGCCAATGCAGCAATAGCAAACAGTATTTAAAAAAAAAACAAAAAAACAACAACAAACAAGCTTGGTCGTGTAAATAACAGACAATACAACATGAACTGACTGAAAACTTATTCGATAAAACAGATTTTGGGACATAATTCACAGCTGAAAAAAGGTAATAAATCGCAATATATCGCAGTATATTTTATCTCAATACTCAGCATATCACAACATATTTTAAATCGCAATAATATTGTATTATGACCCAAGTATCATGATAACATTGTATAATGGCTCATCTGGTGATTCCCACCCCTAATTAAAAGATTAACAGACAAAATAGTTGGAAAATTAATTGATAACAGCCCCCTTTACACTGCCTGTTCAAGGCGGGAATATCATGCCGTTATGCTGCCTCGCCATGCTGTATATAAAGTGGGATTACAGAACGGAGGGAGAGTGGCCTTGCCTTTGATCCGCCTCAGAAGGTAGATACAGCACCACAATGGTGTCTGTAGAAAAAGGACAGTCTGCGGGACAGGATCATGGGCACCATGGGTGTGACGTTATCACAACGTTCTGCATGCGACCCACCACAGGAGATTTACATAGATAATAGCTGTTAGTAATTAGCAGCTAGCACAAAGAGAAAGAACAGTTCCCGTAAATGTCCACAAATTGGGAAATCAATGAGGTCTGGGAGCTCCTTACCCCCTGAGCAGAGGATGATATCAGCTGCCATATAACAGGGATGGTAAATGATTGTTGTTGACATGTTAATGCTGATGTTGTTGTTATTTAGAGAGCGCTGCAGACACGTTATATGTCACACTAGAGGCCTACGCTGATGTGTTACACATCACGCCTCTTTTGATTCTGCAAAGCAGCACTGCAGTGTATAATAACACTCTGGAGCAGAATGAGCTGTCGTCGTTTGGCTCTGTGTAGGTGGCTCCGGAGGTACAAAGAAAGGACTATGTAGCAATAAAAAGTGTAAGTGTGTGTAAAAAGGGCTAATGAAAATTATTTTTAATTGGAGCCCTTGTTCCATGCTACCTACAGGAAGCTGAGCAAAATTTAAAAAAAACCCAAAAAAAACCAACCTTTGTTTCACCTCATAGGTCCAGGATCTGCATGTTTTGTTTTGTTTTTCAGCCCAGCCTCTCACTCTATTTCTCACCCTGCAGTAAAACCTTCTGTGAGTAAGCCGGGGATCTACTTACTCTGTGAATGCACTGTGCTCCGTCTGTACCCTGGAAGGCCGATGAGTTGGTTGCTGGCAGCACCGGTCATTCTTCCAGGTGTATCAAACAGCTCCAAAGAGACGGGTCGTGCAGAGTGGGCACTGGAGAGGTTCGGCTGGGAGCGAGCTGAGGCCAGGCTGTAGAAAGTCTCATCATGTTCACCGCCACCTGGGGTTTTCTACAGACCAGAGTCTCACAGTCACTTTCAGCTACAGTAATACTGCAGTGGGAATGTGAAGATGCTTTGAAAGGGCAAGTTAAAACTTTTGGGGTCAGCCCTTTGAATGCATTTTAACACTGCTGGACTGTACTGAGAGCAATGCTCCAAACAACCTGAAAGGTACACAGAGCTCTACAGTTACAATTTGTCGTAGTATGATGGTTAAAACCTCACATAAGAATGTTAATGAAAATGAATAAGTAAATAATTAAGACCAGCTGAACCCCCCAAATGCACGAATGATTAAATTTCATCATCATAATGATTTCTGAGACGCAGAGAGATGGAAACCATTGTGACTATTAAAGTGTATAGTGATTCAACTGTATGTGTTATTGTGAACATGCAAAACATGTAATAAATGTGTAAGTTTCCTCCACCTTGGTCATGGTGATGTTAATAACCTGCGTGGTTCTGCGTCGCTTGACAGATGAAGTTGGATTTTTCAGGGCTGAATCCGGTTCCATTTTGAGCTCTGTGCTGGTCCTGAGGGGGATGAAATAGAAAAACAAGATTCTCAATAACAGAGTATGGAGACAAAACAGTGGTTTAGGTTTCACTAAAATCAGAAAAATGTATGTGTGTGTGTGTGTGTCTGCCGACATTTTACTCCGTCACCGCACGCTGTTTGATTGCGTTATCAAACCACGCCGCTATTATTCGGCCTTGCTTTTCACTTATTCCACTGAATACCGAATGTGTGTTTTTTTTGCAATATTCGGACGAATATAAAATAAATGTTTTGAAGGAGCAGCAGCGGCAGCAGTAATTCAGCAGCGGCTGAATGAATGTAGCGGAAACACTGGTATGTACAGGGAAAGGAGAATTGCCCAGATAGTTTTAGTTGGAGTCAGGGCAACTATCGCCTCTTGCATTACTTACACTTTTATTTTAACAGGTGTAAATCATATCTTTATGTTTCTATTTATCTCTGTCTGTGGCCATATGAGTTCCATAACTGTTGTCAGATCCACTACAATTAAAGCACAAAAAATGCTAGCCGGGATAAATTAAGCTTGTTAGTGGTGACTGATTATAAGGCCAAAAATCTCAACTGGTCTCAAAAAACATTGCTTTGCAATTATGTTGGTATTGACCCTAGATGACAGTGCATTTCCACATACAGTATAACAACTAACTTGATATCTGGTCTTCCTAAAAATTATAAAATCTTACAGGAATACAACCAGAAAAGCCTTTCTCCTAAAGCTTTTCTATATAATGTAGTGCACAGAAGGGTGAATAAAGGTAAGCAATTCAAAGACACCCACATCTATAGTTAATATACTGAAAGGAAATTTAGGGGGACTCTAGACCACCCACCTCTCTCACTCAGTGACTGTAATCTGAAAAACCTCCTAAAGGTGGCTGATCTGTGAAATACCAAGGTAGTCGAAACTGTTTGACATACCTGTTGACCTGTCTGTTGTTTATAGGTGTAAAGTACAGGGTTTCCAAGGACTCGGCCTTGAGACCCCGGCGTTTGGCTGCCAAGCGCTCTGAACTGCGAACAAGCGGTGTGCTTGATTCATCAGGTGCCGAAAGTTTCCTGCAAAGGTAAGAAACAGAGCATTATGTTGCGTTAAAATCACAGTAGATTACCACTATGCCTCTGATGAAAGATTTTTCTGGCTTTTCGTGGAGCACAGAAAAAGACCAACCTTCATTGTCATTGGGACAATGGGAACTCCTCGAAAGGGAAAACATAAAGTCAAGTCAATTGTTTTTATGGTCCAAAATCCTAAACTAGGGATGCACCAATCCACATTTTTTTTCCATTTCTGATCCGATCCCGATCCCTGAATTTGGATATCTGCAGATACCGACACTATTCCGATACCAGAACTCTGTTTGCTTTATTATCATCATTATTATTATTATTATTATTATCATTATTGTTGATTTTATGAGGCTGTAATAAACTCCTCTCTACAGGCAAGTATGAAATGTACGTATGTATGCATGTATGTTCCAAAAGGCAACTTGACGTAAGTATAAGGTCAGAAAAGCAGGAAATCCTGTTCACAGGAAAAATCCCATCCTGAAAACAAATATGCAACTGTAAGGGTTTCAAACTGATACTCAATATTTATTAAATTCCAAGACAGTGTTAAACTACTAGTGCAATATACACTATCAAAGAACAAAAAGTACCTGTCATATTAATCTGAACAGCACAGACACAAATCAAGTAGACACTACTATGTAGGAGTGTTGTCACAGTACTAAAATTGGAACCCACTGTACAATACCAGTGAAAGTATCACGGTTCTGAGTAGTATCACGATACCACGGCAAAAATGAGGCAGATGTGCCTTTTGTCATATATAAAAAGATAAATCACTTTTCTATAATACATCAATGATATTTCAATGGAATAAATTACTTATTGACTTATTCATACTTCAAAATAAGCATCAATAAGTGATTAACATAGGGGGGATCAAAATAAAATAAATAAAATACAAATCAACCAGTCACCCTCCTCCCCAGATAGTCCCTTCATAAGTAACGAACAGTCCCTAAAGTGCGGTGAGGTTTGTGGGCTGTTACCTGCCACAGAGAGAGAAATGTGAACGGCTTGTTTCTCCTCTGACACCGTCACATACCTGTGTGCCGCCACAGTTCGGCTGTTCAGGTACTTTTGGGCAGTCATGACGCCAAGAAGAGGACATTATTGGACCTGAAGTTGGACTTCTCTGTTGCTGGTAAGCCGTTCTTGCGCCACGCAGCACTATGAGCCTCCGCCGTATTTGACAGGAATACATTCCCATCTGTGTCTGTGACCCCCGTTCAACCCACAACCGGCAGGATTTGCCTTTAGTTTCAGCTGCTGGTTGAAATCTGTACTCGCACAGCGTGCTCAATGATTTATTTTGCGCGCACAAAAATATTTTTAGTCACAAATGCGAGTAAAATGCTCGCACCGTAGAGCTCTGTATTGGAAAACAAATCACTGTAGCATATATAAACAAATCGAACCTACAAGTAAAAATAAATGAATACTAACTTTCACTGCTTAAAGATACTCAATAGCTCAGTTCATACGTGAAATGTCATTGGATACAAACCACTGCAGCGGCATATCGAGTGCCAGGTGGACAGCATGCGCCGTTATTGGACGCCGCATGGACACTCACGCTCTTGCGATTGGAATTTGATCTATCCCACAGTAGTGGTACCTTAGGTACTGTAGTACTACAATACTCCAACGTTATGGTATCATATGTACCGTTGTGTTTTAGTACCGTGGTCAGTGCAACACTACTATGTAGCAATCATCATATAATTCCAGCAGACAACGTGAAAGCACAGACGCGGCTCGTGGATCGGAAATTTCCGATCCGTGAGTTACGTTGGTATCGGAACCTGATACCGATACTGGATCGGATCGGCCCCATCCCTATCCCAAACCCAAAAGGTAAAATATATAAAAAGTTTTAATTGTTGCCGTACTACACCTGAATGCTGTTATTTTGTGCATGTTGAGGTTTGA
Organism: Epinephelus awoara; assembly: GCA_035609425.1. NCBI lineage: Eukaryota > Metazoa > Chordata > Actinopteri > Perciformes > Serranidae > Epinephelus > Epinephelus awoara. Next base: position 29,278,813 of record CM069297.1, read on the forward strand.
GTAACAGTTCCCACACTCACAAAAGTGTGCAACAGTTTTTGATAGCTGACATACTACAAAGAAGAATAAATAATAAGAGTATAATTAGGGCTGGGTATCGGTACCGAAACAAGCCAGTACTACACGCCTGTGGCGCCTGGTACAAATAAATGCTGGGGATGTCCCGATGCAGCTTTTTCACTTCCGATCCGATACCGTTATTACAGCCCTGAGTTTTGGCCGATACCGATACCAATCCAATCCAAGCGCGAATTATACATATTCACTTATTTTGTTGTCAGTCATGTTAGAAAAGGTTTGATCAAGCGATATTACTCTAACAAGAACAACTACTTAATCGGGTTAGTTAAAATAATCCACAACAGTTGGTATGAGAAACTGACCTGTTTATTGTTAACAGGGTTAAATAAACAAACTTTAAACTTGAACATTAGAGAGCAGAACAGAGGCCTGAATGGCGCTACACTGCCACTGTGTTTTCTGTGTGTGGGTGTGTGTGTGTGTTACCTCATTTCCCCTGAGTCCACTACCCATCCCGTGGATCCAGTGGGAAAGGGTGGAGTGGAGGGCTGTTTGTGAATTTGTGTGAGGGAGAAAGGGTGCAGGGATATGGACGGAGCTATTTTCAAATGTATTCGTGTAAAAAAAATTTTGAATGGGGAGGAGTGGAGACATTTACGCAACTGATTGCTTTCTATTCACGATTAATATCAAATTAAGTTTTTAAAAAAAGTATCAAATGAAGTACTCAGTTGGTATCGGTATCGTTTTAAGGGTATTGGTATCAAAAAATTTTAAACAATACCCAGCCCTAAGTATAATCCACTAAAACACAAACCAAAATTGGAATCGCAGAATTGTAAACAATATTTTAGTTATTTTAATGACATTATGAAATAGTTGCATGCAATAATATATATATATATAGCTCTGAAAGATGTCATGCTTTGTATCTGAGAGTTTTAGTACCTTGTGCTGTTCAGAGAGTCCTCCAGAGAGCTCTGGTCCAGGCTGTCAGAGCTCATAGTTCTCTTCACCTGTGCTCTAGTGTGAACACTTGAGTGAGCATTGGGAACCTCCAGGTAAGCAGACTCTGTAGCACTTCCTTCATTACCGTGAATCTTATTCTGTGCCCGCAGGCTACAGTCAGCATAGGCCAGCTAAAAAAGTAAACAGATACAGTGATCAGCAGCAATCATTTGCTGTAATGTCCTCGAACTCTAAAAGTTTTCTATTTTTTAACAGTAATTTAAGAGACCATGTTTAAGTTCTCCTCATACCTCAAAATAGAGTACCAACCTGTGCCTCCAAACTGCCCACCCTGTTCAAAAGTGCCTTCTCACTGGTTTGGGCCTTGTCCAACTCCATCTGAAGCAGTTTGTTTTCCATGGTAGTAGCCTTCACTTCACGCTCTTTAACCTCTAAGGAACGCTTGAGTTCAGCCACCTCCTCTTGGCTCTCCTGGACAAGCTGCTTCTTGACATTGTAATGACTCATTGCCTTCTCCATCTGCGACATTGTAGTAACAAAACAAACATCTTAGCATGAATCTCAGACTATGCATATGAAGTAGCGCAATCAATAAGTAACAAGCATAAAGAACAATATCTAAATCAATAATTTGATCGCAAACAAATTTCATATATATAGAGAGAGATACAAGTAGTGAAACTAGAGGGTTTTTTTCTGTGGGGATTGTGGTCACACCAACCTGTGCCTTGTAGTGTTCTGCAGCCTCAGATTTAGCAGAGAGCTGTTCCTGCAGATCTCTCTTTAGCATCTCAATTTCTTCGGCTTTTACTCTCAAGAGTTTCTCTTTCTGCGTTTTTAATATTTCCACCTCCTGCCGTAGTAAAGATTCCAGTTTGTGGGAAGCTGTGTTCTCTCTCTCTACAGCCTGCTTGGCTTGAGCAAGTCTCTCCTTTTCAAACACCATGCCTTCAAGTTGTTTCTCCAGAGCTTTCTGATTGTTTTCCGCCTCGAGTATCCTGGCCACAAGCGCTTCCTTTTCCTGAGCAAGTGCCTCCTTCTCCCTAAAAGTGGCGTCCTGTGCATCCTCTTTCAGTTTTAGGTCTGCAGCTTGTGTCTCTTTGTGTTGGTTCAGCTCTGCATTTACAGAGGCAAGCTGATGCTGGAGGAGGTCTATCTGCTCAGCAGACTCCTGCTGAGTTTCAAGTAACATCTGCTGTTTAGCCTGAAGATTCAAAGAAGTGGTTTTCAGTTCCTCTTTCAGATCCTGGATCTCATGGTGAAGAGCATCTGTCTGGTTGGAGCTCTCCTCCTTTATCTTAGCCAGCATTTTCTCATTGGCCTCAGCTTCCTCTTTGGCTCTGTGAACCAAGATAGCTTGGGCAGCTACCTCCTCTCTGAGAGTGTTCAAACTTTGGTCTTTATCAGTTATGAGTGTGTTGACTGCAGTCAGCTCTGCTTTAAGTGTCTGCAGTTTCTCCTCAGCCTTGAGGAGGAGGTTTTCATTCTCACTCTGAGATTCTTTTAGCTTTTGAATCTCTTCTTCCCGTAAAGAAATCTGTTTATTCAGAATCTCTACTTGTTCAACTTTCTCCTGTAGGTTTTTGAGAGCGTCCCTCTGTTGAGCATTTTCTTGCTCTTGTTGAGCCAACAGATCTTCCTTGGATTTCATATCCTCCTCAGCCTTCCTCAGTGAGGAGCCAAGAGTCTCCACCTGTGTCTTTAAACTTTGGATCTCTTGCTGTCGCAAATCAGACTGCTCTGAGCTGTCGGTCTTCAGCAGTATTATGTGTTCCTCTTTAGCTCGGATCTCCTCTTTCATTTTCCTCACCTCTTCCTCAGAAGTTGAGAGTTGTTGCTGCAGAAGCTCCTTCTGATGGGCACTTTCCTGCTCCTGATTGGTGAGCATAACCAGGTGAGTCTGAACCTTCTCCTCAGCCTTTGTGAGAGAGTCACCCATATTAGCAAGTTGGTTTTTGAGACATTTGATCTCTTGCTGTAGCATGTCAGAATGTTTGGAGCCATCTTTTCCTTGTGTGATCAGCTCTTCCTCTTTAGCCTGGATCTGCTCTTTAAGCCCTCGAATCTCCTCTTCAGAGGCTGTCATCATGTTTTGAATTTTCTCTTTTTCCTGAGATATCTCAGTTTCCTTTTGAGTCAGCAGGTTTTCTTTAACCTGAACCTGTTCTGTTGTAGTCTTCAGGGATGCATTCAAACTTTCTACTTGGTCTTTAAGAGTTTGGATCTCCTTCTGCAGCACTTCTGACTCTTTGCTGCTCTCAACCTTCAACAGGTCTGCCTCACCCTCTTTAGTTTGGATCTCCTCCTTCAGCCGATTAACCTCCTCCTCAAGATCTGCACTGTGTTTTCCAAGTGCCTCAATCTGCAAAGCGCTCTCCTGCTTCTGCTTAGCCAACAAATCATCTTTGGCTTGGGCTTGGTCCTTGGCGATCTCAAGGGAATTGCTCATAGTATTTATTTGTTTATTCAGACCTTCAATCTCTTGCTGTAGTAATTCAGAGTGTGTAGAGGTGTCATGCTTTAGCAGAACTAATTGCTCCTCCTTAGCGTGAATCTGTGCATTGAGCCTCTTCACCTCCTCATGAGATGCCAACATCTGCACCTGGAGAGCCTCCATATCCTGAGTGCTCTGTAGCTGCTGTTCAGCAAACAGGTTTTCCTGGGACTGCAACTTCTCCTCAGCATTCTTCAGTGAGGAACTGAGACACTCAACCTGTTTCTTTAAGTCCTGTAGCTCTTGATGTAGAAGTTCTGACTGCTCTGAACTTTGATTTTTCAACAAGTCCATCTGTTCCTCTTTAGCCTGGATCCGCTCCTTAAGGCCTCGAATCTCCTCTTCAGAAGCTGTCGTCATGTTTTGAAATTTCTCTGATTCCTGAGAAATCTCCATTTCCTTTTGAGTCAGCAGGTTTTCTTTAACCTGAACCTGTTCTGTTGTAGTCTTCAGGGATTCGTTCAAACGTTCTACTTGGTCTTTAAGAGTTTGGATCTCCTTCTGCAGCACTTCTGACTCTTTGCTGCTCTCAACCTTCAACAGGTCTGCCTCACCCTCTTTAGTTTGGATCTCCTCCTTCAGCCGATTAACCTCCTCCTCAAGATCTGCACTGTGTTTTCCAAGTGCCTCTATCTGCAAAGCGCTCTCCTGCTTCTGCTTAGCCAACAAATCATCTTTGGCTTGGGCTTGGTCCTTGGCGATCTCAAGGGAATTGCTCATAGTATTTATTTGTTTATTCAGACTATCAATCTCTTGCTGTAGTAATTCAGAGTGTGTTGAGTGGTCATGCCTTAGCAGAACTAATTGCTCCTCCTTAGCGTGAATCTCTGCATTGAGCCTCTTCACCTCCTCATGAGATGCCACCATCTGCACCTGGAGAGCCTCCATATCCTGAGTGCTCTGTAGCTGCTGTTCAGCAAACAGGCTTTCCTTGGACTGCAACTTCTCCTCGGCATTCTTCAGTGAGGAACTGAGACACTCAACCTGTTTCTTTAAATCTTGGAGCTCTTGATATAGAAGTTCTGACTGCTCTGAACTTTGATTTTTCAACAAGTCCATCTGTTCCTCTTTAGCCTGGATCTGCTCCTTAAGGCCTCGAATCGCCTCTTCAGAAGCTGTGATCATGTTTTGAAATTTCTCTGTTTCCTGAGAAATCTCCATTTCCTTTTGAGTCAGCAGGTTTTCTTTAACCTGAACCTGTTCTGTTGTAGTCTTCAGGGATTCGTTCAAACGTTCTACTTGGTCTTTAAGAGTTTGGATCTCCTTCTGCAGCACTTCTGACTCTTTGCTGCTCTCAACCTTCAACAGGTCTGCCTCACACTCTTTAGTTTGAATCTCCTCCTTCAGCCGATTAACCTCCTCCTCAAGATCTGCGCTGTGTTTTCCAAGCGCCTCAATCTGCAAAGCGCTCTCCTGCTTCTGCTTAGCCAACAAATCATCTTTGGCTTGGGCTTGGTCCTTGGCGATCTCAAGGGAATTGCTCATAGTGATTATTTGTTCATTCAGACTTTCAATCTCTTGCTGTAGTAATTCAGAGTGTGTAGAGGTGTCAGTCTTTAGCAGAACTAATTGCTCCTCCTTAGCGTGAATCTGTGCATTGAGCCTCTTCACCTCCTCATGAGATGCCACCATCTGCACCTGGAGAGCCTCCATATCCTGAGTGCTCTGTAGCTGCTGTTCAGCAAACAGGTTTTCCTTGGACTGCAACTTCTCCTCAGCATTCTTCAGTGAGGAACTGAGACACTCAACCTGTTTCTTTAAATCTTGGAGCTTTTCATGTAGGAGTTCTGACTGCTCTGAACTTTGATTTTTCAACATGTCCATCTGTTCCTCTTTAGCCTGGATCTCCTCCTTCATGCTCCTCACCCTCTCTTCAGAAGTAGAAAGTTGTTGCTGCAGGACCTCGGTCTGATGAGCATTTTGTTGCTCCTGCTTTGTAAGCATGACCTTCTGAGCCTGAACTTCTCCCTCAGCCTTTCTAAGAGAGTCATTTAAACTTTCTAGTTGGCATTTTAGACCTGTTATCTCTCGCTCCAACAATTCAGACTGTCGAGAGCTGTCATTCTTTAGAAGAACAAGCTGCTCGTTTCTTTCTTGTATCTCTTCTTTTAACCTCTGAATCTCCTCTTCACAAGTTACAATCTGTTGTTGGAGTGCCTCCCTTTGTTGGACATTCTCTTGTTGGGTTTTGGTCAGTTGGTCTTGCTTAAATTGAATTTCCTGCTGAGCCTGTTTGAGAGACGAGCTAAGGTCTTCTACTTGGACTGTTAAGGTCTGGATTTTATTCTGAAAAATGTCTTGCTCATGAGACTTCTCCAGAAGTAATTTGGCAAGCATTTCCTCTTTGGCTTGAATTTCATTTTTGCTGATTTTGGTTTCATCTGTAAGAATGTCAACTTCTCCTTTAAGGCTGTCAATTTGTTTGTCTTTATCAGCTAAGAGGAAACTAGCAGCAGATAATTTTGTCTCAAGATCTTTCAAATTTTCTTCAGTCTGTGAGAGAAGGTCTTCCTTTTCTTTCTTAATTTCCCTAAGTTTTTCAACTTCTTGTTCACAAGCAGTAATGTGCTGCTGTAGTCTGCTCATCTGCTCAGTTTTCTGCTGCTCAGCTTGCTCAAGCTGAATCTTAAGATCCTGGATCTCTTGTTGAAGGGCTACTCTCTGCTCAACAATCTCCTTTTGCAGTTTGTCTAGAATTTCATCCTTGGCTTGAATCATTTCTTCAGTTTGGGACTCCTGTTGTTTCAGGAGCTCTTTCTGTTGATTAATTTCTTGTTGATACTCTGCTAGCTGCTGTGTTTTGGCCTCCACCTCGACCTCAGCCTGTTTCAGGGAGCAAAATGTGCTCTCCAGCTCAATCTTCAAACTGGTCAACATTTCTCGCTGGAAATTTAAGAAGAGAAGACAATTAGTAACAATTTAATCCAAAGTAGATTTTAAACAATTGAGAACATGCAGACTTTATTTTTGATTCACAAACATTTATGAAGTTTTACACAGAATCATGGACTTTACCTCCATTACAGGCCCCATATTCTCCCCTACTTCCTCCTTAGTGGCCCTGCTTATTTCATCCTCCAAACAGGAAATCTTTCCCTGGAGGATCTGAATTTGTTCAGTCAGTAGCTCCTGAGGAACAAAAATGAGCATAATACATTAAAACACCTTTGCCTAGAAATGTAATCAGCAAGTAACGAACAAGTAAAATGATTGAACTCACATAACTAATAGGATTGCTTTTATTCTTTAAAAAAAAGTTTAATTTTAGTGAGTACAATCTACATCAATTCATAAAATTTAACAAATCAAAAGCAGTTTCGAATGCAGCTTCTGTTGTGAATGTGTATCTACCTTTTGAGCAGTAGCTTGGTCAAGTTCGGACTCTAAGTGGCCTGTTTTGCTTCTCCACTCCTCCTGGGCAAATGCTTGGGTCTCTGTCAGCCTGCTAACTTCTGCCTCAAAGATGGCCAGCTGTGAAGACACTGTTCTCACCTGCAACAAATACATTAGAAAAAGTCTTTAGGATCAGCAACACTGACACATGTGAGTCTATTTTGTTCTGTCTTGCTAGTGCTGCTGAGACTGGCATCTTCCCATATACACCAGCATGCTTGCATGACTTTTGTTTCAAGAGAAGTCTGCTCGTGTTGAATCTTTGAAGGGCATACACATTGCACATGACTGTCTTTTCACTTAGGGGATTAGCAAAGAGATTGCATGTAACAGCGAGAGACCTTTGCTGTGTGTCATTACCTGCGACGCGAGCGCACCGTTTTCATCTGACAGTTCATCCACTTTGCGCTCCATAAGTGAGGAGTTACTCTTGAGGTCTTTATTCTGCTTTAACATCTCATTAAGACGTGTTTGCAACCTGAGACAAGAAGAAAAACAGAACAGCTAGCAAAACAGTTTCTTTAAATCCATTTCACGGCACATTCTTAAAGGCATACTTGCAGGATTTTCCAAAAAGAAACAAACAAAAAAACACAATATGTAGATTCACACAAATGTAATCAGTCTCAATCATCATTTATAACCGACTAGCAGTGTGCGGTGGTGTCTATGTGCAGTAGGCATGTCACGATTACCTGATTTCACTATTAACCGCGATTTTAAACGCCACGGTTAATTATTTGTAAAGATTCCTCAACACCGTCACTCATCAAAGATTATGCCGCGACGTGGAACCATATACAGTAGGTCAGCGCAACTCGCGCGGAACGAAAACAAAGTTACACAAGCGGTGTCTCCAAGTGATGAAGTACACTTATCCCCCCCCAAAAAAACGGATAAAGTCAGCCGTGTGGGATCATTTTGGCTATCGCAAAATGACCAAGGGGTCATTGTTGACGACGGCTTCCCAGTTTGTAAAACAATCCGCAAAAAAGTCGCAGCCAAAAGATCAAACACAAGCAACATGATACAACCACCCAGTTTTACATGCGCAAGTAAAGGTAAATGCACAGTAACTGGGTTAAAATACGTCAATCTCAATTTATCTGATGTAACACTGAATTAAAAAATTATATATTAGCATGTCATTTGCAATTAATGGCGTAGTGGTATGATACGAGTTGGGCTTACAGTGCAACATGACAAGCTAAGGCACGTCTCAAAAACTTTTTTGATGGATAGTTTTGCAGTTTGTGTGCACAAAGCGTGAGGTTGTAATGGTTTGGGGTCCGTGTAGCTCTTTGGAGTGAGACGACAGGCAGAAACTCACGTCCACACGAGTGCAGGATTTCACAAATGCTCGTCATTTATTTTTACATCAACTTAAAAACACTCCAACCTTACCAAGCCCAGTTGTACGTCTACTATATTTTCATACATGAACAAAATAGTCACCACACGTACTTATAACCATCACTGTTGTGTTGAGAGACAAAAGAAAAAGCAGGAGCACATGGAAATAAATGAAACTAAGAGATCTATAAGGAGTGTTCATGTGATTTTACATATTTATAGTGTGAAATTAATTAAAGTATAATAATCGTGATAATGGTAAAATCGTGATTATTCCTCTGACAATAATCGTACCAAGAAAATTTATAATCGTGACATCCCAAATGTGCAGAGAACCTGCCCTCTGCCTGTATTTTCCTATTTAAGTCTTATTTTGGTTTGTTCAGGACGTTTCTGAGTGTCAGCCTTTGAGTAGTGGTGTGTAGCCCCCAGTCAATAGCAGCGTGAGGTTTTATATAAGCATAGCAACCAGCTTTTCTTTCCTGTACGAACGAGGCTGCAGGTCTGTGTGTCTGATTGATCGGGGGTGGGGTTGGGCCACACACACAAGCATGCACTTCAGTTGAATTCACACAAATCCTGTGATGCAGCAACTTCTAGCGGGGTTGTGCGGAGGTGAGGGTGTGTTTATTTGTGCTTTAGAACGTACCACAGTAAAACAGTCACAAAATAATGTTTTGTTCCTCTGATTCACTGCTTTGATGTCATTAACGCCATTACCTCTCCTCATTCACTTTCCAGCTCGCTCTACTAACGTCTCCTTGAGCCAAGGAGGAGGGGCCAAGTTTGAATGTTGTGTTTACAAACAACAAGCAACAAATCCTGCATTGGATTTGGGTTTAGGTATGACATAACAGCCTGAAGAAAATAACATTTTGTATCTTATAGGCTACGAGCTCAGTCTGCTCTGTTTTAATTCAAAATGAACGTGGGTCGTGTGTGAATAAAACAAGTAGGAGGTGTTGCAGTCTATAGAAGTAAACATTATCTCAAACTCAAGTTGAACACACATCTTTGATTTACAAGTTATTCACTTATCATTAGCTCTGTCATGCACTGATATATAGGCATATCCTTGAGTACTTACATGTCGTTCTTGGTCTCAAGCTCATTGATTTGTTCCCGGATAACCTGCTCCTGATCACTTTGCTCTTCTTTCAGCTTATTCAGGCGGTACTGCAGCTGGTTAATATGGGACTCTAAAGAAAAGGATTTGAAATTTTGAAGTCAGTGTGATGTGTGAAGGAATGGACATGCACATTTTCAGTAGGTCTTTGACAGAACAGTCCAAGTTTGTTAAACATCACTCACAAGAGTTTGACCTATTTCTCTTACCAGCCTAACCAACAATGTTTTCATGCAAACACAACCACACAAATGCGGTACCTCTCTCTGCAATAAGTGCAAGCTTGCTGGCCAGCTCCCTCTCCAACCCGTCTCTGTAGTCTCTCTCCTTGATCATCTGTCGCTGCACTTTCCGCAACTGAAATTTAGGTGTGTTCATGATATCCTGCAGAGGAGACTTGCTGTGGGAATAAAAGCATATGGGACAAGCTAAAGAACTGCAAAATCATGACATTAATAGATCGGAAGTGACTAACACATAGCATGTATGATAGACAGTTTTAATGTATAGTGGTATGCAACCCTACGAAGTTAGCCATTTTGTTATGGTGTGAAAACAAGTATCTCAGTTACAGCAGGTTTAGCAAAGCATGGTATATGAACCTGCTTTAACAGGTATATAAAACCCAACTACAGAATACAAACAAAACTCATCTCACTTGTTATTCTCTCAAGCTAAAGGTCTTTCAATGGAGACAGGCATCAAATTAAGATGAAAAATGTCTAGTGAAGAGGTTCAACAGATTAATAGCCAAACCAAATCTTTGATTAATGTTGCCCATAAAATTGCTTTATTTACATTTGATGACTATGGTAAGCACTGTGTTGAATAAATTTGAATCCATGTGAATACCTGACTGAGGAAGAAGCCACAGTTTGCATCTCCACAAATGTGATTTTCTTTTTGCGATGGAAGACGGGGGACTCGTCATCTGAAAACGAGGAGATAGTCGACGCATTGGAGGTAGAAGTGGTTGCTGATCGAAAAATTTCACAGCGGACAGGCAAACCTGAAATTCATGGAGAAATACATTTCGATAAGTATTAGAGCTTGTTTGTCTCCTAGCGTGTCATCTTAATAAAGAAATGGATAATGTAAGAAATTTGTTACTTACGTTTCCTTGCCAAATAGGCATCAAGTCCATCGCTCAGATAAACGCAGCCATCGCTCTCCATCACAAAGGAACCAGTTAGGTGTGCTATCTCTTGCTAACAGATAAAAGGGAGGATGCAAATGAATTGGAAGAGTTAAATGGTAGCACCACAGCACCACACATGATGAATGAAATGTGATGTATTTAAGCCGCAGACACATAATACGTTGTAGGAAATCAGGAAAAACAAACTTTCAACTCACCTCCACATCACAGTCCAACGCGTTCAGAGTGCAGCGGTCATTCATTATGTCATGGTAAACGAGCAACAAAAGCACCTGGTGGTACAAAAAGATGAGTCAGAATGGACCTTCGTTCATGTTTATGTCTTTAGTTTTATTTCTTTTTCTTCATCTTGTACCTTTGCAATTTCTACTGTTAGGTTGAAGCCATCTCTAATGCTGGCCCATGATAATGAAGTGCCTTTGGCTGCACTAAATCTGCAATCCCCTGTTAAAAAAAAATAAAACAGAGATAAGTCAATTCTCAAAGGACAGCAATAACCGATATCTGTCAGTCTGATACATAAAAAAGATAGTGGTAGTCAGGGTGTGTTCTTTACATCTTGATTTCCCTGTCTGGCATGTTTACAAGTGCAACAGGGCACACTTGAGACCACACCCAACCCAATGCGGGGTGTGGTCAAAGGTGCAACAGATTTAAAACTTTCAACAAGATGATGTCAGAGAAAACCGTGCTCTATACTGTAGAGTCAGATGACAAAATCAATATCATCCAGTCATCACAGTGGAGTGTAAGAGAATGATACATTATTAGTAAATATGGCATAGACTAAAATCACACTAAAGATAAATGTGAAGGTATGTAAGATGGGTAGACAAACTCACTTTCCAAAAAGTCTCCAATGATCTTGAATCGTTCCTCAGTGGAATTACTGAAACTATACTTGGGCTCCTTTTTCCTAAGATAAGACAAAGGTAAAAAAAGAGTAAAACTGAGGGTTACTCCAATGAATCAGCATCTCTACAACACCGAGATCCTACAAATGTAATCAGCGATCACTGACCTTCTACTGTTTACACAGACAAGGCATTTCAACACATTGCTCCTACTTACAGCATATTAACAACTTTTAGCAAGACTGTCCCATCTTGTAAATCCTCGATAGATATTTCTCGATCAGACAGCTTTAAGGTGTTGACCTGCAGAAAGATAGTTTACAAGTTGGTGAAATAAAACTGCATCTCTCTGGTTAATAAGCCTTCCTGGAGTCAACAAATTTGCACTGTAACCAATGTTACTGTCAACTTACCCAGCCGAGAAGAGCCTTAACTCCCCAGTTAATCGCCATCTTGGCTGACCCTTTGTTTTCAAGGGATTTCAACCTATAAGCGAAAACGACAGCATAAACAAACGTATCAGCTAACGTTAGCTTCATCAAGCTAACACAGGAGCACGCATTAACTTAGCACTGTTTATTAACGCTGACATAGTTCATCCACGAGTTGCCAAGCTAACGATAATTAAGTAGCGTTGGTTAAAGTTAACGATAAGACTTCCTGAATTATTGTTGCAGAATGCTAACTTACTGTCAACAAGCTAACAGTAAGATAGTTCAAACCAAACGTATGTTAACTTAAGGTAACATTAACGGCTAACTTAGGAAGTGTTAGATAATTCTTAAAGACCGACGGTAATAAATTGTCGCTTTCAGGCAGTAACTCACCTTTAAAGGGCTTGTGCCTCTTTTTTGGTAGTGTTTATCCGTTCAACTCCTCCTATGAAGACATGCAACGTTTCTACTGCTGCGAACAACTGCTGCCTCCACAGATAGGTAAAATTCAAAACGGGTCGCTGAAGATTGAACCAGCCAATCAGTCTTCACATATCGACGCGTGTGAAAATAGTCGTAGTTGATTGGTTGAAAAGCCGGAAGTCGACTAAACGACGCGCTCGTTTTACCACATCGGCGTGCTCGATTTTGGGGGAGGTGGGGACGTATAAAGTTTAAAATGCAACCAGCGTGCCTATTGTTAAACACAGGCATTACATGTTTTTTGTTTTATTTTATTTTACACGTCAAACATTCGGATTACAGCGAGTGAAATATGCTTTAACATTAGTGCTGACTACCGACTCCGCCAACCAGGATGGATTACTGTGTACGTCGGAACACAATTCAAGCTGTTTCAAGCAAGCGAGATAAACATGTTACCGCATCCTACACGCACTGACGTTAAACAGTTTTTAACTAATAAACTAATAATTGTTACCGTGTGTTTAACACTGCGACGAATTTTACACGCCAAAGGTTTCTGGAAGTCTATGGTCGAGATGTTTTCACTGTAATCCATATTAGACCACATGTAAGCTCTTACTACAAGTCCCATAATGTACCTGTTCGTTTCCTTGGAAACATGTTGTTGTCTCTTTAATAGGTGCTTAACTGCGGCGAAATACAGCTTTCTGAATAACTTCAGCTAAATAGCGTGTTGCTTTTATACTTTCCCTCAGTTAATTGGTGAGTATGTTATTTAATTTGTGATATTTCACCAGATAAAAAACGATATTGGCATTTTGTGCTTGTTTTGATCTACACTATCGATGTATTTTTAAGTTTCTATTCGCAGTACACTGAGACAGGATAGCTACGAAGTGAATTTGCAAAACCACGATATATAATGAAAAAAAATATTATAGCCAAGTGGGTTTAAAAAAACAAACAAACACAGTTTTATTACATTAATGGCGTTTGACGATCACTGGGTCAGTTTACTCACCGTGACGTCACTGTCCTCCCACAGGTGAGGGACTCTATTACAGGTGTGAATATGTATGGAGCTCCAGTGGATTTATCTTTCAAACAAATCAGCAGTTTGGCAGGTAGTACACTATTATATTCCTCTAAGTTTTTTTCAGCCTCTCCTTATGGTACTATACACTCATATTTTATTTTCAGTATTATCATTGCAATATTACATCTCTATTAGGGACTGACTGCATCTTTGCCTAATGGCTGCACATTACAGTGTACTGCACTATACCTAAATAAAAAATAGGAGTAGTACACCTCATTGAGAAATTGTCAGTATATGTTTGTATTTAGTTTGTGATAAATTCTACTTTACAGGCAGTGCTATTCTTCTCTGTGGTCACACACTTAAAGACTGCAATATATGGTGTTTCAGAAACTGATCCATAGATTTAGATGCCGTTGAAACAATATGCACCAACTGTTCCACAAATTAATACTTATTTTCTTTTATTTGTGATCTCAGACGCATGGACAGAGGAACCCAGCACCGTTCTGCGGCCTTTAAAAAGAAACTCACAGATGAAGTACCTAAGCTGCTCCCTGCGTCTCAATAACAACAACATCACTCACATTCATGACCTCCACAAGACTGTTAACCACTTCCTGGCTGAGCCATCGCAGCTCGCCTGGCTAGACCTTTCCTTCAACAAAATCTCACACATAGATCAAGTAAGCTTCCTCTGTTCATGGCAAGTTCACATGTTTGCTTGCACAGTGGCTTTCTCTCACAGTGCACCCACAATATGTGCATGTGTGTGCTTGTGTCACAGGTTTTGTGCGAGCTACATGAACTGCGTGTGTTATATCTGCACGGCAACAACATCTTTATTCTGTCAGAGGTGGACAGGCTGGGCGTGCTACCACATCTACACACCGTCACTCTACATGGAAATGTCATAGAAACCAACAAGGCGTACAGGTGGAGACTTTCTTTCAAATATACCCCAAACACAATCACTCACACACACACACATATCCTTCCTTTGCTGTAAAACATTTAGATGTGTGATACTTTCATGTTTTTGCCACTTTTGTGTGGTTCTTTATAAAGAATGAATGTGAATTTGCATAGCAACCCTAAGCACCTGACCATAATCCACAACTGCTGGTGGTTTGCTGAGTACAGAACAGAACCACATACAAAGTCAGCACTTCATACTGTTATGCACGTCAGAGGTGCAGAGTGAGGGTTTACTGTTAGGCTACAAGAGTGCAATTACATTGTGAATGTGTGTGTGTGTGTGTGTGCGTGTGTGTGTGTGTGTGTGTGTGTGTGTGTGTGTGTGTGTGTGTGTGTGTGTGTGTGTGTGTGTGTGAGACATGAATGCTTGGCGAGCATGGAGGTGCATAACTTTGTAACAGGTGCTGAAATGGGGGTCAAGCTCATGTTACAGTACATATCCCAGTCTGCGTAGCAACGCTGGTTACAACACACACACACACACACACACACACACACACACACACACACACACACACACACACACACACAGAGGGGCTGCTGGTTAAAAGCATATTCCAGTGATCTGGTTTTGCTTCAGTCAGTGACGCAGCTTTTTGATTAAATTGTATCTTAAATTATTGCACATGTATAGCACCAGAAAATTGGAGATATGATATACTTTAAACATCCACATACATTTTCAAATACAAAATTTATCTAACTATTTCATGTACGTGCTTGAACATATGTTTCTGTGCATTTAGGAATCGTGTGATTTCTGCTCTGCCTCGGCTAAAGACGATGGACTTCAGTGCTGTGACACGCCAGGAGCGAGTCATGGCGAAGATTTGGCAAAGCAGCAACAACCGCAGAAGCTGCAAGGAAACTCTACAGTGACAGCTGGCTTGTCTCCATCAGGGTGTGTTGAAGTCATACTTTCACCCAAATGTTCTGTGCTCTGCATCCACTCCTGGTAAACATCTAAAATATTAAAAATATTCTATGTTTGAATTCAGCAGTTTTTAATGTTTGTTTTTTCCATTTTTTCCGCTGAAATGAACGGTTTATTATTTACGAGGCCACAAAGGGTTTCTGTATTGTTGCAAACATTGGTGTGGGTTGCTGTATATTTGAATACTGTTTTGGAATACCTGTAGTAAGAAACTGATGTCCCAGTTTACTAATGTTAGTGAATTAACTACTTCCCAGATAAGAGCATGTGGATGTTAAGATTTATTTAATAAGACTTATTGAGTGTTTATGTTGAAAATCTTTAATGAATGAATTAACCCAAAAAAAAAAAAAAAAAACATAAAAGACAACAACCAAAATCTTAAAACTTTTTGGTACTAGCCTAAGATATTACAAACATATTTCAGGTAGTATAACACATTTGAGTAACAAACAAAACAGAAAAAAAAAATGCCAAGAACCCATTGCAAAAAGCTCAAAATCAGTTGCGTGGTTGAAGTAATCACAGCCTTGCAGATCATCCCTTTAGAGACTCCAGAGCGGCTCACCATGCTCCCTGCACATGCGTACAGTCATGTGCTCTCCTCCGAAGAGCAAATAAACATTTAAAAACACAAATAAATAATCACAAAAAGGTCTCGGATCATTTTTATCTGCTGTGGTACATAGATTGTTAGCGCTGTCCCACACTGCTACAATGGTTAGTTTCTGATTAATATCAACAACTCAATCATATTACAATCCACAGCGAAAAGCTTTGTTTAAAAGCTAACAAACTCAGGCCTTAAAAGTGTTCTTGTGTTTGTTTTTTTTCATAAAAACATTTCTTAATCACCACAAGAGCTTCAGCCAATCCTGACCAATAAACTCTCTACAAAAAGAGGAACTTCATACAATCCATCATCTGTTTTCATCATCAATCAGAAAATTCTGTACAAAGGCGGCATGAATACACATCTGTCCCTGCACCCTCCACTTTCCCACCCCCTTCATCTCTGTATGCCTCCACTGCTATTTAATATGCAAAATTCCGGGATTGGATTCGAAAGTCTGCCAGCTCATTGTTTTAGTGCTAGAAAACTGCAGAGGACACATTACTGTCTGTAAACTTGAGAGCTTTTGCCCCAAGAAAGCTCCATCTTCCCCCTCTCCTATGATATTAGTAGGCCCACCCAGCACCCTCTTGCTTGTGTTGCATCCTCACCCACCAGAGGACACCAGCCGTGGATGGGTCACTCATGGTTTAGCCTCAACCAGAATGACAAAAAAACAACCGAGCCTGTTTCACTGTCGATTTTTTTAAACAATTTACAATGAAATGTCGATGAAATTTACTCAATCAGGTTGGTTTACCAATTCATGTTTAGGTCATAATGGGACACGTTTCTTGCTGCAGTATGACACCAGATTACTGTGGGATGCTTGATACCCAAATCTCATCCTCTAAATTATAATGACATCTTAACCTTAAAAGAAAACAACACATTTTTCTGGCTCCATTTTCTACATGTTTTCCCCCAGGACAAAAGAACAGCGTAAAAGACATCAAGTGCAAACTTTATGCCATGTTGTAAGTTTTTATCCTAGTAAATGGCTAAAACACTCAACCACTGTACTTGAAGCTATGGTACTGTGATAATTTTAATCTTTCCATGTCACAGATATTCCTCATTTCTCCTGTTTCTCCCAGGTGAATACACTGAACATTTTACCATGCCTTTAGATAACAGTCTGGAGTGTGGGGTGCTCGCCTGAATAAACAGGCTAGGGGAACCTAACTAACTAAAGGTACTGAGATGACCCTGAAACTGTTTTAAAATAATTGGAGCATTTACCAAAAAAGATGAATGATTGTTTCTCCACAGCTGCTTCTGACAAAGTCTGTGATCCACACATTGCGTACAGAAGAGACTTTGTTGCTGTAAATACGAGAGCACACCCCATGGCCCATCTACAGCAGACCATCTTCCATCTGCCCATGCTGACAATTTGTCACTGACCCATAATTAAGTACATTAAAAGGACAGCCATAGGGTGCAATCCTACATTGTCTCTGTCTTTATAGCAGTTAGAGGCATAGCTAAGAAGCACAAGGACCAAGATGCTTTAATAAAGGGTAGGCTGGAGGGTGAGGATGCAGAAGTGACACAGAGAGAGTGGGATGGGAGGAACAATATGCGGGCCAGGGTTGCAGATTCAGGGGATGGCAAACTGGACCACCAGTTCTTCTTTAGCATCCACTTTGATTTGAGAGATTGCACTGTAAGCGTAAGCTGCTATCTTGGACACCTGCAGAGAAAGACAGAGTTTATGAAAGTCTTTTTATTAGGTGGACAAAAACAGTAATGACAATAAAGCATGATGTATCTTTAAGGTCTATTTTTAGCCAAGCATTTACTCGTCTCTTGCTCCCCCCCACTGAAATACCACACAGCTACACATGCTGGATACTGTGTCCAAGTATCTCTCTGATGTTAAATGTAGCCAGCGAGGAAACAACGTATAACAAGAGGCAATGTGGGTGCTGGAAACACATGCCGACATATCTACCATGTGTGCTAGTGTATGATTACCTGCTGAACATCTGAGTATGGCACCAGGTCACTCGCAAGCACTTGGTGGGGCTGGCTGGTGAGGGAGGGGAGAGCGAGGGGTTTCTTCTGGGGCAGACTGTTGCTCAATACAGCCAGCTTTGTACTGAAAAAAAAAAACAAAAAAAACACACGCTTAGTGGCTTTGTTACCCTATTATTACTTAAGCTGCAGTTTAGAATTGAAGTTGATAACACAGTTTGTCACCTTGACTCTTTTACCCAATTGTTATGTCCTGAGAACCTGCAGTTTAATCAGCACCTGTATTTTAGCCTAAACAAAGTCAGTGTGTTTGGTGGAAATCCAGCCATGAGGTATCATTGTAACTGAGGTTTAGGTCTGAGGGAAAAGGCCTGCGCTGTTGCAATTCTTTTTTGTTGAATCACTTCCCCCTCCCAACTTCTCCACTTGTCGGGTTGGTGTTGGCATTTATAAACACTGTTTATGTTCCATTCTTCCCACATTCATCTAAGCAATCACAGGTGTCCCCACCATTAAGTACATGCCTTTGGATATGCAGCTGGCTCACCTTTTAATAGTATTTAAGTCTCTGAACATCTCTTTCCCACGAGCTATGAATTAGTGAGATACAACCACATAAAGCAACACCATAAAGCTCCATTCAGTGTACCAGGGTTCCTGCAGAAAGTCTTGAAAGGCAATGAATTCATTCATTGAGAAGTAAGGCCTTAATTGGTATTAAAATGTCTACAATCAATCTTTCAAAATGACATGGCTATGCTTAGACATGGGCAGTGTGATTCTATGAATCTTTTTCTCTAATGCTGCATTGTAAAATGTCATAATAATGGGTAACGGCTAATGGGTTTTTTTCAAAATATAATTAACTGAATGCCTCTCACATTAATATCACTCAGATGAGGATATCGGAACCAACAACACTCATTTTGTTTCCTGGCACGATGATCAGAGCAGAGGATCCACTGTCTGCTATGTCTACTAGCAAGCTGTCTCTGTGCACTGGACGTTGATAGGGAAGTGTAGATTCAACAAAAGCTGGCTATTTGACCAAGAATTTGCAGCCTGGCTGAGACCTTTACAAGGCAACACATACAAGACTCTGCGTATTTTATGCAAACACTTGAACTAACTCGGCATGATGGTGGTGGAACATGCAGACTGAGAAAGACAACATTGCCAAGAAAACGTAAAATTGGTTTAAATTTGATTCCAAGTGGCATTAAAAAGTCTCTAGAAACCACATGTACATACAGTATAAACAGCACAAAGTTAAGCTCAACATTTTATTAACTAAGAACGTTATCATTATGGCTCTACCAACTGAAACACACATGCTATCTTTATGGCTTATGGGCTATCTATATGTGTGATTCAGCTGGTTAATGATAACCTTCTTAAGAGAAGGCCAATATAGACGCACACCCCACGCCATATCCAGATACAAAAAACAAAACAGACAGCTGCAGAACAGCAACAGCAACTGCTCACCCACATACCTGTATTGCCGGGCTTTGTCCATGTATTCATGCTGCTCCATCATGACAGAGTCAGCTGCTGAGACATCAATGATGTTCCTGACAGAGTGGAAATAATGTAAGGTTTATTATGGGAGCGCAGAAATAACTGCCTTGTTACCATGAAACAAGTGCTGAATCTGACTCGTCTACGGTTGCATGAGGGAGCGTCTTACTGTGCTGTCTTGGTGAGGATGGATGACAGGAGAGCTTGTTCATCTGTCCGCGCTGAGGGGACACTGGTAGTGATCCAGTCGGTCCCATTTGGAGGTTTGATGACAGGGTTTGGGTGGGGGATCAGCGGTTTACGTTCATCAGGGTCCTAGAACAGGCCGATAAGCTTATGAACAAATGCTGATGAAGTTCTTAGCTTGTGACTTTTCAAGAAACCGTCAGTGTTGCAATTCAATACAGCAGGAAAAAGGCAAAAGAATGTGCCTTACCTACTGTCTGTTTTATTCTGCATAACATTTGGTATGACAACAACATGAACAAGTCTATGAGATGTAAAAATCCAGTATTTTGTGACCCATTAAAGGTGATTTCTCCATTAGATACGCAAGGAAAGTAACAATTAGATGTAGTAACAAAAGCTTGAGGTACCAGCTCAACAACCATAGCTATGCATTTGTCAACAACACATGATGTAAAACATATCACTGCACCCCGTTTGCCAGTCTTACACTCACAGGAAAACCTTAAGGGAAGCATAAACAAACAAGTTCCTACTGATTTGAACAAACTGGACTAACTTGATCGGGCTTATGTGCTCTGCTTTCTTACAAACAATACACAAGTTACATTTTCAGACTAATAAACATTATTTGAATGTGACACAAACAAAGAGATTAGATATGAGTTCCTAAACTTCTCATTGGATTACTATAAAGATAAGATTAATCACATCAGAAGGAAGATATGCTGCATGAAGGCAGAAGTAACTTGTTTCCGTAAACTAAAAATAGCTGGGGTCATATGACATAAAACACATCAAGACCTTGGCATCCAGAACAACAATCACTTGTGTGACTGGTGGATCTGTTTATGCTGAATGTAACATTAAGTAATTTACTTACAAAGTAAAGGTGAATTGATGTATTTACAGACTTTAGGACAAATTGGTATCAGGAAATAGCGTTAACAAGCTAAACATTAATGTCTAATGCTAATCTTAGCAGCGAGTGTTAATATGTTGGCATACATACGGTTTTCTTCCACATGTTTCTTTGCCTTCAGATCTGTAAATCTTTTCTTATCCATGATCGTTTTTCTTCTACATGCTAACTTCACAGCCTGCTTTGAGTCAGGCCTTTCCCGAAGGCTTTTACTAGCGAGCTAAAGTTGCTTTTCAGGTGTCATTTCACTTTTACTACTAAAATAGGACCATTTAAGAGCCTCATCGCACAGCACTCAAATGCATTTTATATATGTAACATCACCGATACACAAAACAACATCGAGTATTTTGTTTCTCGATAAAAATACCATATTTATCGGTACAGTTTTAGCCTGCTAACAGCTAACTACCTGCTCTGTGGTCTCGTTCTCGCTGCTGTAACAGCAACCCATGTCAGCGTCCGAGGGGCGAAGCTACACAACCCCGGCTTCCCTGTTCTCCGTCAGAAACGAGCCGTGTTTATCTTCTCCAGCACACATAAAACTTTTCCCCTGCTCGGTTTTACTTTAGCTTCATCTGAAGGTAGGAAGCTACTGTCAACAGCAGCTCCTCGGACGAGCTATCACATGACAGCAGCTCTGGTGCAACAACACAACGGCCACTTCCGGTATATGAGAGGCAGCTGTGGCCTCCGTCACGTGACGAGGGGGATTTTCAAATTATGAGTAGCTGTGGAGCAAACATATAAAATAACTAAATAAAACCAAATAATGCATTAAATCTAAAAAAAATAAATAAATAAAATAAAATTCAAAGTCGCAGGTTGCAGTTTAATAGTTTTGGTCATGTGAGACAGGGGCCCATTAAAAGCAGTTAGTTTTGTGCTCCTGCAGTGCCCAGGCTATTTGTACATTGAATTATGTTCAATAGCACAACCACAAACTGACCAAAATGTTACTAAGAACATAACAGAATAGCATAGAAGTCCGTTATTGTCACTGTACCAGTACAATGCAATTTAAAAGCTTCAACTGTACATAGTGCAAGTTAAAAGGGACAAGTGACAACCCAAAAAATACCTTCATCACATCACCAATAAATAAGAATAAGTAAATAATCAATAATAAGAGGCAGATGCTGTTATTGCTCTTAATGTATGTAATGTCACCCAGGCTGGAAATGAAAATTAGGACAGTTTATAAGGTATGGGAGTTTAAAGCTCTGATGGTCCAGGAAAAGAAACTGTTTGTAAGTCTGTTGGTTTTGCTTTTGATGCCCCTGTGCCACTCGCCAGAGGGTAGTAAGGTGAACAGTGAGTGACCAGGGTGGAAGGGGGCCTTTATGATTTTCCTGGAAGCGGGAGATGTCCTCCAGGGAGGGCAGACAGCAGCCAATGATTTTCTCGGCTGTTGAGATCACCCTCCGCAGCGCCTCCCTGTCTGCTGCCGTGCAGCTGGCATACCACACTGTAATATGGTATGCCAAGGCACTATTGATGGTAGATCAATAGAAAGCCATCAGCAGTTTCTTCTTCAGGTCCACCTTACAGAGCAGTCTCAAGAAGCGCAATCACTGCTGGGACTTTCTGACCACTGTCAGAGTGTTTGCTGACCAGGACAGGCCCTCCGAGTTATCAGTCCCCAAGAACTGATCAATGATCGTCTCCTTTGTTTTATGGGTGTTGAGTGAAAGGTTGTTCCTGGGGCACCACACCGACAGCCTCTGCACCTCATCACTGCATGCAGATTCATCTCATCCAGTTATGAGGCCAACCACGGTGGTGTCATCAGCAAACTTAATGATTGTGATTTCAGCATGGGAGTACATGTAGGGCTCTAGTTCTTGGCACGTAATGACACTGCCATGTGTAATTGGCTTTGTGTGCTGTACTTAACAGAAATGTAGATGTGACAGGATACAGAACTTCATGGAACATACTCAGTCTGGTTCAGGAGTGTAGATATAAATAGTGCAGGCAGTGCAGCTGCACGGGGGGCCAGTATAGAGTGGTTGGAGGGTCTGTGCTCTCCAGAGCAAAAAACGGGCCCTTGCAAGTGATTCAACTTGCCCAACTTGTGCTTCAAAGAGGAACTCACCTTAAAATACAAATGCTGTCATCTGCTAAATGTGCCCTTGAGAAGGCAAACCCATTTCTGTCAATGTATCTTTTTGTTTTCTTCTGTGAAATAGTCAGTGGAAATCTGTTGTGACGCAAAATCTGGCACACGGGCCCGTCATAATAGTGACTGTTTGACCTCCATATACTTTAATATCTCTGCCAGTGAGCCATTGTTGGTGTGCTATGCTGTTTGATTGCACTGCACTATACTTGAATTTTAATTCCACAAGCTGAGCACTGCTTTTCTCAAATTTAGTGAGTTTGATCCGTCTATACTCATAATACCACCACTACTGCTACTAAGCGAAATCAAATAGCAGCAGCAGAGGGGAACAGGACGAGGCATGTTGGTGCACAAATGGCCGTCTCCCTGGAGAGAGATGAAAGGCTCTTTAACACCCTGTGGCTGAGTATGATGACAGAGTGCCTCACACAGTAATTCGCTAACACAAAACAGTTACATTTTATTTCACAATACTGACAGTTAATGTTTTTCAAAACTCTTCATACACCAAATCAGCTTTCTATTCTTACACTACAATAGACTAGTTGCTGCTATGCTGTTACTGGTTCTGGATTATGGTGATTTGCTGCATGTGAATGCATCTGTTTGCAAATGTTACATACTGCAGACATCTGACTCTACAGTCTGAGATCTCAGGACTTAGTTTTGTTGTCTGTTCCTAGTGTGCGGACTTAACTGGGAAAGAAAGCCTTTATGTGCTCTGCTCCTCTCACTTTGAATAACCTTCAAAAAGATTTGAAACTACATGATTTGGTACAAGGATGAGTGAATCGGTTAGGTCTTGTCATTGTGTGGTGTTCTAATATCCTCCTGAGACCCTGCGTCCTCATATGAAGACATCACATTTTTGGTTTCCTGCACCTTATACTTCAGTCTCCTTAACTTAGAGCTGTTGTCCTCATTCGTGGACATTTTTTGTGCCATCTAGTGGCAGTAAAAGCACAATACACTAATCCATGTACAAACAAGATGGCAGCCATCTCTGCCAAGTCAGTCTGCAGCCGATCCCGACACAGAAGTCGACAAGGTCCAAAACCTGATCACATTTTATGGTTGCAACTTGTTTATTTATGATTAAGAATGTTTGTAGTTTGATATGGCAACAGATTTGACCAATTTTAGCAACAGTAACAAGCTAAGACTCAGTTAATTAAGAAGTACTTGTTTGAAGACACTGGGACTTAATTATCGTTGACAGTGATTTGTTTTTTATACTTATCCGGTCCTACTGATCCCACGTAGCTAGAGGAAATTAAAAATACATACCAAACAAAAGTCTGGGTCTCAGGAGGATATTTTACATTACTGTGCATCTTCTGTGTTTTAAATTGTGCGGTTGTTTGGCTGTTAATTTGTGTATGCTGTTGACTTGGCCAGGTCCCCCTTGTAAAAGAAATTGTTGATCTCAGTGGGACTCACCTGGTTAAATATGGGTCAAATAAAAATGTTAATTTTCTAAATATTTGACCAACATCATAAGAACAAATGTGCAACTTCAGTAGCCTATGTATTTGAAAGTATGTGCCATACGAATATTTTTGTCTAGTCTGTCTTTACACAGTAACTTAAGAGGGCATACAAGGAACAGCATCCTTACTTTGTTTGTTCTGTGTCTGCCACAAAGTGTGCTGTTTACAGCATGAATGCCAAACCAACAGAAACAGTATGCAGTGAGGCAGGCACCAGACTGATGGGGAGGGATGATGACTGGGAGGCGCCTGCCCTCTAATTAACCCCCCGCTTCCTCCACACCTCTTTGTTTACACCTACATGCCGGTCAAGTCCAGACAGAGAGGCAGAAGCTTTGCAGACAGTCAGTCAGTCTGTCCTTACTGGAACAACAATGTGTGTCTCTGTGCTCAGCTTTATTCTGCTGTTTGGGCTTTCCCATGCGTCTGACACCGCTGCTCCAGCCCAGCTCGGGCCGCCGTCGCTTGTGTTTCGTTCCTCGGTCCGCTCGGTGTGTAAACCCATCCCGAGCACCTTGTCTCTGTGCCACGGGATCGGCTACAGGAACATGCGGATCCCCAACTTGCTCGGCCATGACACGCTGAAGGAGGCCCAGCAGCAGTCGGCGGCCTGGCTGCCCCTCATCTCCAAACTGTGCCACCGGGACACCAAGAAGTTTCTGTGCTCGCTGTTCGCTCCGGTGTGTCTGCCGGAGCTCAGCGGGCCGGTGAGCCCCTGCAGGAGCCTGTGCGAGGCCGTGCGGGACGGGTGCGTGCCCGTCATGAGCGCGTTCGGGTTCCCCTGGCCGGAGATGTTCAACTGTACCCGGTTCCCGCGCGCGACCGAGCTTTGTATCCCGGTAACCGGGGAGCAGGAGGGGCGGACGGCAGAGGAGGTCAGGCACGAGGAGGCGCTGAAAGGTCAGTGGATAGTCTGTTTGGCTTCACCTTTTAAAAAAACAAAAGTTGATTTATTATCACTGGTGAACTGTCAGCTACTTTTAAGTCAACATCATTGTCACCTTCAAGTCATTTTTACACTCAACACATGTTTCACTGTTGTATATATCCATAAACATTATTATATGTGTTAAATGCACTGGCCTTTAGATTTCTATCCCCGCTGCAGTAAGTCACACTGCCTCAAGTGCATCATTATACTATTATCTTGGAATGTATGTCTTTGCACAATGCAAAAATTTGAGTCCGACCGATAGGCTATCAGCATGCCGATACCACTGGCCAATACAGCTTGTTACTAATGTAGTATCAGTGCTGCTTATTTCTGTTTAAAGGTAACAAGAAAACGTATGTTAAAGAAAAGTTTGAGTTCATTTTATATACCTGTAAAAGTGAACCACCACATCACTGCTGATCGCCACAGAAGACAATGAATATAAAGGGAAACTTTGCTGATAATGAACCAGCCGTGTGGCATCGCAGTGTGTGCAGATGAACGGTGTTTGGCTTAGCCCCCGTGCTGCTGCCAGCACCTGGACCTCCGCCACTGGACAGGCAGGGATCTCCAGGGGAAGTCAAACAACGTTCATCTGCACACAGTGTGATGACACACAGCTGGTTCAATATCAGTTTCCCTGCTTCCCTTCACTGGGTCCTGTGCAGCAGGGTCGGCCTTTTTTTCCACCGTTATAATCATTAAAAAGCAAAAGCAGCATGTGTATACATTCAGTAGGCTATATCTTCAGTAGCTAGCTAGCTAACCCTACACTTTTCAGGGTTTGATTTTGGAACAGAGAAGAAACGTGTATCTTTTTCCAACCTCTCCAGGTAACGAGTATCATTAATACACGACGTGCTCCAGACACAACATTTAGCTCCAAATCCACAAAACCAGCCTGAAAATGAAGGAAATCTGAAACGACTGCATTAGAGTCAATGGAGCACAGCTGTGTAGCTGTCGGACCCTGGTCTGAGCCGGCCTGGTGCTACATCGCACTACCTTTATTGAGACACTCGCAGTCATCTAATCCCCTCTCCTTTCTACCCCCAGGGAGTATTATCTGTGACGCCTGTAGTTTGGCAGCTGAAGGAGAAAATGACATCCAGGAAAACTTCTGCCACAGTCCATACGGTGAGAACAAACTGATGTAGATTAAGTTAGCTACAAAATCCATCCTTTTTTTTCTTTTGAACATGGAGCATGACACAGGATAACCCTCTGTATTATAACTCCAGTTTAAAAAAGCAGCTCACAGAACTGATCTATTCATAGATACAGAGATTGTTTTACAATGTGTCTGAAATGGCACCTGTTAAATAGTTTTGTCTCTCTCTGTCGCAGCATTAAAAATGCGTCTGGGCAGTGTGTCGATGGTGGGAGGGGACCGTCAGCTGGTGCCTACGGCCCGCAGCCGCATTCTGAGGTGGGCAGGGGGAGGTGCGGAGAGGGCAGATGGAATAGGAGGCGCAATGGCCCACAGTGCTTTGTGGCTGCAAGAAGGAGGCACGTGTACTTGTCCCGGCTTGGACTCAGCAGAGAACGAAGCCAACGAAGACAGGAGGTGGTTAGAGGAGGAACAGATGGACAAGAGAGAAGCAAAAGATGGAGGAAAGGTGGGGAAAGGGGCCCAGAGTGCATGGTACCTGGCCCTGGCTCAGGCCGAAGAGGGACGACTGGTGCTGACTCGACTGGTGAGGTGGACCAGAGGGGACAAAGAGCTGAAGAAGTTCATCAGAGTGCTCCTTAAACAGTCCTGTCCAGAGCTGTAGACTGGGAGTCATCAACCATTGCAGTCCTTGTCCATGGACGCTGCTTTGTGTGAATCACATGAGCACAGATTGTTAGATACTATGTTAATGAGCCAGATGAGTTTGTAGAGATCTGTAAATCTGCATACTAGCCACTTTCTTGATGAATTGCTCCTGATTAACTCTGAAAAAGGTACTAAATCCCCAACACTCAATAACCAATCAACTCTCACTTGCTAAGTACATAATACTTTGTGTCCCATCAATCAATGCATCATTATACCATGATGACTTTACCATTACTCACAATTCATGTAAAAATAGAGCATCATTTTACTAAACTCACAAACTATTATTCTTTTCTTTTGTTAAGTTAGTGATTATCAGACAGAGAGTGGAAGCCTGTACTATGAAACCAGTTCAACCTACCTAGAATATCTTTTCATTGTCTGACTTGACGGACCCTAACATTGGCCGTCTGGATAACTGGCACTACAAAGCTGGTTATCAACTAGTTAAGTCAACTCTGGGGTTTCATATTCAGCCACAAGCGTGTTCATTGGGGAGGGGGCTGCAGTGATGGAATCAGAGTGTAAAAAGCAACTGTCTGTCAATCTTGCTTCATAGTACAGGCCTCTGATGTTTACATACCTCATTGTTTTTAAAAATGACTCCATAATTCTGGAAATGTAACGCAGGCAGCGATGGCAAAGGTCCAGACACACCAAACCGACGTCAGAAACCTAGTGGCGACAAAGGCTGACTGTTGCATCGCCTCACTTCAGCTGTGTCTTGGCCAAAGAGTTGCACTTGAACACAACGCACAGACTACAGCCAACTGTCAGCTATAACATATGTTGTGCCTGCATGAGCGGAAATAACTCTCCATACCAGCAGGCTGTGGTAGTCTATATTCCTCATTAAAGGGAAACCAGAGGACGAAGAGGGTTCAAGATGCTAGTTAGCCAGTTAGCACATTAACAACACAACCGGATGTTTAAAAAGCAAAAGATATTTACCTTGAACAATGACACAATTACGAACTGTTTCCGCCAAAGAGCTCAATGGTTAACAATAATCTTACCTAACAACTTTGTTTTGATCTCACGCCCTTTTGACTTCCATTTCCCTTCTCATCCATTGAGCTTACTTGCCAGAGGGATTTCTCTCACCAATGGGCTCCACCAATCCAATATACTGAATCAGCCGACAAGTGCCAACGGTGCTGAACAAACCGCAAAAATCTAGGGCGACAGATGCTCACCGACGGCCCGGCATTGACAGCTGATTGTCGGCTTGGTGTGCCAGGGCCTAAGGCATTCTTATAATAGTTACTTCTACACATGGCATGAAAAGGTTGGTGTGAGGGTGGGTATTTTGTGTATATTTGTATATAGGAGAAAAATATAACCCTTTAAACAGTCAGTGTTTGGTAATGATTGCAGGGGTTAGGCTGATCTCATCACGTTTTCTATTGATACAGATTTGGGTTGCAGCAGCGTAATTGTTATTCCTATTATGGTGTTTTGTTTTGTTTTAATACGAGTTATCATATTGCATCCTATTTTACCATATAGTTTCACCGCAGCTTAGGTCTTAGTAGTTTTATGAGTGAAATCACGTCAGGCAGCTACAGTGTCAAGTCATATCAAAAGAGAAGCACTGAAAAGAAAGGAAACATGGTATGAACAATAAATCATTAAGATCTTCGTATGGTCTCTATTTTTTGCATTTATTACAATTATTTGTATCTAATGTGACTCTCATGTAGGTTTTTTACACAATTAATAGATTTTTTTTTAATTTAAACAAACTAATAAAAATGTATTTATATCATGTTGAGGTACATCAGATTATATTCCATGAGTTTGGTTTTTAGGTGTGTCTGTTTCTTTCTTGACCTTTCCATCATGACTCAGTAAAGAAATTTGATTCCACACAGACATACACCTGTTGCTGTTAACTCGATATATCAAATGTCTCATGCTGCCTCTCTCTGTCTCACTGTTTTACTGTCTCTGCACCTATTCTAAATATCTGAGCAAGAGGCAATGTGTGTGTGTCTGATCAGAAATGACAAAGGCTGGTGTTTAGCAGTCACAGAGTTAGTGACGTTACTGTCAACATCTGTTCTTTGGAAATAATTACAGGACAGATACTGTCATGCACGTGATACATGAATTATTCACATCTCCAGGTCTCTTACCTTCTCTGAGACACACACACACACACACACACCTCTCTGTGTTTCTGTGGCTGAAGCTCCACTTTCATCTTTATCAACGGCGCTTTCAGCAAACTTTAAAGTCACCAGGTGAGTTTGTCTGTTTTTCATGGGACAGTAAGTGAGACTTTATTTTGATTCACATACTTTGTTATGCTATCTCTTGTGTGGTGCAGAAAGCCTGCGGTTACCTGAGGCAGTAGAAACATCTAGAGAGGCACAGCACTTTCTCTCTACACACCGCAAGAGCGAAGCATGAGAGATGGTTCCTGTGGAGATCTTGCATAACTCAAAACTAGGACAGTCTGTCTTGAATGTATTTAATCACTTTGAAATTTGTTGTTTCAGGGAGAGATTATTAAAAGAATAATATCAGACTGTATTAAAATGGTCTCATAATAATGGCCCTTTTTGGTATTCCCAAAATGTACCTTAGAATGATGTACACTTTTCCAGCTTTATTTGCATTAAGTAAAGATCTTTTGTCAGTTGTGAGTAATCGTTCAGTAGTTTTGTCGTAATTAATTCATGGCTTTGATCATTTAGCACATGGAACACTACAAAAGCAACAGACTAGCTGCAGAGTCTTGATACCACAAAGAGATTTGTGGAGTCTCAAGGCCATACTCATGAAGACTACACGTGGTAACGATCAATTTGCCTCTAAAAATGTTGCTAACCTTTTGATGTTTCGCTGAAATTACATGTCACTACAAAGGACTATCAGTTCAGTTTTATGCAACTACACTGCAGAATACTACCACTGGTGTGTGCCTCTGATAATTATAAAACTTAACTGACTCAAGCATCAGGAGGAAATGACTGAAATATCTTGCAGCACTGATGGACCGATAAAGCAGAGTTTGTTTATAGTTTGTACTTCCTCTCACTCCTTTTTGGACACGCAAATCAAATCACTGCGTTGTTTTCATTTTCTTGCTTCCTTTAGTATCCTGTGTTTTTTTTTTTACGTCTGTCTACTACTGTATGATTATTTGGGTTATTTGCTACTTACATGGTTAACTTCCTTTAAACTAACTACATATATTAAGGATCTTACTGCACCTGAACATCTATACCAGAGGTCGAAATGGCAGTGTGATAGCTTCTTTTTGACACTACAGGGCAGCACTGTTTGATTTCAAATACAGTAGGCCAATGCAATTCTAGTTCATTGATGTACAGAGAGCAGGGAGACATTACCACCTCATCCAAACAAAGAATACATCCATCTAATAAGTTAAACATAAACAACACTGAACATAACCACATGAGTGTCTGATGAATCTACTTGTGTGTTTCTTCAGATGAGCTAGGATGGTGTCTCCTGCTATTGCTCTGGCCTTCCTTCCCCTCCTGCTGACCATCATCATCAGGTGCCGCTTCTACTTCGTGCTGTTCTATCGGGCGGTCCTGGTCAGGATATGGAACGACTGTGTTACTGGCCTGAGCCGCGAGGAGCGTGCCTACCAGTACGTTCTCACTCATGCCACCCCTGGAGACCCCGACAGCATCCTGGAAGCCTTCGATGTGTGGTGCAGCAAGGTGGAGTTCATCAGCAACATTGGGCCTAAGAAAGGTGAGGGGGATATTGACCTTTCACAAAAAATTATCTGGTGACAGGCATGATTTTACATGATGTGTTTCGTGCGAAGGGAAAATCCTGGATCGTCTGCTGATGGAGCAGAGCCCTCTGACGGTGCTGGAGCTGGGCGCCCACTGTGGGTACAGCACTGTGCGGATGGCCCGGTCTCTGCCCCTGGGTGCCAGGCTCTATAGCATCGAGATGGACCAAAGAAATGCTGCTATTGCTGAGAAAATCATCCGCCTGGCAGGGTTTGACGATGACACAGTGAGAGCAGAAACTTAAACACTGTATATATCCATGTGCTGAAGGCCCAATGACCTGCCTACAGGACATCACCTTTATTTGTTTTTACATAAATCTTGGGCAGTTTTCTTTCATGTATTGAGTAAGGAAAGTTTTATACCAATGAGACCTCCACGCTGTGTGTTCCCCAGGTGGAACTCATTGTGAATCCATCTGATGAGGTGATCCCTCGGCTGCGGTCAGACTACGGTTTGGAAAGGCTGGATTTTGTCTTCATGGATCACTGGAAGAAATGCTACCTCCCTGATCTGCAGGTGACTCAATAGATTATTAGAAAAGACATTTACATATGAATTAAAGGTCCAGTGTGTAGGAAAATACATATGAGGGTCTGTAGACTACACTGTTAGACAGATACACATTTTTGGAGTAGCGAGGGATGAACTGATGATAGTAAACCCTATGTAAAAACTAATCTGAAAGAAACGTGTCGAAAATAATTCCCTAAAAAGTTGCATTCACCTGAAAATTGTAACCCTGTGTACACAACACTAGTCTTTATATGGAAATATTATCTACCTTTTTATACCTACATAGGGAGCGGCTCCTCGTCCGCGGATTCCAGCACGATACAGTGGCCAAGAAAGACAAACCAAACACTGGCTCTAGATAGGGACATTTATGTTTTTGCGTCAGCCAACTGGTCTGTTTGTTTTGGAGAGGAGGAGACTACTGTGAGTAATTCAGCTCCTGGTAAAAACCTCCTGAATGATAAACACTAAGAGGGAGTTTAAACTTAACACATGGGATAAGTTTCAGTTAGTTGCAATCTGCACTCCTCACCACTAGATGCCCTACACACTGCTCCTTTAAAATCCTCTTTTATGGTTTACTGTCCTTCTGTCAGATGGCTGGTAGGAAATAAAAATATAAAGTCTTACATAGAACTTTCAGCTGTAGGAACCCTGACATTACCTAGTGTAAGTAAACTTTGTATATATTAGTAGAGTGAGAAAGATAAATATTTGAGCTGGCTAAAGCCTAACAAAAGAAATTAGAATCAGAAGATTAGGTTTTTCACTTATAAGGAAATTCCTTTGATGTATTGGTGTATATAACACAGTGAGAGAAAATGTAATGAAAAATAAAAGCAATTATTGCAAAACACAGAAAGAAATGTAGGAGAGAAAAAAAATCGGAAAAAGTAGTAATAAATAGTAGTTTAGTAATGTACTTACCGGTAAATTAATATGTTTTAGTTGGGACCCTTCCCATTGTTACCTGGTCAACTCCCCCAGCTACATAATACTCTGTGTGTGTGTGTGTGTGTTACAGATGCTGGAGGGCTCTGGTCTGCTGGGAAAAGGGTCTATGATCGTTGCAGACAACGTGCTGTTCCCCGGGGCTCCAAAGTTCCTCAGACACATTCGCAAGAGTGGCCTGTACGAGTGGAAGGTCCATCGGGCCACACTAGAGTACAGCAAAGGCATCAGGGACGGGATGGCTGAGCTGGTGTACCAGGGAATCAAATAGACTACACTGTTAGTCAGATACACATTTTTGGAGTAGCGAGAGATGAACTGATGATAGTATATCCAGTTAAAACTAATCTGAAAGAAGTGATAAAAAACAGTTTAAATAATTCCCTAAAACGTTGCATTCACCTGAAAATTGCAACCCTATGTGCGCAACACTTGTCTTCATATGGAAATATTTTCTACCTTTTTATTCCTGTTGGGGATCCCTGTCATTATCCTCTCTCACCTGTCTCTTAAAATCAGGAAAAGGTCTTCGAAAAAATAACACACATTTTGAGGGGGAAAAAAGGTTCGAATCATTAAATATGCAAATTAAATTTGATGACATGTATTGTCATCATGTATTTGATTAGTTTATTATAAATATCCTTTATGTACAAGTTCAATATTGAAGAAAATATTGCCCTTTAGCTAGGAAATGTTACCATTACCTGTTCAAATCTTTCGAGATATCATAAAGTGAATTGTGAACATCAGTACCACCCAAATCATAAATTTTACTACTACCACCAAATTCACAGATCTCTATCAGTACTGGGTGTATCCCAACACACACCCATTACTTCCATGTTACATTTTTTGTGTGTGTTTTTTCAATCGATAAGACACTAAAATGTAGACAACAGAAAAACACAGTTTCATCAAAATTATTTAATTTAATACAAAACGTAAAGGCCTCTGTTCGTTTGAGTACAAATAACCAAAGCCTTGGCAAGCAATCCTTTAAGATAAATATGTGAGTATCTGGATGGACACTGTGTGTATTCATATTTCAAATGACAGTCATCAACAGTAACAGCTGCTTTTACCTTTGACATAGTTGAAAAATAGAAAATATCACCTTTTAATTAAATAACAACTGATGATTTGTCTTAATTATTTCGTAAGCATATATGAAGATTTCACCACAAATATGAAATCTGTAACAAAAGATTAGCAGCTAACACGACACTCTGAAACAGAATTGCACTATATGGTTTTTGTCAGTCTCCTTCATAGGTAACAAATTATTTAGCTGACTGAACTGTTGTTGGTGCTCAGTCAGCTGTTTGGAGGCTTTCTGAGAAGTGGCACATGATTGAGATATGACAAGGTCAAAGTTTAAATGAAAGATCACTGGGCTGATGGCTACTGCTGTCACCGTGTGGGTGTGTGCCCGACCGGTTACAAAACAGCAGGACCTTTTGTGTGAGTGTGTGTGTGTGTGTGTGTGTGTGTGTGTTTGTGTGTGTGCCAGGTGGCAATGCTCACAGCATTTTACAACTACGTCCTGGGCCTTCAAAGGCCAACTGCAACTTAAAACGAGACTCTTTGTGTTGGACTTACCCAACCTCCCACTGGAGGACATCATGATGTAAGCTCGTGACTACTTTTTCTGTATACACAAATAAAAAATATATCTGTCACAGATTGAAGGGGCAGCAGTCGTGTTTTATGTGGGGAGTAAAAATCCAGTGCCAGACAGCTTGATGGAGACTAAAATTGTCTTTTGTCTTAAATCATCCATTGGTCTTGGTCTTGATCGGGTCCCTCCATGTCCACCTGACAGAAAGAAACAGAGCTAGATTAAAGGCTATGTTTTCACTTTTTGGGGCGAAGAAATTAAGCTAAAAAGGGAACAACATTTTAATGTAATTAAGAGTATTTTTCAGTGTACTTTAGAGATTTAGTAATTTAATTCAAAAATATCAATTAAAGGAACAGTGTGTAGAATTTAGTGACAACAAGCGGTGAGGACTGCAGATTGCACCCATCTAAAAAGTCTCCCATGTGCCAAGTGTGAACTTCCACTTAGGATCCCTTCAGTGTTTATTGCTCTAGAAATTTTTACAAGGAGCCAAAATCTGCAGAGGTCTCTTCCTCTCCAAAATAAATGAACCAGAGGTCTCATTTATAAACACTGCGTATGCACAAAACAAGGCCTGAAAGAGGTGTACGCCACTTCCCACACAAAAGCTGTGATCTACGAAAGCAGACTTGATGGGAGAAACTTTGACCCATGCCTACGAACATTTTGGAGACAGGAAATTGGCGATGCAGATAGTGAGGTGGAAGCCTGAGTGTAGAAACCTCAAACATTTTTTGGCACATGACACTTTTGGCTTTTGTCCATACATCCATTTTTAGCGTGGAGCGTACACATTGATTTATAAATGACACTCCAGCTGATAAAACCAGTAAACACACCAAATAAAGTGTGACATACTTTATTATGTGCTCACCTCTTTTCTCTCATAACTTAGGATCAAGACGATCAGGAAGTTTTTACCAAAACCCGGATTATCCAGAGGTTACCTCCCCTCCTACACAAACGGACACGGTAATTTAAACCAGTTTCATGTAAAAAAAATAAATAAAAATAAATCTGTGTTTCTGACACTGCTTGTTGCAGAGGGGCTACTTACTATGGTGGGCGACACAAAAACGTAAATGACCCTATCGAGATCCAACATTTGGTTAGTCTGTTTTGGACTATTAGAGAAATATGGCTGTGCAACACGGTGAACTCCGTGGATGAGGATCTACTCCCTATGTAGATATAAACGACTCCTTCTCAGGTAACGAAAACACAACAATTTCTTTTTTTAGGTGATTATACACTTGAGAAAATATACTCGTTATATCCCCCTAAATCCTACACACTGGTCCATTAAGTTACGTATGTTTAAACAAATTCCTTTTTTCTTAACAGTGTCGAGCCATGAGAAAATGATACACGAGTCGCCCTCAGTCATTTAATGCTGTACTGACTGCAGGGCAGGAAAAATACTTCATCATAATTCAAAGCACCTCATTAATCTCCCCATCATCAGGTGACTCATTGTAGTCATTCATCTCATCCATGTCCTGCATGTCCTCTTCATCTTCCGAATCTTCCTCACTGTCCTCCTCATCCTCGTCATCCTCCTCTTCCTCTTCCTCATATCCCCCCTGTGCCACAGTAAAGCCAGATGACATATATGAAGGGAACTATGTTACCAGTGAGTGCTTCACAGTGTTGCATGGTAAAAATCAAGAGCAGCATTTTCATTTCAGATGTATTTGTTGGATAGATCTTAAGGACACATTACGTCAAATATAGGTTTCCCAATGGGCATCAGGTTGTTGTCTTTCTCAGCAATGCTCTGCAGCTGTGGTGAATACACACAGAGAGCACATGTTAAGATGTGAGCGTGAAGAGAGGGAGAAAGACCCTGTGTCTCCGCTGACGTGTTTACCCATGTTTGGTGCTGCTGCTCCTGCTGATGCAGCTCCGTCTCGTCCACACAGGGTCGGTCAAGGTTGAACCAGAGGGACTCCGTTATCCGGGGGAAGAGAGAGGGGAACAGCGTGGACATGTCTGTCACAAGGGGACAACGGCAAACACGGTGACAGTTAGCGACCCTGTGTGTAGCCCAGATGTTTTAACGCTAAAAATAAAAAACACTACAGCCCTGGTTTTCTAGAAAAAGGGGAGCCAGTGAGTATGTGTCCGTACAAACGCAATTTTAAATAACTAAGTAGTGGCGGAGGGACACGGTAACGTTCAGTTAACGCAACGTTAACAAATCGCTAACGTACGATATTAGGTCGCCCTGTTTTTTGTTAACAAACAAACTGAAAAAATGTAAAAGATAGCGTTAAAAAAATGGTATTTTACCCGCTATTTGTTGCGTTATTGAAGATAATGTACTTACCTGCCAGGCTATCGCTCCAGCTTTCAAAAAAATTCAAAACAACTGTAACAGGAAGTCGCTGATGTTCATCAATCAATACTTCCGGAGTCCTCTAGTCCTGTGTCACTTCACAATGGTTCCGCCTGGGTAGCAGCAGTAGAGCCAGGAAAGTGAACCAAAAACACGAATAGACTTTGGTAAGTACGTTAATAGTGATGTCAATGATCTGTGTAGATAGTAATGCAAATATTCCCTGATGTAGTTTGTCGCAAAAATACTGATAAATATGTCAATCAACAGCGAGGAATACCTGTTGTTAATAAAGTAAAATGTTATTATATGAGCATTTTCTTCCATCTGTGAACCTGAGTGTTAATTTTCGACCAATAAATTGCATTGTAAATAAATATAAAGCAAAAAGACTGAATTTATTTCGTTTTTCTTTTGTTTCACACAGAGCAGTTGGCAATAGGGAATGTAGGAACTAAAGTTGTTGCCAAACGCGCAGGTCCGAGTCATTGTTTTCAAGTCTGAAGTCTTTGCACTCAAATCCCAAGTCCAATCCAAAGACAGGACAGGCAAGTGCTGATTCAAGGTCCAAGTCAAGACTTGTACGACATCATAAACTTTGAGTTTCGAAGTAGGGCTGACATTGCACTTTCATATAGCGCTATCCATCAGTACTACAACAGAATGAATTTTGTGTGTCTCTGTCCTGACTTCTTGTAAACTCATTTTATACTGGAAAAAATGTCCATAGCTTTTCTCTTCCCAAATTTGCAAAATAGTTTCTGTTCAACTAGTCTTCCTTGAAAGTGATATTGTATGTTGTTGCACGCTTAATGTTTAATGTCTAAATAAAAACACCTAAAAACTACTTTAAATGTCATACTTTTTAATCTTTGCATGGGGAAAGGTGTCAAGTATTTTGATTTCAAAATACTCAAGTTCAAGTGAAGTCACAAGTCATTGGTGTTAAAGTCCAAGTCGGGCTGCAAGTCTTTCTTGTTTGACTCGAGTCCAAGTTATGTCAATGAAGTCCACGCTTATGCTAATGACAAACCATACTGGTAGATTAATTTAAATATATTAATTATTAACCCTTTTTTTGTTACTCATCAATGAAATCAAAACGTACATTGACTCAATCTTCAAGTCCAACAGTGAGAAAGCTGTTGAACCGACACAAACTGCCCACTTCACCGTGTTTGTAGCCCAACATTAAAAGTTTTATTTGAATCACGAGATGACCAACACAGATGCAGCAGAAACTTATCTTAACTGCCACTGCCACTTAACTGTTTTACTCCTCTTCCTGCCTTCCCAGGTCACACTAACATGTTACATCAAATGTCAAGTGTGCATGGGTGGGTGTGTGTGTAAGAGAGAGCGAGAGAGAGAGAGAGCAAGGGAAGACCTTGAGATAAGACAAACAAAGATGTAATAAAATTCTGATAACCAAATACCCACAACCTCTTTCGCATTCCTTCGTTCTATCTCAAGCACCCTCACAAATGAACCAGACTTTGGACTTTGGAAACATTCACACACATATTTGTGCGCAGATGTGTCTTATTTGGTCTTGAGAAGTGTGTAAGAGGTGACTCGAGACTCCGATTTGTAGGATCATCACTTCAGGAAGGATTCATCACAAGGTAACTTAAATCTGTTCATTATTGATTGTTGAAATCTTCATTGGTATCTCAATGAGATGCCACGTGAAGTCATTATGAATACAAATAAATGTATTTCGGTTGAAGGGTATGTTTTAAATTCTGATAAGTGAGGGATGAGGGCTTAAAGCCTTCTTCAATTATTTCTGTTACATCTACAGTCTCTTTGTTTTGCTTTTTTGTGTTACATCCAGGAATGTAAATATATATATAGTTTATTTTTAAGTGTCTCTGCTGTGACTTTCCAATTTTGGATGATTTGTCTCATTGAAATGAGAGCAAAACTGAATGCTACAGAGGGGAAACAAAAACCTTTACAGCAGTGAAAAACCATCAGATTCTAATTCTTAAATAGAGCTGTTATGTTTTAGTGTTACAGGTGAGTTATACATCTGTGTGTTTCACGTCAGAACCTGACTAACAGATGCTTGTCTCAGTAGGCCAATGTCCACCAGATAGCCTATTGTGTGACAGGACATTAACCTCATTACCTGCAACACCAGCCAAAGTTTGAGCTGACGCTTGCTGTAAATAGGTTTTGTTTGTAACAGATTTACATCTCTCCCAATCTGACTCAGTCTGTTACATTGATCATTTGTTTAAAGACTATTATATCACCAACTTTCTGACCAGTAGTAAAAAATTCACTTAGGAGGTTTAACTCCACATAGCATGCAGTGCGGGCATGGCTACTTAATATGGTAATTAATTCATGTGATACTCCATTCACTCCTCGTACACAGTGCGCGCATGGCTACGGGCCCGAACGACGCATAGTGCGTCCAAATTCACACCCGTTCTTCTCTATGGATTTTCTCCGCGACCGTGCGTCATAGCGAGAAGCCACCCAGTCTATCCACAGTTGTATTCCGGCTTTCAAGATGCAAATATCTCCATATTGTCCAGTTGACACTCCATCAAACTTTGTATGACAAGACCAGTCACTTCACCTTTGCGCACCTGTGACAAGTTAAATGATGATACATTAATAATCTGATAGGTTTTTAAAAACAAAAAAAAAAAGATTGCAATTTCATGGTCTGTAACAAGAATAAAATGCT